>BSBK01011581.1:217500-1635118 GCA_027943335.1 Chamaecyparis obtusa | reverse complement strand
ATCTATATATACATATATATATACATATATATATACATATATATATATATATATATATATATACATATATATATATATATACATATATATATATATATATATACATATATATATACATATATATATATATATATATATACATATATATATATATATATATATATATATACACACACACACATGTATACATACATACATACATATATGTGTGTGTGTGTGTGTGTGTGTGTGTGTGTGTGTGTGTGTGTCTATTATTTGGATTTCATATATATTTTCAATTTAATATTGAAATATCTATAATTATAATTTCAAACTAGTAGAAATATGTTAAATTAAGAATATTTTGTATCTAGTGTGCAATCATTCAATAGATTGTGTAGTTATATACCAAATAATTTAATTAATGCATTAAATGATCTTATATAAAAAAAAAAAATCAATCAATTTAAGTAGGTTTAAGCATTCATGTTACTATTATACACTCAATTAATGTATGTGATGGAATATCTTAGGGATTGAGAAACTTCCATCATTGAAAATATTTTATCCCATGCTTCATATTTGATAGTTCTTAAATGCCTGCTATATAAGCATTTTGTGCTCTCTCCCTATTTGAACTTCTTAATCTCCAACATTTTGAAAAAAATGAGTAGGTTAGAAACTAGATTCTAAGCACTATGAATCTTGTTCTTGGTCACATATTTGAATTTTGAGCATGTGTATCTTAAATTACTCATCAAAGATTAATTTTTATTTATTTCAAAAAAAGTAGTCACTTTTGATCCTGTTGTGGTTCTCCATTTCCTTGCACACACCCATACATATATTTGGAAGCATTAACATGATAAATATTGAATTAAGTAGTATATTTAGGAAAAAATATAACAATTCATTTGAAAAAATATTTTTTTATAGGGGTGAGAAAAGATTTTCTATTTTCCTATGGCTTTGATTTGTGAGAAACATTTTGTAGAAATAGGGTTTAGATTCATCAATTGCTAATACAATGCATGAATATTATTTCCTTCTCTTGGCATCATCATGTACCTATCACTTGTCAATAACTCTCTTATATGTATTTGGTCTACATCTTAGAGTTCTTTGGGATTATTACTATGTCCATAAGGGGCATATATCCCCCAACTAAATCTATTGTCAACATATTTTTCATCTATTGTCAAAATATCATGCCAATTCTTATATTTGGATGTTTTGATTAGATTAGCACAGGAAAGGACTCAGATGTACTACAAAACTACCATAAAGGAAAATAGGGTGAATCTCATCAAGAGTGAAATTAAGAAAAAACAAAAAGCTAATAGATTTTAGAATATAGAACAAATAAAAAATACTAAAAATAGGTAAACCTAGTGAGGGACTAGATAAAAAATAAACTATTAAAAAGGAAATTCAATTCCTTCATTCTTGTTATTCCTTTTGTACCATCTACAACTCCTTTTGGAAGGAGACACATTTCACATGCAAATCCTCAACAATTGCATTGACTAGGGTAGGGGAGCTAGGGGAATCAATCAAGTATTTCTCTTTTTTGTGACTTTGATGTAGGGGACTACTAGGAGCTGTAGATAGTGCTAGTTCCCTTCTTCTTTACTTCTTATTTTTCCTTTAGCCACTCTAGCTCCTACTATAAACCTTGAAGAGAAAGGGTTGTTCAATTCTTATATCCAATTGTTATTTCTTATTATACATCTCTAAATTATGGAAATTTTTATTGGCTTATTTCCAATCGGTGGTACCATATAAAGGTCACTTGATTATTTTGAAGATGATATTAAGGAGCATACATTCTTTGTACTTTATATTCATGAGCTCTTTATAACTCAATAGGGTGGGTGATTAAAATAGATTTTTTATTTGGAAAGTACAATAAATATAGAGAATACAATTTATTTAGTAAGTCCCTCTCTATGTGTCATAAGAAATTATTTAATGCATTTTATTATGCTTTAACAAGTTGTGGGATGTGGGGTAAACTAAGGTGATGTGGATTTATTATAACCATTAATAAGGCCTAATAAGTGGTGTAAAGTATGGATTCATTTGAACTCTAACATATATAATAGAACTAGTATATGAAATAAAGTGGTGGGTCCATTGTGAGTATCAAGCAATTATTTTCTTCGCCATTCTATAGATTTTCTACAACATAAAGTATTTTCTTTTGTAATATATTCTAAATTAGAAATAATATTATAAAATAATCAAACAAAGTCTTGGTCATATGCAAAACTACATATAAGATTTTTTTTGAAACATATTTACAAAGGCATTCATTTAGGAGAATAATTCTATGAGTGTTCAAAGTGAAAATTTAAAACAAAGGGCTTAAAGTGATAATACATCATCTTATGCAATATGTTTTTTATAAGGATTTTAAAGAATGACACAATTTTAACATTATTTCTACTTCAAGTATGGGATCTAACTTATTACCTATTTCAATCAAGTGCTAACAAGGCTAGATAAAAAAAAATTGACAACTTCATTGACTATCTAAGCTCTATGGAAAGTTATTTATATTTCCTAGCAATTATTGATGGTCCTTTTAGTCCAACTTCCATGAACATTTTAGGTATATGTTGATGCATTTTTATTTTTTGAATTTATTTATTCTTTCTAGCATTATTCATGCACTAGGGTATGATAAGCTTACTTAAGTGGGTATTTACTTGGGTAGGTTTTACTTGCATCATTGAACTTATACTTTTTGAATTTGTGGAGACGTTGTGCACATGTAAGACTACATCTTTTTTATACTACATAATTTGTGTACATTCATATTTTTTGGTGGTTAATCCTATACATGCCCACCTCATACAATTGTATATCTAATCTTATTGTATTGCATCATTTGATTAGAATATAGTTTATTCTATCCTATTGATCTTTTGGGCTTTTTTTTGGTTTTTTTTGTCAAGCTTTATCGTTCTTGGGTGACTATCTCCATAGCCAAATGTTATATAGCGTTAGAGTGGGTGGTAGTCTTTGGATAGTCCCTTACGAGATATTAGATTCTGCATCTTATTTTTTTTGGTTATATTAAGCATATTCTTATATTTCATCCTTATATAATCTAAAAAATTGGAAAATTATGATAGAAATATCCTATTCTAGGGAGTTTGTTTTGCAGCTTTGTTTTGTAGGTGAATTTGGAGATTCATTGTTAAAGAATATATAAGCTTTATCATTGTATTCAAAATATAAAAAAGGTCTAATTTATCCTTTGTTGTGTCCCAATTAGATATTTAAGACCAAATATATATTGTTTCACATTTGAGAAGTGGTTGCATGTAAAAGGTGCAAAGCCCCTAAGGTCGACTATCATTTCATCAAGATTAGAGAACTTTGCCTTGGGCCCTTTGAGAATTGTTTACCCTACTTGGTCATACAAATGAATATTCCTAGTAATGTTGCAAGTAACAAACAAGGCATATATAATATTCTAAAGCTATGGTAAACTAGGATTAGTTAGTGGTGAGACCATGTAACATGAGCAAGGTAAAGGATGATTAGACAACCATATCAAGCAATGGCAATATGTGGGAGAATAATTATTTATAGTTTTTTTTCTATTCATTGTGGCTAAATAAGAGTGGCATTTTTCCTTATGAATTATAGGGGTCTTTTTCTTAAAATAATCAAATATTTTAAAAGAAATTGATTAAGTATTACATCATAGATTCACAAATAAAGTAAAAATTAGGTGTCTAAAGTTTGTATGGTGTGTTATCTTATTATATAGAAACTCCAAAGATCATAGGTTGTTCAAATATGTCAATTGGGTCTAGAGTTTAAGGCTTATAAGATATTGAATATTTTATTAACTTAAGACATATATTTTCTAAGATAGTGTAAATATTAAAAATGTAATAAGGTTTTTACCTTTTACTTTAAACAACTATTTATTTATCAAGCAAGTATTATTGAAATGATGTATATCATTTACATCTATTATTTTATTAAATTAGTTATAAATTATCTTCCTAGTTTGAATATAGATGATGCTACTTGCATTTACTAATGCTTTGTGTTGTTTGTAATAGAGTTATGCATGTTTTGGGTTCAAAGTTATAAGTGAAGTAATAAATCATGATGGTTTTACATTTAAGAATACAAATGTGGTTTTACATCTAGAGATGCACTGTAACCTAAAAATTATTTGTAGATATCAGTAGTATGAAAGTTTGATAAGTCAACATAAAACCTATATTGTGACAAATGTTTGTAATATAATTCTTATGTACATGGTATGGTTAAGTTGTGTGCCTAATTTATTTTCATTTATTCTTAAACAATCTAGTCACAAATATGTCATTAGCCTAAATAAAGTTAGAAGAATAAACAACTATTTTTCTTTTGGTAGGTAGCCAAAACCACCTATAATTTGATCATTAATCTAATACAATTACTTTACCTAAACATTATTTATAAAAGAAAATTATCATCTATTTTTTTCTTAAATTGTAAAATACAATTTTGAACATCAACAAAATCACTTCATTTTTAAATGCCAAACATGTTGTAATAAAAACTGACATTTCATCCTCAAAGAATCTACACCTCCTTAAACCTTAAGAAAATTTTGAGTACCAAAGATAGCTTGCATTATCTGTTTATAATACACTTCATTTATTGGCAGGAATGGTCAAAGATTATTCTTGTTCCAGCAGCATTAGGCGTCTTAAAAGGTTCTGAGTTCAAATTTTCATCAATACAGAAAACATTAGACCTCCAAATCATTAGCTATCATCGATTTTGAAGTCAATATAACGATATAATATTGCTGTAATACAAATTTAATAATGATACAAACAATGGCAAATTCTTGAGCATAAATTCTTGGTACTCTTTCTACAGTTTCATACAAGCTTCTGTCGTCTAGTTTGAACCCAATCTCTATTGTAATAATGTCACATTTACCATTGAATATTTACCGAACGTACATTATCAGGAACCAGACAAGCTTGTACCAGCAATCACCACGATACTATGAACCCAATCCTGGTTGTAATAAAGCAGGCTTTACCACGAAGTGACAGGTACTTGAGCAACTGGCTCTTACTCACTATTTTATGTGAATGGACAATTCTCATCTGCAAGTACATCATGTATACAAGATTAAACCAAATATGACTAGGTAACCAATCAGTCAATCTATACAAGTGCAGAGCCAGTCACGCACATCGCTTCAAACCAAGAAAGTGATTTGACCATAATAAGCAAGTGGCCATTATACAATATGCATTTTTTCCTTTTCTTCTATTTTTCTTCCCCTCGATGCAACTTTGAATTTGCAAACGAGAAAAAGAAGGCGTCTGAGACTGAGAAAAACACTTTTAAAATAATGATCAACCAGATAGCCATGGAAACGCAGAATTTGGCCAGATTCAATACACCGCATGCTGTTTTGACTTCCAAACGTTGCACAAGCATCTGCCAAGCAGAGAAATGTCAATTACATTACATACACCATAGACTTTCCGTTGGGAATAAAACTAGAATTACCACCTTACAGTCAGACATCATCTATTTTAGATGCTGATAATGAAAGAAATATAAAATTAAAATATAGATAAATTGTTTTATCTACTTTTTATATTTTAATCAGATTAATTGATTGATGAATAAATTACAATTGTTCGTTGTATCGAAATCTTAAATACTTATTGCGAAGAGATTCCCACAATCTATCAATTATAGCCATGCAGCTTTTTCTGAATTTGATTGTGTACAATAGTGTGCAATTTATTGTTTCCTCTAGCTCTTCTCATCCTAATGATAGATCGTGGAGTGTGATTCGAAACATTGATGAAAAAATATTGCATACAATCAAATCCAGAAAACGCTGCATCATATAATTTTAAAAACATCTAAAAACTTCTCATTCAAAACTTACAATCTGAAACTATGAAATAGAAACAGTTCAACGATAATTGATAATCCTTTGGAAATTAACTTCAAGGAACTGTCACACAACTAGCAAACCCAAAACCAACTTCCTGAAGTAGAATACAGTGTAGAAAGTTTCTGATACAACATCTAAACTTCGAAACACTTCAAGAGCTCAAATGGGTGCAAAGCATACGTTGAATAATCTCATAAACACTAAAAAAATAAGATGAAGATTTTATTAAAACATTGTGAAAGACGTAAACTCTATGTACACTTGCTGACCGCGGTTAGCCATTTGAATTGCATGAAACTGGACATACCGATTACATGCAGGAACACCATGTGAGGTCGATTAAACAACATCAGTTACAAAATCCACACAAAAAAATCACAAATTGACCCCAAAGAGCCTGACGCCCTTCTTGGAGCTCAACTCCCCGGCATTCTCAACGGGCGATGGCCGGTCACCGGCGGCCTTGAGCTGCATGAAATCATGAGGTTCCCTCACAGAATTCTGCTCCGCCGCCGGTAGAAACCGCATATTGTGACCGAGAGGGAGCGGCGAAGCTTCCTCCGCAGGCAGCCGCCAGTAAGCGCCGCCGTTGTGGGGCGGCCAGACGACGGACATCCAGTCCTTGGAAGAACAAGAGGTGGCGCGAATGAGGGCCTGAGATTGCAGAGGCAAAGGCAAAGGCAGAGGCAGAGGCAAAGTCCCGTATTGAAAAGTCGGCGCGGCGGCGCCAAGCGAAGGAAGCGAAAGTCGGCGCAGAAGCGATGCTTTGGAGCCCGGCTGGATTTGAAGCGCGCAAGGCCGGCGTTTCCAGCTGATGAAAAGCCGTTCAGTATTCTGGGCATCCGTCGATCTCTCAAACGAAACGATATCCCCGGCGTCCAGCTTTTTCTCCTTCACAAACCGACTCCAGCCTTTCGTCAGCACGTAGCTCTGGCTGCTGTTCCAGTACGAGTAACGAAACCGCCATGCTTTCCCAGTATTATCCTCGAAATTGAGCAGCAATCCCTTGTCATTTGCGCTCGTGTCCAGCGGAAAATACTTCTCGGCGTGGTGCTTCGGAATCACCAGCCGATTCAGCTTCCCCACATCGCTCGGAGTCACCGCCTTCTCGAACATGGGCTCTCTAACGGACTTCTCAGTCTTCTCCAATGGCGGCGCTTGCGCAACCACGGCCGTCGATCTGTGCTCGAGTTTCTCGTAGATCTGGCCTCCCCACCGTCCATTTCCCTGAGAGATAGGCGGCCGGGTAGTGTCCCTGAACCTCTTCAGATCCACGCAATCTGATTCTCCTCCACACGCAGACAACAAGCTCAGCCCACTTCCTATTCTCTCTCCCTCCCCATTCTTTTCATCCACTCTTGTTCTCCAGTCCAGAAAAGACACCACATTCGCCCTTTTCATTCCTTCCATCTCAATCCCTTTTCTCCTCCTTCTTCGGCTACCTCATATTATCTCCTGGGTCTCCAAGATTTGGCTTTGTGGAGCCAAATTCGAGGATATATCTGAGAAATGGGTATGAATGAAGACTCAAATGTGAAAATGGGTATATGTGTAGTCAACAGTATCAGCTGCCAACTACGTGAAAGCGGCCAGGCGCTCTAAACGGGCCAGGGCAGGACTGAGTCTATTTTGTGAAGTAGTCAGCAAAGAGAGAGCACTCTGAGTCTCAAAGATTCTCTTTTTTCTCTCCTCTTCGATTACTTATAACTACAATATCCCGTCCGCACCCCGCGGAATCCCGGAGTGATTGATTGGCTTACTTTTCTTAGGCGGCTGCGTGCTGACCTTTCCTTACCAGTAACAACTTTCTCAATTCTCATCCATCTGCTCCTGGACCGCCAATTCCTCTATGATTTTAATTTATTCCGCCACTCCTGTCCAAAATAACCTGATCCGCCTTTTTTAAATTTGACGCCTGCATTATTTGTCTGGCACGTCCTTGTAATTCGATGAAAACAAAAACAATTCTTTTGTTGGTTCCACAGATTGTCTGGTCTTCTAGACGTCATTAATTTTTTTATTTAATTCATGTGTTGGAATCTTAGTGTATGTAGTAATAGTAAATTCAAATATTATTATTATAGCGCCCAACCCACTTTATCTTGGAATAATAAGTTCAAATGTCATTTATATTATAATATTTTAATTAAAATTGAAAAACAATTTGAATTTACCATTTTTAAAGAGAAACTTGTATCTATTGATTGTTGTTTACAATCTATTTCAATTGGACGAAAATAAAAACAATTCTTTCAGTGGGTCATATAAATTGCTTTGTCTCCTAGACATCAGTAAAACCTTTCATTCAATTGTATTTAGGTGTCTTGTATTTACCCTAATGATAAGCTTGAAATAACTTTAGTAATAGTAAGTTCAAATATTATTGTTATTATTTTTATTACCAGTCTAGTGTCTAACCCACCTTACCTTGGAATAATAAGTTCAAATGTCATTTATATTATAATAATTTCAACTAAATTTGAAAAAACAATTTGAATTTACCATTCTTAAGGAGAAACTTGTATGTATTGATTGTTGTTTACAATCTATTTCAATTGGTTGAAAATAAAAACAATTCTTTCAGTAGGTCATATTGATTGCTTTGTCTCCTAGACATCACTAAAACCTTTCATTCAATTGTATTTAGGTGTCTTGTATCTACCATAATGATAAGCTCAAAACAACTTTTATGATTTTATCTTTATAATAATTTTTTAAATTGAAGTCCAGATGTCATCTTTGGTTTGCTTGTGTTGTTGAACAGTTATAAGTGTTTCTTTCGTGAATTAATCGGAATTGATACCCCTTAGTCCATAGCTCTTAGCCAAAGAGTTTCACCCATGGTTCGTATTCTTAAATTAGATGAAAATAAAAACAATTCTTACACTTGATTTTGTTTAGGTGTCCTAGGTAAAAGAGCCCAATTACAACCTAAAACCCACCTAAAACCTTTCATTCATTTGTATTTAGGTGCCTTGTACCATAATGATAAGCTCAAAACAATTTTTACGATATTATCTTTATAATGATTTTTTTAATTAAATTCAAAATATCATCTTTGATTTGCTTGTGTTGTTGAATGGTTCTTACTGAGCCACCTAAGATCAAGTCTTCCTCTGAGTGTGTCTTTGGTGAATTAAGCAGAATTGATACCCCTTAGTCCATCACTCTTAGCCAAAGAGTTTCACCCACGATTCGTACTCTTAAATTGGATGAAAATAAAATCAATTCCTTCACTCAATTTTGTTTAGGAGTCCTAGGGAAAAGAGCCTGATTACAGCCTAAAACCCAACTAAAAAAGTCATCTAGCTACCCAATAGTCACTCATTAGCATATCAATTAGCTCAAATAAAGTTTGTAATTACCATTGATTGTGCAAATTTATTGGTACCAATAGCATATGTTGGCGTATAAGTATTGGATCAATCCTACAAGTATTTTGTTGAGCAAAGAGGGAATGGGGCAATAGGGAAATTATTTGATATGACACTTTGAAATGATAACTTTTTGACTCTTGTGTACAAAATAGATCCCAAAACGTTCATCTCTACTTTTTAAGCTAGAACAATAGGTATAAATAATTAAGTTGCATATGAAGACAACCAAAAAAGTTCAACAAAAAGCTCAAGATACCTATTAGCATTGGTACGCTTCCCCTATATATACCACAACAATTACCCCAAAAAAAACTACTATGATAATATATTTACAATAATTGTTTCAATAAAATTAAAGAGACAATTTGTCAATTTCCCAGAATGAAACCTGTATACATTGATTGATGCTTGCTATCTACATTGAGTTTCGTGAGGACCATTATAAAGGTCAACAAAAACTTGCGAAGTGTCATCATAGTTCTAGACCCCGTGCACAGATAGCACTTGCGCCATATCCTCCTCCACTTGACAACAACCTTCATGACAACCACTCCCAACACCGAACAGGCATTTTTAATCAAATCCACACTGTTCCTCAGTTGACTGGCCTTTACCTTTTATAATATAATTAGCATAAGGAGCGAACCAGATCTGACAAACGTAACCGGCTCGAATTTGACCTTTCTTCAGTTTCCTATTTCCACACTCGAAGATAAAAAAAACAACAATCTAAAATTTCTTTATGGCTTTCCTTTTGGTTTTATCTGTTGGCCTTGGGAAAGGCCTAACAGTCATTTTCAACAGGCAGCTGCCATGATGAAACACTTGTAAAGTTAAATTTGAGGATAACTATGGAGTCAAAGGGGGCAGTACGGATCAATATAGGCTCCATGGACAAACCATAAATTTGTGAATGATGTTGGAAAATTTGGAGTACTATCTAGGGAAAAATCATGCAACCTTTTATTCTGATGTGATGTAAACCCTATTTCTTATGCAGTCAACAGATAGAACAAATCACCATGGTCTCCGGATGTGATGTTTTCTAACTTATTAGGAAAAAAAACAATCGTTTTAATAATTTTCCCCCGAGAATCTAATCCAAATTTCTCTGTACTTAACGAGGAAGAAAGCAGGCAAGCGCGAGACCATTTGATGAGGAAAATTAAATAAAAATTAAAAAAAGTTAGGTCTCCACGTTTAAATTAGGCGCATGACTATTGAATTAATTAGATTAATAATTCCGTCATCCAGCAATGGGGTTAGGGTTCCCAGTTTCACACGCAAAGTCAGTCATACATGTGCAATAAAGAAAGGAGAAATCACCGGATTTTAATCCCACATTCATTAAACTCTAATAGATTTGGACATATAAATGTACCTAAGCCGCCCTGGGGACCCGCATCCCGTCATAGCTTTGTCCACATTATTCATCGACGTACCCGGAATAAAAGTTATTATGTCATGGACCCTTTTATAATTGTCCTCCCTCGCAAACCCTACACCGATAAATAGAATGGTCCAGATCCGTGTTCCTCACACAATATTAATTCCTAGGTATCTCCCAGACCCACCCTCTCCCACGTGGCACCACTGCCTCTTCTCCGTATCTTCTATCATTAAATTATCTCTCTCCACTCACCGAATTTTAATTATGTACCTGAATTTACACCTCAACGTCACGTCCCAATCGAATAAATGGGAATCCCAACAAACATTTCCCCACTTCGTCCCCTGACACGTGGCCAGCTACTTGGCTCAGGAGGCTGTCTGTGGAAAGTAAAAGTTTATATAGCGAGAAAGACAGAAAGCCGCCTTCACTCTTTACGGGCATGTGATACCTCTGCTGCGTGCGCAGGTGCAGTGCTGACGTGGTCATTTATTTCGGGAACTGGAAATTGGACCACTTTATGGACCATCCTGCCCCTGCATTATGCGATAGTTATGGGACACAAACATCCGCATCAGGTGTTGTACGGTGGCTACCGACACGACACGTCACCCGACTTACTAAGGGGAACTCAGTATACTTATATATAGCCGGTACACGTCAGCGGTGACTGAATTCTATAATACAATACTATTATATCTCCCGGCCCCACCACCGGCCAGACCAACAGCGAAATGTACAGGAAGCCGCTGGGGCCCACGCACACCTGCATTTAGTGACCCTGTGGTCTCGGGATCGAGTCCCTGTACGAGCAATAGGCAATCTACAGCCTTCAATGATTGACCGGCCAACAAACACTTATTTCACGCTCTCTTCAGTGTTTGCGTTAAAGCCTGCATTTAATGGGAGTTTACCATATTCCGCTGGCAGTTCTATTTCACCCCGTGAATGCTTTAAAAGCCCACATCTGCTCCTTTTGAAGGTTAAAGAATGTTGTTATTCCTTTTCCATAAGCAGGGAATCAGGCCTGTACGTGCCCTTCCCATGTTATATTCCCATCCTTGGCTTTCTTAAAATAGGTGAAACTATGCCTCGAGAGAATGGTGGTTTTTGAGTGCTTGGCCGCCATGATTTTGATGGGCGTATGACAGTTTCTATTCAGATTTATTATTGCTTGGTATAGGAAAGTTCACGCCATCACAATGAGCTGTACTTTCAGGTAAAGTAGCAATTCTGAATGGATAGTTATGAGTTAGCTAGGTAAAGGGTGAGCGTCGAAATTATTTCCTTGTTGGAGCTGTAAGCAAAATTATTACATCTTTCATTCTCCCCCTCTTGTACTCTATTGGAACCATCTTTAAATTGATAACCATTATTTCATTTAAATGAAATAGAATGGCTGGTGAATATTAAAAAGGATGGGTTTAATTGTGGAGGAGAAAAGTGAGGGCAGCGTCTGTGGGGCTGACATAAGACTTCTAAGATGTACTATGGGGCTATGTATTCTTAGGGTCATAGCCATGGTGAAAAGTGAGTAGGGTGAGAGTACTAATGTTGTAATTATCATTCGTTATTTGTTCATCCAACCTCCTTTACTAACTTTAATCGAATCAAAGAAATGATAACTAAAAGCATTCATTAATAAATATGTCATCCATTTGTATGTTGGGAAAAGGCATTGTACACCTTCAATAGTATTTGTAATGTTATATTTGTATGTTGGGAAAAGGCATTGTACACCTTGAATAGTATTTGTAATGATATATTTTATTAGAGATTCCTTGAAGATTCTATAGGGATTACATTCATGGGGCCACTTGATGAGTTGTATTGTAACACTAAAGATTCTTTGAAGATTCCATAGGGATTACATTCATGAGGCCACTTGATGAGTTGTATTGTAACGCTAGAGATTCCTTAAAGATTCTATAGGGATTTGCATTCATGGGGCCACTTGATGAGTTGTATTGTAACGATGAAATATTATATAATGTAGGCATCATATTGGAATATGATATTGTAATTATTAATATTGAGGAAAGGTATTTAATAAACTTTAAACTTAGTACCCAATATTAAATGAGGGGGTAAATGGCATTCTACTCACATGGTTTTACTTTACCACTAGTTGTATTTTTTGTGAGTTTGTGTCTTTAAAAGAAAACACATGTTAGCAGTTTAGATTCGCTGGCAAGTTGAGCTATGGTTGTTGAGTCTTGTTGAAGGTTGCATTAGTGAAACATGGTACGGGATGTGTGGATAGATGCTTGGACACATGGAAATGCATGTTTGATGTTTCAAAAGTATTTATTGTTAACTATATAAGTGCTTTGTATTATTTTTTTACTAAATAATAGAATGGAGTATGGATTCTTTTGGAGGCTGGGAGTTTCCTCCATGAGGGTTTCCCTAGGGTATATCTTATGCGATCTTGTGGATTATGTATTTGATCTTTCCATTATGGTGATTCTATAAGCTTTTATGTATACTTCTCTCTTATGGGTAATGTAGGAAATGGATTAAATGTAACTAGATATATGTAGTATTTCCTAACAAGTGGTATGAGAGCTTTCAGGGTTGATTTGGAGTTATAATCTAGCTTGAGTAGACAATCTGCAAAGTTGAAGACATGGATATGGATGAAGGATTTGGAGCATTTGTAAGGTATGGAACACATGTGCAAGTTGTTTTACTATAGATCTAAAGGTTTTGAGTTTGTTGTTATGATGGGTTGTTTGCAGATTTGGGGCTTGAAAAATATTTGGTTTAATGGGGGTTTTGGGGATATGCATTTAGATGAGGGTTTTTTTGGGGGGAATTATCCTAAATGTCCTCGCTGTAAAAAAAAAAAGCCTCACCGTTGAATTCAAGTTGGATAAATGATGAATTTTGATATATAATTTGCCCTATTTTGGCCATGATTGGAAAGATTATAATTTTTTATGTTAACAACATGATGGTCCTATCAAATTTATTTGCAAGGGAAAGGAAAAATATTTTTCCCATGGTCATAAGTTTTCTTATAAATATTAAAATGAAACTAACTACAATAGCTCATGATAGGAGCATATATATAATTATGTTTAAAAGAGAAATTTATACCACTCTATGGCACAAAACGCAATATTAAGTGAGAATAATGAACAAAGAATTTTTGTGTTAGTATTATCAAGTCCAAGATTACTGACAAGGGGTGTGAATCAGTAATCTAACAAATTAAAATTTTCATAAACTATTCAAAAAACTTGCATTAATTAGCTTTCATTACATGAATAAACAAACCAATGAAGATAAACATCCACAACCATGCAACACAATAACACCAATATTTTTCTCGTGGAAACCCAAAGTTTTTAAAATCCACGTGTGGGGATGGCACCCACAACTAATTTTGCACTCTTCTGAAGTATGCCCGGTTAAGAGCTTAGCCCTGTTAGGAGCTTACAAATGCCTAGTTAAGAGCAAGACCCTATAAAAGAGCCACTTGATTAAGTGATTTACCTCTAGCCCTATTAGGATCTTTTCTTTAACCTGTTAGGAGTAACCCTATTAAGGTGTTTCAAACCCTAATTAAAGAGTCACCTGGTTAAAGGATTTACAAATCAGACCTGTTAGGGTCTACCCAGTTAAGGGATTTTATCTTGATGAAACTATTATGAATCAACAAGTGAAAGTGATATGAGAAAATAGAACTCTACCTTTGCTAGTAAGATCCAGTTCAAGCTCAATCTATGCTTCACATGTAGACCATCCAAACCCTACAATCACACAACTACATTCACAATTTTTCTGTTCCACTCACACTTCTCATAATACATCAAAATGATATGTAAAATGTTTTGTAACTTAAGGCGATAAAAGAACCTTAATTACATTTGAATTTCATCTCAGATCCACCAAAACATGTTACCAAAACCAAATCCATCATTTACAAGATCTGTTTGATCACCAATTCAAACCACACATCGATTTGACAAAGAAAAGTCAAACCACATCACACTTTCAAATGCTCCTTTACAACTTCAAAAATTTTGACCATAACAATCATGAAAATGCCAACTCATCACTTGATGTCCATCTTCCATGTCACTACAATCCTTGGAACACATAACCACTTATCACAACACAATACAACACCACCGGTTGAGGATATGACTGATTGTTCTAAGAATTTCTTTTACTTTTCACTAAGTGATCTTTTGTCCATTGAAACTATGTCTTTTGATCACCAATCATGATACAATCGCAACAACAACTCCATAACATAGTCAAGATTTAACATATCCTGAACCGCAACACCTAAATCCAAACCTATTGGACACAATCATCAAATCATTCTTCCTTGGCTACATCATGTTCTCCTTGTTGACATGTCAACCTTCAATCGATCATAAGTCACATCATACATATGATAAACCCGTGTGGTCATAGATACATCATCTAGAGATATCACTTAGTCTTCCATTATGATCGCACACTCCAACTCTTAACATAGCTCTGGATCCAACCTTTTGAACATACATTAGCATAATAGGCACACTATCAACCAAGAAACACTAAGTTGACATCAATGACAATATCATAACTGGTCAACCTAACATCAGATCTACATCAAACACATATGATAACATACTCAACTTATCTCAATTTTGATGAAGGTGATCCGAGTTTTGATCATATGATTGTATTGTGGTGTTGTCATTATTGGGAACGTGATCTATTGAAGGCATGGGATCAATTTTATCGATGGTGTTGAAGGATTAAATTGAAGAATCAACTAAGTGTTCAGTCAACTAGAAAGAAGACAATATGCAAGGTTAAGGCAACCAGATTTGTAGTTGGAGATCAAGTTAAGATGTGTGATTGGGAAGATATCATTTATAGAGGCATATTTAACTACATCTATGAGTGCATCAATTAGATTGAATAATACTGTGAGTTTTTGAGGATTGAAGTAGCATTGGTAGTAAGAATAGGAGATAGGCAAAGTGAGTTTAGCTAGATCAACCAATCGGTCAATTTAGCATTAGAAAATATTTTATTTACTACTTTTTTAATGTTGTGTTGACTTTATTGAGTTTGACTAATGTATTTTAGCGTGATCAAATTTGACTTTTATGTCGATGGGTAAAATGTGTTTTTGGCAAAGGCTAACTTGGAAAAAGTGTTTTATAAAAGAAGGTTGAAATCAAGTTTTAGGGTAAGATGTGATGATGTGATGGGTGGTTATGATCCGAAAAAGATGAAGAAAGGATATTTGGATGTTTAGATGGTGATGTGATCAAAATTGATGCGGATCTATCAGATAGGAAGTGTCATAATTAGATCATTCATTCTTGGGTCTATCTCAAGACAAGCCCTAATAGGTTTTCAGGTAAAATCTTTTAACAAGGTCACTCCTAATAGAGTGAGCAGGATCTCTAACAGGATTTGAAGTATAAAATCTCTAACAAGGTGACTTTCAGAAGGAGTTTAAAATCCCTTAACCGAGTAGTCTCTAACAAGACTTTTGTAGCTTATAACAAGGCTATAAATATTCTTAATTGGGTATAACCTCATAAGGGTTTTTTTAATTGCTCCTAATAGGGAATATTTCAGTGGTGCACTAGTGAAATTTGTGGGCGTCATTCCCATGTGTGGTTTTCTCCCTCTAACAAGGGTTTCCATGAGAAAATATTGTGTCTTGTGTTCATTGTGTGTGAATGTTTTATTTGCTATGCTTCTATGTTATATTATCATTTGCATGTTGGATATTGTGGAAGATTATTGTTAAAAGTTTTAGATTTGTGGATGCACTGATTCACCCCCCCCTCTCAGTGCCTTATAATACTAACATTTTTTTTGATGCAATAATCACTAACAAAAACATATTTATCATTGGGTAAGTGCACAAAATGGGGGACCAAAAAAGGGGGTATAAGTTGCCACTTTTTTTATGAAAATAGAAAATTCTAAACTTCTTTGAGAAACTTAAGATAATTACACTCAAAATTTGAAGATGTGACAAGAACAAGAGCTGTAGTACTCTGAATCTAGTTTCTAAACTACTTTTTTGAAAAAACAAATTGGTCGAGATTAAGGGCCTCAAAAAGGGGGGCACACAAAGTGGTAGTGTATTTTGCAAAAAAATATAACATAGCGTCTGGTGTGCTCTCCTTAAAATATCATTTAAAAAAATAAAATTAATCACTCTAGTGAGAAGTTACTAACACCACGTAGTTTATCCTAGATTTGTTGGCTAATCTTTTGAGGAACATGTGATGTTTTATGAATTTTCAAAGTGTGCACATCCTGAAAACATGAAATTTGAGTGTGCTTCTAGAAATTATTGAAAACTAATAAAAATTTTAAACTTTTTTTAGGTCTACAAAATGGAGTCTAGTTTCTAAAAATATATTTTTGTTTCAAAATTTGATGAATGAGCCAAAATCTATATCCAAAATACAACATGTTGTTTTTTGACAAAAATTAGACCTACTTATTGCAGAAATTAGAGATGGAAAGCTCAACATAATTAAAATTCAAAATAAATTATATGGTTAGATAGTTAACAAAGAACTTAATAACATCATGGTGTTTAATTTTATCTATATTGAGCCCCGTGCAAACCTGACAAGGAGTACATATATAAATATGAAAAATTCTTATATATTTTTTGAAAAACACATCTCAAACCTGTTATAGTCATTCAAGCCTTTGAGTTGGATGCCCAAAGAAAATCCAAGCCTAAGGCTGTTTACTTCCCAAGATAGTTAATACGACGTGCACCATATGTAAAAAATTCTCTCCATATAGCATGCACCATATATGGCACTAGCCAAATGAAAAAAAAATGCATTTTTTGATCATCAAGTTAGAATTAATCTCCTAACATGAGTATATACATGAAATATAACATTTAAGTATAAGTCACTTTTCAATATGTGTTTTTTCTTTCTTATATTTTAAGTTATATTTCATGTATATATTTTCAAGATGTTTGAGAGTGGTTATAGATCTCTAAAAGTTATAATGTAAATTCTAGGCTTTTTATTATCATATAAATTTTCAGGCTTAGTCAAATTTTAATAGTCAACATGCTCCTATCAATGTTCTCTTATTCTTTGTATCTCACTCTCTTATCTCCTCCAAAGTATAGACCCATCCCCTTCCCTCTCTTATATCTCTCAACTTTCTCTCCCATATTTAGGTCTCTACCACCCTCTCACTCTCTACACCTTGCCTTCCCTTTTGAGGGTGCAATACCTATATCGATAGGTCTTCCATATATATCTCCCCATCTCCTTCTCCCTATCCCTCTCTTATATCTCTCACAAATATTACTCTCTCTCTCTCTCTCTCTCTCTCTCTCTCTCTCTCTCTCTCTCTCTCTCTCTCTCTCTCAGACACTTGTCTCTATCCCTTACTATCTGTCTCACTCCCATCTCTCTCACTTATATCCCCCTCTATGTACCTCACCTCTCTATCTTTCCCTCTCAAATTCTCTCCCTCCTCTCTCCATCCTCCATCTCTCTCTATTCCCTAACCTCTCTCTCCTCTAATCTAGTTCCCTCACTGCATCCATGTCTAGCTCTCCCTCCACCCCTTCTTACTCTGCTCTCTCTTTGTTTGCCTATCTCTTTGTTTCTCCCTACCTCCCACCTCTAGGTAATTACTTCTCCCTATACTTTATAAGGTATAGGGTATAGGGTATATAAATTGTTTAGGTTATAGGTTGTTGGAAATAGGGTTTAGGATATAGGGTTTAGGGTTAAGGATATTGGGATAGAGTTTAGGGTACAAGATTTATGGTGAAAGGTTTAGGGTACATAAGATTCTCTCTCTCCCTCTCTCTCTCTCCATTTTCTATGCCAAGATCAATGGTACAATTAGTAGATATATATAGAATAAAGTAGTAAGGATATGAGAGAGAGAGAGAGAGAGTGTGTGTGTGTGTGTGTGTGGTAGATTTATGGGAGAGAGAGGGAGAGAGGAAGATAGGGAGAGAGAGAGAGGTGTGGAAGAGGGGGATGTAGAGAGTGAGAGACAAGGAGATTTGAGAGAGAGGGAGAGAGTAAGAGGAGAGAGACACCTGGAAGAGGGAGAGAAGGGAAAGAGAGAAATGACTTAGAGTTGAGGGATTATGGTTATAGGGCATAGGGTTTTGGGCTTAGAGAGAGAGTGTGTGTGAGAGAGAGAGATGGAAAGAAAGGTGGAGAAGAGGGAGGGAGGGAGGGAGTGAGAGAGAGAGAGTTGGAGCTCTCTCTCTCTCTCTCTCTCTATCTCTCTCTCTCTCTCTAAAATCCTAAACCTTGAATTCTAATCCTAAAACCCAAAACCCTATAACCATAAGCTCTAAATCGTTTAACCATAAGTCCTAAAATCTAAATCATTTCTTCCTCTATCCCTCTCCATCTTTCCCCTTTTCTCACTCTCTTCCCCTTTTCCACCTCTCCCCCTCTCACTCACACACCCCCATCTCTCTTCCCCTCTCACCCATCTCCCTACCTATCCCTCTCTCTCCCTCTCTCTATTTCCTTAAACCATAAAACCTAAATCCTTTCTCTCTTTCTCCCTTCCCCCTTCCTCTTCCCCTTCTATCTCTCCCTAAACCCTAAATCCTAAGATGGGAATCAGGCCTGTGAGTGGCCTTCCCATGTTATATTCCCATCCTTAGCTTTCTTAAAATAGGTGAAACTAAGCCTCGAGAGAATGGTAGTTTTTGAGTATTTGGCCACCTTGATTTTGATGGGCATGTGATAGTTTCTTTTGGTTTTTGGGCATTTTAAAAGCACCATCAGATTTTATACTTCATTTAGGAAACTTCATGCCATCATAATGAGATGTACTTTCAAGTAAAGTAGCAATTCTGAATAGATAGTTATTAGTAAGATAGGTAAAGTGTGAGCATCAAAATTATTTCCTTGTTGGAATTCTAAGCAAAATTATTACAACTTTCATTCTCCCCCTCGAGTTAAAACTTGTACTCTATTAGAACCATCTTTAAATTGGTAACCATTATTACATTTAAATGAAATAGAATGGCTAGTGAATATTAAAAAACATGGTTTTAATTGTGGAGGAGAGAAGTGAGGGCAGCATCTATGGGGCCAACATAAGACTTTTAAGATGTACTATGGGACCATGTATTCTTAGGGTCATAGCCATGGTGAAAAGTGAGTAGGGTGAGACCACTAATGTTCTAATCATCATCTTCTATTTGCTCATCCAAACTCCTTTACTAACTTTAATTGAACCAAAGAAATGATAACTAAAAGCACCCATTAATAAATATGTCATCCACTTGTATGTTGGAAAAAGACATTGTACATCTTGATTAGTATTTGTAACATTATATTTTATTTGAGATTCTTTGAGGATTCTATACAGATTGCATTCATGGGGCCACTTGATGAGTTGTATTGTAACAATGGAATATTATATAATGTAGGTGTCATATTGGAATA
This sequence comes from Chamaecyparis obtusa, assembly GCA_027943335.1. Classification (NCBI taxonomy): domain Eukaryota; kingdom Viridiplantae; phylum Streptophyta; class Pinopsida; order Cupressales; family Cupressaceae; genus Chamaecyparis; species Chamaecyparis obtusa. The sequence continues at coordinate 1,614,979 of BSBK01011581.1, read as the reverse complement.
TGGTATTGTAATTATTTGATATTGGGGAAAGGTATTTAATAAAATTTAAACTTAGTACCCAATATTAAATGAGGGGGTCAATGACATTCTATTCACATGGTTTTACTTTACCACTAGTATTTTTTGTGAGTTTGTATTTTAAAAAAGAAAACACATGTTAGTGGTTTAGATTTGTTGGCAAGTTGAGCTATGGTTGTTGAGTCTTGTTGAAGGTTGCATTTGTGAAACATGGTATGGGATGTGCGGATAGATGCTTGGACACGTGGAAATGCATGTTTGATGTTTCAAAAGTATTTATTGTTAAATATGTACAAGTGCTTTGTATTGTTTTAAGACTAAATAATAGAATAGAGTATGGATGATTTTGGAGGCTGGGATTTTCCTCCACGAGGGTTTCCCTATGGTATATCGTATGTTATCTTGTGGATTATGTATTTGATCTTTGCATTATGGTGATTCTATAAGCTTTTAAGTATACTTCTCTCTTATGGGTAATGTAGGAAACATATTAAATGTAACTAGATATATGTAGTATTTTCTAACAAGTAGTATGAGAGCTTTCATGGTTGATTTGGAGTTATAATTCTAGCTTGAGTAGGCAATGTGCAAAGTTGAAGACATGGATATGGATGAAGGATTTGGAACATTTGTAAGGTATGTAACATATGTATAGATTGTTTTACTATATATCTAAAGGTTTTGAGTTTGTTGTTATGATGGGTTGTTTGCAAATTTGGGGCTTCAAAAATATTTGGTTTGATGGGGTTTTTGGGATATGCATCTAGATGAGGTTTTTTTGTGGGGGAATTATCCTGAATGTCCTTTGGGTAATGTGTGTGTGAAATTTTATCTTGTAAGCTACAATAAAAAAAGTTTCAATAGATCATTAGATGCATACAATTTGATCTATATTGCCTCCTAAACGATGCGAGTATGGATGCTCTCAGATTTTTCAAGCAATATCAATGACTTGACTACACCGAGATGGAGGGTTTCTATATATGAATGAAAGATTAAACTATATTTTTGTATTTTTTATGATGCAAATAAGATATGAGAAAATAAGAAAACTAAATGAAATCTATGCTATAATGATATACAAATAACTAAGCAAGAATATGCAAACTCTCAAATTGATGAATTGATGGACAATAGCTCCTTCTTAAAGCCTACAAAATAATAATGTTATCAAGATTACACATATTGAATGAGAAGAGGAATCTTCCTTTTATAGGATCCTTGATAAAATTGACGGTACAGATTGATTCAGATGAACAATCAAGATTAATCCAAAGCCAAGTTAAAGTAGAGTTAAAGCATGCTTTTGAAGTTGATTTGAGGAAATAAGAGATAAAAATGGATTGATTTAATCTTTTATGCTTAAGTTAACAAATATTTTTCTTTTCTTTTATTTAATAAATTATGCAACTCAACTTTTTAACTCAAACTTTCCTTGTTTTTATCAACTTTATTTTTATCAATCTTTGATTTTTGTTTTTATCAATTTCTCTTTTGTTTTTATCAATTTTGAAGACAATCCATAATTTTTGTCAATTATTGTCAATTTTTGGATTGATCTCAATTTAATTCCCTTTTTATGTGTAAATGGCAAATGGATTCAATTTAATTAAAGTGTTAAGATATTTAATTAAATTAATTAATTTAAATTGATTTAATTGCCAAATAATGTTGATGTTTAAGAATTAATTAATTTTGATGATTTTACAACTTTGATGATCATATCAGATTAAAAGAAATTGAATTGCCTTTTGGGTTAGGACTTATATGATTATGATCAATAATCGAGATTAGGGCCCCATGGTTTAGGAGACCAATTTTAGGTGATTACATTTTCCCCTCTTTGAATTGATGTGCGAGTAGCAAATTGATTCAAAGAACATGTGGTATCGAAGCATAGAATAGTTTGATATGAAGCAATGAAACTATTCATAAGAAAGAGAAACTAACTCCAAGCTTGATTGAACAAAGATCGATTGAGACTTTGAATCCATGTTAAAAGATTCTAACTCGGTTAAGAGTTATGGAAGGCAGAAGGACCCACTGTCCAAATAGCTTCAAGTGAAAGATCACTGAACACACTGTCCAAGTGATCTCTATATTATCAGAATAGAGTAATACTAATAATTACTGATCTCAGCAACTTATTTTCACTCCTTTGACTATGCCAAACCACACCAACTGTTCCGCCAGATCTCAATACCAGATCTACTTAATTCACATATCCTCTTACAATATCATATCATTTCTCAATTCACACTTCTATATCAAATCAAGGAAAATAATCCTTCCTTTATATCACACTCAAATACTTTACAATAGAGTCAGAGAACTAGGCTTAACCATTACAAAATATAAATCATTACACATTACATAATATTTCATAACCACACAAAAAACTGTCAGCTTCCAAACTAAATAATTTTTCACACGTGCGACCTCTGACTATGCTGTTGTTGGAGATTTGCCAGCAGACCAGTAATGACTGTATGCTTGTCATTGATGACAACATATGGAAAGTAGCATGCGTGGAAGTCTTATGCAGAAAGATTTTAGTATATGTAGCATGGACATGATATTAGCATGATGTCATGGGCACAGAGGTTAACTGTTAGTACAGACAGTTATATAGCAGCCGGTGTCAGCAGTGTTCCTGACAGAGTAACATATAGTGTTCTGTGTATGGTTGTCCATATAGTTATCATGGATCCTTGCGCACTTAGATATATGTTGAAGACATGTTAGTGATGTTAACTTGATGGACACATGGTTTGATGATGAACACAAGTGAAGTTATGCAGTCGCTATTCACCAGTAGTAGTTTCTTGTGTTTGTTTAGCAGAGCCCATAGAGATTTTATTGGTTCTTGAGTTGCACCTATCTTGAGGGTATGCACCCTTGGAGTTAAGCTTGGAGAAGTGTTATTGATGTTCGGTTAAGAGTGCATGAGTTAATTCAACTTACAGAAAAAGTTCTAGTTGTTTTGGTAGAGACGATAATGTGTAGTGTGCGTCTACATTTAATTTATTAGACAGGTCCCAGAATGAGTTGCGTTCATAGTAGAGCTGACAAAATTTTTATTGGAGTTTGTTATGGTTTCTCTAATATGATTTCAAGGTGGTTCTAATAGGCTGACTTGATTATATCATTTGGAAGAAAGATATTTATATAGGCAGTCATTTGTGATTGCTGAAGTGTGGTTCATGGTTGATTAAGCAGAGTAGAGTAGAGTGTGCAAAGTGTTTAACCATCAGAAGAAGGTCTATGTGACCAAGTAAAGTACTTGTTCTATTCATTGGAACTAATCCAGACAACAGGTCAAAGTGCAATTCACTAAGATCCAGATATAGTGTGTATTTGTTATTTAGAAGGTCGTAGCCTTCGCCCATTTGAGTAGTGAGCTCTCAGACAGTGCGTCCTCTCCCCTAACAGGGACAATTGTAAAAGACTCCTAACAGGGTCTGACCCTTGACTAGGTCTACTATACTTAATATTGTTAGATTAGGTGAAAAACTAGTCTCCCAAGAACACCTGCATGCATAACCCTGTCACATGGAAGAAGCAAAGAACAGAAAGCAAGAAAAATCTATGGAGGCCAAAAAGCTAGAGACATCATATGCACATTCAAAAGAACAATCTCTATTATGAACAATATTACAATATGATAATCTGATGTCAAATACAAAGAGGTGAATCCTTATAAAAGGAATCACGAAACCCTAAAAAGGGAAACCCTAAAGAATAATAAGATGCCTAAGTTTAACTTAAGTGTAGAGTATAATAGACTAATAATTAAATAAATTAATTATTAGCTATAATATGACAACTCTAACACCCCCCTTAAGTGTAACTTAGGGAGAAGCTAAACAACTAAGGGCTAAAAGATGCATGAAAGAACTATGGGTCCCGACAACTAGGCCTGATCAGGTACCCAAATACAAGAAATAAACTAGATGAAGGAAACAAAGCCTCCAATCTAGGGAAAGTCCCAAAGAAAAGAACAAGAAAGAGCATGAAGCATCTCCAAAGCATGAAGCTGCAAACACTATCAGAAGTAACTACTAGAATCCCCACTAAAATAGTGCATCACCAGGTAGAGAAGACAAAGTTTGAAGAGCTGATCAATCAAAGAGGCGACTTCCAAAAGTAGGAATGAACGAGTGTCTATATAGTAGATGAACCATCTCACCAAAATGCATAGGTGCCTAGCCACTGCATCCACCTAGTACATAGGAACAAGAACTGAATACGTAGATCACTCAACCAAACCAAGGAAGCAACGGAACCAATAGGTGAACCCCCCCCATAATGTTGAACAGGGAGAGGGGTGACAGGAACACTGAAATGCAATGCTAGAAACATTTGCAAGAAGAAGAATTAGGAACACCAACAGTGCAACAAAAGTACAAGCATAGGTTAAAGGGTGGTGTCACAGACACACAACATGGGCTAATGTCATGGAAGGTACACTCACTTAACAAAGGTGGATGAGCACAAAAGGCAAAACATCATAACCCCCCATGGCACTTTATAACTGAGTGCGAGTACAAACAAACAAAGGTGCTCAAAATCTCAGATATGCAAAAGCAGACGCTTTATCTTAGTGTGTTTACAGAAAAGAGAATGCTACATAAGAGAAGCATACAATGCTCAGAAAGTCAGAAAGAAGAGTGAGCCAGAAGAACAGAAGAAGAGATCCCAAGACCTGTAGAATCCAAGTAATCCGCCAGAGTGCGAAAGAGAAAAACTCAGAGGAGAAAAAAACTAGAGCAAAATCTAGATAAAAGACCCCTGATATTGCAAAACTCATAGAACTAGCTTTCTGACGATATCTGGTGGGCCAAAAACAAAGTCCAGATGAGCAAGATATGGCTCCCGGAAGGCAAAAGCAGACATCAGACTTTGATATAAAAAAATCACTATCAAAATAGTAGAGCTAAAAAACCTAACCTCCATAATTAGAAAGAGCTCAAAAAGAGCTTTCCAACGATATAAAGAAGTCTGAAAAAGACCTCCGTATGCTCCAGATAGAGCAAAAACAATGTTAGGGGGTTAGAAAGGCTCCAAAAACAAGTTTTAAGCCCCTGGGGCTGAAAAAAAAATTGGCCCTTGGGTGCATGACATGCGCAGGGGGCTGAGTCGAAGCTCCTAGTCACCCATGTGACCACTGCGGGGCTTAAGAACCCATCGGGGAGTCGGAGCAGTGTGGGTTGGGAGGTGGCGGAGCCGGTGGCAAGGGCGGTGCTGCTAGTGGCGGGCGCCAGAGGAGCCAGCGGAGGCGCAGCCGGTGGCGAAGGAGCACCAGTGGCACCTTTCAAAATGCTAAGGCTGCATTAAAAATTAATGCCAAAAACATGTAAAAAATGTTTTTTAAAATTTTTTTTCTTAGTTTTCATGCCTGTACGACACTGGAAACTAATTTTTTTTGCCTCAGAGCCAAGTTGTCCAAAATGGACAATTTTTATATGGATTCTAGGGTTTTTGGGTGCTCTGAGCTCAATGGAGATGTCCGTTTGAGCCCAAAGTGACCAGAAACAAAACCCACCTCTAAATCCACATTAAAAAAACTTTGAAAACCTTGAAAACCTCCTACTTCTGAATCACTTCAACAGAACACAAAAAATGAGTAGCAAAATGGCTCTGATACCATGTTAGATTAGGTGAAAAACTAATCTCCTAAGAACACCTACATGCATAACCCTGTCACATGGAAGAAGCAAAGAATAGAAAGCAAGAAAAATCTATGGAGGCCAAAAGGCCAGAGACATCATATGCACATTCAAAAGAACAATCTCTATTATGAACAATATTACAATATGATAATCTGATGTCAAATACAAAGAGGTGAATCCTTATAAAAAGAATCATGAAACCCTAAAAAGGGAAACCCTAAAGAATAATAAAATGCCTAAGTTTAACTTAAGTGTAGAGTATAATAGACTAATAATTAAATAAATTAATTATTAGCTATAATATGACAACTCTAACAAATATATTGTAAAGCTACTCCAACTAGGGTAAATGATCTTCTAACAAGGATCATTATACACTAGTATAGAATATTAGTGGGTATCAAGTCCCACCGAGGTTTTTACCTATTTGGATTTTCCTGTAACCAAAATATTAGTATTGTGTTCAAGTGTTCTTTCATTGTGTTTATACTTTATGTTTAAGTATACTTAATTGGATAAAGAATTGAAACTTGTAGATAACCGATTCACCCCCCCCCCCCTCTCAGTTATCTCTTGGGACTATTCCTAACAATTGGTATCAGAGCCAAGTGCCTCAGAGAGAAAGTTTAATAGGTTGAGGTTGATCAAATAGCATACTTCAGGAAAGAAAGTCCTAAGTTTGATGGAGAGAATTATTTTGATTGGAAGAACAAGATGGTGACTCATTTGCAGTGCATTGCTTTTGAAGTTTTTAATATAATTATCAAAGCAGCCAAGATTCCTACCTTAGAAGACCTTGCAAAAGATGATGCTACTGACACAAAAAAGGAATTGTTTCATTAGAATTCTATTGCTAAAGAAGACCTTATCAGCGCCCTATCTGATGGTGAATTTTCAGAAGTAAAAAAGATAGATACAACCCATAAAATATGGAAACACCTAGAAGACATATTTGAAGGAGACAAACAAGAAAAGGATGTGCACAGAAAGACATGGAAGAAAAGATACAATGTATTAGAGATGCTACTTGAAGAAAATATTAGATCTTACAATCAAAGGATTAATGAAGCAGTTGTTGGAATCAGGAACAATGGTGGAGAGATTTCAAAGGAGGACATTATGGACAAGTTAATGACTACTCTTACTCCAGAATATGAAAGAAAGATTAACATCCTTGATGAGACCATGCATCTTACATCAAATTTCAAGAGAGAGACCTTGATCAGCAAAATAGCTTTTCAGATTTCAAGATTGAAGATAGAACCAAAGAGTGAGACAACTTTCAAAGCAACAGTTTATGGTAAGAAATCTGCAAACACTTTTGGTAATTTTGATGATGATGATGAAGAGAAAACATTAGATGATTTTATTGCTATGATTTTCAAAAGAGAAAAGAAAGGAAAAAGAAAATATGAAGGTCAATTACCATTTAAGTGCTTTTCATGTAATAAGATCGGTCACTTTGCATCAAAGTGTCCCACTAGAGCTAGAAAATTCAAAAAGGATTACAAGCCTAAGTATTCTAAGGAATGCTACTATGCTGGAGATGGAGTTTCAGATGAAGAATCTGGTGAAGAAGAAATTGGATTCATTGCTATTGTAGAAAAAATGAATAACAAGACAATTCATGTAGACAAGAAAGAAAATTATGAGCTAGCATTGATTTCACAAGCTGACATAAGGACAGACTGGATTATAGATAGTGGTTTCTCACATCACATGACAGGTGATAAAGGCAAGTTTGTTCATTTGGACAAATACAATGGTGGTATGGTTAGATTCAGAGACAACGCTCCTAAACCTATAGTTGGTAGAGGAGCCATCACTTTGGATGGAAAGAACAGTACTGATTATGTTCTTTATGTTGATGGTTTGAAACATAACCTTCTCAGTGTTGGACAGTTACTTGGAAAAGGCTATTAGTTGGAGTTCAAAGATGACAAATGCATCATTAACAACAAAGATGGTGTTATGATTGCATCAAGCAAAAAGATAGAAAAAGGGACGATGGTCTTTTATGCCATAACCAACTGTCATCAAGTATTTTTTGGGATGAAATGTGCAGCAAATAGAAAAAGGGATTTTAAAAAATCAATCAAAGTATGTGAAAGAGATACTGAAGAAATTCAAGATGGATGATTTCAAGCTAGTAGGAACCCCTATGATCACTGGATGAAAGCTTACAAAAGAAGATGACTCACCAGTAGTAGATATAACATTGTATAAGTCTATGATTGGTAAACTCATATATCTTACTCAGACTAGACCTGATATTTCCAATGCAGTTGTTATAGTTGGAAGATTTACAACAGAGCCTAAACAAAGTCACCTCATGGTAGTAAAAATAATATTTAGATACTTGCAGGGCACTATAGATTATGGTCTATGGTATCCTAATTTAGAAAATGTTGAGCTTCATGTGTACACTGATGCAGATTGGGCAGGATGTGTTGATGATAGAAAGAGAACTTCAAGTGGAGCAGTGTTTCTTGGTGATAGACTTGTCACTTGGACAAGTAAGAAACAAAATTGTATTTCTTAGTCAACAACAGAAGTGGAGTATGTTGCAGCAGCCTTGAATTGTTCTACAATTGTTTGGATCAAGAAAATGATAAAGGATTTTGGAATTTAGATTGATTATCCTATTGTTATTCACTATGATAACACTAGCACTATCAATATGTCAAAGAACCCTATGATGCATCCAAAGACAAAGCACATTGAGATCAAGTATCACTTCCTAAGAGAGAAAGTGGCAGAGAAAGAAGTCAAGTTGGACTATGTGAGTACTAAAGATCAGTTGGTAGATATATTCACAAAACCCCTGACTAAGGATACTTTTGAGTATCTCAGGGAGAAGTTGGGAGTTATTCCCTTCCCTGATTCTACTTAGAGAAAGAAGGAAAGGCATCGGTCCTTAGGGACTAGTGGAAGGTTGACTACTCTACCTCAGGAGTAGTACTGATGCTTAAAATTAATGGTGCCCCTTGCCATTGATGTCAAAGGGGGAGTATATATAGAGTCATGAAAAATAGAAGTAAAAAGAGGAGTAATATACTAAGGGGGAGCAACATTCAGTTATGACAATAGTACAGTTGAAGAAATGGAGAATATTAGAAAATATTGCAGCAGATGGAGGATTCATCTTTGGGGGAGTCTTGGAGAGGAAATGGAGAATGTTATAAAAGAATTGTTCATTTGGGTTGGTGGTGGTTTTTCATTCCACATGTTGCCATCAAGCCAGAGGGGGAGATTGTTGGAGATTTGCCAACATGCCAGTACTGACTATATGTTTTTCATTGATGGCAACATATGGAAAGTAGCATGCATGGAAGTCTTATGCAGAAAACTTTTAGTATATGTAGCATGGACATGATATCAACATGATGTCATGGGCATAGAGGTTAACTATTAGTATAGATAGTTATATAGTAGTTGGTGTCAGAAGTGTTCCTGATAGAGTAACAGATAGTGTTATGTGTATGGTTGTCTGCATAGTTATCATGGAGCCTTGCACGCTTAGATATATGTTGAAGACATGTTAGTGATGTTAAGTGCATGGATGCATGGTTTGATGATGAATTCAAGTGAAGTTATGTAGTCGCTATTCACTAGTAGCAGTTTCCTGTGTTTGTTCAGTAGAGACGACAAAGATTTTATTGGTTCTTGAGTTGCACCTATCTTGAGGTTATGTACCCTTGGAGTTAAGCTTGGAGAAGTGTTATTGATGTTCAGTTAAGAGCGCATGAGTTAATTTAGCTTACATAAAAAGTTCCAGTTGTTTTGGTAGAGCTGATAATGTGTAGCGTGCGTCTACATTTATTTTATTAGACAGCTCCCAAAATGAGTTGTGTGCATAGTTATGGTTTCTCTAATAAGATTTCAAGGTGGTTCTAATAGGCTAACTTGATTATATCATTTGGAAGAAAGATATTTATAGGCAGTCATTTGTGATTGCTGAAGTGTGGTTCATGGTTGATTAAGCAGAGAAGAGCAGAGTGTACGAAGTGTTGAGCCATCAGAAGAAGGTCTATGTGACCAAGTAAATTACTTGTGCTATTCATTGGAACTGATCCAGACAGCAGGTCAAAGTGTAGTTCACCAAGATCCAGATATAGTGTGTATCTGTTATTCAAAAGGTTGTAGCCTTCGCCCATTTGAGCATTTAAGCAGTGAGCTCTCGGACAGTGCGTCCTCTCCCCTAATAGGGACAATTGTAAAAGACTCCTAACAGGGTCCAACCCTTGACCAGGTCTACTGTACTTAATATATTGTAAAGCTACTTCTAACAGGGTAAATGATCTTCTAACAAGGTTCATTATACACTGGTACAAACTATTAGTGGGTATGAAGTCCCACCAGGGTTTTTACCTATTTGGGTTTCCTCATAACCAAAATATTGGTGTTGTGTTCAAGTGTTCTTTCATTGTGTTTATGCTTTATGTTTAAGTATACTTAATTGGATAAAGAATTGAAACTTGTAGATAACTGATTCACCCCCACCCCCTCTCAATTATCTCTTAGGACTATTCCTAACAGTTGTCTCATCTAGGTCACCTCCAAAATATCATAAACCTCTGTAGATCTTCACATGTCCAGATTATATCCTGATTAGGAGATATAATCTAGTTATCACAAACCGCTTCTTAGGAACACTATCTAAATACAATTTCCACTGAATTACACATAACTATCATGAATGATAGAATTTTCGTACATGCTCTTAGACATAATCTTAGGACACAATATAGAATCAGTCCTCAACTCCACATATCTTGATTTGCAATTCTCCACGTGTGCTAATACAAACATTATCTACTTCTCTGTCGTTTTCCAGTAAATCAATGTATTGACATCAATGACAAACATAGTCATGAATGCAACATACAATTGCTACATGATGAATCTGAATACTCCCCCATAGGACATATTCTACATTCACTCCTAAAAATCTCCCCCATTGGCATTGATGGCAATATAGATGAAAAACATCCAAGTTCCATGAATACCAAACTACAATACTACTAATCTGCATTATCTTTTCAAATCCTCTTCATCAATCAAATCAATCAACCAACGAATGTATCCTTCTCCTTGGTACTTTAATTTTTCAAATCCTCTTCATCAATCAAATCAATCAATCACCAAGATTTTTTCATGTATCCTTCTCCCCCATTGACTTCAATGACAAAGAAAGCATCAATATGTCAATTCACAAGCTCGAATGTCAAAAGACACTATTCAGAAAATACATTCACAAGAGTCCTTCATGACTCAACTTAGAAAAACACATACTCCCCCATAGAGGAAGTATCAGAATATAGTCTAGAATGGATAGAGCTCTTATACCACTAGACTGATGCAACTTTTTGCTTCACTACTCAAAAGTAGGCTAGGGCATAACCCCAAGCACACCTCTCAAATAATAAAATGTATCTTTAGGTAAAGCCTTTGTAAATATATCTACAATTTTCTCTTTTGTACTGATATATGCAAGTCTGACTTCTTTTTCTACAACTTTTTCTCTTACAACATGATGCTTGATTTTTATATGTTTTGTTTTAGAATGAAACACAGGGTTCTTAGACATACTATACTGGTGTTATCACAATGTATGATAACAGGCTCATTGAACTTGATTCCAATATCCTTCAACATTTGTTTCATCCATATTATCTGATTACAATTATTTTCTACTGCTACATATTCTATTTCTATTGTGCTTTGTGAGATACAATTTTGTTTCTTGCTTAGCCAAGAAACCAATCTTCCTCCAAGAAAAAATGCTCCACCACTTGTACTCTTTTTGTCATCAACACTACCTCCCCAATCTACATCTGTATATGCACATAGGGTAAAGTCATTTGATTTATCATACCATAATCCATAGTCAATTGTACCTTTCAAATATCAAAATATTCTTTTTACTGTTGTATAATGTGACTCTTTAGGATCATCTTGAAATATTGCAACAATTCCAATTACATGTGATACATCTAGTTTTGTATAGTTAAATACTGCAATGCTCCAATCATAGATATGTACTTCTTTTGTTCAACTACATGAGTTTCATCTGTGCCAGATAACTTATGACCAGTTACCATAGGTGTACCAATAGGCTTACAATTTTCTATTCGAAATCTCTACAACAAATCTTTCAGATATTTTTCTTGACATAAGAAAATACCATCACTATTTTGTGCTATCTATAATCCTAAAAAATATTTCATCTCACTAATCATGCTCATTTCAAATTTTGTCTTCATTTCATCAGTGAATTTATCACTAGCTTCATCTTCTTCTCCAAGGATAATATCATCAACAAAAATAACTACAATCAATAAACCATTCTCAATCTCCTTCAAATACAAATTACCATTTGTAGTTCCTTTAGTAAATCCCAATTTTATCAAATATTTATCTAATCTTGCATACCATGTTCTAGGTGCTTTCTTTAATCCATATAGAGCTTTGTTCAGTTTACATACCATGTCTCCTTCTTGAGTTAAAGGAAAACCTCCAAGCTACTCAATGTAGACTTCTTCTTCCAATTCTCCATTTAGAAATACAGATTTCATATCCATCTGATACACTTTGAATTTTTTATAAGCTGCATAAGCCAAAAACATTCTTACTGCTTCAATTCTTGCAACATGTGCAAAATTTTCTTCATAATCAATTCCTTCTTGCTATGAGTATCCCTTACATACTAGTCTTGCTTTGTTCCTTACAACTTCACCTTGTTCATTTATCTTATTTCTAAATACCCATTTAGTTCCTATAACATTTTTATCTTTAGGTCTAGGGACCAAATCCCAAGTTTTGTTCTTTTCAATTTGATCTAGTTCTTCCTTCATTCCTTGAATCCAATTATCATCTTTACAGGATTCCTCAGTAGTTTTAGGTTCAATTTGAGAAATCAAACATAGTTCTTCTTGTACCTTATTTATTGTCAAAACTCCTTTTTCTATGCTCCTAATAATATGATCAACAGGATGATTCCTCATCAGATTCTTATTAGGTGTCACTGTCTTATTTCTTGCTTCAAATCTGTGTTTTGATCTCGTTTCTTCACTTATTTCCTCAATTTAGTTCTTATTCTACAAATCACTATCAGTTTCATAAAACAATTCAACATTTTCTTGATCAATTCTAGGATGAACTTCTTCATCTGATTAATAATCAAGTATTCTTTCCTGAATTCTAAACTTCTCGTCAACTTTAACATTTGCGTTCTCAATAATAGTCTTAGTTATTTTATTGAAACATCTATAAGCTTTTCTTTTTAATGAATAACCAATAAATATACCTTCATCACTTCTAGAATCAAACTTACCAATGTCATCATCTCTCTTAATATAACATTTACCTCCAAAAATTATGAAATACTTAACTGATGGTGCATGTCCAAATCATAATTCATAAGGTGTCTTGTCTATGTTTGCTCTGATTTGTACTCTATTCATTGTATATAGTGTTGTATTCAGTGCTTCTCTCCAGACTGTCTTCGCTAAATCATTCTCAAATAACATAGCTCTATTTTCTTCAGTTACTGATCTATTCCTTCTTTCTACAATACCATTTTGTTCAAGTGTTCTAGGGGCTAAAAACTATCTCTTAATGCCATTCACTTCACAAAAAGTATTAAATTATTTAGAAGTAAATTCTCCACCTCTATCAAACCTTAAACATTTAATCTTCATTCCAGATTCATTCTCAACTTTGTTCTTAATCAATCTAAACTTATCAAATTCTTCAGATTTTTCTTTAAAAAATTCTATCCACATCATTCTAGTAAATTTATCAACAAAAATAATAAAATACCTTTCACCATAGAATCCTCTAGTCCTTGTGGGACCGCTCAGATCCGTATGAACAATTTCTACTTTTTCTATTGTGGTGAACGTCTTATTGGGAAAATAACTTCTTTTATGTTTAGCCATAACACATTCTTTGCATATCATGTTAGTTGTTGGATTAATTGTGTGTTGTCTTTGATGTAACACAAATGTCATATTATTTATCAAGCTCAGTCAGTTAGCAAAGCAGTTCCCAGTATTTATCGAGCTCAGTCAGTCAGTAGGCAGTTTTCAGTGTCTACTAAGATATCTCAGGTGTCAAAGAAAAGTATGGTAGAAATTAATGTTAACCGAGCTTCCACGGTTAACGAAGGAAAGTTAGTGTCTACTGAGTTCACTCAGTCTCCAAAGGATGTTGCAAAATTCGCAGTGCTTACCGAGTTCTCTCGGTCACCAAAGGAAATCTTTTTGGATTAGTGTTTACTAAGCAAGGTTGGCCCAGTAAAGGATTTTGTTAATTTGAGAAATAAAGTTTGATTATTCCAGCCGACTGTTGTAATGATTAGTAATGTTATTAGTGCCAACTTGACAATCTGAATGGACAATCAGAATGGTATATATAGAAGGTCAAGTTGTGAATTAAAAGTGTGGAAGTGAAAAAGAAGGAAAGTGTGAGCAAATTTTGAAGGATGATTAGATATCCTTGAGGATCAGTAGAGATATATTTTGATCAGGAAGGATCTAGTGAAGCAGAATAGAGATCTGTATTCAACAATTCATTTGCATCATTATTCAGGCCATTTCATTGTTACTTTCTTACCATTGTAGCAGTAATTTCAAAATCTCCTAATCGAGTTGGTTTAATAGCCATTTTGTAAATCCTCTAACAAGGTGATGGTTCTATTGAATTGTTTCAAGACCTCTTACAAGGCCACTCCTAACAGGGTGATTAAATCCTCTAACAAGGTCACACCTAACAGTGTGTTTTGTAACCTTTTACCGGGTTGGCTCCTAACAGGGCATCACTTTAGAAGAGTGAAAAATAGTAACTAGTTACATTGGTGGTTTTTCCCATATTGGGTTTCCACGTTAAATCTGACGTCTCTTGTGTTCATGTTATTTTCTTTATTCATGTATGTTAATCACTAATGAATTCTTAAGAATAGTTATAATTAATACTCACTACAATAACCGAGTTTCAACATTTCTCTGTATGTTTTTCAAATAACAGTAGCAAATGATTTAATAAGTCATCTAAGGGATCTGTGGAAAGAAAATTTATGGTTAATTGATTCACCCGCCCTCTTAGTTACTACATCTATATTTCCAACAATTGGTATCAGAGATTTTGGTGCTTGCAGGAAGGGTTTCAAGGACCTAAGCTAAAGATCAAGATGTCTTACAAGAGAGAAATTCCAAGGCTTAACAGAGATAACTTTTCAGCATGGCAAGGTCTCATGAGACTTCATCTAGCTTCCATTGGTGACTCAGGATGCAAATATATTGATCAAGAATATACAGTTCCTACTGGCACATTAACTGTTGAAGACATTGCAGAGAAAAAGAACCAATAACACCATGATGATAGACATTGCATCAGCTCTTAGCTATGAAGAATTTGATGAGATCAAAGACTGCACAACTGCTTATGAAATGTGGAACAAGTTGAAGAAAATTTATGGTGGTGATGACAATGTGAAGAGAGCCAAAGCAGAAAGCCTAAGAGGATAGTTTGATCAGATGAAGATGAAAGAAGATGAAAACATTGAAAAATATGTTAAAAGAATCAAGGTGAGTGTTAGTGCAATCAGAGCTTCTGGAGGAAAAATTGATGATGAAACTGTTATAAGTAAGGTTTTTAGAACATTGCTTCCTATCTATGCAATAAGAGTATCTGCTATTCAAGAAAGAAGATGTGAACAAAATCACAATATAACTTTGGATGCCTTAGTTGGAAGATTGACAGCTTTTGAATTGGATAACTATGACAACTATGTTCCAACTTCTAAAAATATTGAATCAGCATTTGAGGCCAAACTTTCACTTAAGAAGGGCAAGAAAATCCAATCAAAAAGTGAAGAAGAATCAAAGGAAAGTTCAGATAGTGATCTTGAAGTTATTGAAGCATTACTTGCAAAGAAATATACTAGAGGCAGAGGTAAATACAAAGGTAAAACTCCTTTAATCTATTTCTCATGTGAAGAAATTGGTCATATTGTAGCTAGGTGCCCAAACAAGCAAAACAAGGATGAGAAGAAAGGTCACAAGTACAATGGCAAGAAGAATTTCAAGTCATTCAAAGATAAAGGTAAGAAAACATGTTTTTTGGCTAAGGATTCTGATGATAGTGAAGAAGAAATTGTCTTCATTGCTGTAAAAGATGAATCTGATGATGATGAAGATGAGATGGCACTTATCTCCCATATAAGCAAAAATGATACATGGATTATAGACAGTGGATGCTCACATCATATGACTGGTGATAGAACAAAGTTTGAATACCTTGAAGACTATGATGGTGGTAATGTAAGGTTTAGAAACAATGAACCTTGTTGTATAAAAGGAAGAGGACTAATTTCATTAACTAAAGAACTTGTATGTGATAATGCATATTGGGTTGAAGGACTAAAGCATAATCTTCTAAGTGTAGCACAGCTAATCAACATTGGATTCAAGGTTGAATTCATGGATGGCAAAGCAAGACTGCTGGATGACAAAGGAAAACTAATTGGTTCAGGCAAACAAACCAAAGGTAACCTGTTTTATCTTGATCTTGGTGAATGCTCATGTTTTATTTCTCAAATTGAAGAAATTTGGTTATGGCACAAAAGGTTATGTCATGTAAATTTTGATAATATGGTGAAAATAAGCAAATTCAAGAAAGTAAGAGGTATTCCTACTTTGAAGAAACCTAATGTTGGTCTATGCAAGAATTGTCAGATTGGTAAAATGGGAAAGACTAGCTTTAAAAGTAAAAACTATGAGTTTGAAGATATTTTGGATATTGTGCATACTGATTTATGTGGACCTATTGGAGTTGAAAGCTATACTAGAGAAAAATTCTTTATTCTCTTTGTTGATGATTACTCTAGAATGATGATTGTTATGTATTTAAGATAAAAATCAGAGGCATTTGAGAAATTCAAATGGTATCTGGCAAGAGTAGAAAAGGAAATAGGAAAAAGAATGAAGTGCTTGAGATCAGACAGAGGTGGTGAATTCATCTCCCATGAATTCAATAATTTCTGCATTGAAAGAGGAATCAAAAGACAGGTATAAGCCCCAAGAACTCTTGAGCATAATGGAATAGCTGAAAGAAGGAACATATCTATCATGGATTGTGCAAGGACTCTAATGATTGAAAAGAACATTGCTATGAAATACTGGAAGGAAGCTATTAGCACTGCAGTTCATACCTTGAACTGAGTACAGTTGAGGAAAGACACATTCAAAACTCCTTATGAGTTATGGTATGGCTATAAACCCAATGTAAGTTACCTAAAAGTATTTGGTAGTAAATGTTACATCTTAAAAGAATCTAGAAAAGGAAAATTTGATGTAAAAAGTGATGAAGGAATATTTTTGGGATATTCTTGCAAAAGTAAAGCATATAGATGTTTGAATTTGTCTACTCACAAAATCATAGAAAGTGTACATGTGAAAGTTGATGAGTTTGCAGAAAAGACTGAAGAAGAAAGCAAAAAAGAACCAGAGGATTACAAAAGATTTGTTTACATTGAACCTGATACATTGCTAGACACATCTGTCAATAAGGAAACTGCATCTACCAAGCCCAGTACAGTAACCAAGTCACAAGAAGAAATTCAAACCGAGTCATAAGAAATCGAGTCTCAGCCTGAAGCTACTGAGTGAATATCTACCAAGCCTGAGCAAACTGAACCTGAAGATGAAATTCAAGAAGATGAAAATGTAACTCATTCAAGAAGCAAGGAACCTGTATTGACCAAGTATGTTAGGAAGCATCATACACCAGATCAGATTATTGGAAACAAATCAGATGGTACTATGACAAGAAGTAAACTGAAAGGTACATGTTTACTTGCTGACTTTGAACCTAAAAATGTTAAAAATGCATTGGAAAATGAAAGTTGGATTGAGGCTATGAATGAAGAAATAGAACAAATAGACAAAAACAAGACATGGACTCTTGTACCTAGGCCTAAAGACAAAAATGTAATTGGAACAAAATGGGTATTTAGGAACAAGCTGAATGAAGATGGTCAAGTATCTAGAAACAAAGCTAGATTAGTGTGTAAAGGGTATTCTCAAGAAGAAGGTATAGATTATGGAGAGACTTTTTCTCCTATTGCAAGATTAGAAGGTGTAAGAACTCTACTTGCATATGCAGCACATAAAGGATTTAAGGTATATCAAATGGATGTAAAATCTACATTTCTCAATGGTATTCTTGATGAAGAAGTCTACATTGAGCAACCTAAAGGTTTTGTTGATCCAGACAAAAAGGATATGGTCTGCAAGTTACACAAAGCATTGTATGGTCTGAAACAAGCCCCTAGAGCATGGTATGAAAGATTACATAACTATCTTATTTAGATTGGTTTCAAAAGAGCTAATGATAACAATATTTTGTACATCAAGGAAGGACCAGATAATAGAATTGTTTTGGCAGAAATATTTGTGGATGATACTGTGTTTATAGGTAATGATGATCAGTGCAAAGAATTTTCAGAGAAAATGAACAAAGAATTTGAAATGTCTATGTTTGGTCAGATAAAGTTTTTTGTTGGTTTTGAAATTTAGCAGAGCAAGAATGATATCTACATTACTCAGTCTAAATACATCAAGGAAATACTTAAGAAGTTTGGTATGGAAGATGCAAAACCAGTTGGTACCCCCATGTGTACTAGACTGAAGATTACCAAAAATGATGATTCAAAAGAAGTAGATCAGACCTTATATAGATCAATGATTGGAAAATTACAGTATGTAGTTCATACAAGGCCTGATATTGCCTTAGCAGTTGGTATAGTAGCAAGATTCTCAGCAAAACCAAGAGAAAATCATATGATGGAAATCAAAAGAATCTTGAGATACTTGAAAGGAACTGAAGATTATGGCTTGTGGTATAAATTTGGAGGCAATCTGGACTTAAAAGTGTTTACTGATGCTGATTGGGCAGGAAACATTGATGACAGAAAAAGTACAAGGGGTGGAGCATTCTTTCTTGGCAAGAGGTTGGTATCTTGGACCAGTAAAAAGCAAAATTGCACATCCCAATCCATAGCAGAAGCAGAATATGTTGCTGCAGTAGTAAACTGCTCTAATATTGTTTGGTTCAAATAGTTATTGGAAGGCATGAAGCTTGAGATCAAAGAACCAGTTGTTATATTATGTGATAATACAAGTGCAATAAATATTTCAAAGAATCCAGTAATGCTTTCCAAAACCAAACACATTGCTATAAAATATCACTTTGTCAGAGAATTGGTGCAGGACAAGGAAATCAAATTAGAATATATTCATACAAAAGAACAGATTGTAGATATATTCACCAAGCCACTACCTAAGGATGCATTCTTGTATCTAAGAGGTAAGTTAGGGGTCATTCCCCTATCTGAGCCTCACTAAATGAAGTTTTAGTAATGCATCAACCAGAGCATATTAAAGATCAGTCAGTTGATGCAGCTTAGTCAAGGAATCATTACATATGAATCAGTTATCAAGGTACATTTCTATTCACCTGGTATGTGTTGTCTTTGGCATGTGTTGTCAAAGAGGGAGAGTTTTCTATCATATTTCAAGAAATTTCTTTAGATTTCTAAGAGGGAGAGTTTTTTAGTCAGAAAGTGAAGTTTGTTGACAGAGGGAGTTCTCATAGTTGAGAATTAGAATGAAGCTAAGGATATGCTCCTTACTCTATGTTTTCTATGAAATTTCATTATGCTATGACATATTGTGTTTCCATTAATGCCAAAGAGGGAGATTGTTGGATTAATTGTGTGTTGTCTTTGATGTCACACAAATGTCATATTATTTATCAAGCTTAGTCGGTCAGCAAAGTAGTTCCGAGTATTTATCGAGCTTAGTCGGTCAGCAGGAAGTTTTCAGTGTCTACCGAGATATCTCAGGTGTCAAAGAAAAGTATGGCAGAAAAGAGTGTTAACCGAGCTTCCACGGTTAACGAAGGACAGTTAGTTTCTACCGACTTCACTCGGTCTCCAAAGGATGTTGTAGAATTCGTAGTGCTTACCGAGTTCTCTTGGTCACCAAAGGAAATCTTTTCGAATTAGTGTTTACTGAGCAAGGTCGGCCCAGTAAAGGATTTTGTTAATTTGAGAAATAAAGTTTGATTATTCCAGCCGACTGTTGTAATGATTAGTAATGTTATTATTGCCGACTTGACAATCTGAATGGACAATTGGAATGGTATATATAGAAGGTCAAGTTGTGAATTAAAAGTGTGGAAGTGAAAAAGAAGGAAAGTGTGAGCAAATTTTGAAGGATGATTAGATATCCTTGAGGAGCAGTAGAGATATATTTTGATCAGGAAGGATCTAGTGAAGCAGAATAGAGATCTGTATTCAAAAATTTAGTTGCATCATTATTCAGGTCATTTCATTGTTAATTTCTTACCATTGTAGCAGTGATTTCAAAATCTCCTAACCAAGTTGGTTTAACAACCATTTTGTAAATCCTCTAACAAGGTGACAGTTCTATTGAATTGTTTCAAGACCTCTTATAAGGCCACTCTTAACAGGGTGATTAAATCCTCTAACAAGGTCACACCTAATAGTGTGTTTTGTAACCTTTTACCGGGTTGGCTCCTAACAGGGCATCACTTCAGAAGAGTGAAAAATAGTAACTAGTTACATTGGTGGTTTTTCCCATATTGGGTTTCCACGTTAAATCTGGTGTCTCTTGTGTTCATGTTATTTTCTTTATTCATGTATGTTAATCACTAATGAATGATTAAGAGCAGTTATAATTAATACTCACTGCAATAACCAAGTTTTAGCATTTCTCTGTATGTTTGCTAAATAATAGTAGCAAATGATTTAATAAGTTATCTAAGGGATCTGTGGAAAGAAAATTTATGGTTAACTGATTCACCCGCCCTCTCAGTTACTACATCTATATTTCCAACAGTTAGTAGGTTTCATAATCTTAGGAAAATCTCTCACCACAAGTGTAGTACTCACATTCATAATGTTATCAGAGTTTATGTGACAAAATATTTTGTGCCATAACCAACTGTCATCAACTTTAGTAATCAAACATGTCTTCTCAATAGGATTCAACTAAAATACATTATCTCTGGTTCTTGATCTAGTTCCAATCATATTAGCATTATTATCCTTGATCACACAAGTTGGTGCAGGGCACCTAAGACTCCAAGGCATGCTTTAGATGTTTTAGATAGGTTAGAGAAGCTTGAAAAGAGGTTTGATCCATACTTTGTAATAAGGACTCATTGTAAGGTCCATTTGCACTATGGTGTAGTTATAAGTCAAGTGACCAAATGGGACCAAAGAGTCATAAATATAGTTTTCTAATGTTTTAAGGGTGTTTTAGGTTGGTGTAGGCCTATTTGAATGGTTTTGAGTCATTTAGAACTCATTAGGACTAGGGGTTAAGCATAAATGCAACAGTTGTAAAAGTTGCATTGACAACTTTTAAAAGTTGCATGTCAACTTTTTGGAAAGTTGCTCGGTAAGTTGAAAAAGTGGGTAATTGGTTACCAAAAACCATTTGGTGGCTCCAATGGTCACAAATGGGTATAAAAATTTCAAAGATGATCCAAAACAGGAGAGGAGATCATACTGTACGGAGGCTTGAAGAATAATGAATAAAAACCCTTAATTTCTGGAAAATCTATGTGTTTTAGTGAATTGTACATTTTCGTATGACCTGATAATGATTTCTCAGTGATTGAATTTGTTAAAAGTGTGAATGCAGAAGATATTTTCTTTGGTTTGAATTGATTTGGAGTTATAGTTTAGAAGTTATCTTCAAATTTGTATCAGGGGTCCTGAATAGCCTTGATTTCTAGGGTCTTGCACAAATGTCAACCTAACTTGCAGATCCATCAGTGGAATCCTCTCAAACTAAGGGATAAGAAATTTAGGAGGCCTACCTTAATGATTCTAGGAGTTGGAGGGATTTGGGTAAGGGTAGGTGATTTTTCAAGCAGGACCTAGGTCAAGCAAGACCATGTGCTTGACTAGGTTAGTAAGCCAAATTGGAGACAGTCTGAATAGAAGGAACTTGTAACTTGTTGAAGAGTGGATTCTATGTGTTTGAAGATTTTTTAGAATATCCATAAGGTTTTGGGGTCTTGGGAACCCACCTGGACCATTCCTCTTTGAAGCCCTAGACTAATTTGGCCAATTAGGCCTAGGTACCAAATTGGGGTTTGGAGGTGCTGGATCAAGTTATTCCAAAAAGCTTTTGGAATCCTTTAGAGTGTCCAAAAGGGTACTTATAAATGTGAAGAAGTCCCTTTGTTGTTCAGGAAAATTTGGAGAAAAGCCCAAAAATCAGGGTTGGAAGGGCTACTAGGATTGTAAGCCTATAAGAAGAATTTGGTGTTGTGGGTTTGGTAGTATCAAAAAAATTGTGGATTGTGGTTAGATAAGGTGTCAATTGATTGTCTCCAAGGTTTTTGAGTCAGTGGGTGAAGTATTGTTTGAGGTTGCTTCATTGGGCTCATTTGTTGAGCGTACCCAGTGTGGGTAAGAGGACTTGATAGAGGTCCTATAATCCAAGGTTGGATTGTTGAAGCCATTAGAAGGCTAATAGAAGGTGGTTGCTGTAGGTCTCTGCATCACAAGTCTTCTCAGTAAACCATACTTGATATCCCTTATCAAATAATTATCCAACACTCAGAAGATTATGTTTCAATCCATCCAAAAAATAAATATCATTAGTGTTAATCTTTCCATAAAGAGTAATAGATCCTATTCCTTTTATCAAGCAAGGTGCATTGTTTCCAAATCTAACAATTCCTCCATCATAGTTGTTAAAATTTATAAATTTATTCATATCTCCAGTCATAGGATTTGAACAACCACTATCTATAATCCAATCAGTTTTTCTTTTCTACTTGATAAACTAAATCTTTTTCTTCTCTAAGTTGAGTTTCAGGCTTTTCTTCTTTTATTGCTACAAATCCTATGCCATCACTTTCATTATCACTTTTACTTAAGATTTTCTCAATGCTAGCCTCAAATTCATCATCATTAGCATAGTAAAATTCTTTAGACCTTCTAGGTTTAAAGTTCTTCTTATATTTCTTCACTCTCTTAGGGCATTTAGATTCGAAATGACCATATTCTTGACATGTCCAACATTTAAATATTTTCTTACCTTTGGGTTCTCTTTTCACAAGCAAGGAAATTCCTTCCTCAATTTTTCTATCTTCTTCAGTCTTAGATCTGTTGCAACTTGCATAATCTCCATTGAAACTTGTACTTCTTGACAAAGTAGGGTGAACACTAAGTGCGCTTAATGTTGTTTCAATTCTAGGTAGATCTCCAGACTATCTCAAGCCTATCTCTGCTGCTTCTAATCTTCCAAGAAGAGTTTCTATGGTAAAATTTTTAGTACAAGGTATAACTTGTTCAATCATCTGTGCTGTATTCTTAAAAATAGGGGTAAGTGTCTTTACAATTTTCCATATGACTTCATCTTCAGTTTTGTTTCCTTCACAAGATTTGATACCTACAAGAATCTCTGATATCCTACCAATATAACTTCTAATAGATTCATCTTCCATCATCGTTACATCTTGAAATAAACATATCCAATTGTGTAATCTGATGCTCTTTGCTTGCACATCACCTTCAAAAGTAGATTGTAAAGCTAACCAAATTTCATAAGATGTCCTTAGAGTTTTTACCTGAATGTATTCATTCTCCAGAAGAACTGTCAAAAGTGCTTCTCTGGCAAGTATGTTACACATGAATAGATCTCTTTTAGGTTATCAGTGCAATATTCATGTTTATCTTCTTCAATGATAGTCTTATCATTCTTTGTGATCAACCAATATCCTAGCCCTAAACATAGCATCTATGTGTCTTCATCTTTTCTTTCCAGTAGTCATAGTTAACTCCATCAAACTTAGGGATTTCTTTCCTGAAATGAGTCACCATAGATCTCCTTAAGTTGTTCAACTTTTTCTTCAAGGACCTATTGCTCTGATACCAATTGTTAGAAATTAAAGTCCACCAAGATAACTAATAGGTGGGGGAATTTGTTATCAGATAAAAACAAATTATAATACCATTATCAAATTCCAACCAAGTAACCAATATAAAAAACCATAGAAAGATAAACATACACAATAACACAAAATATGTTGACTAGGGAACGTCTTGATCAGAGAGTAAATCTCAGTGGGGATGGTACCCACAAAAGATGTACTAATATGAAAATTCCTTGTGAGAGGATGGACTCTATTTGGAGTCTTATGAAGTACATTTAGTACATATCAATCCCTGTTAGGAGACTTTGAATCCTTGTTAAAAGATTCTAACCCGGTTAAGAGTTATGGAAGGTAGAAGGACCCACTGTCCAAAAAAATTCAAGGCAAATATCACTAAACACACTATCCAAGTGATCTTGGTATTATCCAGATAGAATAATATAAATAATTACTGATATCAACAACTTATCTTCACTCCTTTGATTGTGCCAAACCGCACCAACTGTTCCACTAGATCTCAATACCAAATCTACTTAATTCACATATCCTCTTACAATATCATATCATTTATCACTTCACACTTCTATATTAAATTAAGGAAAATAATCCTTCCTTTATATCACACTCAAATACTTTACAATAGAGTTGGAGAACTAGGCTTAACCATTACAAAATATAAATCATTACACGTTACATAATATTTCATAACCACACAAAAACTGTCAACTTCCAAACTAAATAATTATTCACACATGCGACCTCTGACTATGATGTCTCATCCAGGTCACCTCTAAAATATCATAAACCTCTGTACAACTTTGCATGTATAGATTCTATCCCGATTAGGAGATATACTCCAGTTATCACAAAATGCTTCTCAGGAACACTGTTTGAATACAGTTTCCACTGAATTACAGATAATTGTCATGAATAATAGAATTTCTGTATGAATTCTTAGACATAATCTTAGGACACAATATAGAATCAGTCTTGAACTCCATATATCTTGATCTGCAATTCTCCACGTGCACTAATACAAACATTGTTTTCTTCTCTGCTATTTCTAGTAAATCAACGTGTTGACATCAATGACAAACACAATCATGAATCCAACATACAATTGCTACAGAATGACTCTGAATACTCCCCCATAGGACATATTCTACATTCATTCTTAACAAAGCCATAAAACACCAAGATGACTTGAATGTCTCTTGCATACACACACACACACCAAACAAGATACAAATCCTTCTTTTTATATGTAATAGTGATTGTTCTATTCACAATGACCCCTTAACATTCATAACCTAGGACAAATTTTAGCATTGTATACCCGTAGTGACCTATGCATTCACATCCTTGGGTAGATATTGAGATTGCAATAGTAATAAGAAATCACTCATTAACAGATGAGGAGAAGTTCAAACCTCACTAAAGCATTCAAATAAAGAGGGCTGAGGTATATGTGGTGGTCCAATCATGATGGAGGCTCTTACCATAGACACCCAATTTATATGACACTTTCAGATCACTAAAACTAATCCTACAAATAGAAAACAAATAAAAAAATATATGTCCTCATTCCTTGCTTCTCTAAATCAAGATAGACATCATTGATTCACTCATGGGGCATAATAGTTGAAAATCCAATTGAAATAGACAACATACAAAGAAATTTTTAGCATAGCTCAAACAGTTTCAGTGATTATTTTACTGTCATAGATATGATTTTCTGTATTGTCTTGTGTGTTTACGATGTCAGTGGGAAAACCCTTTAGTGGTTAGGAGGCATGAAATTGACTCAAACTGGATGAACATTAACTAACACAAGGATGAATTGGTTGAAATTCTAGGACATTGCCCCCCTATTACAATTTGATTGACTCAAGACTAAGATGTTAATCCATTTCAAGCCATGAAGATTCTAGGAAGCACCAAAGGTATTGCAAAAGAGACTAAAAGATATGTACAAACTAAAGCTTATGAAAGCAGGAAATGCCAAGAAATGCATTGATATATGGAGCACTAAAGTATAAGAGGTGCTTGTTTGCCAAGTTTTTACCACTTGGCAGAGATTCTATTTTTTCTACAAAGATGCCTGTTTACTAGGTTTTCATCAAGGCATTTTTTCTTCTTTTTCTATTTTTCTAAAATCTTTTTTTTTTCTTTTTTCTATTTTTTTCGATTCATCAAGGTACCTGTTTACTAGGTTTTCACTAGGATGATCATTTTTTCAGGACTTTATATGTTGTTTTTATATTTTTATGCTTTTCACTATTTTTTTTATTTTTTTAGGAACATTTTATAATTTTTAGATTTTTTTCATGACTTTTTGCAATTTTTAGATTTTTTTAGGACTTTTTGCAATTTTTTAGATTTTTAAAGATTACTAGTTCTCAAGAAAGATCATATTGGTTTTCCCCCAATGTTTATCAAGGTGTAGGCCATCACAGAGGGATGAGAAATATGATGGATGAGAAGTAGATAAGAAAGATGATAGATGAAGTGAGTAAATGCAACCCTCAAGGATAGTCTCCTCAAGATTACCCAAGCTAGGGAACAAGATATCGCAATGTAAGCCAATGGTGCAATGTCAAATAGAATATACCATAATGACTTGATATCATGAAAGTAGGTGCAGTCCAAAAGAATGGACATGTCAAGAGGCTTTTGAGAAGCTATTTTTCATTTTGCATTCTTCATTTTGATCAAGATGAAGGGTTCAATTTGGATAAGATATGGATAGGATAACACGATTAGGATAAGGGTTGATAGAAGCCATTAGTGAATAGTTTTGGGATTATGGAAAGGATTCTTAGGAGTAGCAAGGATTTCTTTGAGATAAGAAAGATCATGATAGGATAGCATGAATGAGAGAACATGAATAAGCCAGTGGAAAGGATGGTGGATATCAGTATACGTGATGCTCATGGATCTTCTCAACCTTGTCAAGATCAAAGTGAAAGAGGGAATATAGATGCATGTGGGATATATGGTAAGGAATGGATGGAGAATTTGATGGATGAGGTAGTATATATGGGACCTATTTACAAGTGTAGAGTGCAAGAGGAAGAATTATATATGATGCCTATATACCAGGTTTTCATTAGGGTACTTGTCCAAGGTGCCATAAGAAGTGGTTTTCACCATAGGATGGATTTATTTCTCTTTAATTTTTATACCAAGGTGCCTATTTCTAGGTTTTTACTGAGGCACCTCTCTCTCTCTCTCTCACTCTCTTATTTTGTAATTTTTGGAAGAACTCAAGCCTGGTGCTCTTTAGATAATGTTCCTTTGGAAAGATATGCTTTGATGGGCCAAGGCCACTGAAAGGTATGCTTAAGGATGATGATAGGGTGATGGAAGGGAAATTATATGGAGGGTAAGGATAGTTAATTAATAAGGATTTATGCAATGGATTGGATGAAGGGATGTATGGATAGTAAAAGGGAGGATACAAAGTATACATAAGTGTTGGATAAGGGATAGGGTATTGAAAGATTTGTGTAGGATTATGTAGAAAGAGTGAGAAGATAAACATCGACACACATCTTGAAGGGTAGTGGGATAATAGAGGAAAAATGGAGGGAACTATTGTAAATTATGTTGGAATTATTGGAATTCATTGTGTTGTCATTGATGTAAACATATGTTTCAATAAGGGAATCTAGAAATTGTAGACAGATTGGATAGATAGGTTACAGAGAATTATACAGATAGTGTATGATGAATTAGCTCCTGCGAGATAAGATTTCAGTAGAATTCCATATTTACTAAATGTGGTTATATTCCCATATGTTCATATGCTCATTTTCTCAAGTTTTGGATGAATTGGCAAAGACTAGTTATAGGGCCAGTAATTGGGAAATTCACAGAGTTGGTCTTAGTATGCGAAGCATATCTTCAGTACGAAAGTGTGTTAAGCTTTGAAAACTTAAGGAATGTAAGAAGACACATGAGAGAGTCTAAAATATGATCATAGAACACTTGTATAATTAGTGATGTCATCTATGGTGTGTACTCCAATGAAGTTTCATTTGGAAGCTGACTTAGGAGTGGTAGTGTGTTCTGGATTAATCAAGTATGGATTAATGTTGTGGCTGACTATTTTATGATTTTTAATTGTTGTAACATTGTTAAGGATGTCATGTGTATCCTCGCATTGGTCTATGTAATGTTTTTCTATAGGAGAGGTCCTATAATTGACCGACCCAGGAATTATGTATGCAATTTGTATATAAGGAAGTTTTTCCTTATGATTATCTATGGTGGAGTGTGTACGAACTTGTGAGCTAAAAGGAATACTGATATAGAGTAGAAGTTATTAATTGAGGTACAAGGAAGGGACTGTCTTAGCAGAGGTTAGTTCTGAAAGCTAGTTCAAATAATATTATTGTAAATCTTTCAGATCTTTGGACAGTGAGTCCTAAAGGTGGATTTAACCTTCCTTTGGTCAAGTGACCAAGTTGTGAGCCATTTGTAATAAAAATTTAATAGGGTTGTGACTCCTAATAGGGTCTATCCTCTAACAAGGACCACACTATTATAATCAATTAGCTCCTAACATGGCTATAACTCTTTTCTGGGTTATTATACTCATAGTACTGATTTGTGGGTATCATCCCCATCAAAGTTTTTCCCTTAACAAGGTTTTCCTCAAAAATAATATTGGTTTTATTGTGTTATGATTGTTTTTATTTCTACATATGGTTTATATTTGGAATTAAAAACATAATAAGTATCAATTAATTCACCCCCCCTCATCTCAGTTAACTGGGAAATCATTACTCTAACAATTGGTATCAAAGTAGTTGGTCCTTAGAGAGAAAGCTTGACCTCTTGAGGAAAAAGATCTAAGATATCTTACTATAAGAAAGAAAGTCCCAAGTTTGACGCAAATAATTTTGATGCATGGAAAGCAAAGATGAAAAATCATTTGTTCTTCTTAGGCTTAGATTATTGGTTGGTAACTAAGAAAGATTTAGTACTCAAGACTAAAGATGAGTTAGAAGAACCTTCTACAACTGATGAAGAAAATAAGATCTTTCAGTAGAACATGGTAGCTAGAGAAGCATTAATAAGTGCATTATCTGAAGGATAATTTGGTGAGATCAAAGATATGAACAAAGCACATAATATATGGAAAATTTTGATAGAATTGCATGAAGGTGATTCATACACTAAAGGAGCCAAACTTTAGAACTAGAGAGTGAGGATGGAGACACTTCAAATGAAGGAAGATGAAATAGTATGGATGTTTGTTCAAAGAGTCATAGAATGTGTGACAAGGATCATTAACAATGGAGGAGCTTACACTGAGGATGAAGTAGTTTCAAATATTTTGAGATCTTTGACACCAACATACAAAAATAAAGTGCATGTCATAGAGGAGATCATTCCATTAACTAAGAACTTCACAAGGGAAATATTAGTATCCAAGCTAACAAAATTTGAAACCACAAAACTTAAGGAGGCTTTACCAAAAGTTGAGACAATGTTCAAGGCAACAATGCATAAATATAGAAATATAGGAACTAGTCTTGCAGGTTCTAGTAGCAGGACAAGAAAATACAATGAAGAATTGGGAGATTATGTTGATGAATGGGATAAAATTGAAGAACTAGAAAATAGTGTGGATGAGAAGATCCTAGCCATGATCGCAAGAAGAGAAAGGAAAAGTCAAGGTAAGTTTGAAGGAAAATTACCTTTAAATTGCTTTAACTGCAACAAGGTTGGTCATTTTGCTTCTACATGCCCAACTAGAGTTCCTAAGAATAGACCTAAGTATGGTAAATATATGAAGGATAAGGAATGATACTATGTTAGTGATGGTGCATTTGACGATGATGGAGATTTAAATGATATACTTGGTTTTGTGGAAATCAAAGAGGAAGTACCTATTCATGAAGAAAAGGCATTAGTATCTCATGTTGAGAAGAAAGATGATTGGACCATAGATAGTGGATGTTCACAAAAAATAACTAGTGATAAAGGAAAATTTGTTGAGTTAAGAAAGTATGATGGTGGTTTTGTAAGGCTTGGTGACAATACTCCTAGGAATATCATTGGAAAAGGATCTATAATTACTTTGGATGGTAAAACTAACATTGATGATGTCTTATTTGTTGATGGATTGAAACATAATCTATTAAGTGTTGGAAAATTGATAGACAAGGGTTATCATCTAAAATTAAAGGATGGATATTGTACAATTAGAAGTGTTGAAGTAAATCTAATTGCATATGGTACAAAGACAAGAGGCAATGTCTTTCAGTTGAGCCCTATTGAGGTAAGTTGTTTTGTTGCTAAATTTGATGACAGTTAGTTATGGAACATAAGGTTTTGTCACATGAACTTTGATAATATTGTAAAGGCAAGTAACATTAATGTGATTAGAGATCTATGTAAGATTGTGAAGCCAGCTAATATAACATGAAGAGAATATGTAATGGGAAAGCAGCCAAGAATTAGCTTTCATAGAAAAGTTTTTTTTGCCAGAAACAAGTTGGATTTGATTCATACAGATCTATGAAAACCTCCTTAGACAAGGTCATACTTTGGTGACAGTTATTTCATACTATTTATTGATGATTATTCTAAAATTATGTGGGTAGGATTTCTTAGAGAGAAATCACAAGATTTTAAAATATTCAAGTTTTTAAAGGAAAAAGTGGAGACAGAGACATGTTTGAAGATCAAATGTATAAGATTAGATAGAGGTGGAGAATTCATATTAGGTGCATTTAAATCCTTCTACAAAGAGCATGACATATTGAGATATACATCAACACCTAGAACACCACAACAAAATGGTGTAGCTAAGAGAAGAAATAGATTAGTTCTTGATGCTATGAGGACTATGTTGATTGAGGGAAGAGTTGCATGTTGGATCTTGGTTTAGCAAGATTTTAACAACCTTAGAAATGTAGAGATGTGCCTATGGGGTAGCTTACTTCCCACAATCAGTACATTCATACAAGAACAAGGACCAATGTAAAAATCACAAAGGCTTTCTTCACTTTGAACTCTATAGAATTCAGGCGGGTGTACCTAGGATTAGGATCACTTAATTTTCCCTTTTTTGCTAATCCCCACAAAGAAAAAATATGCCCAAAATAATTCTTATTATCTATAACATAAAAGGATAGTGTGTGAAGCTAAAAAAACTACCAAGTTACTCACAAAAAAAGCATGGGCTTTAGCTATTAAGTCCACAACTACTGACTTGAAGATTTAGAATTTGATTTGTTTTAGGGGTAGAACTGATAGACAAGAATAAACATCTATTAGACAAAGTGTCTGTGATCAGTCCCTTATCCATTGGGCATATTCAAAAAAATTCCTCACTATATTGTTGATTCTTATCATTCACCTTGAGAATGAAAATCAGATTAAGAACCTCACTACTTACGACTATCCTCCTTAACAACTTGTAATTCTACCAAGTTACATCAAGAATTTACTTAAGTCTTTGAGTTAACAACAAAACATACCAAAACATATAGAACTATGTCTGCAACTATTGATCTTGAGGTCATCAACTCACAAGACAATATGAAATTACAAACCATTAAGCAAGAGACAAAATTCAAAGAAATTCTTGAAATCCTTGTATAAGTTGCTACAAACAGATACATGAGTGATTCATAGAGCATAGAATATTCCACAAAATAAATAAGAAAATTATATATTCATTAAGATATTTATGAAATAGAGAGGTTACAGACCTCTTCTACCGATTCTTGACTGAAAAACAACATACATGTGTTTCCTATTTTAAGTTTTGCAGCCAAGTCCTTTCTTAACCTCGAAAGAGACTCTTTCTAAATGACCTTGGGAATTCTTTTATATGAACAAGGACTGCAACAAGCTTTGGGTCATTTAGGGTACAATTAGGGAAACACTGTCCCTTCAACAACAAGAAAATAGGAAACAATTTATTACAAAAGTGACAAGGAAGAAACCCTAAATTAATCATAAAATATTAGAGACAAATCTAATATATTTTACATTATGGAAACCCTAGTAGTCAAACTAAAAATTAGGGCAGGATTCTTTTTTATCCCTACAACAAGAACATCATCAAAAATATCTTATCTACCCCTACGTGCCAAGGACATAAAAGCTTTGACAATTTGGCCCAAACATAACTGCTGCATCAGGAAAGCTTCTTGCAAAATATCAGATTCAGGGTGGTAAGAAAATCTAATCATATTTCACCCAACCACCACAAAGTTGACTTAATTGACCAACTAAAATTTTGTCCTTATAGCCTAAGAAGAAATTAGATTTGTCATTTGTTCCTTTGGCATGCCGACACCTCCATTCTCTTCAAACCCTAGCTAAGAAGATTTAAATATATGACCGACAACAGTTAATTTATCAATTTTAAAACATGACCGTTGATCCTGATCTTTTCCCGACACATCAAATGGTTCTCATCAATTTACAACAATACCTAGCATGTCAACATACCTAGAAAATTTCTTTATCTTAACCTCGACAAGCTGTCCTTAACCTTAAATCATCTGGTGAACTAGCGACTGAAGATCATCTCCCAATCTCAGAATATTTCACTTAACTTGGGTCTAGTCTAGAGATTGGGTGACAAAGGCATTCCCATGATTTCTAAACATTTCCTTTAACTGTGGTTTGATTGGGAGATCTAGTGACCACCATCCAATCTCATCTAAATCTAAAATCCCATGCTGAGTTGCGAAACTTTTAACTGAACTCATCCTTTTCCTGGCGAACACGCGAATGAACAAATCTCATAATCATTGAACCCTTTTCTTAACTCAAGTTTAATCATGCGATCCAGTGAAAACCTTTATCTCTGAATTGCCAGATATATCTCTTAACCCTAGTTCAATCTCGCGATTAAACATTTGTCGTCATCTACGGTTCTTGTTCATTTCCCAAAGCCCTGTCTTAACTCAACCTAGATCTGGAGATTAAGCGACTGAAAGCTTTCACTGAATCGTTGAAGGTTTGACTTAACTCATGCTTGGTTTGGAGAACACGTGATTGAAAGCTTTCATTAAATCCCTAGATTTTTTCCTGAACCTTGGTTAGCTTCTAAGATTAAATGTCGGTCGTTGATCATGCCATCATCCTATGATTATCACTGAATCACTATGCTCTTGACTTAACTCACCTTTTATCATGCGATTCAACGACAAAGGGAAAACCTTGACCGATCTTTAACTATGATTAGATTTGGAGATTACATGACTAAAACAATCTCACATTCACTGGATATTTGCTTAAACCTAAGTTTCATTAGGAGAACATGCACCAACCGTTGATCAAAATCAACATCGATGGTCCTTGTGTATTCACTAAATGTTAAGTGTCTTAGCTGTTTCATTACGAGAATTAGTGATTGAAGGAAAATAAGACCACTCGCTAGATCGCTGGATGTTAGGCCATTAGTCGCTAAAATCAAGAGATCACGTGAACACTTAGTCATTGAATAGCTGAGTAAAAACCACTGACTACCAAAAAATAAGAGAACATGAAGATGCCTTAGTTGTAGAGTTGCTGAATAGAATTTGAACTGCCCAAGCTTAGAAAATAAAACATGTGTAGAAAGGGACTTTAAGTGGCCCAAAAAGGTAATGAGAAAATAGAATAAGGGTAGGGTTTTGGACTTAGACAAATTTTATGAAACCTTTGGACATGGATAAACCCTAATTCTTAGACACTTTAAAATTGCAATATCTCACTAGTTTTTGCACTAAAGAACATGTGATCTTAATTGGAGCTTGCATACACCATAAACTATCACTGGCTCAACTTGCAAGCCATAAAACATCATACATCTTCTTCACATATCAAAAATGTGTTTGTAGTAGGACATGGCAATTTCACAAGATTTTTGCAGTAATAGACTATTTTCATTGGATTTTGCATTTTACAGGAAAATGGGATAATAGTGGCTCTAACTAGGGATGTATGCCTCTTGCAAGCATAGCAAGAACTTAGAATCTTTTGAGGAAGTAGACCATCCACTAGAGAAAACTTGCAAGGAACCTCTCAAAAACTAGCAGACTAAAAATAGGAAAGCAAGAAGAAACACACAACTGGAAGGAAAAATATTTACAAAATTACAAGATTTGAAAATTCACTTGGTGGCCCAAGGCCATCGAAGGAAAATCAAGACCCTTTTGAATCAAAAGTTTGATTCTCATCCACATATGAAACCAACCACCTAGAAATATCATGACAATTCTATTGCCAACATATGTGAGCACCTATGGGCTATAGAATAAAACTGCATTTGTCACTGCCAATGTTTTTCCAGTCATAGCCATCATCTTCATACTCCAAGAAGTATGAAGTATAATTTATCTCTTCTTGATGACTGGAAATAAAAAATTCATCTAGTAATGCATCCGAATATAAAACATAATGATTGTCATGCATTACTATAGACTCACCTGGCTGGGAAGGATTTGGATCCTTAGTTTTATCTTTATGAGATACTTCAGCCACTGAGAAACTTGGCTCCTCAATAATATCTCCATTAATTGGATCATGAACCAAGTGAAAATTCTTTTCACAAACATTGTGACATAGGGACAACTGATCTGCATCATTATTGTCAAGAAATTTTATGTCTGTATTATTGAAAACACTGCCTTCAACACTGTCACAGTCACTATCATATTTAGCAAAAGAAGGAAAAGGGAATGAACAAGAAACTTGTTCATCACTGGAATCTTCATGACAGAATAACACATTGTCATGGCCT
The DNA here is from genome assembly GCA_027943335.1 of Chamaecyparis obtusa. Taxonomy (NCBI): domain Eukaryota; kingdom Viridiplantae; phylum Streptophyta; class Pinopsida; order Cupressales; family Cupressaceae; genus Chamaecyparis; species Chamaecyparis obtusa. The sequence continues at coordinate 1,580,545 of BSBK01011581.1, read as the reverse complement.
TCATCTTCTCCTTCTATAGATTTACTACATGAGGGGAACTCAAGCAAACATGGATCACTTTCTTCATCACTTTGGACATCTGCCTCATTATCAATGTCAAGACATATATCAATTGGGTATTGGAAAATAGAGTCCACATTAGGGGCATACCTTTGAAAATTCATAGCCAAGAAAGATGAGATCTTCTCAGTGCTTAATGGACCTTGAACCTCATCTTCATTTTTGTTGGTATCACTACTGATGTTGTAAATATCTTCCTTGTCTGGAACAAGCACTAAAATTCCCTGACTCACATTGTCTTGTGCAAAGCAATCACTATAGTAACTTTCATCTACATCATAATCATTTTTTTTGTTGCTTACACAAAACCTCCTTATACTGAGACAATAATGTTGTCCTCTTATGTTGATCAAAGGGAAGATCTACAAACTTGATGGAAACACTATTAACTGTAGACTCTTCGCCAACATCTTGATATCCACTGACCTCACTGTCACCATCATAATCAACATCCTTAGCACAAATAGAGTTAACATCATCATCATTTTTAGACTCAAAATGTTCTATTGAATTAATCTACCTCTCAGTCTACTTAATGCCTTCTTTTGATATAACTTTTTCATTTTGAGAAACATTCTTAGCATCAAACATGGGCTGTTCAGGAATACTATTTGTATTCTTTTCTTGCTAATAATCCTTTAGTAACTTACTCCATTCACCATCATTAGAAAATTCATTTAGGAACAACCATTTAAAATCAATCAATGAAGAGACATATTTTGGGGGTAAACTTAAATACCAATTAGCTATAACCCCTTTAAAGGATCTCCCAAAAAGAATCATGCTAACATCTTCATGAATCTCATATTTTACAACAAATCTAAAGAATACTAGAATATGCTTAAGTGCTGATTAAGACCAATCATCAAAAACTAGGATTAATTCAATGAGCTTACTTGAAAAAGAGTTAGGGAATCTTGGAACATGAGCACAATTTAAAGCTCTATCCGACTTAATAAAACACAACCTCCTAGGCTAGCTCCTTTCCTAGTTACTCATTTAGTTTGAAACAAGATGACAACCATTCATCTTGTTCTATCTTTACAAGAGGTATACCAAAACATTTTAATCTCTATGACAACATTTCAAATTTTCTTGTCATTAACAAGATTTTCAACATGAAAACATGAAACTACCCAATATCACTCTTCCCTTCTTACTAGTGCTGAAACACTTAATAGGGAAAAAAATACTTTACAACTGATCTTATGGAAAGATACACATAAAGACAAAAAATACCTGGAAGTGTTGTGGTTGAAACTCAACTTGCTGATTGGAAAGACTAATAGATCTGAAGCTTGCCTCACTAAAATCTTTGTGGAGTCACCACCTCCTTGAAGAGGAAAAATATGCTAATCACTAAAAACTCCTTCTGTATCCTTTTCCATACAACAAAACTTCACCAGAATCTTAAAACCTATTTATTAGGACTATAAAAACATCATTTCATACACTGATCAAATAGAGAACTCAGAGTCACCACTCACAACTTGGTGAGATGATATTTTTTTTTTTTTGAATCTGAATCTATATAATTTCAATGGTAACTACTAGATGTGATAAATAAGAAGGCCAGGAGTCTAGATCTACTTGTACCTACATTATTTATGACAAGTTTAGGTGGGTGTACATAGGATTAGGATCACTTAATTTTCCCTTTTTCACTAATCCTCACAAAGAAAATATATGCCTAAAATACTTCTTATTATCTATGATATAAAAGGATAGGGTGTGAAGCTAAACACACTACCAAGCTACTCACAAACAAAGTAGGGGCTTTAGCTATTAAGTCCACAAGTACTAACTTGAAGATTTAAAATTTGATTTGTTTTAGGCGTAGAGATGATAGACAAGAATAAACATCTATTATACAAAGTGTTTGTGATCAGTCCCTTATCCATTGAGAATATTCAGAACAATTCCTCACTACATTGTTGATTCTTATCATTCACCTTGCAAATAAAAATGAGGTTAAGAACCTCACTACTTACGACTATCCTCCTTAACAACTTACAATTTTTCCAAGTTACATCAAGCATTTACTTAACTCTTTGAGTTAACAACAAAACATACAAAAACATACAGAACTATGTCTACAGCTATTGATCTTGAGGTCATCAAATCACAAGATAATAGGAAATTACAAACCATTAAACAAGAGACAAGATTCAAAGCAATTCTTGAAATCCTTGTATAAGTTGCCACAAACTGATACATGAGTGATTAATTGTGCATAGAATATTCCACAAAATAAATAAGAAAATTGTAGATTCATTAAGATTTTGATGTAGTCAAGGGTGGCAGATCTAATTAAGGACTAACTGACCTTGTAGCCAAACCAATATGCAGCAGAAATACACAATAAAAACAACATATCTGTAATAAAATTGAAGTCTTTATTCATCAAATCACCGATTACATGCAATGTACTGGGCTGTAAGGCCTTCCTAGTTCGGCTAGATACAAAGCAAGTAACAGTCTACAAGATCTTGTTGGATCCAAATCTTTTCCACAACATCAATATTCAGCTAGCCCAGGTCTGCAACACATAGCACACTAGTAGGCAGCTAGGAAAGATCTAAACTTGTACTCAAACTTCCAAGCAATCTTCTTGTCCCTAAGCTCATAGGCTACTAACTTCTCTCTCTCTCTCTCTCTCTCTCATCCCTAAACATCTACCCAAGCATCCTATAAATATTGATTCCTAGCCACAAGTTGGATGATGAAATAATAAACCCTTACAAACAAATATTCAATGCTAAAACACCATTCAGCTCTCACATAGCCTTACAAAATAAATAAATTCTCAAAGATGTCCCCAATGGTCATCAAATCCACATAGAAGAATGCAACACACCAGATCTAGGTCCCCACATGTCCAATGGTCAATCCATAACTCGAGGAGTGCGACCCAAATCAACGAAACCAGTCGGCCAAGCTGATCCATCCAAATAATCCAGTCAGTAAGAAAGAACACCGAGCAACAAAGGAAATAACCAAGCACCAATCAATTGACCTCGCAAGTATGACCGAGCAATGTAGTTATCACTGAGTGCCAGTGAATTGACGCCTTCAGTTACCGAGCGTTCTTCAGAGACCGAGCACCCTGGTAACCACATAAATTGAGCAACCAGTCTCCCAAACCAAGAAAGTAATCCACCAAACCAAGATCAAACTAACAATCTACCTTCAAAGACAAACATATTTTTGGTTGATGCAGGATTGCCGAGAATCCTAGGATGCTCCTGCATCAGACACCCCAGGTAAGAAAGATTTTCTCATAAGGAAATCAGGAACACCTCAAGGAAATCAGAATAGGTATGCCAAATCTATTCTTAACCCATATCTCCTCTTGTCCTTCACCCCAAGTAGTGTTTACTTCATTCATCTCTTCTTGCAACAAGCTCTTTTTCTTTCCATTTTTCTTATCCTTCCAGTTGACAACTGATAAAAAACTAACTCTGACCACTACTGATCACATTAGTGCCTTGGTAAGGTTCATCCTCTCCAAACTCCTCAATCAACTCAGTATCATCTGCATCTCTCTATGTCACAAATGTCACCATCTATTGTACCATCTCTACTAGAAAGATCATCTACCTCTTAATCTCAACAAACTCTTCAGATATATCATTCTCCTTCTTCTTCAAACTAGACTTCGCAAGAATATGTTCATCAACCCTCTGCTCCTGAGGTTTGTCATAAGAACAACACCTTGTAACTCCACATACCTTAACCCCTATTTCCTATAAAGGTATTAGCTTATGCCAAGCTCCTTCATGCCTAACCACATAGGTATTAGCATGACCATCAAACAAAACATTCCTGTCAAACTGCCAAGGTCTACCAAGAAACAAATGACAAGCATCCATAGGTAATATATCACACAATATCTTATCATGGTATGATCCAATCTCGAAATTAACCAAGTATTGTTCTTTAACTCTAACCTTAGACACATCTTGTATCCAACTAATCTGATAAGGATTAGGATGCTTCCTTCTATCCAAATTCAATTTACTAACCATTTCATCTGAAACAAAATTCTCAGAACTACCATCGTCAACTATGACATTACATACATTATTCTTGCACTTACATTTGGTTCTGAACAAATTCCTTCTTTGCACCGGTTCATGGACACATGTAGCTAATATCATAGTGATAAGTGTCTCACCTTTTTCTACAATGTTCACAATATCTTCTTCAGCAGTCAGTGCAACTTTTTTCTTAGGACAATAAAAACTTCTATGACCAGCTTCACCATAGTTATAACAAGTACCGGTGAACTCATTCTTCCACCTTCCTCTTTGTCCAGCATTCTTAGTAACTTGACCACCGCTAGATCCTACATCATGTTGGTTAGAAATCTCTTTTTTTTTTTTGCCCTAAATTTAGGGATAATCTTGAAAAAATTGCAGTCTTTAGGGTTTGCTAGGTCTAATTGCCTTTGAAAAATCATAAAACCCCTAGTTTAGGTCGTCAACGTTCTAATTCTCTATTACTTTATCGGATGACTTAAGTCTCAAAATTTGCATGTGTGCTTCTATTTTCCTCTTATTCATTGAGTCTCCTTAAGGTTTAGGAATATTCCTGTTTGTCTAGTGAATGCCCGAAAGCCTTTGTCGCTTGTTCTCATGAGTCTCTTGGAATATTCCTTATCTTCTTGCGACTTCGCATTTCACCTTTAGTCTCCAGATATTGCAATGATAATCTTGAGATCTAACGACTACTATATTTGATTTATCACTAAGAGACTATAGTCACAAAATCTCTGAATTGGTTTTTCCTATGGTCGGGAGATCTCACAATGATTTATTTAAGTGACCTTTCATTCAACGATCATGAGTTTTCTCTTTGGTCGCTAAATCTTAAGATGGAACAATGGTCTTCCTTGGCAGTTGTCTCCAGATCTCATAATAATATGACAATTTACATTTTCATTTAGTGATTGTGAGTTCTATTGGTCACGTGATCTCCTGACGTTGACAGCTATCTCTCTAGCGGTTAGTTATTCTGTGACGTAGTTGTCACCAGATCTTTGAATGCAGTGGTTAAGTGACAAATGTTTGTTTGACCAATTAAGAACCATTGATGTTTTTTTATCGTGTGGATGGTGCTTGATCTCCAGTCTTAACCCAGAGTGAAGAAATGTTCTTGCAACTTGGAGAATGCCTCAGTCATGTGTTCTTGGGATTAAACCCCAGTTAAGTGAAAGTCTATGAGATTTAGCGAGAAGTCTTTGACGTTGAGTCTCCAGATTTTCCCGAGGTCAAGTGAGTGTTAATGAAGTGGTTAGGACCTAGTGGTTATGATTGTATTCAATGATATAGCGACTGTGTGGTTGTGTGATCTCAGGTTCTTAATAGTTAAGTGATAAGCTTTCAGTGATTCAGTGACATGATTTTCTCAAGGTCGCGGGATCTGGCGATTAGTTATGAAATCTTCTCATGACTTAATGTGGGCGATAAGATGAAAAGAGGAGTGAGATTGATGGTGGTCGCGTGATCTCAAGAAAGAAGTCAAACAGTCAAAGCTTTGAGAGATTATGAGATTTTTGGTTTGTCGCTAGATCTCCAACTTGGGTGACCACTGAAAGTTTTCAAAGACAAATATATTGCCGCGACTATATTTTTTGACTATAGTCGGCAGTTCTCAGAATAGAATAAAGTGAGATTTCTTCCCTTTAGTCGCTAGATCTCCAAATGGCCAGGTCGTGAAATCTCAGAATAAAGTTTGAAAAGTCAAAAGTATTCCATGACTACGAGATTTCCTCTTAGTCGCCAGATCTTGAAATACCTTTCTAAAGTGCCAAATTTTTAAAACAACTATGTGTCTTTTTCTTTAGTCGTCAAATCATGGAATGTTCAAATTTAAAATTTCTCAGCTACGGCTAGTAAATTGAAACACTGTGCATGCCGAAGTAATGGTGGAAGTGACCTTTTGATGGCTGGAGATGTCAGATGTGGTGGTGCATTCAATGCTACAGGTTAAAACAAATAGAAGCGGCTCATTTGGGAGTTACGAAGCTTATTGACTAAGTACAGAGCGCTAGGTTTTCTAAGCTTTCCAGACTTGTAGTGTGATCAATGAATTTGTAGAGGAATTTCCAGAGCTACAGTCAGGATGAGTCAGATGACAGCAAGTGAAGCCTCTACTAGTTTGGGGTCAAAGGAGAAAGTAAAGGAAAGTTTTTCAGATGAATTTCTCACTCTCTTGCCTGGTTCTTCTCAGAACAAGAAGGTCAGTGATGATATTTTTGTCGATGACCTAGCTTACTGTAGGGATGCTAAAACTTTAGAAATCATAGGCATGTGCCTGTTTACATACTTCTACAAGAACCGTGATAGTGTCATACCAATTTCAAACCCTTGGACTTCGGGGTTGTCCAAATTGATTATCCTGGAGGTTTTTCCAGATGTGGACTTGCTCCTCATGCTATCTTAGAGATATGATCCTCTCTCAAAGACCATTAGAAAAGAGGATGGTTCACCCTTGATAATCTTAGACCGAAATTCTTTCATGAATTCTTTTGGGATTCAGTTTCCAATGGCCACGAAAATCAACTTAAAGGCTTTAGCAAATAGATATGTCAAAGAGGCTACTCTAGTCTCTAGGGAGATTAAGAATCATATTCCGAAGGAGAATAAAAACTATATTGCACCTATGGCCGGATCGATTCCGTATGCCTACAAAGACCTAAAGTTTTACATGAAATACATTGCATATGGGATATACCAGGTTTTGGGAATTGATGCGGGTCCTAAGAGGATTACATCTAACATTTTGATGTTAGTAATGGATTCACAGAGCTATATGGTGAGCAAAGGGTATGACTTTATTGGTTATATCATAAACAAGATGCATGAGGGTTTATTGTCCTTGAAGAATTTCACCTCTGGTTCTCAACCTAGGTTCATGCATTACTCCCTGCTGATGCACCTAATTGTGTATCACAATTATGGTTTAATAAATTTGAATGATCTCAAACCACAAATGATGTGGAATGGACAGCCTAACCTGGTACAGTTCTAGTTAGGAGTTCGGAGCCCTTCGTGCCCTAGATGAGATTTTAGTGCCTTTGAGAACTGGATTGTGTACCCCATTCTCCAGAGTTTGGGTCTAAATTGCACAAGATTATCCACCAAAGTCCTACAGCTAGTGAGATCCCAACAGTTTATTCATAATTGGGCCAAGGGTCACAATTGGGGAGATATTTACTATGAGACAAGCTATACAATGATTAGGGTTTATGGATGCCCTCAACCTCCTCATCTACTTCCATTCTATGTACCATTCATTTCTAGAATTTTTTTGGCAACTCATGTTGATAGAAAGAGAACACTTGGCTTCCCACAGAAAGGGGAGTCTCACTCCTCGGCACTTTAGGGTGCATTATATTACAATTGGAAAGGGAGCATTTAGTAAAGAAAATGATTGGTTAGAGAAGTATAGGATGTTTGTAGCACCACATAGGTATGTGGATACAAAAGGTTTCATGGCTCCTGCAAGGAAATACTACATACCTACCATTCCTTTCAATAAGCTACATGAGGAGTATCCTAAAGAGGATGTGATCAGAAACATCATTGAGGATGATGAGGTGGAGAAAAGAATTAGGCAATTGGATTGGTTACATAGAATTGAGAAGGAGTTTAAAGGAAAATGGTTGGTATTTGGGGTTTTCTTTCCCACTTTGCCTTACCTCCAAAGACTTGAGCAGATGATGGCTCAATTTGACACACTTGTTGAATCTATGAAGGATCAAATTGATGATGCTAATCAGGGGAAAAAGGCCCATTCAGAATCAGAATGTGATGATGATAGTGATGGTGGCTACCCCATACATAGTCCGCCCACTATGGAACAACCAATGGCCGAAGGGCCTGGGGAGGAGAAAGAAAATGTAGATCTTACTGAATTGCCCAGTTCTGAGGATACTGTTGAGCCTCAAAAGAAAAAGAAAAAGTTGTTAACTGGTGAACCTTCAAAGAGGAGGAAGAAAGACAGAGTGAGTGCCCTCTACACAGGGACTAGCTTTCATCACCATGAAATTAAGAAACCAGTCAGAGAGGCTAAAAGGCAACAAAAGTATGAAACAAAATATGTGGAGTTGCCTCTGGCCTTGGGCCAAAATGAAAGATTAATTGAGTAAGATGCTTTCATGAAGGATGATAGTTTTTTGAATTCTGAGGAATTCAAAAGTTTTTTGCTATGGCATAAGCAGCAATAGGTGGCTTCAAGTGTACAAATAACTATGGAAGGTCAAGTACCAAATGAGGCATTGCAACAATTGAAAGAATATGACCCTGAGGAGGAAAATCTTACTCCAGATGAGGCCAGGGAATTAGTGAGAAAAAGTAATATGTTGCTTATGTGAGGGTGGAGTTTGTATACTGACTTCATAATAGATCAAATAAAGAGATAAGAAGATGTCACTCTATCTTCTAAAACCCAAGTAGGGAACATAATAAGAGGATTTGGGTATAGCCCAAAAAGTCAGGCCTTGGCCATGTGGAATCTATATCCAAAAGACAAGAAACCACAAATTTTGAATGTAAAAGAACAAATGGAGGGAGATAAAATATTGTGGTCAATCCACAATATAGGGGACCTAGAAATTTCTTAGGTTTTGAGCCAATTTGCAAAATTAAATGAGGATAAAACTAAATAGTTGTCAGAGAGATATGGCAACCTCTTGGATGATTACATTGCCCTAGTGAAGGATAGGGACTTGCAGATAATAAAAGTCACAACATTGGAGAAGCAGGTAGAGGAACTACTATTGCAAATTATAAATACCCTTGTAGTAGCCCCTGCACCTCCTGAACAGCCAGCGGCAATAGAGGCACAAGGAATGATAGATGAGGAGGTAGCAGCTGAATTGAAAAAGATCAATGATGAAAAGAGTGAGGCAGTATTGCAAGCCCTATTGAGTGTTTTGCAGCACAGGTTGAACACAATCAAGGATAAATTTGACCTATTTTATAATGCTTATGGCAAATTGTCAGAATTGCAAAAGGAGGTCAACAGTTATGTGCAGATTTTGAGTGAGTTTCATACAGTGTGGTCTGTTAGAGCACCACTTTTTGAGAGATTGATTTTTTCTCAATCTATGGGGAGTGACATACCAGAGACAGTTGTAGGATTTGGTGAGGAGATTGATAGAATTAAAGCCATTTTACCTCTTTTCAAGGGTAAGGAAAATTTGATTGAGGCTAAGATAGCCATGCTCAGCTCCTGTACCAACAGATTCATCCCCTCAATTTTGAGTACAAATGGGACAATAAAGAGCCTTGATAATTGGAGATCAGATGCTCATCTTCTACTGCCTAGGAAAGAGGCATTTTTAGGTGAGAATAATGATGTTGATTTAGAGAGCTTCAATAAGGCCTTAGATGAAGCCATCAAGGCAGAAGTGGACCTCACCAAGTTTGTGTCAGATGTTAAGGCAATTACAGATGCTAGATGGGAGAGACAAAAAGCCCAACTACAACTTGTCCAAGGTTTTAATTGGCTGTCAGAGGAACATGTAACTACATGGGATGAAAAGACAAAGCCCAAAAAGGCTAGATCTACCGCAGTTGATCTGGATATTTTGGATGAAGATTGAAAAGGACACCTAACACACCTAACACTTGATCCAAGGAATACAAGATTGATAAGCTATCATTCAAGAATGCTATAGGTTAGCCTGAAATGGCAGTCACCATGTCTCATTGAAATCAAGGAGCTATCATAAATGTTTGTAGTTGAAGGTGTTAGTTTTTGAGCAACCAAAGATGTACCATAATCTGAGAAAGTTTTGTCCTTTCACCATTCGAGGGTTGGTTGTATTTTTGTTGTATTTTTATGTTTTAAAAAGGAGTTAGGTTTTCCAACCACCTGAAGCTTGTTGCATTCCCATTAATGAGGGAATTCCAAGGTGGTTGTGAAAAGGCTATATAGAGTTGAAGGCTCTTTTTTGTAAAGGTTGGTAGAAAAAGGAGTAGAGATTGAAAGGATAGAGAAAATAGAACCAGATTGCTTAGGAGCAAATCACCAAGCTTTGTGTCTGGTCTTTTAAGTTATGGAATTGTGAATGTAAGTGGCAAGTTGATTTTAATACAAATACACTGCAACTTCTGCCATATATTGTTGTTGTCTCTTTGATTATGTATTTTACTCTTGTATGTTTTTCATGTTAGGCATTTGAAATATACCACATGTAAGGCAACTTGCTTGACTATTTTATGAGCTTCTTTCAAGGAAAGAATTAAATGTGCTTATATTTCATCTTGGAGAGTAAATATATTTGTATGGATCTTTGATGATAACAATATTTGGTTAATAGAATAGTTTGTAAGGCATCCTATTTGGATTTGTAGTTGGTATGTAAGGCATACTATTGTATTTCTTTTAAGGTTTACTTGTTGATTTGCATTGTGACTCCGTTGCCCTTAGGACTAGGCACTGGTTTGGTATTTGTTTCTCACAGTTGTATCTTTCATCGATCTTAGAGAAGAAGTTGAAATATTCACATTATTTATCAATACCTTTTTATTTTTATGTGTATTGCACTTGATAGAATGGACTGTGCCCAGGGCATTGAGTTCATATTTCCTGATTCTGCAAAGAGAGAATCATATTAGGTTGTCCCTCCTTAAAAGGAAGAAGGATGAGAATCCTTAAAGCACTGATTATTGCTTCACTTATAGTCACACTTTGTCTAATTAAAGTTTGCATTAAGGTGATTACAATCATATGAAAAGTGTTCTATAGGTTTATGCATTAAGAAGACTAGAAGCTGGTTAGTGTCCACTCATAATAATACTACAAGGACAGTCATCATTAAAAGGTAATACCTGCCTGAGTCTGTGGAGCTCAAAACAAAGGAGGATCTTATCCAATCCTCAGCAATTAGGTCTTTCTCTTGTGGGAATCAGTCTCAGGGAACACAAGTTCAAGCATCATTTTATGTCCTACAAGAAAAATCCCTAACACATCAGACTTAGGATTCTCCATCACATTACTCTCAACAACTGTTTCACCATTTTTACCACCTCAATTCTTATTGTTCTGTCTTGATTCAAACTTATTATTCAACTTCTCTTCAATGTTTAATTCCATCTAATAAGCATCACTGATTTTTTTCATCCACACAATAACTCTTCCTGAATACTAGGTCTGAAACCATAGACATACCTAGCAACCTTCTCGTTATTAGCTTTAGAATGACTAGTCCTAATCAGGATTCTGTAAAACTCCTTGGTATACTCCTATACCGATTTTTTAGTCTTCTTCAAAGCTTGCATCTTCTTAAACATATCCAATTCATAAGCCACCAGAATGAATTGCTTCTTCAACTTGTCCACCATTTGGTTCCACTTAGTGAACTTTTCTTTTCCTCTTCTACCTCTTTCCAACTGAACTTCTCTCCACTAGATATTTGCATGACCTTTCAACTTAGTCTTTGCAAATCTAGCCCTATCAAGATCTTCTATTTCTTCATACTCAAAGTACTCATCCATCTCATTGATCCAATCAATCAACTCTTCTAGCCTAAGACTTCTAGCAAATGCAAAAACTTCAATCTTAGGTCTTTTCCCAATCTTAGACATAGCTTTCATAATTCAATTCTCCTCAGGATCTCTAGCTTCTTCTATAGATTCTTCAAAATGATCTTCCTTAGATTCATCATCACTATCCACTTTCAAGGTAGGTTTCTTCTTTCTCAATTCTTCTTGTAGGTCTTGCACTTGTTTCTGCAAATCCCTAAAATCATCAAGACTAAATTCTCCTGTAGTTTCCTCTTCCTTTGAGATCTCATGATTTCTCCTCGGAGGCATCTCCAAATCAAGATCCAAATGCAAACACACAAGATCCACTTGGCTCCAACATGAATAGAATTTGTTCAAATAGGAACAAACTTCACTCTAATACCACCTAATGCAGTCAAGGGTGGTGGATCCAATTAAGGACTAACCAACCTTCTAGCCAAACCAATATGCAGCGGAAATACACAATAAAAACAATAGATCTGTAATAAAATTGAAGTCTTTATTCATCAAATCATTGATTACATGAAATGTGTCAGGCTTTAAGGCCTTCCCAGTTGCGGCCAGATACAAACCAAGTAACAGTCTACAAGATCTTGCAGGATCCAAATCTTTTCCACAACATCAATATTTAGCTAGCCCAGGTCTACAACACACAACACACTAGTAGGTAGCTAGGAAAGATCTAAAATTGTACTCAAACTTCCAAGAAATCTTCCTTTCCGTAAGCTCATAGGCCACTAACTTCTCTCTCTCTCTCTCATCCCTAAATATCTACCCAGCATCCTATAAATACTGATTCCCAGCCACAAGTTAGTTGATGAAACAATAAACCCTTACAAACAAATATTCAATGCTAAAACACTAGTTGGCTCTCACATAGCCTTACAAAATAAATAAACTCTCAAAAATGGCCCCAATGGTCATTAGATCCACATAGAAGAATGCAACATACTAGATCTAGGTCCCCACACATCCAACGGTCAATCCATAACTTGATGAGCGCGACCCAAATCAACAGAACCAGTCAGCCAAGCCAATCCATCCAAACAATCCAGTTGGTAAGCAAGAACACCAAACAATAGAGGAAATAACTGAGCACTAGTCAACTGACCTCGCCAAGTATGACCGAGAAACAGAGTTATCATTGAGTGCCAGTGAACTAATGCCTTCAGTTATCGAGTGTTCTTCAAAGACCGAGTACCCTGGTAACCACATAAACCAAGCAACCAGTCTCCCAAATTGAGCAAGTACTCCACCAAACCAAGATCAAACTAACAATCTACCTTTAAAGAAAAACATATTTTTGGTTGATACAGGATTGCCAAGAATCCTAGGATGCTCCTACATTAGATCTTTGTGAAATAGAGAGGTTACAGACCTCTTCTAGTAATTCTTAACTAAAAAAGAACAGACTTGTGTTTCTTGTTTTAAGTTTTGCAGCCAAGTCCTTTCTTAACCCCAAAAGAGACTCTTTCTAAATGAACATGGGAATCCTTTTATATGAACAAGGAATGCAACACGCTTTGGGTCATTTAGGGAACAATTAGGGAAACATTGTCCCTTCAACAACATGAAATCATGAAATGATTTATTATAGAAGTGACAAGGAAGAAAACCTAAATTAATCATAAAATATCAGAGACAAATCTGATATCTTTTACATTGTGGAAATCCTAGTAGTCAAACTACAAATTAAGGCAGGATTAATTTTATCCCTACAACAAGAACATCATCACAAATATCGTATCTACCCCTATCCACCAAGGACACAAAAGCTTTGACAATTTGGCCCAAACATAACTGCTGCATTAGGAAAGCTTCTTGCAAAATATCAAATTCAGGGAGGCAAGCAAAATTGATCATATTCGGCCCAACCACCACAATAGAGTTGACTTAACTACCCAACTACAAATTTGTCCTTATAGCCCAAGAAGAAATCAGATTTTTCATTTTTTCCTCTGGCACACCAACACCTCCATTCTCTACAAACCCTAGCTCAAAAGATTTAAATATATGACCAAAAATGGTTAATTTATCAATTTTAAAACATGACCGTCGATCTTGATCTTTTCCCAACACATCGAACAGTTCTCATCAATTTACAACAATCACTTAAGCTTTTGAAATTATTCGGACACATCATCATTATTCAGCAACCAATTAGGTGCAAGAACATCAGCATACCTGAAACTATCTTTATCTTAACCTCGACAAGCCTCCCTTAATCTTAAGTCATCTGTCGAACTAGCGATTGAAGACTATCTCCCATTCTCAGAATATTTCACTTAACCTAGGTCTGGTCTAGAGATTGGGTGAAAAAGGCATTCACATGATTGCTAAACATTTCCTTTAACTATGGTTTGATTGGGAGATCTGGTGACCACCGTCTGATCTCATCTAAATCTACGGTCCATGCTGAGTCACAAAACTTTTAACTTAACTCATCCTTTTCCTAGTGAACACGCGAATGAAAAAATCTCATAATTGCTAAACCCTTTGCTTAACTTAAGTTTAATCATGTGATCCAGCGATAACCTTTATCTCTGAATCTCTAGATATATCTCTTAATCCCAGTTCAATCTCATGATTAAAAGCTGGCCATTGATCTTGCTTGTCATCTGCAGTTCTTGTTCATCACCCAAAGCCCTATCTTAACTCAACCTAGATCTGGAGATTAAACGACTGAAAGATTTCATTGAATTGCTAAAGGTTTGACTTAACTCATGCTTGGTTCAAAGAACATGCAACTCAAAGCTTCTGCTGAATCACTAGATTTTTGCCTTAACCTTGGTTAGCTTCTGATATTAAACACTGGCCCTTGATCCTTCCATCATCCTACGATTGTTGCTGATCTCTTGACTTAACTCACCTTTTATCATGTGATTTAGTGAAAAAGGGAAAACCTTGACCGGCCTTTAACTATGATCAGACTTGGAGTTTACGTGACTAAAGCAATCTTGCATTTGCTAGATATTTTCTTAATCCTAAGTTTCATTACAAGAACATGCGCTAGCCATTGATCTAAATCAGCATCGATGGTCCTCGCCTATTTGTTGAATGTTAAGTGCCTTAGTTGTTTCATTAAAAGAGTTAGGGACTGAAGGAAAACAAGACCGCCCATTGGATCGCTTGATGTTAGGCCATTAGATGCCAAGATCAGGAGATCACAGGAACACTCAGTCGCTGAATCACCAAATAAAAACCACTAACTGCCAAAAATTAAGAGAACATGTGGATGCCTCAGTCACAGATTCACTGAATAGAATTTGAACTGCCCGGGCTTAGAAAATAAAACATGTGCAGAAAGGGACTTTAAGTGGCCTGAAAAGGTAATGAGAAAATAGAATAAGGTTAGGGTTTTGGACTTAGACAAATTTTATGAAACCCTTGGACATGGATAAACCCTAATTCTTAGACACTTTCAAACTGTAATATCTCACTGGTTTTTGTACTAAATAACACGCGATCTTAACTAGAGCTAGCATAGCTCATAAACTATCCTTGGCTTAGCTCACAAGCCATACAACATCATACATCTTCTTCACAGATCAAAAATGTGTTTGCAGTAGGACATGGCAATTTCACAAGTTTTTTGCAGGAATAGACCATTTTCATTGGATTTTGCATTTTATAGGAAAATGGGTTAACATTGTACACATGCATTTGAGAGAAGAAATTGGCACCGCAATGTATACAATAAATAGAGTTCAAGTCAAAGATGGTACTAGTAACACTCCTTATGAACTATGGTTTGGTCATACCCATACTGTTAAGTACTTCATAATTTTTGGTAGTAAGTGTTACATTAAGAGGGATGATAGCATAAGGAAACTGTTAGAAGTCATAATTGAAACAATGGTTATATTATCATTGATGTCAAACCTTAATTGGTGAGATAGTTTCTATCTAGTAGAGTGTCATATCATTTGATTGATGAAGATAATTTAAAAAGAGGAGATAACAAGTGTAGTGCCCCCCCATAGTTTGTTTTTCAGTTATTGTTGCCATACTCTTTTAGGCCACTTTTATGTGTGCACTAGTTATTTTAGTAATATTTAGATTATTAATTTAATTAAATTTGAAACTTTGGATTATGTGTTATATCACATATTTTAAAATAGATGAATATGGTTATTTTTATGTCAATTCAAATGCTTGATGATGTATATGTTCAGGTTAATTTCTCCTGGGTTCCCTGGCGTGGCATTACACTTGGTATCGGAGCCTGAGTTTCTACAATGGGAACTCTGGGAAGTTGTGTACCTTTTAGATGTTTAAACTATCAAAAGTGAAAACAAAAACTTAGACATACAATAGTCTATATTTTAAACTATCATTTTATTATCATGTCTTTATTATTCTTGTCTAGTTTTGAGATATTGTTGTTTGTTTGGATGTTGTAGGAGAGATGGTTTCTAGAGCTAGATCTATTGGTAGAGGCTGTAGTGGAGGCTATAGTAGAGGATGTGGGAAAGGTAGGCTTCATAGCCCTCCTGTGATTCATAGAGCTAAGAGTTTGCATGAGGATAGTGGTGAGAAGAATGGTGATTCTAGAGAGCCTAATGCCAAGAAGATACTTCAAACCATCCTGGAACACCTACCTATTCATAACAAGACTAAGAGAGGAGAGTCACACCATTCTAGAAATGAGGATAGACAAAGATCCAGGAGTCCTAGGAGGAAGGACACTACCGCTGGTCAGGAAGCCATAAAGGTTAATAAGATGAGAGATTTTTTGAGATCACATCCTCCTCCTTTTGATGGTCTTGGTACTGGTTTTGAGGTAGAGAAATGGCTCATTGCATTGGATTGATGTTTTGGTATGCAACAATTCGATACCAATGTTAAGGTGAGGTGTACCATCATGCACCTCATAGATTTTGTAGCTATTTGGTGGAAAATAAAAGAAATGAAACTTGGACTTAATATAGAGGCTGTTACCTGGGAGTTATTTCTTGAGAGCTTTCATGAACAGTTTCTATCTAATAAGTGGAAACAATAGTGCGTAGATGAATTCCACAACCTGTGGCAGTGAACTATGTATGTTTAGGATTATGGGCATAATTTATTCGAGCTCAAGCCTTAAGTAGGTTTTGGTGATAATTCAACGCTGATGGTTCAACATTTCATTAGTGGGATTAATGGTTGCATTGTTGGGGAAATTAGGCTTTTCGAACCTAAGACCCTCAAGGAGGTGGTTATTAAGGCTATCTTGGTGGAGGAAAACCTAGCCTTGGGTCATGCGTCTTTAGGATCTAGGGGGAATCATTCTCAGAATAATGGGAACTCTCAAAATCCTTCTACCTTTTCATGAGGTAATTAGGACCAACAGCAGAAGGGGTTCTCTTCTCTAGCTTAGGGTGCTAGTTCTCAGTCCAGGAACTTCTATAATCCTCAACGTATCAAGAATCATTCTCATAGTCATCCTGCTTAGAGTTCTCATTAGGAGGTTAGTAGAGGTATTTTACAATAGTCTAGTGCACCTTCACCAAGGAGAGGATTTAGTGGAGATTGTTTCTCTTGTGGTCAGTATGGTCATAAGGAAAACAATTATCCTCAACATTCAGTGTAGTGTTTAGGATAGATGATGACAACCTCTGAGCCTACAGTTGGAGATGCAAGTAGATCCCATAGGACTTTTGTAGTAGGGAATGATCCTTAGAGTTCAAACCATAGGGCAGGGAAGGGTCTGATGGTACCTACACATTGATCCTTTTTTTTGATTCGGTTGGGTGGATCAAGATTTATGGGACTTATGTTTCTATTTTTTTTGTAGGCTTCCAAGATTAAGCCTAATTTTTAGGGGAGGTGGTTGTAGTGCCCCCCATATTTTTTTTTTCAGTTATCTTTGCCAAACTCTTTTAGGCTACTTTTATATGTGCATTAATTATTTCAGTAATATTTTGATTATTAATTTGATTAAATTGAAACTTTGGATTATGTGTTATATCATGTATTTTCAAATAGATGAATATGGTTATTTTCATGTCAATTCAAATGCTAATGATGATGTATATGTTTAGGTTAATTTCTCCTGGGTTCCCTGGTGGGGCATTACACTTTAGTGTAATGCCCCACCAGGGAAGGTGTGAGAAATTAACCTAAACATGCAACTAAGTTTACAAAATATATTTTTTAAGTGTTTACAAACAACCAATCAATGTCTTACAATGTAGAAGCAATACAAGATAATTTACAACTCACATATAAATACAACTCAACATAGATTACAAATCTGAAGGGTTCCTTGATGTAGATCACATAAAATATTAATTAATTACTTTAGATTAGATATAATTAAAAATCTCATGTCTAAAAATGAATGATAAACACATCATATAAAGGATAACATAAATACAATTGGTACCATAAGGTATCCATAAAAATCCACATCCACTGCACATATCGCAGGGTATGCAATACAATAACCAAAATAAAGTACAACATGATATCTCTTGAATATCTAGTACAAAGATATAGGGAACATAGGATAAGAAAGATAAGTATACATCTCACACAATGAAGAACAAGGAGGTACAACTACTATAGGGATTATCTAGTACTGGTACATGAATGAAAAAATCTCAAATGGTAAAAGAATCATTACCACCCGACCTCGTGGAGCCTAAATGATCCAAACCCACTGTGCCAAGGAGATAACACCAGACCCCACGCAGATATCAAATATCAATAATCAACATAACACAAGATAAGGAAGAGATACTGAAAGCTTTCTAACTAAAAGGTACAATAGGATAATAAGGTAAAACATACTCAACTAGAGGCAACCAATACACGTAGGAAACCTAAGATGCATAAAGAGAAGTATCATCACATGAGCCAACACTAAGGCTATCCTGGCAGTCTCTCAAGACCTCGATGCCCAAGTGACTCTATGTGATATTAGTGACCTCTCATGTAGATGAGGTACCAACTATGCCATATCTAGTCCATGTAGGCGAAAAACATCTTCCCAATCCCATCCTAGTCAAAACTCAATCAGGAAGTCAGGCATGGGTGAGGTACACAATATCTTATTAATTCATTTTAAACTCTCAATGTCATTTAATTATCACTTATTAAGTCACTTGCAATAGGTTATCCTGGCAGCCACTTGTGGGCCCTGACACCTATTGCAAGCCAGTTCCCACCTATATACTTAGTTAACCTACCTAGGTTCACTATCTGAATAACAATCAAAGATCACAATAAAGCCCTCACAACGGTTCCACAAAATCATAAGGGACATGCACTGATCACAATACCTCAAAATTATAATACCACAAGACCATTCTCCAAGCCTTCATATAAACCATTTAAATACCAATTATTGAGTAAATAAAATTAGGCTATAAAACATCACATAATTATACATCTTGAGCCTCTAGTATCCATTCCCCAAAAAAGTCAACTAAATCCCCCCAATAAACAAATTAAAACTATCCAATAACGATTAAAATTCCATCAACAATTCATGTCCATTCATTAAGGCATCTCTCAATAACAAAAGAAATAATTAAATAAAACACTATAAAACTTAAATCTCAATTAATAATATAAACTAATATTATTAATTATAAATTAAAAAAATCAATTTAAAATTAATGTGAAATAAATATAAAATAATCTAACAAAGAATTAAATTAAATTTAAACTAAATTAATTTAAATATAAATATTATTTAAATTTAATAAAAACAAACTAATAAATAAATTTTTATTTATAAAAAAAAATGAATAAACAAACATAGGGAACCCGGGAGAAATTAACCTAAACATGCAACTAAGTTTACATAATAATTTTTTACTTAAGTGTTTACAAACAACAACAACAACAATGTTTTACAATGTGGAATCAATACAATATAGTCTATAATTCACATACAAGTACAACTCAACATAGATTACAAATCTCAAGGGTTCCTTGATGTAGATTACATAAAACATTACTTAATTACTTTAGATTAGATATAGTTACAAATTTCATGTTTACAAATGAATGATAACCACATCATCATATAAAGGATAACATAAATACAATTGGTACCACAAGGTATCCATAATAATCCACATCCACTACACATGTCGCAGGGTATGTAATACAATAATCCAAAATAAGGTACAACATGATATCTCCTGAATAACTAATACAATGATACGAGAAACATGGAATAAGAAAGATAATAATACATTTCCCACAATGAAGAACAAGAAGGTACAACTGCTATAGGGATCATCCAACACTGGTACACAAATGTCAGAATCTCAAATGGTAAAAGAATCACTACCACCTGACCTCGTGGAACCTAATGTTGGCATGTGATGTTTTGGACTACTGGGAATCATTTAAGGGTTTTCATTTATGGAAACACTTATGTTAGAATGATTGCATGTTAAGGAGATTGCTACCAAAGTCTCAGTCATAAAAATGACTAAGTACAAAATCAAGTCGACAGGGTATAGTGGCATAGTTTTGGTCAGCGATGATATATGAGGTATTATGGATTGTGAAATTAAATGAAATTATTTTGGGATGTGTGCATGCTTCATTTAAGAGTGCATAAGTTTTGGTTACCAGATCTGTGAGATATAGTGATCAGAAGGTATGCGAAGACAGTAAAATAGTGTAACAGGGTATATGCATAGTTGCGAAGATTAAGGAAAGCATAATGGATATGGTAACGTACTAAGACAAGTAAATAAAGTATATTTCCAAATCTATGGTAATATAAGAGAAATGAATCCATGTATATCATTTGCATAAGTTTCTATTATGTTTTCTATGGGAATTACGAGGCCGACTGGAAGACTAATTTTGTATAAGTATAGATTGGTTTTGTGAAAGAAAAGAATGAAATGATTTATTATAATGGATCAAGTTTGCGAATATAAGAGCATAGATCAGATGTGAGATTAGTAAAAGGTCAAACTACAATTGGAACTATCTAAGAAAGATAAGTGCTTGTATTGTTCCCCTTTTGAGAACTACTTTTGAAGACAAGTTTTGATTGTAAGAGCAGTTTTCTCACCACCTTTAACCAGGTGTTTTGTATACCCCTAACAGGGTTTTGTATTCCTCTAACAAGGAAATGTTCTATGTAAAAATAAGCTCCTAATAGGGCTAGATCTCCTAACATGGATACTATATTTTAGTACATATTTGTGGGTACCATCCCCACCGAGGTTTTCCCTTTGGCCAGGGTTTCCTTAAGAACAAATCATGGTGTCATGAGTAATGTGTTATGCTTATATGTTCTTTTCATTTCTGCATTACTTTGGATTGTTTATAATTGTTTAAAGTTGAAATAAAAGTTTTGTAATATTGATTCACCCCCCCTCTCAGTATTACCTAATCCTAATAATTGGTATCAGAGCTAGGTATAAATTCAAAAGGCATCCATTCAAATCCTGTGAGGATGATCCAGAAGGAGCATTTTTACAAACCCCCATAGGTGTATTACACGTAGAAGATATTAGGGCATACATTCACTGCAAGTATGAAACCACTGGGGAGGTTAACATCTAAAGTGAACTTTGAAGCTGCACTTGAAGATCTGGATAAGATGAAAGATGAGAATGGTGAACTAAAATTCAAATTAAGAAGAGCAGAAGGTTTCATGAGAAAACTTAAAGAACAACTTGAGATTGTAAAAAATTAGAGACAAGACCTTATGGAGAAAATCAAAGAAGGTTTAGACGATGATACATTAGACAAAGTAAAGAAGTTGGAGTAAGAAAAAGAACAAATCAATCTCTTAATGATCAAGGAGACTCAGCATGAAAAGGATGAAAGCAACAAAGTTGAAGAGTCACTAAAAGAAGCTAACCTGCATATAGGACAAATGAAGACTGAACTTGACCATTACAAGGATAAATATCAGGAATTGGACAAATACAATCAGATCATTAAAGGTGAACTCACTCAAGCCAAACTACACATTGAGAAATTACACATGAGCAAAGACATGAATGATAAACAAAGAGTAGGACAAAAATCTAAAGAAGACATGAGTGGATACAATAAAGCTGAAAGTTCAAAAACTCAAGAAGAACCAAAAGAAGCCAAGAATGAGGAAAGACCTATTCTTGAAGAAAGACCTACAAATGAAGAACCTAGAGAACAGTTCAGACCTTTCAGAGGTAGATGCTTCAGATGCAACAAAATTGGACACATGAAAAGAGATTGCAGAAATAAAGGTAATTCTAAGCCCTTTACCAGCTATTGGTTTAATTGCTATGCATATGGACACAAGAAGGAAGATTGTAGAAAAACTGATTAGTCCAGGTACAAGAAAGACTATATCAAAGAAGAATCTACAGCCAAGATTACATGTCAGAAATGCAATAACTTTGGGCACACAACAAGGTACTGTAAGCTACAAGCTAATCAAGAAAGAATAAGACCACCTATTTGTTATAGATGCAACAATCCAAGTCACATTGTGAAGTTTTGTAGATACAATGGAGATGACAATAGAAGAGGACCAAGAAGATCTAGTGAACCAGAAGGACCACCACCTATGGTTATAAGGAAGAATATTAGCGATAGTGGTAAAAGCCTAAATGATTACATGAATGAACACAAGAAATAAGAGGATGAAAAGACATGGCAAGTAAAAGTTATAAATAAGGTAGTGGTTCAGGGAGAGACATCTGATGATGCTATGTCTTCACATGATGAGTTATTTGATATATCAACCTAGAAGGCCTCATGGCCTTATGGGGAAAATTGGATGCAATTAACACCTAAATGGTCCACTCTCACCATGCTGAGGAGATAACAACAGACCCCACTTAGATATCAAACATCAAAAATCAACACAGAACAAGCTAAGGAAGAGATCCTAAAAGAATTCTAATACAAAGGTAGAATAAGACAACAAGGTATAGCATACTCAACTAGAGGCAACCAACACATGTAGGAAACCTAAGATGCATAAAGGGAATTCTCATCACATGAGCTTACTCTAAGATTATCCTGGTAGTCTCTCAAGTACTTGACGCTTTAGTGGCTCTATGCGATATCAGTGTCCTCTCATGTAGATGAGGTACCAACTATGCCATATCTAGTCCATATAGGAAGAAAGAATTTGCACACTCCCATCCTAGTCAAACTCAATCAGGAACTTAGACATGGGTGAGGCACATAATATCTTATTATTTTTTTAAACTCTCAATGTCATTTAATTATTTCTTGTTAAGACACTTGCAATAGGTTACCCTGGAAACCCCATGGGGCCATGTGCAACCCCCCAAGGGGACTGATGCATGGGTCCCCATGGACTGTCCTGCGCAGTCCCTAGGGACTGTCATGATAGCCCATTGGGACCTGCTTACTATAAAAATGATTCTTGATACATTGAGAATTGTGGAAGTTCCTGGACTGAGAACCACTTCCCTGAGCTAGGGAAGAGAACCCCTTATGCTGCTAGTCCTGATTACCTCATGAAAAGGTAAAAGGGTTTTGAGAGTTTCAATTCTTCTGAGAGTGATTACCCTAGACCCTAAAGATGCATGACCCAATGCTAGGTTTGCCTCCACCAAGGTATCCTTAATAACCGTCTCCTTGAGGGTCTTAGGTTCAAAAAGCCTAACTTTCCCAATGATGTGACCATTAAGCCCCCTAATGAAATGTTGAACCATCAGTTTTGAATTATCACCAAAAACCTACGTAGGACTGGAGCTCAAAGAAATGACCCTCATAATCCTAAACATATATATTTAATTGCCTCAGATTGTGGAATTCATCTACGCATTGTTGTTTCCACTAATCATATAGAAACCATTCTTGAAAGTTGTCAATAAATAACTCCTAGGTAACAACCTCCATACTAAGTCCAAGTTTTCTCTTCTATTTTTCACCAAATAGCTACAAAATCTACAAGGTGCATGATAGCACACCTCACTTGAACATTCGTATTGAATTGCTTGATATCAAAACATCAATCCAATGCTATGAGCCATGTCTCTGCCTCAAAACCACCAGCGATACCATCAAAGGGAGGAGTTCATGATCTCAAAAGATCTCTCATATGATTATCCTTTATGGCTTCCTAACTAATGGTAGTGTCCTTCCTCCTAGGACTCTTGGATCTCTATCTATCCTCATTCCTAGAATGGTATGACTCTACTCTCTTAGGCCTATAATGAATAGGTAGATGTTCCAGGATGGTTTGAAATATCCTCTTGGTATTAGGATCCCTCGAATCATCATGCTTCTCACCACTATCCTCATGCAAAATCTTAGCTCTATGATTGACTGGAGGGCTGTGAATCCTACCCCTCCCATGTCCTCTACTACAGCTTCAACTACAGACTCTACCAATAGATCTAGCTCCAAGAACCATCTTTCCTACAATACCCAAACAAAAGAATGATATTTCAAAACTAGAAAAGAATAATAAAGACATGATAAGAAAATGATAGTTTGAAATACAGAGTGTCAT
Organism: Chamaecyparis obtusa; assembly: GCA_027943335.1. NCBI lineage: Eukaryota > Viridiplantae > Streptophyta > Pinopsida > Cupressales > Cupressaceae > Chamaecyparis > Chamaecyparis obtusa. Next base: position 1,556,500 of record BSBK01011581.1, on the reverse strand, counting down.
ACGTGTAAGTTTTTGTTTTATGTGATCTACGTCAAGAAACCCTTGAGATTTTTAATCTATTTTGTGTTGTATTTATATGTGAGTTTTAAACTATATTGTATTGTTTCCACATTGTTAAACATCGTTGTTGTTTGTAAACACTTAGAAAAAAATTATTCTATAAAATTAGATGCATATTTAGGTTAATTTCTTCTGGGTTCCCTGGCGGGGCATTACAACAAGAAGACCTAGTAAAAAGGTTGAGTTATGAGAAACTACAATGGGAACTTGATTAGTTGGTAGATCGACAAGATAATGTGTTTTTTATCTACAATACTAAGTGAAGAAGACAAATGAATTGAAGCATAGAAGAGATGAGGAAAGAAAGACTGAAAGCATAGGCTTGACCAAGTAAAGGAGCAGAAGATTAAGGAACTTAAGTATAAGAAGAGTGATGCTAGTGTCAATCGAGTGTCAGTATAAGCCAAGAAAATATAGTGTCGACCAAGTATCAGAAGTTGGACCGAGAAAATATAGTGAGTGGCGAGAAGAATAGTTAAGAAGTGTCTGAGTTATCCAGTGAAGACTGAGCAGAAGAACATAGTGATGACCGAGTGTCAGCATTTTACAGTTTGTGAAGGGATTGAGATTCCCAACCGACACATTTGAATTCTTGGAATATGTAAAGTGTGTTGAAGATAAGGATGAATGACCTAGAGCATTTAATGCATGATAAACCATGTTTTCCCATTTCTATGCATGGATTCAAGGAGAAGTTTTGAGAAGTATCTAGAAGGATAGAAGGAGAACAAAATTTTGGAAGGATTTGATGAATCTAACCAAAACCTAAGATCTACGGTGATGTTTAAGCAGCAAAAGATCAAGCTACCTAGTTAAGGAGGTATAAGGATAACCTAATTGGTGGTTATGTAAGAGGTTGATTTAGTTGATTGGTGAACTTGAGCAGAAGGATGAGAAGAGAGGAAATGAGTTGTGAAGAGGTGATTGTTTGAAGGGTTTCCAAGAAGATCAAAGATGGGGATGATAATGAAGGCTAGTCAGAGGATCAACATATGAGCTACATTGGATCTGTATTTGCAATATGATTTGTATGTATCAGATCAAACTTGTTGTTACTTTCTAACCATTGTATCAGTTGAAATCCTTTAATCAAGGTTGACCTAACCGTCATTTATAAATCCTTTAATCAAGGTGACATTCTAATGGAATGTTATTAAGTCCTCTAACAAGGCCACTCCTAATAGGGTGATTAAATCCTTTAACAGGGTCACACCTAATAGTGTGTGTTGTAACCTTTAATAGGGTTGGATCCTTAGAGAGCTCACTTTAGAAGAGTAAAAATTGGTAGCATATTACTAGTGGTTTTTCCCAAAGTGGGTTTCCATGTTAAATCTTGGTGTCATACTTGTGTGAATGTTATTTGATGTGTTTTACTATTAAGTGTTTTATATTCTTCAAGTTTATTACTTTTGGATAGTGGACTGCAAGTTTATGTTATTGGTTATATGCTATACAGACTGAGTGAACCATTGTGTAGATCTAGGTTATTTGAAGTATTTAAAATTTGAATTGGTACATCTAGGTTTGAGAATAACTGATTCACCTCCCGTCTTAGTTATTCTAAAATCATTCTAACAATTGGTATCAGAGCTTGTGGTGGTTGTAAGGAAATTTTTGAATGTACTTGGAGCTAAAAACCATGATGTAATAAAATGAGGTACCAAAGATGAACAAGGAGAACTTCCCTACATGGAAAAGTTTGATGAAGCTACACCTAGCTCGAATTGGAGATGTAAAAAAATACTTTGTAGAAAATGCATACATAGTAGCACCTACACCTTTGACAACCTAGTAGATGAAGGAAAAGCAAGAACAAAATCAGACAATGTTGGAGATTGCATCAGCCCTAAGTTATCCTGAATTTGAAGACATAAAGGATTGTACCACTAAAAAGAAAATGTGGGAGACACTGACAACTATCTATGGTGGAGACACAAATGTACTAAGAGAGAAATTTAAAAGCTTGAGAGGAAATTTTGATGAAATGAGAATGTTAGAAGGTGAGACTATTGTACAATATTATGGCCGAGTTGAAGAGGTTGTGAATGCTATTAGAGGAGATAATGGAAAGATTGATGATGAAATTGTTATTAGCAAGGTATTGAGAACCCTACTTCCTATTTATGCTATTAGAGTGTTTGCAATACAAGAAATGAGATGTAAGCTGACTAACAACTTAACTTTGGAAGATCTGGTTGGTAGACTTACTGCTTTTGAATTATCAAATTTTGACAATTTCACCTCTCCTACTATTGAATCTATATTCAAATCTCAATTGGTTCTTCATAAGTCTAAGAAAGGAAAAGAAAGGTGTGTGAATAGTGATAGTGACAGCTCTGATGATGACCTTTCTGAGCTTGATGGACTAATGGCTAGAAGAATACCTAGAGGAAAAGGTAAATTCAAACATAAACTTCCTATAATCTATTTTTCAAGTAACAAAGTTGGCTATATTGCTATAGGATTTCTTGATAGGAATGACAAGGATGAAAGGAGAGAAAGCAAGCATAAAGAAAAAAGGGATGACAAAAACTATAAAAGGTACAAGAAATACAAGGATAAAGCTAAGAAATCTTGTTATATTGTCAAAGAAGAAACTGATAATGAATTTGATGATCATGATGTAGAAGTTCTTTATTGATGCAGGGGCATCCAAGGTTAAGGTAAAGAATTTTGTGTCCTTGGTGAAAATGCATGGAGTGTTTGAATTTTGGCCGGTGTTACTCAATTGCAGCCCTGACGGACAGTCTCAGTCATTGAAGGAAGCTCAGTCACTAAAGGAACTCATTAGTCTCTAGCACTTGGTGAAAGTGTTACTCGGTCATGCTCGTGGTGCTCGGTCAACACTCGTGCTAGGAAATGCTTGGCATTCTTGGTTAAATGTTTGTATACATTTGTAAGCCAACTTGTATGGCATTTAATTATTTGTTTTGGGGAGTTAAGGGTTTCATCTTGCTGACTCGTGGTTGATGATTAGTATTTAAGGAGTGCTTGGGTAGATGTTTATAAGTAGAATTTTGGAAGAAAAGAACAACTTAGCAGATCTGAATGTTAGATACGAAGCTTGAGAGTGAAGTTGTGGAAAAGTTCTTGATGAACTTGCAGATCAGATTGCAATTTGATAGTTGTTTTGTAGCAGAGCTAGGGGTTTGCATACTTGGGAACAAGGATATTTCTTGGAGGCTTGAGAGCTCAAGTTAGATCTACCTTAGGGTTTCCATCAGCTTCTAATTGTCTTCAGAGCTGAACTAGCTGAGATTGTATTAGATCTAGTTGTGGATCTTGCAGAACTATTTTCTGATTGTAATTGGCCCTAACTCAGAAGGCCTTACATCTAGGCATGTTAATGAAAATTAGTGTTAAACAATTACTTTCTACTGCATTGTTGAGTAATCCATTGTGTAATTTTTTTGGCTGCAAGGTTTGGACTATCCTTCATTAGATCCACCATCCTTGACTGCATCAGGTGGTATCAGAGTGAGAGTTTCATCTTGTTGAAGAAAAAGGTTGACCTAGCAAGGCTGATATTGCGAAGTTGATCTTGTTGGTGAAAAGATTGTGCACAATCTAGATTGTAGATCTGTAGCACTGAACTTGTGGAATTGTGCCCTAGTTGTTTGCAAGATTGCAGGTTGAGATTTAACTTGTTACAACTTGGAAATTGTCACAAGGTGGTCGGTGAGGGTTTGTTGCAGAGGGTTTCTCTTATCTTCAAGGATGCCTTTGAGAAGATTGGAGCCTAGATTTATTTCTGATCTTTGTGATACTGTTGAATCCTAGATCACAGAGAAGGTGAAATCTGATTTCAGATCTGAGATGGAATTGATGAAGAATGATATGGTCATCGAGATCATGAGAACTATTGTTGGTATACCTCAGAATGTTGGTACTTAGGATGGTTATGAAGAAGTTTTCGAGGAATTTGAAACTACTGGATCTAGTGGTGATGACTGGAGGAATAGATCTGGTGAAGATAGAACTACTTGGTTACCTCGATCTACTACTCAGTTTAGTAATTATCAAATGGAAGTTTCTACTTTCTCTTGTACTTTGACGCTTGACAATCTGATTGATTGGATTGGTGAACTTAAAGATTTCTTTGAGCTAGAAGAAATTGAAGATCCTCTTTGGGTGAGATTAGCATAGACAAAGTTGAAAGGACATGCTACTCTTTGGTGGAAGGAACTATAAAGAGACTGAGAAGATGAAGGTGAAACAAAGATCAATCGGTGGAGATTGATGGTGACTAAGTTGAATGCCAAGTTCATACCGGCTGACTATGAGCTTGACTTGTTTAAGAAGTTGCAGAATCTGAAACAAAAGGATTTTTCTATTGAATATTATACCAAGGAGTTCTACAAACTTACTATTCAGTTTGGACATTGAGAAATTGGTAAGGAAAAGGTAGCTCGGTATGTGAATGGTCTAAGATTCAATATTCAAGATGAGCTTGGTATGCTAAAGATTGATTCTGTTGAAGATGCTTATCAGTATGCTCTAAAGGTAGAAGATAAGTTGAAGAGGAAACAACCTATTAACTCTCGAGGGAAGGAAAATATTGATCACTTGGTGAAGGATAAACCAACTGATGTAGAAGATGAACAAAAACTTGTGGAACTGAAGAAGAAGATAGGTAGAGTTATCTTTAGAGGTACTTGCTATAATTATGGAGAGGAAGGACATCATTCTTTTGAGTGTACATAGAAGAAGGTTAACCAATGAACTAATGTGATGAATGAGAACATTTAGAATGAACCTGAATCAGAGAACTTGCTACCTCGGCAAACATTGCTCGGTACAAAGGATGAAGCTTGTCAGAGGAGTAACTTGTTTAGGACCTGATGCAAGACTAAAGGTAAAATATATGATGTTATTGTGCTTAGTGGTAGTACTAATAACCTTATTGCTAAGGACCTGGTTCGTAAATTTGGTTTGAGTAGAATGAAGCATCATTGTCCTTATAGGCTTGGCTGGTTACAAGAAGTTCATGCTTTGGAAGTTAGAGAACAATGCTTCATTGATGTTCGAATTGGCCAGTACAAGGATCTTGTGCTTTGTGACATTGTGAAGATGAATAGTTGTGATATATTTTTCAGTAGACCTTGGTAATATGATTGTAGAGCTATTTTTGACTATGTTCGGAATGTGTTTACTATTGAGAAGAATGACAGGAAGTTTTCACTTATGCCTTTGATGGATACAATGCTCGGTAGGAGAAGCCTGAGTATTGGTTCCTGAGTTGAGATTGTGGATCTAGAAAAAATTAATGATCAGTATGGAGAACCGACCTATACATTATCAAGAAAAAACTTGAAGAGATAGAGGAAACTGAAGTCGAAGAATTTGCAAGCAGAAAAGGTGGAGGACTTGTATGTGAATAACTAGTTCAGGATTTATGTGTTGAATCCTAAAAGATGTTCTTCTCACATATGAACATCTTTTGGAACTTGGGGTGTCTGATGTAGGGGCATCCAAGGTTAAGGCAGGGCATTCTATGTCCTCGGTGAAACTGCATGGATTTTTTGTATTTTGGCCGGTGTTACTCAGTTGCAACCCTAACCAACAGTCTTGGTCATTAAAGGAAGCTCAGTCACTGAAGGAACTTGGTAGTCTATGGCACTCAGTGAAAGTGTTACTTGATCATGCTTGTGGTGCTCAGTCGACACTAGTGCTCAGCAATGCCTAGCATGCTCGGTTAATTAACTGTCACTCGGTAGTTTCAGTTTACCGACTAGAGTTTTGTGTGATTTTTTGAGCCGACTTGGTGAATTTATTGTTGGTAGCCATTTTTATGGGCTGACATGTAGAATTAAATGTTTGTATACATTTGTAAGCTGACTTGTATGGCATTTAATTATTTGTTTTGGGGAGTTAAGGGTTTCATCTTGCCGACTTGTGGCTGATGATTAGTATTTAAGGAGTGCTTGGGTAGATGTTTAGAAATAGAATTTTGGAAGAAAAGAACAACTTAGAAGATCTAAATGTCAGATGCAAAGCTTGAGAGTGAAGTGGAAAAGTTCTTGATGAACTTGCAGATCAGATTGTAATCTAATAGTTGTTTTGTAGCAGAGCTAGGGGTTTGCATACTTGGGAACAATGAGATTTCTTGGAGGCTTGCAAGCTCAAGTTTAGATCCACCTTAGGGTTTCCATTAGCTTCTGATTATCTTCAGAGCTGAACTAGCTAAGATTATATTGGATTTGGTTGTGGATCTTGCAGAATTTTTTTCTGATTGTAATTGGTCCTAACTCGGAAGGCCTTACAGTCAGGCATGTTAATGAAAATTAGTGTTAAACAATTACTTTTTGTTTCATTATTGAGTAATCCACTGTATAATTCTATTGGCAACAAGGTTTGGACTGTCCTTCATTGGATCCACCATCCTTGACTACATCAGTTATGTTGCCATGAAAGATGATTCTGATGAATATGAGAAAACTACACTTATTTCATATGTGAGTGAAGGTGATAGATGGATAATTGATAGTGGTTTCTCACATCATATGATTGGTGATGAAAGTAAGTTTGAAACCTTAGAACATTACAAAGGAAGTTGTGTTAAGTTTGGTAATGATGCACCATGTTTTGTGAAAGGTAAAGGATCAATAAGATTGACTGATAAGATCATATGTGATAATGCTTATTGGGTTGAAGGAATTAACTATAATTGTTGAGTGTTGCAAAGTTGAATAGTTCTAGATACCAAGTTGAATTCCATCAGAAAAAGGCTAAGATTTTTGATGCTACTGGTGAACTAATTGGAAGTGGAGAACATACAAGAGGTAACTTGTTCTATCTAGACCTATCTGATGAGACATGTTTGTTTTCACAATTTAATGATATATGGTTGTGGCATAAGAGGTTGTGTCATGTGAAATTTTATAATTTGGTAAGTATCAGTAAGATGAAAAGAGTAAGAGGGTTACCAAGATTGAAGAAACTTGATAATATGATGTGTAAGCAATGTCAATTGGGCAAAATGACAAAGTCTAGTTTCAAGAGAAAAACCTATACTTCTGATGATATTTTGGAATTGGTTCATACTAACCTTTGTGGAAATATTGGAGTAAAAAGCTTCAGTGGTGAAATTTATTTTATTCTATTTGTTGATGATATCATATTTGGAGGACAAGATGCATTGTGCCAAACATTTTCAAATGACATGCAAAAATAATTTGAGATGTCTATGTTTGGTGAGATCAAATTTTTTGTTGGTTTGATAGTTTATCAAATCAAGAAATGTATCTACATTACTCAATCTAAATATATCAAGGAGATATTGAAAACCTTTGGCATGGAAGACTCAAGACCAATAAGTACACCTATGGCTACTGGACACAAACTATCAAAGAATGATGATACATCATAAGTGAATAAAACCTTGTATAGGTCAATGATTGGAAAGCTACAATATGTTGTTCACAACAAACTAGATATTGCATTAGAAATTGGAATTGTTGCAATATTTTCTACGAATCCTAAGGAGAATCAAATGATGGTAGTGAAAATAATATTGAGATATCTAAAAGGAACAGAGGATTATGGATTATACTACAAGAAGAATGATAAGTTTGAACTAGAAGTCTATATTGACACAGATTGGGTAGGAAATGTGGATGATAGAAATTGTACAAGTGGTGGCACATTATTTATAGGAAAGAGATTAGTCTCATGGACAAGCAAGAAACAAAACTACATTTCTTAATCTACAATAGAAGCTGAATATGTGGCAGCAACTAGTAATTATTCAAACATAGTGTTGATCAATAAATTGTTGAGAGGTGTGAAGGAAGAGATCACTTAGCTAGTTGTTATTTTCTATGATAACAAAAGTGCTATTAATATATCAAAGAACCCTATGATGCACACTAAGACCAAGTATATTGCTATAAAGTATCATTATTTGAGAGAGCTAGTTTAAGACAAAGAAGTGAGATTGGAATATGTGAACACAAAGGAGCAGTTAGATAATATATTCACCAAAGCTTTACCTAAGGATTCACATGAGTATATATAAGAGGTAAATTAGGGGTGATTCCCCTAGTTGAGGCTACCTAAAATAAATGGAGTATTGCATCAAATGATATGATTAGAATATCTGATAAATTGATGCAAGGAGGTTACACTTTAGGAGATGCCTAAACCTATGAAGTGTTAAGAACAAGATTTTGATCAATCATAAGAAAGATGATAGAAGGAGCATATAGTTTAGAAAGATGACATGAAGATATCTACATGGTGAAGATGAATGAGAAATTTGAAATTTTCTTTGGAATTTTTGTCAAAGAGGGAGAGATTCAGTAAAAGTTACCATGAGTAGATGAAAGAATGAAATTGATGCACAAACAAAGAGGGAGAGATCTATCAAAGAGGGAGTTGATATTTTCATGTTAGAGCTGCATGGATGAGAATAAAAATGAAGCTAAAAGATGAGATCAATGAGATTTTTGGACCGCAAAATCAGAATGAAACTAAGGATATTAATGAAGATCTAATAATAGAACAAAAAATGAGTTGATAGAAGTTACTTCAATGCATAATATTTTTTTTGGATTATATGGTAATTTAAGCATATGGTATTTCCATCATTGCCAATGAGGGAGATTGTTGGAAGTCACAATTGAAATAATTTTTATATTGTCATTGATGTCAAACCTTAATTGGTGAGACAGTTGTCTCTAGTAGAGTGTCATATTATTTTATTAATGAAGAGGATTGGAAAAGAGGAGATAACAAGAAGACCTAGAAAAAAGGTTGAGTTATGAGAAACTACAATGGGCACTTGATTAGTTGGCACATTGGAAAGATAATGTGTTTTTTATCTATAATAATACATGAAGAAGATTGATAAATTGAAGCATAAAAGAGATGAGGAAAGAAAGACTAGAAGAATAGGCTTGACCGAGTAAAAGAGCAGAAGATTAAGGAACTTAAGTGTAAGCTGAGTGATGCTAGTGTTGACCAAGTGCTAGTATAAGATGATAAAATCCAATGTTGACCAAGTATCATAAGTTGGAACAAGCAAAGAGAGTGAGAAAAATAATTAAGCAGTACCGAGTTATCTAGTGAAGACCGAGTAGAAGAATAAAGTGATGATTGAGTGTCAGCATTTTACAATTTGTGAAGGGATTGAGATTCCTAGCCAATACAGTTGAATTCTTCAAATATGTAAAGCATGTTGAAGATAAGGATGAATTACCTAGAAAATTCAATGCATGACAAACTGTGTTTGGATGTTTCTATGTATGGATTCAAGGAAAAGTTTTGAGAAGTACCTAGAAGGATAGAAGGACAATGAAATGTTGGAAGGATTCGGTGAATCTAATGAAAACCTAAGATCTACGGTGATTTTTAAGGGAGAAAAGATCAAGCTACCTAGTTAAGGATGTATAAGGATAACCTAATTGGGGGTTATGCAAGAGGTTGATTCAGTTGATTGGAAAACTTGAGCAGAAGGATGGGAAGAGATGAAAGGAGTTGTGAAGAGGTTATTTCTTGAAGGGTTTCCAAGAAGATTAGAGATGGATATGATAATGAAGGCCAGTCAGAGGATCAACATATGAGCTACATTGGATATGTATTTTCAAAGTGAGTTGTATGTATTAGATGAAACCTTATGTTACTTTCTAACCATTGTATCAATTGAAACCTTTAATCAAGGTTGACCTAAGAGTCATTTTTAAATCCTTTAATTAAGGTGACATTCTAATGGAATATTCTTAAGTCATCTAACAAGGCAACTCCTAACATGGTGATTAAATCCTTTAATAGGGTCACAACTAACAATGTGTATTGTAACCTTTAACAGGGTTGGCTCCTCATAGAGCTCACTTTAGAAGAGTGAAAATTGGTAGCATGTTACTGGAGGTTTTTCCAAAATTGGGTTTCCATGATAAATCCTGGTGTCATACTTGTGTGAATATTATTTGATGTGTTTTACTATTAAGTTTTTTATATTCTGCAAGTTGATTACTTTTGGACAGTGGACTGCAAGTTTATGTTACTGGTTGTAGATTGAATTTTTTTGAAGTATTTAAAAGTTGAATTGGTACATCTAGACCTGAGGATAACTGATTCACCCCCCTCTCAGTTATTTTAAAATTATTTTGCAAAGAGTAAGGCTTACAAATGCTATATTTTGAGAATAAGAAAAATGATTGAAAGTGAAAATGTCAGGATTGATGAAAAGTTTCAAGTACAAGAAAGACCTTGCAAAATTGATTCTCATAATATAGAATGGGAAGAAGAAATAAATCAAAGGAATAAGAGTAAACAATAAGGCCAGAATGAGGAACAAGGGTAAAAGACTTATCAGGATCATTGGCAAGAAATTTTGATGTTAGATAACAACAAAAATGAGCATATAGAGGTGTCTAGATATCTAAATATGTGTAGAGGAATCATCCAAAGAACTAGATCATTTGAGATAGTAGTAAAGGCACTAGAACAAGGTCACAGACCATGGATGTAATCTGTTTGATTTCATAGGTTGAACCAAAGACTACTAATGAAGCATTCAGAGATGAATCATGGATCCAATCAATACAAGAGGAATTGGATATGATACAAAAAACAACACTTGGGAATTGGTTCCTAAACCTAAAGACAAGAATTTGATTGACACAAAATGGGTACTTAGAAATAAAATGAATGAAAATGATATTGTAACGATAAATAAGGCCAAACCTATATGCAAAAGATATTCATAACAAGAAGGAATTGACTTTGAGGAAATTTTTACATCAATTTTGAGGTTTGAGGTAGTTAGGTTATTCTTAGCTTATGCTGCATACAAGGATTTCAAGGTCTATCAAATGGATATCAAGTCAACATTTCATAATGGTGACTTAGAAGAAGAGGTTTACATTGAGAAACCTAATGGTTTTCCACTATCAGGTAATAAAGACATGGTTTGCAAATTGAAGAAGACACTATATGGTCTGAAACAAGCACCTAGAGCTTGGTATGATATATTAGACATGTATTTATTACATATTGGTTTCAAAAGAGGTAATGTAGATAGAAATTTGTACCTGAGATGCAATGATGAATGAATTTTGATAGTAGAAGTATTTGTTGATGATATTATATTTGGAAGTAATGATGCTATTAGTAACAAGTTTGCAGAAGATATGAAGAGTGAATTTTATATTTCCATGATAGGGGAGATAAATTTCTTCCTGGGACTATAAATAAATCAGAGAAAGAATGGGATTTTCATATCTCATACTAAGTATCTTAAATAACTTCTAAAGAAATTTGGTATGGATGAAAGTAAGTGAGTTGGAACTCCCATGGTAATAGGGAATAAGTGTTTACTTTAGATGAGACAAAAGGTGTACCTCAAACAGAATATAGATCTATGATTGGAGGTCTTTAGTATCTAACACATACTAGACCTGATACAACAAGTGTAGATGGAATTGTTGCTAGATTTCAAGAAGATCCAAAGGAAACACATCTTCTTGAAATCAAAAGGATATTTAGATACCTAAAAAGAATAATTGATCTCAGCCTTTGGTATGATAGATCAAAGGAATTTGAATTAGAAGCATATACTGATGCAAATTGGGTAGGTAGTGTGAATGAAAGGAAGAGTACAAGTGGATGAACCTTTTTCATTGGTAAGAGGTTAGTTTCTTGGTTAAGAAAGAAGTAGGATTGTATAGCTCAGTCAACAGATGAATCAAAATATGTCGCTACTACAATTAATTGCACATAGATTGTTTGGATGAAGTAGATGTTGGAAGACATTGGAGTGAACCTTGGTGAGCCATTTATCATACATTGTGAAAACACAAGTACAATGAATATGTCAAAGAACTCAGTGATGCACTAAAAAAATAAGCATATTTCAATCAAATATAACTTCCTAAGAGATAAAGTGAAAGAGAGAGAGGTGAAGCTTGAATATGTAAGCACGAAGGAGTAGATAGCTGACATCTTCACCAAACCACTGAACAAAGATACCTTTAAATATCTCAAAGGTAATATTGTGATTAGAGCCCCACCCAACAGTAATTAAAGAAATGCAACAAGTGCACATGTCCATTAGCAATCAAAGCTACATCATCTATGGACTTAAAACAAAGTGTTAGTATAACTGATGGTGATGATGATGAAGTCAAACTAAGATCAGAGGAATACAAGATAGTAGAAAGGTTAGATCAATTATTATCTTATCATTGATGTCAAGCAATTTATTTCTTGTTTATATTATGTTGTCATATCATTCGAAATATGATATAATTTCAATGAGTTAAGGAGAAGAAGAAATGAGATGTTGTGAAGTTGAAGAAATTAAATGGGCAGCTGATACAGATTGGACAATTCTAAGATTATGTTGATATAAATGTTTTCTACCTAACATATGATTATGTTAAATCAGTAAAGCATGGTAATGAAGATTTGACAAGTTGGTAAGAAAAATAGTTTTAGTTATGGAGTAGGAAATGTCATTCGGTAAAGAGAAAAATTAATTTGGTAAGGGAAAAGTAAGTTTCGGTAAAGGGAAAGGAACTCAAGACACCAAAAAGGAAGTTTTAGGCATCGAGTGAAGTTAACCAAAATTTAGAGTTATCCGACAAGCAAGGAACAAAAACTAAATATAAGGTTCAAAACATCATTTAATGATTAGAGATGATGATCTAGAAGGTTATGATGATAAGGAAAGTTATTTAGAGAGATCTACTATTAGGAAAATTCATGATGATGATCTACAACTTAGATCCAAATGGTTAAAATAGAAGGAACAAGTTTCAAGAAAGTTCAAGTTCTGAGGTGAAGGTAAAATGTGTTACTGAGATCCAGATACATTGAGTATGTTTGTGAAATGAATTGAACAACTAAGATTGATCAAAGGAAAACTTAATAGAGGAGATTACGAGGAAAAAGAAAGTCTATACAAAGGATGAATTTTTATGAATAAATGGTTGGAAAACTGAAGAGTTGATAAGTTACTGAATGATGTAGTGAAGAAGGAAAAGATAGATTCTGAGTCAAAAAGAAGAATTTGATGAAGTTTTGAAGTCAGTGGAAAGTGAAGGATTAAAGTGAAGATAGAAGAGTGCACCAAGGATCTGGTTATGCAAAGATAGTTGAAAATATACATGTCAATATATTTACTCTTGCTTATTAGTATTTGTAATAGAGAGATATCTTAACCAAGTAGAATTAATAGTTTGATTGTAAAATCCTTGTAAAAGGTAACATTATAAAGAATGTTCAAACTCCTTTTACCAAGCCACTCCTAACAGGATGAAGATCCTAATAGATCATAGGTAAATCCTGGTGTAGGAGCACTCATGGGTTGACTAGTTCAATCCTTTACAATTGTTTTGTGTAAGACCTCAGAGGAAAGGTATATATTTCATAAGGTCATGTAGACCATAGTGTGTGAGTCCAATAGGGATTTAAGGTCAAGATTTAGTCCTAAGTCTTTAGGTTGTTGCAATTCAGGGCTTAAGTGTTTAGAAGCCTCTTGTTTGGTGAGGTGAGTTTTGATAATGTCATTAGGGTTTGGTTTTTCTAGGAGTCAAATTAGAACCTAAATTGGAGTTTAGAATAAGTTTGGGGAAGATAAGAGAAACATTAAACCAAAATTGTAGAAATTGCTAAAAAGTTGCACAAACAACTCTGTCCAAACATACACTAATGGCTTAGAAGTTCCCTAATGGAAACCAAAGGAGATGGTTATCGTATTTAAGAAATTTTTTGACCTAATCCCAAGGTTGGATGTTAGAGTGTGCAGATTTTGGCTTCGGAATATACAACAGTGCATAGTTTTGAGTTGATTTTAGTAGTTGTGGAGTTGTAGAGAATATCTATGGATTGAATTTAGGATTGTAACCTATGGATGACATAGTTCATTTCATTTCTTTGAAATTTGTGTTTTTATATTAGAATTTTTGTTTTATCTAATTATCTTGTTCAAATTCCTTTTTGTTTTGCCTGTTCACTAGTTTGAGCCAGACAATTGTCAGAAATGGAGGTATAACTCACTATCCCATTGTTCAACTTATATGGCCTCTTGGGGATAGTGATTATAGTCTATGTACATGTATTGTATAGGAGCAGGGGCCTTCAAATTTATGATAATTATTTTTAAAGTCTTTCGCTAGGTGAGCGTGTGGTGAGCCTGACTAAGGAAGAACATAATGTAGTGAAGATAACTTGCAGAGGTGACTCCAAAATTGTCAACTAGGTATTTGAGGTAAAAAATGGAGATCTTATTAAGACTTCATGAATATGAGAGGGTATAGCCAATCCATTTGGAGACCTAATACTTGCAGACAATAAGAGAAGTCAATAAAGCCTTAAAACCCTCCCAAAACTCCCATTTTTGGGCTAGGGCATTGTACGGAAGGGTGGAACCCTAAAACCTCAAAAATATGTGAGAGGTTTTCCATTGAATCAAGAATCCAAAATAAATTTGTAGGTTCATTTGGAAAGTCTTGGTGAAAAGGCCTATTTTCTCAGAATAGGAGACCTAATAGGGCTACTAGCTATTAGGCCTAATTTGGGATAGTTTGAAGGAATCAATAATGGAGATGAGAAAAGAAGGACTTCCTAAAACCCTAGTTGGACAAAGTGAAGTGCATGTGAGAATATCCTTGGCTCTCCAAGAGTTCATGTCAAGATAGGAGGTGGAAATTCCTTAGATGGGATTAAGGGCTAGTGTGTTGGCAAGATAGTAAAGCACCAAGAACTTAGTAAATCCTAGTAGGTATTTCATGATAGTTGGGTTGGTCAGTTGGTGAGGAGATAAGGAACCTAGAAGAGATCCTATAGGTTAGTAGGTGTCCAAAGAGAGAACCTCAAGGTTATTTTCAAGACCTAAGCATGAGCTTGTGATTGGCTCATCCAACCTCCCTATCAAATCCCTTGACCACGTCACACCTAATAGTGTATAATGTAATCTTTAACCAAATTGGATTTTAACCAAGTGTACTTCAAAAGAGTATTTTATTTAGTGGGTGAAAATTCCCACAATGGTTTTTCCCAAATCTGGGTTTCCACATTAAATATTGGTGTTACATGTGATGAATGATTTATGTGATTCATTTGTTGATTGTTAAAGTTTATTTATTGTTGTTGATAAATATTGAATTATCTTTAACCAAGTCAATCAGAGAAAAGTTTTCAAGGTACTTGGAATCATGGATTATTGATTCACCCCCCCTCTCCATAATCCAACAAGTATTTGAGCTAAGTACTCTAGAGAGATAATTTTGAAAGACTTGATTAAAAGAGTAAAAAATGCATAGGAGAGAAGTACCTAAGCTAAAAAAGGAAAATTTCTCTACATGGAAAAGTAGGATGAGATTGTATCTATTTGGGATTGGATAATCATCATTGAATCTTTTGGATAATGACTACACTCCACTGCCTCCCTGACCCATGACAATTGATCAAATGAGAGAAAAGAAAGAACACAATTTGGTAATGATTGAGATTGCTTCTTCCCTGACTGATGCTGAATTCAATGATGTTAAGGGTTGCGTTAATTGAAAAGAGACGTGTGATAGGATTACACTTATTTATGGAGGAGCATGTACAAAAAGATAAGGTTGATAGTATGAGAGGAAATTATGATGAAATGAGAATGAAGGATGAAGAGAATGTTGGAAAGTGCAATTGAAACAATTTTTGTATTGTCATTGATGTCAAACCTTAATTGGTAAGACTGTTTCTACTTAGGAAAGTACTATATCTATTTGAGTGTTGCTAAGGGGCTAGGAAAGGTTGGTAACAATAGCACCTAAGGAAAGGTTGAGTTATCTTGATACTACAAAGTGTACTCAACTATGTTGCACAATGATGAGATAATGTATTATTTATCTTAGTAAGACTGAAGACTAAACTGGTAGGCTTGACCGAGCAAAGAATGGAAAAATCATGTTTAAGCCAAGTAATGTTAGTGTCGACCGAGTCAATGTACGCCAAGAAAAAATATAGTGTCGACCGAACAACAATTAATTGCCGAGAAAGATAGTGTAAGCCAAGTAAACATTTTTAGTAATGATGGAGCTTTCTACATGAAGACCGAGTAGTTGATCACAGTATTGACTGAGCATCAGCAATTTTTTATTTGAAGAGAATTTAGTTTTGAAGCTGACATTGTTGAATTCTTGGATTATGTAAAATGTGTTGACTTTATTTATTGATTGTTTGGAAGCATTTAATGCATTGTAAAACATTTTATTATAAGTCTATAAGAGATTTGAGATTATTCTAGAAAAGGAGCCGAAGAACATGAAGCGGGTAGATTCAATGAATTTGACCTAACCCTAAGATCTACGAATGAGATTGAGCGGCATAAGATGAGTTAACCTAATTGAGAAAAATATAAGGGAACTTGAGATATGCAAGTGCATAAGGAAGAACAAAGAATGCTGGAAGAGTAAAGTTTTATTGACTGAATAAGCAAAAAAGGTTGAAGGAGAATTGTGGTGATTGCTTGAAGAAAAGTTTCGAGTAGATCAGAGATGGAGATGGAAAAGTTTCAAAGTCAGTAAACCAGCATTAATGTATGGAATTGGATTTGATATTTGCAAAGTGAGTTGTATATTTTTCAAATAATATTGCTGCTACTTTCTAACCATTGTAATAGTCAAAATCCTTTTAACAGAGGTTGACCTAACAGTCATATGTTAAATCCCTTGAACAAGGTTGCATTCTAATGGAGTGTATGTAAGTCCTATGACTAGGCTCACTTTTAACAGGGTGATTGAAACCCTTTAACTGGGTCAGAGCTGATAGTGTGTATTGTAACCTTTGATAGGGTTGGCTTTTTACCGAGCTCACTTCAGAAGAGTGAAAATAATAGTAGCATGTTACAAAGTGGTTTTTCCCAAATTGGGTTTCCACTATAAATCTTGGTGTTAATACTTGTGTGAATGGTTTGGTTTGAACATTACTATGTTTTACAAGTTAAGTTACAGCTGGGTAGTGGATTGCATTGTTGTATGTTTCTATTATTGAATCAGTGATGACCAAGTTTGTTTTGGTTATTGGATCTAATTCAAGGATAAGTTTTTGAGATTGTTTTATACATCAGGACCTGAGAACAACTGATTCACCCCCCCTCTTTTTTGTTCTAAATCATATTAAAAATTGGTATTAGAGCTTTGTTGCTTATTAATAGTATTGACAGAAATCAAGTTTAAAGGGGCTTGAAGAAAATGATCAGAATGTATAAGGAGGTACCAAAGCTGAACAAGGAAAACTTCCCTACATGGAAAAGCTTGATGAAGCTACATCTGGTTGGTATTTTTTACTCTGCAAAGTACTACATTGAAAATAGCTATGTCTCACCTGTTGCACCTTTGACTATCGAAGAAATGAGAGCTAAGCAAGAACATAATCAAGCAATGCTGGAAATTTCATATTCCCTAAGCTATCCATAATTTGAGGACATTAAGGACTGCACAACTGTTAAGGATATGTGGGACACTCTTGCAAGGATCTATGGTGGTGACTTAAATGTGCTGAAAGCAAAGGTCGAGAGTCTTAGAGGTAAGTTTGATGAAATGAGAATGCAAGAAGGTGAAAACATTGCACAATATTTTGGTAGAATAAAAGAAGTTGTGAATGCTATTAGAGGAGAAAATGGGGCTATTGATGATGAAACTATATTGGAAAATTACTGAGAACCTTGCATCCTATATATGCTATTAAGATCTCAACTATTAAGGAATCTAGATGTAACTCTGCTAATGTGCTTACTTTGGAAAGTTTGGTTGGTAAGTTGACTGCTTTTGAACTCTCTAACTATGATAATTTCACTGTTAGAAGCATTGGTAATGTTGAATCTACTTTCAAGTTACAACTAGTTCTGAATAAGCCAAAGAAAGAAAAATAAAGATGCATCAATTAAAGTGAAAGTGAAAGTGACAGTGACACTTCTGATGAAGACCTAGAAGATCTAAAAGCTCTTATGGCTAGAAGATTGAGAAGGGGAAAAGGAAAGTATAAAGGTAAACTCCCTATTATATGTTTTGCATGTAATAAAGTTGGTCATATAGCTGCTAGATGTCTTGACAAGAAGGATAAAGATGATGAAAGGAAAAGAAAACACAAAGACAGAAAAGATGATAGAAGCTACCGATGGAACAAAGACTACAAAGGAAAAGGTAAAAAATCTTGTTACATTGCTGAAAAAGAAACTGATACTGATAGTGATGACTTTGAAATTGAGGTAGTCTATGTTACAATGAAAGATGAATCTAATGAGGATGAGAAAACTACTTTGATATCCTATGTGAACAAGAATGATAAATGGATTATTGATAGTGGCTGTTCACATCACATGACTGGTGACAAAAATAAGTTTGAGACCTTACATCATTACAGAGGTAAAAGTGTAAAATTTGGTAATGATGCACCATGTCCTATTAGAGGAAAAGGTTTTATTAAACTGACTGATAAGATATCTTGTGAAAATGCATATTAGGTTGAGGGTCTTAATTATAATTTGTTAAGTGTTGCTCAGCTTAACAAAATTGGTTACTGAGTGGAATTTCATCACAATCAAGATAAAATATTTAATGCTATGGAGAACTGATTGGAAGTGGAGATCAGACTAGAGGTAATTTGTTCTATCTTGACCTATCTAAAGAAACATATTTAATTGCACAACTTGATGATATTTGGTTATGGCATAAAAGGCTGTGTCATGTTAACTTTGATAATCTGGTAGAGATAAGTAAGAACAAAAGGTAAGAGGTCTACCTAGATTGAAGAAACCTAAGAATGTGATGTGCAAGGAATGTCAGTTAGGAAAAATGACAAAGTCAAGTTTTAAGATAAAATCCTTTACTTTTGAAAACATTTTAGATTTGGTTCATACTGACCTTTGTGGACCTATGGCTGTACAAAGTTACTGTGGTGCTAGATACTTTATCTTATTTGTTGATGATCATACTAGGATGATGCATGTGATGTTTCTAAAAGAAAAATTTGAAGCTTTTCAATTATTTAAGTGGTATTTGGCTAAGGTTGAGAAGGAGACAGGTAGGAACCTAAAATGTCTTAGATTTGACCAAGGTGGAGAATTTACATCAAATGAATTTAATCTATTTTGCAATGATAGAGGAATTAAAAGACAGATGTCTACACCTAGAACACCTCCACAAAATAATATAGTAGAAAGGAGAAACATATCTATCTTGGATTGTGCAAGGACATTGTTGATTGAAAAGAATGTGGCACAAAAATACTGGAAAGAAGCTATAAGCATTGATGTCTAAACTCTTAACTGGGTATAGATCAAGAAAGGTACAATTCTGACATGCTATGAATTATGGCATGGACATGCACCAAGTATTAAATACTTTAGAATCTTTGGAAGAAAGTGCTATATATTAAAAGACACTAGGAATGGAAAGTTTGATGCTAAGAGTGATGAAGGTATATTCCTAGGGTACTCCACAAAAAGTAAAGATTATGAGTGTTTGAACTCTAACACTAACAAAATTGTGGAAAGTGTGAATGTCAAAATTGATGAGTATGCAGAAAGAAATGAAGCTAAAAGAAAAAGAGAACCAAAAGATTATAGATCTTTTGTGTATAGTGAGGAAGAAGAAGAGGCAAGTAATAGACTTGCACTTGATGCTGAGTCTTGGGTAAGCAATGTGAAGTGACAGATAGATGTTTCTAAACATCAGGAAAACAGTGCTGAGAGAGAACAAGAACATGCCGAGCTACAAGAAAATGCTGCTGAATATTAGGAAGAGGTTACCGAGCATTCTGAAGTTGAATATGACAATCTTGCTGAGGAACATGATGAAATAGAGGAGAGAGGAGCTGAACCTATTTTGGAAAAATATGTAAGAAGACATCACAAGCCTGAACAGATAATTGGAGACAAAAATATTGGAATTCAGACCAGAAGTAAGACTAAGGATCCAACATGCCTACTATGTGAATTTGAACCCAAGACAACTAGAGAGGCATTGGAGAATGAAGAATGGATACAAGCAATGAATGAAGAGATTGACCAGATTGAGAAGAATGATACTTGGACTCTGGTGCAGAGACCTGAAAATAAAAATGTTATAGGAGCAAACTGGGTGTTTCAGAATAAGATGAATGAAAATGGTGAAATCACTAGGAACAAAGCTAGGCTGGTATGCAAAGGCTACACACAAGAAGAAGGAATAGATTGTGGGGAGACATTTTCCCCTATAGCTAGATTGGAAGGAGTAAGAACTCTGCTTGCATATGCTGCTTATAAATATTTCAAGGTATATCAAATGGATGTCAAGTCTGCATTTTTGAATGGTATACTAGAAGAAGAAGTTTACATAGAACAACCAGAAGGTTTTATTGATCCAAACAAAAGACACATGGTGTGCAAACTGAACAAAGCATTATATGGATTGAAGCAAGCTCCCAGAGCATGGTATGAGAGGTTGCATAGCTACTTGATACATATTGGATTTTCAAGAACAAATGACACAAGCAATCTGTTCATGAAGGATGAAGAAGGTAAAGGTATCTTGTTGGCAAAAATTTTTGTGGATGACATTATTTTTGGTGGACAAGATGCATTATGCAAAAGTTTTTCAAATGAAATGCAAACTGAATTTGAAATGAGTATGTTTGGTGAGATCAAATTCTTTGTTGGTTTACAAGTATATCAAAGGAAGAATGGAATTTTCATTACACAATCTAAGTATGTTAATGAAATACTGAAAAATTTTGGGATGAAAGATGCTAAACCAGTGGGAACTCCCATGGTCACTGGGCAAAAGTTATCTAAGAATGATGATGTTGCAGAACTGAATCAGACTTTGTACAGATCCATGATTGGAAAATTGCAATATGTTGTACATAGTAGACCAGATATTGCATTAGCTGTTGGGATTGTGGCAAGATTCTCTGCCAATACTAAGGAAACACACATGTCGGCCATGAAAAGAATTATGAGATACTTGAAAGGAACTGCTAACTATGGTCTATATTATAAGGATGACAAATTTGAACTCAGAGTTTATACAGATGTTGATTGGGTAGGAAATGTAGATGATAGAAAGAGTACTAGTGGTGGAGCTTTCTTTCTTGGACAAAGATTAGTCTCCTGGACAAGCAAGAAGCAAAATTCCATTTCCCAATCTACTGCCAAGGCCGAGTATGTTGCTACTATAGTAAACTGTTCAAATTTAGTATGGATAAAACAATTGTTGATAGGAATGACAAGAAGAAATCACTGAACCTATTGTTATTTTCTATGAAAACACAAGTGCTATCAATATTTCTAAGAATCCAGTGATGCACACTAAGACCAAGCACATTACAATCAAGTATCACTACTTGAGAGAATTAGTACAAGATAAAGAAGTTCGAATGGAATATGTGAATAGAAAAGAACAATTAGTAGACATATTCACTAAAGCTTTACCTAGAGAAGCTCATGAGTATTTGAGAAGTCAATTAGGGGTTCTTCCCCTAACTGAGGCTACCTAGACAAGCTAGGAGCACTGCATCAAATATGCTACAGTAGAATATTTGAAAAATTGATGCAGAAGATTGTCATACTTTAGGGCTGGCCTAGAGTTGTGAAAAGAAGCAAAGACAAGGAATTAATCATAAGCAAGATGATAGAGGGAGTAAGACTGAGCTACAAAGATATTATCTACATCTGATGGATGTATGTTTTAGTTTCTGCTTTGGCATTTTTCTCAAAGAGGGAGATGAATTGATATGATAACACATGACACTGAAAGGTAAGAGGGAGATGAACTAAAATGAAGGATCAGGATAGAGGGAGATCTGAATACTTCTGACGGTCACAGAAGTGAGGCTTATAGGATTTTGAATTAGA
Organism: Chamaecyparis obtusa; assembly: GCA_027943335.1. Lineage (NCBI taxonomy): Eukaryota > Viridiplantae > Streptophyta > Pinopsida > Cupressales > Cupressaceae > Chamaecyparis > Chamaecyparis obtusa. The sequence goes on along the minus strand of BSBK01011581.1, from coordinate 1,534,614 downwards.
ATGAAGCTAAGGATATTATAAATAATTCTTTGATGCATAGATAAGTTTTGGATTGGTTGGTAATCCATGTGTTATTCAGGTGATATCCTATGGTGTTGCCATCAATGCCAAAGAGGGAGATTATTGGAAACAGCAATTGAAACAATTGTTGTATTGTCATTGATGTCAAACCTTAACTGGTAAGACTGTTGCTACTTAGGAAAGTACTATATCTATTTGAGTGTTGCTAAGGGGCTAGGAAAGGTTGGTAACAATAGCACCTAAGGAAAGGTTGAGTTATCTTGATACTACAAAGTGTACTTGACTATGTTGCACAATGATGAGATAATGTCTTGTTTATCTTAGTAAGACTGAAGACTAAATTGGTAGGCTTGACCGAGAAAAGAATGGAAAAATCATGTTTAAGGTAAGTAATGTTATTGTTGACTGAGTCAATGTATGCCAAGCAAAAATATAGTGTCAACCGAACAACAGTTAATTGCCGAGAAAGACAGTGTAAGCCGAGGAAACATTTTTAGTAATGACTGAGCTTTCTACATGAAGACCGAGTAGTTGATCACAGTATTGATCGAGCATCAAAAATTTTATATTTGAAGAGAATTTAGTTTTGAAGCCGACATTTTTGAATTCTTGGATTATGTAAAATGTGTTGACTTTATTTATTGATTGTTTGGAAGCATTAAATGCATTGTAAAATGTTTTATTGTAAATCTGTAAGAGATTTGAGATGATTCTAGAAAAGGAGCCGAAGAACATGAAGTAGGTAGATCTAATGAATCTGACCTAACCCTAAGATCTACGAATGAGATTAAGAGGCATAAGATGAGTTAACCTAATTGAGGAAAATATAAGGGAACTTGAGATATGCAAGTGCATAATGAAGAATAGAGAATGATGGAAGAGTAAATTTTTATTGACTGAATAAGCAGAAAAGGATGAAGGAGAATTGTGGTGATTTCTTGAAGAAAAGTTCTGAGCAGATCAGAGATGGAGATGGAGAAGTTTCAAAGTTAGTAAACCAACATTAGTGTATGGAATCAGATCTGATATTTGCAAAGTGAGTTGTATATTTTTTAGATAATATTGCTGCTACTTTCTAACCATTATAACAGTCAAAATCCTTTTAACAGAGGTTGACCTAATAGTCATATGTTAAATCCTTTGAACAAGGTTGCATTGTAATGGAGTGTATGTAAGTCCTATGACTAGGCTCACTTTTAACAAGGTGATTGAAATCCTTTAACCAGGTCACACCTGATAGTGTGTATTGTAACCTTTGACAGGGTTGGCTTTTTACCGAGCTCACTTCAGAAGAGTGAAAATAATAGTAGCATGTTACCAAGTGGTTTTTCCCAAATTGGGTTTCCACTATAAATCCTGGTGTTAATAACTGTGTGAATGTTTTAGTTTAAACATTACTATGTTTTACAAGTTAAGTTATAGCTGGGTAGTGGACTGCATTGTTGTATGTTTCTATTATTGAATCAATGATGACCGAGTTTGTTTTGGTTATTGGATTTGATTCAAGGATAAGTTTTTGAGATTGTTTTATACATCAGGACTTGAGAACAACTGATTCAACCCCCCTCTCTGTTGTTCTATATCATATTAACAGAGAACATTACTCAATATAGTTTTAGAATCAATGAAGTTGTTAGTGCCATCAGAGGTGTTGGTGGAACATTGACTAATGAATAAGTGGTGAGTAAAATTTTGAGAAATATTTCTTCTAAGTATCCTATTAGAGTATCTTCTATTCTGGAACTAAGATCCATACTGAATAATGTTGTTACTCTTGTAGCCTTAATTGGTAAGTTGACTGCATTTGAGGTTAGCAATTATGATAATAGTCTACCGACCATTTAAACTACCTTCAAATCATCTATGAGTATTGGAACTTCAAGAAGAGAAAGAGAGAATCATAGTAGTTCATGTGGAAATAAATATGACAGTATCCTAACTAAAGAGAAATTACAAGAAGAATTGGAAGCACTACTTGCTAAGAGACTACCAAGAGGTAAAGGAAAGTATAAAGGTAAATTACCCTTGAAATGTTTCAATTGCAACAAATTGGTCACATTGCATCTAGATGTCTTGACAATGACATAAATGATAAAAGTGATAAGAAGGAGAACCAATAATGAAGATTTAGAGATTACAAGGAAAAAGGTAACAAGTCTTTCTACCTAGTTGAAGAAGGTGTAACTGATGATGAATCTGATGATACAAAAGAAGGATATCAAGTTGTCTATTTTGTTGTAAAGGAAGAATCAGATGAAGAAAAGTATGAAGATGTAAAAGCACTTATTTCTCATGTAAGTAAAATTGACCCATGTATTATTGATAGTGGATGTTCACATCATATGACTGGTGACATTGATAAGTTTGAGAACCTAAAAGTGTATGATGGAGGACTTGTCAGATTTAGCAATGATGCTCTATGTCTTTTTAAAGGTAAAGGATCCATTGTATTGAATGAGAAGATGATATGTAATTATGCATATTGGGATAAAGGTCTAAACTATAATCTATTGAGTGTTACACAACTGAACAACTCTACCCATTGACTGGAATTTAAAAATAGAAAATTGAAGATTTATGGTGCTAATAGAGATCTAATTGGAATTGGTGAACAATCTAAATGTAACCTATTTTATCTTGATACTACTGCAAAGAGTTCCTTATTTGTTAAAGTTGAAGATGTATGGATATAGCATAAAAGACTCTATCATGTCAATTTTGATAAGATTATAAAAGTAAGCAAAAAGAATAGAGTCAGAGGTCAACCAAAATTAAGAAAATCCGATAAAGTGATGTGTAAGGAATGTTAGATTGGTAAGATGACCAAATCAAGTTTCTCAATAAGTTCTCACTCATCTAATGGTATTTTGGAATTATTTCATGCTGAAATTTGTGGTCCTATGAAGATACAAAGATATTATAGAGATCAATATTTCATTTTGTTTGTTGATGACTATTCAAGAATGATGTCTGTTATGTTTCTAAAAGAGAAGTATGATGCATTCTAAATGTTCAAATGGTTTAAAGATAGAGTTGAAAAGGAAATAGGTAAAAAATGAAATGTTTAAGATCAGATAGAGGAGGTGAGTTTATCTCTGATGAATTTACTATCTTCTGTAATGACAATGGAATCAAAAGACAAGTATCTGCATCGAGAACTCCAAAACAAAATAGTAAAAATGAAAGAAGAAAAAATCTATAGTTGATTGTGTTAGAACATTGTTGATTGAAATTTTTTTTGCACAAACATTCTAGAGAGAAGCCATAAGTATTGTTGTCTATACACTCAACCGAGTACAACTAAAGAAAGGCACAAACAAGACTCCTTATGAACTTTGGTATGGGCATACACCAAATGTAAGTTACTTTAAAATTTTTGCAAGTAGGTATTACATACTGAAAGATGATAGAAATGGAAAGTTTGAATTTAAAGGAGATGAAGGTATATTCCTAGGATATTCATCAAAGAGAAAATCATATAAATGTTTGATCAAGGCTACTAATAAAATTATTGAAAGGACAAATGTAAGGATTGATGAATTTGTAGAAAGGAATGAAGAAGCTATCAAAAAGGAACCTGAGGATTAACAAAGATTTTTTTATGTATAGGAAGGTAATTTGGTTGATGCAACTAAGTTGCAACAAGAAGGAACTGAGGAGCAAGAGGAGCCTCCACTAAGAGATGAAAACATTGATGAATAGTCTACCGAGCCTATATTATAAAAATATGTTAAAAGACACCACTCACCGAGAAAAATACTAGAGACAAGAACACAAGAGTCATGAAAAGAAGTAAGTTGAAAGATAACACATGTTTGATTTCTGAGTTTGAGCCAAGATTAGTCAAGGATGCAATAGGAAATGAAGATTGGGTTAATGCAATGAAAGCATAAATTGATTAGATTGAAAATAACAACACTTGGTCACTAGTATCGAGACCTAAGGATAAGAATGTGATTGGAACAAAGTGGATTTTTAGAAACAAACTCAATGAGAAAGGAGATGTGATCAGAAAACAAAGCAAGATTATTCTACAAAGGGTATGCACAAGAAGAATGTATTGACTATGGTGAGACATTTACCCATGTTGCTAGATTAGAGGGTGTAAGAATATTACTTGCATATGCATCCTATAAAGAATTCAAATTTTATCAGATGGATGTTGAGACTGCATTTTTAAATGGAATTCTTGAAGAAGAAATGTACTTTTAACAACCTAAAGGATTTGTTCAAGATTCTAACAAGGATATGGTCTACAAACTACACAAGGCACTCTATGGATTAAAGAAAGCACTCCAAGCATGGTATGGAAGAATTCACTCTTATTTAGTTAAGATTGGATTTCAAAGGACAAGTGATAACAAAAATTTATATTTGAAATGTGATAGCACTGATAAGATTTTTATTTCTAAGATATTTTTTGCTGATATTATATTTCCAGTGGAAATGAGATAATGTCTAAATCATTTATTGAGGAGATGAGAAATGAATTTGAGATGTATATGATTGGAGAGATTAAACTCCTTATTGGACTACAAATTCAACAAGTAAAGGATGGGATCTACATAACACAATCAAAGTATATCAAGGAGATCCTAAAGACATTCAATATGGAAGAATATAAACCGGTTGGAGCATCGATGGCTACTGGTTGTAAATTGTCAAAGGAAGATGACACAATGGAAGTAAAATAGACATTTTATGAATTCATGAGTTGTAAAATATAGTATGTTTTTCACAACCAACCACATATTGCACATTCAGTTGGTATTGTGGCAAGGTTTTCTGCCAACCCAAAAGAGACACACATGTCTAGAGTGAAAAGAATATTTTGATATTTGAAAGGGACTAAAGATTTTGATCTTCTATACAGAAAAGGAGGAGATTTTTATCTCAAGGTATATACTAATGGTGATTGGTCTAGAAATATTGATGACATAAAAATCATAGGGGAAGATATTTTTTTTTAGGACAAAGGTTAGTGACATGGTTAAGAAAGAAACAAGGTTGTATTTCACAATCTAAAGTTGAAGCTGAGTATGTTGTTGTAGCTATGAATAGTTCTAACATTGTGTGGATCAAATAATTACTTGAAGGTATGCAAGAAGAGATTACTGATTCAGTTACAATTATTGTGATAATACAATTTCTATTAACATATCAAAGAGTCTGGTGATGCATTAAAAAAAATCACATATCTATCAAGTATCATTACTTGAGAGAACAAGTACAAGATAAGAATGTGATATTAGAGTATGTGAATTCAAAAGAATAGATAGATGATATATTTACCAAACCACTACTGAAGGATACTTTTGAGTATCTTTGAGGTAAGTTAGTGGTTCTTACCTTATCCAATATTCACTAAGGAAAGATGCATGCTGCATCAATTTAAGTATTCAACATAATATCTATTTTGTGAGTTGATGCTAGAGTTCACTCTTTAGGTGATGACTAAAGTTATGAAAATGTTTATGATTGCAATGAGATATTAATACATTTTAGGTATGGTTTATTGCATGATATATTTTTTTAGGAGTATATGTCTTTGGCATTGTTGTCAAAGAGGGAGATGAAATAGATGAATAATGTAGAGGGATAATATAATTGATTACATGTATAGTGTTACTGATACTGCAAAGAGGGAGAATAAGATCTAGTAAAGGGAGAAGTTGTAAATTAATTGATTATTGAGAGAGAAGATTAGAAAATAAGTTGTCAAAGAATATGAACAAAAGAAGATCAAGTACAAAAAAGAGAAAGTTACAACTCAGAGAGAGTCCAGGAATGACAATGAAGTGTTACCATCAACAATTGAATAATGAAGATTGTTAGTGTGTGTATCATCTTAAAATGGAAGCACTTCCATGTTAAGAATGTTTATCCCTCTAAGTAAGTGGTCTAGGGTCATGTCAAGCACCTTGAATAGGTCTTTGCATGGATCTGGCTTTTTCCCCCTGTTTCGCTTCTCTCTCCACCTATTTCCATCCTTTTTCTGGCACCTGATCCTGAGAATTTGAGATCTGTGACCTTAGGTTCAAGGTCGACCTCGACCTTGACCTAGGGTAGAGTCAACCTTGACCCTGACCCTGGGTCCAATTTTCAAGTTCCAGGGGTTTCAGGATATCGGGCTTTAGAAAGTTTTATTTTCTTGCTTCCAGGTCAGCTATTTCAGATTTCAGAATGGTAAACTCTTAAATTGCATTTAATCTAGGTCCATTTCTAGGGGCTAAGGTTAATTAGGATTTAATTCTCCAATGTTGGCCTCTCTAGAAGTTTTTTCCCTAGATCACTATAAAAGGAAGCCTTCCTCTCTCATTTTCTCCATCAATCACCAAGAAATTCCATCTCATCTTCATAATCTCTCAAGAAATCAAGGAAGAAAGACGGAGAAGGAAAGAATTCAAGCATTAATTCATCTTCAATCCTTCAAGCATTCAAGATCCAATTCATCAAGGAGATCCATTGTTAGCCATTGAAGCATTCAATCTCTATGGAGACCTCTTGTTGAAGATTTCTCCATCCACATTCATCCAAGCCTCTTCCTATTCCAAGATCCATTCGAGATTGGTGTTGAAGATCTAATACCATTGATTTGAGATATCCTACATAAAATTCTACATTCATTTGGAGCATCCCTACTTGTGGATTCAAGGATTTGAATCGTCCACAAGGATTTCAAGATAAGAAAGGTGAATAGTTCCATTTACCTTGTTTATATATTGCAATTTACATTACATTTCAAGGTTGATTGAAAACTAGGGTTTGACCAAGGAAACCCCTCCATCCAAACAATAAAAACTAATTTTCTTCTAGGTATAGGTACATGACAATGAATTGCAATTCAGATCTTGATACTCTTTTCGGTGAACTTTCGAGATCCTCGAATAGAATTTCCTTCGGAGCTGTTTCAGGTCAAGGTCGACCCTCAGTAGGGGGTAAGATTGTAACCTGGGGTAAGATTTTACCTCTCTATTTGGGTCAAGGTCGACCTCCCTTAGAATTGAAATTTTTTTCTAGGTTTTCTCTTTCTCGACATTTCCAGTCCGGAGCAAGTTGTAGAATTCCCTGAAATTATGCATAGACATCAAAAAATAGTCTTTTCCAGATTTACCCTATTTTGAGGTTAGTATTTGTCTTCTATTCATTTAAGATTTTATGCACATAGTTTCTATATAAAATTATAAGATTTTCTCCTTTCTTCATATTCTCCATAGTTTGATTCATTTGTGTATTGATCACTTTTTTGTGATTATTCAATTTGGATCTCTCCTTTTGGGAATTTGGATTAGGGATAAATCCTATATTCCTCCATCTACATTTTCCAACCATCCTCACATAGATATAACAATATTTTATAAAAGGATAAAGATAGATCCAACACATATTTTTATCCTTTACATTTTGGTGAACCCGACACAGCTACCCCCTTTTCTTCTGTGGAATTATATGCCCTATTGTGTTTGTGGTGTTATATTTCCCTGTATATAATATTTTTGGTGTTAGATTTTCCTTTTATATTAAATCTTGCATGCTCATTAAATTAGATTTCTTGCATTTATATTTCAAAAATACAAAAAAATTACAAAATCTCTTTAAAAATATAAAAATATTCATTTGTTCATGTTTTATGTTTTCTTAGTTTAGTTCATTTGCATTGCATTGGTATATGAGCTTTACTACCTCTAGTCCTACTTATAACATTCTAGTTAGAAGAAGTTGTAGACTCATGGGTGCCTTTGATCCTGAATCTTTCTCTCCTTTCCTTAGGATCCCAAATGAAAATTTGATTATTCATGATTCCAACCCTACTATGGAGAAAAAATCTTCTCACTCATCTCATGATGAGGATGATGCTTTAAGATTTCCTCCTGAACAAGTCCAAAAACTCTCAACTAAACTTGATAAAATGGGTAATTGGCTTATTCAAGAAAACCATAATCAATATTCTATTCAAGCTATAGAGGCTCTTAAGAAAGTTCTTTGTGATAGTGATCAAGGTTTTAATATCTTGCATGGTATTACTCATCTTGTGCATTCAAATGTTAAACCTTTATCTCAAGAAGCTCAAGATTTAGGGTCGATTCCTCTGATTACTAGTGTTGAACCTTCTTCTATTCATTTATCTACTATTCCTACCTATACTCCTTATTTGGTGACTATGATGGTTCCATCTATTCCTATGAGTGTTCCTCCTATGTCCCTTCCTACATCACAACCCTCTTACCATAATGTTCCTTTTACTTATTTCAATCCTCTTCCAATTGTAGTTCCAAGTGTTCCTCCAGTTGTGTCTTCCATTCCTGTAGCTTCATACACTTTACCTAATGTTTCTAATGTTGTTGTGCCTCCTATTTCCTCTAATGATTCAATAATCATCATTTTGGCTCAAACTATGTCATCTTTACAACAAAAAGTTGCATCCTTGACTCAAAAAAAGTTTTGCATTCCTACATGTGACATGGGAAGTCCTTTATCCCTAGACATCATTCATACTCCCATTCCTCAACAAGTCGATATGCCTCATCTTGAGAATTATAATGGTAAGGGAGACCCTATTCATCATGTTAAAACATTTCAAATCCTTTTTAGTGATTATGCTCATGACTATAGGATTTTAACCAAGTTGTTTGCTATAAATTTTCATGACAAGGCCTTACAATGGTATTGTTCCTTGCCTCCTTATTCTATTGAATCATTTCCAAAGATTTCTAATGCTTTTATTCAACAATTTCAAAATAACATTGGCCCGCAAGTGTCTTTGACTGGTTTGATGCATTGTAAACAAAGTGCTAAGTAAAAATTGACTAATAATAATTGGTAGATTTAAGCATTTACATGTTCAAATTTCCTATCCTATTCTTGATATTGATATTCAACATATGTTTATTTCAAATTTGCAAATGGATATTAGAGATAAGATTCTGCTTACTGAATTTACTTCTTTTCAACAACTTTGTGCAACACTTCATCATTATCAATTACAAGTGAGTCAATTTGAGGGAAACACTCCAATAGCTCCTGTTCTAGTTGATAAGAGTGATGCTACTCCTAATCCAAACAAATTTAAAAAATTCAACAACTATGTCAAGATAAACAAACAAGCGAATGCAGTTGCTGATCAAGTTGTTGTTGCATCTCACAATGCCACTTCTGCATCCATTGCTTTTCAATTAAATCATATGTTTACTCCTCTTTCTGAATCTTTACATTCTATTATGAATAGGTTGTTAACTGCTAATATGATTACTTTACCTCCTATTCGACCTCTTTCACCTGCTACAATAGAATCCAAATCCTTTGATCCTAAAGCTTTTTGTCAATATCATGGTCAAAATGGTCACGATACTGAGAAATATTATTCTTTAAAACATAAGGTTCAAGACTTAATTGAATCTAATGCCTTATCTTTTGATAATCTTGATGGTAGAAGGAACAAATTTGTCTCTCCTCCTAATCAAAATCTTCAAATCTATATGAATCCTTTACCTACACATGATACTAATACCATTTCTCAGCCATCTTCTATGGATATTTTTTATGATTCAAAGACGAATGATCTTAATCACATTGTAAATCAAGTGGAGCATGTTGTTCAATCTGTATCTCCACCTCAGCCTCAACCTCAACTTAAATCTCAAGTTCCATCTAAACCTCAACTAAAAATGCAGCCTAAATTGAAAACTCAACCTAAAACTCAATAGCAACCTAAGAATAAAAGACCTTGGGAAATTTTGATTAAATTTGATGATTCTGATACTATTAATGCTCTTGATGGTCCCCTTTACATTTATGCTAGGATTTCTCAGATACCTACTCGTGGTTGTCTTATTGATCCTACATCCTTAGTCAATGTTATTACTGAAGAAAATATTTTTATGAAAAAATTGCAACGCGATTCTTATAATACATCTGATGTGTGGATTCAAACTTGTAATTGTTGGAAATATTCAGGAATTAACCAAGTTACTGAGAGGGGAGGGGTGAATCAGTAACTTCAAATTCTCTTCTAATTTTAACATGTATTTTACTTTTAACCTTTGCATACAGAAAGCATGAAACTAAAAAAGGCATTCACAATAAAGACACATGGATTTGGTTACCCAGAAACCTTCCAAAAGAAAGTAAAACTGGGGTGGGGATGAAACCCACAAAGCTTTAATACTGCAGAATAAAGTTGGCCTGTTAAGGCTTACAATTTTATCACTTCTGATGATCTGCCCTGTTAGGAGCAATAAGGATTGCTAAATCCACCCTGTTAAAGGATTTACAAACATACAGTGAAGTATGCACTCGGTAAAGAGATTTATACAAAGACTGTTAAGTCTACCCGGTTAAAGGATTTAGTACTGATTCACCTGTTAGAATGAAACAGTAGATCTCTGCTTTGCAACTGGATTGCTGAATGAGATTCGCTGATGTACTGATCACCTTCTGTGATGAATTTGTCTTTTCTGTATCTTATATTTCATTACTTGTTGCATATATCTTTTATTTCTACATCATTGTTTATATACAGATTTCAAACAATTAATTACAATTACAATTGCACAGTCGGCTTGACAAATAAACATAAGTGCTACTAAGTCGGCCCAAATATGGTTACACGGTTCCTTCACACTGACTCGGTGACTTTCTGATACTCGGCGTCCACTGCATTACTCGGCATCGTCATGCACTCGGTAGAAGTGAAGGCACGGTTCATACTGATCACTCGGTAGGTATTGAACTCGGTAAGCATTGGTGACTCGGTAGACAAGATGTTACTCGGTTTTCATTGTCTGCTCAGTTTGCACTGTCTGCTCGGTTTGCACTATCTGCTCGGTTTGCACTGTCTGCTCGGTTTGCACTGTCTGCTCGGTTTGCACTGTCTGCTCGGTTTGCACTGTCTGCTCGGTTTGCACTGTCTGCTCGGTTTGCACTGTCTGCTCGGTTTGTACTGTCTGCTCGGTTTACACTCAGAATGCTAATAAGTGTTGTCACTAGTGGCAATACTGCTTAATGCCAACAATCTCCCCCTTTGGCATTAGTGACAAAAACACTTATTGGCCAAAATTTATATACACCGAATCATGCTGAGTTTTATTTTGATTTTTCAAAATTTGTCTTTGTTATAGGGCTATATACATTGTCTCCCCCTTTCAATGTGCTAACTGTTTCTTATACAAATCTATACAGTATACATCTCTCTCCTTCTATACATATCTCCCCCTTTTTGACGATAATGCCAAAGGTGCATATACAATTGTTGGAAATATTCATTTTACAGAGAGAATCCAAAATTTGATAAGAAATCAGAATGTACCTTCATTATTAGTGCCAGGGTTCTGTCCCAACTTTCTTGCAGAATTTTACATGTTTGTATGGCAATTTGGATTTCTGCAGAGAGTTCAATCATGTGATCTACTATGGAGAACTGATTGTCATGAATCAATGTTCTGGAATGTTCAATGTGCTTATACATTGTATTCATGATGGGAAGGATCATGTGTTGGATGTCTAGCAGTGTGGTCCGGATCCTTGAGTCTTCTTTCAATAGATCAGACTGCATATTGGATAGATGTGAAATTTTCATGTGATGAGCAGAGCTTGAACTTGGTTCAAGTTGCAGCTTCTGTATGCTAATCTTCATATCCTCATCCATTTCATTCATTTTATTTTTGACATCCTTTATGAACTCGGCAAAATTGCATAGTCTGGCCAAAAGAGAGGTAGCATTCGAATAAATAGACTCTGTGTTAGACAAAACTGAAGATAATTCCACTTGGTTAATAGCTATGTGCTGAGCAATGTGCTCAAGCACTTTATTGTTGAATCTCTTCTCGGCTCTTTCAACTAACTTCTCTGTCCCGGATGAGTCCTCATTATATTTCTCAACTGCTTCTGCCAATTGTAACAAAACATGCTGGGAGGAGTCTACTTTAATGCCTAATGCATCAGACAAAATGTCCTTAGCATCCTTGATGATTTGATACTCCTTGTCTCTCTCCTCCTTAAGCTTCTTTTGTTTTGCTTTCCTTTGGAGGATCTCACCTATATTCTGCATCTGGTCTGCTGAGAGATTTGCAAAATCCAGAGTAGGAATCTCTATCTCTTCGTCTAGGTCTATATCCTCAACTATATTTTTACCCAAAAATTTTATACTCGGTAGAGCCTTAGGCTTATCTGTACTTAATGCTCTTGTAGTAGTGATAGTAGATAAAATAGGGCTGGCTATTGACACTGGTATACTTTCTACTGGAGAACTTACAATATTTACACTTGATGATTCAAAAGCTGGAAAACTTACTGGTACAGGAGACTGCAGCTCGGTAGAAGAAATGGTAGCTGCCTCTGATGTTGCTAGGGATGATTGGACAAATGTGGAAGTTGTCACAACCATGCTTGAAGGTGTCTCTGGGCTGGATGTAGAGACTTTCACTGGAGAGGTAGGAAGGGATGCAATGACTTCTGCTGCTATCCTTACAGTATCATCTACCTCGGTGTCTTCTTCTTGCTCATCGCTGTCATCTTCAATATCCTTTATAATTACAGTTTCAATGCTCGGTTGGTGAAGGTGGTAAATGTTCTTCCATGTGGCTTTTGTAGCCTTCACAACCGATTCAATATTGTTGATCAAAATCAAACAAGTATTGAACTTCAGTGTCATTTTGTTTTCATTCTCTTTTAGTGCCTTCTTCACTTCATCATTGTTCAGGCTCGGCATCAACTGTCTTAGGTTTTGATCAAATATGTCTATTACAGTTTGCCTTGCATTGCTCCATCTCATTCTTATCGGATTCAATAGAACTGCAGGAACCTGTGGGGTAATTTCTTCAGGAGAGTATTTCCACTGTCCCATCTTCTCAACAACAGCATCTTCTATTTCCTTCTGCTCTGCTTCCGATCTGGTTTCATATCTCAAGGATTTTATGTTACTTACTCCAGATCCTGATCCATCTCTGAAGAGTTTGAGCTTTTCTTGAAGGGTTAGAGGAGGCCTTTTGAATACTATGTCCTTATCTGCCTTTTCTGCCTTCTCTGCCTTTCCTCTTGTATTTCTCCTTGTGAACACAGCAGTGGGAGGCATAGATGCCTTAGTGATAAAAACTTTTCCTTTCTTCTTTGCAGGTTCTGGTTCCTCTGTTTTCTCATCCTTTTCCTCTTCTTTTTCACCTATTTCTTCTTTTTCTTCGGTTATCATTTGCATTTTAGCTATTCTTTTCTTTCCTTTGTTTACCGCCTGTGGAAGCTTTATGCTTAGTTCAATTCTCATCTTAGCTTCATCATATGTTCCAAAATATGCGGCTTTGGGATTGACAGGCTGATTTAGAAGTGCTTCAATAATGTTCTTGGTTTCATCAATATTTACCTCATAAGGAAGAGGTTTTGCATACACAGTTCTTGGTTTAACTGCTTTGAATATACACATTATCACAATCTACCATAAAATAGATATCATCTTTGTAATCTTCCACCAATTTCTGTGGAATCCGGAATCTGTCATTCATTTTCTCTTTGAAAGACTCAAAATAATTATCCATGATGCTTTCAAAGTTTTCACCCATTTCTGTGATGTATTCATTAATTTCATAAAGTACAGGCACATCTTTTCTCCATACAACTTTTCCTTTTGAAGGGAAGAATTTCTGAACATAGAAGAATAAACAGACTATCAAAGATCCAAACTTACATGGATTGTTTTTGGAAGTTTTGATGCTTTCCATGTTCTTGTTGAACTGTTTCAACAATAAGTCTGCTAGGTCAAATGTCAAGTTGTTTTTGACCACTTTGTATGCTAGGTCAACAGCTTCACATGAGACACTGTTCTGTCGACTAGAACTGTAAATCTTGTGTGCAATGATATGTGTACCAAACTTCAGTTCGGCGTCGGTAATGCTGCTAACCTTCATGCCTCTACCATCCCACTCGGCTAGGGTTTTCTTCTCTAGTTCCGTCCGACCTAGGGTTTTGGTAGTTTTCGCTTTGTTCAACATGGGAAGACCGGTAACATGATGAATCATTTTCCTTGTGATCTCAATAGGTTGCTCAAGCCAAATCTTGCCATCGTGTACTCGGCTGAGAATGTACCTAACCCATTTATCTCGAAAGTTTCGAGGAAGATGTGCAATGTGGACTAAACCCTTATCTTCCAGATGTTTGTGCTCGGGTTTCAAAGTACCATCCACACATAGTTCCTCACGCACAATGTCTAGTTCTAGGTTTCCCATTTCTTGAATAGAACAGTTAAAATGATTACGGATATCGTTGATAAGCAGTACCTTAGGAGGAATCTGAGATTGAGCTCCGTTCGGATCTAGGGCGGCTGCAACTGCGGGCACGATCTTAAAATCTGGTGCTTTCCACTCCCCTTGGACTAACATGTCTGATCCTTTCTTCGCTGAGGTGCTAGATGATGCCATGGTAGCTCACAGAAAATTCCTTTCGCAAGAGTATTAAATCACCGGGTTGCCCTTGAAATTTTCTGCTCTCAAAGTGCTTAAAGATTCGCGGTGAAGAATGAGTTCGATTACTTGCTTTTTGTTTAAAATTCTGTCATTAATGCTCATTTCAAATTAGGGTAGGAATTCTGACAGACTGTCACCCACCAAGAATTAATTGCTCGAAAAAGACTTCGCAACTCGGTGAACTCGAGAATTCATAATGCTCCGACCTCGCTCGGTGAAGATTATACCGACCTCGCTCGGTGAAGATTATACCGACCTCGCTCGGATCTCACTGCATCTTGCATGCTGATTTAGACTTTTCTTTTAATTTCGGTTCTGGAACTGTTTGAGATTGATCTATGAGAGTACAGTTCCAGTGCTTCCTTGGAAATTCAGTCTGAGTCGGTAGAGCCATCCATTCCAATACTTGGACTGGATTGCTCGGTAGCTTTAGGAATCCATTTTTGTCTGACCTGTTTCCTGACCTTAGTTGCTTCATTCTTCTTTCCTTCTTCAATTTCACTGGCATTCATGCAGTTTCTGGCTATGTGACCGAGTTTAGTGCATTTGAAACATCTTATGGTAGTATCTCTTTTCCTTAGATGATGTTTTATGCAATTCATGCCAATGTGTCCATATTCTCCACAGTAATGACATCTACACCAGGTGTTGTAGTCCCATCCAAACATTGCTTTCACAATTTGTTCTGCTGGATTAAATATCTTGGATCTGCACTCGGATGCCTTGTGACCTTGTTTGTTGCACTTGTGACAATTACCTCTGAATCTAGGTTTTTCCCTGCATTCATTTGCTTTATGACCAGGTTGATTGCAGCTATAACATTTTCCATTGAATTCTGCTTTTTCATTGTTCCAACATTTATTTGAAGTATGTCCTATTTTACCACAATGATTACAAGTAGGTTTTTGATTTCTTTTAGTACCTTGCTTAGAGGATTCGCCTTCTTCTTTGTATCCAAGTCCTGCTTTTCCTTTTTGCCTATGAAGATTTCGTTCATACAGCTGATTCAAGTCTTCTTGACTTTTCAGCATTCCTTCATTGATTTTTTTTTCAGCATTTAGGTCATCCATCAATCTTAGATTGATTTCCTTTTCAGATCTTAGTTCTTCTTTTGTGTTTTCTATTTCTGAACTTAGATTTAGAATTTCTTCATTTGTATGAGAGATCTGATCAATTAGGTTTTCTAGCTGAAGGGTTTTGTTTTGGACTTCAATGTTTCTTTCATCTAATTCATCTTTCAACTTGTTTTTCTATTCCAAGATCTCACAGAATCTTGTAGAGTGTAGTTCTTGTTCTCTTTTCAATTTTCTCACTTCTTCCTGCAGAGACCCATTCTTTTCTAGGAGTTCTTTGATAGCATTGTTTGCTTCATCTGAGTTATTTGAGGGAAGAAGATCTTCAATCTTTTCTTCAATGTAATTCTGATCATTCATCTGATTTGCAAGTTCCTTCCTTCTTCTTAGGGATTGGGAAAGATGTTCTTTTGCTTCTTTGAGTTTAGCTATGGCCATTTCCAGATCTAGCTTTTCATTTTCAATCACCTTGTTCAGTTTGAATACCTCCATTGTCCTGGATCTTTGCTCAAGCTAGTTAAGCTTTGTCTTGAGAACCAATGTAGCTCTGATACCAATTGTTGGAAATATTCAGGAATTAACCAAGTTACTGAGAGGGGAGGGGTGAATCAGTAACTTCAAATTCTCTTCTAATTTTAACATGTATTTTACTTTTAACCTTTGCATACAGAAAGCATGAAACTAAAAAAGGCATTCACAATAAAGACACATGGATTTGGTTACCCAGAAACCTTCCAAAAGAAAGTAAAACTGGGGTGGGGATGAAACCCACAAAGCTTTAATACTGCAGAATAAAGTTGGCCGGTTAAGGCTTACAATTTGATCACTTCCGATGATCTGCCCTGTTAGGAGCAATAAGGATTGCTAAATCCACCCTGTTAAAGGATTTACAAACATACAGTGAAGTATGCACTCGGTAAAGAGATTTATACAAAGACTGTTAAGTCTACCCGGTTAAAGGATTTAGTACTGATTCACCTGTTAGAATGAAACAGTAGATCTCTGCTTTGCAACTGGATTGCTGAATGAGATTCGCTGATGTACTGATCACCTTCTGTGATGAATTTGTCTTTTCTGTATCTTATATTTCATTACTTGTTGCATATATCTTTTATTTCTACATCATTGTTTATATACAGATTTCAAACAATTAATTACAATTACAATTGCACAGTCGGCTTGACAAATAAACATAAGTGCTACTAAGTCGGCCCAAATATGGTTACACGGTTCCTTCACACTGACTCGGTGACTTTCTGATACTCGGCATCCACTGCATTACTCGGCATCATCATGCACTCGGTAGAAGTGAAGGCACGGTTCATACTGATCACTCGGTAGGTATTGAACTCGGTAAGCATTGGTGACTCGGTAGACAAGATGTTACTCGGTTTTCATTGTCTGCTCGGTTTGCACTGTCTGCTCGGTTTGCACTGTCTGCTCGGTTTGCACTGTCTGCTCGGTTTGCACTATCTGCTCGGTTTGCACTGTCTGCTCGGTTTACACTCAGAATGCTAATAAGTGTTGTCACTAGTGGCAATACTGCTTAATGCCAACAGTAATGGTTTTTTGTATCCATCATTTGGTTCTATTAACTTACCGGTTGAACTTTGTGGTAAAATTTTGAACACTACCTTTATTGTTGTTCCTACTTTTGATGAATTTCAAGTTAAGCTTGGTATGCCTTGGTTGAATGCCATGCATTATTTTGCTTCACCTATCCATAAGTGTCTTAAATTCATTCATGATGAAGAAGTGAAGATGATTAATCATATTTTATATCAACCTTCTAGGCCTAGGGATTGTGCTACTCTTGGCTTCTTTTGGCCTTCATTACCTAATTCATGTCCTTCTCGACCTGAAAATATTTTTTGCTCATATCAAGCCTATAAATATCACAAAATTATCAAATTAAGCATGCCTCTAATGGATCTTAATCCTGGTCTTTTGCCTACACCTTCCATACCTCCTTTATCCATGGTTTCTAGTTTTGTTAATCAAGCTCCTAGTATTGCTTGTCAGTCTTTTGATAATCCTACTAATCCTCCTATAGAACCTGTGAAGGATCTAATAATTGCCCCTCCTAGTTCTCAACATATTTCAAGTAAGACAAAATGTAATTGATCTGCTAATGAACATCGTAATAAGAATCATGCTCAAGCTAAAGCTCGTAATTCTATTCTTCAAAATTCTTTACCTTCTTTTGATAAGCCTATGCATGATGTGTTAGAAGAAGGTGTTGCTAATAATGATGTTAAGATGCATGATTATGATGATTCTATTCGTATTTTGATTAATCTAGATGAAGAAGATACTCTTGATGATGATAATGATGAATATGAGACTATTGACATTGATACCAATTTAACTAATATACTTTCATCACAATTAACAATTACACCTAGTATCAAACATTATGATTCTCAAGAGGATCCTTGTTTGGAACTGGCTATCATTCCTACTGTGTTGGATATAGTCCCTCTTGAAAGTTACCCACCTTCCCTAAATGATATAGAATGAGATGGGGAGAGTAGGTGACACGCTTGATCATCTTGTCCTTTATGGTAGCGTTGTTATGTGTTTTCCTATAGTACTGTGCTTCTCCCATGACGTGTTTGCTAAATGTTGTTAGATTCTTTTATACAACCCTTGTTACTTTGTTGGTACAAGGTGATAAAGGAATCAAACCTATTGTACAATTCATGTATATGTATCTCTATTCTTCCATATTGTGTTTCATGTTATGTTGTACCTATGCTATTGTTCAAAAATGTTTTCTTGTGTCGTCTACTTGGATTCGTGACTTGGTAGCACTTATTCTTTTTGGTCTCCATGTCATGGTCTGAAAATATTCTTCTTCATATCTCTTATGTGATCTTTCCTCCATTATGATTGTAGTTCTACTTTCTTTGGGGAATGATGTCAATTCATTTGCAATAATACCCCATATATATATATATATATATATATATATATATATATATATATATATATATATATATATATATATATATATATATATATATATATTATCTTATGATCATACTGACCCCATGAGATGTAGATCTCTTATGTGTTCTCTGTATGTTTATGTGGTATTTGCCTTGATTTGTCTTCATTTTGGGGCATCTCGTAGTGGAAACGTAATCAATGGAGTTGTTTATGTTTTCGTTAAAACCATTGCTCCTATTAAAGTGTTAGTAATGAATTTAATGTGGAGGCATACACTGTGCTCACCTATTGCACACACACACTTTTCAATATACATATACTATTTTTCAAGATACTTTTCTCCCTTTATGGATTAGTGACTAATCCTTAAACCATGGATTTTTATTTAGGATCTCTTCATCCCTCCAATTTCAAATTTTGATCCCTTAAGGTCGAGGGTGTCCTTATGACTAGATCCATTTTGTTTTGGTTTTACTCTTGTGGAATAGAATATTCCTGAGGATGAATCCTTGATGGGTTGACTAGTGAGTAGCCACATTCACTAGGTAGTTCAATTCCACATTTCCAGTTGTGCCATTTCCTTGTGTGGTTTACAATGGGACATAAGTTCTCATTGGGTGAGGCAATCACACCCTCTTCTCTCTCTTTTCTAGAGATGTCTCTCTTATTGTGATCTTGGAGTTGATGAAGACTTGAGTCCCTAGGGGCTTGATTATTCCTTTGACCCTTTGACTTCAATAAGATTATCTTTTCTTTATGATCTCCTTTACCAAGAGTTTGCATAAAGTACATACTCTTTCTAAAGTATGGGCTTAAATGTATCATCATAAAATTGAAGCACTTCCATGTTAAGAATGTTTATCCCTCTGAGTAAGTGGTATAGGGTCATGTCAAGTGCCTTGAATAGGTCTTTCCATGGATTTAGCTTTTTCCCCCTGTTCTGCTTCTCTCTCCACCTATTTCCAGCCTTTTTTTGGCACTTGATCTTGAGAATTTGAGATCTGTGACCTCAGGGTCAGTTTGACCTCTTGGGTCAAGGTTGACCTTGACCCTAACCTAGAGAAGAGTCAAACTCAACCCTGACCTAGGGCAGAGTCAACCTTGACCCTGACCCTGGGTCCAATTTTCAAGTTCTGGAGGTTTCGAGATATTGGGCTTCGAAAAGTTTTATTTTCCTTGCTTCTAGGTCGAATGATTCAGATTTTAAAATGGTAAACTCTTAAATTGCATTTAATCTAGGTTTATTTCTAGGGGTTAAGGTTAATTGGAATTTAGTTTTTCAATATTGGCCTCTCTAGAAGTTTGTGCCCTAGATCACTATAAAAGGAAGCCTTCCTCTCTCATTTTCTCCATCAATCACCAATCAATTCCGTCTCATCTTCATAATATCTCAAGAAATCGAGAAACAAAGAAGGATAAGGAAATCATTCAAGCATTCATTCATCTTTAAGCCTTCAAGCATTCAAGATCCAATTCATTAAGGAGATCCATTGTTAGCCATTGAAGGATTCAATCTCTATGGAGCCCTCTTGTTGAAGATTTCTCCATCCACATTCATCCAAGCCTCTTCCTATTCCAAGATCCATTCAAGATTGGTGTTGAAGATCTAATGCCATTGATTTGAGACATCCTACATATAATTCTACATTCATTTGGAGCATCCCTACTTGTGGATTCAAGGATTTGAATCCTCCATAAGGATTTCAACATAAGCAAGGTGAATAGTTCCATTTACTTTGTTTATATATTGAAATTTCAATTACATTTCAAGGTTGATTCCAAACTTGGGTTTGACCAAGGAAAAATCCCCATCCACAGAACAAAAACCATTTTTCTTGCAGGTATAGGTACAGGATAGCGAATTGCAGTTCAGATCTGCATACCCTTTTCGGTGAACTTTTGAGATCCGCAAATAGAATTTCTATCAGAGTTGTTTCAGGTCAAGGTCGACCTTCAGTGGGGGGTAAGATTATGCATTGGGGTAATATTGTACTCTTCTATTTGGGTCAAGGTCAAACTCCCTCAGAATTGAAATTTTTTTCTTAGTTTTCTCTGTCTCGACATTTCCAGTCTAGAACAGGTTGCATAATTCTCCGAAACTGTGCCCAGACATCAGAAAATAGTCTTTTCTACATTTACCCTATTTTGAGGTTAGTATTTGTCTCCTATTCATTTAATATTTTATGCACATAGTTTTTATAGAAAATTATAAGATTTTATCCTTTCTTCATATTCTCCATAGTTTGATTCATTTGTGTATTGATCACTTTTTTATGATTAATCAATTTGGATCTCTCCTTTTGGGAATTTGGATTAGGGATAGATCCTATATTCCTCCATCTAAATTTTCCAACCATCCTCACATAGATATAACAATATTTTATAAAAGTATAAAGATAGATCCAACACATATTTTTATCCTTTACAGTGTGTTTCCATCAATGACAAAGAGGGAGATTGTTACTATAACTGATGGTGATGATGATGAAGACTAACTAAGATCAAAGGAATACAAGATAGTATAAAGGTTAGATTAATTACTATCTTGTCATTGATGTCAAGCTATTGATTTCTATTTTATATTAAGTTTCTATATCATTCAAAATATGATATATATTGGAGTTGATGAGTAAACAAGTCATAGCTCCCAAGAACACCTACACACAAACACACGTCACAAAAAGAGAGAGAAGAAAGATGCTAGAGAGGCATGAACACATGGATCCATGAAAGAGTAGAGATTCTTGATAAGCAAAAATAAAAGTTGCAATTTAATAAAATGAATGTTTCTTAATTACAATCTGTTATGAAAAAAATAGGAGATCAATCCTTAAAAAATGAGATCAAAACCCTAAAAAGGTGAACAAACCTAGGTTGCATGATAATAATTAATAAAGAAATTAATTATTATATGCCTAAAGTTTACTTAAGTAGAAAGAGATAATAAGTGACTTAGTAACTAAATCAATATGATTTAATTAATAAGTAAACACTTTATTACTCTAACATCCCCCCTTAAGATAAACTTTGGGAGAAGCTAAAAACCTAGAAAGAACTACTGAAAGCAAATGGGTCCTGGCAACAAAAGGCCTGATCAGGTACCCAAGAATCTAAAAAGTGGAGAAATAGAGAAAACCACATTGGAAAAACTCTACTCCAAAAAGAGACAAAGAATAGTGTGAAGGATTGAAGAAGCTTCCAAAACTAGGGAATGTTCTAGAAAATAGGAACAAGGATGAACATGTACATCACTGAAGCAAGAAGATGAAAACTCTGTCAAGAAGTAACTAATGAACTGAAGATCCTCCACTGAAATATGACTAGGTAGAGAAGACTATAATCTACATGAGTGCCCTCAAATGACAAGTACTCAAATCAAGAGGCAAACAAAGGAAAAGACCTAAGCTCAAAGATATAGAATAATGTAATTTGCATGAGTTCCCTCAAATGACACTACTCAAATCAAGAGGCAAATAAAGGAAAATAACTAAACTCAAAGATATAGATGGAATAAAGTCTAAAGAGATGATCAATAAAAGCTAGAAGAGTGCATCCAAAAATAGGAAAGAGAAGAGTGTCCATATGGTAAATGATCCATCTCACCACAATGCATAGGTACCCAGCCACTGCATCTGCCTAGTACATAGAATCAAATACTAAATACATAGCTCACACTATCAAACCAAGGAAGCAGTAGAACCAACAGTTGAAACCCCCCATAATGCTAACAAGGGAGTAATGAAAGGTACATTGAAAATATCATCCAATATGAATTGCATGATACTTGGAACATCGAAGGTGCAGAGAGAGTACAAACATAAATAAAGATAGCTGAAGCTAATGTCATTAGAGGAACATTTACCTAAAAAAATTAAATGGAAGAAAAAGGCAAACATCAAACCCCCCTGACACTTTATAATGGAGTGCGAGTACATAGAGAATGAACATGTACAAGATCCCAGACATGTAATAGAATGACACTTTATCTTAGTATGTGTGCATAAAAGAATGCTACAAAAGTGAAGTATAAAATGGTCAAAGAAGAGTTAAGGTTTTTGGAACAAAAGAACAACCTAGGATGAGCCATCCCTCAAAGGGAAGATATATTAGGACCTGTAACATCCATGATATCAACCAGATTGAAAGACTAGAATAATCTGAATAAAATGTACTTGGACCAAAATCTTGAAAAGTGACTCATAGCACTAAAAAAATCTTTGAACAAGCTTTCAAATGATAAGAAATTCAAACCTCTAGATTTGGATAGAGCTCGTAACCATATTTCCAATGATATCTTGTTTGCCCGATTTCAACACCGTATGCTCAAGTTATGAGCAAAAACCCAACAGTTTCGCCGGAGGGCTCAAAAGAGTGTTTGAAAGTGTTGATACAGTGTTGACATCAACACTTTAGGGGCCTAAATTTGATGGCTATATAGACATCACAACAAAAAACCAGTAGGCCCCTGGATCCAAAAAATTGGGGCTACGAGCTAGGCGGCTAAGAAAAAGAAGCCTTTGTTCCTCCATAGGACTTCACTGGTTGTAGAAGGGGGGGGGGGCTAGAATTTAACTATAACCCCACAGTTTTGGGTTTGGCCACTGGTAGTCACCAGCTATCATGCTAGCCACTGCGGTAGTGACTACGTGGTCATCAGTGACCAAAAAAGTCATTGTCCAGTGAGTTTGGTGGTGACACCACCCCGGACAGCTAGCAGTTACCGCAGGCCGGAAGGCGGTGATTACGGGTCACCGACAGTTATTGCGGGGTGGTCATGGACTACTAGGACTAGCATCTAGGTGGCCCCCACACAACTAAATTTTTAAAAAAAATTTCCTCCCTTGCCTCGATCTGTGTGCCAAGGTCGTACGACCCTAGTACAAAAAATATTTTTCCCACAAATTGCAACGTCACCTAAATTTGACATGCATTATATGGAAATGGGGGTTTTTGGCCACTGCGATCTCAATAGTGAGGTCTTTTTGAGCTGAAAATGCTCCAAAAAACTAGTGACTGCCTCAAGATCCATGCTAGGGCTGGATGTAAATTTTTGTTTGCAAAAATTTCAACTTTGTCCAAATTGGAAATATTTTATATGGATCTAGGTGTTCTTGGAGGCTGTGAGCATAATTGTGAGGTATATTTGAAGCCAAGATGACTAGAAAGAGAGGTGCCCTAGATTCAATATAAAACCCAGGTCTAACCTGGAGCTATGATAGCATATTGGAGTTGATGAGTAAACAACCCATAGCTCCCAAGAACACCTGCATGCAAACACCTGTCATAGAAAGAGAGAGAAACAAGGAGCTAGAGAGGCCTAAATGCATGGAACCATGAAAGCGGAGACATTCTTGATCTGCAAAAAAAAGTTACAATTCAATTAAATGAGTGTTTCTAAATTACAATTTTTTTTTTTATTAGGTAAAAGCAGGTTTGAAGGGGACTTGAAACCCCAAACAAAAAATAATCAAAGCTATGAACTGGTTTTATAGGGACCAACAACCTAGAGTATCAAAAACCAATTCGAAGGCTAGTTTAATAGGGACTAGCAACCAACATAATTCAACATATGAACAAGGACCTAAAGTGCAGATAAAAACCAATGAAAAGAAAGAAAAAATAGAAGAGCACAACTAATTAAACTGGATCTTTAATAGCACTAGAAATATAAGTGCCTTTAAAACAACCTCATTAACATAATCTTGAATATTCTTAGCAGTAAGCTGGAGGTCATCTTTCTTAGTACTTTGTCTAGTTCTTCTGCTTGGACCACTAGCCATCAGTAGAACATGACCAGTCGAATTAGCTTCATCAGGAGAAACTTTACCAATTGAAGCAGTAGCAATAGTAGCTAGGAAAGATGAAGTAACGCCCTGCATGCCCAACTCACTATGCTTAATCAATTTTTTAAGAGTAGCTTCATAATCCTAAAGTTTGGTTGGAATTTTCCCAACCAAAGTTCCAACTCCCTCCGCTTCTTACTTTCCTCTTCCAGCTTATCTTGTAAAATAAGGGTCTTATCCTGCAAGGAAGATAACGATATGTGTAATTTTTTAATCTCATTATACACCTAGTTGTCCATAACCATCCCAAGATTAGCTCTATCTTTAGCTTTATTTAGAAATTCCATAATATTTTCTTCTCCTTTCACATCTTGAATTCCCACAGAATCTGCAATCTCTTGATTATTTTCTTTTTCCAGCATATCCTTATAGTCTAGATTTTGGGTTTTGGGCTCAGTATCAGTACAAGGATTTTTATCTTCTTGACTACACTTATCCAAAGAATCTTTAGCTAAAGAGATCACAAGATTAAGAGGAAGGGCTGCATTAACAGGGGTGTTCTCAGCACAATCCGTATCCAGAGTTTAGGTAATCAAATTGATTAACCCATCCTTGTCATTCTTTCTATTCTCCATATTGGCATTGATATCATGCTTGACATCAACAATCACCTTCTTTTCACTATCCTCTTTAATGGCAATACCCTTGTTCACATGACTAGCATTTGTATGCACCCTAAAATGGTCGCCTAGACTTTGGGCCCCATTTATTCAATTTGTCAAATATCAATTTCCTAAATCAATGCTTTGCAATTTTCAAATCAATTCCTTGATCAAATCCCAATTAAATCAATAATTCAAATATTTCTAAGGTTTGATCATTTCATCAATAATTTTATTTAATTAAAAGAAATATTCTCTTTTAAATAAATAAAATAGGCTTATTTAATTAAAAGAAATATCTTAAATAAAATAATCTTATTTAATTAAAACCCCTTTTAATTGAATGATTTTATCTTATTTAATTAAATATTCCTCTTTTTATTAAATAAACTTATCTTATTTATTTAAAAGATAATTCCTCTTTTAAATAAATAAAATCCCCACTTAAAGCAAAATTTGTGATGGAAAATAAAATAAATCAAATAAAAATAAAACAAAAATCTTTTTCCTGATTCTTTCAATAATTTTATTTAATTGAAAGAAATATTCCCTCTTAAATAAATAAAATAACTTTATTTAATTGAAAGAAATATCTTTTAAAATGAAATAAATTTATTTAATTAAAATCTTTTTTAATTAAATGATTTTATCTTATTTAGAATGATATCTCTCTTTTAATTAAATAATGTTATCTTATTTAATTAATAGAGAATCATTCTTTTAAATAAATAAAAAAATCCTCTTAAAGCTCTTTGGAATGAAAAAAGGGAAACAAATAATTAAAAATAAATAAAATCCCTTTTCTCTCCACACTTTCTAAAAAATGAGCTTTATTTCCTCTTTTTAGATTTATCCCACATTGCTCTTGAGGATGCATTCTCTTCCACATTTTCCTATATAAGGAGCCCTCTCCTTCGCATTTCAGATCCGAGAATTTTCATGTTATTGTTATACTGCAGGTTTGGAGAGAAATCTTTGAAGAAGCTTGTTGAGCACATTTGGAGCTTGGATATTTGAGACTTCTTTCTTCTTGTCTTCTTCTCTCATGCCTTATGGAAATCCATAGTTTAGATTAATATTACATTCACATAATAGTTTAAATTCATGTTTCCTTTCATAGATTAACATTGTATAAGCATTCATTTCAATAGAATAGTTTATTTCTTGCATTGTTATCATCTAGACTAGTTTCATTTGCATGCAATAACTTGATGATCATGGAGATTACCATGCTTTCTATTCATCTTTGAATCTCTCATTTCTTGGTGTACTTGCATGGGCATAACTAGGTCAATCTGAGGGCCTCATATACAAACCCCTGCACTCCACGAATAAAGAGCTATGAATCACTTTTTGAGACCTCATTCTTGAGTGTTCTTGAATGTAATGATTCAAAAAAGTGTGACTACTTTCTAGCACACATTTTTGGTGCCCACCATGGGGCAGAAAAGATTAATTTCTAGCCTCATTCTTGATTGGTTTTTCAATTTTAGTGTTGGTTCCAGGCCTTGTACGGCCATGTAAAGTTTGGAAACCCTATAATATAGTAATGGATGGATATAATGATGAATCATATTTCTCATGCTCTTTATTTGGTTCATTTTTATAAAGAAATGAATAAGTTATGATCATTTTGGTGAAAGTGGGTATTTGTAGATTTGAGATTCTCTGAATATAGTCAGATTGAAACATCTAGTACAGACATGGTATGAAGAATCAGGACCTATAATAATATTAATTGGAAAGATACATGAATTAGATTTCATTTCCTTTTGGTTTGAGTCATTTTTATTCAGATTTGTGAAAGTTATGGGCATTTGAGTGAAAACTTGTTTTTAACAATCTGCATTGGAGTTGCAGGCAATGATTTGCTCTTAGAAAATAATTTATGAGTGAGAAAAATAAATTTATTACATATTTGGAAACTAGATTCAATAATAGTTGTTTTGAAATTGTTTTGGTTTCATTTGGATTTTTTTTGAGAAGGATATGTGATTCTCTAGACAGGGTTTGGTCTTTTAAATCTGATTTATGACAGAAAAATTACAGTCTGAAAAGGTTATTAGTTGAGGAACCAAATGGAATCATAAGACTTTATAATTTTGGGAAATGGTAGTTCTTGATGTTGGCTAAAAACTTTATTGTTTCCAAAAATTTTAATATTGTGATTTTATGGGTCAAATAAGTCAATCTTTAAAGACTGTCTTGAAGACAACAATGTTAAATCAAACTCCTAACAATTGATTTTCATATCTAACCATCTTAGGGTTTTTTTTTTTGGATGTGTGCTAAATGCTAGAGTGCAGATCTTTGGACCTAAGGTGAGTTCTTAAAATCTCTATAACACTTGGTTTGGGCATAAAATCAATCTCTCATGTGGTTGGCTTGAGTGTTACATGCTTTCATAGAACACATTTTTGATGCTCTTAATGGGAAATGAATGAACATAGATTTGCTTTTATACAAGTTTGTGTTTAAGTGAATGCTTGTGTTTAAACATTAAGTAATTCTTGATTTCAAATATCAAAACATCTCATTGAGTAATCTCGGGTGTGGATTCATTCCTAGTTTACATAAAGAGTTAAATGCACCACTTTGTGGACTCACTTCATGTTTACTTGGAAAGTTAAATATTCCATGATTCAAACCCTCTTGCACTTATGAGTAGTATTGATTAGCAGTCTTAGATTACTTGTGATTGATCTAGATTTTTATCTTGGGTTATTGGACTCGCTAATCCATCGGCCCCTCATTTTCACCCTCTGGTTGCAATCTCAGTGCCACATTAAAGGGGAGGGGTCTATAGGAAAGAAGCGTTAATTGTTCCACTAGGCAACCCTTTTGTGCTTTTTGGAACTCACTTGTTTTCTAGGTTGTGGACTCATATGTAGCTTATGTGGGGTGTTAAATGTTCCACCTTGTGGACTCACCTCATATTTTCTTGAAGCGTTAAGTGTTCCACCTTCAGTGCTTTTCAATACTTTTTGATAGAGAATTACTTACTTTTCATTTTTTTAGAAGGCCTGCTTGGGGATTTCATCACCTCAAGGGACGACCTTAACTCCCATGTTCTAGCGGAGTATAAATATTGGGAGGTGAATCCAAAGACACCTCTCTTGGGAATGAGTTAGATTTCACTCTTGGCTAAGCCTCAAATAACTTTATACTTTTGAGAAGTGAAGGAGGAGATTTGGGTTACCGTCTCCCCCCGGCTGTGTGATTTTTGATTCTTCTCATCTACAAATTTGGGCCTCACATACCTTGCGTATATCAAGGAAACCCTTTAGAAAAGCCATGTATATCCTTGTAGATAGCTTGCTAGGATGTTGTTATGTTCTACGTTCCTGCTAAAACATTTTCAAGAACATACACAAGTAGAATCTTTAATGAGTAGCATACTAAGTCACTTGATTGTTCGTGTGCAAGGTTGCTTTGCCCCTTGTTCATTGTTTGAAGACAATTGCTTGCTTGAACTCCTTGATTGTTGTCTTATGTGCTTGATCAGTGATAAAAATTTGTTGATGTACTTGATCTTTTAAAATGAACACAAAAACTGAGTTCTTGAGTTGAAACACCAACTTTTTTTACAACTTGCTCGATCTTCTACCCTATCGTCACCTTGAGAATAATTTTCAAGTTAGAAGACTATTCTTGTTCATAAAACTTATCTATAGAATTGTTAGCTACATTCTTTGAGAATTTTAGTGCTCTTTTTGTCCAACCCATTTCCATCAAATTCAATTTCAATTATATTTTGGCCTAGTCCAACCTCTTGATTCAAAAGTGCAAGTGTAGTCACCCTTTGATTTGAGGCACCTCTTTGACAGTGTTGGTAACGCCTTTTGTAATTTCTATCTTACCATCTCCTTTTGGACATTAGAGAACTTTGATTATCCTAATTTAGTGTTGACATTTTGTGAGGCCATCTTATCACCAAGTGTCTTCAATTCTCAGTCTTCCTTGGTCAGTCTAGGTTAGATCCTAGGTGCTGTCATGTTGCTCAACATCCAAGCAAATGTTAATGGTATCAATTACACAAGATGACTCTTCGTCTTCTTCTTTCTTCTTCCCTTCCCATGTTTTTCTTTTAAAGTCTTCTCTTCACATGGGATATTCTTCTCATCTTCCTAATTCTTTTCCTCTTACTATCTAGTCTATTTTCTTCTATTTCATCTCTTTTGTCGCTTCCATGCTTGATTCTTCTTCTTCCAGAACCATGAATTACAAATATCTTGCTATGGAACCTCGTTTAAAAATGGATGATCTTGAACTCATTTCTCAATTTGAAGAGTTTTGTTCCTCTAACAGTTCTTCTAAATATGGCAAAGGTGATAAACTTAAGATAAAAATTGAAAAAAGATTTAAGGAATCAGACACCTTTGCTAGAATCATATGCATGATCTTGTCACGACCTCCTTCCAAAAGTCTTTCATCTTCTAAATCTTCCAAATCTTATAATGACTCTTCTAAACATTATTCAAGTTCTTCATCTCCTAAATCTTCTAAGTCTTATCATGATTCTTCTAAACATTATTTGCATTCCTTATCTTCCAAATCTTATCATGACTCTTATAAACATTATTCAAATTCCTCATTATCTAAGTCTTCTTCTTCCACTAGGTCTTCACCTTCCTCTTCTTCACAATCTCATTCCTCTTCTACTTCTCCCAAGGGTCTTACTCCTTGTCTCAAGACATACCATGATGAGCAATATGATAGCCCTTGTGATACCTCTCCCATGAAGAGTGACACACCCATCTTTGATGACTATGATGACTACAATGACTATGATGATGGACAATATAATGATACCTCTGAAACCTCTATTCCTAAGAGTCCTCCTCGTCGTGTGCTCGTGCTTACTGGCAAAGGGTCGTCACATTGGATAGATTGTGATGGTGATCCATATGAATCTAATTTTGAAAGAGACTTTGATGATTTCTATGAACAATACCTAGATGATACATCTACTTCACTTGAGGAAGAGAAAGCTCAGCGCACTGATTATAAATGTAAATACTATAAGAATGTATCCTCTAAGAACTCTGATGCTGAAAATAAAGATTATACTCTCAAGCAAGATCATGTTAATGCTAGACCTTTATATTGTGATGGTTCCATTCCATTCCCTACTTCTTCCAATACCCTTACATCTCCTAAAGTCACCAAGTCTTCCAAATCTTTCACAAATCCTATATCTGACAAAAATCCTAATGCTTTTCACACGGTTCCCTATAGTTATCCTCAAGGGATACCTCTTAAAGATACTCAAGCTAACCTTCACTTGGTTGCAAATACCTTCAATAATGTTAAACCTAAAGAGCCTAAACCTTTATGCGCTATAATTCCTACTTCAGCTATTCCTTCACCATCTCTGCCAAAGTCTTCCATTCAACTCCAACCTACTTCCTTGTCCTTAGAAGTGGCTTCATGTCAAGAGGACTCTAAAACTGATATAGAAAAGAATATAAAGAAAGATCAAGATCAAGAACCCTCCATGTCATCCACTCCTTTTCATTATGTTCTCTATCCATGTCATGGTTCTTTTGATCCTTTATGCCCTTCCTCATTTATTCCACCATGTCTTAAGTCTTCTCCGAAGAAAGATCAAGCTACTACCCACACCGTTGAGCTTATTGATAATGAAAATAACCTTACCATACTTGCACTTTCCAAAGATGATACTTCCATTAAGGTTATTAAAAATGGTGTTGTTACTTCCGATGTTAAGCCTATTCAAGAGACAAATTCTGCACTTGCGCTATCCAAAGATCCTTATCAAGATCAAAGTCTTCCATCTTCTTATTCTACCACTCCATGTTTACTTCCACTTTTTTCTCTTCCTAAGTCTTTGCAAGCTTTGAATGATCCTATCAAAGAAATTGCTCTTATTCAAGATGTACAGGATCCTATTGAAAATTCTAATGCTCACTTTGAAGATGCTGATATCCTTGGTTGTCATATAGATGCTGATGAACTTATTGATTATTCTTTCGCATCTTCCACTTCCATCCTTGGACCTCTTCCACCACTACTAAGGACTTCACATCTTCCTTCCATATTGGGTCCTTATGTCCCTTCATTTTCCCCTCCTAACTCTCCTAATTCGTCATCTATCTTGGGTCCTTATGTCCCTCCATCTCCTATCTTTCCTCAAGATCAACATAGATGCATACCTTTGAATCTTTTTCATCCATCCACCCATCTACACTAGTCATATTATCCTCCTTCTTCCACACGTCCCAAGTCTTTTGGAAGTAACTTGAATGTTCAATATAAGAAAAAGGAACAATACAAAAATCCATCAAAGAAAGAAGATCACCATGTCTCCTCTAATCAACATGGGGGCATAAAGTCAAAAGAGATATCTAAGAAGAAAAATACAAGACAAGTATGGGTTCCAAAATTCATCATTTAAGATATTCTCTCTAAGTCATCAAGAGGAAATAAAAAGCCTAAGGCTATATGGATTCCAAAGTCTCTCATAAGAGAGTCTCATGTTGAACAAAAAGTAAAGTTGACATTCAAGCTTTCCAAGACTTCCACCTCATATTCTTCCAAAAACATTCTTCCATTCCATGCAGTTGAACCGCAACCTCTACTAAACATTCACCACATTCCTTCACGTATTCCTTCATTCAAGTTTCCTCCATCCTCTCACCACGCTCCAAGGTGTGCGTCGATGTTGATCTTGCCTTCCTTTCCATCTACTCTTTCACAATCCTTCCATTCATTATTCTCTTGCCTTCTATCATTTTTTCTCATTTGCATATTCCTCCTATCTTCCAACTCCACTCGCTTTACATAAAACCGTATCCTCCATTTTTCTCTTCCATCTTCCTTTCCCTATCAAAATCTTTGAGCATATAATTTTGAATCCTTGGCATATCATGGTTTATCCTTTCAAGGAGCATTATCTAAAAGCTTGCCTTCTTCCAAAAATTATAAAATTTAAAAAAAAAAAGAAAAAAGAGAAAAAAAATGAAAAAATTGAAAATGTGCCTTGGTGAAAACCTGGAAACAGGCACCTTGGTAGCAAAAGTAAAGAGAAATAAATTCATCCTATGGTGAAAACCACTCCCTTGTGGCAACTTGGATAAGTATCATGATGAAAACCTGGTAATCAGGCATCATGCGTACTTCTTCTACATATTTCATCCATTCTGTCTTCTCTCTTTGATCTTGACAATGTTGATCTATACACGAACATTTAGCTATCTTATGAGCTATCTTAGATTGGTCTTGCTTTCATTCCCTTCCTATTTAGCCTTCATATTTATCTTCTTCCATTCATTTTCACCTGTCACTATCCTTTTCCCCTTTGGTCTTGATCTAATAAAAGGGTAAAAGTACAAAGCTGTGTCACACTTTTATAAAGGAAAAGGTCAACAACACACAAATTTTTTAACTTTAACGACATAAAAATGACATTTATGTTTAAATTTTGGAGATGATGTAAACTAATGAAATGTGTAAAAGTGGATGAAGTTTATGCCTATAATTTTTTAAATTTTTTTTGAACAAGAATTCACATAGTTTTAAAATTTTTTAAGTCCATTTTTTACTTGCTGAAAAATGCTGAAAAATGAGGGTCTTGTTCGCACCAAAAAAGTATATGCAAATAATCTTTTTTTCCTTTGATTTCAAAATATGTCATAGATAAAATGTATAGCTAGTGCAGAAAAGAAGAAAAATTAGTTTTCAATGTATATTTTCTCGGATATAACTACTCAAAGTCGAACATACTTGAAATCGATAGTTTTCATCTCGCGCCAAATTTCCCCTATAAAATCTACACCATTCAGTAAATAAATTACACACTCTTGAAGATAACTCTCTCATCTAGTGTTAAATATAAATTTTCAATTTTTTTGATAAGCTTTACTATTTTTTTCTATTTTTGAAGCATCTTGTTCTCGAATGTTAAAATACCTACTTGTAGTATTTTGAAATTATAATATATTAGATCTAATTAAAATACTATAAAAATTATATGATGATAATCGTGACTCCGTGCTCTAAAAAAGGGTAGTTTTATATTTGTAAAAAAATATCATTAAAAAGAGTAAGAGTTATTGAAACATCACTTTTCTGAAATAATTTTATTTCTTTAGTAATTGTTATAAAACATGCATTTAATAGATATTTCCAATTGGAAAAGGTGAAGAACTTATCTAACTTAGCTAGAATGAATCTAGCTAGACCATATGTTTGACAAAAAATAATTTTAGTTAGAAATACTCAAATTCAGCTGTGCAGATAAGTTGTCCTGAAACGTGACACAACTTTGTGCTTTTACCCAAAAAAGAGTAAAACATGATGCTATGAAGCCTCTTGGCCTGTCTACTCCTTTGGACTACATCCTTTCCTTCTTTTGCATTCCACTTCTATGACTTATCCTATGCTGACCTTTCATTGCTTGTCCAAATGCGCTTTACATGACAATTTTTCCTAGTTTGGGTACTCTTGAGGAGTTTGTCATTGAGGATTTCTTCCCTTCACCCTCCTTCATTCTCTTGTGTTCCATCTCTTCCACGAGCTTGCTATTCCCTCTTGTCCTCCACCTTGCTAGACTTTGGG
Organism: Chamaecyparis obtusa; assembly: GCA_027943335.1. Classification (NCBI taxonomy): domain Eukaryota; kingdom Viridiplantae; phylum Streptophyta; class Pinopsida; order Cupressales; family Cupressaceae; genus Chamaecyparis; species Chamaecyparis obtusa. The sequence goes on along the minus strand of BSBK01011581.1, from coordinate 1,501,096 downwards.
ACTACACGATGTGATCTTGCTTCGGAGTTTGATGCCCAGTCTGTGTGGGGCATCCTTTGTACATGTTTATTGATCCTAAAAAAATTCCAAAAAAATTCATATATGATGCTGAAAAAATTCTAAAAATCAGAAAATGTCATGAAAAAAATTATCATCTTAGTGAAAACCTAGCAATAGGTGCTTTGATGTATCTCAAAAAAATTATATATTCCAAAAATACCAAAAAAATAAAAAATTCAAAAAATTCAAAAAAAATAGAAAAAGTGCCTTGGTGAAAACCTGGAAACAGGCGCCTTGGTAGCAAAAATACAAAAAAATTATACTAAGTCTTGAAAAAATTCTTCCAAGTGGTGAAAACCTGGCAACGGGGGCTACTTGAGGCCTTTGCACCCCTATTTCTTAGCATGTGTCCTCGACACTTAGCCTTTCTCCATCATACCTTGTCCTTGTTGCCTTGGTTTAGAATTGGTCTTTGTCTTTGTCTAGGGGGCATCACTGTGTTAGCTTTGGTCTCTTAGATATGCTTGTCTTTAGGACATCTCACAAATGGCATTTTTCAACACCAACCCAACTGTGTTTTTCAACACAACCCCTGACATCGAGTGTTTTTCAACACTTATCAGTTTGGTCTTATCCAGTTTGGTCATGTGATCTTACCTGCTTGCAAGCATTTGATCCTTATCCTCGAAACTCAGTATCAGTTTACACACTTAAAATTTTTAAATGTAACACTTAATGCTTGAGATATGTCATGATCTTTTCTTTGTGTGCTGACTGTTATTGATTTTCGTTGAGTGTCCCTATCTAATAAGTCTCTCCGTGTTGCATAGCTAGAAGACTTGGGGCATGGGGCATGTTTTTATTTGCTTTCTGCTTGTGGGTGTTGTCTTGAACCTCTTTAGTGTCTCTTGTTGTCTCCTTGACACACTTAGGAGATTTAAGGCATCATCCTTGACTATTTGTTTTTGCACAACTGTTCTCATGGTCATCCTAGCGTTTATGTCTTGATGCGAGCATGGTTTTGCTACATTAAATTGGGTAAGCTAACATTACAGTCATCTTGACCTTTATGTCTTTGATGCTCATGTTAGAATCTTTTCACATTCTAATCCGATATCAATCACATTCATATCTTCATAGTTGCATTTGTGACTAGTGATGATTGTGTGATCATCCGATGTCCGGTAATAATGGCCCTATGATGAAAATAAGTTCCTTACATTCTCTAATGAATGAAGAACACAAAATCCTATGTTACAGTTGCTCTATGCAAGTACACCTTTGCATTTTCATGTAGCTTGCATTGTTAGACCTCATGTTAATTTGCATTTATAGGCCGTATTATGAGTTTGAGAGGGTTTCCTTCATCTTTCTTGTGGACTTTTAGTCAACTGTGGTCACATTTTGATCTTCATTTCCTTACCTTCTTTCATGATCTCAATCGAAATTCCCTATCTTAAACAGTTGATTGATTTTGGGGCATCCTCTTTCTTGAGGCAAATTCTCTTTCTTCTCTCTATTTCTTTCCATTTCTTTCAAACTTCTATCTCCCATTCACTTTCACCCCACTTCTTTTCCTCTAATTCAACCTTGGGGCATAATCTTTCTTGCTGATCTACCTTGGTTCTGTGATTTTTTTTTAATCTTTCATCTTATGTCAAGAACCTTATGTTTAGTTCGATTTGATCAAATTTATCAATTTACTATTTCTCTTTTATCTCATTTTGATTTTGATCACGAGGGGGCAGTACCTACCAAACTTCAATGCTTGATTCAACTTTATCAAATTTGTCAATTGCTTCTTTTGGGGCAACCTTGCTTGAGATTCTTATCTCTTATTTGAGACTTGACAATTACCTATTCACAGGTGTTGGCCTTGTCTTTTTCAGTCTGCTTATCTATGTCCTGATGTGTTCCCATCCATCGAACACACATCTGGGTTGTTTTGTGATCCCAAATCGATCTCACACTTCAATTCCATTCTTTGACTGCATGTGATCCTAAGTCAACCTCACATTAGTCAAAGAGGGGCAAATGTATGCCCCCTAAAATGGTCGCCTAGACTTTGGGCCCCATTTATTCAATTTGTCAAATATCAATTTCCTGAAACAATGCTTTGTAATTTTCAAATCAATTCCTTGATCAAATCGCAATTAAATCAATAATTCAAATATTTCTAAGGTTTGATCATTTCATCAATAATTTTATTTAATTAAAAGAAATATTCTCTTTAAAATAAATAAAATAGGCTTATTTAATTAAAAGAAATATCTTAAATAAAATAATCTTATTTAATTAAAACTCCTTTTAATTGAATGATTTTATTTTATTTAATTAAATATTCCTCTTTTTATTAAATAAACTTATCTTATTTATTTAAAAGATAATTCCTCTTTTAAATAAATAAAATCTCCACTTAAAGCAAAATCTGTGATGGAAAAGGAAATAAATCAAATAAAAACAAAACAAAAATCCTTTTCCTGATTCTTTCAATAATTTTATTTAATTGAAAGAAATATTCCCTCTTAAATAAATAAAATAACTTTATTTAATTGAAAGAAATATCTTTTAAAATGAAATAAATTTATTTAATTAAAATCTTTTTTAATTAAATGATTTTATCTTATTTAGAATGATATCTCTCTTTGAATTAAATAATGTTATCTTATTTAATTAATAGAGAATCATTCTTTTAAATAAATAAAAAATCCTCTTAAAGCTCTTTGCGCTGAAAAAAGGGAAACAAATAATTAAAAATAAATAAAATCCCTTTTCTCTCCACACTTTCTAAAAAATGAGCTTTATTTCCTCTTTTTGGATTTATCCCACATTGCTCTTGAGGATGCATTCTCTTCCACATTTTCCTATATAAGGAGCCCTCTCCTTCTTATTTCAAGTCCGAGAATTTCATGTTATTGTTATACTGCAGGTTTGGAGAGAAATCTTGGAAGAAGCTTGTTGAGCACATTTGGAGCTTGGATATTTGAGACTTCTTTCTTCTTGTCTTCTTCTCTCATGCCTTATGGAAATCCATAGTTTAGACTAATATTGCATTCACATAATAGTTTAAATTCATGTTTCCTTTCATAGATTAACATTGTATAAGCATTCATTTCAATAGAATAGTTTATTTCTTGCATTGTTATCATCTAGACTAGTTTCATTTGCATGCAATAACTTGATGATCATGGAGATTAGCATGCTTGCTATTCATCTTTGAATCTCTCATTTCTTGGTATACTTCCATGGGCATAACTAGGTCAATCTGAGGGCCTCATATACAAACCCCTGCACTCCACGAATAGAGAGCTATGAATCACTATTTGAGACCTCATTCTTGAGTGTTCTTGAATGTAATGATTCACAGAAGTGTGACTACTTTCTAGCACACAACATTAAGCTTATTTTTTCTTTTACCCTTAGTGCTAGAAGAAAGAACTTTATCTTTTCATTTAACCTTATTTGCAGAGGAGTTACCTCTCTTGCTGACAGTACTAGGAGATGTTTGTAGACAATCATGAGCTGAGATATCATCTAGACTAAGAGAGGTATCATTAATTTTAGATGAACACCCATCACTCAAAGTCTGGGCCAGTTCATCACCCTGGGAAGCATCATCATCCTCCAAATCTCCCAAAATTTGGTCAGTATTCATTTCCATACCCAGAGCTCACGTACAATTTTTTTTGTTTTTCTTCAGAGAACCACCATCACTTTTCCTTTTGTTGAGCTAGCCTTCCACATCCCTTTTCCATTTATTGCTAGAAACAGAATGAGTAGGGGTACTATCCTGATAGAACTTTGTGATAAGCATGATGAGATCCTCATGGAGGATAGGTCTAGTTTCCTTTTGCCTATGGGATTTTAGCCCTTGGAGGAGAGAATTAACCAAATAAAAAGGAAAAGAAATTATTTTCTTATAACGAAAATAGTTCAAAAAAACAAAGTGATATTGGTGAACCCTCAAAACCCTACCATCCAAAATAAAATACATCTGCACATAGGTCAAAACATCCTGCTAGATGTTCTTAATCTTTTCAAGGTCATAGAAGTTACCAACCACCAATCTTGCATCCTCCTGGTCATTTTTAGGAAAGCGCTTCACTAACTCTTCTGATCCCTTTTTCTAGTTGTAAAATTTCATACCTTCATTTGGCAACCCCGTAACCTCAGCAATGAAATCTGCATTTAGGATAAACTGTCTTCCATACAGAGTCACATTTTTACCATCCCATTCTTTGTAAAATCTATCCATCACATGAGGTTTGTAGCCATGAAGTTTTTCAATATAGCTGGTCACCTTCCCTTTCTCGAGTTGGTGCCAAACTTCCCTCTTCCTTTTCAAGTAGTAACAATTCTCTGGTTCCATCTTCTTCGCTTCCCCTCCCATGTTCTCAAAATGAACAAAGCTCTACAGAATATACTTATGAAATCTAGGAAAAATACCCCTAGTTAGGTTCTGCGTATTTCCTCTTGAAATCCCAAAATGCACCCACAATCCGTGCAAAGTCCTGACAAACATACAAGCATGGAGAGCATTCCATTTAAAGAAATAAATGGAAATAGTGATGATTTGATAAGTTATGGCTATGAACATATCAAATATGGATTTTCCCTTCTCGAGATATGTTTCTTTCATAATTACACTTTTCTTTTAAATCTTCATCCATGCTTAGTTGGTCAGTCCACGTGACTATTGCATTGCTTTTAACTACCAGGTTGGCCATCCAATCGGCCAACGTGTTCATCTCATGATAGTTGTGGGAAATGAGCACTTTTTGAAAAAAATTGAGGTCTTCTTTGCTTTCCCAAAGAAGGTTAGATATATTCTAGGCAAGGTCATTTTTTTCATTAAGGATATTAACAATATTTCTGGAGTCCCCTTCTAGCCAGAGGTTCGTGCATCCAGTATCCTTAGCCAGCTTGATCATATAATGTGCTCCAACCATTTCAAATTTATGGCTAGTAGTAATTCAAAGAGAAATAGCCCGAGCCTTGATGATATTGCAATTACATTCCCTAATGACTCCCCCATAGCCAACCTTACTTGGGTTTCCTTTGGAAGCACCATCAAAATTAGCCTTTATCTAGCCATTGGGATGGGATAACCAGATGGAATTCTCCTTCAAATTATCCTTTTTGGCTTTACTATTATGACTAGGATGGTCTAAGTTGAGATTGGAAGAGGCACCCATATGCGATATAAAATTCTCCTTTATGTTTCTGATTATTCTTTTTTCCAATGACCTAGGGGGGGTGCTGGTGTTTTTGAAGATTCTATCATTCCTTTCTTTCCACAAACCCGAACAAATGTGGGGAAAAGAGTACCGCCAGAGGAGGTTAACATGTTCTCCTTTGAAGGGGCAACAACATCTTAAATAACTGTCAGAAATATTCTCCAGAAAAGTCCATTATATTTCCCATTAATTTAGGATTTCCTTCCATACATCCCTAGCATAACGGTAATGTAGTAAAATATGATCAACACATTCCATATCATTTCTGCAAAGACAACAAAAGTTGGTTATGATCATACCTCTTTTTCTAAGATTGTCAATAGTGAGAATTTTATTCTGTAAAGAGATCCAAAAGAAAATCTCAACCTTAGGAGTTAGACCTTTGGTCCAAGCTTTAACCCAAGGGAGATCAATTCTCCTTTCTTCAAAAAGGGAAGAAAATTTGAAATTACCACTCGGGTGAAGAGCCTAGATGACCTTGTTTTGAGAGTTGTAATTAATACATGAAGAAAAAAGAGAAAGTTGAACAAGGCATAGATTGATGTCCAAAGTAGTAAGGTCTACTGACCTGTTGTTTATCCATTAGTCACTAACTTTAACACTAAAGCTGGCTTTGCAATGCTCAATCATCTAGTCATTATTATAAAATGAGTTCAGGGGAGTTTCCCATAACCAACTGTCCTCCCAAAAACTAATTGTTTTACCATCACCCAACTTCCATTTACAACCTTTGGTCAAAGTACTCTTCGTGTCTTGAACAACTTTCCAAATGGTGGACACTTTATCTATGTTATCTATAGAGAGAAAATCATTTAGGAAGGGAGAGTGCTAGAGATATTTACTCTTCCAAATTTTACTCCAGTCCCTATCTTCTTTAAAGAGTCTCCAACCTTGTTTAGCCAGGAGGGCTTTATTCATCTGTCTGATAGGTTTAATGTCCAACCCCCCTTGATTTTTAGGCTTGCAAATAGAGTCCCAAGCAATAAGAGGAAGTCTTTTTTTATTCTCAGTACCAGTCCATAGATAATTTCTTTTAATTCTCTCCATAGCTTTAGCATACTTAATAGGCATTTTGAGAAAATGTAAAGCATAGATGGAGAGACTTTGAAGGAAAGACTTGAGAAGAATAATTTTACCAGCTTGATTTAGTAGAGTGCCCTTCTAGCCCACAATTTTTTTGTTTTGTTTATCAATGAGAATTTCTCAGAAGGAGTCAGGTGGTTTGGATTCAAGGGGGAGGCCCAGATATAAGCCTGAGAGAGAAGCAATGACACAACCCAAAATCCTAGAAATTTTATTCCGTCTCTCTGTGGGAGTATTCACAAAGAAGATAGAGCTCTTCTCCCAATTAATGAGTTGACTTGAATCTTTAATATAGAGATTTAAGGCATTCTTGTAATTCTTAGCTTCATTCACAATGGAAATCCCCATCAAGACCATGTCGTCCACAAACTATTCATGGGAGAAAGCATTCGAGATAGACAAGGGGATAAGGCCATGCATACAACCTTGATTATTGAGATGATTAATGTATCTTCCCAGACATTCTTCCATAATAATAAATAAAATTGGAGATATGGGATCCCGCTATCTGAGACCTCTTCAAGGAGTAAAGAAATTTGAAGAAGACCCATTAACCAAGACAACCATAGAAGCTGTCGACACAAGCTGGGAAATGAGTTGGGTGTATCTTTTCCCAAATCCAAAGGATTCCAAGATCTTAAGTAAGAAACTCCAATCCACTCTATCATAATCCTTGGAAAGATCTAACTTCATAAGGAATCCTTGATTTTTACATGCCATCATCGAATGGATATTTTCATGAGAAATAATTACCAAGTCCATAATTTGGTGATCAGGGACAAATCCATTCTATTCAGGGGAGATGATTTTCAAAAGGATAGCTAGGATTCTTAGAGTATGAACCTTGGAGATTATCTTATAAATGGAATTACAAAGGCTAATAGGATAGAAAGAATCCAAAGTATTAGCCCCCACCTTTTTGGGAATGAGAGCCAAAAAAGTGGCATTAAGCTCTTTAAAAGGAACCTGGCTCCAAATAATTCCTTAACAACATCACAAACATCTTTGCTAACAATTTTCCACTACTTTTGGAAGAACGCCATCAGGAATCCATCAGGGCCAGGTGCTTTGTCACCTTCAAAAGAGATAACAACTTTATGCATTTTAGTGGCTAAAGGGATAGCCACTAAAGAATAATTTTGATGGTTGGTAATGATGGAAGGAATATTTTCCATCATTTGCCTTTGATTGATATCATCGAGATTCTAGTTATGAGAAAGCAAGGCAGAGAAAAAATCCTGCATTTTAATTGTAATGTCTTCCACATTAGCGAACTCTTCATGATCAATATTGAGATTAGAGATTCTATTAGTAGCTCTGTGCTTCAAGGTGGTGATATGGAAGTACCTAGAGTTATGGTCCCCTTCCTTGATCTAGATTTCCCTAGATCTTTGTCTCCAAAAAGACTCTTCAAAGGTGATAACATTATGGAGTTTAGACAAAATCTCATTTTCTTTTTTTACTAGCTCCTCTGAGTAACTAACAACTTGAATTTTATTTTGTGTCACCTGTAGTTCCTTTTGAAAATATTTTTTATTTTTAAAGATGTCACTGAAGGAAGATTTGTTCCAATATTTAACTCTATCTTTGACAATTATGAGCTTTTCAAAAATTCTAAACATATAAGTTCCTTCCACTTTAGTTTTCCACCAAATGTTGCAGACGTCTTTGAAATCCTTCTGCTGCATCCACATTTTCTCAAATCTAAAGGGGAAATGTCTCTTCTTACCAATGGGGTGAGAAACAAAGACCAAAGGGAAATGGTCCAAGGAAATTTTGGCAATGGAAGAAAGAGAACAATTTCAGTCTTTAATATAGTTATGAGATGCCAACACTCTATCTAGCCTAGGTTGAATGCAATTTTGACTAGTTATTTTATTAGACCAGGTAAAATCAACCCCTTTCAGATCAATTTCAATAAGACCTTCATGGTTGATAAAGTCCATTAGGTCCATTCTTCCATCCAGATGAGTAATATTACCTCCCATTTTCTCATGGTCATATAAAGAGACATTAAAGTCACCCATAAAGAGCTAGTTCAATTCATCAAAATTATTTTTCAAATCCTTAAGTTTATTCCATAAATTATTCCTAGCTCTAGCTGAGTTAGGGGCATAAATGTTGACTAATATCTAGTTGTAGTTTAGGTTAATATGATGAACTTTAACCATCAAAAAGTTTTTATCCTCCATGAGAGTCATACTAGTTATATTCACTTCATTCCAGAGAATAAGAGTGCCTCCAGAGGCTCCTTCAACACTTCCAGCAGCCTGACCATAATTCTTGAAAATTCTAAATTTTTCAGCCTTTTCTTTCATCATTTTGGTTTCTTGAATTACTAGAATATTAGGTTTGTGATCTCTAGCTAAATTTCTAATAACTTTGATTTGATGGAGACCATTTAGTCCCCTTACATTCTAGGTGAGGAATTTCATTTTTTACCTGGGGTAAACTGAAGGATGGTTTTACAATTTGTTATGAAAACAAGAGGAGATCAATCCTTATAAAAAGAGATCAAACCCCTAAAAGAGTGAACAAACCTAGGTTGCATTATAGTAATTAATAAAGTAATTAATTATTATATGCCTAAAGTTTAGCTTAAGTAGAAAGAGATAATAAGTGACTTAGTAATTAAATAAATATGATTTAATTAATAAGTAAACACTTTATTACTCTAACAATATAAGTTGAATGAGATAAGGAGAAGAAGAAATGAGATGTTGTGAAGTTGAAGAACTTAAATGGGCAACTGATATAGATTGGACAATCTAAGATTATGTTGATATAATTTTTTTCCACCTGACATATGATGATGTTAAATCGGTAAAGCATGGTAATGAAGATTTGAAAAGTCAGTAATAAAAATGGTTTTGGCTATCCAGAAGGAAAAGTCATTTTGTAAAGAGAAAAAGTAATTTGGTAATAGCAGAGTAAGTTTTGGTAAAGGAAAAGGAACTCAAGACACCAAATAAGAATTTTTAGGCACAAACCAAAGTTAACCAAAATTTAGAGTTATCCACTGAGAAAGGAACAAAAATTAAATGCAAGGATCAGAATGACATTTAATGATTAGCTATGATGAGAGAGAAGGTTATGATGATAAGGAAAGTTAGTTAGAGAGATCTACAATCAAAAAAATTCATGATGATGATCTATGACTTAGATCTAAATGGTTAAAATAGAAGGAACACGTTTCAAGAAAGTTCAAGTTCTGAGGTGAAGGTAAAATGTATTACTGAGATCCAGATAGATTGAATAAGTTTGTGAAATAAATTGAACGATGAAGATTGATCAAAGGAAAACATAATAGAGGAGATTAAGTGGAAAAAGAAAGTCTATATAAAGGATGAATTTGTATGAACAAATGGATGGAAAACTGAAGAGTAGATAAGTCACTAACTAATACAGTGAAGAAGGAAAAGATAGATTCCAAGTCAGAAAGTAGAATTTGATGAAGTGTTGATGACAATGGAAAGTGAAGGATTGAAGTGAAGATAGAAGAGCACACAAAGGATCTGGTTATGCAAAGATAGTTGCAAATCTATAGGTCAATATATTTACTATTTCTTATTAGCATTTGTAACAGAGAAATATCTTAACCGAGTACACTTAACAGTCTTATTGTAAAATCCTTGCAAAAGGTAACATTCTAAAGATTGTTCAAATTCCTTTTACCAAGACACTCCTAATACGGTTAAGATCCTAATAGATGTGAGGTAAATCCCTTGACCAGGTCACACCTAATAGTGTGTATTATAATATTTAACTAGATTGGCTTTTAACCGAGCATACTTTATAAGAGTATTTTCTTTAGTGGGTGACAATTCTCACAATGGTTCTTCCCAAAGCTGGGTTTCCATTTTAAATATTGGAGTTACATGTGATAAATGATTTATGTGATTGATTTGTTGATTGTTAAAGTTTATTTACTATTGTTAGTAAATAGTGAATTATGTTTAACCGAGTTAATCAAAGAAATTTTTTTGAGGTACTTGGAATCACGGATTACTGATTCATCCCCTTCTCTATAATCCAATAGTTTTTACTCCTTAGGGGGAGTAATGGTTTGAGCATAAGATGATTTTTTCACCCATTGGTTGAAGGTCTTGAATATTTGAAAAAGATACACCTAGAAAAGAAGGCAGAAAAGGATGTGTGTAATGACACCCTTTTCCATTTATGTCAAAGGGGGAGAGATATTAGTAAAAAATCCTTACTGGTTTAGAAAGAGTTTTATAGAGGATATTTGTAGATTGATTGGTTTTCTCATATAGTGTCATAATTTCCAAAGGGGGAGATTGTTGTAAATTTTTTTGCAATTGTTGGCATTCATTGTTTTGTCATTGATGTCAACATATGTTTCAATAGGGGAATCTAGAAATTACAAACAGACTGGATAGATAGGTTACAAATAATTGTACAAACAATGTACAATGAATTAGCTCCTACGAGATGAGATTTGGGTAGAAGTCCATGTTTAATACATGTAGTTATGTTCACATATGTTTATATTCTCATTTTCTCAAGTTATGGATGAATTGACAAAGACTAGTTATAGGGCCAATAACTGGGAAATTCACAAAGTTGGTCTCAATATGTGAAGCATATCTTCAGTGAAAGTGTATTAATCCTTGCAAACTTAAACAATGTCAGAAGACACATGAGAGAGTCTATTGTATGATCACTGAGAACTTGTGCAATTGGTGACATCATCTGTGGCATGTACTCTAGTAAAGATTCCTTTGGAAGCTGACCTAGGAGTGGTAGCATGTTCTTGATTAATCAAGTATGGATTAATGTTGTGGTTGAACTTTTTATGATTTGTAATTGTTGTAAAATTTTTAAGGATGTCATGTGTATCCTTGCATTGGTCTATGCAATGTTTTTTTTATTGGAGAGGTCCTATAATTGGCCGACCCAAGAATTATGTATGTAACTTGTATATAAGGAAGTCTTTCCTTATGATTACTTGTGGTGGAGTGCGTGTGATCTAAAATGACTATTGATATAGAGAAGAGGTTGTGCATTGAGGCACAAGGAAGGGACTATCTTTGTAGACGTTAGTTCTAGAAGTTAGTTTAGATAATATTATTATAAATATTTTAGATCTTTGGACAGTGAGTCCTGAAGGTGGATATAACCTTCCTTTGGTCAAGTGATTAGGTTGTGAGCCATTTATAATAAAAATTAATAGGTTTGTGACTCCTAATAGGGTTTTTATTCTAAAAAAGACTGTACTATTATAATCAATCAGTTCCTAATAGGGCTAGAACTCTTTACCAGGTTATTATGCTCATAGTATTGATTTGTGTGTATCATCCCCACCAAGGTTTTTCCCTTAACAATTTTTTCCTCGTAAAAAATATTGGTGTTATTGTGTTATGATTATTTTTATTTCTTCATATAGTCTATATTTTGAATTAAGAATAACAATTATCAACTGGTTCACCCTCCCCCCCTCTTAGTTGATTGGGATATTATTACTCTAATAGGAACTACTTGAGGTTTTGATGTAGGAGGTTATGGAAAAAATTCAGAAGAAGATGGAGTGGAAGCCTTTGGACGCTTAGATGCCAACATTGATTTTTTATTTTTCTCCAAGTACTTTAAGAGAGACTTGGGAATCTACATAGCTTTTGATTTTTCTTTTCTTTTGAATGCTTTAGGATGCACTTATTAGATGAGGGATTAAGGAACCCACATTTTCTTTGATTTTTTTCTTCTTTGCTTGATGAACTTTTATGGTCTTTTAAATACCTCTTTTTTCTTTGTAGTCACATGTCGATCATATAGGACATAGTGATCTTCATATATAAGCAGATTCTTATATTTAAAAAAAATCTCCTACCTGATTTGGGTGTGGTTTGTTTCCTTAATTCCACACTTATGCCATTGTAAATTTCCAAAACATCTTGTCATGCTTCATTCTCACTTTCTATTGTCTGCATATTGTTCTAATTTGTACTCATGCTCTCAAAATAAATATCATAGGGGTTAGGGCTACAATATTATTCTCTAACTTGAAAATTTTCATCTACTCTTACATTAGCACTTTTAATCAGTTTCATAGCTCTTAGCTATAGGCTTTACTCTTAGTAGAGTATCCAAGGAATAATCCTTCATCACTTCTAGCATCAAATTTTCCTATACATTCATCTCTCTTAATGTAGCATTTACCTCCAAAAATTCTAAAATAACTAACAATAGGTGTCTTACCATACCATAGCTCAAATGGTGTTTTGCATGTACCTTCTCGGATTTGTACTCTATTCATTGTATATGAAGCTATATTGACTACTTCTCTCCAATACATATGTGGGACCTTTCCTTCTACCAACATTATTCTTACAGCATCAAGAACTATTCTATTTCTTATTTCAACAACACTATTTTGCTGTGGTGTCCTAGGTGCTGAAGTCTTCCTCACAATACCATGTTCTTCACAAAAGGTATTGAACTCATGTGAAGTGAATTCTCCACCTTTGTCTGATCTTAAACATTTTATATTTAAACCTATCTCATTCTCAACTTTTTCCTTATAGAACTTGAAAGTTTAAAATGCTTCTACATTTTCTCTAAGAAATCCTACCCACATCATTTTAGAGTACTCATTAGTGAATATAATAAAGTACTTGTTTCAAAAGTATGACCTGGTCTGAGTAGGTCCACATAGATCTATATGAATCAGTTCCAGCTTTCCATTTGCTAAGTATCCTTTTCTTGTGAAGCTGCTTCTTGTCTTCTTTCCCAAGACACACTCTTTGTATGTAGTGTTGGTTGGTTCCACAATCTTAGTTAGATATCTGATAGCATTATACCTACTTAGAATATTTGATACCAATATCGGGATGATTATTGTCCAAGATCCCATAACATTGTAACTAGGTTGTTTTCAAGTTTGCACAACTTAACTCATCCATATAGGGTTTTGGTTAGAATAACAATGTCCAAATCAAATGAGAGAGGTGGGGGGGGGGTGAATTAGTTGATGCCAATATAGAATACTTAAACTTTAACTTCAAACTTGTTTCTTAAAACAAAACATTGAACTAAAAAAGTGAATACAACAATAACACACATACATATGAACACCAATATTTGTTCTTGAGGGAAACCCCGTTAAGGGAAAAAAAACCCGATGGGGATGGTACCCATAAATATTTGCACTATAGGTATAATAACCCTGTTAAGAGTTCTAACCCTATTAGGGGCCAAGTATTGTAATAGGCAGATCTTGGTTAAAGGACAAACCCTGTTAGGAGTCTTTTACAATGTGATCCTAATTAAGGAATCAACCCTATTAGGAGTCTAGCCTTGTAAAGGGAATTACCCTATTAGGGGTGTACAATGCATCAACTTTGTCAAGAGATTTGAGAGTTAAAGCCACACTCAGGTTCTCCAAACCGTGCAACTTCAAGTCTGAAATAATTTTCCTTTGAAACTACTTCAAGTCTTCAACTATTACCAAGAAAGCTCCACCTTGTGCTGAAGTGGATAGCTACTATTCTCCAAATAGTATCCAATGCATCCCTAGGATTGCATTCACCTTTGCATCTTGCACATGTAGTTCCACACTATTTTCTAAGGAATTCAATCCTTAAATACAAGTTATAACAATTATATCCTAGTCATCCTTAATAAGATAAGTCCTATTTAAAAAATACAAATGGACCCATGTGAAGATGCACATGACACCTTTTACAATATTACAACATAATTATTACATCAATCAATCATTCAGATCCATTGATTAAGCTCACACATCACATTACTTGAAACATGTTCCAAGTCGGCCTCCAAATAGGTCTTCACCAATGCACATGCCATAGTTAATGTCACCTATATTATCATGACTCCATATGATTGCAATAGGATCTCCAGCCAGTGTCCAACATGAAACTATGTTCACAGATCATAATTTAAATAACCATGATTTTTATCTACAAAGTTCTGCAATCACCTCTACGAAAACATAGTTTTTATCTCCTCAGAAACAACTACCAGTAAACCAATCATAACTCTTTCCAATTAGATCATAAGAGTGTGTGATCATGGATGATGATCCAAGACATCATGAGGAGTCTTTCTCTATGTGCGCACATGTTAATTCTTTGTACAATATTCATACAATTCTCTACAACTTGTCTGCAAGATTCTAATCAACCAGTCAATAATATATGTTGCCATCAATGGCAAAATCTATCATGAATGCAACATACAACCACCATAGCATGCCTCCAACATTACTTAGATAATCCTCCATAGGAATACCATTAGCATTCATGCTAACAATATCCCCCTTTGGCATTGATGGCAACATAGATGAAAAATATCTAAGTTCCATAAATACCAAACATGCCTATACTGTATCTGCATCATCATCTTTTTGAATCTTCTTCATCAATCATCAAATCCTCCAAAGGATGATCCTCTAATTTTTTTTCATGTGACATTCTCTCCCCCATTGAAATCAATGTCAAATGTGTCATGATGTCTCAAATATTTCTCTAACTTAGCTCAAATATATATACTCCTCCATAGAGGAAGCATCAAGCATTTAGTTTAGATAATGAATTAGTGCTCTGATATTTTTGGACTAATGTGATTCCTGCATCAATTACTCAAGAGTAGGATGGGTATGACCCCTAGCATACCTCTCAAATACTCAAATGTATCCTTAGGTAGAGGTTTTGTGAAAATGTTTTCTATTTTATCCTTTGTAGTCACATATTCTAACTTTACTTCATTCTCTGCTACTTTGTCTCTCAAGAAATGATACTTTATTGCTATATGTTTTGTCTTTGAATACATAACAGGGTTCTTTGACATATTTACCATGCTAGTATTGTCACAATGGATAGTGACTGAATCTTCTAGATATACTCCAATGTCCTTCAATATTTTCTTCATCCATATGATCTATGCAAAATTGATTACTACTGCAACATATTCTGATTCTATAGTAGATTGGGGGATGTAGTCTTATTTCTTGCTAAGCCAAGAGACCAATCTTTTACCAAGGTAGAATGCTCCTCCACTAGTACTATTCATGTCATCTACATTCCCTTCCCAATCAACATTAGTGAATGCATGAAATGTAATGTCCTATGATCTATCATACCATAGACCAAACTTAGTTGTGCCTTTCAGATATCTGAATATCCTTTTTAGTGCCATAAGGTGAGATTCTTTAGGATCTTGAAATCTTGCAGCAATTCCAACAACATTGGCTATATCAGATCTAGTATGTGTCAGATATTGAAGACCTCCAATCATTGATCTATACCTTGTCTGAGGTACATTCTTTTCTTCTTCTTCCAATGATAACTTTTTCCAGTTGCCATAGGAGTTCCCATAGGTTTACTATCATCTATGCTAAAAAATTTCACTAGTTCTTTGAGATATTTGGTATGAGATATTAATATCCCTTCTGTACTTTGACTGATCTCCAATCTAAGGAATAATTTCATCTCCCCAATCATAGACATTTCAAATTCACTTTTCATTTCTTCTACAAACTTGTTTCTCATATCATCATTTCCTCCAAATATAATATCATCAACAAAAACTTCAACAATCAAGATACCTTCTTCAGTGATTCATAGGTATAGTTTTCTATCAGCATTTCCCTTCTCGAATCTCAACTAAATCAGATACTTATCCAATCTTTCATACCAAGCCCTTGGTTCTTGCTTCAATCCATATGGAGGCTTCTTCAATCTGCAAACTAGATCCTCATTCCCTAATAAAGGAAATCCATTAGGTTTCTCAATGTATACTTCCTCTTCAAAGTCTCCATTAAGAAAAGTTGATTTCACATCCATCTGATATACTTTGAAATTTTTATGGGCAACATAAGCTAGGAATAATCTCACTACCTCAATTCTAGAAAAAAGTGCAAAGGTTTCTTCAAAATCAATTCCTTCTTGCTGTGAATATCCTTTACATACCAATCTTGATTTGTTTCTAAAAATAGTGCCTTCTTCATTCATCTTGTTCCTGTATACCCACTTGGTCCCAATCACATTTTTTTCTTTAGGCCTTGGAACCAATTCCCAAGTGTTGTTTTCTGAATCTTCTCTACTTCTTCCTTCATGGAAATGATCCATGATTCATCTCTGTATGGCTCCTTTGTGGACTATGGTTCTACTTGAGAAATGAACCAGATGACATTTGTAGATTGTGACCTTTCTTCTCTATTTTTCAATCTTGTTCTAGTTCCTTTGTTTTTGTCACCAATGATATGATCCTTAGGATGATTTCTTAGAACATATTTGGGTGTGGTTTGTTCCCTTAATTCCACACTTATGCCATTGTCGATTTCCAAAACATCCTATGATGCTTCATTCTCACTTTCTATTGTTTGCGTATTGTTCTGATTTGTACTCATGCTCTCAAAAGAAATCTCATAGGGGTTAGGGCCACAATATTTTTCTCTAACTTGAAACTTTTCATATACTCTCAAATTAGCACTTTCAATCAACTTCCTATTTCTTAGATTCTAACATCTACAGGCTTTAGTTTTAGTAGAGTATCCAAGGAATAATCCTTCATCACTTCTATCATCAAATTTTCCTATACATTCATCTCTCTTAATGTAGCATTTAATTCCAAAAATTTTGAAATAACTAATAGTAGGTGTGTTACCATACCATAACTTAAATGGTGTCTTGCATGAACCTTCTTTGATTTTTACTCTATTCATTGCATATATAGTTGTATTGATTGCTTCTCTCCAACGCATATGTGGGACCTTTTCTTCTATCAACATTATTGTTGAAGCATCAAGAACTATTCTATTTCTTCTTTCAGCAACACCATTTTTCTGTGGTGTCCTAGATGTTGAAGTCTACCTCACAATACCATATTCTTCACAAAAGGTATTGAACTCATGTGAAGTGAATTCTCCACCTCTACCTAATTTTAAAGATTTTATCTTTAAACATGTCTCATTCTCAACTTTTTCCTTGTAGAACTTGAAAGTTTCAAATGCTTTTGATTTTTCTCTAAGAAATCCTACCCACATCATTCTAGAGTAGTAATCAGTGAATATAATAAAGTACCCGTCTCCAAAGTATGACCTGGTCTAAGTAGGTCCACATAGATCTATATAAATCAGTTCTAGCTTTTCATTTGTTGAGTATCCTTTTATTGTGAAGCTTCTTCTTGTCTTCTTTCACAAGACACACTCTCTGCATGTAGTGTTGGTTGGTTTCACAATCTTTGGTAGATCTATGATAGGATTATTATTAGATTCTTTTACCATGTTGTCAAAGTTGATATGACAAAACCTTCTATGCCATAACTAGCTATCATCAGTTTTTGCAACAAAACAAATGACGTCAGTAGAGTTTAACTAGGATATATTACCTCTGGTCTTAGAACCAGATGCGATCAGTTCTCCATTAGTTCCTCTAATAGAGAAATGACCATTCTTGAATTCTAGATGATAGCCCTTATCCACAAGTTGTCCAACACTTAAGATGTTATGTTTTAAGCCATCCAAAAATAGTACATAATTAGTATTAGTTTTTCCATCCAAAGTAATCGATCCTTTACCAACAATCATTCTAGGGGTATTGTCACCAAACCTTACAACACCACCATCAAAATTATTTAACTGAATGAATCTATCTTTGTCACCAGTCATATGATGTGAACATCCACTATCAATTATCCAATCAGTTTTCTTATCAACATGAGAAACGAAGGATTTTTATTGATAGATAGGATCTTCTTCTTTGATAGCAATAAAAGCCAATACATCATTGAATTCATCATCTAAATATTTAGACAAATTACTACCATATTAGCATTCCTTATAATTCTTGTATTTACCATATTTAGGCCTATGCTTAGGTAATCTAGTTGGACATATAGATGAAAAATGACCAACCTTATTGCAATTAAAACATTTTAAAGGTAATTTCCCTTCAAACTTACCTTTGCCTTGAATTTCTCTTTTGGCAATCAGGTCCATGATATTCTCATCCACCTAGTTGCCTAGTCTTTGAATCTCTTCCCAGTCTTCAACATATTCTCCAAGATCTTCGTTGTTCTTTCTTACTCTACTAGATCTAGCTTCAACACATCCATTTCTATGTGTATTTTCTTTAAATGTTGTCTCCATCTTAGTTAGTGTATCCTTTATCTCTGCGGTCTCAAAGGTAGTTAGTTTAGCCACTAACATTTCTCTAGTGAAGTCTTTGTATTGTGGTATGGTCTCCTCCAAAGCAAGAACATTGGGTTTGTAGGTACGAGTCATAGATCTCATAATTTTATCTATGACTTCATCTTTTGTATAAGTGCCTCCATTGTTTATGATTCCAATCACACATTCAAATACCATCTAAACATACATCCTTATTGTTTCATCATCCTTCATTTGGATTGTCTCCATCTTTGTTCTCCAATTCTATAACTTTTCTCTCTTAGTGTATTCATATCCTTCATAGAGTGTAATTAGTCTTTACCAGATCTCACTTTCCTTTGTAAGATCTCTGACCTCTATGAATTCTCCATCAGATAGTACATTAACCAAGCCTTCCTTTACAACAACATTGCATACAAAAATTTTCCTTTCTTCTTAAGTAGTAGCAAGTGTCTCAAGGTCTTTCTCTCCTATGATAGGTACATCTTTCCAGGTAATTAGCCAATATTCCAACCCCATACACATCAGATGATTCTCCATCTTTTCTTTCCATGTGTCAAAATTTTTTGCATCAAACTTAGGACTCTCTTTTCTAAATAAGGCCATCTTGATCTTTACCTTAAGTTGTTAGGCTTCTTGATTGAGGACCAAAAGGTCTGATACCAATTGTTAGAGTAACAATGTCCCAATAAACTTAGAGGGTGGAGGGGTGAATTAGTTGATGCCAATATAGAATACTTTGACTTTACCTTCAAACTTTTTTCTTAAAACAAAAGACTAAACTGAAAAAGTGAATACAACAATAACACACATACACATGAACACCAACATTTATTCTCGAGGAAAAACCTATTAAGGGAAAAACACTGGTGGGGATGGTACCCATAAATATCTGCACTATAGGAATAATAACCCTGTTAAGAGTTTTGACCTTGTTAGGAGCCAAGTATTACAATAGGTAGGTTCGGGTAAAAGCAAAGACCCTGTTAGGAGTCTTTTACAATGTGATCCCAATTAAGGAATTGACCCTGTTAGGAGTCCAACCCTATTAAAGGAAATTAACCTATTATGTGTGTACAATGCATCAACCTGATCAATATACTTGAGATTTAAATCCACCCTTAGGTTCTCCAAACCTTGCAACTTCAAGTCCAAAATAATTTTTCTCTAAAACTGATTCTAGTCTTCAACTAGTGCCAAGAAAGCTCCACCTTGTGCACAAGTGCACAACTACTATTCTTCAAATAGTATCCAATGCAGCCCTAGGATTGCATTCACCTTTGTATCTCACACATGCAGTTCCACACTATTTTCAAAGGAATTTAATCCTTAAATACAAGTTATAACAATTATATCCAAGTCAGCCTTAATAGGATAAATCCTATTTACAAAATAAAAATGGACCCATCCAAAGATGCACATGAAATTTTTTACAATATTAAAACATAATTATTACATCAATTAATCATTCAGATCCATTGATTAAGCTCATACATCACATTTCTTGAAACATTTTCCAAGTCGACCTCCTAATAGGTCTTCGCCACTGCACACACCATAGTTGATGTCAATTGTATGATCATGAATCCATATGATCGTAATAAGCTCTCCATCCAGTGTCCAACATGAACCTATATTCACACATGATAAATTAAACAACCCTGAGTTCTATGCACAAATTTGTACAATCAACTTTGTGAAAACACAATTTCTATCTCTTGAAAAATAACTACCAGTAAACCAGTCATAACTCTTTCCAATCAGCTCATAAGAGTGTATGATCATGAATGGTGATACAAGACATCATGAGGAGTCTTCCTCTAAGTGTGAACATGCTAATTCTCTATATAGTATCCATACAATTCTTTGCAACCTATCTGCAAGCTTCTAATCAACCAGTTAATAACATATGTTGCCATCAATGACAAACTCTATCATGAATACAACACAAAACCACTATAGCATTCCTCCAAAATTACTAGGATACTCCCCCATAGGAATGCCATTAGAATTCATGCTAACACATATATAAGAGGATTCTTATATTTATGATTTTTTTGTTTGACATCCAAATTCCTTCCAAAAGACTTGGAATTTATGGATGAATAAGGCTGATATGGCTGGTTCATATGGATAAGTTGATATGAAGGGTTCAATGACACATGTATTTTTTGGTCTTAATAGGAGATAGGGTATTTGGATGAAAAATATAGGAGTGATAGGCATGGTGGATGGTGAAATATAAGGACCTAATATAGATGGAAGGTTTGAGGGTTTTAGATTTATAATATAGGGACCAAGGATGGATTTGGAGGATTCAAAAGGGTAATGGATAGGGATATCAAAATCTACAAAGTGAGATGTGTGGCCGATGATCTCATCTTTATGATTCATCTTTACACCAACACGATCATGAGTATAACAAGCTCTTATTTATGATTCATCTTTACGCCGAGGAGCAACTGAAGCTTTTGGGCATTTTTTCTTATGCAAAGGATTTGGAAGGATAGGAAATTTTTGAGGTGTATATGGAGGACTATAACAAGAGGATGAGGGGATACTTGGTCTTGAAAAGGATCTTTGGATATCATAGGAAGAGTGTTGTACTCTTGATCTTGCTTAGGAAGTTGAGGGCTATGTGGCTCTTGAGATGGAGGGGTATCTTTTTGAAATAAGGTAAAGGGTATGACTGGGATATCATTGGATACTTGGGATATGGTACCTTGGTCAATTATTGGATAGGGATGGATGTCTTGATGTGGATATTCATCAAGACTTATTTCTTCACCTTTTTAATTATCCTCTTGACATGGAGCCACTTCCAAGGATGAGGTGGGATTTTGGATCTGGGTGAGAGATGTTTGAAGAGATGATGAAGGATGATTTAAAAAAACTTTTATAGGTGTTGAAGCACATGGAAGATTTGGATCCATGCTCTTTGACCTATGTAAAAGACTTTTAGAAAGAGGTAAGCTATCATAGATCTCTTTTAAAGGAAACCCTTGAGAGTAAACATATTCAACATGAAAAGCATTAGGTTCTTTGTTCAATGGAGTACCTTTGTATAGATTAGATTCTTTAGAAGGTGACTACATGTTAGAAGAAGTAGAAGCTACATCAAAATCATTACTAGACATAGGTCATGATGTTGATCAATCTTGAGAGTAGTATCTTCATTAGATGATTTGTTAGGATTTTCTATTTCAATTATGTCATCATCAATTAGATCTTGTATTTTATCATTCAAATCCACACAATTTGAAGTTTTATGCTCATTATTTCTATGTTAGGAATTGTAGGTAGTAAAAAATGAGGTTCCACATGATGCGTCTTGAGGTACCATGATGAGATTATTTTCAAGAAGCTCTTCCAAGGCTGATTCGTAAGATTGTTCGAAAGGGGTGAATGATGTATCCACTAGACTTGTTGAGATGTTAAATTCAAGATCATGTGTATTTTATTTGTTGTTGTTATAGGAATTATATAAAAGACTCTCAAATGAATGTGATGTAATTTCCTTTTCAAGCTCTTGATCATATATTGGACTATCATCAATTTGTAGAAAATATTCTTGATGAACAATTGGATTCTCTCAAGATTGCAAAGTAGGCTCTTGATTAAATATGAGATTGATGTGAGATTGTGAAGTAGCATTTTTATTTGAGTAAGATGAATATATGGATGAATCTTGATCATAAAAGGAAGGGAAAATTGATCTTAATGAGTACTTATTGGATGATGTATCATTTTCTTCCTTTAGGTCTTTAATTTGAGATCTCAAAGATTGGATTTGTTTTGATATGTCTGAAATAATAATCTATTCTTCCTTGGTAGGAGTGTAGGATTTAGCCCATTTATTTTTAGACATTCTGAGATTGTCTTTCTTCTTTCTCTCTTCAGAGTGTCTACAAGAGCTTTTGGTTTGGACATGAATGAAAGATTGATGTGATTGATAGCTTGAGAGTGACAAGGTATGAAGATCAAATCCAGGATGATTAAGTGACTTTGCCTTGAAAGATGAATGAATGATGGGATTGAGGTTTGATTGCTGATAAAGATAATAATATTTGATGAAAAACTAGGTACAAGGTATCAGAGTTAAGGATAAGCCACCTAGGTAAGTGACACTAGTGACTCAGGTTTAGAAAAGATGATTTGATGAACGCTTGATTGATTTTATTGGCTTTGAACTTGATGGAACAAGGGCCAATTAATGTTGGTTGGATGGGAGATGAAATGAGTTCACTCATAGATTAGGACATGGATCAAAAAACTAGGTAGATGTGCTATCAAATCACAGGTATAAGTTCTCTGATAGAGGTATATTGACCATAGGATTGATCAATAAGTTTTCATGCATGGTCTAAAAATAGAAAATCAAGTCAAAATAAGCTATATAATCCCAAAAGTTCATAGGTTCATACGATAAAATGAAAGCTCATATGATAGAAGGAGGTCCAAGACAATAAAATAGTATTCTCATATGAAAAAGTTCTAGCAAGATCAAGGTGGGAAGTAACTTGTATAATAATATGTTTATCAATTATCAAGGTGTGCAAGACATGAGGGTTTTTCCACTGAGTTTTGAACTATTTCAATCATTTTGAGTTTCCAATTTTTTAAGTTTCCTAGTGTTGTGTTGGTTTTCAATTATTTTTTGTTTGTTTTTCAAATGATTTAATGCTTAATAGGCACATCAAAAAACCAATATAAAGGGGAATCCAAATACAAGCTACCCTAAGGAAATTGGTGTAGGAAGAAAATATTTTCTTGAAAATGTAGGTACACACCCAATAGCTAATCAGAATACAACCACTGGAGAACACACAATGGATCTCTCAATTTTGTATTAGCCGAATCCAAATGCTAATGGGGGCATGATATGGCAAGTGATCTTGGGGGAGTGACTAACTCCCTTGCAGAAAGATTATCAACCTTTCAAAGGTGAGCCAAGTAGCTTCTAACCTGAGGTGTTTAGTAAAGGTTTCCATTTGTAACTATCCCCTATAGTTCTGTAAGTAGGATTGAGGCCTATAGCCCTACAAGTACTTAGATATGGTAGTCTCACATGTAGGATTGAGGCCTCTCAGCCCTACACATATAAAAGTATATTCTATCATAGTCTCGTAAACAAGATTGAGACATGAGAATGTCCTACGAGTACCAAGATAATACAGTCTCACATGTAGGATTGAGGCCCTCAAGCCTTGCATATATCAAAGTAAATGGAATACATATAACTATGTCCCCTAAGACTTTAATCTCAAAAGGAGGCTTTTGATTATAGTGGGTTAGAATGGATGGGTTTTCCTGTTCCCACTTGAGTTGTTCCCGTGAAAATTTTCCCTCAATGGTAGGCTAGCTAAAAGGTACACATGCGACAAACAAAAAAGTTTCAAGGGTCTATATTTATGATTGTCTATATAGACAAGAGCATACTCTCCTACCTCTACACTTTTTGAAGACTCATCAAGCATGCATGTTCATTGAGCCAATCCATTTTTAATGATCAATTTGATGCTTCTAGGTTTTTGATTGTATATACAGACAAGAGCATAGTCCCCTAACAATAAATTAAACATAAAAAAAACCTATTAAGATGCCTAAGAAAATAAATTATGAAGACACGAGATTTGATTTTATCTCCTTAGGTGACCTACAAAATTGATTTGTCAGTAGTTTTTTGAAGTGCATCTTGGATGAATGTTTTGCATAAAATTAGGTTATGCTATTCAAGAGATCAGAAAAAATAGAGAACAAGCAAGGGTAAGTGTTAGCAATAATTAAATCCAATCAAGAAATAGGGACCTGATAGAATAGTTTTCAAAAATATAATTTTTCTAGCCATTATTTGTTATCCAAATTAAAATGACAAAGAACAAACCCCCATTAGAATTTCAAGAGCTTTCTAGAAATCTAATTTTTTTAGAAAAATTCAATGATATGCATCCAGGATTAATTTTGTATGAAAGAATCATAAAAAAATTATAAATCACATAAAATTGATCAAACAAATCTGATTTTTTTTACTGTAGATTTCAAAAACCAACCCCAAGTTGCAATAATATTTTATCAGAAAATTCATTATTTTGTGCCCAAAATTATTATTTTTTATGAAAAATCATACAAAAATTATAAGTTGCATAAAAGTGATTAGAAAAATATTAATTGTTAATTGTAGAGTCCTGACATCATCCCAACCTGTAATTAAAATTTTGTCATAAAACTCATTGATTTGTCCCCAAAATTATTTTTTTATGAAAAGTCATAAAAATATTATAAATTTTTGAAAATTGATTTGAAAAATCATAATTTTTGCCTATAGACTCTAGACATCATCTCCAACCCGAATAAATACTTTATTAGAAAATTCATTGTTTTTTGCCCAAAAATATTTTTTTATGAAAAATCATAAAAAAATATAAATTCTAGAAAAGTGATTAGAAAAATTGAAAATTTTCACTATAGACTCCTTACATCATCCCCAGCTTAGAGTAAACATTTCATTGAAAAATTTCATGTCTTTTAGGAGATATGGAAAAATATTTGAAAACCTACACTCAAAAACAAATCAGCAAAGAAAAGCTTAGTGATCCGAAAAATCAAGGATTTGAGGCCAAAAATCTAAGTTGAGCCCCACAGTGTGTGCCATAAATGCATTTGTGAAATTTGATCCTATAAGATGCAATAAAAAACACTTCACTAGATCATTAGATGCATGGTTTGTCAAATGAAATCAGATAAATAAATATAAAACCATACAATTCGATCTATTGCCTCCTAAACGATGCGAGTATGGATGCTCTCAAAATTTTCAAGCGATATCAATGACTTGAATACACCGAGAAGGAGGGTTTCTATATGAATGCAAGATTAAACAATATTTTTGTATTTTTTATGATGCAAATAAGATATGAGAAAATAGGCAAACTAAATGAAATTTATGCTATAATGATATGCAAATAACTAAGCAAGAATATGAAAACTCTCAAATTGATGAATTGATGCACAATATCTCCTTCTCAAAATGTGCAAAATAATAATGTTATCAAAATTACACATATTAAATGAGAAGACAAGTTTTCCTCTTATAGAAAACTTGATAAAATCAATGGTAGAGATTGATTTATATGAACGATCAAGATTAATCCAAAGCTGAGTTCAAGTTGAGTTAAAAAATGCTTTTTGAGTTTATTTGAGGAAATAAGAGATAAAACAGATTGATTTAATCTTTTATACTTAAGTTAACTTTTTTCCTTTTAAATGATTTAATAAATTATGCAACTTAACTTTTTAACTCAAACTTGTCTTGTTTTTATCAACTTTATTTTTATCAATCTTTAATTTTTGTTTTAATCAATTTCTCCTTTACATTTATTTCAATTTTGATGATAATCCATTATTTTTGTCGATTTTTTGATTTATCTCAAATTAATTCATTTTTATGTTTAAATGAAAAATGGATTTAATTTAATTAATGTGTTAGGACATTGAATTAAATTAATTGATTTAAATTGATTTAATAGCTAAATAATGTTGATGTGTAAGAATTACTTAATTTTAATGATTTTGTAACTTTGATGATCATATCAGATTGAAAGAAATTGAATTGCCTTTTGGGTTAGGACTTCTATGATTATGATCAATCATTGAGATTAGGGGCCCATGGTTTAGGAGAACAATTTTAGGTGATTACTGGTAAAAAAAACCTCACCATTGAATTCGAGTTGGATAAATAATGAATTTTGATATATAACTTTCCCTATTTTGGCCACGATTGGAAAAATTATAATTTTTTATGTTATCAATGTGATGACTATCAAATTTATTTGTAGGGAAAGAAAAAATATTTTTCCCATTGTCATACATTTTCCTGTAAATATTAAAATGACATTAACTATAATAGCTCACGAGAGGAGCATATATAATTATGCAAAAGAGAAATTTATACCATCTGATGGCACAAAACTCAATATTACGTAAGAATAATGAACAAAGAGTCTTTGAGTTAGTATTATCAGGTCCAAGATTATTGCGGGGTGGATCAGTAATCTAACAAATTAAAATTTTTATAAACTATTCAACAACTTGCATTAAGTAGCATTCATTGCATGAATAAACAAACCAATGAAGATAAACATCCACAACCATGCAGCACAATAAAACCAATATCTTTCTCGTGGAAACCCAACTGGGAAAAACTACGTGTGGGGATGACACCCACAAAAAAATTTGCACTCTTCTGAAGTACCCCCAGTTAAGAGCTTAGCTCTATTAGGAGTTTATAAATGACCAATTAAGAGCAAGACCTTGTTAGGTGCTAATATTTGACCTATTAGGAGCAACCCTATTAAGGGATTTCAAAACCTAATTAAAGAGTCACTTGGTTAAATGATTTACAAATCAAACCTATTAGTTTCTACCCGGTTAAGGGATTTTATCTTGATGAAACTGTTAGGAATCAAAAAGTGAAAGTGAACTAATAAAATAACACTCCTCTTCTAGTAAAGATCCAGTTCAAGCTAAATCTTTGCTTCACATGCAGACCATAAAAATTGTACATTCACACAACTACATTCATAGTCTTTCTCTTCCACTCACACTTCTCATAATACATTAAAATGATATCTAAAATGTTTTAGAACTCAAGGTGGTAAAACAACCTTAATTACATTTGAGTTTCATCTCAGATCCACCAAAACATGTTACCAAAACCAAATCCATCAATAAAAAGATTTGTTTGATTTCCAATTCAAACCACACAATGATTGACAAAGAGAAGTCAAACCACATCACACTTCCCAATGTTCCTATACAACTTCAAGAAATTTGATCATAACAATCATGAAAATGAAAACTCATCACTCCACATCCATCTTCAATGTCACTACGATCCCTGGAACACATAATCTCTTACCACAACATGATACATTTCCACCAATTGAGGATTTGACTGATTGTTCTAAGAACTTCTTTTAGTACTCACTGAGTGATCTTCTATCCATTGTAACTATGTCTTCTGATCACCAATCATGATGCGGTAGCAACAAAAAATCCATAATATAGTCAAGATAACATATCCTAAACCACAACACCTGAATCCAAACCTATTGGACAAAATCATCAAATCATTCTTCCTTGGCTACATCATGTTCTTCCTGTTGACTTATCAACCTTTAATCAATCATAAGTCACATCATACATATGATAAACCTGTGCGATCATAAATACAACATCTAGAGACATCACTTAGTCTTCCATTACAATCACACACTCCAACTCTTAACACAACTCTAGATTCAAACTTTTGAACATACATTAGCATAATAGACACACTATCAACCAACAAACACTAATTTGACATCACTGACAACATCATAATTGATCAACCCAACATCGGGTCTGCATCAAATACATGCCATAACATAATCAACTTATCTTAATTTTGATGAAGGTGATCTAATTTTTGATCATGTGATTGTATTGTGGTGTTTTCATTGTTGGCAACATGATCCATGCAAGGCATGCGATCAATTTTACTGATAGTGTTGAAGGATTAACTTGAAGAATCAACTAAGTGTTCAATCAATTGGAAAGAAGACAATATGCAAGGTTCAAGCGAATGAAATTGGAGTTGGACATCAAGTTAAGAGATGCGATTGGGAAGATATCATCTACATAGGCCCATTTAACAACTTTTATGATCGCATCAGTTAGATTGAATAAAACAACGAGTTATTAAGTATTGAAGTAGCACTGGCAGTAAGAAGAGGAGACAGACAAAGTGAATTTAGCTAGATTAGCCAACCAGTCAATTTAGAGTTAGTAAATATTTTATTTACTAATTTTTTAATGTTGTGTTGACTTTATTTAGTTGATTAATGCATTTTTGCATGATTGATTTTTAATTTTATGTCAACGAGTAAAACATGTTTTTAGCAAAGGCCGACTTGGAAAAATTATTTTATAAAAGAAGGTTGAAATTGAGTTTTAGGGTAAGATGTGATGATGTGATATGTGGTAACTTGTTATGATATGTGGTTTAAATGGTGTTGTGATCAGAATTGAAGTGGATTTGTCAGGCAGGAAGTGTCATAATCAGATCATTCATTCTTGGGTCTATCTCAAGACAAGCCCTAACATGTTTGTAAGTAAAATCCTTTAACAAGTTTTTCGAGTGTCATTTTTACATGAGACAATAGCTATGAATTTGGATGAAAAAATTCCCCTCTTGGAAGAATGATAGAATCAGTCTCAAGGTTCCTTTTAGGCTAGGTCTCAACTGTCTAGATATCTCAATCGAAGATAAACGTGAAACTATTCACGAGTAGGCCTTTGCTAGTTTGATCTTGGAGAGGTTGCAAAAACAATGTTAAAAAAATGATCTTTTTTTGTATATTTCAAAATATTTAAACAAAAATGATTTCTTAACATGCAAATTTAAATTTAATCTACGATCGATTCTTCAAAAAATGGAAAATAGTAAGGTAACAAGAATTGAATGAAAATTGCTATAAGTAAACCTAATGGACATAAACCATCATTGCATAACCTTGTGAATTAAATTACCATGAATATGGAGGAAACCCATAAAACATAGGTTTGAATAACTCAGAACCCTGATTTTGTAGATGAAATCATCAATGAAAATAAACATGAATGTAAGATTTGTCAAAATTCATCAGATCATGAAGCCACTACTAATGTATGCACACATGAGATAAATTTACCTTGAAGCACCGAAGAACAATCTTCCCAATAATTTTTCATAGAAAGATAATGCAACAATGATAAATACTAATGATGTAGGGGCATCCAAGGTTAAGGTAGCTCATTATATGTCCTCGGTGAAATTGCATGGGGTGTTTGTATTTTGGCTGGTGTTACTCAATTGTAACCTTAACTGATGGCCTCAGTCATTGAAGGAAGCTTCGTCACTGAAGGAACTTGGTAGTCTTTGGTGCTCGATGAAAGTGTTACTCGGTCATGCCTGTGGTGCTCGGTGATGCCTAGTGTGCTTAGTTAATTCACTGTCATTCAGTAGTTCTGGTTTACCGACTGGAGTTCTGTGTGATTTATTGAGCCGAATTTGTGCATTTATTGTTGGTAGCTATTGTTATAGGTCGACATGATGAATTAAATGTTTGTATATATTTGTAAGATGACTTGTATGACATTTAATTATTTGTTTGAGGGAGTTAATGGTTTCATCCAACTGACTTGTGGCTGATGATTAGTATTTATAGGATGTTTGGGTAGATGTTTAGGATAGAGAAAGACAAAAGGATCATTAGAGGATCATTGGAAGAGATCAGAGAAGTTCCTAACTTGAAGGCTTAGAAAATTAGATCTGAGGTTCTAAAAGCTGAAGTTGGTGAAGTTGTGGAAAAGATCTTACATGATCTTGTAAATCAGATTGATATCTGATAGTTGTTTGTAGCAGAGCTAGTGGTTTTCACACTTGGAGACAAGGAGATTGCTTGGAGGCTTGCGAGCTCAAGTTCAGATCTGCCTTAGGGTTTCCATCAACTTTTGATTGTCTTCAGAGATGAACTAGCTAAGATTGTATTGGATCTATTTGTGGATCTTGTAGAATTGTTTCATTTTGTAATTGGCCCTAACATGGAAGGCCTTATAGCTGGGCATGTTAATGAAAATTACTTGAAACATTTGTGGTGTTATCTATTGTATTGAGTATTCCGCTATGTAATTTTGTTGGTTGCAAGGTTTGGAATATCCTTCATTGGATCCACCATCCTTGACTGCATCAGGTGGTATCGAAGCTGAAGGTTTTGTTCTTGTTGGAACTGATAATTGATCATGAAGGTTGACCTAGTGAGGCTGATCTTGTGAAGTTGATCTTGTTAGAGTAGAGATTCTATGCAATCTAGATTGCAGATCTAGAGCACTAAACTTGTGGATCTTTCCCTAGTTGTTTGTTCAAGGTGGTAGGTTGAGATATAACTTGTACACAACTTGGAAGATTTCCACAAGGTGGTCAGTGAGGGTTTTTTACAGAGGGTTATTTTGCATATCTTTAAGGATGCCTTTGAGAATATTGGACCCTAGAGCTATTGCAGATCTTTGTGATGCTGTGGAATCAAATATTTGTGATAAAGTCAGATCTAAGATAGAATTGATGAAGAATGACATGGTTGTTGAGATCATGAGAGCTATTGCTAGTGTACCTCAGAATGTTGGTACTGAGGATGGCTATGAAGAAGCTGCTAAAGAATTTGAAACTACTATATCTAGTGGTGATGACCGGAGGAATAGATTTGATGAAGATAGAACTATTGGTTTCCTAGATCTAGAGCTCAGTTTAGTAGTAGCTATCGAATGGAAGTTTCTACTTTCTTTGGTACTTTAAAGCCCAAAAATCTAATTGATTAGATTGGTGAACTTGAAGATTTCTTTGAGTTGGAAGAAATTGAAGATCCTCTTCGGGTGAGATTAACATAGAAAAAGTTGAAAGGACATGTTGCTCTTTGGTGGAAGTTGATGGTGACTAAGTTGAAAGCTAAGTTCATACCTTATGACTATGAGCTTGACTTGTTTAAGAAGTTGTAGAATTTGAAACACATAGAGAAGATGAAGGTGAAATAAAGATCAATCAGTGGAGGTTGATGGTGACTAAGTTGAAAGCTAAGTTCATACCTTATGACTATGAGCTTGACTTGTTTAAGAAGTTGTAGAATCTAAAACAAAAGGATTTGTCTATTGAAGATTATATCGAGGAGTTCTAACAACTTACTATTCGGTTTGGACATCGAGAACTTGGTAAGGAAAAGGTAGCTCAGTATGTGAATGGTATGAGATTCAATATTCAAGATGAACTTGGTATGCTGAAGATTGATTCTGTTGAAGATGCTTATCAGTATGCTCTGAAGGCAGAAGATAAGTTGAAGAGGAAACAACCTAGTAACTCCTGACGAAAGGAGAAGATTGATCACTCGGTGAAGGATAAACTGACTGATGCAGAAGATGAACAAAAACCTATAGAAGCAAAGAAGAAGAAAGGTAGAGTTATCTTTAAGGGTACTTGCTATAATTGTGGTGAGGAAGGACACTGTTCTTTTGAGTGTACATAGAAGAAGGTTGACCAACAAACTGCTGTGATGAATGAGAACATTCAGAATGAACTTGAATCAGAGAACTTGTTGCTTCAACGAACATTTCTCTGTACAAAGGAGGAACCTTGTCAAAGGAGTAACTTGTTTAGGACCAGATGCAAATCTCATGGTAAACTCTATGATGTTATTGTTGATAGTGGTAGTATTGATAACCTTGTTGCTAGGGACCTGGTTCAGAAACCTGGTTTGAATAGAATGAAGCATTCTTGTCCTTATAGGCTTGGCTGGTTACAAGATGTTCATGCATTGGAAGTTAGAGAACAATGCTTCATTGATGTTCAAATTGGCCAGTACAAGGATCTTGTGTTATGTGACATTTTGAAGCTAAATAGTCATGATATATTGCTTGGTAGACCTTGGCAATATGATTGTAGAGCTATTTATGACTATGTCTGGAATGTGTTTACTGTTGAGAAGGATGACAAGAAGTTTTCACTGATGCCTTTGATGGATACAACACTCAGTAGGAAAAGCTTGAGTACTAGTAGAAGAGTAAAGATTGTGGATCTAGAGAAAATGAATGATTAGTTTGGAGAATTGACCTGTATTTTGCCAAGAAAATACTTGAAGAGGCAGAGGAAATTGAAGTGGAAGAATTTGCAAGCAGAAAAGGTGAAGGAATTATATGTGAAGAACCAGTTTGGGATTTATGTGCTGGATCTTGGAAGATGTTCTTCTCACATATGAACATCTTTTAGAACCTGGGGTGTCTGATGCAGGGGCATCCAAGGTTAAGGCAGGGCATTCTATGTCGTCGGTGAAATTGCATGGGGTGTTTGTATTTTGGCTAGTGTTACTCGATTGTAGCCTTGACTAACAACCTCAGTCATTGAAGGAAGCTTGGTAACTAAAGGAACTTAGTAGTCTCTAGTTCTTGGTGAAAGTGCTACTCGGTCATGCCTACAGTGCTTGGTCAATGCTGGTGCTTGGTGATGCCTAGCATGCTAGGTTAATTCACCGTCGCTCGATAGTTTTGGTTTACCGAATGGAGTTCTGTGTGATTTTTTAAGCTGACTTGGTGCATTTATTGTTGGTAGCTATTGTTATAGGCCAACATGCTGAATTAAATGTTTGTATACATTTGTAAGCCAACTTGTATGGCATTTAATGATTTTTTTGGGGGAGTTAATGGTTTCATCCAGCTGACTTGTGGCTGATGATTAGTATTTATAGGATGTTTGGGTAGATGTTTAGGACATAGAAAGATAGAAGGATCATTAGAGGATCATTGGAAGAGATCAAAGAAATTCCTAACTTGAAGGCTTAGTGAATCAGATTTGAGGTTATGAAAGCTGAAGTTGGTGAAGTTGTGGAAAAGATCTTGCATGATCTTGTAGATCAGATTGATATATGATAGTTGTTTGTAGCAGAGCTAGTGGTTTGCACACTTGGAGACAAGGAGATTTCTTTGAGGCTTGTGAGCTCAAGTTCAGATCTGCCTTAGGGTTTTCATCAGCTTCTGATTTTCTTCAGAGCTGAACTAGCTGAGATTGTATTGGGTCTATTTGTGGATCTTGCAGAATTGTTTCATTTTGTAATTGGTCCTAACCCGGAAGGCCTTATAGCCAAGCATGTTAATGAAAATTACTTGAAACATTTGTGGTGTTATCTGTTGTGTTGAGTATTCCACTATGTACTTCTATTAGCTGCAAGGTTTGTACTATCCTTCATTGGATCCATCATCGTTGACTGCATCAACTAAATTAATAAATTTTCATATTAAAATCACCACACAATCAATTGGCTCTTTGAAGCAAAATAATGAGAAAACACACATTCATAAAATTCACAAAGGTAGTAGAAAAACATCACACCATGATTGAAGCACCAATTGCATATAATTGTATTGCAATAACAACCTCCCTACTTACATTGTCTTTTTAAAATTTATAGAGCTTCACCCTTTAGGGAAAACAAGAAATTTTTAGCTAAGGTTTCAGCGACACATGAAACTGGAAATAAAATCAAAACTAAAGCTTACTAAAAGAAAATTACTTCTAAAGAAACCCTAAAGTATCCAAAATGGATCTAAGCCACATGCATTACAATTTCAAGGCCTAATATGCATTGGAAAATATAAGATCTATTCTAGAGTTCCATTATTTTTCATCAAATTCTTCTTCAAAACTCAGAGTTCTCCCTTGAAATCTTCATCATGGCTCCTCTTCGAGAATATAACTGATAGATATCTCCAATGCTAGAAAAATTGAACCAAAACATGTAGTCAATCAAACAGAAAATCAATTCTTGAAGACTAGAAGTCCCAGATGAAAAATACCTAGGAATTTTGAACACCAACCCTTACTCCAAAAAATGACTCCTAAAAACATGACTAAGTAAAAACTTCATGCCAGGAAAAAATTTAAACTTTCAGAGGCTGAGAGGCCACAAATCTTGAACTAAAAATTTGGCTAAGTGTCGAAACTTCCTCCATGCAAAAATTTACTAAGTCCAAAAATGAACACTTAGTCGCTCAAAAGGATTTCTAGATGAGCCTTCTGTAGTGTCTCTACTATCTCCTACACTTCTTCAAAATATTCCATTTGGATACACCACAAACATTTTTGTTTCTTTTCTCTGAAGGCAACCAATTCTGCATCAAAATATTGGATCTATTCCTCTAGTGCCAATATTCTCTGCATATCCTCCTTTTGATAAAATATTTATTGGAGGTCATCCTTCATCTTCACAACATTCAAAATTTCTATAAATTAATGCATGATGTCTTTTATTGGGTACATGGTTTGACTATCATAATCATCATACAAGTCCATATCTATTCCTTTGAATAAGTTTTGCAATTCCTCTACCCAAATCATTCCTTCATCCTGCTTTTTACTTATGTTGTTTAAGCATTTTTGATAGATATTCAAAGCTTCAATTATATCCTTAATCCACACTTCAAAATTGTCCAGCTCATAACCCTCATAAATCTTCACCAAAATTTGGAAACCTTGCTTCCTTATTATCTTAAGGTCTTCAAGAAATTTTTCCCATTGCTCTATTTGTGCCTCTAATCCCTCCTCAACACCAATCATGTCCACAAATTTGGTGATTTCTAAAGAATTCCTCTGAAAGGACTCAAAATTGCTCTTAAGGTAGCCCTTGAAAACTCCTCAAAGTCAACCTTGCATTCCAAACAAGCATGAATAAAATAATGTGGTACATCTTCTGGCATTTTAGGGGCAACCATATTCTATAAAACAACCTATAATGAGGCCTTTGGGTTGCTAAGGTCAGTGGGACCTGTTGTCTTAAGAATAAACCTTTTCATGGCCTCATTTTTCTCCATCAAAACATTGATTTTTTCTTCATCCTTATCCATAAATCCCAAGGCTTGCTTCAGTCCTAGTGTGGCCAATGTTTTTCTTCCCTCCCTTGTAGGTTCACAAGGTCCACTTCTACAAAGACCTAGTCTTTGGGGGTTATTTCTACCACATTGGTGTTAATTATCGGCACTACCACTTGCACCTTCCAATGAACCCTATGATCTTGAGTAATATACCATAGTGTTCTAGCCTGGGAACTTGATTCTCCTTGGTGGAAACCTTGACCAAGAACCACCATATCATTGTCCTCCTCATCTGAGTACACCCTTAAGCTTAGTTGTATCTCTTTAGTAAACCAGTTGGGCTTGGTGAAAGTAGTTATCAGCTCATATGGTGCTATCAAAACCAAATCCACCTACTCATGTTCCTGATCATCCTCTTCTACCAGTGTTTCTTCTCTCAAAGAATCCCTTTCCTCTATATTTTCTTCTCTTACCTCCTCCTCTTCCTCTCAATTTGATTTCTCATCTACCTCACTCTCATGAGTAGTGGAGGAGTAGGAATAGGAGGTGGATGAATAGACATCTTAGGCATTGATTGAGGAGGAATGGGAGCCAGAACCGGAGGTGGAGTTAGAGCAAGAGGTGGAGTTGGAACATGAGGTGGAGGAGTGGGTGAAGGAAAATATGGGAGAGTTGTAGGAAAATGCATTGGAGGATGGGTTGGAGTAGGAAGTTTAACTGGAGGTGTTTGGAGTGGAGGTTGAAGTGGAGTTGTTGGTATTTGAGGTGGAAGTGGAGGTGGAGAAACTTCACTCTCCTTTTCTAGGATAACTCAATTGAGGGTTCCTCTTGCCTTGACTCCTTTGTTTTATCTACTGATGCACCTATTAGATAATTAAGGGGGGGGGGTGGGGGGTGAATCAGTCAAGTACAATTATCCACCAGTCCCAAATACTCTTAGATGTATAAAACCTTTTCAACATAAACTTTAAATATATTGGTAAAAAATTGTCTATGCCTTTATGTTCATTAACTGATTACTAGTAAAATTAACTAGTATATATACCGATCAAACTAGTAATTGTAATGTGTAAGGTAAAATAAAAAATTATCACATTCATACACATATAACACTTAATTTTTAATGTGGAAACCCTATTAGGGGAAAAACCACCTAGGACCGATACCCAAAATAATTTCACTCTTCTAAAGTGAGCTCGGTTAAGAGCAAACCCTCTTAAAGGTTACACAACACATTGTAAGGTGTGACCTTGTTAGAGTATTTATCACTAATAGTTCTATATGACAAAACACTTAGTTAGGGTCAACAAGAAAACAATCAACATTCATTGAATGTCATAATGAAATAAATAAAGACTGTTAAGTACCACTCGGTAAAGATATTTATCTGTAGAAATGGTTGGAATGAAATAGTAAATGATTTGATTGAAATACAACTTCCTTTGTAGCTTTTCAGATCTATGCTAAGCTCATAATACCTCTTGTCATCATAATCACTTCAATTTCCTTCTATCCTCCAACTCTATAATGCTTGTTTAATTCCTTTCTCTGATGTTCACTGTAGTCAGCAAAATTGCTCGGTTCTCACTTTAACCTATCTGACCAGCTTTGCATGAATGTGGTCTTCTTCTCATGCACATTAACTCATTATGAATCTCTTGTCTCATTTTATAGACATGATAAACCATTTTCTTCTCATCCATAGATTTTATCTCTTAATCTCCTTCATTGATTTTTCTGCTTCAACCTTCCTCATAACTTGTACCTTAAACACATTTCAATCTCCATCATCTAATCTTCCTTGAATTTTTTCAACCGTAGATCTTCATAAAAAACTTTATCTTTAACCTCAAAATCATCCATATTTATCCATATCATCATCTTTAGTTGATAATCACATGTTCCATTTTATTTCTTTCTCTTAGTCCATACTGTGATGTGTTGTTCACTTCTAACTCAGTTAATATTGTACTCAATATACAATGCACTTTCTCAATGTAAATTGTATCAACTTGATGTATACTAATTTCTTCATTTACTGACCACATAAACTTGAACATTCTTGATCTTCAATTCATAACAAAATCATGTAATACAATCAATTCACTAACATAATTTCATAGACTCATCAATAAGTTATCTAATGAAAACCATACTCATATCTTACTCATACATCTCATCTTCATGTTAATATATTATTCCTTTACCATTATTACCTTCTTTAGATGTTTGCAATTATCATGATAAGTACAATCAAAACTAGTTGACATGAATGACAATATAATAACTGATTTAATGTCTCACATATACCTTTGTGGCTCAATGATCACCTTCACATTATGTTCATAACAATCTCTCCTTTTCAATTAGTCAATCAATTGTAGTCTATTAATCTCTCCCCTTGGCATTGATGGCAACACAAACACAATATGAACTATGCCATAGAATACCAAACATTTGTTTACAACTCTATACATATGTTGTGACTCGATAATGCATTTAATATTTTTAATCACTACATAACATCAATGTATAGACTCTCCCTTTTGGTTAGCTTCATTTCCAACTGATATTTCATGATCATCTCTCTCCTTGTTATCATGCAATCTCTCTCCCTATAGATCTTTCCTGAATATTTCATGCAATCTCTCTCCGTTTGACAACAATGCCAAAAGTAATCAGCTCTGTAGTAACCAAATCAGTATCTTTGTTATTCAGTCCAGATTCTTGTACCTTGCATGTAAAAATATGTAATGTCTTCTTCTTATTCTTCTTCTTCATAACCTTAGGAATCCCAAAGTATGAACATCATGCATCAACATTATTAGATATTCTGATAAAGTACATGTTGATGCAACTGCATATCACCTTAGTGACTATTAGACAGGGGATGGACCCTAGTCTACTTCTCAAGTATTCAAATGTATCCTTCAGTAAGGGTTTTGTGAATATATTAGCAAGTTTCTCTCATGATTTCACATATTCCAATGTAACTTATTTTTCTTGAACTTTCTCCCTTAAGTAGTGATACTTAATAGATATATGGTTTGTCTTTGCATGCATCATTAGACTCTTTGAAATATTAATAGAACTTGTGTTGTCACAATAAGTTATCATAAGATCAGTGATCTCTTCATTCATACCTTCCAACAATTTCTTTATCCATGCAATATTTGAATAATTAACAACAACAACAACATATTTTGCTTTAGCAATGGAATGAGAAATGTATCCTTATTTCTTACTTATCCATGTTACCAATTTCTTCTAAAAAAAATTCTCCACTTGTAGTTCTTTTTCTATCATCAATGTTTCCATCCAAATCAGCATCAGTGTAAAATCTTAGTTCAAAATTTCCTTCTTTCTTATACCACAATCCATAATTTTCAGTGTTCTTCAAGTATCACAAAATTATTTTAAGAACAGTCATGTGTGACTCTTTAGAATTAGTATAAAATCTAGCCACAATTCCAATAGCATGTACAAAATCTGGTCTACTATGCACAACATACATCAACTTGCCAATCAATGATCTAAATAAAGGTTTGATTTACATCGGTTGACTTGTCATCCTTCGGAAGCTTTCTTCTAGTTACTATAGTTGTATTGAATGGTTTTGAATCTTCCATACCAAATGTCTTCAATACTTCTTTGATGTACTTTTCTTGTGTGATATAAATTCCTTCCTTCAGTTGTATTTGCAAACCAAGAAAGAATTTGATCTTTCATCATCTTTCTTGTCATGAAATCTTTCAACAATATGACTGATCTCTTTTCATTTAAAACATACCAAAGGTAGCTTTCCTCTATATCTCATTTTCCTTTCAGTAAAATTCTAGCCATTAATACTTCAAGTTCATCAAGTTCATCTCCCTCAGCTTCAATTCCACTTGCATTTCTTATCTTATGTCTACTGCTTGATCTTCCAATTGTCAAAGATGACATAAATGCATATTCTACTGTACGTAAAATATTGTTATCATAGTTGTTAAGCTCAAATGAAATAAATATACCTAGTAGACTTGTTGGTTCTTCAAAATATTTTACACTCCAAGAGATACCAATATGCTTATGAATGATGTTAAGGAGTGGTTAATTCCAAATGTGGGAAATCTATAAGCAACTGGACCAACTATAGGGTCAAGACTGCCCTCTTCACTTCTGGCTCTACAAAACCAAGGCCGGTACACCTGATCCAATAAATTCAACTCTATTTTTCACTTAATAATGGATCTGACAACAGATGATAGTGAGAAAGTACTAAATAATAACCTATTATTCATTGACTCTCCATCACTAGGTAAAACAACTCATATAAAGTAAATAAATGTAAAAGACTGGTATTGATTATATGTTTTTGGATTACAAGATTTTGATCATTCCCCACAAAGCAAAGATAGGAAAATACAGGTTAGTGCCCTATCCATTGGGCAAAATATCAGAAGATAGAATGAATACAAAGATATTATGAGAATTACTGGTCTTTCAAACATAAATAGAAACACCTCAACTCTTTCCTACTTATGGAAAATCCTCAAAAAGATTCACTAAACATGTATCCCACCCTGAGCAATATTTAATCCAATCCTAGATCAGAACTCAAAGTCAAATACATACATATAAATCTCAGAAAGACTTAAAGATTTACAAAATAAAATCAAAGGAGAGACAAAGATTTGAGATTTGTATTAAGTATAACCTTGAACATTGTATACATCATATTCTGAACAATAAGCTTACAAAATAGTAGCAGCAACCTATACTTTTTCTCTATTTCTTTGATAAAAATGATACAAAAAGTTACAATCCTTGACTAAGGGCTAGGGTTTCAGAATCTTTATCTTTTTAACACCTAAACTCTCAATTCCTAGAATGATCGTGGAAAATCCTTTATATACAAGGAAATGGAACAAGCTACCAATCACTCTAGGGTTTACAAAATTTCTAACCTAAAAAACTTTACAACAACCCTATTGGGTTTACAATAAATACACTGATTAAACAGGTGAGATATTTGTAGATGACCCACCTTGCTTTATTTCTTCAATGCTATCCTTAGCTTCTTTCAACAAATCTGATTGTAATATCTCACAATCAATCTTGTAATAAATGCCTTTCTGCACCTCAACAACCCTGATGGCTCAAAAAGTAACTATTTTACTTGTTTTAAGAGGCTGGCAAAGTATTTATTTTTTCAACACGAGGTATGTACTGATACCTCCACCTATTGTACAACTCTTCGCTTGGGAACTCAAAACTTGCAAATTCTACATTTTTGATAAACAACTATCCCCATTTGACTTCCAATTGATTAATCTCTCTCTGAATAAACTTGTCCTTTTGAATCAGCTTAATCTTGAGCTCATTGTAGGACTTGAGGATAGTTTCAAATTTGAGTCTTAGCTCCTCTTTTTCTTGGGCATCTTTCTCTACCACTTTGACATTGAATTTGGTAGTCTCCAAAATTAGGTTTGAAGCTTCTACACCATAAGTCTCACCTACTCTTTGTACCAATAGATTTCCTATATATTTAGTGGAGAGAGCATCTTTTTTTCCTTTTTCTTCCTCCCTCTTAAGTGATCACATCACCAAGGTTTCATGATCCTCTGAAAAAGCAATTCCCCTAGCAGCTTGTTGGGCCTATTCTATAGTAGCAAGAGTCTTTACCTTGCTCTTCTTGACTTGATCAAAGACTATTGCATCAACAATATCCCACTCTGGTAGAATCAACACCCCTGTAGTATGGACCATAGCCCTCCCCTCCTCAGGAGTAATCTTTTCAAATTGCTTCACCATTTCTCCCTTGGTCTCATTCTCTATCTCTATGATGTCCCTATCAGGGAACTCTTCTTTCTTCTTCTCACGGATCTCCTTAAACTGGCTTATTTTCATTCTCCATAGAAATTGGAAGAATGCCCTAGTCCTAACAAATTTTTCATTAGCTACAAATGAATCACTAGCTTTTTTTAAAATAGGGTCCATTTGTTTACCCTCAAATTCAACAATATTAAGATCCATGGCCACCTCTTTAGGTGCCTCCGACATTGCTTCTTGCATCTCATCATTGGAAACAAAAATTTTTCCCTCATTCCTCATCTATACCAACTATTTTGCTACACCATGTTCATCTAAATGTAAGGGGGATTTAGAGGGAGAGTATACATTTTGTTCTAATCCTGACCCCTCTTGTTTTTGCCTCTTTGGAGAGGGACCTTGCATTGCTGGATCATTCATTGGCCTCTTTCCCCTAGAAGTAGAAGGAATATCCTCACTTCTTTGTTGTGGTGGTAAGAGAACAGTGTACCCACTTCTCTTCTGCATTGTATAAACTCCCCTTGGAGTCAATTTTACATATCCTGGCTGGCTGAAAATCTACCTAGCCCTATCAAGCTTGGTCTTACTCACAGGGGCCCTCTTCTCATTTACTACATGCATAATGCCTTCAAAATGCTCCATAAGAGCTTCTACCTTTCTTGCCCATGGCTCAAAGCCCTTTAATGGGTCATAAGCTCTCTCAAAATTTTTAATGAAATCTACAGTATTCTTGTAGATCACCCATTTCTCTTTCTTTATTTCTTGAGTTTGGAGGTCACACTCATTTTTTATTATATCCTCAGGAAAATAAAATTGGTGCTCCATAAGAGCACACCTAATCTTATCTCTAAACATCCTTGATAGGAAACCCTCATTATCTGCACACCTTGCTGCAGCTGTAGGCATTCTCTAGGGTTGCAATACCTAGTTCAAGTATACCCATCCTCCTTTAGTAATAACATATTGATGAGAAATTATTATATCAGGGAAAAAATTCTCTCTTCCTTTACCAGTAAGGGCATTCTCTTGTAGGTCACCAATCTGCCTCAAAATCTCACATATCCTACCCAAAATGGAACTTGGTAGGGCAAAATGTAAGGTGCCTTTCTGCAACCATAAACTCTAAAAACTGTAGAAACAAGATATAAAATGATATCCCCAAAATTATGGACTATAGTAATGTCCTGACAGTATTCCTTTGGTCTGATTAATCTTAGTAACTCCCTTGGGATTCTAGGATTGTCAAAGAATACCAGTGTCCTAAGTCTTGAAGCAAAATCCCTATTAAAGGCAATGAAACTACCATCAACTTTTTCCCATGACAAAGTTGTGGTCCACAATTGGACTGGAAGGGTTTCTCCATTTCTTTCCTTCACAATGTTGACTGTTGAACTAAAAAAATGCTCACCCTTGTACAAGAACATATGCATAAGCATTGAATACCACCCAAAGGGCCTACTAACCTTCATATTCTTAATTCCCATTAATCCCTTATGGATCAGGTTAGCCAAGTGAGAGGCAAAATAAAAAATCAATGGCAATTGGGGATGTAGTGATTGCACCATCATGAACATATATGGAATTGGCATATGAGTGGCCTCATCATGCCCTAGGATTAAATTCAAAGACTTGTAGAAACCTTGTGCTCTCTTATTGATTAAATCCATCCTAAAGGGTTATGGTGTACTTGGACTAATGACACACATAGATCCAATCTAGCCTATGAAATCCCTCAGTGGCCCTACCCTTAAATAATCTAACTGAGCTTCATATATCTCTATAAATTATATAAAATCTATCTTCTCCAACCCAATAGAAGGGTCATTTAATGAGAAGACCTCTCTAATTTCCTCCTTTGTGATACTAATCAAATTATTTCCATTTACATCCTTGACACACTTTGTCACTAGATCATAGCACTTAGCAATCTGTATCAATAATTTTGCATCCATAAAAACTCTAGGAACTACCAACTTCCCAATATCAAATTGCCAAATGTTGCTGAGGGGGCCACATGAATTCCTTTGTGAGTAAGCTACTTTGAACAAAATAAGACTATTGTGATCTTCACCCACCCTAGCATCTCTCATCCAATTCCCTCTACCATGGAGCCCACTGTTTACATAATCCCTAGGGTTCCTTGGGAACAACTCTTTTAATCTAGCTGCCCCATTATCTGAATGCGGTAGCAATTGCAT
The DNA here is from genome assembly GCA_027943335.1 of Chamaecyparis obtusa. Classification (NCBI taxonomy): domain Eukaryota; kingdom Viridiplantae; phylum Streptophyta; class Pinopsida; order Cupressales; family Cupressaceae; genus Chamaecyparis; species Chamaecyparis obtusa. Next base: position 1,458,188 of record BSBK01011581.1, on the reverse strand, counting down.
TAAATCTTCAAAGACACCCCTGTCTTTATACTCTGTCTTCCCAGACAATCCTCTCTTTGGTGACATTTTAAACTAGGGCTTTTTAGAACAATATATAAATACCCAAGACAAAACCCTAAAAATATCAACAAGCAACAAGATTCTTCCAACAATTCCTTCACAGACTTGAAACAATTCTATAATTCAAAAAATTTTGACCTACCAGGCACCTGAAAAAACTTCCCTTAATATCACTCTAGAGGAAAATCTAGTTTGCCAAAATGTTTACGAGAGTGGTAAAGAGAAATGATGATCAAATTTTGATATATAATGTTTCCAACCATTTACAATTCATCCGCACGTAGCTCATTAAGTTCACCATTACTAAAAACTGATAGCCTTAGCATTCAGAGGATGCTAACAATGTCACAGAGTAAAAATTTGAATTTAGACCATTGATATCATTTCCTTCTCGGCACATCAGACGATCAACAAAAATAGCCACACAACCCTCTTTTACTTTTTCCCAAACGAGTTCCCAGCCAATGAGAAGAGTTCAAATTAACCATGTGGGAAAAAAGCAACTTTACTTTATCTTGATCAGAGTGGACATGTGTCATCTCATCGCTAAAGTGTGGGTGTAGAATTTGAGCATCTTTGTCTAGCGATGTAATGACAACCACATGATTTTTTCTAACTCATAGCACTTTATCTATTCCCAAAGCAATGACCCCACCTTTCCCTTTGAAATCTTTATCGAATCAGGAAACGCTAGGTTGGACAAATCAACAAGCGAAAAACTCTAACTTTCTCCTCAGTGTCAAGGATACTAACAACCTAACATCTCATCCCCTACCTTCAGCCAATAAAAAATGAACTTGTCAGCATGACCTGGTGACAGAGGACCCACCTTTTAGTCCTCATCTTTAAACAAGATTGACGGTTGTCGCTATACCGCAGACCTTAAAGATTGTGCACTTTATTCCAGCGGTATACCGAGAACCATGAGATCTTATCAAACCTTAACCATCGAAGAAGGCCGGCCCTACTATGACACTTCAATTATCTTTCTGTCAGATTAAAAGATGCCACGTTTACAAGAACAGGTTAGCGGGCCCTCTCTCCATTTCTTCTTTAATATCAAATATCCTATCAATTGCCACATCACATTTATTTCAACCAATCAAGAATACACATTTCAGAGTGACATGGCAATTTAAGGCCCCACTCACCATCTCATTCATCATATAGCATCGAACGGTCATTGCTATACCATGATTCTTAAAAACTTCACATCTTCCATTAGCGGTATAACAACAACTGGAAGATCAAACTGTGCTTTATCCTCTGAAAAGTTTGACCCCACAACTACTATGCCACCTATGACATGTGTCAACTTAGAAAACATGCCACTAAGACTGTCATGTCAAAAATCCTATTACTATCAGTAAAGCTTGATCAGACGCTTCTCCCTATACCGTGATGCTTAAAAAGGAATCATCTTGACCCAAGGGTATAACGACAATCATCGATGCACTATTCTGTTTAACCACCAACACAACACCAAAGATGGGCCCACCAAAATAGATGTTCGCTTGTCACTAGATCACATGTCAAAGATTTTGACAATGAGGAGCCTTGAGATTAAATGACAACCACTCATTTTAAAAGGCTTAGTCACTTAGGAAAAATTATGGGAAACTTAGGCTTTGCGAGAAATATAAACAAGGGTCTGGTTCAATAACCTAACTACATAACATATAAAGTGGTCACTAAAAAGGGGTGAAAATAGCACATATTTTATTTGGAGCATTAGTGAGCCAAAAAGTAACGGGAAATTAGAAAAAGGCCTAAAATTAGCTAGGGCTTCCAACAAACCTAGGGTTTTCATCATAAAACCTTACCATCAGGTCTATAAACTAGATCTTTCAAAAGTTTTAGCATGAAGCTAGAAAAATTTATTATAGTGATAACAAGACTATCAAGAGAAATATTATTACCAGGAGGTTCTCTCATTTCATGTATTTCTGATACTCTAATAGCATAGGCATGCAAAAATGTTCTTAAAATTTTACTTACCACAGTGTTTTCTTCAATAGCTCCACCTACTCCTTGGATAGAATTCACCACTTCCTTGATTTGGTTGCTATACTGAGTGATGTTATCACCTTTTTTCATCAAACTTTCCTCTCAATATTTTTTCTTTTTCGCTAAGCACATTCAGATCTCCTCCATCAAATAGTGTAAGCTTATCCCACATTTATTTTGCAATTGTACATGTCTTAATGTCTTCAAATTCAACATCTATTAGAGAAGACTCAATCTCAATCATCATAGCATTGTGTTCTTATCATTCTTTCATCTGTGTGACAGTCAAGGGGGCAGTGGGAGTTATAAACTCTTTTCCCAAGTAGTAAAGTGTAAAATCTCCAATCCTTGATAAATATAACTTCTTCCTAATTTTCCATGTTGATAAATTATCTTTTTTCAGCTTTGGCACCTCTCTCTTATACATCTTGTGATCATTAACTCAAGTTTTTCAAACTTTTTCTTTCAAGAAATCTTACTCTGAAACCAATTTTTAGATAATTGAGAGGGGGTGAATCAGCTAGTACAATTATCCTAAAGTCCCAAATACTATCAGATGTATAAAACCTTTTCAACATAAACTTTAAATAGCTAGGTAGAAACTTGTGTGTACCTTTTTGTTCATTAACCGATTACTAGTAAAATTAACTAGTATATATACCAATCAAACTAGTAATTGTAATGTGTAAAGTAAAATAATAAATAATCACATACATACACATATGACACTTGATTTTTAATGTGGAAACCCTGTTATGCAAAAAACCACCTGGGACCGGTACACAAAATAATTTCACTCTTCTAAAGTGAGCTCGGTTAAGAGCCAACCGTGTTAAAGGTTACAAAAAACACTGTAAGATGTGACCTTGTTAGAGGATTTTGCACTAATAGTTCTCTGTGGCCAAACACTCAGTTAGGGTCAACAAGAAAACAATCAACATTCATTGAATGTCATAATGAAATAAATAAAGACTATTCATTCCCACTCAGTTAAGAGATTTATCTGTAGCAATAGTTAGAATGCAATAGTAAATGATCTAATTTAAATACAACTTCTTTTGCATATTTTCAGGTCTATGCTAAGATCATAATACTTCTAGCCATCATAATCACTTCATTTTCCTTCTATCGTCCAACTCTATTATGCTCAGTTAATTCCTTTCTTTGGTGCTCAGTGTAGTATGTAGAATTGCTTAGTTCCTGTATGCAAATTAGTTTTCTCCACCAAACCTCCCGCTATATTTTAATATCTGATACCCTTTATCAGTGAGGTTTTGACGGTACTCTCCTACGATGTCTCGAACATGATGAAGCTCAACTTTCCTTACAGGATGTACATGAAGGTATTTGTGGGACACATTCGAGTGGTCCCTCTTTGGCTAAGAAACTCATGCGTATGGGTTATTATTGGCCTACCATGGAAGCAGATTCCTTTCATTTTGTTAGGGCATGCAAGAAATGTCAGATACATGGAAACTTTATCCATTCTCCAGCACAAGAGTTACATCCTTTTACAACTACTTTTCCATTTAGTCGGTGGGGACTCGACCTCGTGGGTGCTATCAATCCTCCATCTTCCAATGGTCACAAATTGATCCTCACTACCACAGAATACTTCACTAAATGGATTGAGGCCATTCCATTGATTACCGCCACAGGGAAACAAATATCCATGTTTATCTTAAACTATATCATCTGTAGATATGGTATACCTATGTATCTCATTACTGATCATGGGAAACAGTTCCAAAATCAGGACATGGATGAACTGTGCACCAAATTCCACATTACCCACAACTATCCTCAAGGAAATGGCCAAGCTGAGGTGTCAAACAAAACAATTGTTAAAATCCTACAAAAGACTGTCAATGACACTGGCTGTGATTGGCATCTTCAACTTAATCCTACCTTATGGGCTTACCGCACCTCCATTTGTACTCCTACTGGAGCCACTCCATACTCCCTTGTTTATGGATCTAAAGCAGTCTTGCCCCTTGAGGTTGAGTTGCCTTCACTTCGTGTTACTCTTAAAGATTTAATTCCTGATGAAGAGTATAGAGTTGCATGCTTGACTAAATTGGAACTCCTAGATGAATGTCGTCAGTGTGCCTATGATCATTTGAAAGTTTATCAGCAGCGTCTGTCCCGTCAGTACAACAACAAGGTAAAGATTAGAGACTTTCAGTTGGGTGACTTAGTCCTTCGAGAAAATCCAAAGAATCAACAACACCGTGAAAAGAAGGGTAAGTTTGAACCTAATTGGTTAGGACCTTTTGTGATCACAGCAGTCTATGGTTCTGGAGCTTATCAGTTATCTATGCCTAAAGGGGATCCCTTGGATGAGCCTCTTAATAGTATCCATCTCAAGAAGTTTTATCCTTGAAATCCCAATGCAAGGGGCATGTATATAGGCTGTATATATATTCTGTACAAAAAAATAAATAAATAAAAAATACAAAAAAAAATCACAAAATCAAAAGAAAAACTGCAATAAAAGCATATGGTGAAAACCTAGAAACATGGGCTATATGTGACAAGTTAGCTCCTCTATCTATTAGACTTCTTTTAGTGTGTCTGTTCATTGTATATATCCACAATAAAATAGTTAGTCAGTCCTAATCCCCGCCATGTATATATCATAATAAAATGGCTAGTTCATGCACCATTCCTTATATTTATGCATAATAAAATCCGATCATAGCTTGATCTTTTGTGATGGTCTTCATCCTAGTCTTGTTGTGTCTTTCTTCATCCATAATAAGTCAGTCCATCACCTAGCTGGGGGCATGTCCTTGACTTAGTTTGGGAAGTGGATCTATGATAGTCGTGACTCTTAGAGGACATAATGGAGTTCTTTTCACCAGGCAAGCAGACACAATCAAATGTCCTTTCACAATGATATCTTCATGCTGAATCCAAATCTATGATCTATTCTTCGACACATGACCACTTATCTATATATCTTGACTCTACATCATCACTTGAATTGATCAACATGTCCTACATCAATCTTTTTGGCAAAAGAAATGTATATTCATGACAGACATGTTAGAATGGTTTGTTGTAGATTATGCATTCATATCTGGATTTCATTGTTATCATGTTTCCTATGCTATTCTGGGATATCTTTTGACATGAGTTTGAAACTCCCATATGTCATTGATTAGAATAGCCGGGATGGAGCATGGTATTTTGTTTGATTGTTGTTTGTGGGGTATTTTCCGATGAAATCAAAGGATCCAATAATTTGGGGTGTCTGTGTATAAGTGCCTTCATCCATTTCATAGTATGAACAACATAAACATCATGTTGCTCTGCAAATACTATTTATGGTGATACGCCATCGCATACCTCGACTCCAAATATTTGTTCCTTGATTGAGGAGGAAATATTCCTTGTCTGTTACGCAAATGAAACTCAGGTCATCTCGGTTCAATTATACCTAGATGCTTGTCAAGTTTGCAATATTAAACTCCATTGAAAAAGTGCTCAGGTCATCCTAGTTTAATTATACCATGATGCTTGCATTTTCTTGCAACATAACGAGCTCAATGATGAAAATCAAATTCCAGTTGTTATGAAGCTCTAAGATGTTACATGAAGTTGTGGAGATCCTCATTTCATATTTCATTTTGCATTGCATTATACCATTTCCTAGATTTGCATATCAGTGCTCCTTTTATAGGGATTTATAGGTTACCTTTCTTATTAGGTTATCTGTTTTCTTAGTCTATTCTTCTTGTGTCAGATACATTGTTATTTAAGTTGAGGACATTTGGACAACCACACATATTATGACTTTTTGCATTTAACACTTAAATCATTTAGAGACATAATTTATCTTCATTAGGAGTGTTCATTTATATATAATTTGGTCATTTATTATAGCTATCATTTCATCTCATTTTCTTTTATCATGTTATCCATTATTACATTTAAATCATCTTTGATACATTATCATTTATTACATTAGATATCATTTGTATTATATCATTCATTTATTATTCATTATCCACATTGTTCATCACAAATATTGCATTGATAATCACATAGCATTAATAAATTCATTTAAGACATGCATTTATGTCACCATCATGTGATTATTAACCATTAAGCATCAACAAAATCAAAACATGCATATAAATCATTTTGCATTCTAAGACATACATTTTATGCATCTGAAAGTACATCATCACAACCTGCATATGTCAGTACACACATGTATATAAATCATCAAAGTAAATCATGATCGAACTACATCACATACAATCCATAAAACAACAAAAATATATGAATGTCTAATGATATAAATCAATAACAAAGTGTCTATAGTCAATGTGTCTGTCAAGTCAAAATATAATGATCGATCCTGCTTATGAACTGGTAGGTGACTCGACATCACCACTTCGAGAGAGTCAGACATGCATGCTCAACTTTCTTTCACCTTTGCCCAAGTTTTTACCGATGTGCAGTCTTCTTCCACATTTGCGCAACATTTCTCAGCATTTGCGCAGTTTTATACATATACATACTTTTACTGACCATTTGCGCAGCTTTTCTTAACACATGCGCAATAAGTACCTATGCGCACTTTTAATTCATGCTTGCCCAGCAGTCCTAATACCCTACTATGAATGCGCAAATATTCATCATGAATGTGCAGTAAAATTAAGTTTCTACGCATATGCCACAAGTTACTGCGCATTGATGCACTGAAATTGCGCATTCATCTTCCGCTATGAAAAATTAAACTTTCTAATCTAATCTATCATTTGATCTACCCTAAACATACTCCAAATCTAATCTAACATGCATCAAATCATGGAAATACAAAGCAGGATCGAGTCACCTACCAGTTCACCCGAATCGGGTGGTCACTAGAAGTGTCTGACTCTCTCGAAGTGGTGATCTGACAAGGGGACTGGCATCCTAGTGGCTCTTCTCTTTTCTCTCTCGCACTCTAATCTCCAAGTGACAAGTGTGCACAATGAGCCTATTGTGGACCCCTTGGCCGTATTTATAGCTTGTGGACCTGATGTGCTTAGTGTGTGGACCCTACCTGACATTTTTCTTCCATTCTACCCCATTTTCATCCATCTTTCCTACCATTCGTTTGTGAGATTGATTGAACAACCCCATAAATAAAATTTAAAAAAAAAATAATAATAATAATAATAATAAATAAAAATAATAATAAAAAAATAATTTTTATTTTTTTTACAAAATTCACATAATCTTTTTTGTCAATCAATCTCTCTAGGGGGCATCCATAGGTTGTCTGAGACATTGTCTGGGGCAGGGGCAAAAATGCTTGATTTTTCTTTGAAACAATGTGACCAGCACATTATTTCAAAGAGGGGCAAAATATATACACCTAAAAATGGCTTCACTAATTAATTAAATATTTATTATTTAATTACTATTGACTTGATAAATTAATTAAATATTTATTATTTAATTAATATTTATTTCCTCTATTTATTAAGTAAATTATTCAATTTATTTAATAAATTCACTATAGTCTAATTCTATATTCTAAGTCTTCTAAAAAGTCTATTAAAGTGATTTAATTAAATACACAATCACCTAAATAAGACTAAATCTCCTAGTTCACTTCATCCACCTAGTCACCTGACACATCACCTTCGCTAAGATAAATAATTATTATTAATTATTTATTCATATTTATCCTCACCCACACATGTCCTATTCTTAAGGGCTATGTGGCCTCATAGGACTTGGTCTCATGACCACTTGTCCTCTCAACAACCAAGTCAAGAGACATTCCCTATTCCTAAGGGGCTTCTCAAGCCACCTCTAAGGGTCAAGGGTGACTCATAGGACACTTGTGCAAAGAGTCCTCATGAGGAAAAGGTCTCTCCCTCTTTCTCTCTTTGGTCTTTGTGAGACACTTGACATGTTTTTTTCCCTTCCACCTTCTTCTCCTCCATGTCAATGTGAGAGGAACATCATCCCTATTCTTTCTCTCACATTCCAACTACATCCCCCTTTCTCTCAACTTCTTCAACCAAGTCAATTCTAGCCCTAGGATCTTCCACCATTCATTCTCAACCGTAGGATTCTGCCACCTAGGCCTAGATCCTCCAAAACTCTATAAAAGGAGCCTCATTTTCCATTTGAAAGCTAATAGGTATTTTTAAGAACAAGCATTCAAGCATCCAAGCAATCAAGCATCCAAGCAATCAAGCAACCAAGTATCCATATTATCATCCCATCATTTGCATTTCATCCACCATATTTGCATAATCAAGTTTTAGTTGTGCACTCATTTCATTCAATCTCCACACTTTGGAATCATCTTGGGAAAGAGCTTCATTTGGAAATCTGAGAGCTCAACATCTTCAAGAAATCAAAGCTAGGAGGAAAATGGAGACAAGCAGCATTTCTAGGTGAAGGTAAATTGTTAATTTGGTTTCATTTGTTATTGCATTCTTCATTGTAGTTTTCTTATTAGATAGATTTATTAATCTTTTATTAGTTAATTCATCATTTAGAATAGTATCCAACTAATTTGCATACATTTTTGGTGCTAGAAGGAGGGCCCAACTGGGCTTTTCACTTTCAGTTTTTAGTTTTCCATGTGCAAGTTTTTCTACAGGTTCTTTCTGTGCATTCATCCATGATTCCTGCGCATCTATTCATTTTCGCTGCGCATCCATTCTCTGGCATAAAATTTTTATTTGTTTTCCTCTCTGTTATAATTGCTGTGCATTTGTCCACTGTTCCTGTGCATTTATTCATTTTCACTGCGCATCCATAGTAACTGCGCATACATTCCACCAGGCTGCGCATTCATTAAACTATTTTGCGCATACACAATTACTACACATTCATCCATACTTCCTGCACATATATCACACTATTCTGCGCATTTATCAGTTTCTATAGAAAAATTAAATTTTCTGTTAGATTTGTTTTTAACTAACATTTTGACAAGTGTCTGTTCATTCTGGTAGTATTTTTTTTTTTAGGCTGTTTTGCAGGACGTAAATCTTTTGAAGACCCCATTGCTAAAAACATTTTTCTAAAAATTTTATTTGCAAATTGCCAAGGGGTTTGCAAAATAAACTAAAATCTCATTTGGGCTTAAAATAAATCATGTTTTTGTTTTGTGTGTTTTCCTTAGCATAGATTCACATGTCTATTATGTTTTGCTTAATAGCATAATTGTAATCCTAAAATTATAACAACGTATCCTCTCCCCTCGCCATTCATGGACCTTGGGTGTAAGAGAAATTGTTATAATTTTTAGAGGGCGGTCTTTGGTGGGAAAAGAGGTACTCACCCCAAAGAACGACCCAACCGGTAATAGGCTAAAGCCAAGCCCTTCCAAACTGGTATATAAAAAATGCTAGTGTGATTAGTCTCACATTAGACAGGTGTGAATTCATTGTGGCAACCAAAATCTCCTCCAGTACCCCAGTGGTGCGTTAAAGTCCTACTTAGCCTTGCTTTGAAAGGATTGGGAGAGCCCCCTTAATTGGGAAAATGACTTGATCACAACCACCTGAACGGATGTCCTTATTAACAACTTTTGTTTAGTGGCCAAAAACCTTCTATTTGCTGGCTCAAGGAGTCACCCAAGCTCGTGAAGACACCCCACATTACTCACGGTTCATAGTAGAGATAGTAGTTCTTTGGGAAGTAATGACCCATTGAATTCGGAACTTGGTGTGCTTGAGAAGTGATTGCACTGTAAGGAGGAGCCCGTGCCTCCAAGTTCCTAGGCTGTCCGCTGTGGATTTGCATGGTTGAATTTTATTATCCTAGTGGGGATTCAGCAGATATCATCCTTGCCAACCTTAGGATTGTAAGCATGTTTGTGCATTCATACAAGATTAAATTAGATTAAAATCATCTTTGTCTTGCATGTGTATGTTTATGCATTTTTAGTTTGCCAAAAACCAGAAAACATCAGAAAAACAAAAACAAAAACAAAAAATTCCCTATCATCAAAATAGCAAAATCATAAAAAATTTGACAACCTGTGCATACATTCAAAATTTCTATGCATACGATTCAAGTTACTGCGCATTTACATTTATCAGTGCACATCTATCAAAATTTGCTGCGCATTTGTTTCATTTTACTGCACATATATTACACTGTTTTGCACATTTGTTGCTACGCATTTACAACAGAGAGCATTCTCATAGGATTTTGGAATTTCAAAATCACTTTTTCAAATACCCATTTTCATCTTTAGTAAGATTCTAGAAAAATAGTTACGTTACATAGACCTCTGATTTCTAATTTGACCACTTTCATCACTTTTCATCATCATTCCTTCCTCAAGAGTCAACAAATCACTTTCTTCCAATCTTAAGATTTTCAGTGTGGTGTTGAAGATTTACCTTATCTATCAGACTTTGATCTTGGTGAGCTTATCATATCAGGATATATCATCCTTAACCATCAAGCTTACTTAGATTATTGTTTCTTGACCCCTATATTCAATACTTATCATATCTTTTCTACCAATCATTCTCCATATCTTTTTATCAAGAATCTTTCTTTTTCGCAATCAATTTCATCCATTTTATGGTTCAAACTCGATCTCAGAAACTCAAACAACCTATTAATCCAGAATCCCTAGACAAAATGGAAGGCAATAATAGCAATGATGAGAATCCTTGGCCCAAACAGCCTCCTAAGAAAACTAATCCTCTCACATTTGATGACGAACCTACTGATGAGGAACTTAGGGATGCTGCACAAGATCCTAAATTTTTACAAGTCATGGAACGACTTATAGGCTTGGATAAAGAGATGTATTTCCTCATGCTTGCTCAACAAGGAGCTAAGTTACCAAGTGATTTTGATGTTACCAATCTTAGAGAACCAACTCCTACACAAAATCAAGATATCCTTAAAGGTTCTCAAGATCCTCATGGAGCAAAGGAAATCAATCAATAATCCAATGCTTCTCAAATCAATCAACAATCCAATGCATCCCATAGTGATCAACAACAAAATGTTTTTCAAAACAATCAGCAATCTAATGATCCTCAACATACTCAATAGTGTAATGTTTCCCAAAACTCTCAAGGAAACACATTATCTTTGGATCCTGTCCTACAACAAATCCAGATGCTTCAACAACAAATTGGTGATATTCAAACTGGATCATCAACTAAGAAGTATTGTTTGGATGATATATGTCCTTATCCTTTTGATAAGAATTTAGCAATGATTCCATTCCCTCCTCATTTTGAGGTACCAAAAGTTGACAAATACAAAGAGAATTCGGATCCACAAGACCATATTCATGAGTTTTGTGTTGCTTGTATTGAAGTCACTCACAATGACACTTATCTTATGTGACTATTTCTGTGAAGTTTAGGAGGACAAGCCATGGAATGGTTCTCCAAACTTCCCCCCGGCATCAAATCTTTCAATGAGATTCTTGACAAATTTGTGACTCATTACTCATATAACATCAAACATGAGGTCACTATGCTTGAACTTTGCAATGCACATCAAAAGAATGGAGAACCTCTCCTTACTTTTTTGCAAAGATGGCATTAATTGTTTTCTAAATATCCACGAACGATTCCTGAACAAGAAAAGATGGATATTTTTGTGCATAACCTTACACCAAAAATGAGTTATAGGTTACAATTGCAATGTCCACCAAATTTCAATAAGCTCATAGAAAATGGTATCAAGATTAAGGAAGCCATGGTCTGAAAAGGTGAGATAAAACTTTATTCGAAAGACAATGCTGGATCCTCAAATTCCAATTCCAACACTTATAACTCCAATTCCAATAATGACAAATCAAAATATTGGAATAAAAACAAAAACATTGTCAATGACAAAATTGTTGATAATCGTAATGTCCAACTGACAAAACCTCTTCTAAATCTCACAAGTACGACCAATGCTACTCAAGCTAAATACAACAATCAGTCGGCAAGTCAAAATACCACCAAGGATTCACCTAAACCAAGATTGCCTTTTATCTCACCTCAAAGAAACTTTACTCCTTTAGGGGAATCTCTTGAATCAGCATTACGGAAGTTAATCACCAAGAAACTCATCACGCTTCTTGAACCAAAAGATTATGAACCTAGAGTGAAGCCTTCTTGGTAGAATGGAAATGATTATTGTGAATACCAGAGAGGAAAAGGACATATAACTAATGAATGTCAAAGACTGAAAAATGTGATCCAAGACTTAATCAAAAGTGGTGAAATTAGTGTTGATGGACATGTCTCGAATGAATCACATACGGCCTTCAAAAATCCACTTCCTGAACATGAAAAGGGAGGTTCTTCCAACAATAAGGGTGACAACCAAGCCAATTATAATAGCACACCCTATAGATATGTTGGTAACATTTCTGACCATCATCCTTCTGCATATTATGCCAATGTTATTACCATAAAGGGAAAATCAGAGAGTCAACCAATCCATGCTACTACTCATGCTCAAGCCAAGGTTACTCTCCAAGGAGTCCAGTCTAAACCAAGCACTACTCACAACAAGTCCATTTATGTTCCAAAGTCCATACCCAATACTTCCTGTGTGCAATAAATGTGTCACACTTCTATGGATCATTACATGCAAGGAAACTCAAGAATGAGCCCTCACAAATTGATCCATAGCTCCCTAGGCATGGAGTGCAAGGGTTTTTAAGAATGCTCTCAGCTAGAGCTATTAAGCCAATAACCTTGCTAGTAAACCATGCAATGGGAGATTCAATGAAAACAAGGGCAAGAATGCCAATATCCTCAAGAATCAAGAATGAAAATGAAATGCAACTAGTTTAAGAATGGAAATGCAAGCTAAACTATGGAAATGAAAGATGCAAATATTACAAAGCCTCATAGTTAAACTAGATGAATTAATCTAAAGCATAAAGGAAATCTAAGCTAAGAATGCCATGAAAATGAAGCTACTATGCAAGAAATGAAATCTAACTATGAAGCAAGAAAGCCATGATGATGCAAGAATGAAGACAAGAAGATAGAGTGTTGATAAAGATCCAAGATGAATGCCAACAATGCTCCAAATCTTCAAACCCTAGATGCAAGAATGTCTCTAAAAGCTCCAAGATGACCTAGAAAACCTGCAGCATAATATTAGCATAAAAAGTTGGGTGTGCAAATGAGGAAAAGAGCTCTCCTTTTATAGGGAATGAAAAAGGAATGGGCCATGGAGATTAAGAGGAAAAAGATTTAATCAATGGTGGAGCTTAAAAGAGGAGTAATCCATGTGCATAAGTATCCTCCAATAGGAAAATAAGAGTTGACTTTTGTGTCCATATGAGACAAAAAGTACTTTTCTCTTTTTATAAAATAAGAATAATGCTTTATTTGTGCAACTTAGGATAAGAGGAAAAGTGGGGGCTTTTTATTTATTAAAAGGGGAGGAAATATTCCTTTTAATAAATAAAGAGTTAGGATAAGATGGTTAGCCCATAGAAAATAATTGAATAAATGATAGAACTAGGATTTGATCAAGAATAAGTAATTTATGATTTAGCAAAAGGGGCTAATAGTCTAGATGACCATTTTTAGGTGTATACATTTCGCCTCTCTTTGACTAATGTGTGATCGATCTGGGAACACATATAATCAAAGAATAGATCAGCCAAGAAGGCAAGAAAACAACCAAGAAAGCAAGCAATAGCAATTTTGAGAGATGTGAGATCGATTTGGGATCACATGCAGTCAAAGAATAAAATAGCCAAGAAGGAAAGCAAATAGAAATCTGACTCCAAAGAATGAAGTGTAGAGAGATAGCAAATCCTTGCATGGTCAACCTGGTAGCGACAGTACTAAACACTTAGGAAAGAGATAACCAATAAGATATGATGTGTCTGCCCCCTCGGGATCAAAAGCGAAATCCGGGTAGAGGGAATGCAGAAGCAAGAGAGACATGATCAAATCACTAGAAATCATAATCGAAGAAAGAGAACAGAATAACCATCAAGCAGTGAAGATATACACCACACATGGGACCCGGGGCATGAACCAAGTGGTCCCTCAACCCGAAAACACCACGGAGGGGGAAGAATTTGAACTTGAGATTTGAAAGTGAATGAAACACTAGAAGTTTGAAAGAGATGGGGATGAAGAGGTGAAGAATGCCCCAGCAAAGATCGAAGGATCAGGCCTCAAAAAGGTTAACCAACTACGTGAAAGAGGGGGAAAAGGTGATTTGGATGATCAAGGTGAACTCGGATTTCAGTTTCGATCCTGAAATGAAAGGAAAAATGATGGGATATGAAAGACCAGAAGTGAAAGACATGATTAGGAAGAAGCGAAAGGTGAGCGCAGTTGATTAACAAGTCCATGAAAGATGAAAGGAGAGCTCTCTCCATATGCAAGATGCAAAACTAAACTAACATGAACTTAAGAATGAAAGCTACATGAAAAGTGGTTTACTTGCAAGGTTACAATGCTAATAGACATCTAATATTCATCATCGAGCGTTATTGGTAGCATCGCAAGATCATACGATACACACTAGCATAACTATGTGGATCTGAATATGATCTATATCAGATAGAAATGTGGAAATCTCACCTAGGCATCAAAGACACATAGGTCAAGATGACTAGTGCAGTGAGATTACCTAAGTTTGATATAGCAAGATTATGCTCGCATCGAGACACAAGAAAGTCAAGATGACTAGAAGCATGCACTCACGAAACAGTCAAGGATAATACCTTGTAGGTCCATAGTGTCAAGTAAGACTAGCATAAATGCTCATAACAGTTAGGATCAACAAAATATACCCACAAGCAGAAAAAGCAATAAAACATGTTCTCATACCCTCAGTCTTCTAGCTATGCATCATCGAAAACTTCTCAGGGAGAGACCACTCAGCAAAGAAATCATCATAGACAGCACACAAAGAAATAAAGTCAAACAAATCTTAGCAATTCAAGTGTTTAAGTGCGTGTGTGTAGGTCATAGAGTCAAACTTTGAGTATCGCATCTGCCAATGAGAAATATCGCATCATACTAGACTGCAGGTAGGACATCTGATAAGTGTTGAGAAACACTCGACGCAAGGGTAGTGTTGAAAAACACCATTGGGGTGGTGTTGAAAAACACCATTGGAACCAAGTTGCCCAAGAAACCCAGACGCACAAAGAGACCCAAGATAAGCTTAAAGCAACATATGCCCCCTAGACTAAGACAAGAATCAATTCCAGGCTAGGAGAGGCAAAGCGAGAAGTGGAGCGAAAGAGCACCACGCAAGACTAATAGACATAGGTGCAGAGGGTCTCAAGCAGCACCTGTTTCTAGGTTTTCACCACTTGATAGATTTTTGAAGGACTTTTTTATAAATTGTTTTTGTATTTTTGCTACCAAGGCGCCTGTTTCCAGGTTTTCACCAAGGCACTTTTTCTATTTTTTTTTGAATTTTTTGAATTTTTTGATTTTTTTGGTGAGACATCAAAGCGCCTATTGCTAGGTTTTCACTAGGATGCTCATTTTTTCAGTACTTTATATGCTTTTTAGGTTTTTTTTCTTCAGCATCATATATGAATTTTTTTGTGATTTTTTCAGGATCATAAAGTATATACAAGGAATGCCCCAGACAAGAATGGGCATTAAAGATCTGCTTCCTTTGATGTAGAGAACTGATAGGCCCTAGGCCCAAATGCTATAGCTATGATGATAGGAGGTCTCAACTAGTTCGACCAATAATAACCAGCCCTAAGCAATGTCTGAGTTAGTGGAGGATCATTAGAATGTGATCCACATATGCCATCGTGGATTTCAGCTAGTACTTTTTCTGACTCCTCTATTTCTAGACACCTAAGGAGAGTTCCATCTAGACCCTTCCTATACAAGCCACCAAAGACACAGGCAAAGTGTAAGGGATGGCGGAAAGAATGGCGTGGTGGATTTTTAGGAGGAATATGAGGTGGAAGACATGAAAAGATGGTAGGATTGTAAGATTTGTGAGCAGGATAGCGTAATTCATCCACCAGGAACTTGAAGCTAGATTTATGCTTTTTCATTTGTAAGATGGATGTCAAAGCAACCAAGGCATTAGCAACTTTGTTCTCAGCTTTAGGAATAGGCTGAAATATAACAGATATGAGATCATGCTTGAAGTAGTGCACCATTTGTTTGTAGAGAATCAGCTTCTCATCTTTTATTTTGGAGTCATTATTTTTGAGCAAATTTTTATCTTTACTTTTCTTAGGTTTGGATACCACCACAATGTGGTTTTCGCCATCCGACCATTGCTCTTTTCTTTTGACTTGATGACTGTGATGCTTGATTTCTGATTCAATCTTTTTTGTTGCTAGTTCGCTGGTGGAAGAAGTAACAGGTGTTGATGCAAGATGAAATGAAGTGACTGGTTCAATAGCATTTATGCGAGGGGTGTCATCTCTGGTAACAAGAGAGGTTGAGCCTATAGGGTAAGCTCCAAAAGTAGCTAGATCTAGATTTGTCATAGAAGAACCAGCGTGGTCCACTAAGGCAATATGAGGAACAAACTCATCAGACCCCACACAAGACCCATCAACCACGTCAGGATGGTTACTACAAGAATGAACCATATCAACATCCATATCATCAGTAGATATATATTTTTCTCCCCGAAGAAGTGAAGTAGAGGGAAGATCATCTCCCATGTGAGCCATAGTGTGTATCGGTGACTCATCTGTATCTGTGTCTGAATTACTGAGCATGGGAGTATTTCTTGAATTATCTCTATAGATCCACTCTTGGACAGCTTTTTCTTCTTATTCTACCTCTAAAGGAATGGATGGAGGAACAAAAGTATCAAAGATCACCATAGCAGAAGTGGAAGGCTTCATGTGATTAGAAGGTCTCCCATATGACCTAGGAGAAACAGGTATAGAAGAAAAGGACCCCAGTTTATATTCACCCATACCAAGGCTCATCATCTTAAATGATTTCTCAGCAGCAACTAGAGACATACTAGGATCATCAGTAGGTTCATTGTGAGGAACAAATTTTTCAGTAGCAACAAGAGCATTGATAGCAATAGTATGGTCTCCAAGAATCACAACCTCAGTGCCATTGTACGGAAATTTGACGCACTGATGATAAGTGGAAGGAATAGCCTGCATGTCATGGATTCAAGGACGACCCAAAAGAATGTTATATGCGAGTGGGATGTCTAATACTTGGAAGCTAATATCTTTCATGATAGGGCCCACTCAGATAGGCAACGTGACAAGACCTTTGGAAGATCTTTCCACTTCATCATAAGCTTTTATAGTAATCTTCTTCTTGGAATCCACAGCCAATTCTGACAAACCCAATTGTTGTATGACATTGAAAGAAACAATATTTAACCCTGCACCATTGTCTATCAGGACTCGGCGGACTCGGGTATTGTAGACTAGAACTTCAATGTGTAAAGCTAGATTATGTGGGTGAGCAATAGATATGTCATCTTCTACAGAAAAGGAGAGAGATAGCGGAGATGAAATGTGGTTGACCATAGCCTGAAATTGATCTGGATCAATGTCATTGGGAACACATGTTGTACGTAGAGCTTTATCAAGAATCTCTCTATGCGAAGGGGATAACCGAAGCAACTCAAGGATAGATATCTGTGCTGGTGTCTTTTGTAGATGTTGGACAAGATCATAGCTAGGGGTGGCTGAAGGAGCCACTTGTTTGGAAGGCAAAGCTTGCTTGGGATCTTGTGTAGTTTTAAGGACAATACTTTAGGTCAAGCTCTTTGCATCACTGAGCTACCTTTATCTCCTAAATCATATGGTAGGTCTTTGATCACTAAACAACAATCAGAACCCCCTTCCACACTTGTTTACAACACATTTATAAGTGGGGGCACAATATCCAAAGAGGCAGCTGAGTGTAATGAAAATTATTGGCTTAAGATACATAAGATTGAAGATGATATTAAACATGATTATATATCATTTGATGTCTATGGAAAGGGTATACTTTGCTACAAAAGATGGGATATCAAGGTGCTGGACCTCTAGGGTTACAAAGAGAAGGTGTTATAAAACCAATTTTGCAAAATCCTAATTATCAATGAAACACTACAGGATTAGGATATAAGGGAGAAGGATCACAAGAAACAAAAGGAAAAGCAAAAATGCCACCTTTTCATGAGACATCTAAAGCTCCTGCCTTACAATTCAGAAAGCATGGCATGTATGTAGATCTAGAAAAACAAAGGATAGCTCAAAGAATCATTGATAGACTTGAGGATAATGATGATTCTGATTCTAATGATTATGAATCGGATTCCTTATCTGATGGTACTGAAGAAATAGGAGTCGATGTTGTCCATCAATATCGTAACAATTACCATGAGGGTGAGAGTTCAATGAGTGACTCACTAGGATTGGTCCCACGTAATACTACTCGTGTTGATTGTGAGCGAAGTGCACATTATCTTGTGACAGATAATTTGGATGAGAGTATGGAAATAGACCTCGCTGATACTATCATAAACCTTGACAACTTTTCCATCAATACCATCTCTACTTTTGAAACCAACCCAAATGATCCAATGCCCCTTGTCCGTCCTGACCTTATTGATTGGGATTCTCCCGATCACCTAGAACTTGGTGTCTTCCATAATGATGATGCAATCATTGACTATCTCGGTATCAGGGATCATTTACCACTAGGGGATCACAAGTTAGAATTTCTGATAGAACTCAATGACATGGCCTATTTTGGAGAGAGTGCCAATCCTTTCAGTCATAAAAATATAAAAATAATCAGCAGATCTAATGGTGAAAACCACTCAGTGGCAGTATTAGATCCAAAAATAGTAAAAAGAAAAGATGCATCTGATGGTGAAAACCTCTCTGAGGTGCCTGATGATGGAAGGATTGACACTCTTCCAAACTATCTAGATCGAGAGCAATCTTCCATTCTTATAGAACTGACAGTACCACTTAACATTAGAACAGAGGAGTCTCCACGCATCCTCAAGGTAGCAGCATCCTTGATAGAATCAGAGAAAGAAGCTTTTGCAAAATTCTTCAGAGAATGACAAATCAACTTTGCTTGGTCCTATGTTGATATGCCTGGTTTGGACCCCAATCTCATTATGCATCATTTATCTATCAAACCAGGTGTAAAACCAGTTAAGCAGAAGCTCCGTAAAATGCATCCTCACATTGCTCTAATGGTGAAAGCAAAATTGAAAAAGCTCCTAGATGTTAGATTCATTCAGGCTATTGATTATGCTGAGTGGATTTCAAATATTGTCCCGGTTTCAAAACCAGACAAGTCTATCAGGATTTGTATTGATTTTCAAGATCTAAATAAAGCTTTTCCTAAAGATGACTTCCCTTTGCCAAATATTGATATGATTGTTGACCTAACAGCTGGGCATGAGATGTTATCATTAGTGGATGGATTTTTTGGCTATAACCAAATCAAGATTGCACCGAAAGATCAGTAAAAAATTGCTTTTACTTGTCCGTGGGGTACATACTGCTGGAATGTAATGGCTTTTGGCCTCAAAAATGCTGGAGCAACTTACCAAAGAGCCATGACCACGATCTTCCATGACATGATGCACACCATCATGGAAGATTATGTTGATGACATTTTAGCAAAATCCAAAGATAGAGTTGGTCATTTGAGAGTGTTAAATAAAATATTCACCCATATGGAAAAATATCAGATTCGACTCAATCCAAAGAAATGTGCATTCGGGGTCACATCTGGCAAACTGTTAGGGTACATTGTCTCAGCTAAAGGAATCGAAGTAGATCTAGAAATGGTTAAAGCAATATTGGAGATGACTTCCCCCACTAACATCAGTCAACTAAGATCTTTACAGGGGCCTCTTCAATCAATTCAAAGATTTGTTTCTCAATTAGCAGATCATAGTCATCCTTTTCAATATTTGCTGCATAAAAATATCTTATTCCAATGGGATGATAAGTGTGAGGAAGCTTTCAAAAAAATCAAGCAGTATCTAGTGAATCCTCCAACTCTGATGTCACCAATTCTAGGCAAACCACTCTTGCTCTACATTTCAGCCACGACAGCCTCACTAGGTGCTCTTCTCACTCAGCAAGATCATGAAGGAAAAGAAAAAGCCATTTACTACATCAGTCGCACTCTAGTAGGATATGAGTTAAACTAATCCCCTATTGAAAGAGCATGTCTGGCTATTGTCTTTGCTTCACAAAAGTGGCAACATTACATGTTGTCACCTTCTACTCAGCTTATTGCAAAGATTGATCCTTTAAAGTATTTGTTAAGCAAGACTGCATTGACAGGCAGGTTGGCTAAGTGGGTCATGCTACTTAGTGAGTTTGATATTGAATATGTAGATAGGAAGGCTATCAAAGGTCAAGTGATCATAGATCAACTAGTTGATGCTCCATTAACGCATGACCATCCTATACACACAGAGTTTCCTGATGCTCATATCTTAGCTTTGTCCATGCAAACATGGAAATTATACTTTGATGGCTCATACACTCAACAGGGTTCAGGAGCTGGTATACTTTTTATCATGCCACAAGGATACACTATTCTAAAATCTTTCAAGTTGTTATTTCCTTGCACTAATAATGTGGCAGAATATGAGGCTTTGCTGATTGGGTTAAAAATGGCTTTACAATGGAATGTATCTAAAATAAATGTCTACGGAGATTCTCAGCTAATTATTAACCAAGTTAATGATGATTACCAGACCAAAGATGATAATTTATTGCCATATAAACGTATGGTGGATGACTTTAAAAAGTATTTCTCTGTCATCACTTTTGAGCAGATTCCTCGGCACGAAAACAAGGCTACTGATGCCATGGCAACGATTGCTTCTTTATTTGATATCGAAGATACCAAGGCCCGTTTTGAGTTCTTGGTGGAATCCCTGACTTGTCCTTCATATGATGATCCTGATATGAGTATTATATGTCATCTGATTGGACATGACTCCCCAACCTATGGAAAGATCTATTCTTACCTCAAAGATAACACTTTACCTCCCGACCTATCCCGCAATCAAAAATGAACTTTTCTCCACCAAAAATGTATGCAAATTAGTTGGATACTATTCTAAATGATGAATTAACTAATAAAAGATTAATAAATCTATCTAATAAGCAAACTACAATGAAGAATGCAATAACAAATGAAACCAAATTAACAATTTACCTTCACCTCGAAATGCAGCTTGTCTCCATTGTCCTCCTAGCTTTGATTTCTTGAAGATGTTGAGCTCTCAGATTTCCAAATGAAGCTCTTTCCCAGGATGATTCCAAAGTGTGGAGATTGAATGAAATGAGTGCACAACTAAAAATTGATTATGAAAATATGGTGGATGAAATGCAAATGATGGGATGATAATATGGATGCTTGGTTGCTTGATTGCTTGGATGCTTGATTGCTTGGATGCTTGAATGCTTGTTCTTAAAAATATCTATTAGCTTTCAAATGGAAAATGAGGCTCCTTTTATAGAGTTTTGGAGGATCTAGGCCTAGGTGGCAGAATCCTACAGTTGAGAATGAATGGTGGAAGATCCTAGGGCTAGAATTGACTTGGTTGAAGGAGTTGAGAGAAAGGGGGATGTAGTTGGAATGTGAGAGAAAAAATAGGGATGATGTTCCTCTCACATTGACATGGAGGAAAAGAAGGTGGAAGGGAAAGACACATGTCAAGTGTCTCACAAAGACCAAAGAGAGAAAGAGGGAGAGACCTTTTCCTCATGAGGACTCTTTGCACAAGTGTCCTATGAGTCACCCTTGACCCTTAGAGGTGGCTTGAGAAGCCCCTTAGGAATAGGGAATGTCTCTTAACTTGGTTGTTGAGAGGACAAGTGGTCATGAGACCAAGTCCTATGAGGCCACATAGCCCTTAAGAATAGGACATGTGTGGGTGAGGATAAATATGAATAAATAATTAATAATTATTATTTATCTTAGCCAAGGTGATGTGTCAGGTGACTAGGTGGATGAAGTGAACTAGGGGATTTAGTCATATTTAGGTGATTGTGTATTTAATTAAATCACTTTAATAGACTTTTTAGAAGACTTAGGATATAGAATTAGACTATAGTGAATTTATTAAATAAATTGAATAATTTACTTAATAAATAGAGGAAACAAATATTAATTAAATAATAAATATTTAATTAATTTATCAAGTCAATAGTAATTAAATAATAAATATTTAATTAATTAGTGAAACCATTTTTAGGTGTATACAGTTTGCCCCTCTTTGAAATAATGTGCTGGTCACATTGTTTCAAAGAAAAATCAAGCATTTTTGCCCCTGCCCCAGACAATGTCTCAGATGACCTATGGATGCCCCCTCAAGAGATTGATTGACAAAAATGATTATGTGAATTTTGTAAAAAAAAACAAATTATCATTTGTAGCGGTAATCCTCTTATCAACACGTTGAAAAGTGAAATATTTTTCTATCACTTCAAGTGTGTGTATTCATGTGTTAATTTATTCAATGCCTTATCGAAAGATTATTCAATTCAAAATCAACCATAATTAACCTTTACACATAAAAAAATTGGCTAGACTCAATATAATCTTTCTCTACTACCATTCAGGCATTGATAGCCCCAGTAGAGGTTACTAAAGTCACCCCTTCCCTCCTTCTAACGAGCTTTTAAAGTTTAAAACTTTTTGGAGGGATCTTTAACTCAACATTATTTGCATCTGTATCTTCTTATTTGTATATGTATCTTCTCTAGACCATTTTATTTCAACATGTCTTCTGATATGCTGAGTGTAGCATTTTAGGTTGTTCTACCGAAGCATTGGAGTTTTGATTTTATATTTTTTTGTTGATATTGTCTTTTGTGCACGTTCCTCCTTTTAACTTTTCTCTTTTTTTTTAGTTAGGACTTAGATGGAGAAGGGTTCTGAACTCTGACCTCCTCCATAACCATAGGTTCCAATAAATTCTAGCTAATATTTTATCCAAAAAACCACAATCCTGGGATCATTTTAAAGTATTTATTTGTGTTGAGGATGATCAGCTCTGAAATTTTTCTTGATTGCTAAAGAAAGTCCCTCCACTCCTGATTATTGTACATAGTTTCTTGCAAGACAAAATCTAATTGATAGAATTGACTAAGAAATACCTCTACCACTTTATCGAGAACCATCTGGTGTAGAACATTTTCTTGAAAGAAGCCCATGAAAAAAAAAAAAAAGTGATACTCAACAAAAAAAAAAGAAAGAAAAAAGAAAAAATCTAAACTAAGAAAAATATAAGGGTGGAATGCTTCCTTCAGGATCCAAAATAATGCTGGAGAAACTAGCAATTGATGGGTAAAGGAACCAGTTTACATTCCAGAGAACTTATCTTGAAAGTGTTTTCTCCTAGGATTTTTGCTATTTGATATGGGCCCACCCATAGTCACTAAAATTTTGTGTGGCTGGCCGACTTCTATCTCGCTTTGTCTCAAATTAGGACTAAGTCAGAAATCCTAAAGGCCTTTACAGTTTCTCTCTTGTCAAACCAACACTCTACAATAGATTGATGTTTAGATACATATTCTAAGGCCATGGTTCTTTTTTCTCTTAGGTCCAAAAGGTTCATGAGTCAAACCTACACCATATCCTCTCCTTTGACATATTGGTCCATGAATCTAAAAAATGATATCTTCAAGTTCATAAGAAAAATGGATTGCAAACCATAGACCAAATTATAGGGGGGAGTCCCTAAAGCATTTTTTATTCTTACTTAGTCGGTCCACAAGGTGTATTTTAACTCTGTATGCCAATCTCCAAGATTGTCATCTAGAAGACGTTTGATTACAGTTGTTAAATTCTTATTCATTGATTGTGTAATTCCATTTCCATGTGGGTAGTAATTAGATGAGAACTTAATGATTACATAATTTTTGAAGGCCCGCTAGGTGAAGTATGTAGATGAAAAAGAAGGTGCATTATCACATACCATAAAGAAAGCCATGCCAAACTATTTTATGATATATTCCTCTAAGAACCTAGTTATAACTTCAGTGGTGCAATTTTTTAGAACTTGGGCCTTCATCCATCATGTGTAGTAGTTTGTTGCTGTAAAAATGTCCCTATTTCCTACTAAGGAAGGAGGCTTAATCATACTTATAAAATCCAATCCCCATTGGGAAAATGAGTGTACCTCATAGACTGGTTATAGAGGCATAACATGATGCCTTTCATGAGTAGTGATGGTTTGGAAAATGTGACAAGAATGCATGTGTTCACTTGTATCTTTGAATAAGGTAGGCCAATAGTATCTGGATCTCAAAATTTTATGTGCAATGACCTCAGCTGACCCATGGTCAGTGCCATATTTATCATCAAACTCAGTAAGGACTTTCTTGGCCTCTACCCTATCTAGACATCTTAAGTAGAGCCCATCATAATTTTGTTTGTAGAGCTTCCCATTTTTCAGCATGTAAGAGCCATTTTGAATCTTCAGGGCTCTCCTTTGGGAACCATTTAGCCCCTCGGGAGATTAGTTTTGAAGTAGGTAATAGACTATATCCTGATACCAAACATTAGGTATAATCCCTTCATCAGCGTATACTTGATATACCAATCCTTTCTCTATCACAGTTATCATTTTTGTGAGGCCCTTAGCCCCTTACTAGCTTCATAGGTTGAATTTCAATGTTAAATTATTGAGCTATAGCCATCCTTTTTCCTCTTCATTCCCCTATTTCATTTTGCATTAGCAAGGATTTGATGAAAAGATCTAGAATAACGATAATGAATTTTCTCCATAGAATGTAATGTCTGAACTTCTTGACGACTTTTAACAATGTGAAAGATTGTTTTTACAAATTAGGATACTTAATCTCATCATTTTTTAGTGGAAAACTCATGAAGGTTATCAGTCTCTCAAATTTTCCATCCCACTTTTGAATAAGGATATCCATGCATGAGTGTTCTTATGTGAAAGAGTAAACTTTCAAAGGTAAAGTGTTTAATCCAGACTAACCAGAATTGGACCGGTAGCAATGGAGGTCTTAATTTCCTTGAATTATTCCTTGACTAAGGCACTCCATTCTATCTTGGCATCATTTTTTAGCATGTCATTCAATGGGCATACTATCTCGACAAACCCACTGATGAATTTCTTGACAAAATTAATCGTCCCAAAGAAAGACTTCAATTCCTTACTATTGTTGGGTAGGACCAGCTTGAGAATAGCTTTAACCCTTTTGAGATCTATAGAGGTCCCGGTCTCTAATATGATGTGTCCCAAAAACTTTCCCTGGTTTACCCCGAAGACACATTTTTTAGGGTTAAGTGAAATTCTATAACTTCGATATCTCTTCAAGACTTTATGTAAATCATCAATATGATCAGCTTGGTTCCTTGAAAATATGGTTAGGTCATCCATATATATGACAATGCACCTATTCATGAGGCCTCTAAATGCCTCATCTATTGCACATTGAAAATAGCCCCAACATTGATTAACCCAAATGACATGCGACGGTAACCAAAAGTCCCCCATTTTGTAGTGAATTTCATCTTCCAATAGTCTTCTTCTTTGACCATAACCTGATTATATCTGGAATAACCATCAAGAAAGGAAATCATTTTTTACCCATTTAGTATATGCAACACTTCGTTGAGGGATGGAAATGGATAATTTTCTTTCTGAGAAGATCTATTAAGATTGCGAAAATCTACACATAGCCAAACTTATCCACTCTTCTTGCTCACATGAACTAAGTTTGCGACCCAAGTTGAATGTCCGATAGGAAAAATGATCTTTGTGTCAATCAATTTTTGCACCTCTTTCTATTTCATGGGCTCAATCACCAAATTGACTGGCCTCTACCTTTGGCAGAAAGGTTTAGCATCAGGGTTCAGTAGTATATTGTGTACAATGACAAAGGGGTCATAAGTCATTAGATCCTCATAGCTCCATGCTATAACATCTCTGTATTCTTTAAAAAATTATATCATTTGTCATTTCTCTTTATCTATACCAATCTTCTCAACACAGACGTCCCTTGGTTCATGTTTAAAACCCAAATTATACACTTCACAATCATCATCACCAATGGTTGGAGCTTTCCTCTTTTATAGAGCATAGTCATCTTTGTCTAAAATTCCTCTCTAGCATTACCATCCACTTTTTGAATGGAGTTGGGCTTTAAGTTCAGAATCTCGAGGTTATTGGGTTCTTACATTTCTTTAAATTATTCATCGATGGCTTGTTTTTCAAAGACACTAATACTCATAATGAAATCAAGTATTTGTTGATCATCCTGGAACACTTGAAAATTAGTGATGTTATCAGGAACAAATGGGATGATAACGAGCTCAACTGAAAATGTTTTTAACTTTTATTCTCCTCTTTGGGGACCAAATTTCTTTCCTCCATCTAAACAGTGACCAGGGATTCTTTGTCATGGGAGGAATTTTCATCATTATTGTGTGACATTTCCCCTTACATAGGTTTAAATGTGTGAGATATCTTTTCTACCACTTGGGAAATAGAATTTTGGCAATCATGACACTCAAATTCAGAACAACTCTCTTGGTGCAAGTGTCAATATTCTGTAGCATCAGTATGTTTGGATCGGCTTCTTATCTGATATGTTTCCTATTTTTTGTCATATTAGTTATGAATTCTTGAAGAATATCTTGAGGCATGTACTAGTTCCTATATAAGGAACCATTGTAATTGTCCTATTCTTTGATCTAGAATATCATGACTCTATCAAATCAATACACACCCAAATCATCTTGCGAGAACAAAACCTCATTGGGAGCATTATATTGAGTAATTATTTGTTTCAGTTTTGGTTCTATGTCAATTTTGATCTAGTTGTTCAATCCTTTCCAGGATAGCCACATCTATGTGAAGTTAGTGGAAAACCAACCCCTCAAGGACCCAGTCCATTCCCTACTAAGAAACATGCCATATATTTTCAAGATATCCACTATGTGTATATCTATGTAGTCTTGTATCCTTGGGTCTATTGTTAGCTGTATGTGAGCATCCTTTAGGACTTCAATGACCTTGACTTCAGTCTTGTCTAGTTGAATTATGACCCTATTTGTTGGTTGAGGATTCATTCCTAACTTATGTCATATATATATAGGCATGAAATTGCATGAAGCCCCTGAATCAATTAGAAAATTATGTAACATTTTCCCAAAGATCTTCAGGCTTAGTAGAAATAGAGGCACCTCTACTTTATGTTTGAACATTGTCAGCATGGCTTTGTTGGGATTATGGAAAGGTGAGTTACTGAGAGGGGAGGGGTGGATCAGTAACCTCAAAATTTTTTTAACTGAATCCTTACAACAATGTAATTCATTAACCGACTGACATGTTATATTTTCATCCATTCATAACATTACTGAAAATCAGAAATACATTATAATCTAGCATGTGAACATCCATGAAACTTCATACACAATACACAAGTATTTTGGTATCATGGAAACCCTTGTTAGAAGGTAAAAATTGCAGTGGGGATGACACACACAAAGCTTCACTAATTGCAATAATAAATTTGATGCAAGGGGAGAAGGGAGAGGGGACAAAGGCTGACCCAAACCAAATCCACGTCACAAAGATCACATGCGGAAGCAACACACACACAAGTGTGAGAGAGAATGCAGATATATTTCATATATTAACTTCAATTGATTCATACATGTCGAGCTGTAAGGCCTTCCCTCTTTAGGCTAGATATTAAAATCAAGTACAGAAGTCCTCCAACATGCAAGGATCTAAAAAAATCTTCTATCTCCTAGCTTCTATCTATGATATCCTAATAATGATCCCAAAGCTACAAACAAAGATTACATTATATACAAGAGGCTATTGAACAAGTTAACCTTCAGATCCACCATAAAAGGAAGGAACAACCAGATCTAGGTCCACATGCTTCCCAATGATAGATACCATCATTAAATCCATGACCAAAATTAATTGTAAGACTCATCCTCAAGAGGAAACTAAAACAAAAAACTCGGTAAGAAAGGATAACCGAGCACCAGAAAA
Source organism: Chamaecyparis obtusa (assembly GCA_027943335.1). Classification (NCBI taxonomy): domain Eukaryota; kingdom Viridiplantae; phylum Streptophyta; class Pinopsida; order Cupressales; family Cupressaceae; genus Chamaecyparis; species Chamaecyparis obtusa. Next base: position 1,430,150 of record BSBK01011581.1, on the reverse strand, counting down.
GCATCATCGAGCACCAAGAAAACTCACTAAGTGTCAGAGAGATAACTAAGAAACACTAAACCAACTTGGTCAAAGAAGGAACTGAGAAACACATGAAAACACAAACATGTTTTTGGTTACACAGGATTGCCAAGGACCTGAGATGCTCCTGCATCAAATTTTTTTTGGTTAAGGCTACGATGTTTGATCACTTCTAATGATCTAACCCTATTAGGAGTAATAATAAATATATGTGAGGATCTACCTAGTTAGAGGATTTAAGAAACATAGTTAAGTGTGCACTCAGTTAAGAGACTTATAAAAAGACTTGTTAGGTCTACTCTGTTAAGAGATTTAAGTTTTCCATAATTGTTAGAAAGTAACAATAGATTTGACCTGTATGTAAAAACTTACTTTTCCTGATTTCAGATCTGATATCTACTTAAATGTTGTCACCTTGTTGTGATATATTTATTCTCTCAATTCTTCTCGGTAGCATTTTTTGTGATAATGATTCAATCATTGAATGCTCTATCAAAAAATCTAACTTAACAATCCTGTCTCATCTTTAGATGTCTTTATATGCAGCTACTTCATGTGTGGTGCTTGTCAAAATGACATATTGATAGTTATTATATCAAAATATTTTGACCTAATTAGGGTTATGGTATCAAGTACAAAACCTAAGATCTATGATGAAAATGAATAACCTAAAACATCATTACATAGGGATCATTAATCATTTAATGATTACATCTATATTTAATCTTCACCTTGATCTTTTTAAACCATTTTCTAGCTTGGTGTAAACTGTTTACCTTGTAGTCTATTCCATTACAAACTTTAATGTCCTTCCTATTTTCCTAGCTATACACCAAATTCATCACTTGATAAATTACTAACGCTTGGTATATGTGAATTCTCAGTTATAACTGTACTCAGTGCTTGGTAATCATCTAGCTTAGTGTATGTTGTCGATCAAGACTGTGTTCAGTTACAATACCATTATGCCTTGCGCTCTTCTCGGTGTCTATGTTTAGTGTATTGACCGAATAGCTTGTTTTTTTCCTTTACCAACTGTATGTGTAACACTAATGACAACATATTAATCTATCAATCTCCCCCATTTCCATTAGTGAAAAAAGCATATATGTATGCCATATAATCAGAATTTCAAAAATACTTTAAAACTATATATATTTCAAAATTGTAGACTCCCCCTGTCTATATGCCTTGGTAAGTATACTATATACATATTTTCTCCTTTTTAAGTATACATATCTTCACCCTTTTTTGGTAATAATGCCAAAACTTGTAAATACTTACATCTTATAAAAAAAAATTTGATGGGTTTTCAAGTTCGCTAAGAGGTTTTCCCATTCCTCTTTCAAACTGTCTAGTGCAATTTGCTCCAAACCAACTTGTACATACATGTCAGATATGTTCTTCACAAGCCTTCAAATCACCTCAATGTGTGGTAACAATTCTTGTAGCTTGATTATTTGACCCTTTAGCTTGTCTTCTTACCTTCTTAGATCATTTCTTAACCCATGTATGTGCTTGAATTTTGCATAGTGTTATTTAAATGCATGGGGGTCTATTTTCAAGCTTTTTGCACTCTTCTGGAGATCATCATCTAGCTTTTTGAGCCTCTCTTTTATTTTTGCAGTGAATAAATCTAATGTGAAAAGCTTCTTTAGAATGGTGAGTATCTGATGAATGAGAGTTTCAATTTCAATTATAGTTTCAGATAACTTCACCTTATGAATTGCCATGGATTGGCTGATTTTGTTTGCTATTTTGAATTGAATTTTAGACTCTTCTCTCTCTTCAATTATCTGTTCAGCATCAACATTAACAGAATTGATGTGCCTAGTAAGTGTTGCAAGATGGTCAATGATGGGAGTTTCCTCATCAACATTGACATCAGGTACAACCTACATTAGTATCTCTCTTATATCCTATAGCACTTGTTTGTGTTTACTCTCTTGCCCTAGCTTCTCTTGAGCTAATTTCTTGGTGCATAATTCTCCATATCTCCTAAGAGCTTAAGGGTCTAAGGTTCTTGGGTCACATGAAGGTATCTCTATGACTTCATCCAGGGTGACTGAACCTTTACCATGTTTCTTCTTCTTTTTTTTCTCCTGCTTGCTAGATGTTGGGGATTTCCCATATGGCACTAGAGCCTTCTACTTTGGATTTGACTGTGGTGGCTCGGTGGAGACACTTTTCTCCTTTTCTTTCCCTTTTTCTATTCCCTCAGTCTGAGGTCCTTGGGATTTTTGCCTCGTAACTATTGGAGAATCATTTACATTTGCTTCTGCTTCAACTCCTTTTTATTTGTCTCTTTTGTTTCCTTCTTCACCATTATCCCTTGTGGTTCCCATTAGTTTCTTGGGTGTTGGATCCTCAGGTTTCTCTTGTGTATTAATGTCTATCACTTGTACCAAAATCAGTAAGTTACCCAGTATTTGTACTATAGCTACATCAGTAGTCTTGTCTTCCTCTATGTTCTCAATAGTAGTAGTAGCATCTTCATCTTCTTTTGATTCATCATCGTGATCACCTTTAGTGGCATCTTTAATAAATTCTTTGTCATTCTCGGTAATGACTAACTTCTCAAGTGTATCCTCTTTCTTGGTGTAGCTAGTAGGATAAAAATCTTCTACATATGTATCATATTCTTGTTGCTTGGTGTCTGATATATGTATAGGATCTTCAATTGGCCTATGTGTAGTAAGATTAGCATCATCAGAATGTACACCTTTGCCTCATCTTTGACACCTTTCTTGGGGATAACCACAAGTGTAGTTTGTTCTACTTCTGCTTTGGACTTCAACATTTTAGTTTATTTCTCTTTACTCTCCTTGAAAATTTCTTCAATTTTACCTATAGAATGTTCATTTCTCTACCTTTCATCAGAAAATTATTTGCATACACTTTCATCATGTCTTTAATCCTTGCAATACATAGATTAGGCATTGTGAAAACTAAAAATCTTTCCCTCATTTTCTTCTCGGTATGCAAGGAATAAGTCCATCTTGCTAATACCTTATCATATAATTGTTTTGGAATATAACTTGAGAATTCAACTAGTAACCTTCTAAATTTAATCATCATGGTGATGATTTCTTCTTCTAGTTTATCCTTATCATTGGTAGACATATTTACAAATTGATTGATTTGGTAACTAGACATAATAACCCAGCCAAAATAATCTTGGACACAATAACCCCACCATAATAACACAAGGACACAATAACCCCGCCATAATAACACAAGGACACAATAACCCAGGGTCACAATAACCTAGGGTCAAAATAACCCATGGTCATTTTAGATCAAGTTAGTATGCTAAAAAAGGGATTGTGAAGCTATAAGGAATGAATGCAAAGTGTTTTGGCAGTCATTCTTTAGCAGTTGTTGTTGCATTCATGACTTGGATTGTCATTGATGTCAACACAGTGATATTCTAGATATTAGCAGGAAAGTAGGTACAATTTTGTTTTGTGCACATGTTGTATTGTAGATTGGCTTTTGCATATTTGATGGTATGTTCTTTGGTGTGATATTAACCTATGGTTAATACCGCAAAAAGAAATTCATTCATTTGTAAGAGTTATGAGCATTTTGGTGAAAGTAGTGTTTAGACAGTGTTTCTGTGTAGTGATGTTGAGAATTCGGAGGATATCTCTTAGCTGGGATGGAATCTGATTTTTCATAGTTAAAGGGATGTTGGAGACTCATTAATTATGATGTGGTTCATAGCACAAACTTTGAGGATATTTTTGGAGAAAGTTACAGTAACTGGAAGCTGACAGTTTTATGTGAATTCTGTGTGTAGCGTGTAGAATTTATTATTTTGTAATTGAGGACCGACTCATTTGTAATTATTTGAGTTTGGTATATAAGAAGGAATGTTTTCCTTATTTTAATGTGTACTATGAAGAGTGAGATGAAAATTTATGCATGAAGTGAAGAAAAGAGCTAATTCAGTGATGAAGGAAGACTTGTGAGTACAGAGATCTAGAATTGTGATCTTGTGTAGCAGAGAGTGCAATTTTGGCACAGTGTGAAGGAGGTAATATATTTCATATTAGTCTATTGAATAATTCTAAGATCTTTTGGATAGTGGGTTCAAAGATCTTGCCTTGAAGCTGTTTGGACAATGGCTCCTTCTGTCTTCCATAAACTCTTAACTGGGTTAGAATCTTTTAACAGGGATTCAAAATCTCCTAACAGGGATTTATATGTACTAAATGTATTTCATAAGACTCCTAATAGGGTCCATCCTCTAACAAGGAACTTTCATATTAGTGCATCATTTTGTGGGCATCATTCCCACTGGGGTTTACTCTTTTCAAGAGATTCCCTACTCAACATATCTTGTGTTATTGTGCAATTGTGTATGATTATCTTTCTATGGTTGATCAGTACATTGATTATATTATTTAAAGCTATTGAATGGATAAATTATCTAATAATTGATTCACCCCTCCCCCCTCTCAGTTATCTTGGGGATCTTTACTTTCTAATAATTGGTATCAGAGCGGCAGGTCCTTGAAAGAAAAGTTTAACAACTTAAGGAGATCCATGGTGAATTTTAGAAAAGAAAGCCCTAAGTTTGATGGAGTAAATTTTGATAGCTGGAAAGAAAAGATGAAGACAAATCTATTGTGTTTAGGATCAAGTTATTGGTTGATTACAAAGAATGAGAAGACTATCATTGAGGAAGACAATCTAGAGGCAGGAACTAAAGATGAACTAGATCTATTCATGTGTAACATACTTGCAAGAGAAGCACTTTTATCAGCACTATCAGAGAATGAATATAGTCAGGTAAGATGTTTGCAAACATCTCATGCAATTTGGAAAGCTTTACATTCTACTTTTGAAGGTGATGAACATGCAAAGAAGGCTAGATTACATAATTGGATTTGTGCATTTGAAGATATCAGAATGATGGAAGATGAATCTATTAGAAGCTATATTGGTAGGATGTCTAAGAATGTGATAGGAATAAAGTCTTGTGGAGGTGATAAGATAGAGAATGAAGTGATATGGAAAATTTTGAGAACTTTGACACTAGTATTCAAGTAGACAACACAGATGATTGAACAAGTGATACCTTGTACATCGAACTTTTCAAGAGAGACTCTTCTTGGAAGATTAGAAATAGCAGAGATGAACTTGAGATTATTAGGAGAGCTACCTAGAATGGAAACAACATTCAGTGCTCTTAGCATTAGACCTACAAGAAGTACTAGTGTGAATGGAGATTATGCCAGCAGTAGCAGATCTGAGGAAGATAAGAAGATTGAATAAGGTATTGCATTACTAGTAAAAAGAGAACCAGATGGTAAGAAAATCTTTAAATGTTGGACTTGTCAAGAATATGGTCATTTTGCATCTAAATATCCTAAAAGAGTTAAGAAGTATAGAAGCAACTTTAAACCTAGGAGATCTAAAGAATGTTATTATGCAAATGATGAAGATTTTGAAGCAGGAATTGAAAAACATTTAAGTGACAGTGATAATGATAACTTTGAGGAAATAGGATTTGTAGCAATTAAAGAAAAAAGTTCTGAATCTGATAAAAGGGAAGAAAAAGCATTAGTTTCACAAGTTGAAAAGAAATCTGATTGGATTATAGATAGTGGTTGTTCACATCATATGACTGGAGATAAAAGAAAGTTTGTTAAGTTAGATAATTATGATGGAGGAATTGTTAGGGTTGGTAACAATGCACCTTGTTTGATTAAGGGTATAGGATCTATTACTCTTGATGGAAAGACTAACACTGATGATGTTTACTTTGTTGATGGACTAAGACATAATCTACTAAGCGTTGGACAATTGGCTGATAAGGGTTATCAAGTTTGGTTTTCTGAGAAAACTTGTGTGATAAAAGATAAAGATGGAAATCTGATTGGAAAAGGATCCAGAACCAGAGGTAATGTATTTCAGTTGACTCCTACTAAGATGACATGTTTGATAACTAGGATTGATGACAGTTGGTTATGGCATAAAAGGTTTTGTCATATAAACTTTGATAATATTGTCAAGGTGAGCACTACACTTGCGGTAAGAGATTTACCTAGAATTATGAAACCTACTAACATGATTTGCAAAGAATGTATGATGGCAAAGTAGAAAAGGAGTTCATTTCCCAACAAGAAGTTCACATCGGCAGAGAAGTTGGAGATTGTTCATACAGACTTGAGTGGTCCTACTAGGACTAGAGGATTCTATTGTGAAAGGTATTTTATGATTCTTGTTGATGATTTTACAAGAATGATGTGGATTGCATTTTTGAAAAAAAAATCTGAAGCATTTGATAAATTTAAGATCATGAAAAGCAAAATTGAGAATGAATTTGGAATGAAGATTAAGTGTCTAAGATCTGATAGAGGTGGTGAATTTACATCTAGAGAGTTTGACACTTTATGTGAAATGAATGCTATTAAGAGACAACTTTCAGCCCCTAGAACACCAGAACAAAATGGTATTGTAGAAAGAAGGAACAGGTCAATAACTGAAGCAGCAAGAGCTATGTTGTTTGAAAATGATTTGGCTAAAACTTTTTGGAGAGAAGCAGTGAACACAACAGTATACACTATGAATAGAGTACAAATCAGATCAGATAAAAACAAGACACCTTATGAATTATGGTTTGGACATACACCCTCAGTTAAGTATTTTAGAATTTTTGGAAGTAAATGTTATATAAAGAGAGATGATGATATAGGAAAGTTTGATCCTAGAAGTGATGAAGGAATATTTCTTGGATATTCTTTAAAAAGAAAAGCATATAGATGTTATAACAAAAGAACTAAGACTATTGTTGAAAGTGAAAATGTAAAAGTTGATGAGAAGTTTAAAATTCAAGAAAGAATGCTTGATTATGAATCTGATGGAGAAGCACAACCTCAGCCTAACATTGAAAATGCAAAATTATTTTTTGAAACTAACAGTGATTTGCTGAATGAAAGTCATACTGAAGAAGACAAAGAAGAAAATAGAGAAGAAAATAGAGAAGAAAGCAGAGAAGAATCTACAGTCAGAATAAGATCAGTAACTATGACACCTAATAGGTATACTTCAAGACATCACCCTATTGAGCAAGTTATTGGAAGTTTAGATAGAGGAGTTTTGACTCAAAATAAGGTACATTTATGTTTGATTTCTCAAATTGAACCTAAGACTACTAATGAAGCTTGTGAAGATGAACATTGGATCAATGCTATGAAAGAAGAACTAGAGCAGATTGAAAAAAAACAAGACATGGGAATTGGTCCCTAGGCCTGAAGACAAGAATGTGATTGGAACAAAGTGGGTATTTAGAAACAAGATGAATGAACAAGGAGAAGTGATAAGAAACAAAGCAAGATTGGTATGTAAAGGATATTCACAACAAGAAGGAATTGACTATGAAGAAACTTTTGCACCTGTGGCTAGACTTGAAGCAGTGAGAATGTTTCTAGCATATGCAACTTACAAGAAATTCAGAGTGTATCAGATGGATGTGAAGTCAGCATTTTTGAATGGTGAATTGGAAGAAGTCTACATTGAGCAGCCTGAAGGTTTTCATTTGACACAAGAAGGAGATATGATATGTAAGTTAAAGAAAGCTTTACATGGATTAAAACAAGCACCTAGAACCTGGTATGCAAGATTGGATAAGTATTTATTGAAATTGGAATTTATAAAAGGAACAACAGATAGTAACTTATACACAAAAGAAATTGAGAATGGTTCGTTGGTTATAGTTATATTTGTTGATGATATTATCTTTGGAGGAGAAGATGAAGCTAGTGACAAATTTGCAGATGAAATGAAGACTGAATTTGAGATGAGCATGATTGGAGAAATGAAATATTTTTTGGGATTATAGATAACACAAAGCAAGGAAGGTATATTTGTAAGTCAGACTAACTATTTAAATGAATTATTGAAAAGATTTGGAATGGAAGATTCTAAACCTGTTGGAACACCTATGGTAACTGGACATAAGTTATCTAGCAAAGATGAGACACCAGCAGTTGAGCAGAAAAAGTACAAATCTATTATTGGAGGATTGTAGTACTTGACACATACAAGACCTGATATAGCACATTCAGTGGGGATTGTAACAAGATTTCAAGCAGAACCTAGAGAATCACATTATGCAGCAGTAAAGAGGATACTGAGATATCTGAAAGGAACAATGGATTATGGATTATGGTATGAGAATTCTGATGATTTTACCTTATGTGCCTATACTGATGTAGATTGGGGAGGTAGTGTTGATGACAAGAAAAGAACCAGTGGTGGAGCCTTTTTTCTTGGAGGTAATGGCTAAGTAAGAAGCAGAATTGTACTTCACAAAGCACAGCAGAAGTAGAATATGTTGCAGTAGCAAATAATTATAATTAGATTATTTGGATGAAGCAGATGTTGAAAGATATTGGAATAAAGTTTGATGAGCCTGTTGTTATACATTGTGATAACACCAATACAGTGAGTATGTCAAAAAATCCTGTTTTACATTCTAAGACTAAACATATTGAGATCAAGTATCATGTTGTAAGAGAGAAAGTTGCAGAAAAAGAAGTAAGATTGGAGTACATAAGTACAAAGGAGAAGATAGCAGATATATTTACAAAGCCTTTACCTAAGGATACATTTGTGTATCTAAGAGGTATGCTTGGGGTTATGCCCCAACCTATTTTTGAGAATTGATGAAGATGATTGCATCTGTCCAGTGGTATATGAGCCCTATCTTTCTTCTAGATTGGATGTTGGAACTTCCTCTATGGGGGAGTTTATGAGCTGAGTCATGAGGACTCTTGTTATTGTATTCTTCTGAAAAGTGTCTTTTGACATTAATTTGTTGTTGACTTAGTGATAGAATTTTTTTCATTGATGTCAATGGGGGAGAGATATACATGAAAAACATTGTGGATTGTATGAGAGAGCTGAATAGGAAAACAAAGCAAGATTTAATTTGATATTTTGCATTGATGTTCCAGTATTGGATTTTTGAAACATTGGATGTTTTTCATCTATGTTTCCATCAATGCTAATGGGGGAGATTGTTAGGAATGAATGCAAAGTGTTTTGGCAGTCATTCTATAGCAGTTGTTGTTGCATTCATGACTTGGATTGTAATACCCCTCTAACCCTAATATAAGTTTTGTGTTTTTGAAAGAATTAAGATCCTTCGATGTTTTCTTACAGCTTAAGTTGTACATGATACTTGCTTGATCTATTCCTATAGTTTTTTATAATAATTTCATAAGCTAGTACTCAATGATTCTAATATCAGACATACTATCTAAAGGTATCATTTTTGTATGTATTTATCTCCATGTATGTATTGAGTACCTATAAGACCTTTATGAACATAGTTAGGATGTTATATGATATGTACTTGATAGATATATATAAGTGGTTATTTATATTTTCTTCTATTAAGGTTACCTTGGATGAATCTTGTATCTCACTTGATGATTTGATTATGTTAATTTATTATTAGTATTGATAAGAGACTAACACAATGCTTGAGATTCTAACCTTCATTATGATGATGCTACATGCTTTGAGTGTATATATATACATGATGTGTTTTCATGATTCAGGACGAAGTCATAGTTACTCACATAGCTGAGGTCCACATGATGTATCGATCCTGGTCATCTGTCTGCAATGTTTTCTTTTATATGTATATCCGTGCATATGTATTTCTTCTTTGTGATGCAGGCTTGCAGGTACCGGGCATCGACTTCACCTGGCTTCACAGGTCTGAGCATGCCCTCAAATCCTCGATGGTTTTTGTTATGGAGATAGTACTAAGGCCCCTACATGAGTCTTCCTTTGTCATTATTCCAATTTGGGAATATTAGGGTTCCTTCTTTGTCAATCAACCTTTGGGTCAAAAACCCAGATCCAACGCACCCGGTTGGGCATGGTTGTAGTTAGTGCCTTGTGACCACTTGAATTCATTTGGTTGTATGATTTGTTTACTCATTTTATTTATTTCTCCTTCTTGGTATGATTCTTAGTTAATCTTTCTATGTTGTGTTTCAGGAGTTTGGCTTGACTTTCCTTGTTGACTTTGGTTGACCTTGTTTGATCTTATGGTTTTCTCGATATGTTTCATAAGATGATTTGTATGGCCTCTTTGGATGATTAGATTTATTTTGAGGCATGTGATTTTATTCTACATCAGTGTTATATCCTATAGCAATTATAAATAGGTAATAATATTGTGATCTATTACTTCATAATCTTATGGATTATAGTGTTTGGTATTTGGCATGTATCTATATAAATATAAATATATATATATATATATATGGAAATATATATATGGGTGCACACATATATGTATTTATATATATATAATTTATATGTGATTATATGTTAATTATTGTAGATATTGTTGATGGTGTATATTTTGGGATTAATGTAAAGTATAATATTATTAATAATTAAATATTAAATAATGCGAGGTATATTATTCTCAATTGTTAATTATTAATAATGAGGATAGGTTATATATATAGATATTGATGTAATTAATGATGGCATATGCATATATGTTAGGATAATATTACATATGTGTATGAATGAATACAAATAATCTTTTATTGTATATTTGAGTAATATAGTTGTATGATATTAAGTTATTTTATAATACCCTTTAGTTAAGAGTTAGTTGGGAGTTGGTTACTTTTCCTCTCAACCTTTGGAAATCTATGTATATGCACTACTTTCTCATTTGAAGAGGGGGGGATTTTGGGGCTAAAGCATTGAGGAAGGTATGGCTTTAATTTTCATGGTGATTTTGGAGAGAAAACTTGGAGATGTGAGGGAGATTTTGTAAGCATATGTCTTTAAGAATTTTTGGTTATCTTTGCTTTTGGGAGAGAGACATTTTTGTGAGAATTTCAATAGTTGAGAGAGGGATTCTTTTCTGTGGAATTATTTCTTTCTTTCATGGAGATTTCTGAAAGTGGATAGGGTTTGAAGGATGCATCTCAAGTTTGGATTTGTCTTCTCTTTCGTTTCCTTCCTTCTTCGATTCAACCTTCGTAGGACATGAGGTATGGATTGAATATGTTAGTTACTTTATGTCTCTAATAGATTATGGATCTATTTATATATTATAATTATTTATTATATCTGTACTTTTAATTTCTATGGTTATTTTAAAGTTTTGAGTTTTTGTTTGTAAGAATTGGCATGTGTTTTCCTAGGGTTTTTAGCAACCCATTTTTGGAGATCTATTATTATAATAATTTAAATTGCATCTAGGGTTTTACTAAATTGATTTTCTGGAAGTAAAATTCACAGATATCAAATGGGTATCTCTCTGATTTTATTTTTAGGGTCAAATTAATGCCTTATTTTTGACATTTTGGCAGACTATGCCTGTCCATTCTCGATTCCAAATTTTCTGTCAAATGTATTCGTATGCTACAGGCTGATATGATTATATAAAAGTCTAAATTTGATACAAAATATTCTCCTAAGTCTTATCTTTCATTTCCAATTGGTTTGGAGAATTTTTATTATGTTTTTTGAAAATTACAACCATTTTAGTGAAGGCAGATCTGAACCCTAACCAGAATTTTCTATTTTAAACCAGAAGTCATAACTTTCTTTCCCACCATTGGATCTTCCTAAAAATCAAATTGAGAGTCCATAATTAGGTTAGCTAAATATCCACCAAAGAGATTTCCCTTATTATTTGTTTTGTGGAAGATATGGATGACTGTTCTATGATGACTATTCTTTGCATTTAATCCTTGCTTGAAATAATTCAGTTTAAGAACATCATTAAGTTATAAGGTTTCGTATGGTCACCAGAGGCTATTAGAATATTTTTTTGGTTAATTGGATCTATTTATACTCTGAATATATTTATAATATCACTTGGATGTCTTCTTATATGTTTGGAATATTCTGTATGCCATATTGGGTTTAGGGTTGTCAAGTGGACTAGGGACAACATATGTTTTCCTAAACTCAATCAAATGTTGTTATGGAATTGATATGAATTCTTGATGATGGATCTATTATGCTCTTATGATTTTTATATGTATGTTAGGGAACCTAAGTACACTAGGTGAGTGGCTCATAGTGAGGGGCCGGGGCCCTAAGTGGCTAGTACCAGGATAACCTACTATGAGTTATTTAATCAAGTGATAACCTAAATAAATGAATTGGAAATGGGAGAATATTGGAATGGGAAATTACACACTAATCAAGATTAATTGTGCCTCAGCCATGCCTTTAGTGCTAGTAAAGACTAAGGATGGGAGTGGGAGAAGGTACCTATGCGTAGGTACGACTTGATGACCTTGTATGTATGAGAGGCATTCGATTCCGCATGTGCCTACTTGGGGGCCGGGGCCAAGAATGGCTAGTACCAGGACAACCCAAGGGGTGAGGGCTATGCGATGACACTCACCTAGCTTGTAGCTTAGAGTCTCTACTAAATTTGATCATGCCTCTGGTAGTCCTTGTGGTCTTCTTGTCTTTTTTTTTGTGTTGTGACTTTGGGGAAATTTTATCACCACGTTAGGAATTTCCTAGTTGTTACCTCTTGTATGGGCCTTTGGTTCTATCTCCTAGCTCGAGGGAGTGGGCCTATTGGTTCCACGTGGTTGGGTGGTTAATATTTATATCGAGGTATTGATCGTGATTCTTTGGATGATCCTAGCACATATTCCTTTCCAGATCTGCAGTTGAAGATTTCTTATTGGATATTTTAATATGTTGAGATGTACTTATGTATTTGTATTCATGTAATTTTTAATCTCCTAAAAGGAGTCTTGTAGTATTGATGCAATCTCAATTCAAAGCAATGCATAAGGGAATGGGTAGTTCTAGGTAAAAGAAAGGGAAAAGAATGTGGAATATTGGACATGTTACTAGCATTAAAAGAAAGTGTTTATGTTATTTATCCTATCCTCTTATGTTGTCCATGTGTAAAGGAAATAATCTTAAATATAATTATATATAATGATGTATCACAACAATAATATATTCTCTCTTGATGAAAGAATTCAAAGAGATTATTGAGAAATGATAGATTAGTGATTGGAATTATTAACAATGAATGGTTATGAAACAATGCAATAGAATAGTAATTTGATTTTAATGTTAATACTTGGTTCATGTTAATGAAGTACCTAGGATGATGCCTACCTTAATGAATATTAATCTCTTACCTAAATTATTAGAGAAAAGTGATATAAAGGATAGTAGATGTAGATGAAATCAATATGAATTTATGGAATGAGTTGATAAAAGGAATAATGATGTTGGATGATTAACCTATGTTTAATAAAAGAAATAAGTTAGGGACATTTAACTTGGTGCATTAAAATGAATGTAGATCTTTTAAGCTCATGATTCCATGAATATCTTATGCATGTAAATGGTTTATATGATGTTGCTTTAGTAGCGACGTTAGGGAACCCAAGAGGACTTAAGTTGTATAAATCTTACATTCAAGTAGTAGAAAATTATTCCTTCTTTTAGAAATATGAAGTGTAATGATGAATATTATTTTAGTTAAAATAAATAAATAAAATAAAATAAAAATTCACTACTTGCATTTTATAGAGGTTTTATGTCTTGTCCTCTTGGGTTGCCTGGCGGGGTGTTACATGGATTGTCATTGATGTCAACCCAGTGATATTCTGGATATTAGCAGGAAAGAATGTACAGTTTTGTTTTGCACACATGTTGTATTGAAAATTGGCTTTTGTGAAGTTTATGGTATGTTCTTTTGTGTGTTATTAACCTATGGTTAATAGTACAAAAATAAATTCATTCATTTGTAAGAGTTATGAGCATTTTGGTGAAAGCAGTGTTTAGACAGTGTTTCTGTGTAGCGATGTTCAGAAATCAGAGGATATCTCTTAGCTGGGATGGAATCTAATTTTGTGTAATTAATGGTATGTTGGAGACTCATTAATTATGACGTGGTTCATAGCACAAACTTTGAGGATATGTTTGGAGAAAGTTACAGTAACTGGAAGCTGACAGTTTTATGTGAATTCTGTGTGTAGCATGTAGAATTTATTATTTTGTAATTGAGGACTGACTCATTTGTAATTATTTGAGTTTGGTATACAAGAAGGAATTTTTTCCTTATTGTAATGTGTACTATGAAGAGTGAGATGCAAATTTATGCATGAAGTGAAGAAAAGAGCTAATTCAGTGATGAAGGAAGACTTGTGAGTACAGAGATCTGGAATTGTGATCTTGTGTAGCAGAGAGTGCAGTTTTGGCACAGTGTGAAGGAGGTAATATATTTCATATTATTCTATTGAATAATTCTAAGATCTTTTGGATAGTGGGTTCAGAGATCTTGCCTTGATGCTGTTTGGGCAGTGGGTCCTTCTGTCTTCCATAAACTCTTAACTGGGTTAGAATCTTTTAACAGGGATTCAAAATCTCCTAACAGAGATTTATATGTACTGAATGTATTTCATAAGACTTCTAACAGGGTCCATCCTCTAACAAGGAACTTTCATATTAGTGCATCATTTTGTGGGCATCATTCCCACCGGGGTTTACTCTTTTCAAGAGGTTCCCTAGTCAACATATCTTGTGTTATTGTGTAATTGTGTATGATTATCTTTCTATGGTTGATCAGTACATTGATTATATTGTTTAAAGCTATTGAATGGATAAATTATTTGATAACTGATTCACCCCCCCCCCTCTCAGTTATCTTGGGGATCTTTACTTTTTAACAGAAGCACCATAGAGGATATTTAGGTCATTTTTAGATCATATATCCACCATATACCCCTAAAATAGCCTTAAAACATCTTTAATATGCTTAAATAACTTATAAAATGGTAAATAATTATAGAAATAAAGATAAATTCGTGGGAATAAGCTAAATAGTAGATATTATGAAAAGATATAAGTCAAAAGGCATTATGAAGAGGCATTAAGAGGATATATGAAGTGCTAGAATTAAGAGAAGTAAAGGAAGGAAGAAGGGGGCAAGAATTAAGAGTGTGTAGAGTGATAAGAAAAAGAGAAATCAAAATTTATTAAAAAATATATTTTTTAACATATTTTTTTGAACATTATATTAAATTTTTCTAGGGGTTTCTATAAACGTATACACAAATAAATATACTTTTAGGGAATCAAGAAGTTCTTCATAACTTTTAATATATACAATGCCTCTTCAATTTTTAATAAGACAAAAAAATTAGAAATTACTCATTTGAAATGGTTACACATTTTTTCTTCATTGAGAAGGTGTCAATAAAATGATCTAGCATTGTGCAGAATATTTTACAAATAAATGTTCAAGTCCGTGCTATACTAAAACATAAATAGAATTTGGTGATGTGATTAGCAATACAGGACAAAACCATGCTCCAATAGTCTTATGGGGTTATTTTATCCATGGGTTATTTTGACTGCGGGTTATTTTGGATTGGGTTATTATGATCCTAGGTTATTTTGTCCTCAGGTTATTATGGTCGGGTTATTTTGTCCAGGGTTATTTTGGTTGGGTTATTATATTTAGTAATCAGTTTATTTTAGGATGACCTAGTCTTCCCGTTTCTTTTATATTCTTTACTATCTCATCAATTGAGTTTTCCTTATTTACAACTACCTTAAATTGACTATTATCCTCTTTATCACAATCTATGTCATCCTTACCTCTTATTAACATTCTCCTCTTCTCAGGTAGCTCAGTAGATGCTTGAGTGCCTCTCTTCTTCTAATATGTCTTTGTCGATGTTGGCCTTGTAATATTTACAACTCCACATTTTAAAGGTGGGGAAACACTTGTAGAAGATCTTACCCTTTCTTGTGTGGGGGTCTCATTCTATTTACTCTTACCTTTTTCGTTCACTGGTTCTTCTTGAATTTATTTGTCTGACTCGGTCTCTTCATCATGTTCACTATTATCGATCAGGAATTGTTCCTCAATTGCTTCTTCAACTGACTTTTCTAATTCTTCATCACCAAATTGTTTCTCCAATGTGTCCATCATCTTCTTTTATTTTCTATCAAATTTTACTCTAGATGAAATCCATTTTGATTCTCTATTTAGCCTTCTCATAGGTTACAAACCTTGTTTCTTTCTTGTCTTTGGGATCTGCTAGTAGTACCTTTATTGACCTAGATGCTCAGTCAATATCAAGTCTGTATCCCATAGGTGGTAACCATGTAGTTCTCAATTCAACTTCCTTAATAAGAGTGGAGTTGATGTCCACTAGAAAACAAATATCATCTTTATATTTTTCCACTAACTATGTAGGTATCCTACTTCTCTTGTTCATCCTTTCCTTGAATTTCCCAAAATAATCATCCATAACTACTTCAAAGTTTTGACATAAATTTTTAATGAAATCACCAATTTGTATGATAACTGGTTTGTTGACATCCCATTGAACATCACCAATTGAGAGGAATTAATTTTTCAAGTAGAAAAAGATACATACTAAGAGTGATCCAAACTTGCAAGTGTTGGTCTTAGCAACTTGGATTTTCCTCATGTTTTCCTCAAGTTTCTTTAGCATCAGCTCGAAAAGGTCTAGATGTAGTCCTTTCTTCACTATCTTATGTGCTATTTCAACGCATGGAACACTGTTGGGTTTGCTAGATTGGAATATCTTGTAGAAAATCATAGAAGCTCTAAATCTAGTTTTGGAATCATTGATTGTGTTGATCCACATGCCTCTTCCATCCCATTTGGCTCCTATCAATTTCTCAATCTCACTCCTCAATGGGTGCCTTAGGGATTTATCTTTGTCACCTTTTGGATAATTGGTGACCATGTGAATAACATCCTTTTTTATTTTAATCGGTTCATCCAACCACATTTTTCCCTTGTGTACTCAGCTAAGTACTACCCTTATCCAATCGATCTTGAATACCTTCAGGAAGTGAAGGGAATTGGTTAAACCTTTGATTTCTAGATGAGTATGCTCATCCTTTAGTTTCCCATAGGTGTACAATTCTTGGTATTTGGATTGCAACTCAAAATCGCTTATTTCACCGATCTTGCAGTGAATATAAGACTAGATGTCCTCTACCAACAAAATCCTAGGCAGTATGCATGAGAACACACGTTTCTCATCAACTTGTGATGTGACCTCGGGGTGTCACTTATATTTAGGTTCTTCATAGGTTTCATACTTGAGCAATGTAACCTTCTTCTCACTATTGGCCTTAGATTGAATGGTCTTTAATGAGGATGCCATTGCTTATAACAAATTTAGGGTGTTGCAAAAACTGTATCTAAATAGCTCGGTTTGCTTTAGAATTACTTGAATCACTTCCAAATAGTTCATGAAATGCTCAAATTGTTGTAAAAAGGCTTGGAATCTCCTTGCATGAATTTTTCTCTTTTCGCTCTAGTTCACTGTGTGAAAAAAATAAGTTGTCTCGAGTAGTATTTATACATAAAAATATTTCCTGCTTAAATTTTTTTCATTAAATGCTTCACCAACCAAAATTTAGTTAACAATAGAACATTCGGTTATGTCCTTATGATACTCCAACTGAGTGAATACTAGCTTTTCTCAGTTGACTCTTCAACTCGGCTAACCTTATCACATTCATCGACTAACAAAGTTTCACTCAGTCATGTGTTAACCAACTATACTCATTTCAAGTTCAAAACATATAACAACCTAGTGCATCTTATTTCATGCTGATTTGGTATTTATTCAATATATATAAGGAACTATTGTAAGATATAACTGATTAGAATTTTGTTCCCATACTTACTTGATTTACTTAGGTGGAGGTGGTGAAATCACCTAACCCAAAGGATGAGGTGTCACCAACTATTGTGTTTGTTCTTGTATTATATATAGTTGATCTTCTCTATTTGACTCATTTACCTTCTAATTCCATTGATGGTATTCATATTCACATCATGATTCAGTTCTTGTGCTCAGTCTCTACAATCTTTACTTAAATGACCAAACTTGTGATAGTACAGACATGTCGTTCTAGAATTTGTCCATTTTCTAGATTTTTCTATCAGTTTAATCTCATACAATTTGTTGCAATATGACCATATGTAATTTCCCCACCAGGGAACCCATAAGGAATCAGGTCTTAAGACCAAAAATTGCAACTAATAATTTTTTTTTCTAACATTAAATCATTACTACATCACATTAACATTCCTTAAGGTTCCCTTAATGAATTCCTTTGCTAACATATTCACATTACTTATCCAAATTGAATTTCATTTCCTTTCTTTACTTTCACATTTAGAACTTAAGAGATAGAGTAAGAAAATAACATTTCATTTACAATTATATTCCTTACTTAATATACTAATTTCATTTCACCTTCCTACACATTGGATGACTATTGATTATAAATTACATTTAAACCTTATCATAATAAATATTTTCCTTTCATTGCAACAAAGAAGAGATAGAAAAGATCATTCAACATTACATTGTACATTTCCAACTTTTCTCTTTCAAATAATAACCCTTGAAATCAAACCTAGTACTATCCCTCCCAGTTACATTGCTTTTCTTTTCAATTACATCATTTGATAATAAATCTAATTACAAGAACAAATACATGAAAAGCCCAAAGGCATTACAACATATCTTTACATCTTTTTATTTTACAATATAAAGATCTTCATAGAATTTGAACATATCCAAGTCACGAGCCACGAACAGGACCTTGAAAAGATTTTTGCCACCCAACCATGTGGAACTAGTGAGGTTCCACCCCCCCATGCTAGGAGATAGAACCAAGATACTTACAAGGCCCTAAGAAATCTAAGGCTCAAAAGATAAAGAAACCCAAGACTCAAAAAGAACATTAAATATCATCATACTATAACATAGAGGTCAAGGTTCTAGGATACCACCTAAGTGAGTGTCATCACACAACCTGTGTATTGGGATCCACCCTGGCAACCATGTAACCCCAGTCCCCCTTTTATGAATAGGGATCCACCATGGAAGTTATCCCTGGTCCTGGTACTCCAATCAGGTCTATGTGGCCATTATTATATTCTCTTTTATTATCTTTTGAATCCCCCCCCTTCCTAGGTTAATTTTTAAGGTTATCACTTTTACAAACCCACCCATAGGATCATCTAGCAACCACATAAGGGTTCCAACACCTATGGTGAGCCACTCACTTATGGTTCCTATCCCTTACCCCACACACACACAAACCAAGAAAACCTTAGGTAATCTCAAAATGATCCATCTCATAGGTCTAGGGAACCCTTCGGTGCACTTGGGTCACCCGAATAAGTTCTGACGTTATACTATGGATTCCACCAAAAACCAAGTATGAACAAAAGCTTAAATTCAAAACCATGTATAAGAATTCATTAAACACAACATAAAACTTCCCACATGCATTGACACAACATTCCATAGCTTATTTCAAAAATCAAGGAAAAGTCTCATGTGACTGAAATTTGGCTAAGTCTGAATTTTTAAAGAAATCTCAAAATTATAATCTACATCTTAACTCCTACAAATCTGAAACCTATCCCAATCATCTCAGAAGGTACCTAAACCCTTTATACAAGTATAACTTAAAGTATAAGTATAAAGCCTGATCCTGCACTAAAAAGCCCCTAAAACCCTAAAATAAAAAAAAACTCCAAATGACATTCCACACATACTCATATGACAGTGTGCATTCCCATACGACATTTGACAAACTGTCGTATGGGTATGAACCCAATGTCGTACAACATTCCACACAGACTCATACAATAGTGTGCATCCCCATACGACATTCGACCAACTATCATATGGGTATGAACCCAATGTCGTACGAGTATGGACACAATGTCATATGAGTATGAACACAATGTCGTACGACTCTGCAGAACATTTTTACGAAAACAAATTTTTTAACTTCCTGAAAACACTAAAAATTGGTCTTTGTAGGCATGGACAATGCCTGGGTAAGGTTACCTGAGGTCAACCTATTGCAGGGACCTCAGCACCACATCCATAGCACATCCTTAACATTGCCTAAGCCATAGAATAAATAAAATGAAAGAAACCATTCACAAAGAAGCCTGCCAGTAGAGAAGAGTTGGGAAAAAGGACTGTATCTCAATGCTACACCTTCATGACCATTCCTATTTCTTCCTAGACTTCTCTATTTCATCTGAAATTAAATAAACACATCCTTCCACATGACCACAAGTATTCCTAACTCCCCAGGAATATTTTTGAAATACAAAGTAAATAAAAGCTATATGATCATACATAATTTACTTCCCGAAAAACACAGTAGAACACACAGAGCAAAAAAAATTTACATATCATTTTGGATACATAATAAGACAATCATATTATAATTTAATATCCTATCATATGCAGACACATTTGTACAAAAATAGAGGAAGAATGGGGATTCTTCCTGGTTTAGACCCTACCTTGGGTCCTACGGAGAATCCTCTTCCCTTGGCTGGATAATCTTTGCAAAGCTTCAATCCTTGAGTAGATATCCTTCTAGAAAATCTTCCTCCAAACAACCTCACACACTTGACTTAAAAAAAAACTAGAGACTCTCAACTCACATAAAATTTTTGGAGACATCAATTACAAACAATTCAAAACAAATATCACTCCTCCAAAACTATACTCCAAAATTATCATCCAAAATCCTCATCCCCCTTCACACCAAAATCTACAATTATTTATCCTCCAACTATGCGGTTGGAGGAGTTTCTTTACGGAAAGAAACTTCTCTAACTTCCATAGTTGGTTGGAGGAACAACCAGATAATTCCTGTAAGGACTTAATCAAAGTTTTAATCAAATTTAATTAAAATACCATTTAAAAGAAAGTATAACAAGAATAATAAACAAATACCCTCCAAGAAAGACACATATCACAAACGGAAAACAAGTAACCTAACTTCTAGGAGGTCTTGAGTTCAACTCCCACCTAGATAGCTAATTTTACTACAAAGGGCATTTTCCTTTAATTATTTTATTATTATTATTTTTAAATACATTCATCAAATATACTTTATTTCACTCACTTTTTTATACTTATTACAAATAACATACCATTTACACAAATAACGAAAACATACAATTATTATTATTTATATAAGCATGGATATATGTGTGTGGACCCACATATATACATACCTATATAGAATAGAAACAATTATAACATATTTATAACTATTATACATATAAAATAGATTAATTCTAACTCATAACATAGATTCAGACCAACATCAAATCAAGTCCGTACATAAACTGCATTCTACTTCCCCAACTAGGATAACTCTCTAAACAAAATTCTAAGTCCATGGATAACCTCGAGAGTATCTTGGTTAAATCTCCACACATCAATAGTTTGAGGATTTTGAAGGCACGCTCAGACCTATGTAGCTAGGTGGAACGATGCCTGGTACCTGCATCCTACATCACCAACTAATATGCATACACAAATATATATAAATATAAACAAATAGTGGAAAACAAGGAGGGAGAGTGTGACATCATGTGGACCTCCCATAGGAGTAACTACGACTGCCCCTCCTCATCCTACACTCACATCAACTAGTGAACATAAAACCATAATAGGGTTAGTAGGGTTAGATCATAAAATAAACATCATAACACAAATCAATGTAAAACATTTTACTGATAGTTCATTTCTAGCCATTCATCATTAAATTAAAACTCATTTACTATGTCCAAATAACTGCAGTAACCAAATATATATGCTCAAATGTCTCATAAAATGCTAACTAAATAATAATAATAGTCCATCATAAAATCCCAAAGTATCAAAGCAATAGTCCTGTTAGTCTAACATAAGAAGATGCTAGGGTGGGCATTACACCATACCTACCACATGCTATACAATTAACCCAAGTGTTGTAATCCCAAGTGTAAGAATTACCTTTCCTTCTTGATTGATAGGTGTTGTTTTGTTTTTTCGGTTTCCAAACTTGTTTCCTCTTTGTCCTCCATTCCTATGATATATGTCCATGCATGTTGCAAGTGTGACAGTGATTTTACATATAGTATCTCTTCGGTAACCTATTCAACTTTTATCTACACTCATATGCTTGATGTCTATACTTGTTGCAATTATAACAATAACCATCAAATTTAGGAGTAGAGTTAGGAATACCTTTAGCTTTTCTTTTGCAGATATTTGATGTGTGACCTATTTTTCCACAGTGATAGCATGAGAGATTCTTGGGCCTTGGATTTACATAGGCATTCTTTTGTTCAACTTGTTTTGATTATTCTCCCTTCTTGGTGTAACCTAAACCAGTAGTGCTATCAAGTCTTCTCTAACTATTTAGGAATTCATCCATCCTTTTGGTACTATTGGTGTAATTAAATATTCCTAATTAAACTTTACTTAATCTTACATAGGATAATCTTACCTAGGAGTGTGCACCTCATTAAGCACATGGTGTAGGAGAAATTCCACTTTTGGTGTGAGATCCACCTTTAGTGCTCTTATCACATTATCATCCTAATCTCATTTCACATACTTTATTGCATAATAGAGGATTATCCACATTTGGTGGACATGTGATTACACCTAGCATACATGATAACTTATCAGCTCCTTATCATTTTATCTTATCGCCTTTCCTATATAAGGAGGCCTATTATGTAATCATCATCAAGGTGAATTTATTGGATTAATTAAATATCAATCATTGCATTCATATCATCTCTCTTTTTCTTTTCTTTAACCTCTAGATCATTGGTTCAATCTTTTCTATTTGCAAATTCTTACATGGTATCAGAGGCATTGGAGCATTTTGATTAGCTGATTTGGAGAGAACTTGTTGTAAGCTTTGAAGGTCCAGATCTCAGATCTAAAGACCAACATGTTGTAGAAGTTTCTTGGAGAAGATCTGACCTCACCATTGCATCCAAGAGGTTTTTTCAGTTAAGTTCGACTATAAACTCACCCATATTCAGTGAAAGTCCAAATCAAGGAAATTTTTTTTTGTAAATCCAGTTGTACGACTTGATCTACACCTCTACGGTATGATTTAGAAAATTTTTTTTTTTTAATTCTACAATTTATTCATAATTTTTTTGTACAAATTTTTTTTTACGGGCCTAGTATGTTGACATCATCAAATGGGCACAACAAACCCCCAATTGAATTTGACACACATGTCAGTGGGAGCACGAGCCTAGGCTAAAGACTCAGCCTGAGCTCAACCAATGACTTTCCTATTTATTTAAACAATGGGTGTTCGCATATTAAAACACCCACATTGTCTCCATCGTTGGCAATGTGGGACTAAAAATTTGTCCTACTGTGCCACACCACCCTACTACCCCAACACTGCTCTAGTAGTGTGCATGACACCCACACAATACTCACATGTCTACCTAGCCCACACCATCCCATAGGCACAATCAACCATCACTACTATTAGCCCAATTTCTTATCATAGAAAAAATCCTAAGAAAATGGTCTTATCCTATGCAAACCCCTAGGAAGTTGTCTTGTCCTAGCTGCAACATTGTTTTAATCTATGAGGAAGATGTGTAAGGTTTTATAGCTTACAAGCTTAGCCAAGGATAGTTCAAGATGTGACCAAGCTCCAGTTCAGATCACATGTGCTCAAGTTTAAAAACTAGAGAGATATTGTATTTTTAAGGGTTGAGAAATAGGTCAAAATCCATGTCCTAGGGCTTCATGAAATTGTTTAAGTCCAAAAACCCTAGCCAAAGTCTATTTTCTTATTACCTTTATGAGCCACTTAAGTCCCATTCTGCACATGTATAATTTCCTTGCCTGGGCTGTTAAGTCTTCTATTTAGTTACAATGCGACTGAGTGTTCACGTATTCTCTTGTTCTAGGCGGTTAGTGCTCTAACATCTAGTGACCTAGTGAATGGTTAATATTTCCTTTAGTCACTAATTCTCTAGATGATCCAGTCAAGTATGTTGGCACTCAGAGATTAAATAGGGATCATAGATGTAGATCAAGATTAGCAGTTGGTGTTGATTCCCTAGATTTAACCCATAGTAAAGAAGTGATTCAGCGATCACACAAAGTCCTTTGTTAGTGTAATCTCCAGATGGGCTTGGGTTAAGTAAGGGTCAAAGAAAGGTTAGTTTTGGGTAGTTAAGTTTATCATTTAGCAATCTAGTGTTTGAGGATTTTGTGTGTTCTCTTGATTTAACCTGAGGTCAATCATTTATCTAGCAAATGTTAGATTACTTAGTCGCATAGTCTCAGAATATGACCACAGTTAAAGGAAAGTCAGGCTTTCTCTTGGTTCTCTAAATCACTTGATATAAGGTGAGTTAAGTTTTGGGCTTGGTGATTTATTGATAGCCATGGATGATGAGAAAGATCAATGGTCAGCGTGTGATCTCATGATTTATCTGGGGTTAGGTAAAAAATCTGGTGACTTGGCGAATAAAGGCTATCGTTTGTTCTCTGAATGTAATTGGGATTAAAAGAAATGTTAAGAGATCTAGCGAATACTTCGGTTGCATGATCTCATGATCAAGCATGAGTTAAGGTTTAAAGGCTTGGAGAGAGGATCTTGACCATTGATGAAAATAGATCGGGTGGTTAGCACTTGTTCACTAGATGAAACATAGGGTTAAAGAAATGTTCAGCAATCACGTGAATGCTTGATTCGTGTGATCTCCAGACCAGACCAGGGTTAAGGTTTTTATTCAGCAACTTGGAGAATGTCTTCAGTCACATGTTTTCTGAATGACTTGAGGTTAAAGGTTTCTTGCCGAGTTTAATATAAAGACTTTGTAGGTCCAATAAGGTCTGACAGTGGTCATGATGTCGCAAAGGAAAAGTACTTGAAAGATAATGATCACAGGATTACAAGGGTTGTCCGATCTTCCAACTAATAAAGACTAATGAAGCAGTGGGTTTGGATGCCAGGTGTCCCTAAGGTGCTTGAGTCTGATTGGTTGCGAGGAAAAGATGATGTGGCTAGATACTTTAAAATTCCAAATTGACTATTATGTCAATTTATCTGAACCACATGATCTATCAGGAAAGAGATAAATCGAGGACCATGTTTTAAAATGGATCAACTAACCATTGCTGCCATGATTTGATTCTTTTGCCATGATTTCTATGGGGTTTTGAATAGTGAAATAGATACAACAAAGCCAAATCAGATTTTATTTTCCACGATGGTTGTAGGTAAAGAAATGATGAAGAAGATATTAGTGGCCCTCGCGTGCTGATTTTTTTTCCTGGGTTGTCATGTTGAGTTAATACAGAGGGTTGTTGTTAGACAAGAGTGGATAGGTTTTTGATTATTTCCATGCTTTGATTCATGCATGTTTCCTCTTTTTGGTTCTGGCATTTAATTTTGTTTTGTTTGCAACAAGAAATGGGTTGAATTTTTATAGTGCAGTTAGCCTATGATTGTGTAACCCAAATAATTGTACATCAGATTTGATCTAATCCTTCCCAGGTTTTTAGGCTTTCTTGTCTACTTTTATGTCTTGTTGTATCTGGTTCTTGAAGTTTGAATTTTTCCTTAAATCATCTTTTTCTTGTTGTAATCGTTGTTTCTATAAAAGGATTTTTTGGATCATTTAGAAGCGGCTACTGGCTGGTTGAAAATTCTTGAACACAGGAGGCTAAAAAGATGAATGTGCATCCTTAGTGCAGAGTGTAACACTTTTTTCTAGTTTTAACAAGACAAGGGAAAAACCTTGTTTCATCTTTTGCATATTGTCTAAGGTATTTCCTGAATCAGATTGTAATACAAGGATTTGAATCCTCATACTTAATATAGATTCTCATTCTGAGATCTCTCCTTTTGTTGTACTTCCTAAGTTTTGGATTTTCTGGTTCATTGCTCAAAGTTTATTTGTGTATATGTATTATCTCTTAGCCTTGATCTAGGATCAGGTTAAAAGTCTCTGAGTGAAGCATAGATTCATTTGGTTCAATAGGAAGGATGGTTGTAAGTAGTGTAAGAGTCTAGTTTTCTATGTTTATGGCTTGGAATCTCTGATGAATATAGTATTTGTTCTTGTATTCTATGTCTGTTTTAGGTATAATGCCCAATGGATAAGGCACTAATCAGGAACTAGTACCACTTGTGGTGTTATAAGTGTGGCATGGTTATTTACATTCTGCAAGAAACCTAAATCAAAATCTTTCCTATCCTTTTATGTTCATGGTTGCATGGTTTCAGTTCCACCATAGAAATGTGTTAGGAATAGTCCCAAGAGATAACTGAGAGGAGGGGGGGGGGGGGTGGCAGGGGTGAATCAGTTATCTACAAGATTCAATTCTTTATCCAATTAAGTATACTTAAATGTAAAGCATAAACACAATGAAAGAACACTTGAACACAACACCAATATTTTGGTTACGGGGAAACCCAAATAGGTAATAACCCTGGTGGGACTTGATACCCACTAATATTCTGTACTAGTGTATAATGATCCTTCTAGGAAGATCGTTTACCCTGTTAGGAGTAGATTTACAATATATTAATTATAGTAGATATGGTCAAGGGTTGGACCCTGTTAGGAGTCTTTTAAAATTGTCCTTGTTAGGGGAGAGGACACACTATCTGAGAGCTCACTACTCAAATGGGCGAAGGCTACAACCTTCTGAATAATAGATACACACTATACCTAGATCTTGGTGAACTGCATATTGACCTTCTATTTGGATCAGTTCCAATGAATAGCACAAGTACTTTACTTGGTCAGATAGACCTTCTTCTAATGGGTCAACACTTTCCACACTCTTCTTTGCTTTGATTAATCAACCATGAACCACACTCCAGCAATCACAAATGACTACCTATAAATATCTTTCCCCCAAATGATATAATCAAGTTGGCCTATTAGAACCATCTTTAAATCATATGAAAGAAACCATAATAAACTCCAACAAACATTCTGTATGCTCTACTATGCACGCAACTCATTATGGGACCTGTCTAATTAAATAATTGTAGACGCACGCTACACACTATCGGCTCTACCAAAACAAATGGAACTTTCTCTATAAGCTAAATTAACTTATGCTCTCTTAACCCAACATCAATAACAATTCTCCAAGCTTAAATCCAAGGGTTCATACCCTCAAGATAGGTGCAACTCAAGAACAAATAAAATCTCTGTCGGCTCTTCTGAACAAACACAGGAAACTACTACTGGCGAGTAGTGACTGCATAACTTCACTTGTGTTCATCATCAGACTATGTGTCCATAAATGAAACATCACTAACATGTCTTCAACATATATCCAAGTGCACAAGGCTCCATGATAATTGTATGGACAACCATACACAAAACACTATTTGTTACTCTGTCGGGAACACTACTGACACCAGCGGCTATATAACTGTTTGTACTAATAGTTAACCTTTGCGCCCATGATATCATGCTGATATCATGTTCACACTACATATACTAAAATTTTACCACATAAGACTTCCACACATGCTACTTTCCATATGTTGTCATCAATGATAAACATATAGTCAGTACTGGCCTGTTGGTAAATCTCCAACAATCTCCCCCTTTGGTAGTGATGGCAACATGTGGAATGAAAAACCACCACCAACCCAAATGAATATTTATTTTATAACATTCTCCATTTCCTCTACTGTACTACTATCATAACTGAATGCTGCTCCCCCTTAGTATATAACTCCTCTTTTTACTTCTATTTTTCATGACTTAATACATATACTCCCCCTTTGACATCAATGGAAAAGGGCGCCATTCATTTTAAGCACCGGTACTACTCCTGAGATAGAGTAGTCAACCTTCCACCAGTCCCTGAGGACTGATGCCTTTCCTTCTTTCTTCTAAGTAGAAACAAGGAAGGGAATGACTCCCAACTTTTCCTTGAGATACTCAAAAGTATCCTTAGGCAACGGCTTTGTGAATATATCTGCCAACTATTCTGTAGTACTCACATAGTCCAACTTGACTTCTTTCTCTACCACTTTCTCTCTTAGGAAGTGATACTTGATCTTAATGTGCTTTTTCTTTGCATGCATCACAGGGTTCTTTGACATATTGATAGTGCTAGTGTTATCATAGTGAATAACAATAGGATAATCAATCTGAATTATAAAATCCTTTATCATCTATTTGATCCAAACAATTGTAGAGAAATTCAAGGTTGTTGCAACATACTTTGCTTCTACTATTGATTGAGAAATAAAATTTTGTTTCTTGCTTTTCCAAGTGACAAGTCTATCACCAAGAAAAAATGCTCCACCTGAAGTACTCTTTTTGTCATCAACACATCCTGCCCAATCTGCATCAGTGTACACATGAAGCTCAACATTTTCTGAATTAGGATACCATAGACCATAATCTATAGTGCTTTGCAAGTATCTAAATATTCTCTTTACTTCGATGAGGTGACTTTGTTTAGGCTCTACTACAAATCTTCCAACTATGCCAACTGGATTTGAAATATCAGGTCTACCCGAGTAAGATATATGAGCTTACCAATCATAGACTTATACAATATTATATCTACTATTGGTGAGTCATCTTCTTTTGTAAGATTGAATCCAGTGATCATAGGAGTTCCTATAGGCTTGAAATCATCCATCTTGAATTTCTTCAGTATCTCTTTTACATACTTTGATTGATTTATGGAAATTCCTTTTTTTGTCTGATGCACATTTAGTCCCAAAAAGTACTTGATAGGACCAATCATATCATCTCAAACTCATTCTGCATTTCTTTGGCAAATTCAACACTGAGTTTGTCATTACCTCCAAAGATAATGTCATCAAAAAATATAGCTACAAGAAGTAAACCTTCAGATGTCTCTCTAATGAATAGATTACAATCTGCTACTCCTTTCTTGAATCCAATCTTTGTTAAGTATCCATCTAGTCTCTCATACCATGCTCTAGGGGTTTACTTAAGTCCATAGAGGGCTTTCTTCAATCTACATACCATATCAGGTCTGTCTGATAGGGTGAATCCTTTTGGCTGCTCAATGCATACTTCTTCTTTTAAGTCTCCATTCAAGAATGCTAACTTGACATCCATCTGATAAACTTTGAAGTTTTTAACTGTAGCACAGGCTAGAAACAACTTAATAGCTTCTAATCTACTCACAGGTGCAAATGTGTCTAAATAATCAATGCCTTCCCTTTGCGCATATCCTTTACATACTAATCTTGCTATGTGTATACACTTCAAAATGGCTTCATTAATTAATTAAATATTTATTATTTAATTGATATTGACTTGATAAATTAATTAAATATTTATTATTTAATTAATAATTATTTGATCTATTTATTAAATAGATTATTTAATTTATTTAGTAAATTCACTATAGTTTATTCCTCTATCCTAAGTCTTCTAATTAGTCTTATTAAAGTGATTTAATTAAATATACAATCATCTAAATATGACTAAGTCCCCTAGTCCACCTCACTTACCTAGTCACCTGACACATCACTTTGGCTAAAATAAATAATTATTATTAATTATTTATTCATAATTATCCTCACCCACACATGTCCTATTCCTAAGGGCTATGTGGCCTCATAGGACTTGGTCTTATGACCACATGTCCTCTCTTAAACCAAGTCAAGAGGCAATCCCTATTCCTAAGGGGCTTCTTAAGCCACCTCTAAGGGTCAAAGGTGACTCATGGGACACTTGTTCCAAGAGTCCTCATGAGGAAAAAGTCCTTCCCTCTTCCTCTCTTTGGTCTTTGTGAGACACTTGACATGTGTCTTTTCTTTCCACCTTATTCTCCTCCATGTCAATGTGGGAGGAACATCATCCCTATTCTTTCTCTTACATTCCAACTACATCCCCCTTTCTCTCAACTCCTTCAACCATGTCAATCCTAACCCTAGGATCTTCCACCTTTCATTCTCCACCGTAGGATTGTGCCACCTAGGCCTAGATCCTCCAAAACTTTATAAAAGGAGCCTCATTTCCCCTTTGTGAGCTAATAGGTAATTTGCAATCAAACATTCAAGTATTCAAGCATTCAAGCATTCTAAGAGCAATCAAGCATCCATATTATCATCATTCCATTTTGCATTCCATCCATTAGTTGCATAATCAAGCTTTGAGCTATTTTGCATTCATCATCAAATCTCAACACTTTGGTGGCATCTTGGGAAAAAGGCTTCATTTGGAAATATGAGAGCTCAACATCCTCAAGAAATCAAGGCTAGGAGAGAAATGGAGACAAGATACATAGTAGGTGAAGGTAAAATGGTATTTTAGCTTCATTTTAATTGTATTCTTCATTGTAGTTTGCTAATTAGTTTGATTTATTAATCTTAAAATAGTTAATTTATCATTTAGAATAGTGTTCACCTAATTTTTCATACATTTTTGGCACCCACCGTGGGGCAACCCACATTTTCAACATTCTATTTTTAGTTTTCCATGTGTAGGTTTTTCTACAGGTCGCTTCTGCACATTTGTACCCGATTCCTGCGCATTTACCTTAAGTTTCTGCGCTTACAACATTTTATGCTATGCATTAGTTATTTATGTGCATTTATGCCATCTTACTATGCATATACTTCATTTTTTTGCGCATTCATCCATTCTACGTGTTAATCCATACTTGTTGCGCATTAATTTCACTGTTCTGCACATTTATTACTTACTGTAGTAAAATTTAGTTTTATGATTATATTTGATTTTAGCTAACATTTTGACAAGTTTTGGTTCATTCTAGTAGTCTTCAAGCTATTTTTGTAGGACGTTAGTTTGAAGAGCCCATTACTAAATTTCTAAAAATTTTGTTTGCAGGATTCTTAAGGGGTATTGCAAAATAAACTATAACCTTTTTTGGGCTTAAAATATGACATGTTTTTTCTTTGTGTGTCTTCTTTAGCATAGCTTAAGTGTTTGTTGTGTCTTGCTTCATAGCTATTTGTAATCCCAAAATTATAACAATGTATCATCTCCCCTCGCCATTCATGGATCTTGGGTGTAAGAGAAACTATTATAATTTTAAGAGGGCGGTCTTTGGTGGGAAAAGAGTTATTCACCCCAAGGAATGACCCAACTGGTAACAGGCTAAAGCCAAGCCTTTCCAAACCAGTTTATAAAAAATGCTAGTGTGATTAGTCTCACATTAGATAGGTGTGAATTCATTGTGGCAACCAAAATCTCCTCAAGTACCCCAGTGGTGCGTTAAAGTCCTACTAAGTAGAGGTGAAAGCCTTTCTTTGAAAGGATTGGGAGAGCCCCCTTAATTGGGAAAATGACTTGATCACAACCACCTGAATGGATGTCCTTATTGAATACTTTTGTATAGTGGCCAAAAACCTTCTATTTACTGGCTCAAGGGGTCACCCAGGCCCGTGAAGATGCCCCACATTACTCATGGTTCATAGTAGAGATAGCAGTTCTTTTGGAAGTAATGACCCATTGAATTCAAAACTTGGTGTGCCTAAGAAGTGAGTGCACTGTAAGGAGGAGCCCGTGCCTCCAAGTTCCTAGGCTATCCACTGTGGATTTGATTGGCTAGATTTTATTATCCTAGTGGGGATTCAACAGATATTGTCCTTGCCAACCTTAGGATTGTAAGCGTGTTTGTGCATTCATACTAGAACAATTAGATTAAAATCATTTCTATCTTGGATGTGTGTGTTTATGCATTTTACATTTGCCAAAAACCAGAACATCAAAAAAACAAAAACATCAAAAAATAAAAAAAATTTAAAATCTTGCAGTTCCAATCCATTAGAAACAAAATCCTGCACATTCATCCAATTTTCCTACACATACGCTACATTGTTCTATGCATTTGTTAACTTTCCCATGCATCAGTTCAAAATTGTTGTGCATTTGATTCATTTGGCTGCGCATTCATCAAATTGTCCCGTGCCTTTGTCACTGCGCATATACAACAATGAGCATTTCCACGAGCTTTGAAAATTTCACAATCACTTTTTCAAATACCCATTTTTGTCCTCAGTAAGATTCTAGAAAAACATTTGAGCTACACATACCTCTGATCTATAGTTTGACCATTTTCATCAATTTTCATCATCCTTCCTTCACCAAAAGTCATCAAATCATTTCTTCTAATCCTCTAAAATTCCAAATTTAGTGTTGAAACATTACCTTATTTATCAAATTTTGATCTTTGTGAGTTTATCCTATTAGGATCTATCATCCTCAATCAAACTTACTTAGGTTACTATCTCTTGATTTTTCTTTGTCATATCAAAGTGAAATCTATACTTCCTATTGACTAAGATTTTAATCAAGTTGGCTCATCACTTTTCAACACTTTTCACTATCTTTTCTATCAACCACTCTTTCCATATCTTTTCATAAAAAATATTTCATCCCACAAATCAATTTTCACATTTTTATGGTTCAAAGTTGATCTCAAAAACTAAAACAAACCATTGATTCAGAATCCCTAGACAAGATGGAAGGAAACAAAAGCAATGAAGAAAATCCTTGGTCTGGAATTCCTAGGAAAACTTCACTTTTTACATCCGAAGAGGAACCCACATATCAAGAACTTAGGGATGCTACACAAGATCCTAGATTTTATCATGTCATGGAAAGACTCCTAGACCTAGATAGATAAATGTATTTCCTCGTGCTTGCTCAACAAGGAGCCAAACTACCAAGTGATTTTGATATTTGTCATCTTAGAGAACCAACTATTGTAAACAATCAAGAAATTCCTAGTAGTTCTCAAGATACTCATGGAGCAAAGGAAATCAATTAGCAATCCAATGCTTCTCAAAATGATCAATAGAACAATGCTTCCCAAAACAATGCTTCTCAAAACAATGCTTCCCAAAACAATGTTTCCCAAAACACTCAAGGAAACACATTATCTTTGGATCTCATTCTACAAAAAATCTAGATGTTTCAACAACAAATCCGTGACATCCAAACTAGATCATCAACGAAGAAGTATTCCTTGGATGATATATGTCCTTATGCTTTTGATAAGAATTTAGCAATGATTCCATTCCCTCCTCATTTTGAGGTACCAAAATTTGACAAATACAAAGGGAATTCAGATCCACAAGACTACATTCGTGAGTTTTGTGCTTCTTGTATTGAAGTCTCTCACAATGACACTTATCTTATGTGACTATTTCCATGAATTTTAGGAGGACAAGCCATGGAATGGTTCTCCAAACTACCCCCAGGCATCAAATCTTTCAATGAGCTTCTTGACAAATTTGTGACTCATTATTCATATAACATCAAACATGAAGTCACTATGCTTGATCTTTGCAATGCACATCAAAAGAATGGAGAACCCTTCCTTACTTTTTTGCAAAGATGGCATCAATTATTTGCCAAATATCCACAAATGATTCTTGAACAAGAAAAGATGGATATTTTTGTGCATAACCTTACACCAGAAATGAGTTATAGGTTACAATTGCAATGTCCACCAAACTTCAATAAGCTCATAGAAAATGGTATCAAGATTGAGGAAGCCATGGTCAGAAAAGGTGAGATAAAACTTTATTCCAAGGACAATGTTGGGTCCTCAAATTCCAATCCCAACAAGTACAACAATGACAAATTAAAATTTTGGAATAAAAACAAAAACATTGTCAATGATGGGATTGTTGATAATCGTAATGTCAAACCAACACAACCCCTTCTAAATCTCACAAGTCAGGCCAATGCTACTCAAGCTACCTACAACAATCAATTAGAAAATCCAAACACCAAAAAAGATTCATCTAAACCAAGATTTCCTTTTATGTCACCTCGAAGAAATTTTAATCCTTTAGGGGACTCTCTCGAATCAGCATTACAGAAGTTAATCACAAAGAAACTCATTATGCTTCCTGAAATGAAAGATTTTGAACCTAGAGTGAAACCTTCTTGGTGGAATGGGAATGATTATTGCAAATTTCACAGAGGGAAAGGACATACATGTTGGCAATTTGGCTGAGTTGATTGCATAGATATTGTCATTATGGCAACATATGATCCTCATGAAGATCGCACAAGTCAGAGAGCAAGTATGACATAGTGCATTGCAAATTTGTCTAAGTGTGAGATAGTGTTTTACTAGTGAACCTGGATACAATTTTTGTTTGCGAATTTGATTGGAGTAAGTTCAGTGCTTGAAAAATTCAACATAGACTCTATGATTTCTATTGATCACCCATCTCAGAGCGCAAGTTAGTATGACATATACGAAAGAAGTTATGATAGTTTTAATGAAGACACTGTGAAGCCGACAGGACAGAATATGAAGACAAAACTAGTAAAGAGTTAAGGGATTATTTTGTTTATCAAAATAATGACTTAACAATATAAAGGGACCACATCCTAGATGTTATCTCTTTGATAAAGCTATTGGTATAAATGAAAATGTAAATGTAAGAAAAGAAGAGACAAGCAACAAGTAATTGTAGTAGTATGATGCGAAGTATATGAAGCATATGTAATAGCTATAGTGAAAGAGAAGCGAAGTGATATTGATGAAAGCAGTATAAGGTTATGTACCTTAACCTATTTTTTAATCAGTGTATATTGTACATTACTTGTTTGGGTAGTGGGATCATCTAGTAATCACATTTTGTACTACAACTCCTAACAGGGTTGAGGCTTCTAACAAGGCCTATAGTCCCTTAATCAGGATTGATACACTATATGCTTGTAATAGACTCCTAATAGGGTCAACATCCTTAACAAGATACTTTTGATTAGTGGATCTTTTTGGGTACCATCCCCACCGGGGTTTTCCCTTGGCCAGGGTTTCCTCAAGAACAAATAATGTGTTATGAGTTCTTTATTGTTATGCATGTTGTTTAGCTTGTTATGTTATGCATGTATAAAGATAATCTGTTATATCCATAATTGGGCAAAAGATAAAGTTTGTAGAATACTGATTCACCCCCCCCTCTCAGTATTCCCTATTTCTAACAATTGGTATCAGAGCTTAGTTACTCAGAAAAGAATCATTCAAGGAAAGCCTAGCAGCTTGAGTAAGATCTCTATGGATATGGATCAACTATAGAAGAATCTTGAAGAAGCTCCTAAAATGATTGACTTGCTTACTATTGAAAAAGATACTTTGAAAAGAAAGTATGATGATGTGAAGAACCTCATTGAGAAACTGAAAAACAAATTGGAAGATCTGAGATCTAAAAAAGAATCTGAAGTTTTTATGTAAGATTGTGATGACAATATGGAAAAAGAAAATGAGATCCTTAAGCATGAATTGAAGATAGCAAATTTGAAGCTTATTTTGAAAGATGGAAATGGCAATAATGAAGGAAATCTGAAATCTGAGAATGAAAGTCTAAACACTAAAAATGAAGAACTGAAATCTAAATTTTCTAAAGTAACATCTAAACTTGAGAAATACAATAGGATTGTGAAAGGTGAACTAACTCAATCCAAACAAAAACATGAAAGACTATATTCAACTAGTGAGAAGATTGATGAACAAATATCCTATCAGAAACCATTCTATGATAAGACTAGTCTTGGATTCAACACTTTCAAAGAAAATGATGAAGGCAAGGAACCAGATCTAAAGATATCTGAAAGCATGGATGAGAAGAAGCCTGATGAGATCAACAAATCTAAAGATACACCTAAAGAAGAAGAATCACCGAAGCAAGAGGAATCATCAAAAGGTATGCAAAGAGAATTCAAAGGTAGATGTTTTTCTTGTAATACTATTGGTCATATGAAGAGAGATTGCACAGGTAAACAATTTAAACCTCTTAATGGTTATTATTACAATTGTCATGGTTTTAGACATAGAGCTATTGATTGTAGGAAACCTAAATTTATTGAGAATAATGATGGTAGTAGAATGTTTAGGAATACTAACAATGCAAATAAGAACCCTACTGAAGATATGAACAGAAGAAGTGGAGTAGTATGTTATAGATGCAACAAGGTTGGACACATTGCTAGAAACTACAGATCATAAATTAATCAACTTGGATCAAGATATGGAAACAATTGAATTGTTTGTCAGATATGTAACAAGATTGGACATACAATAAGGTTTTGCAGAATGAACAATAGAGTTTTTCATCCTAATCCTAACCCAGGAATCATGCAAGAAGAAATGAAGATGCTAGTAACAGTTAGAAAGGATGTTGTAGTAATTGAGATGAAGCGAATTTTATCAAAAGCATAGATCAAGGAGACATATTCAACATTGAAGGTAAGAATGAATCTTTACGTGACCTATCTCAAAGTACTTAATTCATGTAAATTGCAGTAGAATCGGAACTTAGATTTAGTATAGAAGTAGAGATATGATGAATTTAGTCTTGCACAGTTAATGCAAGGTATTTTATGATATTCTAATGCTATGGTAAAGAGTGCAAAAAAAAAAATTATGTTTTTTGAGATTGCAAGAATTTTTAAGTTTTGTAAGTTAACAGAGAACTTTTTGGAAAGAAGCGGCAAAAGAATTGAATGCGATGTCAAATATAAGTGAGATTGAATTAATAAAAGGTTATGATTGGTATTATTTGATCATCAAAGTGAATTCAAGTGTCAAGGAGATCAAAGAGCAGTGATAGAAAACATCTTGTAAGGATTTGGAAAAGAATTGTGTGCTAAATGATGGAATATGGATGAAGTGACTGAGAGGGGGAGGGGTGAATCAGTCAACCATAAAACACTTCACTATAATTTCTTCCCAGATCCCTTAGGATATCTTAATGAATATTATCTATTTAACACTCGGTAAAATAGATTGCAGTGACTTTGTAGATGCAGAAAGTATTAGAAAAATTATCTTTAGATATTCATCAGAACTTGTATGTGATTAAGATAGCAATTAAGAACACAAGAGACACAAGATTTTAACGTGGAAACCCAATATGGGAAAAACCACCAATGTATCTAGATACTGATTTTCACTTTTCTGAAGTGATGCCCGGTTAGAAGCCAACTTGGTAAAAGGTTACAAAACACACTGTTAGGTGTGACCTTGTTAGAGGATTTAATCACCCTGCTAGGAGTGGCCTGGTAAGAGGTCTTGAAAACAATTCAATGGAATTGTCACCTTGTTAGAGGATTTACAATATGGTTGTTGAACCAACTCGGTTAAGAGATTTAGAATTCACTATTACAATGATAAAAAGGTAACAATGAAAATGACCTGTATAATAATGCAACTGCCTTGCTGATTATAGATCTCTATTCTGCATAAGTGTGATCCTTCCTAATCAAATATATCTCTGCTACTCCTCAAGGATATCTGATCATCCTTCACAAATTCGCACACACCTTTCCTGTCTCTCTTCTATATATCTTCTGCTGTAATTCTTGTTTATTTTTCACATTTGACCTTTTATTTATATGATTTTAGATTTGTCAAATCGACATTACTTAGTATAACAGTCGGCTGAATTAAACAAACTTTATTTGCAAAAATCCTTCAAGGGCTGACAGTGCTTGGTGACCATAACTTTTTACAATCTTTTAGAGACCGAGGGAACTCGGTAAACACTGATAATCCTTTTTCTTTGAAAACCCACTGAACTAGGTAGATGCTATCTTTTCTTCAACAACCGACTGAACTTGGTAAACACTAAATTTTATTTGACAACCGACTGAACTCGATAAATGTTGATTTCTCTTTGATAACCGACTGAACTCGGTAAGCACTAATTTCTTAACAGGCAGACCGACTGAGCTCGGTAGGTACTGAATGCTGCAGACTATGACATAGTGTGACATCAAAGACAATACATAATTTGAGTATCAATTTCCTTAAGACAATTATTTCCAACAATCTCCCTCTTTGGCATTGATGGCAACACAATATGTCATAGCATAAGAAATTTGAAAGAATTAGCTCGGTTCAGATTCAAATCTCCCTCTTTCAACAAACTTCCTATTTCTTTAAAAAACTCTCCCTCTGACTATTAAAAATTCCTTGAAGTAATAGCAAAGACATAGCAAACACTCCCTCTTTGACAACACATGCCAAAGACAATTCACATATTACCGATGTAAACTAATGTACCTCAAGTACTGATTCATATGCAATGATTCCTTGAATATGCTGCATCAACTGGTTGATTTTCAATCATGTTCTGGTTGATGCATCACTAAAACTGTATTTAGTGAGCCTCAGATAGGGGAATGACCCCTAACTTACCTCTTAGATACACAAATGCATCCTTAGGTAATGGTTTGGTGAAAATGTCTGCAATCTACTCTTTTGTATGAATATATTTTAATCTGATTTCCTTGTCCTGCACCAATTCTCTGACAAAGTGATATTTAATAGCAATGTGCTTGGTTTTGGAATGCATCACTGGATTCTTTGAAATGTTTATTGCACTGGTATTGTCACAAAATATAACAACTGGTTCTTTGATTTCAACCTTCATACCTTGTAATAACTGTTTAAACCAAACAATATTTGAACAATTTACTGCAGCAGCAACATATTCTGCTTCAGCTGTGGATTGAGATGTGCAATTTTGCTTTTTACTGGTCTAGGATACCAGTCTTTTTCCAAGAAAAAATGCTCCACCACTTGTACTTTTTCTGTCATCAATGTTCCCTGCCCAATCAGCATCAGTAAACACTTTTAAATCTAGATTGCCTCCAAATTTTTACCACAAACCATATTCTTCAGTTCCTCTTAAGTACCTTAAGATTCTTTTGATTGCCATCATGTGATTTTCCTTAGGTTTTGCTGGGAATCTAGCTACTATATCGACTGCTCAGGCTATATCAGGTCTTATGTCTACTACATATTGCAATTTTCCAATCATAGATTGGTATAAGGTCTGATCAACATCTTTTGAATCATCATTTTTGGTAAGTTTCAGTCCAGTACACATGGGTGTACCAACTGGTTTTGAATCTTCCATACCAAACTTCTTAAGTATTTCCTTAATGTATTTAGATTGAGTAATGTATATACCATTCTTTCTTTGCTGAATTTGAAGACCAACAAAGAATTTTATTAAGACAAACATAGACATTTCAAATTCTTTGTTCATTTGCTCTGAAAATTCTTTGCACTGATCATCATTCCCTATAAATATAGTATCCTCTACAAATATTTCTGCCAATACAATTTTGTCATCCGGTCCTTCTTTAATATATAGATTGCTGTTATCATTGGCTCTTTTGAAATTAATTTGAATCAAATAGTTATGGAGTCTTTCATACCATGCTCTAGGAGCTTGTTTCAATCCATACAATGCTTTGTGTAACTTGCAGACCATGTCCTTTTTATCTGGATCAACAAAACCTTCAGGTTGTTCAATGTAGACTTCTTCATCAAGAATTCCATTGAGAAATGCAGATTTTATATCCATCTGATATACCTTAAATCCTTTATGTGCTGCATAGGCAAGTAGAGTTCTTACACCTTCTAATCTTGTAACAGGAGAAAAAGTTTCACCATAATCTATACCTTCTTCTTTAGAATAACCTTTACATACCAATCTAGCTTTGTTTCTAGATACTTGACCATCTTCATTCAGCTTATTCCTAAATACCCATTTTGTTCCAATTACATTCTTATCTTTAGGTCTAGGTACAAGAGTCCATGTTTCGTTCTTTTGTATTTGTTCTAATTCTTCATTCATTGCTTCAATCCAACTTTCATTTTGCAATGCATCTTTGATATTTCTAGGTTCAAAATCAGTAAGCAGACATGTACCTTTTAGCTTGCTTCTTGTCATAGTACCATCTGATTTGTTTCCAATAATTTGATCTGGTGTATGATGTCTTCTGACATATTTGGCTAGTATAGGTTCCTTGCTTTTTGAATGATTCATGTTGTTGTCTTCTAGGATCTCTTCTTCAGGTTGCTTGGGCTCGGTAGATATTTGCTTGGTAGCTTTAGGCTGAGACTCGGTTTGAATTTCTTCTTGTGACTCGGTTTGAACTTCTTCCTGTGACTCGGTTTGAACTTCTTCCTGTGACTCAGTAATTGTGCTCGGCTCGGTAGATATAGTTTCCTTATTGATAGTTGTGTCTGCCAATGTTTCAAGTTCAATGTAAACAAATCTTCTGTAGTTCTCAGGTTCCCTTTTGCTTTCTTCTTCAGTCTTTTCTGCAAACTCATCAAATTTTACATGTATACTTTCTATGACTTTGTGAGTAGATAATTTCAGACATTTGTATGCCTTGCTTTTGCTAGAATATCCTAGGAATATTCCTTCATCACTTTTCACATCAAATTTATTTCTTCTGGATTCTTTTAAGATATAACACGTCCTACCAAATACTTTCATGTAACTTACATTGGGTTTATAGCCATATCATAATTCATAAGGAGTTTTGAATGTGTCTTTCTTCAATTGTACTCGGTTCAAGGTATGAACTACAGTGCTGATAGCTTCCTTCCAGTACTTTATAGCGATGTTCTTTTCTATCATTAAAGTCCTTACATAATCCGTAATAGATCTGTTTCTTCTTTCTACTATTCCATTCTGCTCAGGAGTTTTAGGAGCTGATACCTGCCTTTTGATTCCTCTTTCAATGCAAAATTTGTTAAAATCATGGGAGATGAATTCACCACCTCTGTCTGATCTTAAGCATTTCAATCTTTTCCCTATTTCCTTTTCCACTCTTGACAAATACCATTTGGACTTTTCAAATGCTTCTGATTTTTCTCTTAAATACATAACAGTCATCATTCTAGAATAATCATCAACGAAAAGAATAAAGAATTTATCTCCAGTATAGCTTTGTATTCCAATAGGTCCACATAAATCAGTATGCACAATTTTCAAAATCTCTTTAGACTGATAGTTCTTACTCTTAAAACTAGTTTTACTCATTTTGCAAATCTGACAATTCTTACATAGACCAGTATCAGGTTTCTTCAAAGTAGGAATGCCTCTTACCTTCTTGAATTTTCTTATTTTTATCATGTTATCAAAATTCACATGACATAACCTTTTGTGCCATAGCCAAATTTCTTCAATTTGAGCAATAAAACATGAATATTCACTGAGATCAAGATAAAATGAGTTACCTTTTGTTTGTTTTCCTGATCCAATGAGTTTTCCTTTTTCATCCAGCAGTCTTTCTTGACCATTCATGAATTCAACCTTGAAACTAGTGTTGATTAGCTGTGCTACACTTAGAAGATTATGTATTAGTCCTTCAACCCAATAAGCATTATCACATATGAGTTCTTTGGTTAATGAGATTCTTCCTTTTCTTTTTATACAACAAGGTTCATTGTTTCCAAATCTTACATTGCCACTATCACAGTCTTCTAGGTATTCAAATTTTGTCTTGTCGCTAGTCATGTGGTGTGAACATCAACTATCTATTATCCATATATCATCTTTGCTTATATGAGAAATAAGTACCATCTTATCTTCATCATCATCAGATTCATCTTTTATAGCGATAAAGACAATTTCTTCTTCACTATCATCAGAATCTTTAGCCATAAAACATGTTTTCTTACCTTTATCCTTGAATGATTTGAAATTCTTGTTTCCATAGTACTTGTGACTTCTCTTCTCTTCCTTTACCTGCTTGTTTGGGCACATAGCTGCAATATGTCCAATTTCTTCACATGAAAAATAGATTAAAGGAGTTTTACCTTTTTATTTACCTTTCCCTTTAGAGTACTTCTTTGCAAGTAATGCTTCTATAATTTCAAGATCACTATCAGAACTTTCTTCTGATACTTCTTCACTTTCTGACTGAACTTCTTTTATTTTCTTGTTCTTCCTTAGTGAAACCTTGGCTTCAAATGATGACTCAATATTTTTGAAATTTGGAAAATAGTTGTCATAGTTGTCTAATTCAAAGGCTGTCAATCTTCCAACTAAAGCATCCAAAGTTATATTGTGGTTTGTTTCACATCTTCTTTCTTGAATAACTGATACTCTTATTGCATAGATAGGGAGTAATGTTCTAAGTACCTTACTTATAACAGTTTCATCAGAGATTGTTCCTCCAGAAGCTCTAATTGCACTAACACTTGCTTTGATTCTTTCAACATATTTTGCAATGTTTTCATCTTCTTTCATATTCATCTTGTCAAACTATCCTCTTAGGCTTTCTGCTTTGGCTCGTTTCACATTTGCATCACCACCATATGTTTTCTTCAGTGCGATCCACATTTAATATGCAGTAGTGCATTCTTTAATATCATCAAATTCTTCATAGCTGAGAGCAGATGCAATGTCTATCATCATGGTATTATGAGTCTTTTTCTCTGTAATGTCTTCAACAGTTAATGTGCCAGTAGGAACTGTGTATTCTTCATCAATGTATTTGCATCGTGAATCACCAATGGAAGCCAAATGAAGTCGCATGAGACCTTGACATGCTGAAAAGTTATCTCTGTTGAGCTTTGGAATTTCCCTCTTGTAAGACATCTTGATCTTTAGCTTAGGTCCTTGAAACCCTTCTTGCAAGCACCAAAATGTCTGATACCAATTGATGGAATATGGATGAAGTGACTGAGAGGGGGGGGGTGAATCAGTCAACCATAAAATACTTCACTATAATTTATTCCCAGATCCCTTAGGATATCTTAATGAATATTATCTGTTTAACACTCGGTAAAATAGATTGCAGTGACTTTGTAGATGCATAAAGTATTAGCAAAATTATCTTTAGATATTCATCAGAACTTGTATGTGATTAAGATAGCAATTAAGAACACAAGAGACACAAGATTTTAACATGGAAACCCAATATGGGAAAAACCACTAATTTATCTAGATACTGATTTTCACTTTTCTGAAGTGATGCTCGGTTAAAAGCCAACCCGATAAAAGGTTACAAAACACACTGTTAG
Organism: Chamaecyparis obtusa; assembly: GCA_027943335.1. Classification (NCBI taxonomy): domain Eukaryota; kingdom Viridiplantae; phylum Streptophyta; class Pinopsida; order Cupressales; family Cupressaceae; genus Chamaecyparis; species Chamaecyparis obtusa. Next base: position 1,387,422 of record BSBK01011581.1, on the reverse strand, counting down.
GTGTGACCTTGTTAGAGGATTTAATCACCCTGCTAGGAGTGGCCTGGTAAGAGGTCTTGAAAACAATTCAATGGAATTGTCACCTTGTTAGAGGATTTACAATATGGTTGTTAAACCAACTCGGTTAAGAGATTTAGAATTCACTGTTACAATGATAAAAAGGTAACAATGAAAATGACCTGTATAATAATGCAACTGCCTTACTAATTACAGATCTCTGTTCTGCATAAGTGTGATCCTTCCTGATCGAATATATCTCTGCTGCTCCTCAAGGATATTTGATCATCCTTCAAAAATTCGCACACACCTTTGCTGTCTCTCTTCTATATATCTTCTACTATAATTCTTGTTTATTTTTCACATTTGACCTTTTATTTATATGATTTTAGATTTGTCAAATCGACATTACTTAGTATAATAGTCGGCTAAATTAAGCAAACTTTATTTGCAAAAATCCTTCAAGGGCTGACAGTGCTCGGTGACCATAACTTTTTACAATCTTTCAGAGACTGAGGGAACTCAGTAAATACTAATAATCCTTTTTCTTTGAAAACTGACTGAACTCGGTAGATGCTATCTTTTCTTCGACAACCGATTGAACTCGGTAAACACTGAATTTTCTTTGTCGACTGACTAAACTCGCTAAATGCTGATTTCTCTTTGATAATTGACTAAACTCGATAAGCACTAATTTCTTTACAGGAAGACCGACTGAGCTCGGTAGGTACTGAATGCTGCGGACTATGACATAGTGTGACATCAAAGACAATACATAATTTGAGTAGCAATTTCCTTCAGACAATTGTTTCCAACAATCTCCCTCTTTGGCATTGATGGCAACACAATATGTCATAGCATAAGAAATTTGAAAGAATTAGCTCGGTTCAGATTCAAATCTCCCTTTGTCAACAAACTTCCTGTTTCTATAAAAAACTCTCCCTCTGACTATTGAAAATTTGTTGAGGTAATAGCAAAGACATACAAACACTCCCTCTTTGACAACACATGCCAAAGAGAATTCACATATTACCGGTGTAAACTAATGTACCTCAAGTACTGATTCATATGCAATGATTCCTTGAATATGTTGCATCAACTGGTTGATTTTCAATCATGTTCTGGTTGATGCATCACTAAAACAATATTTAGTGAGCCTCGGATAGGGGAATGACCCCTAACTTACCTCTTAGATACACAAATGCATCCTTAGGTAATGGTTTGGTGAAAATGTCTGCAATCTGCTCTTTTGTATGAATATATTCTAATCTGATTTCTTTGTCCTGCACCAATTCTCTGACAAAGTGATATTTAATAGCAATGTGCTTGGTTTTGGAATGCATCACTCGATTCTTCGAAATGTTTATTGCACTGGTATTGTCACAAAATATAACAACTAGTTCTTTGATTTCAACCTTCATACCTTGTAATCACTGTTTAAACCAAATAATATTTGAACAATTTACTGCAGCAGCAACATATTCTGCTTCAGCTGTGGATTGAGATGTGCAATTTTGCTTTTTACTGGTCCAGGATACCAGTCTTTTTCCAAGAAAAAATGCTCCACCACTTGTACTTTTTCTGTCATCAATGTTCCCTACCCAATCAGCATCAGTAAACACTTTTAAATCTAGATTGTGTAATACCCCTCTAACCCTAATATAAGTTTTGTGTTTTTGAAAGAATTAAGATCCTTCGATGTTTTCTTACAGCTTAAGTTGTACATGATACTTGTTTGATCTATTCCTATAGTTGTTTATAATAATTTCATAAGCTAGTACTCAATGATTCTAATATCAGACATACTATCTAAAGGTATCATTTTTGTATGTATTTATCTCCATGTATGTATTGAGTACCTACAAGACCTTTATGAACATAGTTAGGATGTTATATGATATGTACTTGATAGATATATATAAGTGGTTATTTATGTTTTCTTCTATTAAGGATGAATCTTGTATCTCACTTGATGATTTGATTATGTTAATTTATTATTAGTATTGATAAGAGACTAACACAATGCTTGAGATTCTAACCTTCATTATGATGATGCTACATGCTTTGAGTGTATATATATACATGATGTGTTTTCATGATTCAGGATGAAGTCGTAGTTACTCACATAGCTGAGGTCCACACGATGTATCGATCCTGGTCTTCTGTCTGCAATGTTTTCTTTTATATGTATATCCATGCATATGTATTTCTTCTTTGTGATGCAGGCTTGCAGGTACTGGGCATCGACTTCACCTGGCTTCACAGGTCTGAGCATGCCCTCAAATCCTCGATGGTTGTTGTTATGGAGATAGTACTAAGGCCCCTATATGAGTCTTCCTTTGTCATTATTCCAATTTGGAAATATTAGGGTTCCTTCTTTGTCAGTCAACCTTTGGGTCAAAAACCCAGATCCAACGCACCCGGTTGGGCATGGTTGTAGTTAGTGCCTTGTGACCACTTGAATTCATTTGGTTGTATGATTTGTTTACTCATTTTATTTATTTCTCCTTCTTGGTTTGATTCTTAGTTAATCTTTCTATGTTGTGTTTCAGGAGTTTGGCTTGACTTTCCTTGTTGACTTTGGTTGACCTTGTTTGATCTTATGATTTTCTCGATATGTTTCATAGATGATTTGTATGGCCTCTTTGGATGATTAAATTTATTTTGAGGCATGTGATTTTATTCTACCTCAGTGTTATATCCTATAGCAATTATAAATAGGTAATAATATTGTGATCTATTACTTCATAATCTTATAGATTATAGTGTTTGGTATTTGACATGTATCTATATAAATATAAATATAAATATATATATATATATATATATATATATATATATATATATATATATATATATATATATATATATATATGAAAATATATATATGGGTGCACACATATATGTATTTATATATATATAATTTATATGTGATTATATGTTAATTATTGTAGATATTGTTGATGGTGTATATTTTGGGATTAATGTAAAGTATAATATTATTAATAATTAAATATTAAATAATGCGAGGTATATTATTCTCAATTGTTAATTATTAATAATGAGGATAGGTTATATATATAGATATTGATGTAATTAATGATGGCATATGCATATATGTTAGGATAATATTACATATGTGTATGAATGAATACAAATAATCTTTTATTGTATATTTGAGTAATATAGTTGTATGATATTAAGTTATTTTATAATACCCTTTAGTTAAGAGTTAGTTGGGAGTTGGTTGCTTTTCCTCACAACCTTTGGAAATCCATTTATATGCACTACTTTCTCATTTGAAGAGAGGAGATTTTGGGGTTGAAGCATTGAGGAGAGGATGGCCTTACTTTTCATGGAGATTTTGGAGAGAAAACTTGGAGATGTGAGGAAGAGTTTGTAAGCATATGTCTTTAAGAATTTTTTGTTATCTTTGCTTTTGGGAGAGAGACATTTTGTGAGAATTTCAATAGTTGAGAGAGGGATTCTTTGCTGTGGAATTATTTCTTTCTTTCATGGAGATTTCTGAAAGTGGATAGGGTTTGAAGGATGCATCTCAAGTTTGGATTTGTCTTCTTTTTTGTTTCCTTCCTTCTTCGATTCAACCTTCGTAGGACATGAGGTATGGATTGAATATTTTAGTTACTTGATGTATCTGATAGATAATAGATCTATTTATATATTATCATTATTTATTATATCTCTACTTTTCATTTATATGGTTATTTTAAAGTTTTGAGTTTTTGTTTGTAAGAATTGGCATGTGTTTTCCTAGGGTTTTTAGCAACCCGTTTTTGGAGATCTGTTATTATAATAATTTAAATTGCACCTATGGTTTTACCAAATTGATTTTATGGAAGTAAAATTCACAGATCTGAAATGGGTATCTCTCTGATTTTATTTTTAGGGTCGAATTAATGCCTTATTTTTGACATTTTGGCAGACTATGCCTGTCCATTCTTGATTCCAAATTTTCTGTCAAATGTATTCGTATGATACAGGCTGATATAATTATATAAAAGTCTAAATTTGATATCAGAGATTCTATTAAGTCTTATCTTTCATTTTCAATTGGTTTGGTGAATTTTAATTATGTTTTGTGAAAATTACAACCGTTTTAGTGAAGGCAGGTCTGAACCCTAACCAGAATTTTCTGTTTTAAAACAGAAGTCATAAATTTCTTTCTCACCGTTGGATCTTCCTAAAAATAAAATTAAGAGTCCATAATTATGTTATCTAAATCTCCACCGAAGCGATTTCTTTTATTTTATATTTTGTGGAAGATATGGATGACTGTTCTATGATGACTATTCTTTGCATTTAATCCTTGCTTGAAATAATTCAATTTAAGAACATTATTAAGTTTTAAGGTTTCGTATGGTTACCAGAGGCTATTAGAATTTGTTTTTGGTTAATTGGATCTATGTATACTTTGAATATATTTATAATATCACTTGGATGTCTTCTTATATGTTTGGAACATTCTGAATGCCATATTGGGTTTAGGGTTGTCAAGTGGACTAGGGACAACATATGTTTTCCTAAACTCAATCAAATGTTGTTATGGAATTGATATGAATTCTTGATGATGAATCTATTATGTTCTTATGATTTTTATATGTATGTTAGGGAACCTAAGTACACTAGGTGAGTGGCTCATAGTGAGGGGCCGGGGCCCTAAGTGGCTAGTACCAGGATAACCTACTATGAGTTATTTAATCAAGTGATAACCTAGATAAATGAATTAGGAATGGGAGATTATTGGAATGGGAAATTACACATTAATCAAGATTAATTGTGCCTCGCCCATGCCTTTAGTGCTAGTAAAGACTAAGGATGGGAGTGGGAGAAGGTACCTATGCGTAGGTACAACTGAATGACCTTGTCTGTACGAGAGGCATTCGGTTCCGCATGTGCCTACTTGGGGGCCGGGGCCAAGAGTGGCTAGTACCAGGACAACCCAACGGGTGAGGGCTATGCGATGACACTCACCTAGCTTGTAGCTTAGAGTCTCTATCAAATTTGATCATGCCTCTGGTATTCCTTGTGGTCTTCTTGTCTTTTCCTTTTTGTTGTGACTTTGGGGAACTTTTATCACCACCTTAAGAATTTTATAGTTGTTACCTCTTGTATGGGCCTTTGGTTCTATCTCCTAGCTCGGGGGAGTGGGCCTATTGGTTCCACGTGGTTGGGTGGTTAATATTTATATCGAGGTATTGATCGTGATTCTTTGGATGATCCTAGCACATATTCCTTTCCAGATCTGCAGTTGAAGATTTCTTATTGGATATTTTAATATGTTGAGATGTACTTATGTATTTGTATTCATGTAATTTTTAATCTCCTAAAAGGAGTCTTGTAGTATTGATGTAATGTCAATTCAAAGCAATGCATAAGGGAATGGGTAGTTCTAGGTAAAAGAAAGGGAAAATAATGTGAAATATTGGACATGTTACTAGGATTAAAAGAAAGTGTTTATATTATTTCTCCTATCCTCTTATGTTGTCCATGTGTAAAGGAAATAATCTTAAATATAATTATATATAATGATGTATCACAACAATAATGTATTCTCCCTTGATGAAAGAATTCAAAGAGATTATTGAGAAATGATAGGTTAGTGATTGGAATTATTAACAATGAATGGTTATGAAACAATGAAATAAAATAGTAACTTGATTATAATGTTAATACTTGGTTCATGTTAATGAAGTACCTAGAATAATGCCTACCTTAATGAATATTAATCTCTTACCTAAATTATTAGAGAAAAGTGATATAAAGGATAGTAGATGTAGATGAAATCAATATGAATTTATGGAATGAGTTGATAAAACGAATAATGATGTTGGATGATTAACCTATGTTTAATAAAAGAAATAAGTTAGGGACATTTAATTTGGTGCATTAAAATGAATGTAGATCTTTTAAGCTCATGATTCCATGAATATCTTATTCATGTAAATGGTTTATATGATGTTTCTTTAGTAGCGACGTTAGGGAACCCGGGAGGACTTAAATTGTATAAATCTTACATTCAAGTAGTAGAAAATTATTTCTTCTTTTAGAAATATGAAGTGTAATGATGAATATTTTTCTAGTTAAAATATATAAATAAAATTAAAAAAAAAATTCACTACTTGCATTTTATAGAGGTTTTATGTCTTGTCCTCTTGGGTTGCCTGGCGGGGCGTTACATCTGGTATCAGAGCCCTAGGTTTCTACACTGGGAACTTTGGGACTCATATCTCACCTATGCATAACCTTGAGTATCTTAACTTTGTCTCTTTTTGGATTATGTTGTTATGCTAAAATTTGAATCTTAGGAAACGAAGGCTACATTTTGTGTTCTTATGTTGTATTGTCTTACAAGGGCACACCTATTCCTCTATGATTGAGTTATATTCTAACAATTATTTATGTATTTGCATAATGAGATCAATGATGTGTTAAGTGGATGTTTCTTATAATATTAATGGAATGGCGAAGAATTCTTGAGACTTGTGTTTGTTTTCTTGAAAGGTACTGGTATCTCTAGAAGGGTCAAAAGTTAAAAGATACTAAATGTTTTGAATCTTAATTATGGTAGTAGATGATATTACCCCTTGATCCTACCTATAATATAATGTTGTGCACTCTATCTTCTTACAAATACCTAGTTGAATTTTATCCTACTCCAGGTATCTTAGAAATAGATTTTTTTTTAATCTTTAAAGAATGAAATGATTGTGGTAGTACTTGATAGGACTGATAGGGAAATAATTAGATTACATGGCTAATAATATGTACCTAGGAAAGAAGTGAAAATAATAATAATAATAAATAAATTAGGAACAAATAATTTACTGTCATATGTATTTCTCTCTCTCTCTCTCTCTCTCTCTCTCTCTCTCTTCCCTCTTAAGAAATAAGTTTTGCATGACTAAAATTGTTTAGACAAGGCAATAATATATTAGAAAAATTTGTAAATACTCAATTAGGAAACCCTTGGGTGAAGGACCTATGTCCCCAAGATTTTATCATAGGCTATAATTCACATTTTCATTTAGGAGGAATTTTTGTCCCTATCTTGGTAAGAAGTTATATCCTTTCTGCATATCTTATTAAATTGCACAAAAAAGATTTAAGATAACATAATCAAGAAATTCTAGGGAAGAGTATGTGCGATGATGGATTATCTGTACTAATGATAGAAGTTATTTTTATTAAATATATGTCTTGCAAAATGCCTAGTGAATAGTTAGGATCCTAGATGGGTATTTTGGAAACAAATTCATGTTTTGTATACATTGTGATCAACACCATAGCAGTAAGAAATTAACAACATTAAGTGATTGAAAAACTATGAATAAGGAGTTTTGGTAAATAAATGTTATAGAAATGTACCTTACTCAATTTCTACTTAGAACTGATGTTATCTCAAAATTTTAAAGTGTATGAGGGTAATGTTTCAAATAGGTAAAGGGTATAAATTAAAAGTTATGTACAGTAGTTAATGTTATTAATTTAGATGTTGTGGTTATAGTAGTAGGACTCGTATACTTCTTTATCTCTTAATGGATCTATGATCGTTATGCAATAAAGAATTTGAAATAACTCTTAAGTAAATTCTATATGGAAACCTCCTGACATGCAAATTAGGGAAAAGTGCATATATAAATAGTAAGCTTTAAGAAGGGATCCCAACTTAATGAATAATGGTGCAATAAATTGTAAATTGTTTAGATCTCCTCTAGGGTGTAAATGTGTTTTTGGAAATCAAGCACTACAACTATTATGAAATATGACTTAGAATATGTATATTGTAAAATTTGTGTGTCCTATGTCATTGGAATTCTACTTAAAGCTTTGATGGAAAGGAATATTTCTAATAAAACTGTGTGTTAATGCAAATGGTAAGTTTCAAGTATCTAGATTATTTTATTTTCATGATTACAAAAGTAAATAAAAAATTATTTGATGTATTCCCTTCATGATCATAACAAATATAAATGTTATATACCTCTCTATGTTTGGTATTCATATCTTGTAAGGAACATGAATTTTGGACCTTATTTGTAATAAGGTCTCACAGGTTGTATTATGTAGGGTTAGATTATGTCTCAAAAGGGAAAATATATCATAAATTCTTTCTTTCTTTTTATACTGGTTACCATAGATAGGAACTTTGATATTGTGAAAGGAAGTGATAATCTCATTTGGTAAAACATGTAATTTCATAATATATTGATATTAGTGAGTAAACATGAATACATTAGAGTTTCGACTTGATAACAATAATTTTGATGTAATTTCAAGTATCATGTTAACAAACTTACTGCACAAAGTGATAGAATCACATAGGTAATTCTTTTTGAAAGTCATTACTAATTGAATTGAGTTAATCTACACTAAAGTTGTAATAAGATAGGATTTACCAAAACTCTTGATAGGAGAAGAATGTGTGCAGTCATTAAATTAGGTTCTAGAACAGTAATAATATAATTCTGTCAAATAATGTGTGATATATAGTTCACATTCCTGACTTCCAAGAGTAAGTCGAATCTTCGTGGGGGAGGATGTAATACCCCTCTAACCCTAATATAAGTTTTGTGTTTTTGAAAGAATTAAGATCTTTCGATGTTTTCTTACAGCTTAAGTTGTACATGATACTAGTTTGATCTATTCCTATAGTTGTTTATAATAATTTCATAAGCTAGTACTCAATGATTCTAATATCAGACATACTATCTAAAGGTATCATTTTTGTATGTATTTATCTCCATGTATGTATTGAGTACCTATAAGACCTTTATGAACATAGTTAGGATGTTATATGATATGTACTTGATAGATATATATAAGTGGTTATTTATGTTTTCTTCTATTAAGGATGAATCTTGTATCTCACTTGATGATTTGATTATGTTAATTTATTATTAGTATTGATAAGAGACTAACACAATGCTTGAGATTCTAACCTTCATTATGATGATGCTACATGCTTTGAGTGTATATATATACATGATGTGTTTTCATGATTCAGGATGAAGTCGTAGTTACTCACATAGCTGAGGTCCACACGATGTATCGATCCTGGTCATCTGTCTGCAATGTTTTCTTTTATATGTATATCCATGCATATGTATTTCTTCTTTGTGATGCAGGCTTGCAGGTACCGGGCATCGACTTCACCTGGCTTCACAGGTCTGAGCATGCCCTCAAATCCTCAATGGTTGTTGTTATGGAGATAGTACTAAGGCCCCTACATGAGTCTTCCTTTGTCATTATTCCAATTTGGAAATATTAGGGTTCCTTCTTTGTCAGTCAACCTTTGGGTCAAAAACCCAGATCCAACGCACCCGGTTGGGCATAGTTGTAGTTAGTGCCTTGTGACCACTTGAATTCATTTGGTTGTATGATTTGTTTACTCATTTTATTTATTTCTCCTTCTTGGTTTGATTCTTAGTTAATCTTTCTATGTTGTGTTTCAGGAGTTTGGCTTGACTTTCCTTGTTGACTTTGGTTGACCTTGTTTGATCTTATGGTTTTCTCGATATGTTTCATAGATGATTTGTATGGCCTCTTTGGATGATTAAATTTATTTTGAGGCATGTGATTTTATTCTACCTCAGTGTTATATCCTATAGCAATTATAAATAGGTAATAATATTGTGATCTATTACTTCATAATCTTATAGATTATAGTGTTTGGTATTTGGCATGTATCTATATAAATATAAATATATATATATATATATGGAAATATATATATGGGTGCACACATATATGTATTTATATATATATAATTTATATGTGATTATATGTTAATTATTGTAGATATTGTTGATGGTGTATATTTTGGGATTAATGTAAAGTATAATATTATTAATAATTAAATATTAAATAATGCGAGGTATATTATTCTCAATTGTTAATTATTAATAATGAGGATAGGTTATATATATAGATATTGATGTAATTAATGATGGCATATGCATATATGTTAGGATAATATTACATATGTGTATGAATGAATACAAATAATCTTTTATTGTATATTTGAGTAATATAGTTGTATGATATTAAGTTATTTTATAATACCCTTTAGTTAACAGTTAGTTGGGAGTTGGTTGCTTTTCCTCACAACCTTTGGAAATCTATTTATATGCACTACTTTCTCATTTGAAGAGAGGAGATTTTGGGGTTGAAGCATTGAGGAGAGGATGGCCTTACTTTTCATGGAGATTTTGGAGAGAAAACTTGGAGATGTGAGGAAGAGTTTGTAAGCATATGTCTTTAAGAATTTTTGGTTATCTTTGCTTTTGGGAGAGAGACATTTTGTGAGAGTTTCAATAGTTGAGAGAGGGATTCTTTGCTGTGGAATTATTTCTTTCTTTCATGGAGATTTCTGAAAGTGGATAGGGTTTGAAGGATGCATCTCAAGTTTGGATTTGTCTTCTTTTTTGTTTCCTTCCTTCTTCGATTCAACCTTCGTAGGACATGAGGTATGGATTGAATATTTTAGTTACTTGATGTATCTGATATATAATAGATCTATTTATATATTATCATTATTTATTATATCTGTACTTTTCATTTATATGGTTATTTTAAAGTTTTGAGTTTTTGTTTGTAAGAATTGGCATGTGTTTTCCTAGGGTTTTTAGCAACCCGTTTTTGGAGATCTGTTATTATAATAATTTAAATTGCATCTATGGTTTTACCAAATTTATTTTATGGAAGTAAAATTCATAGATCTGAAATGGGTATCTCTCTGATTTTATTTTTAGGGTCGAATTAATGCCTTATTTTTGACATTTTGGCAGACTATGCCTGTCCATTCTTGATTCTGAATTTTCTGTCAAATGTATTCGTATGATACAGGCTGATATAATTATATAAAAGTCTAAATTTGATATCAGAGATTCTATTAATTCTTATCTTTCATTTTCAATTGGTTTGGTGAATTTTAATTATGTTTTGTGAAAATTACAACCGTTTTAGTGAAGGCAGGTCTGAACCCTAACCAGAATTTTCTGTTTTAAACCAGAAGTTATAAATTTCTTTCCCACCATTGGATCTTCCTAAAAATAAAATTGAGAGTCCATAATTATGTTATCTAAATCTCCACCGAAGCGATTTCTTTTATTTTATGTTTTGTGGAAGATATGGATGACTGTTCTATGATGACTATTCTTTGCATTTAATCCTTGCTTGAAATAATTCAATTTAAGAACATCATTAAGTTTTAAGGTTTCGTATGGTTACCAGAGGCTATTAGAATTTGTTTTTGGTTAATTGGATCTATGTATACTTTGAATATATTTATAATATCACTTGGATGTCTTCTTATATGTTTGGAACATTCTGAATGCCATATTGGGTTTAGGGTTGTCAAGTGGACTAGGGACAACATATGTTTTTCTAAACTCAATCAAATGTTGTTATGGAATTGATATGAATTCTTGATGATGAATCTATTATGTTCTTATGATTTTTATATGTATGTTAGGGAACCTAAGTACACTAGTTGAGTGGCTCATAGTGAGGGGCCGGGGCCCTAAGTGGCTAGTACCAGGATAACCTACTATGAGTTATTTAATCAAGTGATAACCTAGATAAATGAATTGGGAATGGGAGATTATTGGAATGGGAAATTACACATTAATCAAGATTAATTGTGCCTCGCCCATGCCTTTAGTGCTAGTAAAGACTAAGGATGGGAGTGGGAGAAGTTACCTATGCGTAGGTACAACTGAATGACCTTGTCTGTACGAGAGGCATTCGGTTCCGCATGTGCCTACTTGGGGGCCGGGGCCAAGAGTGGCTAGTACCAGGACAACCCAAGGGGTGAGGGCTATGCGATGACACTCACCTAGCTTGTAGCTTAGAGTCTCTATCAAATTTGATCATGCCTCTGGTATTCCTTGTGGTCTTCTTGTCTTTTCCTTTTTGTTGTGACTTTGGGGAACTTTTATCACCACTTTAAGAATTTTATAGTTGTTACCTCTTGTATGGGCCTTTGGTTCTATCTCCTAGCTCGGGGGAGTGGGCCTATTGGTTCCACATGGTTGGGTGGTTAATATTTATATCAAGGTATTGATCGTGATTCTTTGGATGATCCTAGCACATATTCCTTTCCAGATCTGCAGTTGAAGATTTCTTATTGGATATTTTAATATGTTGAGATGTACTTATGTATTTGTATTCATGTAATTTTTAATCTCCTAAAAGGAGTCTTGTAGTATTGATGTAATCTCAATTCAAAGCAATGCATAAGGGAATGGGTAGTTCTAGGTAAAAGAAAGGGAAAATAATGTGAAATATTGGACATGTTACTAGGATTAAAAGAAAGTGTTTATATTATTTCTCCTATCCTCTTATGTTGTCCATGTGTAAAGGAAATAATCTTAAATATAATTATATATAATGATGTATCACAACAATAATGTATTCTCCCTTGATGAAAGAATTCAAAGAGATTATTGAGAAATGATAGGTTAGTGATTGGAATTATTAACAATGAATGGTTATGAAACAATGAAATAAAATAGTAACTTGATTATAATGTTAATACTTGGTTCATGTTAATGAAGTACCTAGAATAATGCCTACCTTAATGAATATTAATCTCTTACCTAAATTATTAGAGAAAAGTGATATAAAGGATAGTAGATGTAGATGAAATCAATATGAATTTATGGAATGAGTTGATAAAACGAATAATGATGTTGGATGATTAACCTATGTTTAATAAAAGAAATAAGTTAGGGACATTTAATTTGGTGCATTAAAATGAATGTAGATCTTTTAAGCTCATGATTCCATGAATATCTTATGCATGTAAATGGTTTATATGATGTTTCTTTAGTAGCGACGTTAGGGAACCCGGGAGGACTTAAATTGTATAAATCTTACATTCAAGTAGTAGAAAATTATTTCTTCTTTTAGAAATATGAAGTGTAATGATGAATATTTTTCTAGTTAAAATAAATAAATAAAATTAAAAAAAAAATTCACTACTTGCATTTTATAGAGGTTTTATGTCTTGTCCTCTTGGGTTGCCTGGCGGGGCGTTACATCTGGTATCAGAGCCCTAGGTTTCTACACTGGGAACTTTGGGACTCATATCTCACCTACGCATAACCTTGAGTATCTTAACTTTGTCTCTTTTTGGATTATGTTGTTATGCTAAAACTTGAATCTTAAGAAACGAAGGCTACATTTTGTGTTCTTATGTTGTATTGTCTTACAAGGGCACACCTATTCCTCTATGATTGAGTTATATTCTAACAATTATTTATGTATTTGCATAATGAGATCAATGATGTGTTAAGTGGATGTTTCTTATAATATTAATGGAATGGCGAAGAATTCTTGAGACTTGTGTTTGTTTTCTTGAAAGGTACTGGTATCTCTAGAAGGGTCAAAAGTTAAAAGATACTAAATGTTTTGAATCTTAATTATGGTAGTAGATGATATTACCCCTTGATCCTACCTATAATATAATGTTGTGCACTCTATCTTCTTACAAATACCTAGTTGAATTTTATCCTACTCCAGGTATCTTAGAAATAGATTTTTTTTTAATTTTTAAAGAATGAAATGATTGTGGTAGTACTTGATAGGACTGATAGGGAAATAATTAGATTACATGGCTAATAATATGTACCTAGGAAAGAAGTGAAAATAATAATAATAATAAATAAATTAGGAACAAATAATTTACTGTCATATGTATTTCTCTCTCTCTCTCTCTCTCTCTCTCTCTCTCTCTCTCTCTCTCTTCCCTCTTAAGAAATAAGTTTTGCATGACTAAAATTGTTTAGACAAGGCAATAATATATTAGAAAAATTTGTAAATACTCAATTAGGAAACCCTTGGGTGAAGGACCTATGTCCCCAAGATTTTATCATAGGCTATAATTCACATTTTCATTTAGGAGGAGGAATTTTTGTCCCTATCTTGGTAAGAAGTTATATCCTTTCTGCATATCTTATTAAATTGCACAAAAAAGATTTAAGATAACATAATCAAGAAATTCTAGGGAAGAGTATGTGCAATGATGGATTATCTGTACTAATGATAGAAGTTATTTTTATTAAATATATGTCTTGCAAAATGCCTAGTGAATAGTTAGGATCCTAGATGGGTATTTTGGAAACAAATTCATGTTTTGTATACATTGTGATCAACACCATAGCAGTAAGAAATTAACAACATTAAGTGATTGAAAAACTATGAATAAGGAGTTGTGGTAAATAAATGTTATAGAAATGTACCTTACTCAATTTCTACTTAGAACTGATGTTATCTCAAAATTTTAAAGTGTATGAGGGTAATGTTTCAAATAGGTAAAGGGTATAAATTAAAAGTTATGTACAGTAGTTAATGTTATTAATTTAGATGTTGTGGTTATAGTAGTAGGACTCGTATACTTCTTTATCTCTTAATGGATCTATGATCGTTATGCAATAAAGAATTTGAAATAACTCTTAAGTAAATGCTATATGGAAACCTCCTGACATGCAAATTAGGGAAAAGTGCATATATAAATAGTAAGCTTTAAGAAGGGATCCCAACTTAATGAATAATGGTGCAATAAATTGTAAATTGTTTAGATCTCCTCTAGGGTGTAAATGTGTTTTTGGAAATCAAGCACTACAACTAGTATGAAATATGACTTAGAATATGTATATTGTAAAATTTGTGTGTCCTATGTCATTGGAATTCTACTTAAAGCTTTGATGGAAAGGAATATTTCTTATAAAACTGTGTGTTAATGCAAATGGTAAGTTTCAAGTATCTAGATTGTTTTATTTTCATGATTACAAAAGTAAATAAAAAATTATTTGATGTATTCCCTTCATGATCATAACAAATATAAATGTTATATACCTCTCTATGTTTGGTATTCATATCTTGTAAGGAACATGAATTTTGGACCTTATTTGTAATAAGGTCTCACAGGTTGTATTATGTAGGGTTAGATTATGTCTCAAAAGGGAAAATATATCATAAATTTTTTCTTTCTTTTTATACTGGTTACCATAGATAGGAACTTTGATATTGTGAAAGGAAGTGATAATCTCATTTGGTAAAACATGTAATTTCATAATATATTGATATTAGTGAGTAAACATGAATACCTTAGAGTTTCGACTTGATAACAATAATTTTGATGTAATTTCAAGTATCATGTTAACAAACTTACTGCACAAAGTGATAGAATCACATAGGTAATTCTTTTTGAAAGTCATTACTAATTGAATTGAGTTAATCTACACTAAAGTTGTAATAAGATAGGATTTACCAAAACTCTTGATAGGAGAAGAATGTGTGCAGTCATTAAATTAGGTTCTAGAACAGTAATAATATAATTCTGTCAAATAATGTGTGATATATAGTTCACATTCCTGACTTCCAGGAGTAAGACGAATCTTAGTGGGGGAGGATGTAATACCCCTCTAACCCTAATATAAGTTTTGTGTTTTTGAAAGAATTAAGATCCTTCGATGTTTTCTTACAGCTTAAGTTGTACATGATACTTGTTTGATCTATTCTTATAGTTGTTTATAATAATTTCATAAGCTAGTACTCAATGATTCTAATATCAGACATACTATCTAAAGGTATCATTTTTGTATGTATTTATCTCCATGTATGTATTGAGTACCTATAAGACCTTTATGAACATAGTTAGGATGTTATATGATATGTACTTGATAGATATATATAAGTGGTTATTTATGTTTTCTTCTATTAAGGATGAATCTTGTATCTCACATGATGATTTGATTATGTTAATTTATTATTAGTATTGATAAGAGACTAACACAATGCTTGAGATTCTAACCTTCATTATGATGATGCTACATGCTTTGAGTGTATATATATACATGATGTGTTTTCATGGTTCAGGATGAAGTCGTAGTTACTCACATAGCTGAGGTCCACACGATGTATCGATCCTGGTCATCTGTCTGCAATGTTTTCTTTTATATGTATATCCATGCATATGTATTTCTTCTTTGTGATGCAGGCTTGCAGGTACCGGGCATCGACTTCACCTGGCTTCACAGGTCTGAGCATGCCCTCAAATCCTCGATGGTTGTTGTTATGGAGATAGTACTAAGGCCCCTACATGAGTCTTCCTTTGTCATTATTCCAATTTGGAAATATTAGGGTTCCTTCTTTGTCAGTCAACCTTTGGGTCAAAAACCCAGATCCAACGCACCCGGTTGGGCATGGTTGTAGTTAGTGCCTTGTGACCACTTGAATTCATTTGGTTGTATGATTTGTTTACTCATTTTATTTATTTCTCCTTCTTGGTTTGATTCTTAGTTAATCTTTCTATGTTGTGTTTCAGGAGTTTGGCTTGACTTTCCTTGTTGACTTTGGTTGACCTTGTTTGATCTTATGATTTTCTCGATATGTTTCATAGATGATTTGTATGGCCTCTTTGGATGATTAAATTTATTTTGAGGCATGTGATTTTATTCTACCTCAGTGTTATATCCTATAGCAATTATAAATAGGTAATAATATTGTGATCTATTACTTCATAATCTTATAGATTATAGTGTTTGGTATTTGGCATGTATCTATATAAATATAAATATATATATATATATATATATGGAAATATATATATGGGTGCACACATATATGTATTTATATATATATAATTTATATGTGATTATATGTTAATTATTGTAGATATTGTTGATGGTGTATATTTTGGGATTAATGTAAAGTATAATATTATTAATAATTAAATATTAAATAATGCGAGGTATATTATTCTCAATTGTTAATTATTAATAATGAGGATAGGTTATATATATAGATATTGATGTAATTAATGATGGCATATGCATATATGTTAGGATAATATTACATATGTGTATGAATGAATACAAATAATCTTTTATTGTATATTTGAGTAATATAGTTGTATGATATTAAGTTATTTTATAATACCCTTTAGTTAAGAGTTAGTTGGGAGTTGGTTGCTTTTCCTCACAACCTTTGGAAATCTATTTATATGCACTACTTTCTCATTTGAAGAGAGGAGATTTTGGGGTTGAAGCATTGAGGAGAGGATGGCCTTACTTTTCATGGAGATTTTGGAGAGAAAACTTGGAGATGTGAGGAAGAGTTTGTAAGCATATGTCTTTAAGAATTTTTGGTTATCTTTGCTTTTGGGAGAGAGACATTTTGTGAGAATTTCAATAGTTGAGAGAGGGATTATTTGCTGTGGAATTATTTCTTTCTTTCATGGAGATTTCTGAAAGTGGATAGGGTTTGAAGGATGCATCTCAAGTTTGGATTTGTCTTCTTTTTTGTTTCCTTCCTTCTTCGATTCAACCTTCGTAGGACATGAGGTATGGATTGAATATTTTAGTTACTTGATGTATCTGATAGATAATAGATCTATTTATATATTATCATTATTTATTATATCTGTACTTTTCATTTATATGGTTATTTTAAAGTTTTGAGTTTTTGTTTGTAAGAATTGGCATGTGTTTTCCTAGGGTTTTTAGCAACCCATTTTTGGAGATCTATTATTATAATAATTTAAATTGCATCTATGGTTTTACCAAATTGATTTTATGGAAGTAAAATTCACAGATCTGAAATGGGTATCTCTCTGATTTTATTTTTAGGGTCGAATTAATGCCTTATTTTTGACATTTTGGCAGACTATGCCTGTCCATTCTTGATTCCGAATTTTCTGTCAAATGTATTTGTATGATACAGGCTGATATAATTATATAAAAGTCTAAATTTGATATCAGAGATTCTATTAAGTCTTATCTTTCATTTTCAATTGGTTTGGTGAATTTTAATTATGTTTTGTGAAAATTACAACCGTTTTAGTGAAGGCAGGTCTGAACCCTAACCAGAATTTTCTGTTTTAAACCAGAAGTCATAAATTTCTTTCCCACCATTGGATCTTCCTAAAAATAAAATTGAGAGTCCATAATTATGTTATCTAAATCTCCACCGAAGCGATTTATTTTATTTTATATTTTGTGGAAGATATGGATGATTGTTCTATGATGACTATTCTTTGCATTTAATCCTTGCTTGAAATAATTCAATTTAAGAACATCATTAAGTTTTAAGGTTTCGTATGGTTACCAGAGGCTATTAGAATTTGTTTTTGGTTAATTGGATCTATGTATACTTTAAATATATTTATAATATCACTTGGATGTCTTCTTATATGTTTGGAACATTCTGAATGCCATATTGGGTTTAGGGTTGTCAAGTGGACTAGGGACAACATATGTTTTCCTAAACTCAATCAAATGTTGTTATGGAATTGATATGAATTCTTGATGATGAATCTATTATGTTCTTATGATTTTTATATGTATGTTAGGGAACCTAAGTACACTAGGTGAGTGGCTCATAGTGAGGGGGGCCGGGGCCCTAAGTGGCTAGTACCAGGATAACCTACTATGAGTTATTTAATCAAGTGATAACCTAGATAAATGAATTGGGAATGGGAGATTATTGGAATGGGAAATTACACATTAATCAAGATTAATTGTGCCTCGCCCATGCCTTTAGTGCTAGTAAAGACTAAGGATGGGAGTGGGAGAAGGTACCTATGCGTAGGTACAACTGAATGACCTTGTCTGTACGAGAGGCATTCGGTTCCGCATGTGCCTACTTGGGGGCCGGGGCCAAGAGTGTCTAGTACCAGGACAACCCAAGGGGTGAGGGCTATGCGATGACACTCACCTAGCTTGTAGCTTAGAGTCTCTATCAAATTTGATCATGCCTCTGGTATTCCTTGTGGTCTTCTTGTCTTTTCCTTTTTGTTGTGACTTTGGGGAACTTTTATCACCACCTTAAGAATTTTCTAGTTGTTACCTCTTGTATGGGCCTTTGGTTCTATCTCCTAGCTCGGGGGAGTGGGCCTATTGGTTCCACGTGGTTGGGTGGTTAATATTTATATCGAGGTATTGATCGTGATTCTTTGGATGATCCTAGCACATATTCCTTTCCAGATCTGCAGTTGAAGATTTCTTATTGGATATTTTAATATGTTGAGATGTACTTATGTATTTGTATTCATGTAATTTTTAATCTCCTAAAAAGAGTCTTGTAGTATTGATGTAATCTCAATTCAAAGCAATGCATAAGGGAATGGGTAGTTCTAGGTAAAAGAAAGGGAAAATAATGTGAAATATTGGACATGTTACTAGGATTAAAAGAAAGTGTTTATATTATTTCTCCTATCCTCTTATGTTGTCCATGTGTAAAGGAAATAATCTTAAATATAATTATATATAATGATGTATCACAACAATAATGTATTCTCCCTTGATGAAAGAATTCAAAGAGATTATTGAGAAATGATAGGTTAGTGATTGGAATTATTAACAATGAATGGTTATGAAACAATGAAATAAAATAGTAACTTGATTATAATGTTAATACTTGGTTCATGTTAATGAAGTACCTAGAATAATGCCTACCTTAATGAATATTAATCTCTTACCTAAATTATTAGAGAAAAGTGATATAAAGGATAGTAGATGTAGATGAAATCAATATGAATTTATGGAATGAGTTGATAAAAGGAATAATGATGTTGGATGATTAACCTATGTTTAATAAAAGAAATAAGTTAGGGACATTTAATTTGGTGCATTAAAATGAATGTAGATCTTTTAAGCTCATGATTCCATGAATATCTTATGCATGTAAATGGTTTATATGATGTTTCTTTAGTAGCGACGTTAGGGAACCCGGGAGGATTTAAATTGTATAAATCTTACATTCAAGTAGTAGAAAATTATTTCTTCTTTTAGAAATATGAAGTGTAATGATGAATATTTTTCTAGTTAAAATAAATAAATAAAATTAAAAAAAAAATTCACTACTTGCATTGTATAGAGGTTTTATGTCTTGTCCTCTTGGGTTGCCTGGCGGGGCGTTACAGATTGCCTCCAAATTTATACCACAAACCATATTCTTCAGTTCCTCTTAAGTACCTTAAGATTCTTTTGATTGCCATCATGTGATTTTCCTTAAGTTTTGCTGAGAATCTAGCTACTATACTGACTGCTAAGGCTATATCAGGTCTTGTGTGTACTACATACTGCAATTTTCCAATCATAGATCGGTATAAGGTCTGATCAACATCTTTTGAATCATCATTTTTGGTAAGTTTTAGTCCAGTACACATGGGTGTACCAACTGGTTTTGAATCTTCCATACCAAACTTATTAAGTATTTCCTTAATGTATTTAGATTGAGTAATGTATATACCATTCTTGCTTTGCTGAATTTGAAGACCAACAAAGAATTTTATTAAACCAAACATAGACATTTCAAATTCTTTCTTCATTTTCTCTGAAAATTCTTTGCACTGATCATCATTCCCTGTAAATATAGTATCCTCTACAAATATTTCTGCCAATACAATTTTGTCATCCGGTCCTTCTTTAATATACAGATTGCTGTTATCATTGGCTCTTTTGAAATTAATCTGAATCAAATAGTTATGGAGTCTTTCATACCATGCTCTAGGAGCTTGTTTCAATCCATACAATGCTTTGTGTAACTTGCAGACCATGTCCTTTTTATCTGGATCAACAAAACCTTCAGGTTGTTCAATGTAGACTTCTTCATCAAGAATTCCATTAAGAAATGCAGATTTTATATCCATCTGATATACCTTAAATCCTTTATGTGCTGCATAGGTAAGTAGAGTTCTTACACCTTCTAATCTTGTAACAGGAACAAAAGTTTCACCATAATCTATACCTTCTTCTTTATAATAACCTTTACATACCAATCTAGCTTTGTTTCTAGATACTTGACCATCTTCATTCAGCTTATTCCTAAATACCCATTTTGTTCCAATTACATTCTTATCTTTAGGTCTAGGTACAAGAGTCCATGTTTTGTTCTTTTGTATTTGTTCTAATTCTTCACTCATTGCTTCAATCCAACTTTCATTTTCCAATGCATCTTTGATATTTCTAGGTTCAAAATCAGTAAGCAGACATGTACCTTTTAGCTTGCTTCTTGTCATAGTACCATCTGATTTGTTTCCAATAATTTGATCTGGTGTATGATGTCTTCTGACATATTTGGCTAGTATAGGTTCCTTGCTTTTTGAATGATTCATGTTGTTGTCTTCTAGGATCTCTTCTTCAGGTTGCTCAGGCTCGGTAGATATTTGCTCGGTAGCTTCAGGCTGAGATTCGGTTTGAATTTCTTCCTTTGATTCGGTTTGAACTTCTTCCTGTGACTCGGTTTGAACTTCTTCCTTTGACTCAGTAACTATGCTCGGCTCGGTAGATATAGTTTCCTCATTGATAGTTGTGTCTGCCAATGTTTCAGGTTCAATGTAAACAAATCTTCTATAGTTCTCATGTTCCCTTTAGCTTTCTTCTTCAGTCTTTTCTACAAACTCATCAAATTTTACATGTATACTTTCTATGACTTTGTGAGTAGATAAGTTCAGACATTTGTATGCCTTGCTTTTGCTAGAATATCCTAGGAATATTCCTTCATCACTTTTCACATCAAATTTATTTCTTCTGGATTCTTTTAAGATATAACACTTGCTACCAAATACTTTCATGTAACTTACATTGGGTTTATAGCCATACCATAATTCATAAGGAGTTTTGAATGTGTCTTTCTTCAATTGTACTCGGTTCAAGGTATGAACAGTAGTGCTGATAGCTTCCTTCCAGTACTTTATAGCGATGTCCTTTTCTATCATTAAAGTCCTTGCACAATCCATAATAGATCTGTTTCTTCTTTCTGCTATTCCATTCTGCTCAAGAGTTCTAGGAGCTGATACCTGCGTTTTGATTCCTCTTTCAATGCAAAAGTTGTTAAAATCATGGGAGATGAATTCACCACCTCTGTCTGATCTTAAGCATTTCAATCTTTTCCCTGTTTCCTTTTCCACTCTTTACAAATACCATTTGGACTTTTCAAATGCTTCTGATTTTTCTCTTAAATACATAACAGTCATCATTCTAGAATAATCATCAACGAAAAGAATAAAGAATTTATCTCTAGTATAGCTTTGTATTCCAATAGGTCGACATAAATCAGTATGCACAATTTCCAAAATCTCTTTAGACTGATAGTTCTTACTCTTAAAACTAGTTTTACTCATTTTGCAAATCTGACAATTCTTACATAGACCAGTATCAGGTTTCTTCAAAGTAGGAATGCCTCTTACCTTCTTGAATTTGCTTATTTTTATCATGTTATCAAAATTCAAATGACATAACCTTTTGTACCATAGCCAACTTTCTTCAATTTGAGCAATAAAACATGAATATTCACTGAGATCAAGATAAAATAAGTTACCTTTTGTTTGTTTCCCTGATCCAATGAGTTTTCCTTTTTCATCCAACAGTCTTGCTTGACCATTCATGAATTCAACCTTGAAACTAGTGTTGATTAGCTGTGCTACACTTAGAAGATTATGTTTTAGTCCTTCAACCCAATAAGAATTATCACATATGAGTTCTTTGGTTAATGAGATTCTTCCTTTTCTTTTTATACAACAAGGTTCATTGTTTCCAAATCTTACATTGCCACTATCACAGTCTTCTAGGTATTCAAATTTTGTCTTGTCGCCAGTCATGTGGTGTGAACATCCACTGTTTATTATCCATATATCATCTTTTCTTATATGAGAAATAAGTACCATCTTATCTTCATCATCATCAGATTCATCTTTTATAGCAATAAAGACAATTTCTTCTTCACTATCATCAGAATATTTAGCCATAAAACATGTTTTCTTACCTTTATCCTTGAATGATTTGAAATTCTTTTTGCCATAGTACTTGTGACTTCTCTTCTCTTCCTTTACCTGCTTGTTTGGGCACCTAGCTGCAATATGTCCAATTTTTTCACATGAAAAATAGATTAAAGGAGTTTTACCTTTATATTTACCTTTCCCTTTAGAGTACTTCTTTGAAAGTAATGCTTCTACAATTTCAAGATCACTATGAGAACTTTCTTTTGATACTTCTTCACTTTCTGACTGAACTTCTTTTATTTTCTTGTTCTTCCTTAGTGAAACCTTGGCTTCAAATGCTGACTCAATATTTTTGGAATTTGGGACATAGTTGTCATAGTTGTTTAATTCAAAGGCTATCAATCTTCCAACTAAAGCATCCAAAGTTATATTGTGGTTTGTTTCACATCTTCTTTCTTGAATAACTGATACTCTTATTGCATAGATAGGGAGTAATGTTCTAAGTACCTTACTTATAACAGTTTCATCAGAGATTGTTCCTCCAGAAGCTCTAATTGCACTAACACTTGCTTTGATTCTTTCAACATATTTTGCAATGTTTTCATCTTCTTTCATATTCATCTTGTCAAACTGTCCTCTTAGGCTTTTTGCTTTGGCTCATTTCACATTTGCATCACCACCATATATTTTCTTTAGTGTGATCCACATTTCATATGCAGTAGTGCATTCTTTAATATCATCAAATTCTTCATAGCTGAGAGCAGATGCAATGTCTATCATCATGGTATTATGAGTCTTTTTCTCTACAATGTCTTCAATAGTTAATGCGCCAGTAGGAACTGTGTATTCTTCATCAATGTATTTGCATCCTGAATCACCAATGGAAGCCAAATGAAGTCGCATGAGACCTTGCCATGCTGAAAAGTTATCTCTGTTGAGCTTTGGAATTTCCCTCTTGTAGGACACCCTGATCTTTAGCTTAGGTCCTTGAAACCCTTCCTGCAAGCACCAAAAGCTCTGATACCAATTGATGGAATATGGATGAAGTGACTGAGAGGGGTGGGGTGAATCAGTCAACCATATAACACTTCACTATAATTTCTTCCCAGATCCCTTAGGATATCTTAATGAATATTATCTGTTTAACACTCGGTAAAATAGATTGCAGTGACTTTGTAGATGCAGAAAGTATTAGCAAAATTATCTTTAGATATTCATCAGAACTTGTATGTGATTAATATAGCAATTAAGAACACAAGAGACAGAAAATTTTAATGTGGATACCCAATATGGGAAAAACCACCAATGTATCTAGATACTGATTTTCACTTTTCTGAAGTGATGCCCGGTTAGAAGCCAACCCAGTAAAAGGTTACAAAACACACTGTTAGGTATGACCTTGTTAGAGGATTTAATCACCCTGCTAGGAGTGGCCTGGTAAGAGGTCTTGAAAACAATTCAATGGAATTGTCACCTTGTTAGAGGATTTACAATATGGTTGTTAAACCAACTCGATTAAGAGATTTAGAATTCACTGTTACAATGATAAAAAGTTAACAATGAAAATGACCTGTATAATAATGCAACTGCCTTGCTGATTATAGATCTCTGTTCTACATAAGTGTGATCCTTCCTGATCGAATATATCTCTGCTACTCCTCAAGGATATCTGATCATCCTTCACAAATTCGCACACACCTTTCCTGTCTCTCTTCTATATATCTTCTGCTGTAATTCTTGTTTATTTTTCACATTTGACCTTTTATTTATATGATTTTAGATTTGTCAAATCGACATTACTTAGTATAACAGTCGGCTGAATTAAGAAAACTTTATTGGCAAAAATCCTTCAAGGGCTGATAGTGCTCGGTGACCATAACTTTTTACAATCTTTCGGAGACCGAGGGAACTCGGTAAACACTAATAATCCTTTTTCTTCGAAAACTGACTGAACTTGGTAGATGCTATCTTTTCTTCGACAACCGAATGAACTCGGTAAACACTAAATATTCTTTGATGACCGACTGAACTCGGTAAATGCTGATTTCTCTTTGATAACCGGCTGAACTCGATAAGAACTAATTTCTTGACAGGCAGACCGACTGAGCTCGGTAGGTACTGAATGCTGCGGACTATGATATAGTGTGACATCAAAGACAATACATAATTTGAGTAGCAATTTCCTTCAGACAATTGTTTCCAACACTAAATCTATGCAAGCCCTAAAATTGCAAAATTGAGGTATTTTACTTGACAAATCTTTGAATCAGTAAAGGCATTTGAAGAAATCATGGATGTTTCCTTAATACACAATGTCAAAGATAAGAATAGACTTAAATTGAAAATGGAACCAATAGAACCATTGGAAGAAGACCCTAGGTTTGCATTATCATCCGTACCAGACAGAGTATTATATTTAGAGAATGTCAAAAGTTATTTTGGACGCAAACTAGAGACAGTAAATGATAGTGATTTTATAGATGAATATCAAAAGATGTACAATCAGGATATGACACTGAAACAAGGTTTTGAATACTTGGAACATAATGAAATTGTCAAATATGGATTACAGTATGAATTTGATAATGAAGAATGCACTAAGATCATTTTGAGTAGAATTCATAATGGAAAGTTTTGGATAGAGGATAGAGTGATAGATGTTACAGCTAATTTGACTCATGAAGTCACTAGATTATCTAAGACTGGAGCTATTCCTTTTAATGAGAAAAATATGAGAAAAATAGTCATTGACAACATTAATTCATCCTATAATGGTAGAGGAATTATGATTAGCATGATCAAACAAGTTGATGTGAGATACATATGTAAGATCCTAACTACTAAGTTTTGTGCTAAATCAAGAGAAGATGACATGGCACCTGGAATTGTACATGTAGCTTATCTTATGTGTTTTGACAAGGTACCAGTTGATATGTGTGAAATTCTTAGAATTCAATTATTTGAGAACTTGGAGAAGATCAAGAAAACTAAGTATACACAGTTTAGGTTCTCATCCCTAATCACATACTTGCTCTTTCATCTTTTGAGGAGATTTCCTTACACCATAGGAAATGATTGGAATGATAGATAAATCACAATGGAAAGGATTAATGTAGTATACAGAAAGAATGTTATTGATAGTGTTAATGAGAGTGCATTACTTGTTCTTAAGACATTTCAGAATATTATATCTAGTAGATCAAGGATCCCTAAGTCTCTTGTTGAGAAATACAAAGATGATATATGTTTTATGGTGGATACTGACCTTACTTATATTGAAGCAGTAGATCCTAGAATAGAGTTCATAGACCCTCTTGGCTATGAAATATCTGAAGTAGAAACAAAAGAGTATGTTAGTAGGCTACTAAAGTGTAAGTTTGACACTCAGTGTAACAGGTTTGGAACCTTTGAGGAGAACTTCAACTCTGCAAAGATTCTAATTGAAGAGAAATAGTCAAAAAGAGAGTTGAGAGAAACATTAAGAAATACTTAAAGGATATAGGAATGACATAGAGAGAGTTTTTTGTAGCAAATAAGACATTAGAAGCAATCAGAGAGAGTGGAAAAAAGGAAGTTTTTTCTATCCCTCCTTTATCATCAATTGCAGTGCCATAGGAAGAACCACAAGTAAAGGTGAAAGTGGAAGTACCTAAGAAGGACATAGAAAGCAAGATGTCTACTAGATCCACTTCCTCCACACCTAGAAAAAGAGTTAATGAGAGTGCCACTGGACCAGGAAAGAGGCATAAAACTCTAGTGCAACCTATTCCAAGAAAGATTATAGAGGTTAAAGATGATGTCACTACAAAGAAGAAAGCTTGGAAACCAAAAGTTGAAAAGCTTAATGAGCAGATTATTGAGAATGGTGACTTTGCAAGAATGAACAAATACTATGATCTTTATGATTATACTGATAGACTTAATCTAGAGAATGCAGTTGTGAAACATATGATATTGACTGGCAAGAAGTTTGATACTATTCAAGGACAAATACCTGATGATCTTTATAACAAAATTCTGAATAAAAAGAAGAGAGCATCAGATGAAGAGACAACTATTAGAGAAAAGCTTGTGAGGAAGCTTTGTGAGATGATAGATGAAGCTCATTTCAACCAGATCATGAAGGCCCTAAGCACCCATCTGAGAACCAAAAGGAGAAAAATTCAGATTATGGGAGGTAGGTATGAAGAAGTAAATTTTGAGACTGAACAGGCAATTATCAAGGTTATGGTAGAGTATGTTGGAGAATCATCAGTTGTAGCAGTGCAAGAAGGTGAGAAAGTACAAGAGGACATTCCCTCTTCTCCATATATTAATATTGAAGATGAAACAATGAATGTAGAAGGTACACAAATCACCTTGGATACTGATGAAAATGTATTCAAGAATTTGGAGAATAGTGTTGACAATTTGACCTTTGAGGAACAGGAAGCTACAAAAGAAGAAGAGATGATAGAGGCCACTATTGTGGAACCACCAGTTGTAGAAGAACAAGTTCCCCTTCCCACCAAAGAAGATATCAGTATGACTCCTTAGACTAGAAAGAAGACTCAAATTGGATCTATGATTGAGCATTTGGGAAAAGAAGTAGATGATGATGATCAGTTGGAATTGATTACATCCTTGAACAAAATAATTTGTAAGAACAAGAAGGTGAAGAGTCTTGAAGGGTGTCTGACGGAACTAACTAAGAAGTTACAAAGTATTGTGACCACACAAATTTCAGAAGCAAACCTTATGGAAAAGTGAAAGCACAAGTAGACTATTCACACACCTAGATAATATTGCAAAAGTGAAAGCACAAGTAGATTATGAGGCTAGAATGATTTTCAACATCAGTCAGTACATCAGCAATGATATCAATACTCTTGATATGTATATCAAAGATTTGAGGAAGCATTTGGAAACAGGAAAATCTTTGTACATACAGTGTACAAAATCAGAGACTTTGGCAACTGAGGAAGATCAGACGATAAAGTTAAAGGAAGTAGAGATTATGAATGAAACAAACCTTCTATCTAACCCCAATGTGAAGGTCTGTAATGTTGAGAAGAAAGTTAGAAAATTGTATGATGAAATCAGAGTTGTACAAGATGAGAAAGACATGAAACTGAGAAGATATACTCTTTTGAGAGAGCATGTTTCTATGAAGTTGAGCATAATTGAAGAACAATTGGAAGATTGTCTTCCAGCAAAGACATCTTTTTAGAAATTTAACTTTGAAAACCTCCAAGCATGTGAAATTGCTTCTTATGGACTGAGCACACTACTCAATGTGGTAGATTCCATTAAGAAATCATGGGAGAAGGAGATAGAAGCTATGAAGACAAATTTTGTAGATTTTGTTGCAAGCCTACCAGCTTTGCAATAAATAAATTGAGGTATAACTTTTTGTGATACAATTTTGTGCCCCTCCCTATCCTATTTTGTCATTGTTGTCAAAGAGGGAGAGATATATATAGAAGAAAATTGATAGTATATGTTAAGGGTTGTTACTCTTAGGGAGAGTACTATATTAGAGGCAATAATTTTTGAGGAGTTATAAGGATAGTATGTATTTTATACTATGGCCACAGTTTTGAACAATTTTGAGATTTTTGAGTTATACACTTAGCCAATTTTCTCATATGTTGCCACCAATGACAAAGGGGGAGATTGTTGGAAATTTTGCTGAGTTGATTGCATAGATGTTGTCATTATGGAAACATATGATCCTCATGAAGATTGCACAAGTCAGAGAGAAAGTATGTTAGAGTGCATTGCAAATTTGTCTAAGTGTGAGATAATGTTTTACCAGTGAACTTGGATACAATTTTTGTTTGCAATGTTGACTAGAGTAAGTTCAGTGCTTGCACACTTGAACATAGACTCTATGATGTCTATTAATCACCCATCTTAGAGTGCAAGTTAGTATGACATGTATGAAAGAAGTTATGACAGTTTTACCAAAGACAGTGCAAAGTCGACAGGACAGAATATGAAGACAAAACTAGTAAAGAGTTAAGGGATTATTTTGTTTATCAAAATAATGACTTAACAATATAAAGGGATGACATCCTAGATGTTAAATCTTTTATAAAGCTATTGGTATAAATGAAAATGTAAATGTAATTGTAATTGTAAGAAAAGAAGAGACAAGCAACAAGTAATTGTAGTAGTATGATGCGAAGTATATGAAGCATATGTAATAGTGATAGTGAAAGAGAAGTGAAGTGATATTGATGAAAGAAGTATGAGGTTATGTACCTTAACCTATTTTTTAATCAGTGTATATTGTACATTACTTTTTTGGGTAGTGGGCTCATCTGGTAATCACATTTTGTACTACAACTCCTAACAGGGTTGAGGCTTCTAACAAGGCCTATAGTCCCTTAATCAGGACTGATACACTATATGCTTGTAATAGACTCTTAACAGGGTCAACATCCTTAATAGGATACTTTTGATTAGTGGATCTTTGTGGGTACCATCCCCACCGGGGTTTTCCCTTGGCCAGGGCTTCCTCGAGAACAAATAATGTGTTATGAGTTCTTTATTGTTTGCATGTTGTTTAGCTTGTTATGTATAAAGATAATCTATTATATCCATAATTGGGAATAAGATAAAGTTTGTAGAATACTGATTCAGCCCCCCCTCTCAGTATTCCCTATTTCTAACAATACAACCAATGACTATGAAAGGCTCAAAAATGTCATTCAAGACTTAATAGAAATTGGTGAAATTGATGTTGATGGACATACCTGAAATGAATCACATATGGCTTTCAAAGATCCACTTTCTGAGCATGAAAAAGGAGGTTCTTCCGACACTAAGGGTGACAATCAAGCCAATTATAACTCTACTCTCTATTGATATGTTGGTAACATTTCTGAATGTCATCTTTCTAAGTATTATGCCAATGTGATTACCATAAAGGAAAAATCAGAGATTCAACTAGTCCATGTTACTACTCATGCTCAATTCAATGTTACTCTCCAAGGAATCTTGTCTAAACTAAATGCACCCCAAAACAAGTCTGTTTATGTCCCAAAGTATACACCAAATATTTCCAACCAGTATAATCTTTTGGAACAACTCAAGAAAACACCTACCCAAATATCCATCTTAGAGCTTTTGCATCTATCCCCATCTCACAAAGATATCCTTGAAAAATCTCTCTTAGAGACCCAGGTCCCCACAAATCTAGATCATGATCAATTTCAAGCTATGGTGGGAGATTTAACAACTCCACATTATCTATCCTTCACTAAAAATGATGATTTAGCTATTACCCAACCTCATAATTCTCCCCTACATATCAAAGTCCTTGTACAGAGTCACAAAATCAAGAGAGTACTAATAGATGGAGGAGCTGGCTTGAATATATGCACATTGAAATTAGTCCTTGCATTGGGATTTTTTGAAAATGTTGTAGATCCAAAGAAGAAAATCACAATAAAAGCTTATGATGAAGAAGAGAGGTCATCCAAGGGATCTGTTATTCTTCCTATCAGAGTAGGTCCTATAATCAAAGATGTACCTTGCCAAGTTCTTGACATGGACTTGCTTATAACATTCTATTGGGAAGACCATGGATTCATTCCATGCAAGCTGTGCCATCAACTTATCATCAGTGCTTGAAATTCCCTGATAATGGTAAGGAGATCACTATCAAAGGAGATACTAATCCTTTCCAGTATTGTAACACTATGAAGACATCTGATTCTTTGGTACCTTATAATCATACTGGATCTTCTACAACTACACCTAGTGATCCTAGTAATATAGCATCAAATTCTAAATCAAATGGGATCAAGATAGACATAAAAGAAAGAAGTATGGGAGAGTGCACTTTAGGTCAAGCTCTTTGCATCATAGAGTTACCTGTATCTCCTAGATCATATGGTAGATCTTTGATCACTAAACAACAATCAGAACCCCCTTCAACACTTGTTTATGACACATTTATAAGTGGGGGCACAATATCCAAAGAGGTAGCTGAGCGTAATGCTAATCATTTTCTTAAGACACATAAGAATGAAGAGGATATCAAACATGAATATATATCACCTGATGTCTATGGTAAAGGGTATACTTTGCTACAACAGATGGGATACCAAGGTGCTAGACCTATAGGGTTACATAGAGAAGGTGTTATCAAACCAATTTTGCAAAATCCAAACTATCAAAGAGACACTACAGGATTAGGATACAAAGGAGAAGGACCAAAAGAAAAAAAAATGAAAAGAAAAGATCACACCTTTTCATGAGATATCTAAAGCTCTTTCCTTACAATTTAGAAAGCATGGTATGTATGTAGATCTAGAGAAACAAAGGATAGCACAAAGAATCATTGATAGACTTGGGGTAATGATGATTCTAACTCAAATGATTATGAATGGGATTTGTTATCTGATTGTAATAAAGAGATAGGAGTTGATGTTGTCCATCACTATAGTAATGATTACCATGAGGGAGAGAGTTCAAAGATTGAATCACTAGGATTAATCCCATGTGATACTACTTTTGTCAATTGTGAGGAAAGTGAGATTTATCTTGCAATCGACGAATCAGATGAGAGTATGGAAATAGACCTTGCTGATACCATCATAAACCTTGACAAATTTTCCATCAATACCATCTCTTCCTTTGAAACTGACCCAAATGATCCAATGCCCCTTGTACATCCCAAGCTTACCGATTGGGATTCTCCCAATCATCCAGAACTTGATGTTTTCCATAATGATGATGCCATCATTGACTATCTCAGAATCAGGGATCATCTACCACCAAGGGATCACAAGTTAGGATTTCCAATAGAACTCAATGACATGGTCTACTTTGGAGAGAGTGCCAATCCTTTCAGTCATAAAAATATAGAAATAATCAATAGGTATAATGGTGAAAACCACTCAGTGGTAGTATTAGATCCAAAAATAGTAAAAAGAAAAGATGCATCTGATGGTGAAAACCTCTCTGAAGCACCTGACAATGGAAGGATTGACACTCTTACCAATTATATGTATCAAGAGAAATCTTCCATTCTTATAGAACCAACAGTACCTATTAACATTGGAATAGAAGAGTCTCCATGCATCCTCAAAGTAGCAGCATCCTTGACAGAATCAGAGAAAGAAGATTTTGCAAAAAATTTCAAAGAAAGACAAATCAACTTTTCTTGGTCCTATGTTGATATGCCTGGGCTGGACCCTAATCTCATTATGCATCATTTATCTATCAGACCAAGTGTAAAACTAGTTAAGCAGAAGCTCTGCAAGATGCACCCGCACATTGCACTAATGGTTAAAGTAGAATTGAAGAAGCTCCTAGATGTTGGATTCATTCATGCTATTGATTATGCTGAGTAGATTTCAAATATCATCCCCGTCTCAAAACCAGACAAGTCTATTTGGATTTGTATTGATTTTCAAGATCTTAATAAAGATTGTCCAAAAGATGACTTTCCTCTGCCAAATATTGACATTATTGTTGATCTAGCAGTTGGGCATGAGATGTTATCATTAATGGATGGTTTTTCTAGCTATAATCAGATCAAAATTGCGCCAGAAGACCAGGAGAAGACTACATTTACTTGTTCCTGGGGTACATGCTATTGGAATGTGATGCCATTTGGCCTCAAAAATGCTAGAGCAACTTACGAAAGAGCTATGACCATAATATTTCATGACATGATGCATACCATTATGGAAGATTATGTTGATGACATTTTAGCAAAATACAAAGATAGAGTTTTTCATTTGAGAGTGTTGGATAGAATATTCACCTAGATGGAAAAGTATCAATTTTGACTCAATCCAAAGAAATGTGCATTCGGAGTCACATCCGGTAAATTGTTAGGGTACGTTATCTCAGCCAAAGGAATTGAAGTAGATCCCAAAAAAGTTAAAGAAATAATGGAGATGGCTTCCCCCACTAACATCAATCAGTTAAGATCTTTGCAGGGACATCTCTAATCCATTCGAAGATTATTTCTCAACTAGCAGATCAAAGTCATCCCTTTCAACATTTATTGCATAAACTATCTTATTCCAATGGGATGATAAGTGTGAGGAAGCTTTCAATAAAATCAAACAATATCTGGTGAATCCTCCAACTCTGATGTCACCAATTACGAGCAAGCCACTCTTGCTCTACATTTCAGCTATGACAATCTCACTAGGTGCTCTTCTGGCTTAGCAAGATCATGAAGGGAAAGAAAAAGCCATCTACTATATTAGTCACACCCTAGTGGGATATGAGGTAAAATATTCTCCTATAGAAAGATCATGTCTGGCCATTGTTTTTACTTCACAAAAGTGGTGACATTACATGTTGTCACATTCAATCAAGCTCATTGCAAAGATTGATCCTTTAAAGTATCTATTAAGCAAGACAACATTGACAGGCATATTGGCTAAGTGGGTCATGCTACTTAGTGAATTTGATATTGAATATGTGGACAGTAAGGCTATCAAAGGCCAAGTGATAGTAGATCAGCTAGCAGATGCTCTATTTATGAATGACCAACCTATACACATAGAGTTTCCTGATGCACACATCTTGTCTTTATCTACACAAACATGGCAACTATACTTTGATGGATCATGTACTCAACAGGGTTTAGTAGCTGGTATTCTCTTTGTCATGCCGCAAGGATACACAATTCTAAAATCTTACAAACTACTCTTTCCTTGCACCAATAATGTAGAAGAATATGAAGCTTTGCTAATTGGGTTAAAGATAGCTTTACAATGGAAAGTAACTGAAATGAATGTCTATGGGGATTCTTAGTTGATTATAAATTAGGTTAATGATGATTATCAAACTAAAGATGATAAGTTATTACCATATAAACATATGGTTGATGGCTTCAAACAATATTTCTCAGTCATCACTTTTGAGTAGATTCCTCAGCATGATAACAAGGCTGCTGATGCAATGGAAATGATTGCTTCTTTGTTTAATACAGAGGATACCAAGGTCTATTTTGAGTTCTTGGTGGAATCCATGACTTGTCCTGCATATGATGATCTTGATACAAGTATTATATGTCATCTTATTGGACACGACTCCCCAATCTATGGAAAAATCTATTCTTATCTAAAAAATGACATCCTACCCCCTGACCTATCTCGAAATCAAAAGTGAACTTTTCTCCGCCAAGCCTCCCGCTATGTCATAATATTTGACACCCTTTATCGACAAGGTCTTGATGGTACTCTCCTATGATGTCTCGAGCATGATGAAGCTCAAACTACCTTGGAAGATGTACATGAGGGTATTTGTGGGACACATTTGAGTTGTCCCTCTTTTTCTAAGAAACTCATGCGTATGGGTTATTATTGGCCTACCATGGAAATAGATTCCTTTCATTTTTCTAGGGCATGCAAGAAATGTCAGATACATGGAAACCTTATTCATGCTCCAACACAAGTGTTACATCCTTTTACAACTACCTTGCCATTTACTCAGTGGGGGCTCGACCTCATGGGCGCTATCAACCCTCCATCTTCCAATGGCCACAAATGGATTATCACTGCAATCGAGTATTTTACGAAATGGATTAAGGTTGTTCCATTGATTATCACCATAGGGAAACAAGTATCCATGTTTATCCTAAATTATATCATTTGTAGATATGGTATACCTATGTATCTCATTACTGATCATGGGAAACAATTTCAAAATCAAGATATGGATGAACTATGCACAAAATTCCATATCACCCATAACTATTCCTCCATATACTATCCCCAAGGAAACAAACAAGCTGAGGCATGAAACAAAACAATTGTTAAAATCCTACAAAAGACTATCAATGACGCTAGCCATGACTGGCATATCCAACTGAATCCAGCCTTATGGGCTTACCGCACCTCCATCTGTACTCCCACTAGAGCCACCCCATATTTTCTTGTCTATGGATCCGAAGTATTCTTTCCCCTCGAGGTTGAGTTTCCTTCTCTTTGTGTTACTCTCAAAGATTTGATTCCTGATGAAGAGTATAGAGTTTCATGGCTGACTGAACTAGAACTACTGGATGAACGCCGTCAGAGAGCTTATGATAATTTGAAAGTCTATCAGTAGCGTATGTCTCATTAGTATAATAGCAAGGTAAAAATTGGAGACTTTTAGGAGGGTGACCTAGTCCTTCGAGAAAATCCAAAGAATCAACATCATGAGAAGAAGGGCAAGTTTGAACCCAATTGGTTAGGTCCTTTTGTAGTTACAACAATTTATGGTTCCGGGGCTTGTCAATTGTCCACACTTGAGGGAGATCCTTTTAATGAACCTCTTAATAGCATACACCTCAAGAAGTTCTATCCTTGAAATCCCAATGCAAGGGCTATGTATATATTCTGTAAATAAATAAAAATCATACAAATACAAAAAAAATTTAAAAAAAAAAATCAAAAGAAAATTGCAATAAAAACTTGTGGTGAAAACCTAGAAATAGACACCATGTGTATCAAGTTAGCTCCTTTATCTATTAGGATTATTCTAGTGTGTCCATTAATTGTATATATCCACAATAAAATGACTATTAGGAATGAATGCTGAAGCCTTTGGCAGTCATTCTGTAGCAGTGGTTGTTGCATTTATGACTATGATTGTCATTGATGTCAACACAGTGTTATTCTGGACTTTTAGCAGAGAAGCAGGCACAATTTTGTTTTGTGCACATGTTATATTGTAGATTTAGTTATGCACAATTGATGGTATGTTCTTTGGTGTGTTATTAGCCTATGGTTAAGAACGCAAAGAGAAATTCATTTATTCATGAAAGTTATAAGCATTATGGTGGAAGCAGTATTCTAGCAATTTTCCTGTGTAGAGGTTTTTGGTAATCAGAGGATATCTCCTAATTGGGATGGAATCTGATTCTATGCAGTTAAAGGGAAGTTTGAGACTCATTGGTGGTGATGTGGTTCACAGTGCAAACTTTGAGGTCACACGATTGGAAAGTTATTGTATCTGGAAGTCGACAGTTTTATGTAATTTTGATGTAGCGTGTTGAAATTATTATTTTGTATTTGCATGCCGACTCATTTGTAATTATTTGAGTGTGGTATAAAGGAAGGAATGTTTTCCTTGTTATGTATGAGGATTTTAAGAGTTGTGATATGAAATTATGAAAGTTGTGATGCGAATGTATGCATGAAGTGAAGAAAAGAGCTAATTTAGTGATGAAGGAAGACTTGCAAAGTACAGAGATCTGAATTTGTGATCTTGTGTAGCAGAGAGTGTGGTTTTGGCATAGTGTGAAGGAGGTAACATATTTCATATTATTCTATTGAATAATCCTAAGATCTATTAGACAGTGAGTTCAGAGATCTTGCCTTGAAGCTGTTTGGGCAGTGGGTCCTTCTGTCTTCCATAACTCCTAACAGGGTTAGAATCTTTTAACAAGGATTCAAAATCTCCTAATAGAGATTCCTATGTATTGAATGTATTTCATAAGACTCCTAACAGGGTCCATCCTCTAACAAGGAACTTTCATATTAGTGCATCATTTTGTGGGCATCATTCCCACCGGGATTTACTCTTTGATCAAGATGTTCCCTAGTTAACATATCTTGTGTTATTGTGTCATTGTGTATGGTTATATTTCTATGGTTGGTTACTGCAGTAATTATATGGTTTAAAGCTATTGAAGTTGATATTGAAGTTAATGATGATAAATTGTTTAATTATCAGATAACTGATTCCCCCCCCCCCCCCTCTTAGTTATGTTGGTGGTCTTTCCTTTCTAACAATTGGTATCAGAGCAGCAGGTCCTTGAAAGAGAAGTTTAACAACTTAAGGAGGTCTATGGTGAATTTTAGGAAAGAAAGCCCTAAGTTTGATGGATTAAATTTTGACAGCTGGAAAGAAAAAATGAAGATACATCTCTTGTGTTTAGGACCAGGTTATTGGTTGATCACAAAGAATGAAAGGACTATAATTGAAGAATACAATCTTGAGACAAGTTCTAAAGATGAGGTAGATTTATTTATGTATAACATACTTGCAAGAGAAGCACTTTTATCAGCACTTCCCGAGAATGAATACAGTCAGGTAAAAGGTTTAACTAAATCTCATGATATTTGGAAAGCTTTACATTCTACTTTTGAAGGTGATGAACATGCAAAGGAAGCTAGGTTACATAATTGGATTTGTGCATTTGAAGACATAAGAATGATGGAAGATGAATCTGTTAGAAGCTATATTGGTAGGATGTCAGAAATTGTTGCAGTAATAAAGTCTTGTGGAGGTGAAAAGATAGAGAATGAAGTAATATGGAAGATTTTGAGAACATTGACACTGGTATTTAGGTAGACTACACAAATGATTCAACAAGTGATACCTTGTACACAAAACTTTTCAAGAGAGACTCTTCTTGGAAGATTGGAAGCGGCAAAGATGAATTTGAGATTATCAGGAGAACTACCTAGAGTGGAGACCGCATTCAGTGCTCTTAGCATTAGACTTACTTTTTCTAGAAGTACAAGTGTGAATGGAGATTATGCCAGTAGTAGCAGATCCAAATCTGATGAAGATAAGAAGATTGAAGAAGGTATTTCCTTGCTTGTGAAAAGAGAACCAGATGGTAAGAAAATTTTTAAATGTTGGACATGTCAAGAATATGGTCATTTTGCATCTAAGTGTCCTAAGAGAGTTAAGAAGTATAGAAACAATTTTAAGCCTAGAAGATCTAAAGAATGTTATTATTCAAATGATGAAGAAATTGAAGTAGGAATTGAAAGACATTTGAGTGACAGTGATAATGATAACTTTGATGACATAGAATTTGTAGCAATTAAGGAAGAAAATTCTATATTTTGATATTAAAGAAGAAAGAGCCTTAGTTTCCCAAGTTGAAAAGAAAGTTGATTGGATTATAGATAGTGGTTGTTCACATCATATGACTGGTGATAAAGGAAAGTTCATAAAGTTTAACAATTATGATGGAGGAGTTGTTAGAGTTGGTAACAATGCACCTTGTTTGATTAAAGGTATAGGATCTATTACTCTTGATGAAAGACTAATACTGATGATGTTTACTTTGTTGATGGATTGAAACATAATATTTTAAGTGTTGGACAGTTAGTGGATAAAGGATATCAAGTTTGGTTTATTGAGAAAACTTGTGTGATTAAGGATAAAGATGGAAATCTAATTGGAACTGGATCTAGAACTAGAGGTAATGTATTTCAGTTGAACCCTACTGAGATGACATGCTTGATGACTAAGATTGATGACAGTTGGTTATGGCATA
The DNA here is from genome assembly GCA_027943335.1 of Chamaecyparis obtusa. NCBI lineage: Eukaryota > Viridiplantae > Streptophyta > Pinopsida > Cupressales > Cupressaceae > Chamaecyparis > Chamaecyparis obtusa. The sequence continues at coordinate 1,349,440 of BSBK01011581.1, read as the reverse complement.
AAAGGTTTTGTCATATAAACTTTGATAATATTGTGAAAGTGAGTTCTACACTTGCAGTAAGAGACTTACCTAAGATCATGAAACCTACTAACATGATTTGCAAGGAATGTGTGATGGCTAAGTAGAAAAGGAGTTCATTTCCTAGCAAGACGTTCACATCTATAGAGAAGTTGGAGATTGTTCATACAAACTTGAGTGGTCCTACTAGGACTAGAGGATTATATGGAGAAAGGTATTTTATGATTCTTGTTGATGATTTTACAAGAATGATGTGGATTACATTTTTGAAAGAAAAATCTGAAGCATTTGATAAGTTTAAGGTCATGAAGAATAAATTAGAGAATGAATCAAGAATGAGGATTAAATGTTTGAGATCCGATAGAGGTGGAAAATTTACATCTAAAGAGTTTAAAACTTTTTGTGAAGCAAATGGTATTAAGAGACAGTTATCAGCCCCTAGAACACCTGAAAAAAATTGTATTACAAAAAGAAGAAACAGATCAGTGACTGAAGCAGCTAGAGCTATGTTATTTGAAGGTGACTTGGCAAAGACATTTTGGAGAGAAGCAGTGAATACAATAGTATATACAATGAATAGAGTACAAATCAGAGCAGACACAGACAACACACCTTATGAATTATGGTTTGGACATGCACCCTCAGTTAATTATTTTAGAATTTTTGGAAGCAAATGTTATATTAAGAGCGATGATGATATAGGAAAGTTTGATCCTAGAAGTGATGAAGGAATTTTTCTTGGATATTATTTGAAAAGAAAAGAATATAGATGTTACAATAAGAGAACTAAAACTATTGTTGAAAGTGCAAATGTAAAAATTGATGAGAAGTTTAAAATTTAGGAAAGAATGCTTGATTATGAATCTGATGAAGGAACTAACCCGTAGCTAAACATTGAAACTATTGAACAATTTTATGAGACTGACAGTGAATTGTTGAATGAAAGTGATGCTGAAGAAAAGAGAGAAGAATCTATAGTTGAAGAAAGATCAGTGACTATGACACCTAACAGGTATATATCAAGACATCATCCTATTGAGCAAGTCATTGGAAGTTTGGACAGAGGAGTTATGACAAGAAAGAAGGTACATTTATGTTTGATTTCTTAAATTGAACCTAAATCTACTAATGAAGCTTGTGAAGATGAACATTGGATTAAAGCTATGAAAGAAGAATTGGATCAGATTGAAAAGAATAAGACATGGGAATTGGTCCCTAGACCTAAAGACAAAAATGTGATTGGAACTAAATGGGTATACAAGAAAAAGATGAATGAACAAGGAGGAGTAATTAGAAACAAAGCAAGATAATTAGTATGTAAGGGATACTCACAGCAAGAAGGAATTGACTATGAAGAGACTTTTTCCCCTGTGGTAAGACTTGAAGCGGTAAGAATATTTTTGGCTTATGCAGCGTTTAAGAAATTCAAAGTGTATCAGATGGATGTGAAGTCAGTGTTTCTAAATGGTGAATTAGAAGAAGTCTACATTAAGTAGCCTGAAGGTTTTCCTTTGACTCAAGAAGGAGACATGGTATGTAAACTAAAGAAAGCATTGTATGGACTAAAGCAAGCACCTAGAACTTGGTATGCTAGATTAGATAAGTATTTGTTAAAATTGGGATTTACAAAAGGAACAGCTAATAGAAACTTATACACAAAAGAAATTGAGAATGGATTGTTAATTTTAGTTATTTTTGTTGATGACATTATTTTTGGAGGAGAAGATGAAGCTAGTGACAAGTTTGCTGATGAAATGAAGACAAAATTTGAAATGAGTATGATTGGAGAAATGAAATACTTTTTGGGATTGCAAATAACACAAAACAAAGATGGTATCTTTATAAGTCAGACTAAGTACTTGAATAATTTGTTGAAAAGATTCGGTATGGAGAATTGCAAACCAGTTGGAATACCTATGGTTACAGTACATAAACTATCTAGTAAAGATGAAACACTAGAAGTTGAGAAAAAGAAATATAGATCTATGATTGGTGGATTGCAGTACTTGACATACACTAGACCAGATATATAACATTCAGCTGGGATGGTAGCAAGATTTCAAGCTGAACCTAGAGAGTCACATTATGCAGCAGTAAAAAGGATATTGAGATATCTTAGAGGAGCAATGGACTATGGACTGTGGTATGAAAATTCTAATGATTTTACCCTATGTGCATATACTGATGCTGATTGGGGAGACAGTGTTGATGACAAGAAAAGCACCAGTGGTGGAGCCTTTTTTCTTTGAGGAAGATTATTTTCTTGGTTGAGCAAAAAGTAGAATTATATCTCACAGAGTACAACAAAAGCAGAATATGTTGCATCAACAAACAATTGTAATCAGATAATTTGGATGAAGCAGATGTTGATGGACATTGGAATCAAGTTTAATGAGCCTATTGTCATATATTGTGACAATACAAGTACAGTTAGTATGTCTAAGAATATGGTTTTAAATTCTAAAACAACGCATATAGAGATCAAGTATCATGTTGTAAGAGAGAAAGTCACAGAAAAAGAAGTCAGACTGGAGTACATAAGCACAAAGGAGAAGATAGCAGATATATTTACTAAGCCCTTTCCTAAGGATACATTTGAGTATCTAAGAGGTATGCTTGGGGTTATGCCCCAACCTAATTTTAAGTAATGATGCAGTTGGTTGCATCCGTCCAGTGGTTTATGGCCCTATCTATTTTATGGATTGGATGTTGATACTTCCTCTGTGGGGGAGTAAGTGTATCTGAGCTGAGTCATTGAGGACTCTTATGAATGTATTTTCTGAATAGTGTCTTTTGACATTGAGCTATTGTTTGACATAGTGATAGAATTTCTATCATTGATGTCAATGGGGGAGACAATCATGAAAAACATTGAGGAAACATTGAGGAAATACATTTGTTGAGAGATTGAATAGGATAACAAAGCAAGATTTGATTAATGTTGAGCAGCAGTGATTGGATTTTTGGAACATTGGATGTTTTTCATCTATGTTGCCATCAATGCCAATGGGGGGAGATTGTTAGGAATGAATGCTGAAGCCTTTGGCAGTCATTCTTTAGTAGTGGTTGCATTCATGACTATGATTGTCATTGATGTCAACACAGTGTTATTCTGGAATTTTAGCAGAGAAGTAGGCACAGTTTTGTTTTGTGCACATGTTATATTGTAGATTGAGTTATGCATAGTTGATGGTATGTTCTTTGGTGTGTTATTAGCCTATGGTTAAGAGTGCAAAGAGAAATTCATTTATTCATGAAAGTTATAAGCATTTTGGTGGAAGTAGTATTCTAGCAATTTTCCTGTCTAGCATTTTTTGGTAATCAAAGGATATCTCCTAATCGGGATGGAATATGATTTTGTGTAGTTAAAGGGAAGTTTGAGACTCATTGGTGGTGATGTGGTTCATATTGAAAAATTTGAGGTCACATGATTGGAAAGTTATTGTATCTGGAAGCCGACAGTTTTATGTAATTTTGATGTAGTGTGTTGAAATTATTATTTTGTATTTGCATGTGGACTCATTTGTAATTATTTGACTGTGGTATAAATGAAGGAATGTTTTCCTTATTATGTATGAGGATTTTAAGAGTTGTGATATGAAATTATGAAATTTGTGATGCGAATGTATGCATGAAGTGAAGAAAAGAGCTAATTTAGTGATGAAGGAAGACTTGCGAAGTACGAAGATCTGAATTTGTGATCTTGTGTAGTAGAGAGTGTATTTTTGGAATAGTTTGAAGGAGGTAACATATTTCATATTATTCTATTGAATAATCATAAGATCTATTGGACAGTGAGTTTAGAGATCTTGCTTTGAAGCTGTTTGGGTAGTGGGTCCTTCTGTCTTCCATAACTCCTAACAGGGTTAGAATCTTTTAATAGGGATTCAAAATCTCCTAATAGAGATTCATATGTACTGAATGTATTTCATAAGACTCCTAACAGGGTCCATCCTCTAACAAGGAACTTTCATATTAGTGCATCATTTTGTGGGCATCATTCCCACCGGGGTTTACTCTTTGATCAAGAGGTTTCCTAGTTAACATATCTTGTGTTATTGTGTCATTGTGTATGGTTATCTTTCTATGGTTGGTTACTACATTAATTATATGGTTTAAAGCTGTCAAAGTTGATATTGAAGTTAATGATGATAAATGGTTTAATTATCAGATAACTGATTCACCCCCCCCTCTCAGTTATCTTTGTGGTCTTTCCTTTCTAACAACGGCTAGTCAGTCACCATTCCCACCATGTATATATCATAATAAAATGGCCAGTTCATTCACCATCCCTTTTATTTTCCCATGATAAAACCTCATCATAGCTTGATCATTTGTCATTGTCTTCCTCCTTGTCTTGTTGCATCCTTCTTCATCCATAATAAGTCAGTCCATCACCTAGTTGGGGGCATGTCCTCGACCTAGTTTGGGAAGTGGATCTATGATAGTCATGAATCTTAGAGGATAGAATGGAGTATTTTCACTAGACAAACAAACATAATTAAATGTTCTTCAAGAATGATATCTTCATGATGAATCACAATCTGTAATCTATCCTTTGAAACATGGTCGCTTATCTATCATTCTTAACTATACATCATCGATTGAATTGATCACTATACCTTACACTATCTTTTAGCAAAAGAAAATGTATATTCATGATAGGCATGTTAGAAAGGTTTGTTGTAGGTTATGCATTCATATCTAGATTTCATTGTTATCATGTTCCCTATGCTATTTAGGGATATCTTTGACATGAGCTTGAAACTCCCATATGTCATTGATTAGACTAGCCGGGATGGGGGATGACATTTTCTTTGATTTCTATTTGTGGGATATTTTTGGATGAAATCAAAGGAACAAATAATTGGGGTGTCTGTGCATAAGTGCCTTCATCAATTTAATAGTATTGACAACATACAAATCATGTTTCTCTACAAATGCTATTTATGGTGATATGCCAACACATACCTCGACTCCAAATATTTATTCCCCGATGGTGGGGGGAATATTCCTTGTCTGTTATGGAAACAAAACTTAGGTAATCACAGTTCAATTATACCTACATGCTTGTCAAGTTTGCAATATTAAACTCCATGTAAGAAGTGCTCAGGTCATCCTGGTTTAATTATACCATGATGCTTGCATTTTCTTGCAACATAACGAGCTCAATAATGAAAATTAAATTCTAGTTATTATGAAGTTCTAATATGTTATATGAATTTGTGGAGATATACTCATTTCATATTTCATTTTTCATTTTATTTAAACAGTTCACGACTTGCATATGAGTGCTCCTTTTATAGGGATTTGTAGGTTATCTTTCTTAATAGGTCATTTGTTCTTCTAGTCCATTCTTCTTGTGTCAGATACATTGTTATTTAAGTTGAGGACATTTGGACAACAAAAACATTAAAGTTTTCACCTCGCATTTTACAACATTTAATCAATTCATTAGGTATGTTCATTACCCATCTATATTATATGCATATTTCACGTGTGGTTTTGTTATAGTTATCATAACATCTCATTATGTTTTTATTATGATGTAAGTTGTTATATTTTAGTCATCTTAAGAACATCATCATTTATTATCCATTCAATGTATTATATCATCATGCATTTATTATCCTTCATTTATTATCCATTCATTAACCATTATCTACATTGTTCTTTACATCATTGCATTAGTAATCACATAGCATTGTATAATGTAAACACATTTAAGAAATGCAGTTATATCAACATCGTATGTTCGATCATTAACCATTACACATCAAATAGAATATAAATCATTTTTGCATTCTAGGACATACATTCTATTAAAGTAAATCATCACATCCTGCATATGTCAGTACACACATATATATAAAATCATCAAAGCAAATCATGATAGCACTGCATCATCATATATAGAGAGTCAATCATATAAAGTCCATAAAAGAAAATAAACTATCCAAATGTCCAATGATATATAGAAACATAACAATGTCCAACAGTGTCCATCAAGTCAATAATATAATGATACAATGATACAATGATACAAGAAGTGTATACAATGATCTCCAAAATCTATGATCCACTGCCTCCAGACTCTGTCTGTCACTATCTATGAGATGCAATGAGTCCCCATGTTGCTGAGCCACCTGATCCTGAGGCTCCACCCTAATCTCTTGAACCTGTGGGTGCTCTCAGAGGGTGTGATGATACACCTCCACTACCAGCTGGTACCTATCTATCATATACCGCTATCCTAATAGCCACTGAGCTCTCTCTGCAGGGATAACTTTAAGGAACCCCCCCTCCCGAAAAGTATAAAATTGTGACGAATCACATGTGACTTGGGTGAAAAAAATTTAATAGTGTTGGCGAATTATGCGTCAATCTATGGATAATTGGTGGTGAATTTTTTAATAGTTTCCACAATTTTTATAAAAAAATGGTGATTATAATTTTTTTAAAAAATAAATTTATTAATATTGATGGCGAATTATGTTTTGAAATATGGATATTGGTTGGCAAAAATTTTAATAACCGATACCATTTTTTATAAAAAATGGTGAAATTATTTTCCAAATAGTTGAATTAATTTATTTGTTATTGGAAATTTGAATACTGACACGTTGCATCGGGTCCCACAATCCCAGTCCCATCACCCATGACTATGATAATGACGTTAGACTCAAATGAAAAACATCCATTGGATTTAATACGTATCAACGGCCAAAGATGAATTTTGGGCATACTGCTAGTCCTTATAACATTTACTGAAAACTATCGGCAGAAACATGACATGTGTCATGTTTCCGTTGATAGTTTTCAGTAAATGTTATAGGGACCAGCAATATGCTCGAAAAGTATCATTCTTAATTTGGCATTTATTAGATAGAAATAAAGTAAAATTTTAAGTAATGTACTGAGTATATTACCATTTACCATAGGCGATGCGTAGAATTAAAGCAATGTACTAAGTATATTTATTATCATATCGATTTGAAATTTGAATTAATTATAGAATTAAAGCAATGTACTGACAGATACGTGTAATCTATTCATTACCTCAATAGAATAATATGTTAGAGTTAAGGCTTGAATGAAAAGTAAAATGTCATCTCATCTAAGGAGTCAAGGACATTGTTTTCTAACCGTTCGATGATCTTACATCAATGGTAAAGCTTCATTTCCTGCCGCCATTTCTCAGTTAAATGTGCATTGCTTATTGTTTCTACAGAGTGGGCACATGTTTTAAGGGTTTTTATAATAAAGAATTGTTATGTCCACCTGTGTGGAGCTCTCCTTTAGGCCTTCATTATTCCCAAGATAGAAAATGTCTTATCATTTCCAATTTCACCTACTGTTGCATTAAATCTGAAAGATTTGGAGATTTTTGGAGTCAAAAATTTGGACAGTTACCATTAATGTTACGATTTATTAGAGCTTTAGCAGAAATGGAATGATTTTCATGAGGTCTTATAAATAGATCGATCTATGCTCCTTAATTTACAATTGTGAAAGCATATTAGTCTGCAAGTGCTAGGTTTTCACTTCTCTATGAGTGTGAAAGCATAATTGTGAGACTGAGAATGGACACTCCTATTCATTTGAGATGCCTTTCCTTAGAGGACCAGAAGGCTTTTTTGGGCCTGGTCACAGACCCAATCCTGGCGTCTATCACTACGAAGTTGGGAGCCTTCACCAAGGAGGCTATAAGGATGGTCCTCAGTCATGAGTTTATTGAGAATGAAAATCATTATAGAGTCGGGAATGACATTTAATCTCACTTCTTGGCATCTCTATTGGACCTTGGGGGGGAAAAGGTTGATATGTTAATGCTTCTGAGAAAAATTTTCAAACAAGACTACCTTGGCGACGATGTAGCGGTTGCCGTATTTTCAGATATTGGGGTTGGAATTCCTTGGGCAAATGATTTGCCTAAGATTCTACAACTAGATGTGGTTATTCCTAGGCAACCATTCCTACTTAACCTTGATGTCGTGCAGCTCACACATCATCGAAAGTGGGCACGGATTGGGAGGGATTTCCTCTGGAAGTGGCATGTACTCAAGGAACCCAAGGACTATCTGTGGCTGGAAGATTTCTTGAGCATTATCCTCACTTCAAAATTCCACACAAAAGGAAGGGAGCTGGACAGTCCATGAATCATGATACTCTCTACTTCTACTATCTACTCTCTAGTTCGACTGTCCGAGTCACCTTGATATTGATTCTACGTAGTCTAGTCTCCCTAGTAGTACCAAGGTTTTTGTTAAAAAACTTTTTGAAATGATATATATTGTAAATTTGTAATCGCAATGCAGATATGTATAATGTAACTATGTTAAAAAATATAATATGATAATGTTTTAAGAATTTTGAAGTGCTACTTCTATTCTTTTTTGTTATTATTATAAGAATTGTTAATTATATTTTTCCAAATATAATATAAAAAATTTCTGTTAAATAATTAAATGTTTCCAAACTTCATCATTCAATGGTGACTGGGTAATATAGTTATAATATAGTTAATGATTAATATTCATTACTATTAGTGTATGTTAAATTATTAATATTTTAAAATCATGACAATCGTTAGATTATGACAGATGAACGGCTGAAGTTGTATTTCGGAAGTTCTATGGGTTTCAAAATGCTTTTCTAAAAACTCACTCCGGAAACGTGACACATTGAAAGTTGATGTGTAATGTTTTAGAAAGATTACGAACGATTACGTTACATGACGTCACATCAAAACTCATTACTCACTCCGAAAATGTGACACATTGAAAGTTGACATGTAATGTTTTAGAAAGATTATGAACATTTACGTTACACGTGTATGATGTAGAAAGATTACTTTACCATTTAACGAAAGGTTTTTAACATTTACTTTTTAAAAACCTATCGACTCGTACTCGTAGCAGAAAAGTTAAAAAGAATTGTTGAACGTGAACCGTCACCAGAGATTTCAAAATTGAGACTGTAATTTGTGAGAGCCTTAGCCGTTTGAACTTATATCTATCCTGATTTCAAAATTCAAAGTTTAATTTCGGGTAAGTACTAAGTTTAACTTGATTTTGAAATTTTAATTCTTGCATGTTCTATTGGGGTTTTCTTAATTAGCTAGTTAATATCTGTGATATTATTACTATTAGTAAATATCTGTGAATCTTTGTTTTATAATTTTTCTGAAGAACAATGGGGAAAGCAAAAACTCAAGGCCTAGGGAAAGTAGAAGGGAAAACTGTAATGGACTTCAGAAAACTAGTACAAATCCTTGGTTTCACCGATGAGTATCATGATGTTTATGATCCTGTTATCGAAGGTGAAAAGAGAGTTATAGCAATTAAACATACAATGTGCAGTAAGGCAACTGGGCCAAGGAGGTCTAAATTTATAAAATTTAACCTAGCGGTAGGTGCAATAACCAATAAAGTTGCTTCCTGGGATGTTGGTCTGGGTAACATGCTGTTACTCGAAGTTTTCCCTTGCCCAAAAATTGTCAAGATTTGTGTAGAAAAATATGATGAAGAAAAAAAATCAATTGTGAATAAACAAAATTAGGAAGAAATTTTAACAATAACCTAGGAAGAATTTGTTAGTTTGCTAGACCTAGGGTTTGACCCACAAAATTGTAATGCCAAAATTGACCTAAGAGTGCTGGTAGAGCAATATGAGGCAGTCCCACAAGATGCAAAAGATTCATTTGTAAAGGGTCTAATAGTTGTAGAGGCAAAGGCTTCATTGGGTGAGAACCATAAGCCTCCTTATGATTTTAAGGTTTTTGTGCCATGGGTTCAGGATACTATATCCTTGCTATCATTTTGCCTGGGACTAGAAAACAATAGGGAAGTGAGTGCCAGCATTATTCAATTCATTTGGGATATCCATTATCTGAATGAACCAGTAAGATATAATTTTGTTGGACACGTGGTTGAATCGATGCAAGAACAATTAGCATTGATTAAAAGAGGCAATTCTAAGACATTTAGGTTCACAACCTACTTGTGCTATCTTCTGCTAGCCAAGAATGCTACAATATTAATGAGCAACGGCAACAAGCTTGAAATTTAGAGGGGGACAGGTACTCCAAATCCAATATATAACTGGACACCTCAGATAAGATTGTATGATAATAGAAGGAATTACAGTAATTTTGTAGACTTCTTTTTGGCCCCATTGTACAAAGAAATAACAAGCACTCCAATGCCCAGATTGTCTGCTTCATGTAGGGATTGCATCCAACTTAGAAGCACAACTTAATTGGCTGACTGGTACTTAATGGAGGATTACATTGTGCTAAGGTTTTACAGATCAGAACTACAACCCCACAAACTTCCAATGCATGTGACAGATAGGGTGTTTGTAGTAGAATATGTAGTACAACTAGAGAGCACAGATAGACTCTTCTCTGGCCAATCGAAGAAGAGCATATTCCCTTCCTTACCTTTCTCAATTGGAGGGTTAACATTTGAGAGAAAGGCTTTCCAAGTGGCACAATTTTTTATAGATATTTTTCAATTTGATTTAGAGTGGTACTGGAAGTACGATCCACTCAATGTCATTCAAGAAAGGCTTTTTGCTAATAAGAACTTTGCAAACTTATTTCAACATGAAAGTAAACAATTGCTAGAGAAGTTCAAAAACAAGGATAGCTGGGATGACGTTAGAAAAGAGATGGAGAAAGTTTCCATTGAGGAAAACATTTCAGTTGAACAGTTGTCATCACAAATTATGACAACAATAAATCAGGGCATTGTACAACCTAGGATGTCCTTCAATTTCTACGACAAAGCTTCTCAGCCATCAAACATAAAAATAACAAAGAGAATAGCAGAAGCTTGTAAGGATAGAAAATGGACTAGAATGAAAATGGATGATTTTTGGAGTATGATAAAGGCTCTTGGTGAGCCAAAGACTAGTAAAGATCTAGATGACATAGATGAGGATATAGAGTTTAGTAAATTGTGGAATATGGAGCATCCTAACTCTGCATACGATAGCAGTGATCCAGATGATCATGATATTGATAATACATGTACTCCATAGATTGGGAGTCACTGTGAAATCTCTGAGGACCAGAAAAATGTATATAGCAAAGGGGCAGTCATTGTTGAAAAAATGGGTTATAAAGGTGGTGGTTTGGGTCCCATAGGAGAAGGCGTCTAGAATACAATTCAGACAGAAAAAACTGCTTATGATCATGGTGCAGGACTTGGCTCTGATAGTGGACCTAATGGTAGTACTAGTGGCATTCATGGGACTGGCATTGGTAGGAGTGGGCACCTTATAGAACAAGTTCCCTCTCTAAAGAGGCCACTAGAATCTACACAGAATCCCATACAAGAAGATAGTTTCAAGAAGAAAAATTTTACCATTTCCAGTTCTAGTTCCAAAACAATGACATTAGATCTTAAAGAAGTGTTGCCAATTTCAGGTTTAGCAAAACCCTCAGAAGTTCAAATCCTCATAGAGCATTAGTTAGATCAATAGCCATTGCAAGCTCTATCTCTTCTTCACCTTTCAAAAATTCAAATCCTTCTGCAACACTAGATTTTCATTACAAGGATTTCTATAATAATTTTGTAGAAACAAAAACAAAGAATCAAAGAAGGCATTGGAGTTTGGTGCCCTTACTACCACTACACAAGAACAACCTGCATCCAATAGGGTTTTTCCAACATATGACCCAAAGAGAGACATGATGGAGTTCATGGTTTTTATTCCACCAAACAAAGATGGAAACCCACCAGAGAGTCAGATAGATCACTTTGAATTTGAAGTTAGCACTCTCCAAATGGATTTTTCCAAAGTAAAAAATGTGGACAAAATCAATGTCTCAAAGTCTACAAACCTAGTTGTCTATAGTGCACTGCTAAAGGTGGAAAGAGAGAAAAGCAAGCTCGAGAAAAATATAGAAAAGTTATAGGCAGACATTGGAAATGAAAAAGCAAAGAGGAAAGCTTCAGAGAATAGTTTGAAATAATTGCAGAAAAAGATTAAAAAATTAGTAGATATAGAGAAAAGACATGCTGAGGTGGTAGTGAAGGAATAGGAGCAAGAGCAGGTGAAACTGAAGGAACAGGAGCTAAAGGAACTGAGGGGAAAATTGGCACAGGAGTAGGTGAAGGAACAAGAACCGAGGGGAAAATTGGCAAAAATGATAAAAAAACTTGACAAAGAAAGAGCTAGTTCAGAAAAGTTATTTAAAAATCTGGAGAGTAATGTTGCCTCTTAGGTGGATAAAGCCAATCATTGGGAACAAAAAGTAGTAGAAGAGAAAAATAATTATGAAAAAATGGCAGAAGAACTAAAGAAGGCCAATTGTACAATTAAGACTTTAATAGATACTAGTCATAATTTAGTGAAGATTACGAAAGAACACATTTAGGGCCAAATATTGGTGATGTCTAATAGCTTGTATGACTGGTTTTAAATGCTTCAAAGTATGAGAGTATGTTACTTGAAGCTCCAAAACAATATTCAACAGAACATGGATGTTGTCAACAAAGAAAAGACAACAAAAGATATTATGCAACAACTCTACAGTAAGAGTGATAGTTATCTATGAAACAAGGGAATTAGCAATTGCCTTGATGCATTAGTAAAGGTATCAAGTATCATTCACAAATGTGAGAAGCAATGGGAAGCACAGGAATTGGATGAAAAAGCTAAGTAGAAGATCACAAAGATGGAACAAAGGAAAGCGAAAATGGAAAGTCTTAGTTTGCCAAAGGGATTTGAAGAAAATCAGTTCATTGGAAGAGAAAATTACAAAATGAGGTTGCAAGACAAAATAAATACTGATGTACGCTTTCTCCCTACAGACATATCTCCTGATGCATTCTTGGATTTCATCAAACCAGTGAGAACTTTGAATGGACTTTTAGAATCAACAGTGCTATCAAGTCACACTTCCAAATATGAATTGCTAATGAAGTTGCAGGAGTGTGACTATACTATGACCCAAATTGTTCTGCCATCAGAGGATGTTTGGAGTGGCCTACAAAGATTGCTCTAAATTTTGAACTACTTTAAATTGTAATATATTGAAAATGAATACAAAACAAATTGTGCTCTATGATTCTATCTAATTTTAATGTTTTCCAATTCAATGTATGTTGAGTTACTCTATTTTATTCATTTATTCTTAGTTGAGTTACTCTGTTATATGCCATTGGAATACAAAATTTCATTCAGGAATTTCAAATAAAAATATGAATGATCATTGATGACATGATATAAACTACACTCTATAGTAATAATACTCTTTGTTCTCAAATTTTAATGATGAAACATAATAGATTCTTGCTTTTCTAAAATGAACATTGAATGATAAGATATCATATAGTAGTTAATAAGTTCAAAAAATACCTATTGGTTGCCACTGCTAATTTAACAGAAATTTCCTAAATTTGCCAATTCATCTCTCTGTCATCATCATCATCCAATTCTGGTATTCCAGTTGCTTCATTGTTCTCTTCATTTCTGTTTGTGTCTTCTTCAAGTTCACTCTAACCTCCGCTTCTATGACTCCCAATCCCATCGCCAGTGCCATTGCCAACTATACTTGTCCCACTTGGAGTCACTGTAGGAGATTGGTTAATGGTGTTTCCCACCCCTCTTCTTTTGCATCTTTTCTTCCAGATTTCCATTGCTTTTTGATAAGGAAAAGTATTGACATCATACCTAGATGTGTATACCCTCAAGCATGATTCCAAATTCTTGTCTAGTTTGTTTCTTAGCTTTGATTTTAGGAAGCCCAAAGCACCGAAAACTCTCTCATCCTCCACTGAACCCAATATCATGGTTTGACATAGATCAGCAAGGTTGAAGTACTCTTAAATTTCTTCATGCAATATTGTGCTCTGTTTTAGTTCTGTCCAAAGCTTTGTTGCCGAGCCCTCTTCATGTGGGTTATGCATTAATTGATATTGATGCTTCATAGTCCTTGCAAAGGTGCTTGATTGTTGTCTAAGAAGACCCTCATCTAATATTCCTTTGATAATTAGTCCATTGAATTCTAGAGATTTGTAAAATTCCTTTATCAAAGTCAACAGCCTTTTACGATAATCTTCCTTAGAGTTGAAGGACCAATATTGAGGAAACACAATTTCCATGGCCTCAAGTAGTTGATCATATGGGAATCATGATCTTATTTTAGAGGAAACTCTATAGGCTATGTCCCTTGCATTAGCTGTTATAGACTCAACGATCTTGGTAAACTCTTCCCTTGTAACTCTTGTGGCTCGCTTCTTTGGGGCACTGTAGTACATTGGTATCTGAAATCCCCTTACACAAACACATAAATCTCCATTTTCAATGATCTTTAAATAATTATCAGGATCATCCAAATTTGTTAGTTTTTGCCAGTGATTAAATCTATCATCGGATAAATTTAGGTCAGTACGATAGAGACTATCGAGGGCTTGGCATGACATTTTATGCAAGTGGGCATATTCTGCAATGCACATGGCTCTTTGCTGGGCTTTTTTCATAATTAACATCATTTCTTCTAGCAGCGGAAGAAGAGATGCCAAAGTCAAAAGTGTCTCTATATTTCTCAACCTTTGAAGCAGGTCGCCACATCTCCAGTTTTCTGCATTGTCCCAATTTTCGTACATCAGTCCAATCAAAGATTGATATTCAGAAAATACTCGATGCGCTAGTCCATCCAAAGAGATCCATCTAGTATCAGCATCTTTAAGAATCTTGTTTCCATCGGTAATTCCATCAGCAAAGTGCTGAAATTCCCTAAAATGTTTGGGACTTCGACAAAAATATGCGTACAACTCTCTTACTAAATCTTCAACCTTGTTTACTAAAGGAAACTTCTTCACAACTCTAAAAGAAAGATTCATCCTATGGGCGATACAGTGAATGCCAACAACATATTGGGAACAAGAAGCCTGCATCTTTGTGCAAAGACCATTCCTTTGACCTTGCATTACTGAAGCTCCATTCGCTCCAACACAGATGAACTTCTTCACTATTGTCAATTCATCCATAGCTCGATATTCAATTAAATGTCTCTTTACTAACTGAAATAAAGTTTTTGCTGTCGCATTGTCTCTCAATTTAGTAATAGTTAGTAGATGTGGTTGGCGGACATTATTCTATACAGTATAAACATGCATGCATACCCACGACATATTATCTATTTTCATAACTTCATCTAAGGACAATGCAATAAAGGTTGACTCTTTTATTTTTCTTTGTACATCCTCTATTTCAACCTATGCAATACAACTTGCCCATTCCCATCCACTGTTTATCGACCAATGACTGACAGGATAGTTAGGAACTTTCAGGAAGTGTAACAAACCACTCATTTCTAGATAGTCTATCATTGGATGCCCTCTGCTCAAAATATGGAAAACATTACTTAATTGAACAACTTTTCCACGTTCTTCTACTTCAATTGCTTTTGCAAAAATAGCATTAATAGAACCTTGAACTTCACTAGGCTTCCTCTTAAATTTTTGGAACAAATAATATTCCTCAGCATTCCTTTTATGTTGACATTGCTCCTTTGTTTTATATCTTACCACTTTTATTTCCTTTCCATCTACAGTTGAGGTTTCGTAAATCTTACCAACATGTTTCTCTATTGTGTCTAGTTTAAGCTACAACTGCTTTTCCTTTTTATACTTCCAACTACAAATCGTACATCTGCATTCTACTAGTAGCTCACCTACAATTGGATTTTCCACAGGCTTATTGAATGGATACTTTGCTACCCAATCAAATTTAAATCTCCTAGCCATCTCCCATTGATGATCAATTTTTTCTTTTGATTTTCCTCTCCCTTTAGTGTTACTGTTAATTGCACGATCATCATCACCTAAGTCGATCGATTCATCCTGGTACTGGTTATTTATTGGATATTCTTCTTCAAGGTCATCTTCATTAGAGATATCAGGTTCTGCAACTTCATCACTAGATTTATTAGGCTCCCCAATTTGTTGAATAGACTCCTATGTAGGTTGAGATTGTACAGGTTCCTCTGATGATGTACCTTCCTCGCTTTGACCAACACTGTTGCATCTACCCCTGCCAAAGTATGAAGATATATTTTTGCATTTCGTTGGCCTCTCTTGGACATCTCCACCTTCATTAGTCCTCTTCCTATTTAAATTTGAATGTGACATCTCCATCAAATTAAGGCTGCAATAAAATACTACAGACTCATAGTCGTAGTCATTCCAGTTCGCTACCAATCACAATTGTGAGCTCTAAGCTCAAAATCAATTGAATTATTATGCTACTAAGTACTAAATGAAAATCTCTCAAAGGCTCCTTTCTGGCATGTTTCAATAATGAAACTCATGTATCTTAAATAGACAAGTACAAATAAACCATTTTCATATCAGCCATCAGATTTTACCTCATAATCGGCATCGTCCATTTTGGCGAATGGGCTGACCATTACATATGATAAGAACTAATATTTGGTGAACCCCGCGTAATTTCAAGTAATTGAGTGGGTGAATAGGGTGGGAACTTGGGACCCCAGTGCATGTCATGCATGGTGAATTGGGTCCTAGGACAAATAAAAATTTCACATAGGAAAATGGAATTTGCCAAATGATGATCCTCGAAAGAGACACTCAATTTAATCCATGGTGAATAAGAGTAAACAGTAAAGAGAAATATGGGTGAAGAACCTGACTACCAAGCTGAAATTATGTAATAATAGTGGTGAACATTCTGACCACTATATGACCATTTTATAAAATCTGGGCGAACGATCTGACCTGTATATGATCATTTTATTCACCAATTTCTATCACTCGATCATGACATATTCGCCAATTGGTGAATATTCACCACTAAAAAAATCTCTGTCTCTCTATAGCTCCCAATCCATTGATCCCTCGGAACCACCTATCTATAGGCCTCTCACCAATAGGATATCTCCTTCCCGACACGTATCATGGCTCTTAGACTATCTCCATGAGGACCCAAATCCTCTGTCCATTGTAGCTCATCTAATAATATCTTTGACTCCTTGAGTCTCTCTATGGCTGCATCTTGCTCATGTCTCATCACTCCCATCTAGCTCTCCAGTCTCTCTATCTATCTCTCTAGTCCAAGGACACGGTCTACCTGCACTTGTGTCATTGCTAGTTGGACTAGCAATGAGTCAATATCTGGATCCTCCTCTTCTATAGCATCTCTCTATAAATAGGGATCCTATCCCCTGATGTCCATTACTGATGGCTCCTCCTGAGCATCCACATCCAACATCTATACATCCTACTCATCTTGTACATCATCATGGATCTGTCCACCTTGTACCACTCCACCCTGGGCTAATAAAATATCTACCTCGTCCTATCCCTACCCTACCTATATCGGCACCAATACCTGTATAGCTGGTCCCTGTACTGGGGCAGTTGGTATATGTACTTGTGCTACTAGAACCTATGGTGGAGCTCCTATTGTTGGCTGTGTTGGAGGCTATCTCCATCCCTTTCTAGCCGAAGGTGGTATCAAACCCCTCTGTCTCATACCACCACCTCTCATGTGAGGTCCAGCTCTATCACCTCTCCCTCCATCTCCTCCATCTCCTTCATCACCATCTCCTTCATCACCTCCACCTCCTCTCCCTCGTCCTCTCCTATCTCACCCTTGGCATCTCCCACGATGTCTATTTACTAGATCCCTCTCTAGTGGCCTAGCTTCTAGATCAGTTAAGTGTGGTATGGGAAAATCTCTGAGGTACTGCTCTATATTGACAGTCATCCCTAGGTCAATGACCCCCTGTCTCATCGTCCATGCCTGGAATGGAATGTCCAGAAACTCCTATCTAGCTATATCAAAAGAAACTATGGGCCCCCAGTTACGCTTGTCCTGATGTGTCCAAGAAAACTCTGTGACTCCCTGTGGCATGCCCTAGATCCTACCAAACTGTTGTAGAACATGGTGACCAACTATCTCTCAATAATGTAGGGCATCTACCCTATCAACCATCATGACTCAAAAAAAAAACCTAGCTATTACTCATCATCCCAGGGCTCACACCCTAGGTAAGGTCTCCATGTGACTGTGTCTAGTGTGTCAAAAGTGTATCGCCAAAACTCTAAGTGTCCCAATTTTTCCTGAGACAAAATTGATGAATACAAATGAAAATACGGTTGTCCTGTGTATGTGACTGAATGTGACCTCTAAATCAGGCACAACACAACATAGTCATTGTTCCTATGATTGAATTACGAAGAGAATATGAGTTATTCAATTTGAAATCCATGAGGAAGTGACCTGTTGCCTCCTATGCAGGCGGGGTGTTTAATCGCTCTCAGATTGGAGAACCAACAACCATCAGACCGCTACTACAATGGAGGATTTTCCAAGAAAGCCATAAAGATGATATGCAAAGCTAGAATCAAACTAAGATGAATGTAATTAATCTAAGAATACTTTGAAAGAGATATGAGAAGAAAATTTTCTTTTTATTTTGAAATAAAGATGATATTATACTAAGAAACCAATAAGAAAATTAACTGTAATATGAAATGCAATATTAAACTAAGATGAGATTATAGACTAAATATGCAATAAAAAAAAGCTTTGAATCAAATGAGATAAAAATTCACTATAGTTCAATTACTCTCCAAATTGCCCTTCATGAATGAGAAAAAGAGGCTCATTAAATAGAAAAGCCCGGAGAGGAATGAAGAGTTTCTTGGTTTGTAACTCATGACCCTTCATTTCCAAATTGAGACAAAAATGCAAGAATTACTTAATAAAAAGAATGGAAAATGCCACACAGGTGGCCTTTCGAATATCTTGAATTATTAATTCAAAAAGGTGTGTCCATTCGAATATCAAGCAATTATTAATTCCTTTTTATGGGTAATTAGCTAAAGGGGGTGGATTTAATTTAATTAGAAAGCACTTAGGACTTTAGAATTAAATTAATTTATCATAGGGGTAATTTAGCCAATTAAGTCAAAGACTTTAAGAATTAATTTAATATTTGATTATTGCAAATTGGGGTTTTTGCAATTGACATCAAGTCAAGTAAAGTCAAGTAGCACAGAGAAAATTGCCTAGTGGACTAGGACTTTGGTGATGTAAAATCGAGATAATGCACCAAAATTGATGAAATTAAATAGGTGCCAATTTTGGGGTATTATATTTGCCCCTCTTTGAATTGATGTGCGAACAGCGCATTGATTCAAAGAATAGTCTGAAGTGACAGATGACAAGAATTTCTGTAGTCTAAGTTAGATTGTGAAGATAATGGTCTTAGAAGAGAACCAGAATCGGGGTTAGATTGCCCCAATACCAATTGATGAAGATGTAGATTTAGAACTATCTCCAAATCAGGGTTAGATTGCCCCAATATGAAGCTCAGCCCTCCAAGACCCAGGTTAGATTTCCCAGATAACAATCTAAAAGAGATTTTGAGAGTCATCTCCAGAATGAAGATTGACTCCCAGGAATCAGGGTTAGATTGCCCCAATACCCAATAGATTTCAAGAACCATCTCCAGAACGAAGAATGATCCTTGAGGATCTGAGTTAGATTGCTCAGATACCTAAGAGATAGATTTCTAGATGACAAGATGCGAGGTGTGAAGATGCCCCTAGCAATAATAAATTCGACAAGATTCAAATGATGTAATCATCCTGCCCCCTTGGGAGCGAAATCGAAAGATGACATGTCAGAAGGATGATAAACAACAAGAGATTGCAGAGCAAAAGCAATTAGACTAGATTTGCAAAGCTACAGAAGTGAATTGGAGCAAAGCAGAGGTCTTGTTGACCAAGTTTGACCATAGTTGACCATGGTTGACCAAATTTTGACTAGGGTTGACTTGATGAAAAGAAGTAAAGATTTGAGAACATGATGCAAAGATGAGGATCTGGTAGGAAGATGAGACCAAAAGGCTGACTGCACAAGCATCTGATCCAAAAGGAGTCCAATATTTAAAACATGATTTTGGGCCACTTAGAGATGTTAAATTTTGATTTCGATCCCGAAAATGGATTCAGAACAGTCGATTTAGCCAAGGGTGCAATTTTCATGCAAAATGGAGCACTTTCAAAAATTAGGTCAAAAGCTATATAAGGCCCGGAGGAGTCATTTTCAAATCATTATTCATCTTCATCTTCTAGTGATTTTGAGCTCTGAGATAGAGAAATGGAGGGTCTTCCACTGCACACACACCATTTTGAGCACTCCCAATGACACGCCTGGCCACCAGAGTATGACACACCTGTAAGTAGTCGATAAACCTTCCATTGCAAGTTGTACAATTTTTTAAGAGAATCTAGCGTAGATAGGAACAAATTTATGAAATCTCACACGAGGAAGTAGGTCTCTCACGCGGGCCTAGGTTCCCTCTCACATGAGATTTTAGTTTCCTCACATGAACTAATGTGCAACTAGTTCAGAGTCTCGCGTGAGCTGTTGGCTGGTCCCGCGTGAAGATTCTCCTTCCTCGCGTGAAAAAGTTCTTGTCTCACGCGAACTAAGAGTTTCTTCGCACGAATGACTGTTGCAAAATTTATAGTTTGTCCAAATTTTGCCAAATTTGCATGAAATCAGCAAAGTACAGCCTTTTAGAGTCTTGTCTTAGGATAGAGCTTTTCTATAGTTGCTATTGTAGTGTTGAAAACCAGCATGATTGAGGTACTGATCCCGTATCGTCGCTTGCTTTGTAGGTTGACATTCCAGATGTCACATTCTGGGCACACCACCCTATCATCATTACATTAGTTCAGAGACTTACAGATGCTGAGAGTGCTCATATTGATGCTCTTGGCTTGGGATATTTGTGTGATTTACCTGACATTTGGGTAAATCACAACCTTCTTACAGCACTAGTAGAGCATTTCCATTCGGAGATGAACACATTTCATTTTTTGATGGGAGAGATGACAGTGACCATGGAGGATATATACATGATCTTGCGAATACCCATTCATGGTACTCGTGTTGAGTACAACACACAGCCGTGGTAGGGTATAGTGGCCTTGAGGACTATCTTCAGGGATGATCTTGTGATGGGTCGGGCCATCTCTTGGGAGGATTTGATGCATAGATATGGTGGTACTCATCCATTCCAGGTTGTTTTGGCAATGTTTCTGAGCTGCTACCTTGTACTTGATCGAGGTCAGCATGGACTAGAGTGCGGCTGGGGTACCATGCTATAGAGGATGTTGGATAGACCAGCTGTGAGATTTGGATGGGGAGAGTGTATGCTGGCACACATGTATCACAAGATGCATGATATTGTTTACCAAGATGTGAGATCGATGGTAGCAGGAGTTTTCATTTTGTAGATCTGGGCCTGGGAGCACCTCCCTGTGTGCAGACCCCTTTTTCATGATACTTGACAGGCACTAAAGCCTTACATATATAGGTATTCAGGTGTGATGACCCAGCCCCTGCTGGGTAAGACAGAGCAGTGGAGAGCACAGTTGGATGATATGGCCGTTGTAGTTTGGAGACCTTGGGTAGCTACTGAGCCCTGGGATGATGCTCAGAGAGAGATGGCTACCATGTTCATGTCACATCCATTGATTGGACATACTATTCAGACCATTGAGAGATTCTTGGTTACACGTGTCCTGTGCTAGTTTGGCAGACAACAAGATATTTCATAGGAGTACTACCCCTATGCCCACTTCTCTGATGAGGAGAAGGGGTGGCATGCACGATTGGATCCAGGGTGATGCACTATAGAGTCACGCATCCTGCCAGCACGATGGGACTATATGGTGGATATCACTAATGTAGGGGTGACACCTGCATACAGGGATTAGCTGATCGCATGGCCTCATCTGAGGTTTACAGATCTAGTTGGTGTAGGAGCATAGCAGTAGCCAACATAGCAGCAATAGGCATAGGTAGAGCAGCCTATTCAGCAGCAGGCTGCGCAGCAGTAGACACCACAGCAGAGACCTGAATAAAGAGTTTTGAGACCCTAATCAGGATAGGTGAGCATATCTGCTAGGACTATGGGCTTAGATCCAGGAGCAGGGAGCAGCGCTACGCAGCAGAGGTCCACGAGACCATGTACAGGTGACACATCCCAGTAGGTACCATAGGGGGATGATACTGATATGCTGGACATTGTAGCTGGGGTAGATGTAGTACAGCTACAAGAGGCTCTCAAGAAGAACTGTGAGAGAGTACGGAAGGTGTAGCATGAGTGTGATGATTTTCACACATGTGTTATCTGAGAGGAGACCCGAGTAGCAGATAGGGATGTAGAGATCAGACAGCTATGGGCGGAGTTAGCACATTCGAGATTAAAGATGAGATATGAGGCTTCCTAGGCAGTGTATTACTATGCAGCATATTGCAGAGCTATTCCAGATATATCAGAGTAGGTTCCTCCATTTTCCGAGTATGCTGGGGCTCCACAGCCGCCTCCTCTAGTACCTCCATAGTTTCCACCATAGGCTCCTACACAGGCTCCTTCACAACGACCTATGCCACCACCATAGAGACCGATGCCACCTCCTCAAGCACCGGCATAGTAGGCTCCTCCACATCCACCCCCTCCTAGTTGGAGTGGATCTTGATTGTGTTATAGCTCATTTTTGATACTATGCTCGAGTAGCACCTCTCTTGTATATGACATTTGGATCGAGAGATATATATATGAGATCGATGATTTTTTTTGATATCATTGTACTTGTTGTAAATTGCTTGGATGTATGATGTTTATGAGATGTTCTTATGTATGCTTTAGATCTATGTATGAACTGCAATGATAGATAGATAAGTGTGAAATGTATGATTTATGCTTATAGTGGATGCATATGTATATGTAGATGCGAGTGAATTTATGAATGCAAATGGAAATGAAATGCAATGGATATATAATGTATATGGTACTATTCATCTCATGTAGGATTGTAGCAATATATAACAGGTACTAATCAAAAGATAGATATGTTCAACAATGAGGACCGGACACTTGTGCAGCCAAGAAGAACCCGAGACAATAAATGAGAACCTTTGATGAAGACAATTAAGAGAGCAACAAGATATCATCTCAAAATTCAAGCTGAGAATGCAGATGTAAGCCTAGAAAATGCAAGCCTAAGCTAAAGATGCAGGCCTAAAAATGAAAATGCAAACCCTAGGACTTGGTTGTTGGACTCACCACATTTATCATCATAGAGCCTTTTAAGTTCGGACAATTGCAAGATGTCATACAATCCTTACTAATATCACTATCATGAGAATATGAATATGACATAAGTCTTAGGTTTGTCGGAATAAGGTGTAAGCATTAAGGCATAAGAAGCCAGAATGACCTGAACACCTATTCCTTTTAATCTAGCAAGTTAACATAAACATTAGAGCATAAATGCTAGAATGACCTAAATGTTTCTTGCGACAAAGACACCAAACATGCAGGAGTTCCTTCTTTTGCCAAAGATTGCTCGCAATGACCCTTATGTTCACTTAACAGAATGAGCATTTACAATTTCACCAGTAGCAGAAATAAGTCACTCAAAAGACAAGGAGAAGAACCAACCTCACTGAAGCATCCATATAAAAGGAGTTGAGGTATGCATGGCCATCCAATATGAAATAGAGGCTCTTACAGATGGACACCCCTCTTATATGAATTCTTTGGATCATTGGAACTAAACCAACAAGCAGAAAGCAAAAGGAAAGCAAACAAATGAACACTCAAAGAAAACAAAGCTCAGAAAGCCTCAGGGGAACACAAATCAAGTTTTAGTTTCAGTTTAAGTTCATGTTCAAGCGAATTGAAGTCAATTCAGAAACATACAATGTTCAAAGTCTCAACAGGATAGTAACAACGGGCAGACACAGTGAGAATCACTAGTGACTATCGCAGGAGACTAGATCTCAAGAAGATATCAGGAAGCTAACGAAGTATCGGTAGGAAAACGTAGTGAGAACCACTGGTGACCGATATGAGAGAGAGATTCTCAAGGTGAGAAATCTCAGAGATACTAGTGAAACATCAGTAGGCAGACACAATGAGAACCACTGGTGACTGATGTAAGGGAGAGGTCCTGAAAGTGAGAGGTCGAATGAAAGCTAGGTATTAGGAGGCAGGTACAGTGGGAACCACTGGTGACTAATACATGAGAGAGATTCTCAAGGAGAGAAATCTCAAAAGTAGCTAGGCATCAACAGGCAGACGCAGTGAGAACCACTGGTGATTGATGCTCAAAAAAAGAGTTTCCAAAATCGATAGGACAATGCCCCCTAGACTAGGTAGGTGCCCCCAAGTGTGAACCAGTTCCAATCTATGAAGAGTCGAGCAAAATCTTGAAGACACTGAAAGCAAGGCATGAGCTAGCAAACTAAAGCAGGAAACAAACGAAGCAAACTAAAGCAAGAAACTAAGAGTCAAGCAGTGCTGAGAGAAGATGTAGCTTTTAGGAAACAAGTGGTGCCTATTTACCAGGTTTTCACCATCTTGGAAGAGATTCTATTTTTGCTATCATGACCCCTGTTTACCAGGTTTTCATCAATGGCACATTTTTCTCTTTTTCAATTTTTTTGTACTTTTCTCATTTTTTGATTTTTTTGTATTTTTTTTTGAATATCTCATGTTTTTTGGTATTTTTTATTTTTTCTTTTTTTTTTTTGTATTATCAAGGCACCTATTTACCAGGTTTTCACTAGGATAATAGATACATGAAAGTGCCTGTTTGCCAGGTTTTCACTAAGATGATCATTTTTTCAGGACATTTGCAATTTTTAGGATTTTTTGCAATATATCAATTTTTTGGATTTTTTTTAGGATCAATAAGTATTTACATGAGCATACTGAGAATGTCAGTTGTAGAACTTCTTCAAATGAAGAGCGTTGATGGGCTCTTTGAGTGCCTCTCCTTCAGTGGTGGAGAGTTTGTATGCGCCAAATCCAAATGCTGCAGTAACAATGTATGGACCAAGCCAGTTTGGTTCAAATTTTCCTTTCTAAACTCTTTGCTGTTGATTCTTGGGGTTTTCTCTCAAGATGAGATCACCCACTTGGAATTCCCTTTGTCTGAATTTTTTATTGTATGCTTTTGACATCCTATGCATGTATGCTTGAAGATGATCAAACGCCACCTTCCGACGTTCATCCAGTAGTTCGAGCTCTTGTAGCCTAGATATTCTGGTATCTTCATCAGTGATGAGGCCCTTTAGAGAGACTCACAAAGTAGGAATCTCAACCTCAATAGGTAACACTACATCTGCTCCGTAGACTAAGGTGAAGGGGGTGGCCCCTGTTGGTGTCTGGATACTTGTTCTATAAGCCCATAAAGCTGGATTAATCTGGAGATGCCAATCTCTACTGGATTTTTGAACTGTTCTATGCAAAATTTTGAGAATCATTTTATTGGAAGCTTCTGCTTTTCCATTACCCTGAGGATAATAGATAGATGACCAATGCTGAATAATCCTAAATTTTGCACACAAGTCCATCAAGTCCTTATTTTTGAATTGTCCCCCATTGTCAGTGATAATAGATGAGGGTACACCATATCTACAAATGATGTAGTTTAGAATGAACATAGCAATAGTCTTTCCATCAGCAATGGTGAGAGGAATTGCCTCGACCCATTTGGTAAAGAAATCTGTAGCAGTGATTATGAACTTGTGTCCCCTTGAAGAAGAAGGATGAATCTGCCCTACCAAATCAAAGGCCCATTGCTAAAATGGCCAAAAACTGATGAAAGGTATAAGCTCTTGAGTAGGAGCATGAATCAGATTCCCATGATATTGGCATTGCTTACAAGTTTTGGCATATTGAACAACTTCTTTTTCCATATCTGGCCAGTAGTATCCAGCTCTAATAAGTTTGCGAGCTAACATTAGACCACTCCAATGAGAGCCACATATACCTTCATGTACCTCAACTAGCGTACATTTGGACTCATCGGGTTCTAGACACCTAAGGAGAGTACCGTCTAGACCTCGTCTATACAAGTCATTTGCAATGATAACATACCGTGAAGCAGTGCGAATGAGGTGACATTTTTCATTCTAGGTGTAAGTGTCGGGTATGATTTGGTCCCGAAGGTAGGAATAAATGTGATGGTAGCAAGATGAGTCATGTCCAATAACTGAACAAATCATCCTAGAGTCAAGGCTATCATAGGTAGGGTAATGCAATTTTTCCACCAGGAATTCATGTCTGAAATCATTTTTTGGCATTTGTAGCATTGAAGCGAGAGTAGCCATGGCATCAGCCCCCTTATTGTCTACTCTTGGAACTTGTTGAAAAGAAATATGTGCAAAGTACAATTTCAAATCATCCACCATTTTCTTGTAAGGTATTATCTTGTCATCCTTTGTTTGATAAACATCATTGACTTGGTTGACAATCAACTGAGAGTCTCCAAAAACTTTGAGCTCGTCCACATGCCATTCAATGGCTATCTTCATTCCATTGATGAGAGCTTCATACTCTTCTATGTTGTTTGTATAGGGAAACAACATCTTATATGCTTTTGGCAATGAGTACCTCTGAGGTGTTATAAATAGAATACCTGCACCTGATCCTTGTTGAGTAAACGATCCATCAAAGAACATGCTCCAAGACTGGTGTGTAAGAAGCATGATGGATTCATCTAGAAATTCAATGCTCAAAGGTTGATGATCTTTTAATGGAGCTTCTGCCAACTGACCAGCAATTGCTTGTCCCTTAATGGCCTTTCTTTCCACATATTCGATGTCAAACTCACTAAGAATCATGACCCATTTAGCTAATCTACCTATGAGGGCAGCTTTGCTCAACAGATACTTCAGTGGATCAATTTTTGCAATAAGCCTCCTAGTGTGAGCCAACATATAATGTCATAGCTTCTGAGATGCGAACACTACAGCTAGACAAGCTTTTTCAATAACTGAATAATTCATCTCATAGGAAACTAATGTCCTGCTGATATAGTAAATACCCCTTTCTTTACTGTTCTGATCTTCTTGAGCTAGGAGAGCTCCCAAAGATGTGTTTGTGGCCAAGATGTATAGTATAAGTAGCTTCCTGTGAATGGGAGGCATCAAAATTGGTGGATTAGCAAGATACTACTTTATCTGAGTAAGTCCCTTATCACACTCTTCATCCCATTTATAGGTCACACCTTTGTGTAGAGTTTTAGTAAATGGTTGGGATTTATCAGCTAATTGTGAGATGAACCGCCCAATGGATTGTAATCTTCCCTGGAGACCTCTCATCTGACTTATGTTTTTAGGTGGAGGCATGTCCATAATAGCTTGCACCTTTTCTGGATCCACCTCTATACCCTTGGCTGAAATAATGTAACCCAAGAGTTTTTCGGAAGTAATGCCAAATGCACATTTCTTGGGATTAAGTTTTAGACTAAACTATTCCATGCGATCAAGAATAGGACCCAAATCTTCAAGGTGAGTTCTTCGTTGCATACTTTTGGCTAAAGTATCATCCACATAATCCTCCATGGTCTTATGCATCATATCATGAAAAATAGTGGTAATAGCTCTCTGATATGTTGCTCCAACATTCTTGAGCCCAAAAGGCATGACATTCTAGCAGAAAGTGCCCCAGGCACATGTAAAAGTAGTTTTTTCTTGATCCTCTAGCGCAATTTTTATTTGGTTATAGCCAGAGAAGCCATCCATTAGTGAGTACATCTCATATCCCGCTGTCATGTCTACTATCATATCAATATTTGGCAATGGAAAGTCATGTTTTGGACATGCCTTATTGAGATCCTGAAAATTTGTGCATAGACGAAAGGACTTATCATGCTTGGTGATGGGAACAATGTTTGAAATCCATTCGGCATAATCAATTACTCTGGTGAAGCCAACTTTAAGAAGTTTCTCTAGTTCAGCCTTAACCAAAAGTACCACATGAGGGTGCATCTTTCAAATTTTTTTCTTGACAGGTTTGATATCAGGTGCAATGGATAGATGATGCATGATCAAATTAGGATCTAATCCAGGCATATCAGAATAGGTCCATGAAAAGTTTATTTTCTTACTTCGGAAGAAGTTAGTGAACTCTTCTTTCTCTTGCGTAGACAATGACTAAGCTAAATGTATGATTTGCGGAGCATCCTCTATCCCCAAATTCACTGCCTATGTCTGTTCTATCAAAACTGATGATCATCCTGGAAATGACTTCGGAGAGTATCAAGTATCTCATCTTTGGGTTCCTCAAAGAGGTTTTCACCCGTAGATACATCTTTTATTTTTACTATTTTGTGCTCTGACACTGCCACAATGTGGTTTTCATCATCAGAGCTTCTATTTTTTCTCTTTTTGATTTTTTGGCTAAGATACTTAATATCCCCCTCTGTCATGTTAACACTATATCCACTGGTGGAAGACATTATGGGCTCAATTGCATGAAGGTAACAGGCTAGCTCATAATCATTCTGGAACATTGGGACTTCATTGGATGCAGAAGGGGAGTTCTAGTCTATGAGATCAGGACGGCAGAGAAAAAGAGTAGGTGTAATGTCTGGTTCTATTGCATTCACGGTATGATTCTCAAAAGCACTGACAAGCAAGTCAAGACCCAAAGCAATTTCATCCAAAGGAATGTTTGAATTCCTATGAGACCCTACGTCAAAAGTAGAAGACATGTTAACACCGATAGCATCTAATTCAGGCACCCTAGTGTTAGACCCCTCACCTATTTCGAGAAGTCTTTCATACTCAAGAATAGTATCAATGTCTACATCAAAAGTAGCAACAGATAAAGAGTCAAATTCATATTCATGCGAGTCAGTACTTGATGTGGGAATTCTATCAGCATTAGCCTCATCATCAGACTCATTATCATCTCTGGTGGCATTAACAACTTGTTGAAGTTTTTCTTGTTCATACCTCTTTTCAAAATGTGGGATTACATATCACTCACTAGTATAACGGGGATCATTAGTCAACATTTCTTTCCATTGTTCATAAGTGAATTCATGCATTGAAGAAGTTTTATCAGAACTAGTCTTAGAATAGTTATCAGCATTAGACTCAGTCTCAGTCTCTACCATATGAACAGGAATGATAGGCTCATCAGGCTCTTCAAAGAGAACAGCAAGATCTGGAGGTATGGGATAAGGAAAGACATCTTCATCAATGCTAGTTTCTGGATTTACCTCTGGTATAGTATTCTCAAATTCTGACTTAGGTTCAGGTTCAGGTACGGACACAAATTTCTTCATTCCTAAATGGAAAGCCTTCTTTTTAAAGCCTAGGCCAGTAGTGTCCTTTGAGCGATGACCCATGGCTTCAATAGGCTTCAGCAATCCATTATCATTTATCCCTATAGGACCACTCCCCTTGTATCCAAAGTGCTTCATGATTTTGAAGCCTTCACTATAGGGTTCTTGTTCTAAATCTGGGAGAGTAGTGTGCTCAGTTGTTTCTTTCTCTTTGTAAATCCAAGCTTTGATAGCTCTTTCTTCTTCCTCATCCTCTAAAGGTGTTTGAGCTTTGACAAAGGCACCATCATAAACGATCTGAGAGCTATTATTGGCAAACTTGTTATTCTCAGAAGGTCTCCCATAAGAACGTGGAGATGGGGGTAAAGCCACTAGAGATAGCACAGCTTCAATTTGGTACTCTCCCATGCCGGTATCTTTAAGTTTCAGAGTTTGTTCCATTTCTCTAAGCTTAGCATCATAGAACTCAGTGCAGTCTCTGTTTGTTGGGACCTAACTGTTGGCAGATTGCATAAGAGTGTTGCAAGAAAAATTGGTATTAGCTAGAACACTAACTTCTACGCCATGGAAAGGAAACTTGATGCATTGATGGTAAGTCGATGGTACAGCTTGCATCTCATGAATCCATGGTCTACCCAACAAGATGTTGTAAGCCAAAGGAATATCCAAAACCTGAAAAGTCACATCTCTCTCAATGGGTCCTACATGGATAGGGAGCACAACTAAGCCTTGGGATTTGCATTCTTCTTCATCATAGGCTTTGATGGTAATATTTTTGCGAGAGTCTATAAAATCTTCATCATAACCTAGCTGAGTAAGTAATTTGGCAGAGCAAATATTAAGACCAACACCATTATCAATAAGCACATGATGAACACACTTAGGACCGATCATCACTTCTATGTGCAGGGGAGCATTATGTGGGTGACTCAGTGAGTGATCGTCTTCTTCAGAGAAGGAAAAATAATGTGGTGAAGTTAAATGACCTACCATAGATTGGAACCGATTAAGATCAAGGTCTTTGGGGATGTTTTCCTCAGCAAGGGCTTTATCCAAAATTTGCCTGTGAGCAGGCAAGATTTTCAGCAACTCAAAGATGGTAATCTGAGCATTAGTTCCCTGGAGTTGATCTAAAATGCTGTAACTAGTAGCATTAGGTGGAGGGGTCAATTTAGAAGCTTTGCTGGTGGGACCAATAGTAGTCTTATCAGTAACTTGTTTTGGAGCAGCCTTGTCTACAGTTCATCCCGAGGAATTGTTACCCATAGTTTGTTTCAGAGGATCAGGACCTTTTAGCACAACTCTTCCATGTGAATGAGTAACGACATTAGCACAATCATGAGTTTGTTCAGATTCAGATGAACAAGAGGTGGAACTACGCAAGATAAATAGAGTCCTAGGTTTGGGAACATTGTCATTCCCCTCAGGAGAAGCCATATTGCAATACTCAACTCCAACAGGTTCAAGCATATTGATGACATTATCCGTAGCAGTGTATGTATAATTAACCTTGGCATTGTTTTTCTTAGGTGTGGAAGACTCACCCTTCTCATGAGGAGGGAAAGGATTCTTAAATGCTTGATGGTCTGAATTCTTATTATGGTTTTCCATAAGAATTTCATGCTTATCAATGAGATCTTGAACTTTGTGCCTCAGTTGATGACAAGTAGACATCTTATGGCCAATGTTTTGGTGGTAATCATAGTAATCATTATCATTCCACCAATAAGGTCTTGGTTACGGGTCATAAAGACACTTTTCCAATGGAGTGAGCACCTAACTCTCTACAAGAGTTTTAAAGACCACATCAAGAGGCTCTCCCAAAGGAGTGAAGTCACTCTTGGGTCGATCGGCCCAAGGTTTGTTCCTAGAAAACTTTGAATCTTGTCAATTATCTATGGTGGTGGTCTTTTCAATAGCCTTAGCCGCTTGCATACTAGAAGTAAGATTAAAGATAGGCTTCGAAGGCTTTGTGGTGACATTATCAACCACTCCATCATTGACCACATCTCTATTTTTGTTCACATTCTTTCCTTTGTCTTTGTTCGCGGAGAATCCTTGCTTATTATCCTTATTCAGAGTTAAGTATCCCTTTTTAATCATGAAGGCTTCTATCCTTACAACCTATTTAATCATATTATCAAATGTCAAAGGACCTTGTAATTGTACCTGATAACCAAACTCTGGGAGAAGATTGTCCAAAAAGATATCAAGTTTCTCAGATTCGGGCAATTTACAAGGATATTTCATGCATAGTTGTCTCCACCTTTGGAGGAAGGATAAGAAGGACTCTCCCTGTTATTGTTTCAAGTTGCACAAGTCATGAATGTTGATAGGATGTTGAATGTTGTGAGAGTAATGTTGAAGAAAAAGATTAGCAATCTCATCAAATGTCTTAATGCCAGGAAGCAACCTACAAAACCACTCCATAGCTGGCCCACCCAAGCTATGGGGAAAAAGTCTCATAAGGTACATTTGGTCATGCATGAACTCCATAGACAAGGCTCCAAACTCCCTTAGATGATCTTGAGGATTGGTTGTTCCCATGAACTTTTCATATTTGGGCAACTCCACTCCTCTTCGAAAAGGAGGCATGTGAATATTCTTATCAAAAGGAAAAGGACATATACTCTCCAATGTGAATTGTTGTGTGGACTTATCCTTTTCTTTTGTTAGTTGAGTAATCTAATCTTGCATACTTTGGATCATCTTTTGTAGCTTGGCGGTTTCAGTTTCTTCTTCTTTAGCTACAAGTGTTTCAACTTGAAAGTTTGGGGGTAATTTGACCCCTTGTTGTGCTAACTCAAGAAAATACTTCTCCTTATCTTCTAAAAGGAGAATCTCCATCATTTTGATAAGGCTTTTGTTAGCTTTAGCAGCATCTATATCATGTTGGGTTATCACATCATTTCCATCACCAAGGATCTCATAGACACTAGGAACTTGATCTTGTTGATCATCTTGGTTTTGATCAAATGGGAGAGGGCGATAAAAATGTGCTTGTTGATCCCCTTGAGTTCTACTTCGAGATTGGTCATCATTATGAGTTT
This sequence comes from Chamaecyparis obtusa, assembly GCA_027943335.1. NCBI lineage: Eukaryota > Viridiplantae > Streptophyta > Pinopsida > Cupressales > Cupressaceae > Chamaecyparis > Chamaecyparis obtusa. The sequence goes on along the minus strand of BSBK01011581.1, from coordinate 1,317,222 downwards.
GATTTTGGTCATGTTGAGATTGACCATGGTGTTGATCATTAGAAGACTGAGCATTGTATTGATTGTGGGTTTGGCCATATTGGCCTGATTGAAGGTCAAATGGGTTCTTGGTTCCCATCTTGTTGAGACGGATCTGTGCTGCAATCAAAGCTTCAGTAAAGTGATGTTCATGGTGTCAAAAAGGCACAACTAAGGTAACCTTTGGTGTTTGAATAGAACTAGTAAGATCAACAGTTTCAAGTGAGTCACTATCTTCAGCAATATCAATGATCTTAATAGCAGGGTCTATCCGAAGAGATGGTCTTCTATAGTTATGAAACAACGAATTATCCTGGAAGAATGAATTATCTTGATCTTGGAGTGATGAACCAGATTGTGATTCAAACAAAGGATTAAAACACTCTTGGAAGATCAGAGGCGATGATTGAGACAAAGTATCTTTCGAAGTACTCAATGAAGAGCTTGAGGATCTCTCACAAAGTTTAGATTTTGCAACAGATTTAGGATGACCTATTCCTTGATTAGGGGGTTTATTTTGCTCTAGACCAGTATTCTATATGGAATAAGTCTTTCCACTTCAAGTCATGACAGTCATAGACGTAGATGTAATGAGAGAAGATTCGGGATAAAGCTAGACTCTATCTCCAAGATAATGAAAGGAGATGAATGGCTAGAACAGCCAAGATGCAAGATGGACATGGTAAGAATCATCAAAAGAAGTGGCTAGAACAGCCGAGATAAGACTATTGCAACACTAGGTACAAAAGGCATAAAGAGATAAGATGAATAGATGAGAGACAACATGAGTCAAAGCAAAGATCGATCGATTCCTAACTCAAGACAACCAACTTCTGACAGTGAATCAACAGGAAAATAGAAGAGCAAACCACAGGTAAAAAGTAGATCAGCTAGAAAGTCAACCAGTCAACTGTAAATAGGTCTCTATTTTGGAAAACTGTGCCACAGGTTCGCACGAGAAAATGCCAGACAGCATGAGAAAATACAAGCTTGCACAAGAGAACATAGAACTTCATGTGAGAGAACACAGTCTCGCACGAGGAAGTGCTTTGAAGCTGAAAGCTCACGTGGGAAATAGGCAAAATCTGATAGTTTTGATGCAATTTTCAAGGTTTGAGTTGAATTTTGAGGTACAGTTTGAACTGATGTTTGACAGAAAAATCCAGTTTCCTGACAGGTTTGCAAAATTGTTTAATCAACACATTCATTTTAGGATTCCAAGCATTTGTTTAAAGACACAATGGTTTAAATCAAGCACTTGTGAAGCAAGCAATAGTCGTTAACAGACCTATCAAGGACAAAGCAACTTGATAGTGTCAGGGAAGTCTTTGTTTGATAATGTATGGACAATGTTTAAGACTCAATAACAAACACATAGCCTAGTCCTACAAAAAAAAAGAAATGGTGAGAAGCCAAAACCTTTTCCCCATTGCTTATGTGCATATGTGCACCTCACATAGTCGTGGCACCCCCTAGAGGGCACCTGTGTTTTTGGTGTTTCCAAGGACTCAATAGTGTACGTTCAAAGGTTACCCTTGTAGTAGGGGCTAGTTTTGCAACCGCCTCCAAACGTCCAGGTGTATGCCTATGATGGGAATCTGTGTATGATAAACATACGAAGAGATTCTTCCCCCTCCTTACACAAAGATAATGACTCCTTTCAGAGGTGAACTGGGTAGGCCACTAGCTAAGAAGGCTTTTAATAGGCTTCCATTCACAACAATCTTCGGTGCCCTCGATACAGGGTTGAGGCCTCGCAGCCACACCAACACCTGAAAATCACACACCCCTGCAAGCAAGGCTTGGAGCGGTGTTGCTCAGTGTAATAGACAGGGCCTTTCCATGATGATCATCAAATTCATGAAAAGGAAGTTACCATGGTTTTGGAGTCTTTAGACTCAACAAAAATTTCTTTATTATAGTGAGGTGGAATCACTGGCAATAGGTGTGTACTCACTTGGGTCATTCCCAGAGGTTCAATACCGACAGGCCCTCTAAAGGTGACACTGGACTTGGTTTAGATTCGGGGGTCTGATTTTCTGATTTTCCCAAAGGGAGAAGAGCATACTTCTCTATCCTATTTCCTCACCCAAAATTATCAAGAAAGTTCATCACTGAGTTAGTTTCACCTCACCAAATCTATACGCTTTTGGGTTTCTGGTTCTCTCTCAAGGAGAGAAGAGCATAATCCCCTGATGAATAGAAGTGCTAAAGATTCACTAATTTTCTCCGCTTCCACAAGAATTCATCAGATTAGTAAGATCATTAGAATTCCGGATTCATTCATGGTCATCACCTCCATGTAATGAAGAGCAAAAATTCCTACTCACTATCAAAATTCTCAAGAAATTTTAACGGAGCCCTAATTAAACTAATGAATAAAGCAGGAAACAAACACAACATTTTAGCAATATTTGACAATCGTCCTGCAATCAAACCATTAGTATGTTTTCAAATTCTTTGACAAGCGTCCTGCAGAAACTGTTATGCTATAAAATATCAGAGAAATAAGCAACAACAGTTATCAGAAATTATTAGAAACCAGACACAGGAAAGATAGAAACTACAAATTTAACACCACTGAGACTAGGTCTCGCATGAGAAAGTACCAGGCCACACGAGAAAGTATAGCGTGCGGGGCAAGATAACTAAAATTTCCCACAAGGTAGTACAGGGTCTGGGTGAAATAACTTAAATCTCGCACAAGAGAGAACCACAGGGGTGAAACTTCACATGGCTTACTCTGGATTCTCGTGTGAAAATCTATATACAGATAGTACGGATGCACAGCAGAGCATAATTTCCTGTCAGAAAAAAAAAATGATAATGAGGCCAGAAATTGATCTTTCTGCCCCACGGTGGGTGCCAAAATGTATGTGACTGAATGTGACCTCTAAATCAGGCACAACACAACATAGTCATTGTTCCTATGATCGAATTACAAAGAGAATATGAGTTATTCAATCTGAAATTCATGAGGAAGCGACCTATTGCCTCCTATGCAGGTGGGGTGTTTAATCGCTCTCAGATTGGAGAACCAACAACCATCAGACCGCTACTACAACGGAGGATTTTCCAAGAAAGCCATAAAGATGATATGCAAATCTAGAATCAAACTAAGATGAATGCAATTAATCTAAGAATACTTTGAAAGAGATATGAGATGCAAATTTTCTTTTTATTTTGAAATAAAGATGATATTATACTAAGAAACCAATAAGAAAATTAACTGTAATATGAAATGCAATATTAAACTAAGATGAGATAATAGACTAAATATGCAATAAAAAAAAAGCTTTGAATCAAATGAGATAAAAATTCGCTATAGTTCAATTACTCTCCAAATTGCCCTTCATGAATGAGAAAAAGAGGCTCATTAAATAGAAAAGCCCGGAGAGGAATGAAGAGTTTCTTGATTTGTAACTCATGACCCTTCATTTCCAAATTGAGACAAAAATGCAAGAATTACTTAATAAAAAGAATGGAAAATGCCACACAGGTGGCCTTTCGAATATCTTGAATTATTAATTCAAAAAGGTGTGTCCATTCGAATATCAAGCAATTATTAATTCCTTTTTATGGGTAATTAGATAAAGGGGGTGGATTTAATTTAATTAGAAAGCACTTAGGACTTTAGAATTAAATTAATTTATCATAGGGGTAATTTAGCCAATTAAGTCAAAGACTTTAGGAATTAATTTAATATTTGATTATTGCAAATTGGGGTTTTTGCAATTGACATCAAGTCAAGTAAAGTCAAGCAGGAGATAGAAAATTGCCTAGTGGACTAGGACTTTGGTGATGTAAAATCAAGATAATGCACCAAAATTGATGAAATTAAATAGGTGCCAATTTTGGGGTATTACATCCTGCACCATAGAATCTAATCACTACTAGTCATGTCACTGCAATATGCTCCCATGCCCATACATGGAGAAATTTGATGCCTGTTGATAATGATGCACCCCTATGGTACACCACCTAATGAAGATCATGGTACAAATGGGCTAAAAGGTAGACACCCCAAGAAAATCAAGTCCCATCAACCATCATCCGCTGCCATGTGCGGCCCCAACCAACTGTAAATCCATGTGACCTACGATCAGAGCATACAAATTCCCCAATCACTCCTGCTAGAACCACTGGTAGAGGCTCATATAAATCAACCATATCCTCCCACCTAATCTCTCCCTCCTTAATATCATCATCACCGAACACTGCTCTACACTCTATCACTCTATCATGTTGATCATAGTGTACTAGCTCACCTATGATAGGAAACTGGAGGATGTGATATACATCCTCTATGGTAACTGTCATCTCTCCTATTGGGAGATGAAAGGTACTCATCTTTGAGTGCCATCTCTTTGCTAACACACTCATCATACTAAGATTCATTTGAATCTCAGGCATGTAGATCACATGGTACAAACCAGATGCTCCGATCAAGAGTTTGTCAATCTCTGAAAGTGCCGGTCTCAGGTTTTGTGTGATGAGATATCTCTCCCATGACATCCGAATATCAGTAATATCCTCCTATCCAAGTCAAACAAAATCAAGCTATCAGATTTTGATAAACTGATCTAAACATCTATCTATCCTATTATATCAACTACAAACATGTTTTATCACATGTTTCAACAGATCATTTTATCAATTATCTAACATCAAGACTGGTTAACTAGTGACCATGCTATGATGGTGCCTATCTTGACCAAATCGATCAAATTCAACCGCCGATAGATCAAATCGGCTTATTGACATCAAATTGACCTAATTAGCTATCTAATTTGACCAAATTCTATCATTCAAAACCAATGTGCAACATATAAACATGCATGTGCATCATCCCCTAACATTTGCGCAGATTCAAACATTTGCACAGTTTTTTTCTACATTTGCGCAACTTTTCTTGAAAAATGCATAGAAACTACGTATGCACAGATTTAATGCCTATTTGCGCAACCTAATTCTTAATTCTACACATATGCACAATTTTGCAACACATATGCGCATAAATGCCAGTTTGCTATGCAAACATGGCGAATTGCTGTGCATATGTGTGCCGCAACTCCACATTTGTTTTCCACACTTGAACAAGAAAATTTTCAAAATTTTCCTAACATTAAATCTAACCTAAACATGCTATAAATTCTACTCTAACATGCCATAAATTATGAATTCACAAAGAAGATCGAATCACTTATGGGCTCTCCTGAGTCGGGTGGTCACTGGAAGCGTCTAGCCCTCTCGAAGCGGTGATCTGATAGTGGGAATGACATCTTGGCAGCTCTGCTCTCTCTCTCCCACGCTCTGATCTCCAAATGAAAAGTGTGCACAATGAGCCTATTGTGGACCCCTTTTCTCTATTTATAGCCTGTGGACCTGATGTGCTTGGTGTGTGGACCCTATCTCCCATTTTTCTTTCGTTTCACCCCGATTTCACCCCTCTTTTCTCCTGTTTCTTTCATGAGATTGATTATCAAACTCAGAAAAATAAAAAAATAAAACAAAATAAAAATAATCTTTTTTTTCAATCAATCTCTTGAGGGGGCATGCAAAGGTCATCTGAGACATTGTCTGGGGCAGGGGCGCAATGCTTGAAATTTTTTTTGAAACAATATTACATGCACATTATTTCAAAGAGGGGCAAAATGTATACACTTAAAAATGGCTTCATTAATTAATTAAATATTTATTATTTAATTGATATTCACTTGATAAATTAATTAAATATTTATTATTTAATTAATAATTATTTCATCTATTTATTAAATAGATTATTCAATTTATTTAGTAAATTGACTATAGTTTATTCCTCTATCCTAAGTCTTCTAATTAGTCTTATTAAAGTGATTTAATTAAATATACAATCACCTAAATATGATTAAGTCCCCTAGTCCACCTCACTTACCTAGTCACCTGACACATCACTTTGGCTAAAATAAATAATTATTATTAATTAATTATTGGTAATTATCCTCACCCACACATGTCCTATTCCTAAGGGCTATGTGGCCTCATAGGACTTGGTCTCATGACCACATGTCCTATCTTAAACCAAGTCAAGAGGTAATCCCTATTCCTAAGGGGCTTCTTAAACCACCTCTAAGGGTCAAAGGTGACTCATGGGACACTTGTACCAAGAGTCCTCATGAGGAAAAAGTCCTTCCCTCTTCCTCTCTTTGGTCTTTGTGAGACACTTGACATATGTCTTTTCCTTCCACCTTATTCTCCTCCATGTCAATGTGAGAGGAACATCATCCCTATTCTTTCTCTCACATTCCAACTACATCCCCCTTTCTATCAACTCCTTCAACCATGTCAATCCTAACCCTAGGATCTTCCACCTTTCATTCTCTACCGTAGGATTGTGCCACTGAGGCCTAGATCCTCCAAAACTCTATAAAAGGAGCCTCATTTCCCCTTTGTGAGCTAATATGTAATTTGCAATCAAACATTCAAGCATTCAAGCATTCAAGCATCCATATTATCATCATTCCATCTTGCATTTCATCCATTAGTTGCATAATCAAGCTTTGAGATATTTTGCATTGATCATCAAATCTCCACATTTTGATGGCATCTTGGCAAAAGGCTTAATTTGGAAATCTGAGAGCTCAACATCCTCAAGAAATCAAGGCTAAGAGAGCAATGGAGACAAGCTACATAGTAGGTAAAGGTAAAATGGTATTTTAGCTTCATTTTGATTCTATTCTTCATTGTAGTTTGCTAATTAGTTTGATTTATTAATCTTAAAATAGTTTATTTCTCATTTAGAATAGTGTTCACCTAATTTTGCATGCACTTTGTTTCTTACTACTGTACCATCTTCATTCATCTGATTTCTAAATATCCACTTTGTTCCAATCACATTCTTATCACTAGATCTTGGGACCAATTCCCAAGTGTCATTCTTAACAATCTGATCAAGTTTTTCTTTCATAGCATCATGCCAATCTGAATCATTACAAGCATCTTCAACACTTAAGGGCTTAATCTAAGATAGTAAACATACCACTTCACTGCTAGATAAGTTCTTTGCTTGTGATCTTGTTAAGACTTTTCCACTCTGATCTCCAATGATGTCTGCCTTGGAATGATTTCTTGATGTAAACTTTGGAACTTTAGGTGATGTTGACTCATCAGCCTTAGGAGTATTTTCTTCACTTGTCTTAGGGTCATTGAATAACACATCAATATTGTCAAATATTTCTTTAATAACTACCTCACAAGTAGAGGGTCTAGGTTCTTCTTCAATCATGGGTCAGTAATCATGATATCTTTCTTGAATCATAAACTTTTCATCAATCTTTACATGAGCACTTTCAATGATCTTTTTCAATCTTAAATTGAAACATCTATAAGCTTTACTTTTAGTAGAGTAACCAATAAAAATACCTTCATCACTTCTTGCATCAAACTTGCCTACTGCTTCAGCCCTCTTGATGTAGCACTTGCTTCCAAAGATTCTGAAGTATTTGACTGTGGGAACATTACCAAACCATAGCTCATAAGGTGTTTTGTTAGTGCCAGGCCTTAATTGAATTCTATTAATGGTATAGACTATTGTATTCACCGCATCTCTCTGTTGGAATTAGGAGAGATAGGTATTGAGAGGGGAGGGGTGAATCAGTGCCTTCAAAATTTTACTTCTAAAACCTTTTAGATCTATAACTGTGTACTGTGATAACTGATCAAAATAACTTGAATATAATTGCATAAATCTATCATCTAGTTAACTTGAGAAAGTAAAAAACATGAAATCAATATGACAATCACATAACACAAGTATTTTGGTAACGTAGAAACCCTTGTAAGAAGGTAAAAATTGTGGTGGCGATGACACCCACAAATTCTTCACTACTGCAGATAGAAAAGGTTTGCTTGTTAAGGCTACAAGTTTTGATCACTTCTAGTGATCTTACCCTGTTAGGAGTAACATATTAGATCAGCTAGATCTACCTAGTTATAGGATTTAAACAACACTAATGAAGTGTGTACTCGGTTAAGAGATTTACATAAGACTGTTAAGTCTACTTTGTTAAGAGATTTATTAAAAACTCTATCACAATTGTCAAAAAGTAATAGGCAATTATCTGCTAGTTGAGAACTCAATTGTCTGAAACAGATCTATAAGTGCACATCAAAATATCAACTTATCTGTGATGGTTCTCTACTCTATTCTACTCGGTAGCCTTCTCTGATTCTGCTCAATCTGATATCCTCTATACTTTGTTTTGCTCGGTAAACTGATTGTCTTGAAGTTAGGCAATGTCTTCAAGTGCTCCGTGATTCATATGTATTAGTTCGCCAACCTTATATAATGGTGTGAACATAGAAAATATATAGTGTTCTCTTTTTGCCGCTTAAGCAAAAATTAGGTTACAAGAATAATCATAACCCTAAGATCTACAGTGCAAAATAACCTAGATCAACTATTACAATAAGATAAACATTACATTTAATGAGTATCTTTTACAATAAATGATCCTCGATCTTGGTAAACCATTTTATGATTTGTTGTAACTGTTTGCATAGAAGAATGTGTCATTTCAGATTACTATGCCATTTTCTATGATCATCAATAAATGCTTTATAATTTTCTTGGTGTATACTATGATGCTCGGTGTTTACTATCTGTCGGTGTCATTGTCGTTGGTGCTCAATAAACTATGTGATGCTCGGTGTAAAGGCTTTACCGACTACTCTGTCTTACTTCTAGTTACTGACCAACTCAATATAAGTAACTGACCAACCTATTTACTATCCTTTGATACTAATGACAACCTTAAATGCTCAATAGAGATTAACAATCTCCCCCTTTGGCAATAGTATAAAAAATTTGAATGTATATAGACAAAATGTTTCTATATATTCCTTATGTCTTTGCCATATACATATCCACAACAAAAATATTTTTTAAGTACAAAGTAATCCCCCTCGGTGCATGCTCCCAGTAGTATATACATATCAAAGTATACTTATTTGGCATATACATGTTTTCCCTCTTTTTGATAATAATGCCAAATGAAAAAAAAAATATAATGTATACTTACATCTGACCAAAAATGTTTGGATGGGTTTTCTTTATAGACTTCAAGAGGTTGTCCCATTCCTCTTTCAAGTTGGTAAGAGAAATATTCTCAAGACCGACTTGTGCATGCATGTCAAAGATATTATCCAACATCGAAATCTCTAGTGTTGCTGGGTAAAAGCACAAAGTTGTGTCACGTTTCAGGACAATGTATCAGCACAGCTGAATTTGAGTATTTCTAACTAAAATTATTTTTTTTCAAACATATGGTCTAGCTAGATTCATTCTAGCTAAGTTAGATAAGTTCTTCACCTTTTCCAATTTAAAATATCTATTAAATGCATGTTTTATAACAATTACTAAAGAAATAAAATTATTTCAGAAAAGCGACGTTTCAATAACTCTTACTCTTTTTAATGATATTTTTTTACAAATATAAAAATACCCTTTTTTAGAGCACAGAGTCAAGATTATCATCATATAATTTTTATAGTATTTTAATTAGATCTAATATATTATAATTTTAAAATACTACAAGTAGGTATTTTAACATTCGAGAACAAGATGCTTCAAAAATAGAAAAAAATATTAAAGCTTATCAAAAAAATTGAAAATTTATATTTAACACTAGTGGAGAGAGTTATCTTCAAGATTGTGTAATTTATTTTCTGAATGGTGTAGATTTGATAGGGGAAATTTGACGTGAGATGAAAACTATCAATTTCAGGTATGTTCGACTTTGAATAGTTATAATAGAGAAAATATACATTGAAAACTAATTTTTCTTCTTTTCTGCACTAGCTATACATTTTATCTACGACATATTTTGAAATCAAAGAAAAAAGAGATTATTTGCATATACTTTTTTGGTGCGGACAAGACCCTCATTTTTCAGCATTTTTCAACAAGTAAAAAATGGACTTAAAAAATTTAAAAACCATGTGAATTCTTGTTCAAAAAAAATTAAAAAAATTATAGCCATAAACTTCATCCACTTTTACACATTTCATTAAGTTACATCATCTCCGAATTTTAAACATAAATGCCATTTTTATGTCATTAAAGTTAAAATTTTTGTGTGTTGTTGACCTTTTCCTTTATAAAAGTGTGACACAGCTTTGTACTATTACCCTGCTACAAGTTGTTTAGCTTTGACAATATGCGCTTAAAATTTTTTTAGGTAAAGAATGAGTTCTATTTGTAACTCTATTTCCTTAGATCTACTATCAACTGCCAGAGTTCCTAAACTTAGTGAATATGCTTTCAGAAGGCATTCGGCTCAGGGATAGCAGCTTGTGTACTCAACTTTATTTCTGGTTCTAAGCCTTTTATCTTTTCACCGACTTCTATAGTGAAAGTGTTTGAAGTACAAAGCTTGATTAGAAATTGGCAGATTATCTAGGTAATTGATTTTACCTCAGTAATGACCTCAGATAATTTTACCTTTTTCAGTGCCACTTTTGTGCTTATCCTTTCTATAAATTTGTTATGAATCTTTGATTCTGCCCATTCTTCTATTCGTTTGTCTGCATCTATATCAGGGGCATTGATTTTGTCAGTGAGTGTAGCAAGTTGATCTATAATGGGAGTATTCTCATCAATATTTGTCTTCGGTACTATCTATTGCAAAATATCCCTCACATCATTTAACACTTCTTTACATTTGTGTTCTTGCCTTAACTTCTCTTGTGTCACTTTCCTTGAACATAATTCCCCATATTTACTTAGTTCCTCGGGGCTTAGGGTTCTCGGGTCACATTTGGGTACAATTATGACTTCATCAATGGTGACTGACCCTTTTGCTTTCATCTTCTTCTTCTTCTATGCAATAGGTGACTCCTTCTCACTTATAACAATAGCTTTTTCTCCACTTTTTGGAGTATCTTTCCCAATTGACACCGTATCTTCCTTCTTTTGCTCCTCGGTAGATGGTGTGGGAGTACCGGTTGTAGTGTCAGGTGGGTTCACCTCGATCAACTTTATTTCTTCTGGTTCCTTTGTTTCTATAGACTACGCCTCTATTTTGGTAGGCTCATTTGTATTTAAAGGTTGCTCAGGTGCTTGTATCCCTATTGTATCTTTAGTTTTCTTAGGATGAGAAGCATTGGGTTGTACTTGTGAAAGTATCTTAGCTGCCTCTACAAGTACAGGTAGTTCACTCGGTAGAGATGTGAACACACTATCAGTGTCTAATGCTTCATCTTTTTTTGGTGCAATTGTAACATATTCATCATCCTCATCATCAAGATCACTGTTAGTGATGTCCTCAATGAGTGCATCATCATCAGTTTTCTTCTGCAAGTGGATCTTTACTTGATCTGGTGCATCCTGTGAAATTCTTATTTCTTCCTTTTGTTCAGTGATATCAATTACCTCGGTAACTGATATATCGGTGTCCTCTATTTCCTTTCCTTTTTTTATCATCGATGAATATACCTTTACCTTTTGAACTGTGTCTCTTCTTAGATAGTTTCAGGAATGCTTCCTATTCAGCTTTCTCTTTTGATTTCAAAATTGATGTCTGTAGAGAATCACATGTGACATCCATATCACCCACATTCTCATCCATTATTTGCATAGCTCTATTCTTGACTATAAATCTAGCCTGATAATTTGTCATGTATTCACTTACAAAAGCATAGCTAAAGTGTGAGGCTGCATGACTTAATGATCATTCTCTTTTCCTTTTCTTTGTATCTAGTGCAATAGCCCATCTCTCATTTATTTTGTCATCAAGTTCCTTCGACAATTGACATGCGAATTCCATTGGTACTCTCTTGAATTTAATCATCATCTGGATGATAGCATGTTCTAGCTTTGTCTTGTCCTCAATTGACATTTTGTCAAATTTGTCTGTGCCTGGATCTGTAAGATTTTCATTCTCAATTACATCTTCAATCATTTCTTCTATTGTACTTTCCCTGTTACAAACTAACATGAATTTATTAGGATCATTTTCAGTGTCAGTCTCCTCTATATCTTCTTTACTTCTTATGTATTTCCTCTTTTTCTTCAGTGTCTTAGCTACTTTCTTGTTCTTTCTCTTAACATATTTCCATGTTGGTGTAGCTGCTCTTCTTTTTGCTACTTTTACTATTTCTTCATTCTCAGTAGGTTGTGTTGCAGTTGATGAACGTGTCTTCATTCCTTTAGGTTCTGGTAACTACGTTTCCTATTCAACATTGGTGGGAGGAACCGGTGTGTTATCCTTTTATTTGTTTGACTCGGTCTCCTCGCTATCATAAGGCTTGTTAGCCAATTGTAACTAACCTTCAGTTGGTCCTTTAACTGGTGACTCCTTAGATGAGTCAGATGCATTTCCATATTTTGTTGTGAGATCTTTTCTCATTTTCTTTTCCCTTCTAGACATTTTTTTGATCTCTGTGTCTGTAGTGATTCATGACTTAGCTTCCTGATATACACCAAACCTACTAGCAGTGATGTCTATCGGTAATGCCAGTAATGCATTAATAGATTTCAAAGAGAAATCATGGTTCATTTCATATCCCATTGGTGCTAACCATTTTGTTCTCGGTTCTACTGCCTTTATAATAGAGTGGTCTATGCCGACTACAAAACATATATCATCTTCAAATTTACTCACTAATTCCCTTGGAATTCTACTCCTTTGTTGCATTTTTAACTTAAATTCTCTGAAGTATGCATTAAATTCCTTATTCAGATTATCTCCTAGACTTTGCATCATTTCACCAATTTGTGTAGTTATCGGTTTGTCAGATTGCCAGTTTACTTTACCGATACCATGTACATATTTTTGCAGATAGAGAAATTTACAGACAAGAAATGATCCATACTTACATGTATTGGACTTCTTTGCTTTTATTATCTTCATATTATCTTGTAGTTGGTGCAGTAGTAGTTCGGCAAGATCTACTTGGTGATCTTTCTTCACAATTTTATATGCCATGTCCACGGTGCTGCAGGGTACACTATTTGGTCTACTAGATTGAAATATCTTGTACCCAATGACATGAGCTGTGAATTTTACCACTGGGTCTTTGATGGTTTAGATTTTCAGTGCCCTACCCTCCCATTAAGATCCAGTATTATTTTCAATGTCGGGATGAGACAAACTTTGAAAGGCTTTGTCTTTGTCAGTTGTAGGGTACCCAGTAACCCTACTGATAATCTTCTTTGTAACCTCAACAGGTTTGTCTAGCCAAAATTTCCCATCATGAAATCTGCTTAGCATGATTCTTATCTAGTCATTTTCAAAAGATTGTGAGAAGTATGTAAAATAAAATAACCCTGACTCCCCAATCTTCTTGTATTTGGATTTTATCTTTCCATCTGGTCCATAGACATGTTGATAGGCAGCAATAGTCTCAAAATCACATACTTCTCTAATTTTGCAATGAATATAGGCCCTAACGTCTTCTATTAACAAAACCCTATTTGGAATACTTGAAAATGCACCCATATTATCTATTTGTGCTGCGACCTTGGGATGTGGTTTGAATTTGTCCTCGGCAAAGTTTGCCCTAACAATTAATTCTACTTCCTCAATGTTTTGCAATTTGCTTGTAGTCAATGTTGATGCCATAAATTGTTAGGGTTTCGGCAAGCAATAGATAACTAGTGTTCAATAGGTAGATGAACTTACTCGATATCATCAAAGAATTGTCATCGATTTGATCTACAGTAGCTTTGAATCTTTTCTAAAAATCTTTAGCTAGAACTCTTCTCTATAAAAATCTCTATTCTTTGAAATCGCAATGTAACAATGAACTCTATTTCATGCGTATATATAGACTTTTTGATATTCCTGGTCAAACTTTAATGCATTAAATGTGTGACCTAAATTCTGATATGAAACAGTTGTCAACTCAGTAATGTCTACAATTTCCTTTGCTTAGTTAACATAGAATTTCTTCATCGGTTTGCACTGTTGTCGGTTAACCTTGTATTGTGATCACTGATGGGTAATCAACTCTCGTTTCTTCTTTTACCGACTATGTGACATTTGTAAACTCACAACACATAAACCATAGTGCATCTTTATTCGTGTAGATTTGGTATTTGTACATCATATATAAGGAATTGTATGTAAAATGTGATCATTTAAAAGTGTCAGTTCCATACATACCTTTGTCATCTTAAGTAGAGATACTGATGTCACCCAATCCAGCGGACGAGGTTTCACCAACAGTGTTACTTGACTCAGCATTCTCATTAGATGCTTTCTTCCACATTTTTTTCCTTAACTTCATAATTTCTACAATGTTATATACACTCTCAAATATATGGTTTTCATCAGGTGCTCGGTCTCTGCAGTTCTTGCTTACATGACCGACCTTGTGATAGTGCATACATGCCATTCTTGCATTTGCCCAGTTTCTTGATTATCCAATCCGATTCTTTCTATAACATTTTGTTGCAATATGTCCATACCAACCACATACATCACAATTAGTCCATGTATTATAATCACAAACATATGAGTTACCTTGTCTTTTCGGTTGATATGGCTTTCGTTGTAGTTTCTCTTTAGGTGTCCAGACTTGTTTCATTTTTGCCTTGTAGTCCCTTTCAGTGTGACCATGCTTATTACAAGTATAGCATATTTTTTCCTTAGAAGTATTATTAGCAATCTCATTCTGCTTAGCTTTGCACTCATAAGCTGGATGTCCAATCTTACCACAGTAATAACAATATACATTGAATTTTGGAATGATAGGAGGTTTACCTTGTGCTTTGCTTATGCACACATTAGATGTATGTCATGGTTTTCCACAGTGATAACATGTCAACACTTTAGGTTTCTGACTTTGATTGTTGTTCACTTTTTCAACTTGTTGTGATGATTCTCCTTCACCAGTGTAGCCTATACCAGCTCTGCTTCCAAATCTCCTCTGATTAGTCAGGAAATCATCAATCTTTTTAGAACTATCCTCAGCTATCTTCATCATTTCATTGTGTTTCTTTTGTATCATTATTTAATTTCTCAATTTTTCATTCTCTTCTTTGAGTATTACAACATCTTAAAGTCTCTTTGCTAATTCTCCATTTGCTCGGTTCATTTATTGATTAACTATCATCATCTAATTTGATACTTGGAAGTGACGATTAGTGAGTCTCTGTATTTCACTTTCTTTTGCTTGAAGTTGTTTAGTCATCAGTCTTTGGTCTTCAATAGCCAAATTTTGATCTTGTTTAGCTTGCCTAGCATTGTTCGTGATTCCACCATTCTCACCATTTGAGATTCATGACCGATTTCAAGTGCTTTCACTTGCTCAGAAAGATGTTGATTCTTTTCAGATAAATTAGAGATTATGCTTTCAGATGCTTCCAGACCTTGAACCAACATGATCAAATATTTCATCAATAGGTTCTTCATGATAACTAATTTCATTTAGCTGAATTGCAAGGTTCTTCCTTTCAACCAGTAATTTCTTCAGTTCTTCCTTGGCTTGTTTATACTGTTCCACAAACATCTATATTTGTATCTTCTGATTCTCAAGAGTCTTGTCAAGCTTGTATCTCTCCATGACTTAGATCTTTACCCTTCAGTGGTTGGACTATTCAACAAGAGAATTGAGCTCTAATACCAATTTTTGGAATTAGAAGAAATAGGTACTGAGAGGGGAGGGGTGAATCAGTGCCTTCAAAATTTTACTTCTAAAACCTTTCAGATCTATAACTATGTACTGTGATAACTGATCAAAATAACTTGAATATAATTGCATAAATCTATCATCTAGTTAACTTGAGAAAGTAAAAAACATGAAATCAATATGACAATCACATAACACAAGTATTTTGGTAATGCAAAAACCCTTGTAAGAAGGTAAAAAATGCTCTAGGGATGACACCCACAAATTCTTCACTACTGCAAATAGAAAAGGTTTGCTTGTTAAGGCTACAAGTTTTGATCACTTTTGGTGATCTTACGCTATTAGGAGTAACATATTAGATCAGCTAGATCTACCTAGTTATAGGATTTAAACACTAATGAAGTGTGTACTTGGTTAAGAGATTTACATAAGACTGTTAAGTCTACTTTGTTAAGAGATTTATCAAAAACTCTATCACAATTGTCAGAAAGTAATAGGCAATTATCTACTAGTTGACAACTCAATTGTCTGAAACAGATCTATAAGTGCACATCAAAATATCACCTTATCTATGATGGTTCTCTACTATGTTCTTCTTGGTAGCCTTCTCTGATTCTACTCAATCTGATATCCTTTGTACTCTATTCTGCTTGGTAAACTGATTGTCTTGAAGTTAGGCAATGTCTTCAAGTGCTCCGTGATTCATATATATTAGTTCACCAATCTTATAAAATGGTGTGAACTTACACAATATATAGTGTTTTATTTTTGCTACTATAGCAAAAATTAGGTTACAAGAATAATCATAACCCTAAGATCTATGATGCAAAATAACCTAGATCAACTATTACAATAAGATAAACATTACATTTAATGAGTATCTTTTACAATAAATGCTCCTCGATCTTGGTAAACCATTTTACGATCTGTTGTAACTATTTGCATAGAAGAATGTGCCATTTTAGATTACTATTCCATTTTTTGTGATCACCGGTCAACACTATATAATCTACTCAGTGTATACTGCGATGCTCAGTGTAAAGGCTTTACCGACTGCTCTGTCTTACTTCTGGTTATCGACCAACTCAATATAAGTAACTGACCGACCTGTTTACTATCCTTTGATACTAATGACAACCTTAAATGTTCAATAGAGATTAACACTCTCCAATAGGTGTGTGCAACTTTTCCTTCTATCATAATGGTGCACGCTGTATCAAGGATGATCCTCTTCCTTCTCTCTGCAATTTCATTCTGCTGAGGGGTTCTAGGTGCACTTAACTATCTCTTTATGCCATGTTCTTCATATTATTCATAGAATCTGTCAGAGGTGAATTCTCCTCCTCTATCTGATCTCAAATATTTTATCTTTAATCCAAATTCATTCTCAACCTTAGCTTTGAATATTTTGAACTTCTCAAAAGCTTCTGACTTATCTTTTAAGAATGCAACCCACATCATCCTAGTATAATCATCAACAAACAAAATGAAATACCTTTCACCATAGTATGATCTTGTTTGAGTTGGACTACATAGGTCTGTATGAATCAGATCCAACTTGTTCTCTGCTGAATTCTGGTTGCTCCTAAATGAATTTCTCACATGCTTCCCCATCACACATTCCCTGCATATAGTATCAACTAGCTTTTCTATTCTAGGTAGATCTCTTACTTCCTTTACATTGCTTATCTTTACTATGTTATCAAAATTTATATGACATAGTCTTTTATGGCATAACCAACTGTCATCAACTTTAGCAACAAAACAACTTACCTCTTAATTGATTTGAAAAAAATTACCTCTTGTCTTTGTGCTTGATGCAATCATAACACCATCTTTGTTGTTAATGATGCATTTTTCATCTTTGAACTCCAACTGATAGCCTTTTCCAAGTAACTATCCAACACTGAGAAGGTTATGTTTCAAATCATCAACATAAAGAACATCATCAGTACTGTTCTTTCCATCCAAAGTGATGGCTCCTCTATCAACTATAGGTTTAGGAGTGTTGTCTCCAAATTTGACCATACCTCCATTGTATTTGTCCAAATGAAAAAACCTACATTTATCACCTATCATGTGATGTGAACAACCACTGTCTATAAGCCAGTCTGTCCTTATATCTACTTGGGAAATCAATGTTAGCTCTTGATTTACTTTCTCATCTTTAGGAACTGACTTACTATTCATTTTGTCTACAATAGCAATGAATCCAATTTCTTCTTCACCAGATTCTTCATCTAAAACTCCATCTCTAGCATAGTACCATTCCCTAGAATACTTAGGCTTGTAATCCTTTTTGAACTTTCTATCTCTAGTGGGACACTTAGATGCAAAGTGACCAATCTTATTACATGAAAAGCACTTAAATGGTAATTGACCTTCATATTTTCCTTTTCCTTTCTTTTCTCTTTTGGCAACCATAGAAATAAAATCATCTAGTGTTTTATCTTTATCATCATCATAAAAATTACCAGAAGTGTTTGTAGATTTCTTACCATGAATTGTTTCTTTGAAGGTTGTCTCACTCTTTGGTTTTGTCTTCAATCTTGAAATCTCAAAAGCTAAGATCTTGGTGATCAAGGTCTCTCTCTTGAAATTTGATGTAAGTTGCATGGTCTCATCAAGGATATTGATCTTGCTTTCATATTTTGGAGTAAGAGTAGTCATCACTTTATCCATAATGTCCTCCTCTGATATCTCTCCACCATTGTTCCTTATTCCAGCAACTGATTCATTTATCATCTAATTGCAAGCTTTGATGTTTTCTTCAGGAAGCATCTCTAATGCATTGTATCTTTTCTTCCATGTCTTTTTGTGTGCATCCTTTTCTTGTTTGTCTCCTTCAAATGTGTCTTCTAGGTGCTTCCATATTTTGTGGGCTGTATCTACCTTTTTTACTTCTAAAAATTCACCATCAGATAGGGAACTAATAAGGGCTTCTTTAGCAATAGCATTATGATGAAACAATTCCTTTTGTATGTCAATGGCATCATCTTTTCCAAGGTCTTCTAAGGTAGGAATCTTGGTTTCTTTGATGAATACATTTAAAACTTCAAAAGCAATGCACTGCAAATGAGTTACCATCTTGTTCTTCCAATCAAGATAATTCTCTCCATTGAACTTAGGAGTTTCTTTCCTGAAGTATGCCATCTAATCAACCTCAAGTTGTTAAACTTTCTCTCTGAGGTAGTTGGCTCTGATACCAACTATTAGGAATAGTCCCAAGAGATAACTAAGAGGGGGGGGGTGAATGTGTTATTTACAAGATTCAATTCTTTATCCAATTAAGTATACTTAAACATAAAGCATAAACACAATGAAAGAACACTTGAACACAACACCAATATTTTGGTTACGGGGAGACCCATATAGGTAAAAACCCCAGTGGGACTTGATACCCACTAATATTCTATACTAGTGTATAATGATCCTTGTTAGAAGGTCCTTTACCCTGTTAGGAGTAGCTTTACAATATATTAAGTATAGTAGACCTGGTCAAGGGTTAAACCCTATTAGGAGTCTTTTACAATTTTCCCTCTTAGGGGAGAGGACACACTATCTAAGAGCTCACTAGTCAAATGGGCGAAGGCTACAACCTTCTGAATAACAGATACACACTATATCTGGATCTTGGTGAGCTGCGCTCTGACCTACTATCTAGATTAGTTCCAATGAATAGAACAAGTACTTTACTTGGTCACATAGACCTTCTTCTGATGGCTCAACACTTCACACTCTGCTCTGCTCTTCTTAATCAACCATCAACCACACTCTAGCAATCACAAATGACTACCTATAAATATCTTTCCTGCAAATAATATAATCAAGTCGACCTATTAGAACCATCTTGAAATCATATTAGAGAAACCATAATAAACTCCAACAAATATTATGTCAGCTCTACTATGCACGCAACTCATTATGGGACCTGTCTAATTAAATAATTGTAGACGCACGCTACACACTGTCGACTCTACCAAAACAATTGGAACTTTCTCTATAAGCTGAATTAACTTATGTGCTCTTAACCTAACATCAATAACATTTCTCCAAGCTTAACTCCAAGGGCGCATACCCTCAAGATAGGTGTAACTCAAAAACAAATAAAATCTATGTTGGCTCTTCTGAACAAACATAAGAAACTACTACTGGTGAATAGTGATTGCATAACTTCACTTGCATTCATCATCAGACTTGTTGGTTAGAAATCTCATCTTTTGTTTTTTGACCTAAATTTATGGATGATCTTGAAAAAATTATAGTCTTTAGGGTTTGCTAGGTCTAATTGCCTTTGAAAAATCATAAAACCCTAGATTAGGTTGTCAGTGTTCTAATTCTCTATTAGTTTTTCGGATGACTTAAGTCTCAAATTTCCATGTGCGCTTCTATTTTCCTCTTAGTCACTGAGTCTCCTTAAGGTTTAGGAATATTCCTATTTGTCTAGCGAATGCCTGTAAGACTTTGTCGCCTGATCTCATGAGCTTTTCAGAATATTCCTTATTATCTAACGACTTAGAATTTACCCTTTAGTCTCTAGATCTCGCAATGATAGTCCTAAGATCTAGCGACTACTATATTTGATTTGTCACTAAGAGACTATAGTCACATAATCTCCAAATCATTTTTTCCTATGGTCAGGAGATCTCTCAATGATTTATCTAAGTGGCCTTTTATTCAGTGATCATGAGTTTTCTCTTTGGTCGTTGAATCTCGAGATGGAACAATGGTTTTCCTTGGCGGTTGTCTCTGAATCTCAAAATAATATGACAGTTTATCTTTCCATTTAGTGATTGAGATTTTTGTTGGTCACGTGATCTAGTGATGTTGGTAGCTATCTCTCTAGTAGTTAGTTATTCTGCAATGCAATTGTCGCTAGATCTCTGAATATGGTGGTTAGGTGACAAAGGATTGTTATATTTGTTGAGAACGGTCAATGATTTTTGATTGTGTGGATGGCACTTGATCTCCAGTCTTAACCCAAAGTGAAGAAATGTTCTCACGACTTGGAGAATGCCTCAGTAGTGTGATCTTGGGATTAAACCCTAGTTAAGTAAAAGATTGTGAGATTTAGCAAAGCTCTTTGTTGCCAAGTCTCCAGATGTGCCAGAGGTCAAGTGAGGGTTAACGATGTGGTTAAGACCTAGTAGTTATGATTATTTTCAGTGATTTAGTGATTGTGTGGTCATGTGATCTCAAGTTCCTAATAGTTAAGTGGTAAACATCCAGTGATTCAGTGACACAGTTTTCTCAGGGTCGCGGGATTAGGTGGTTAGTTATGAAATCTTCTCATGACTTAATGTGGACCGTTGGATGAATTGAAGGATGAGATCGATGGTGGTCACATGATCTCAAGAAAGAATTCAAATAGTTAAAGCTTAATGAGATTATGAGACTTTAGGTTTGTCACCAGATCTCCAGGTCGAGTGATCGTTGAAAGTTTTTGAAGACAAATATATTACCGCGACTATAGTTATTGACTATAGTCGCTAGTTCTCAGAACATAATAAATTAAATATATCACTTGCTTTAGTCGCTAGATCTCCAGATGGTCGGGTCACTTGATCTCAGAATGAATTTTGAAAAGTCAAAATTATTCCGTGACTACAAGATTTCCTCTTAGTCGCCAGATCTCAGAATAGCTTTCTAAAGTGCCAAATTTGTAAAAATGACTATGTGTCTTTTTCTTTAGTTGCTAGATCACGGAATGTTCAAATTTAAAATTTTTCATCTATGGCTAGTAATTTGAAACTTTGTGCATGCTGAAGTAATGGTAGAAGTGACCTTTTGTTGGCTAGAGATGTCAGACGTGGTGGCGCATTCAATGCTACAGGTTAAAACAACTAGAGGCAGCTCATTTGAGAGTTACGAAGCTTATTGAAGAAGTACAGAGCGCTAGGTTTTCTAAGCTTTCCGGACTTGCAGTGTGATCAGAAAATTTGCAGAAGAATTTCCAGAGCTACAGTCAGGATGAGTCAGATGACAACAAGTGGAGCTTCTACCAGCCGAGGGTCAAAGGAGAAAGTTAAGGAAAGTTTTTCAAATGAATTTCTCACTCTCTTGCTTGGTTCTTCTTAGAAAAAAAAGGTAAGTGATGACATTTTTGTTGATGACTTAGGTTATTGTAGGGATGCTAAAACTCTAGAAATCATAGGCATGTGCCTGTTTACATATTTCTACAAGAACTATGATAGTGTCATACTGGTTTCAAACCCTTGGACTTTAGGGTTGGCCAAGTTAATTGTCCCAGAGGTTTTTCTAGATGTGGACTTGCTCCTCATGCTCTCTCAAAGATATGATCCTCTCTCAAAGACTATTAGAAAAGAGGATGGTTCACCCTTGATAGTCTTAGACTGAAATTCTTTCATGAATGCCTTCGGGATTCAGTTTCCAATGGCTACAAAAATCAACTTATAGGCCTTGGAAAATAGATATGTTAGAGAGGCTGCTCTGGTCAGGGAGATTAAGAATCACATGCCGAAGGAGAATAAAAATTATATTGCACTTCTGGCTGGATCGATTTCATATGCCTATAAAGACCTGAAGTTTTACATGAAGTACATTGCATATGGGATATGCTAGGTTTTGGGAATTGATGCGGGTCCTGAGAGGATTACATCTGATATTTTGATGTTGGTGATGGATTCACAAAGCTATATGGTGAGAAAAGGGTATGACTTTATTGGTTATATCATAAACAAGATGCATGAGGGTTTTCTTTCTTTGAAGAATTTCACCTCTGGTTCTCAACCTAGGTTCATGCATTACTCCCTGCTAATGCATCTAATTATGTATCACAATTATGGTCTGATTAATTTGGATGATCTCAAACCACAAATGATGTGGAATGGACAGCCTAACCCAGTTCAGTTTTGGTTAGGAGTCTGGAGCCCTTTGTGCCCTAGGCAAGATTTTAGTGCTTTTGAGAACTGGATTGTGTTCCCCATTCTTCGGGGTTTTGGTGTGAACTACTCAAGATTACCCACCAAGGTCCTGTAGTTGGTGAGACCCCAAAAATTCATGCATAATTGGACCAAGGGTCACAATTGGGGAGATATTTACTATGAGACAAGTGATACAATGATTAGGGTTTATGGATGCCCTCAGCCTCCTCATCTACTCCCATTCTATGTACCACCAAGAGTTGCATTTTTAGAGTTTGTCTGGCAACTCATGTTCACAGAAAGAGAACACTTGGCTTCCCACAGAAAGGGGACTCTCACTCCTCGGCACTTCAGGGTGCATTATATTACAATTGGAAAGGGAGAATTTAGTAAAGTAAATGATTGGTTAGAGAAGTACAAGATGTTTGTAGCACCACATAGGTATTTGGATATAGAAGGTTTCATGGCTACTGCAAGGAAGTACTACATGCCCACCATTCCTTTCAAATAAGTTACATGAGGAGTATCCTGAAGAAGATGTGATCAGAAACATCATTGAGGATGATGAGGTGGATAAAAGAATTAGGAAATTGGATCGGTTACATAAAATTGAGAATGATTTTAAAGGAAAAGGACTGGTATTTGGGGGTTTCTTTCCTACTTTGCCTTACCTTCAAAGACTTGAGCAAATGATGGCTCAATTTGACACACTTATTGAATCCATGAGGGATCAAATTGATGATGCTAATTAGGGCAAAAATGCCCATTCAGAATCAGAATGTGATGAGGATAGTGATGGTGGCTACCCCATATATAGTCCACCCACTATGGAACAACCAATGGCCAAAGGGCCTGGGGAGGGGAAAGAAAATCTAGATCTTGCTGAATTGCCCAGCTCTGGGGATACTCCTGAGCCTCAAAAGAAAAATCAAAAGTTGTTAACTGGTGAGCCTTCAAAGAGGAGGAAGAAAGATAGAGTGAGTGCCCTATACACAGGGACTAGCTTTCATCACCATGAAATTAGGAAAGCAGTCAAAGAGGCTAAAAGGCAATAGAAGTATGAAACAAAAGATGTAGAGTTGCCTCTGGCTTTAGGCCAGGATGAAAGATTAATTGAGCAAGATGCTTTCATGAAGGATGATAGTTTTGTGAAATCTAAGGAATTCAAAAGTTTCTTGCTATGGCATAAGCAATAATAGGTGGGTTCAAGTCTACAAATAATTGAGGAGGGTCAAGTGCCAGATGAGGCATTACAAAAACTAAAAGAATATGACCCTGAGGAGGAAAATCTTACTCCAGATGAGGCTAGGGAATTAGCGAGAAAAAGTAATATGTTGCTTGTGTCAGGGTGGAGTTTGTATACTGACTTCATAATAGATCAAATAAATAGACAAGAAGATGTTACTTTGTCTTTTGAGACCCAAGTAGGTGACATAATAAGAGGATTTGGGTATAGCCCAAAAATTTAGGCCTTGGCCATGTGGAGTCTATATCCAAAGGACAAGAAACCAAAAATTTTGAATGTAAAAGAACAAATGAAGGGAGATAAAATAGTGTGGTCAATCCACAATACAGGGGACCTGGAAATTTCTCAGGTTTTGACCCAATTTGCAAGATTAAATGAGGATAAATATAAATAGCTATCAGAGAGCTATGGCAACCTCTTGGAGGATTTCAATGCCCTAGTGAAGGATAGGGACTTGCAGATAATAAAAGTCATAGCATTAGAGAAGCAGGTGGAGGAACTACAATTGCAAATTATAAATACCCTTGTAGTAGCCCCTAAACTTCCTAAAGAGCTAGTGGCAATAGAGGCACAAGGAATGATAGATGAGGAGGTGGCAGCAAAATTGAAAAAGATCAATGATGAAAAGAATGAGGCAGTATTGCAGGCCCTTCTGGGTGTTTTGCAGCATAGATTGAACATAATCAAGGATAAATTTGACCTGGTTTATAATTCTTATGGAAAATTGCTAGAATTGCAAAAAGAGGTCAACAGTTATGTGCAAATTTTGAGTGAGTTGCATACAGTGTGGTCTGTCAGGGCACCACTTTTTGAGAGATTGATTTTTGCTCAATCTATGGGGAGTGACATATCGAAGACAGTTGTAGGAGTTGGTGAGGAGATTGACAGAATTAAAGCCATTTTACCTCTTTTCAAGGGTAAGGCAAATTTGATTGAGGCTAAGATAGCCATGCTCAACTCCTGTAGCAATAGATTCATGCCCTCAATTTTGAGTATAGATGGGACAGTGAAGAGCCTTTATAATTGGAGATCGGGTGCTAATCTTCTACTGCCTAGGAAAGAGGCATTTTTATGTGAGAATAATAATGTCAATTTAGAGAGCTTCAATAAGGCCTTAGATGAAGCCATCAAAGAAGAGGTTGACCTCACCAAGTTTGTGTCAGATGTCAAGGCAATTATGGATGCCAGATGGGAGAGACAAAAATCCCAACTACAACTTGTCCAAGGTTTTAATTGGCCGTCAGAGGAACAAGTAACTGCATTGGATGAAAAGATAAAGCCCAAAAAGGCTAGATCTGCCGTAGTTGATTTGGATATTTTGGAAGAAGATTGAAAGGATATCTGACACACCGGACACCTGATCCAAGGAATACAAGATTAATAAGCTATCATTCAAGAATGGTGTAGGTTAGCCTGAAATGGTGGTCACCATTTCTCATTGAAATCAAGGAGCTATTATAAATATTTGCAGTTGAGGGTGTCAGTTTTTGAGCAGCCAAAGATGTACCATAATTTGAGAAAGTTTTGTCCTTTCACCACTTGTGGGTTGGTTGTATATTTTGTTGTATTTTTATGTTTTAATAGGAGTTAGGTTTTCCAACCACCCGAAGGTTGTTGCATTCCCATTAATGAGGGAATTCCAACGTGGTTGTGAGAAGGCTATATAGAGTTGCAAGCTCATTTTTGTAAGGGGTTGGTAGAAAAAGGAGAGAGATTGAAAAGATATAAAAAACAAAACCGGATTGCTTAGAAGCAAATCACCAAGCTTTGTGCCTGGTCTTCTGAGTGATGGAATTGTGAATGTAAGTGGCAAGTTGATTTTAATACAAAAAAACTACAACTTCTACCATATATTGTTGTTGTCTCTTTGCTTATGTATTTTACTCTTGTATGTTTTTCATTTTAGGCATTTGAAATATACCAAGTTGTAAGGCATCCTACTTGACTGTTTTATGAGCTTCTTTCAAGAAAAGAATTAAATGTGCTTATATTTCATCTTGGAGAGTAAATATATTTGTATGGATCTTTGATGATAACAATATTTGGTTAACAGAATAGTTTGTAAGTCAACCTATTTGGAGTTGTAGTAGTGTGTAAGGCATACTGTTGTGTTTCTTTTAGGGTTTACTTGTTGATTTGCATTGTGATTTTGTTACCCTTAGGATTAGGCACTGGTTTGGTATTTGTTTCTCACAAGTTGTATCTTTCATTAATCTTAGAGAAGAAGTTGAAACATTCACATTATTTATCAATACCTTTTTATTTTTATGTTTATTGCACTTGATAAAATGGACTATGCCCAGGGCATTTAGTTCATATTTCTTGATTCTACAAAGAGAGAATCATATTAGGTTGTCCCTCCTTAAAAGGAAGAAGGATGAGAATCCTTACAGCACTAATTATTGCTTCACTTATAGTCACACTTTTTCTAGTTAAAGTTTGCATTAAAGTGATTACAGTCATATGCAAAGTGTTCTATAGGTTTATGCATTAAGAAGACTAGAAGCTCATTAGTGTCCACTCATAAGAATACTGCAAAGGCAGTCATCATTAAAAGGTAATACCTGCCTGAGTCTGTGGAGCTCAAAAATGAAGGAGGATCTTATCCAATCCTCAGCAATCAGGTCTTTCTCTTGTGGGAATCAGTCTCAAGGAAAAAAGTTCAAGTATTATTTTATCTCCTACAAGAAAAATCCCTAAAAAGACTATGCATCCATAACTAAAACATCACTAACATGTCTTCAATATATATCTAAGTGTGCAAGGCTCCATGATAACTATACAGACAACCATACATAGAACACTGTCTGTTACTCTATTAGGAACACTACTGACACTAGTGGCTATATAACTATCTATACTAATAGTTAACCTTTGCACCCATGATATCATGCTGATATCATGTCCATGATACATATACTGAAAGCTTACTACATAAGACTTCCATGCATGCTACTTTCCATATGTTGTCATCAATGACAAACATACAGTCAGTACTGGCCTGCTGGCAAATCTCCAACAAAATGAAGAGTCAATAAATTACTAGTTATCATTTAGTACTTTCTTGCTATCATCTATTTTGTTTAATCTAGTTTATAGTCCTAAAAGTGTCATATGTTACTGGATTAGGAACACCCACCTTGGTTTTGCAAAGCCAGAAGTGAAAAGGGTAGTCTTGTCGCTATAGTTGGTCTAGTTACTTACTGATATCCCCATATTTGCAACTAAATACTTCTCAAAATTAGTCTTGGGTATATTGGTGTCTCTTGGAGTGTAAAATCCTTTTTCAGGAACCAACAAGATGGAAACTCTATTGGGGAGAACATAACAAAGTAAAATCTTTTGAGAATCTTTGGTTATGGTTACATTATAGATTATCAATATTATTGAGGATTATATCATCCCAAAGTCTTGGTTGAAAGTATAGAGTTAGATTCAAAGTTTTTAAATCATCTCACCTAGTTGTGAGTGGCGACTCTGAGATCTTTGTTTGATCAGTGCAATCTCTGATAAATAACGTGTAAAATCCTATTGAAGTTTTGTGTTGATTGGAAGGAGATACAAAAATAAGTAAAATATTTTCCTCTTCAAGGAGGTGGTGACTCTACAAAGAAAAGAACCTAATGGAGCTGCAAAGAAGGCTCTAGGTCTACCCTTCTTCCCAATCAACAAGATAAGTTTCAATTGTAGTACTTCCAAGTATTTTGATTTTCATGTGCCTTTCTTTTATGAAAATCAGTAGTGATGAATGTTTCCCTATCAAGTGTTCAACACTAGTGTAAAGGGAAGATTGAGATAATATGAGTGGTTCTCATCTTGTTTCAAATCAGATGGATAACCATGGGGAAAGCTAGTCTAGAAGACTATGTTTTATCAAGATGGAAAGCTAGTCTGAATCGACATTAGAGCATGTCCTAGCATTCTTCATATTTGTTGTGAAATATTAGATTTATGAGGAGGGTGTTAGTATGATATTTCTTGGGAGATCCCTTAAAGGGGTTGCATCTGATTGGTACTTGAATTTACCTCCAAAATGCATCTCTTCATTGACTGATTTCAAGTGATTTTTCTTAGAAGAATTTGTTGATGATGATGAATGGAATAAGTTACTAAAGGATCATCAGAAAGAAAAGAATACAAGTTGTATTCCAGAGAAATCCATGTTTAATGCTGAAGGTATTTCTCAGAATGATAATTTTATGTCTAAGGAGTATTCAGATTGTAGTAGTGAGTAGGAATTAGAATCATTGTATGCAAGATCTTCAACTTGTTCAGAGATGTCTGAATTTGAAAGGCAAGATTATTTGAGTGAAGATACCAGGGATGATTTGGTATCCCCTTTTCTTAATAGTGATGAGATCTCTGATTTTTTGATAGTTGAATACAATAAATGTACACATCTATGTTGTCAGCAAATATTATACCCTATTGATATATCCTTTGACACTGATAATGAGGCAAGTGTTCAAAGTGATGAATATGATCCATGTTTGTTAGAGTTCCCCTCATGTAGTGAATCCACAAAAGAAGAGGTTGAAAGCTATGATAGTGTGTTTCCCTATCATAAGGATTCTAGTGATGAGCAAGTTTCTTGTTCATATCCTTTTCCTTCTTTTGCCAAATATGATAGTGAATGTGAAAATATTGAGGACTTTGTCTTCAATGATTGGGATAGAAAATATTATGATGAAAACAGTGATGCAGATCTGTTGTCCCATTGTCACAAAATTTGTGAAAGAGACCTTCACTTGGTTCATGATGTAGTTCATGAGGATATCAAGGAGGAACCAAGTTTCTCAATAGCTGAAGCAATGCATGAAGGTAAATTTGAGGATCCAAGTCCTTCTAAGCCAGGTAATTTTGTAGTAATGCATGACAATAACTATATTATATTTTTTGATACATTACTAGATAAATTTTTTATTCCAAGTCATCAGGTAGAAGTAAATGATACTCCATACTTCTTGGAGTATGAATATGATCATTATGACTAGAAAAACATGGGTAGTGATCAATACAGTTTTATTCTTCAGCCCCTGAGTATCCACATTTGTTGGCAGCAAGATTGTCATGACACTTTCAGGTGGCTAGTTACATATGTGGATGAAAATTAGACCTTTGACTCAGGATGGTTTTGATTTTCCTTTGGTGGCCTAGGGCCACCAAGTAAAGGTTTGGTCTTGTAAGATAATTGTAAATATTTCCTTTCAGTTGTGTGTTTCCCTTCCTATTTCTCTAGATTGTTTGCCAATTTTTGAGGAGGTTCCCTGTCAGTTTTTGTCTACTGGGTGGTCTTCTTTTCCTAGAAATTCCAAATTCTTCCATGGGCACAAGTTACCCATCACCCCTAGTAGGAGCCACTATTAGCCCATTTTCCCGTCATAGCAAAAATCCTAAGAAAATGGTTTTATCCTGTGCAAACCCCTAGGAAGTTGTCTTGCCCTTGCTGCAACACTGTTTTAATCTACCAAGAAGATGTGTAAGGTTTTATAGCTTGCAAGCTTATCCATGGACAATTCAAGATGTGGCCAAGCTCCAGTTCAGATCTCATGTGCTCAAGTGTAAGAACTAGAGAGATATTGCATTTTTAAGGTTTGAGAAATATGTCAAAATTCATGTCCTAGGGCTTCATGAAATTGCTTAAGTCCAAAAACCCTAGCCAAAGTCTATTTTCTCATTACCTTTTCGAGCCACTTAAGTCCCATTCTGCACACATCTAATTTCCTTGCCTAGGTTGTTAAGTCTTCTATTCAGCGACTTGGCGTCTAAGTTTTCACGTATTCTCTTGTTCTGGGCGGTTAGTGCTCTAACATCTAATGACCTAGTGAATGGTTAATATTTCCTTTAGTCACTGATTCTCCAAATGATCCAGTCAAGTATGCTAGCACTTAGAGATTAAACAGGGACCATAGATGTAGATCAAGATCAATGGTTGGCGCTGATTCCCTAGATTTAACCTATAGTAAAGAAGTGATTCAATGATCACGTGAAGTCCTTTGTTCACATAATCTCTAGATGGGCTTGGGTTAAGTTAGGGTCAGAGAAATGTTAGTCTGAGGTGGTTAATTTTATCATTCATCAATCTAGTGACTGAGGCTTTCGCAAGGTCTCTTGATTTAACCTGAGGTCAAGCATTTATCTGGTGAATGTGAGATTGCTCAGCTGCATTTATCTCTAGACCAGACCAGGGTTAAGGTTTTTATTTAGTGACTTGGAGAATGCCTTTAGTCATGTGTTCATTGAATGACTTGAGGTTAAAGGTTGCTTGCTGAGGTTAAGATAAAGACTTTGTAGGTCCAATAAGGTCTAACAGTGGTTGTGATGTTGCAAAGGAAAAGTGCTTGAAAGATAATGATCACAGGATTGTGATGGTCGTCCAATCCTCAAACTGATAAAGACCAATGAAGCAGTGGGTCGAGATGCCAGGTGTTGCTAAGGTGCTCAATTCTGATTGGTTGCTAGGAAAAGATGATGTGGCCAGATACTTTAAAAAGTTAAATTGACTATTATGTCCATTTATGTGAACCACACGATCTGTCGGGAAAGAGATGAATTGATGACCATGTTTTAAAATGGATTTGTTAACGATTGCTGCCAGGATTTGAATCTTTTGCCATGATTTCTATGGGGTTTTGAACAGTGAAATAGATAAAACAAAGCTAGATCAGATTTGATTTTCTAGGAAAGTTGCAAGTAAAGAAATGATGAAGAAGATATTGGTAGCCATCATGTGCTAATTTTGTTTCCTGGGGTGCCATGCTGAGTTAATTCAGAGGGCTGCTATTAGAAAAGAGTGGATAGGGTTTTGATTATTTCTCTATTCTGATTCATGCAAGTTTCCTCTTGTTGGTTCTGGTATTTAATTTTGTTTTGTCTACAACAAGAAATCAGTCAAATTTGTATATTACTGTTAGCCTATGATTGTGAAACCTAAATAATTATACATCAGATTTGATCTGATCCTTCATGGGTATTTCTTGTTGTATATGGTTGTTGAAGTTTGAATTTTTCCCTAAATGATCTTTTTCTTGTTGCAATCCTTGTTTCTATAAAATGATTTTTTTGATCATTTAAAAGTAGTTGTTGGCTAGTTGAAAATTCTTGAACATAGGAGGCTGAAAAGTTGAATGTGCATCCTCATTCCAGAGTACACTTTTTTATAGTTGTATCAGTACAAGGGAAAAACCTTCTTTCATCTTTTGCATATTGTATAAGGTATTTCCTAAATCAAATTGTAATACAAGGATTTGAATCCTCATACTTAATATAGCTTCTCATTCTTAGACCTCTCCTTTGGTTGTACTTCTTGAGTTTTGGATTTTTTGGTTCATTTCTTAGAGTTTATCTATGTATATGTTTTATCTCTCATCCTTGATCTAGGATTAGGTTAAAAGTCTCTGAGTGAAGCATAGATTCATTTGGTTCAACATGAAGGATGTTTGTAAGTAGTGTAAGAGTCTAGTTTTCTATGCTTATGGCTTGGAATCTCTGATGAATATAGTAGTTGTTCTTGTATTCTATGTTTGCTTTACGTATAATGCCCAATGGTTAAGGCACTGATTAGAAACTAGTACCTCTCATGGTGTTACAAGTGTGGCATGGTTGTTTATATTCTGCAAGAAACCTAAATCAAAATCTTTTCTATTCTTTTATGTTCATGGTTACATGGTCTCAGTTCCACCATAGCAATGAAGAGTCAATTAATGACTAGTTATCATTCAGTACTTTCTTGCTATCATCTTCTTTGTTCAATCCATTTTAAAGTCCTAAAAGTGCCATATGTTATTGGATTAGGTACACCCATCTTGGTTTTGCAGAGCCAGAAGTGAAGAGGGTAGTGTTGTCCCTATAGTTGGTCCAGTTACCTACTGATATCCCCATATTTGGAACTAACCACTCCTCAAAATTAGTCTTAGGTATATCAGTGTCTCTTAGAGTGTAAAATATTTTTTAGGAACCAACAAGTGTGACATGGCTCAATCAGACTATGCCATGCGACATACGAAGTAGATACGTAGGCTGCCACCTAAGCCATATGTTCCCCACTCTACCAATGCCACATGGTGCACTCCAGACCACCACATAAGCATCCAAGGCCACATTATTAGTATGGTCCCTAATGTCAGCAACACAGAACCCCTGCATCATCATCTAGTAACTAGCCACATCAGCCAAAGGTGATATTTTTTTGCTAATGTCATCATTTGTCGAGCCTAAATTTGATAGCCATCCAATCATCAAGACATGAAAAATTCTACATTTTGTGATGTCCATATGACCGTAAAATTTAACATCACTCTTTGCTGACATCATCAGGGTTTGGAATATTTTTTCCATCACCATTTGAGTTTTTCATTTTGCAGTCCAACTTCAAAGGGCCATATCTTGCTCATTTTTGCTCCTTTTCTTGAGCAATGTTTTTTGAAATTGGGTAGAATTTCCTAAAGAATCTAGTGGTGGTATTATTTTTGTGATTTGGTGGCCAGATTTATCATAAATTATAGATTTTGTTGACTATTCCTGCATGTTCCTGATTTCTGCAACTTCTAGGGCTTTGTTTTGGGCACGTATGATAACATTTTAAGATGAATTTTTTTTTTAAAGTGCATGATTTTTGGTCTACTTTCCAGATCTACAATCATTTTTTAGTGATTTTTGGTGGATATATTATTTTCATAAATAGGTCATTATGGGGATATATTTTCACTTGGTTAATCCTTGGATTTCAATTTTCTGATTTGCATCAGTCATTTGAAGGAGTTAGCAATAGTTATCAGTCATTATTTGGTTGTATTATGGATAATTCAAAGGTCAAAATCCTCACTCCATATAACTACCATGAATGGAAATTATCTTTAAGTGATCATTTTTTGAGTATTGGATTGCTTAGAATGACTCTTGGGCAGGATCAAGAACCTCAAGCAGGTTTTGTAGAAAGGTGAAAATGGTTTGAGCAAAGGGATAAAGCACTTGGCTCTCTTAGATCATCCATCTCTCTTGATTTTCACTTTCATATTGTATCTTGCACACATCCTCATGATGCTTGGGTCATATTCGAAAGACTCTTTGGTAAACCCGATAAAATGAAAAAATTTAGATTAGAGAATGAGCTCATAGGTCTAAATCCTAGTGATTTTGACAACATTCAAGACTTTTTCTCTAAGTTCAATTATATTAGATTAGATATTTCTACAAGTGGAATTATTAAAGGGGATGAACAGTTGATCTTTTTTATTCTTTCCAAGCTAGGTCCTGATTATTCTATCTTTGTTTCTACATTCTATGCTACTATGGATGCTCTTGGTAGTGCATACAAATTGACCTCTCTTGATGAATTTGCAACACAACTCACATGGTAACGAGAAAATTTGGCACACATGGGTCAATTGAAGCCTTCCACACATCAAGCATTGATTTCAAGTGAGTCTACATCAAAGGCTTCTAATGGAAATGGAAAGAAACAACATAAGGATCCTAAGCCTCATGACAAAAGCAATGAATGTCCTTCACACAATAGTACTGAATCCAAGTCTTCTTCAAGAAAGGAATCATGTAGAAGAAAGAGGGATAAATATGCTTATTGTAAAAAGATAGGACATGATGAGCATAAGTGTTTTCAAAAGAAGATTGATGAGCTAACTCACATTATTCAGAAGCAAAACATTAAGTTTCCCTCATTAGTGTCTTCTCCTTCTACACATTTAGAAGCTTCTACATCTCCATCATCATCTAAAGATAAAGGTAAAGGACAAGCAATTTTGGCTTCCACACATCCTAAGCAAGGTAAATGGCTTCTTGATTCAGGTGCATCACATCTTATGGCATCTTCTATGGATATGTTTTCTTCTATTGAGCCTTGTAATTCTCCTAAAATTTTGATGGGTAACAACACATTCATGAGAGTTTGCGAGAAAGGTTCTATTCCTATGGGAGAGGGGACATTTAATGATGTTCTTTGTGTACCATTCTTGACCACTAATCTCCTTTCTATTTACCAAATTACACATGGAGCACAAGGTAAAAGTGTTGAGTTCACTCTTGATTTTGTCTATATTAGGGACATGGAGACTAGAGATGTCATAGCTATGAGAGTTTTTGATCATACATCACGCTTGCATTCTTTTTCACATTTTTTTGTTGATGATGATGATGATATTCATGATGTACACATCTCTTATCCAAGGAAAAATTATGAGGAGAACTTTGGGCACTTGAATCAATTTTTTGTTGAGACAAGTGTTGAGCTTTTTACTCCTCAACCTCCTACTTCTTTAGACATGGGCTCTACTTGTAATACCCCAAAAATGGGCTATAGGTTCATTAACCTCCTATATTGACATATCGAATGAAATCGACATCAAAGTCCTAACCTAAGGCACATCTACACATTATCGAATCCTAATTGATTATCATAAATTCTGCATCAGGGAATATTCCTAGTAATATTCCTAATTATCCTAATTATCTTTGATTTAATGATTATTTGGCAATAAATCCTATTTATCCTAAAGTTTGATTAATTGAATATTCTCAATATTTAATTAATTAGATTTAATACTGCCACTTAATTATTTAATTGAAGTTAATTATATTTATTCCTAAATTGTATTATTTAATTTTGACTATAAATCCAAAATCCTATGAATAATTGATTAAATTCTTATTTAATTAATTAAAGCAAGTTGTTAATTTTTAATAATATTGTTTTTGAATAAAAGTTTGAAAAATAATTGATTAACCCATAAATCAATTGTTTTATTTTTCAAAATCATTTAAGTTGGAAATAAATCACTTTATTATTAAATCAATTCATATTAAAACATGCACAATCATAAAAGCAGACAACAATCAATTATCAATTAAATCTAAACTCTATTTTGAGTTGAACTCTGCTTTTGCATGTTTTTGTGAGTTAATTATCCTTTATTTAAAAAATAACTCAAAAATCAACCTGAGTGATTTGTGGCTTTTTTTCATGCACCTCCAAAGCCCTAGATTTCTATAAATTAAGGCTTCAACTCTTCATTATCAATCAATCCATCCATGAATTGCACACTCACACTATCAAATTGAAGGTTGAAAAATCGATCTTGAGAATTCAAGTTGTGAGATTTTCATTTGTTATTGCATAGTTTTCATATCATTTCTTAGCTTAGTTTGCATATCAGTTTTCCATATCATTGTTAGCATAGATTCATATCAAGTTTTTATCATATTATTGCATAGAAAAACCAAAAAAATAGATTAATTGCATTCATTTCATATGTAGATTTTGCATTCAAATCCTTCATTTAGGTGTCATCAAGGTCACTAGTCTCGGTATAATCTGAGAATACATACTCGCATCTACTAGAAGGCAGTAAATTACCTGGTTAGTTTACTTTTTCATTTATTGCATGATTTCAATTTCAACCAACCTGTAATGTTTTACTGAAGTGTTGTGTCTACAGATCAGGTACAAATTTCACACACACATTTCTGGCACCCACCGTGGGGCCCTGAAATGGGTTTCCCTTCAAATTTCTATCCTATTTCTATCATTTCTTATCTTTTTCTATTCCAAGCTATGATTTTTATTCTCTGTCCGTACAATTTTCATACTAGTTTTGTCATAAACTCATACCAAGAAATACCCACTATCGTACGATAGTTGATTTGATCGAGGATAACATAGATAGAAACCCACTATCGTTTGGAAGCTAGATTATCATTTCATCAAGTACCTAGTGTCGTACGAGTTTCTGGACTCTCATCTAGAAGGTAACCCACTATTGTACAAGTTTTAGTACCAGGGTTCAATTTTCATTTCAATTTTTCAAGCAGTTTATCAGATTTGGTTTTCAGATTTTGACTAACAGCTAACCCTAACAATTGAAATTCTCTATTTTTGATTGATTTTCACTAGTTTTTTATTGGAAAAAGTGCAAGAATTGCTAAAAATAGGTAAGAATCTACTAAGCACATTGCAAGGAATTCAAGTAACCTTCTCAGTTGATAACATTTTGATTGGGATTAAAATGAACATCTTGTGTGTCTAGCTTGAGTGCCTTTCTTTTCCATATCACACATTTCATTTGGGCTCTAAAAATGAACATAGATTTTCTTTTAGCATCTTTGTCACACATAGTAAATAGGCCCTATGAACAATATTCATGGCTCTTGAGAGAGTGTGTTTCCAGTGAAACTCTTCTCAAATGAAGGAACCCTTGTAGGTAGGGAGGATACTGAGGGAGTCTCACGTTCCACTAGATCCGTGTGTCTTCAACTTTTGATCAAGGCATTCTCTCTCTGGAGAGGTTGATAGATCATAACGGGTTAACGTCATAGATCTTTGTGAGATAATCTTGGTCTTAGGGTGTCAGATTAATCTGTCTACTTTGTTTGGGTTAAAAGTGAAAAGGCTAGGGGATTATGCTCTACTTTCTTTTTGGATAGTACCAGAAACCCAAATCCTTGAATTTGGAACCAGTCTCCATGTGGTATATCTTGTGAGTCACCTTTAGAGAGGGTTAACCATAGTGGACATTCCCTTAATTGGGTCAACCATGTTTACGGAACCTCAAGCAGCAATAGCCATTTTCACCGTGGTAGTGACAACCGCTATATAAATGTCCCGTTGGAAGAAATCTCCATAGGTGTGGTCTCTTGTTGGGCTATCGGATCTCCCTAGTAGATCCTGAAGATTAAGTTCTTGGACTATGTCAAAATCCCAGTGTGCTTGGATTGGAGTTCACCCTGTTGGATCATAAAAGTTGTAGAGTCAAACCATTACTAAAAACCCTAGTGAGGCCAAATTTTCATTTTCTAGGAATATGTGCATTATTGCAAAAAAAATTTGAACATACACAATTAGCACTTCTAAGGATTAGCATAAATAAGTCACTTGATTATTCATGTGCAAGGTTGTTTTTGCTCTTGTTCATTTTTTTCAGACATGCTTGAAATCACTTGCTTGCTATTTTGCATGCTTGCTTATCTATCTGGTTATTGAAAATGAATCAATCCGCTACAATCTTCAAATTTGGACAAATAATTTTGTGAACAATTTGAAATTGAAAACCTCAAAAATTTCAAAATCTGATGTCAAACACCTTTCTAGAGTCAACAGTCATTTTGTAAAGTCAAAAAGTCATATGACTTTTGGCTATTGTCATTTTAGAACCCCCAGATTGTCATATGGTATCAGGTAGTTTTTCGTATGAGTTTTGTTGCCAGTCAATTTCAAAAAGTCCAAATTCTTGCTATCAATTATCATGTGAGTTTTGCCATAGTCGTACGAGTTTTTCAATTGTCATTTCATGCTATACCCACTGTCATACGAGCTTGCAGAGAGTTGTTTGAGAAATTTCAAAAAGTTGCCAGAAAGTTGTCAAAACTATTAGAGACCCAGTTGTTTCAACCTATTTCCAAAATTTGTCAAACAAATCATTGTGTTAGGAACAGAGCAGCAACTACTGAAAATCCAATCATTTTCCTAAACTGGCCTTTTGAATTTGATTTAGCCTTCTATTTAACCGATTTGAGTCTTTATCATCTTGTGTCAAAACCTTGTCATAACTATCAATCTTCAATCAATCATCAAAAATGGCTAAGTGTTGTGAACTCATGTCCGCTATCTTTTGGGAATCTACCCATACATCCAGGGCACATTATCCCTCATCTAAGTCAAATCTAGGCTTCAATCAATCAAACCTTGACAAGGTTACGTCATCTGATCATCTTGATTCAATTCCTTCTTCAGTTGTCTTCATCATATTCTTTTGATTCACCCAAGGTTAATGGTGGAAACTAGAGCTTCCTCTCACAAGAAATCTGAGGAAATATCTCATACTTTACCTTTGACTCACATAGGTCCAACTTTTGAACAACTCTTTAATTTTGGTCTTTACAAAGATGACGGTCTTGGCAACCTTAGATTAAAAGCTGGTTACATTCCTCAATCAACTCATGGAGGTGGCCAAAAAGCTCCACATCAATCTATCCCAGGTAGAACTCCCACCATGTCTCAACCAGGGACAAACTTTGGCTCTCAAAGAGCTTAATTTCAACATGGTGCAGATCAGGAACCCACACCTGAAGAAATTGCTCAATATCAAAATGATTATAACTTCAAATGAATGATGAAGTATTTCTTGAAAGAAGACAGAGAGGCATACTTTTTGCAATTAGCTCATCAAGGAGCTAAACTTCATCCCAACTTTAATGTTGAAGATATCATTACCGATGAGGAAGAAACTCCACTTACAACTATGATGAAACAAATGCATGCCATGCAAGTCAAGCTTAATAACCTTGAGAAAGAAAAGGAACCCAAGGAGTTCTCCATGGAGGCCCTATGTCCTTTTCCATTTGACAAAGACTTGTACATGCCACCATTCCCAAAAAGAGTGGAGATTCCTAAGTATGATAAGTATGATGGACACTCAGATCCCCAAGATCATGTTAGAGAATTGTGTAGACAATCTATGGAGTTCATGCATGAACCAACCTATCTAATGCATCTCTTCCCTCGATCTCTAGGGGGAGCAGCCATTCACTGGTTCTCTAGATTGCTTTCTACTATTAAAAATTTTGAGGAGTTAATCAAATTCTTCTATCAACAATACTCCTACAATATTAAACATCCAGTCACCATGATCAATATCTGCAATCTCAAACAATATCCAGGGGAACCATTCTTGACATTTCTCAAAAGATGGAGGAAGAAATTTTCTCTATATGCTAGGCCTATTCTAGAAACTTAAAAACTAGAAATATTCATCAATAATCTTGTCCTAGAGATCAACTATCCTTTACAAATGCAAGATCATACATCTTTTGATAAAATGGTTGACAATGCAATCAAGATATAAAAAGTACTTGTGAAAAAAGGAGAAATCACACTTCAAAAGGACAAGTAAGTATCAAGATCCAGTTCTAAAGACAAGAATAAAAAATGGAACAAGAATAAAGGCATTGTCACAGATGGTGTCATTGATACTATCCGTGCTCCATCAAAGGCACTAGCTTTCAATCTAACTATTGGTACCCAAGCCATAAAAGCTTCAAGACAAAAGGTGCCTGAATCATCTCAAAAGAAGCCAGAGTATAAAAAGTGGTTCGCTGATAATAAACAAATGTTCACTCCTCTTGGAGAATCTTTAGAATCAGCTATGAGAACTCTACTAGCCAATAACATCATCTCTTTTCCTGAGATCCGACCACCTGATTCTGAGCCTAAACCAAAATGGTGGAGAGAGAACGAATTCTGTGATTTCCATCTAGGTAAAGGTCATAAAACTAATAATTTCTTACGCTTGAAACATACTATTCAAGATTTGATTGATAAGGGAGATATCACCATTGACAATCATAAGAGCAATAATGATCATACAGCATTCATGGAACCATTTCTGAAACACGGTCAAGAAGTCTCATCTTCTCAACCTAATATGGGGGCAAAGGTCAATTATGCTTACCCTAGAAATAATGTTATCAATATGGTTGAACCTTGTCTCTCTGAACATTGAAATGTCATCACAATTGTAAGAAGAGATAGAGATCATTCTTCAGCTAACAGAGTTACTCGATCACAAGCTCAGGCACATCTGAACGGACAAATCCTAGATTCATCAAATGTCCCTAAGATTCCCTTCAATCTTTCTCCCACTTCCAAACAGAAGGTTGTTTCTAAATCTTCCAATCCTAAAGATACAAGGCCAAAATCTTATAGCATTGTTCAAAAACTCCAACACACTAATGCAAAAATCTCCATGTTTGAGTTGCTTCGAATATCTCCAGCTCATAGAGCTATTCTAGATAAAGCTTTGCTCAGATCCAATGTTCCTGATGACCTTTATTTAGACAGGTTCCAGACTATGGTTGGACATCTTACATCTATAAATATATATCCTTTTCAGGGAAAGATGGCAACTCCTTGAGTCACCCACATAACTAGCCCTTGCATATAGAAGTCTTGATCTAGAACCATACATTCAAATGTGTGTTGATAGATGGAGGCGCTAGCCTAAACATTTGCTCTTACAACTTGATCACAAAATTGGGATTTTCAGAATTGGCTATTGATCCTAGAAAGAAAATAACTATCAAAGCCTATGATGAACAAGAAAGATCTTCTAAAGGAACCATTGTCTTACCTATCAAAGTAGGTCCATTTATCAAAGATACTATATGTCAAGTTCTTGATCTACCTTTGGCTTGCAACATTCTTCTAGGGAGACGATGGATACATGAGATGAAAGCTATTCCTTCTACATTTCACCAATGCTTGAAATTTTCTTATGAAGGAGTAGAGGTCACTATTCTAGCAGACATATCCACCACTTGGAATACATTGAAGGAAAGTGTAGATAAGCTTGTGCCTAATAACAAAGAATCTTCCATTGAAACAACTAAAGAAGCATCCACATCTAAAATGAAGATCTTGCAAAAGAGGTTAATATCAAAGAAAATAGATGAGAGAATATACTATGGAGCCAATCTTATCTTTGACATCTCTCCCTATCTCACCTAAGTCTTATGGACAATCTTTGAAACAATCCAAACCATAATCTAAAGAACCTCTTGAGGCATATAAAAAGAATTTTGTAGCAGAACAAGTCTCCAAGAAAGAATTTAAAGAGGATGAAGTTGTGCTCGCATGGCTTTACAAAGATGAACCTGAATCTCAAGTTGTCCAAACTAGTGATTCTACAATATCCAAATATTCTTCTAAGTCATATGGCCTAGCAGATAAATTAATAGCTAAGATGGGATATTCAAGTAAAGGACCTCTAGGATTCAGAGGAAAAGGTCTTGAGGCACCTCTCCCACATACTGGTAGAGCAAATAAAGACAAAGTTAAATTAGGTTTTAAAAAGAAATCCTTTCACCTCAAAGGTAATTATTCTCATGTCATAGAGTAGATCACACCAGATGAACCTCTTCTTAAGAAGGAGGAAGCTGAACCATCAGATAGTGATTTAGACAGCTCAGAACTCATCCCCTATGAAAAATTGCCTAAAGAGATCAAAGACATTCTTGATGATAAAGATGATCCAATCAAAAGAATTAATGTAGTAGAAACAAAAGAACCTACTATCAATCAAGAGATAGTTACAACACCAACACCATCTAATCTTGAAAAAAATAAAGAAGAGGAAGGTGGTAGTCATTCTCAAATAGATTCTCATGAGCATGAATTCAAATTAGAATTCGAGGGTAACCCTTCTTGGGGTATTTATCCTGACTTTACTCATGTTCTTAGATTTCCTAGAGGCATAGATGAAGAATCTAATGACTATGAATGGGGAGCCATTCCAAAAGAAGATGAGCTCATTACAGAGAAACATGTTGATGTTATTCACCAATATACACCTAATCCCAATGTAAGTCTAGAGCGAAATGGGGAACCTATCGAGTTTGATCCACCTATGGCTGAATTGGACTCCCACAATGACATTGAGCCTATTCATGAATTGAATGTCTTAATTTGTAATATCAGGTTTGAACTCAAGTGTCGGGTTAGGACCAATGATGACAGATCCATATTCATAAACACTATCTCCCAATCTTTCCCCACTTTAACTATCCAATATTCAAAACTTATCGATCAAACCTCCACAAATCCGAGCCATGGTATTTATACCTTCCCAATTGACTATGCCCTTGCTTGCTACCTCAATGTAGTTGAGCCCATGAGTACTTCCATTACTAAACTAAGCATTAGCATGATGGAGTCGGACATCAAATATCTTAGTCAGAAAAATAAGAATAAAAAGAAAA
This sequence comes from Chamaecyparis obtusa, assembly GCA_027943335.1. NCBI lineage: Eukaryota > Viridiplantae > Streptophyta > Pinopsida > Cupressales > Cupressaceae > Chamaecyparis > Chamaecyparis obtusa. The sequence goes on along the minus strand of BSBK01011581.1, from coordinate 1,275,699 downwards.
AGAAAAGGAGTTCTGAGGGTGAAAACCACTTTGTCGTAGTCTTAGAACCTACAAAAGTAAAAATAAAAGATGTATTTGAAGGTGAAAACCTCTCTGAGGCATCTAAGGATGAGATATTTGATGTCCTTCCAAGTCATTTACAGGATAGATCTCCAGTTCTAATTGAGCCCACTCAATCCATCAACTTGGGAACAACAGAAGAGCCACAGTTGATTCATGTAGCACAATATTTATCAAAAGAAGAGAAGCAAAAATTTACAACATTCCTAATAGAAAATCAGATCAACTTTGCATTGAAATATTCAGATATGCCAGGATTGGATCCTAATCTTATAATGCATCATTTATCTATAGCTCCAAATGTCAAACCGGTCAAGCAAAAGTTAAGAAAGATGCATCCTCATATTGCACTCTTGGTAAAAGATGAATTAGAGAAGCTCCTTAAAGAAGGATTCATCTAAGTTATTGACTATGTAGAGTGGATCTCTAATATTGTACCTATTTCAAAACCAAATAAAAAAATCAGAGTGTGCACAGACTTTAGAGATGTAAATAGAGCATACCTTAAGGATGATTTTCCACTACCTAACATTGATATGATAGTGGACATGATTGCGGGCTTTGAGATGTATTCTTTAATGGATGGTTTTTCTGGATATAATCAAATAAAAATTGCTCCAGAAGATCAAGAGAAAAATTGCTTTCACATGTGCATGGGGTACCTTCTATTGGAATGTCATGCCATTTGGGCTTAAAAATGTTGGTGCTACATATCAAAGAGCCATGACATCTATTTTTCACGACATGATGCATAGGACTATGGAGGATTATGTTGATGATACTTTGGCAAAATCCATGATTATAGCTACACATCTAGATGACTTGAGCAAGATACTAGATAGAATGGAGAAATTTAGTCTCAGATTAAATCCTAAGAAGTGTGCTTTTAGTGTCACTTCTGGAAAGCTCTTAGGATACATAGTTTCAAAAAAGGGCATTGAAGTTGATCCAGCTAAAGTAAAGTCTATAATGGAAATGCAACCTCCAAAGAATATTAGTCAAATGAGGACATTGCAAGGAAGAGTTCAATCTATCAGAAGATTCATATCGCAACTGGAAGATATATCACAACCTTTTACAAAAATATTACATAAAGGTGTGACCTTTGCATGGAATGAAGAATGTGAGAACAACTTTAACCATATCAAGAAGTATCTATCAAATCCTCCTATCTTGATGCCTCCTATTCATGGGAAGCCTTTGATCTTATATGTATCTACTACAGATACATCACTAGGGGCATTGCTAGCACAACATGATGATAACAAAAAGGAAAGAGTTATATACTATATCAGTAGGACATTGGTTGCATATGAGAAGAACTATTCAATGATTGAGAAAGCTTGTCTAGTTGTGATCTTTGCATCACAGAAACTGAGACACTACATGTTAGCTCATACCACACAATTGGTAGCTAAGATTGATCCCCTCAAGTACCTACTAAGAAAAGTTGCCCTCACAGGTAGATTAGCTAAATGGGTCATGCTCTTAAGTGAATTTGACATTGAATATGTCAAGAGAAAAGCTATCAAAGGATAGGTTATTGTTGATCAATTAGTAGATGCACCTCTGATTGATAATACACCAATGCAAATGGAATTTCTAGATTCCTCTATCATGACTCTTTATTCTAGAGAATGGCAGTTATTCTTTGATGGCTCCTATACACAGAATTGATTGGGAGCATGCATATTGTTCATAACTCCTCAAGGATACTCAATCCCAAAAGCATTCAGACTAAAGTTCCCTTGCACAAACAATATTTTTGAATATGAAGCCCTTTTGAATGGTATGAAAGTAGCAATTGAGTGGCGAGTAACATAATTACACATTCATGGAAACTCTCAACTTGTTATCCATCAAATCAATGATGTGTACCAAACTAAAGATGAAAATCTCATTCCTTACAAGAGAATGGTAGATGATCTAAAGAAGTATTTCCTATCTATCACATTTGAGCAAATTCCTAGAACAGAGAATAAGGCTGCCGATGCAATGGCAACACTATCTACTTTATTATAGTAGCCTGGACATGAGCTATGCTATGAGTTCTTGGTGGAAGCACTATCTTATCCTGCATATTATTCCCCTAAAACCCGCATGATTTTCACTATTGTTGGTCATGATTCATCCAGATACAAAAACCTATTTTCCTATCTCCAAGACCAAATCATTCCTGATACCTTCAATCGCTATGAAAAGAGATACCTTATCTATAATGCCAGCTGATATGTCATCATTGGTGATGACCTGTACAAATGAGGTCTAGATGGTACACTACTTAGATGTTTAGAATGGGAAGAGTCTCAACATGCATTAGAGGAAGTCCATGATGGTATTTGTGGGTCACACTCGAACGGTTTAACACTAACTCAAAAACTTATTAGGGCTGGGTACTATTGGCTTGAGATGGAGAAAGAGGCTATCAAATTTGCTAAGAATTGTCAAAAGTGTCAAGTGCATGGAAACTTAATTCATGCTCCAGGGAGAGATCTAATTCCCTTTACTACAGGTGAACCCACAATAGAGGGTTACACTTTTTTTCTTGAATGAACACTGAATTCTACATTTTGAAAAAAACTTTTAGATTCGGATCCATATTTTCATTAAACTATTTGAAATCAGAAGATGAAGTAAATTAGAGTCTTTTAGGATTTTCTATCTAGATTCCAAATATATTTTTTATTTTTATTTTTGAATTTATTTGAATGGTTTTTTCTTTCTCCCACAAAAAGAGGTATGTTGCATAAAATGTCATTTTCAAAGAGATACTTGGTTTTCATAGAGCATAACTTTTTTTATAAAATAGATATCAATGTGATTGTTTCTAATTTAGTTTTTTAACATCCACACAAAGGGCATGCAGTTTTTTTTATGACATTATCACTATTATTTTATATTTTATTAACGGTCGAAGTTTACTAAACTGTATTTTTGACATACATTGACTACATATCTTATAACTTGTCGTGGATTTGTCCAATTTCATTTCTATTTTTTTTTATAGAAATAGAAGTTCAATACATAGAGCATAGATTTTTTTTTCTCTCATTTACTATTTTTCCATAAGTATCAAACATAGAGGTAGATATATGATGAAATATCTATGTTTAGTAAAAGTAAAAATACAAAGTCATAATAAAATTAATATATATTAACATTATAATCATTGGAAAGATTTTTCTTAGTAGTACCTTACTACATAGATAGGTTTGTCAAATGGATTCATTTAATTTTCCAAAAGATACATTTGAAGTGATTTTTATCAGCATTTTAATAGGTGCAAAGGAGACTCCATTGTAGGTATGAATGAGGAGTATAGATGTTATATCCATGTTTTGTTTTATCTAAGAAGCTTTGAGCTAACCATTTGTAATTAATTCCTTCAAATGGAACCTCTCAAGGCTTAAATCATCATATTTTATTAAAAATGTGTCATTTCAGCAAAAATCAGCATGTCTAAAAAAGTGTAACCCACTATTGTGGAGTCACCCCTACACAATGGCCTTTTCATCAATGGGAATTTGATCTTATAGGAGCTATACATCCTCATTCTTCTAATGGACATACCCATATAATCACAGCCATGGATTATTTTACAAAATGGGTAGAAGCAGTCCCTTTGACACAAGCAATTGGAAAACAAATATCTATGTTCATATTGAACTATATCATATGCAGATATGGGATACCTCATTCCATAATCACAGATAATGGTGGAAAATTCAAGAACAAAGACCTAGATGATCTATGTGCCAAATTCAAGATTACACAACATTGGTCATCTATCCACTACCCCCAAGGGAATGGACAAGAGAGGCTTCTAACAAGAATCTATTGAAAATCTTGCACCATACAGTTAATAAAATAGGAAGAGACTGGCATCTCATGATCAATCCAGCTCTCTAGGCCTACAGAACAAGTATCAGAACACCTACTGGGGCTACACCTTTCACTTTAGTTTATGGGTCTGAAGTGGTACTGCCTATTGAGGTGGAAATCCCATCACTAAGAATTAGAATGCATGGTCTAGTAACTGATGATGACTACAGAGTGTGTAGGTTGCAAGAACTTGAACTACTAGATGAGTGCAGACAAGCAGCGTATGATCATCTCAGAGTGTATTAGAAAAGAATGTCTAGAGGTTATAATAAGAAAGTCAGACACAGAGAATTTCAGGTTGGTGATCTAGTCTTGAGGGAAAATCCTAAAAATCAATCACATTGAGAACACAAGGGGAAGTTTGAACCCAACTGGCTGGGTCCCTTTGTAATCACTACTACTTTTGGCTTTGGTGCCTATCAACTCTCAATGACTAAAGGAGAACAGCTCTAAGAACCAATCAACATTCTCCATCTGAAGAAATTCTATGCCTAAGGCATTTAGTACATGGTAAAATGTCTTGAAAAAATTAGAAAAATTAGAAAAAGTCCTGAAAAAATGAACATCTTGGTGAAACCTAGCAATGGGTGCCTTGATGATTCACAAAAAAAGTAAAAATATCAAAAGTACAAAAAAATTGGAAAAGATGAAAAGTACAAAAAAATTGGAAAAATGAAAAGTACAAAAAAATGAGAAAAAGAAAAAGTGCCTTGGTGAAAACCTGGAAACAGGCACCTTGGTAGAAAAAATAGAATCTCTACCAATGTTCAAAACTTATGTATCTTATCAATGTTCAAAACTTGGGGGCAATCAATGTCATATCCTATGGCTTCCAATGTATCTTAGATGTGTCATATCCAGTCAGAGTCCTTTGAAGCTTTATTTGAGTCAGTCAGTTAGTCTCATCTCCAGAGAGGATTTTACATCTACAACAATGCAATCAAACACAAATTGAAAACAATCTATGCTTTTTACATGCTTTTATCTCCTTTTATGCTTACTAATTTGCATTGAGATTTTTGCATATTATGTCCTTTTGAGCTCTTCGATGATGTCCTTTATAGGATTTAGAGAGTGATGACTGGGGGCATAATCTTTTCTATCTTTTTCTTGTATGTGAAAATCTAACAGAAATGGTGTCTGACTATAAGAGCCTCTATCTCGAATTGGATGGCCATGCGTACCTCGACCATTGATACCCAAAAAATTCTAGGAAGTTTGATCTGACTATCATCTTTTTGAGTGAGTTCTTTCTCCTACTGTGAAACATGATCTTACCTAAGGATGTGAATGATAAAGGGTAACTATGGGTAATTCACATTGGATTTGGAATGATCTCTTGACTGCTTGATGTGTTTGCACTGCAAGGCATATTCAGGTCATCATAACATTTATGTTTTGATGCTTATACAAATTGCTATATCAAAATGGACATGATATTTAGGCCATCCTGTCATTTATGCCTTGGTGCTTATATCTAATCTTACATTCTGAAAACAAAATCAATATTCATATGTCCATGGTTTTATAATCAGTGGGTGTTGTATTGATTCCTGCACATACAAATTGATATTCATATGTCTATGGTTTCATAACTAGTGCGCATTGTATTGATTTATCCGGTTACCTAAAAATTCAATGATGAGAATAACTGACACATGATCAGTGGATAGGTCCTAGGTCTTAGGTTGCATTTCATTTTGCATGTCTCTTTACATTTTGCATGTTCGCATGATCTCACAATGACTCAATGAACTTCAAAGTTTAAACAATTCTTCAAATATCTCTTCAAATCTAATGAGAGCTGAAACCTAACTTGAAGGTCCCTTCAATCGAATCACAAGTAGTTACTATCCTAGGTTAAACATCCTTTTTGACATAAGAATGAGTACTATCCTGGGTTAAACATCCTTTTGCATTAGAATTCATCCATGTGCATAAGCATAAATCATACATACATCTTTCCATAATCAAATACATTTGCATAACATCCATACATTTGAAAGAAATCATTGCATTGCATATATCCATACATACATTCTACTCTATCCATAGCATAAGCATCACATGATATCATCATAAATCAAAACATGACAAGTACATATGAAGTCATATCCAAAATATCAATCTCATATATATCAAAAATGTCAAACTAGTCAAAGGTGCACTACTGGCATAGTATACAAAAGAATAAGCTCAGCTGAACTATCAGAATTAGTACAGTATATCAGGATCAATAGATCAAAAATGTCAAAACATATCACAAATCAATCAGCTATCAGCATGATCCTCTACATCTGGTGGAGGTGAAGGTGGTGCATCAGGCACTGGCTCTGGTCTCGGGGCCCTAGCTCCCTCTGATGCCATCATGAACTACAAATAGGTAGGGACTCTCTGCACTGAAGGAACTATAGTATAATAAGTTGAAACATAATATATAGATCTTGAGGTTTGATGAATCACCTCTGCCTGTAACCACTGTACCTATCTAGTAAGTGCAGTACGCTGTCTATCAGCCTCTATGAATCTCTCCTCCCACCTAGCATTGTGTATCTTCAGGTCCCTAACCTAAACTTTGAGATGTATAATGGTCTCCTATGGGGTAGGAGGAACAATTGGATCAACATCCAGCATATTGGTATCAGGGGCAACCTGCTCCGTAGTCTCTTCTCTTTGCACCTTGTGGCGTCTAACCTCTGCACCTAAATCAAAACCAATATCCCCCTCTGTAAAGTGCATACCACCACCTACTCAACTACAAGTACCTCATCTACCAAACCAACTCCACCTAATGTGCCACCCTCTCCTGTAGTCCATCTCTAAGAACTAGAAGATCTACCTACCTTGGAACTAGTAGGATGAGGGGCCCTCACTTGTCCTGATGGTCTTTGTGGTGGAGCCATCACTCTAGGTCTCGGAGGTGTGGGGTGTACCATAGGAGCGTGTGTAGGTCTAGGACCCTATCCCATCAAAGTACCAATCAAATCCATCACCTCCTCCATGGAGGGTATCAGCTCAGTAGATCAAAAAATCTATGAATGGGGTGATCAATGAGCCATGAGATGAATCCGTCAGTAACACCAACATCCAGTACATCTGGTCTATACTCCCAATCCCTGCCAACAATAGCATTGTACTCCTATGAACACAAAGCATATGAGAGCCTCTAGGTCCATCCAAGTCCAATCTCATGCCCTATCCATGCATATGTCATGTAATCCTCTAGGGCATCCTGAATACGTCCATACTACCGCCAAACCCTGGTAATCAAAAATCTCTCTATGGTGGAGGAGGACCTCCCAATCAGTACACAACTTTGGAAGAAATAGCTAAACTACTCTCAAGTTGTAGGCCAAGGCTCAATGGATACATACGGTCTCCAGTGAACAAATGTCATATCATCAAGGCATCACCTCCAATACTCTACATGGCCCATCCATCCCTGTATAACATATCCAGCATATCTATATATGATAGTCTCTTGAGGCTACCTCTGAGAAGTAAAAACAAGTCTCAACACGGGGATATGCTCCCACACCCATATTTATAGAACAAGAGCTCCTGCGGCAAAATATTTTCTCTCCTCATACACCACCTCATGCATCTCGGAGAACATATGTGCTAATAAACACTGACCCCATGCTAACTGAGCGGGAGTGGCCATCAACCGTGCTACCATAGGGGCCTAGCTCATCAAAAGACCATTCTAATAACGGTCATACATAATGATGCCACCAATCATACTAGAAATAATACACTCTAATCGATGTGTCTATCCATATCTCTATACCAAGGTCTCCTAGGAAATGGAGGCCATCATCTAGGTATCATCTCTGAAGAGACATCTAAAAGTTAACACACCTAAGTTCCTCAAACTCACATACTCTGGTCTCCTAGCATCATGGAAGGGAATTTGCAGTATCCGGTACACATCCTCAGGAGTAACAGTAAGCTCCCCCATCAGTAAATGGAAAGTCTAGGTCTCAGAGTGAAACCTCTCAATCAATGCAGTCAATGATTTACCCTAATCTCAGGTAAATGAATCAAGTGCTCAAATCCACAAGTAGCAAGGTGAACTCTCATAGGGTCTAGCATAAAGACACATAATATATGAGTAGCAGGATGAGAGATCCAAACATGTACATCTGGATATACGACCTACACAGCACAGAAACAGGGAATCCTATCAGTAATTGGGTCACAAAATAGGTTACAAAGATAGAAATGAGGCAATTTGGTATTTCAGAAGGTAGGTTAATAGGTCAAGAATTAGGCTAAGGAATCAAAAAAGTAAAAAATTAGACCTAATACTAAGTTTTGAGCTCGCTGTTTTCCATAGGACAGTTCAGACTAGCATGAAAAGTTGTACGACTTTCCACACCATACCAAATGACAAACCATAGTAGCATGACAATGTATTCCTCCTCATATGAGTTATGAGGGACTTGACAGAATGTTGTACGACTCATGGGTCCCTCTAGTACAAGTTGTGGGGGCTTATCAAACGACAATCTAGCTACTCTTGAAAAGTCGTACAAGTCCTGCTAGGGAGTCGTACGAGTTTTCATGGATGCAAAATTCAAAAATGGAAAAGACGTATGAAAATTTCTAAAATCCTATAAAACATAAAAAAATTGACATTTTAGCAAGGCACAGAGGTCCACCTTCTGGATGTCCATACTGTCGAGGTCTCTGGTGTCTTTGATTGCACTCAAATCGGTGTGAAATCATAGGTACCTTCAGTTCTGCTGCTCTATCTTTCATTTTTCTCAGAGGGCTCCACAAAGATTTCTAAAGTCAAAAGGTTGGAATGAATTGAAAATGACCCTTCCGGCCTTTATATAGCTTTTGACCTAATTTTCAAAAGTGCTCCATTTTTCACAAAAATTGTACCCCTGGCTAATTTCAACTTTTTGAATCCATTTCCTGGATCAAAATTCAAATCTGAGATCATTTACTATGTCAAAATCATGATTTAAAATTTTTGGACCCAGAACAATCTATTGCTTGCATAATCGACCTTCAATCATCACAGAAATCTAGAATTACACTTAGTTGATTATCTTTCATCAAACTATCAAAATTTCAACTTGGTCAACCATGGTCAACTCATGGTCATGCCTAGTCAAACTTGGTCTCCAGGACCTCCAAACAATGCAGAATGCATTTTCAAACGTGTATAACCACTTCTCAAATCAATTAATATGCTTCTAAACTATAACGCTAACTTTTCTTGTCAGATTTCAATTTTAATCCCCAAGGGGGCATGGTATTGCATATCATTCAAAGTTTGTAATCTAAGTCTGAAATCATATCTTTCATCAGTAATCAAGACAACAACCACATCTAGCTACTGATTCATCAAAAAGACCTCATTGCTTGGGGAAAATCAATCATCACTCGAGGCATATCAGATTCATCGAGATCCATATCAATTTGGTATTCTCTGAATCTTATAAATTGTATCAGTTTTTGCAACTATCGGTTCAATTGTGTTATTTCCTTGGTTCTTTGGAAACTAAAGGGTTCAGATGTGATACTAATGTGATTCAATATAAGGACAATCTGGTCTGGAATTGGTCACTCACTTCTTCGCAATCATAAGGTTCAGAATTAGGCGTTTTGACACTTTTTTCGCAATCATTAGCTCATTTACTATTAACATTATCTTTGGTCATTCAAGACCTATTATCTTCATAACAAATCTTTCAATCAAGTTTTTGTGTCATATCAACATCATATCAATATCAATCAACATTGTATACAGACTGTCTTTGAGCCACTGCGCTTCGCACAGCAATTCAAAGAGGGGCAAAATGTAATACCCCAAAAATGGGCTATAGGTTCATTAACCTCCTATATCGACATATCGAATGAAATCAACATCAAAGTCCTAACCTAAGGCACATCTACACATTATCGAATCCTAATTGATTATCATAAATTCTGCATCAGCGAATATTCCTAGTAATATTCTTAATTATCCTAATTATCTTTGATTTAATGATTATTTGGTGATAAATCCTATTTATCCTAAAGTTTGATTAATAGAATATTCTCAATATTTAATTAATTAGATTTAATACTACCACTTAATTATTTAATTGAAGTTAATTATATTTATTCCTAAATTGTATTATTTAATTTTGATGGTAAATCCAAAATCCTATGAATAATTGATTAAATTCTTATTTAATTAATTAAACCAAGTTGTCAATTTTTAATAATATTGTTTTTGAATAAAAGTCTGAAAAATAATTGATTAACCCATAAATCAATTGTTTTATTTTTCAAAATCAGTTAAGTTGGAAATAAATCACTTTATTATTAAATCAATTCATATTAAAACATGCACAATCATAAAAGCAAACAACTATCAATTATCAATTAAATCTAAACTCTATTTTGAGTTGAACTCTGCTTTTGCATGTTTTTGTGAGTTAATTATCCTTTATTTAAAAAATAACTCAAAAATCAACCTGAGTTATTTGAGTGATTTGTGACTTTTTTTCATGCACCTCCAAAGCCCTAGATTTCTATAAATTAAGGCTTCATCTCTTCATTATCAATCAATCCATCCACGAATTGCACACTCACGTTGTCGAATTGAAAGTTGAAGAATTGATCTTGAGAATTCGAGTTGTTGTGAGATTTTCATTTGTTATTGCATAGTTTTCATATCATTTCTTAGCTTAGTTTGCATATCAGTTTTCAATATCATTGTTAGCATAGATTCATATCAAGTTTTTATCATATTATTGCATAGAAAAACCAAAAAAATAGATTAATTGCATTCATTCCATATCTAGATTTTGCATTCAAATCCTTCATTTAGGTTTCGTCAAAGTCACTGATCTCGGTATAATCTAAGAATACATACTCGCATCTACTAGAAGGTAGTAAATCGCTTGGTTAGTTTAGTTTTTCATTTATTGCATGATTTCAATTTCAACTAACCTCTAATGTTTTACTGAAGTGTTGTGTCTACAGATTAGGTACAAATTTCACACACACACACACTACTATTCAATAGAATGTTCTTATTATTTCATATCTTACAGAATGTGATGACTACTTGGATGCATCTTCAACATTTGTTGATTCTCATGATGAAGATTTGGGAGACATACATTACGATATTTCTCTTTCCTTTGGTGATAGCATCATAGTTGGGGATACTTCTTCATCTTCTTTGGAGATTGGTATGTTGGAAAAATGGTTAGCGCTCCCCTCAGGATTCTTGACATGGTTTAACAGTCTCCTGTGTCTTCTATAAGTCTAGTGGTTATATCAGGCATTAATAGGTCGAGCTTTTGGTGCAACGACAACTACTACTTGTAACAAGTGGTATCAGAGCTTGGTCACAAGTTTGAATACCCTCGGGTAATGCTGAGGGGGAGATTATTGGAAAAATGGTCAGTGATCCCCTCAGGATTCACAACATGGTTTAATAGCCTCATGTGTCTTCTATAAGTCTATTGGTTGTATCAAGCATTAATAGGTCGATCTTTTGGTGCAAGAACAACCACTACTTTTAACATGGTACAGTTGATTCTTCTCCTTCTTCGCTTGATTTGTCACATGCGGTGATAGATTCTTTGAGCTTGGAGAGAACTATTCAGTCTTCAAAGATTCATGCATGGAGACCTTCATCTTATTCCTCATTCTATTTGCACATGGATTGGCTTCTTCATCATTTTATGTATCTATTTTTTCCTAAGGGGAGACATGTTTCTTGTAAGCATTGGCTTATCTATTGTTTGCAGGTAATCTTCATCAACATGGGAGCTTCTTCATTATAGGGGGGATATCATGTCTCCAACTATCCTTCTTATGGGGGAATAATTCTTTGTATATACATGATGTATGTAGTTCTCACAGGGTCTTGAGTACTCCATCCATCCATGCATCTGGTTTCCTTCTCTCTTTTTATTGGAGGCTTTTTCCCATGAGGTTTTCCCTCTTTCTCTTCTTTATGAGAGCTATTGCATTTCATGTATTTAATTGCATATTTTACATGGGTACCTAAAATGACCTAGTTGTCGGGACCCATCTTGTATTTTTAGTTTAAATGCATTCCCTGAGTTTCACTTAAGGGGAGGTGTTGGTGTAATTAAATATTCCTAATTAAACTTTACTTAATGTTTCTTAGGATAATGCATTGCATAGTAGTTTGTGATTGAGACTCCTAGGAGTGTGCACCTCACTAAGCACATGGTTTAGGAGAAATTCCACTTTTGGTGTGAGATCCATCTTTACTACTCTTATCACATTATCATCCTAATCCCATTGCACATACTTTATTTCATAATGGAGGATGATCCACATTTGGTGGACATGTGATTACACCTATCATAGGTGATAACTTATCATCTCCTTATCATTCTCTCTTATCACCTTTCCTATATAATGAGGCCTATTATGTAATAATCATCAAGGTGATCTCATTGGATCAATTCAATATCAATCATTGCATTCATATCATCTCTCTTGTGCTTTTCTTTAACCTCTAGATCCTTGGTTCAATCTATACTATTTGCGAATTCTTACATATACTTTCTTCAATTTTATTTATCATCTCATTTATTTTTTGTTGTATCTTTACTTCATTCTTCATTATTTCATTATCTTCCCTTAATTCACCAATATCTTCCAATCTCCTAGCCAGTTCATTGTTTACTCGGTTGACTTCCCGACTCATGACAACCATCTGATTGGAAATTTCAAAATGATGCTTGGTGAGCCTTAGTATTTCAAATTCTTTATCTTCTAAATTTTTAGTCATTTGTCTTCTATCTTTAATAGCCATATTCCTTTCTTTTTAAGCTTATCTTGCATTGTTCATGACATTAATCATTCTTACCATTTGAGTTTCTTGTCCAATTTGTAGTGCTTTCACTTGTTTGGTAAGGTGTTGATTCTTTTTAGATAGATTTGATATAGTTCCTTTAGATGCATCGGATATGCTTTGACATCCATCAAATAATTGCTCTATCTCTTCTTCCTAATAATCAATCTCATTGTGCCGAAATGTCAATTCCTTTCTTTTGATTAGTGATTCTCTCAATTTTTATTTGGCATACTTAAACTTCTCAATGCGAATTTGCATCTCCAATTTTTCATTTTCAATTGTCTTATCAAGCTTATACCTTTCCATCTCTAAGATATTTTCTCTTTAGTGATTAAACTTCCTCAACAAGAGAAATAGCTCTGATACCAATTTTTGGGAATATGGAAAGATGAGTTACTGAGACAGGAGGGGTGAATCAGTAACCTCAAAAAAAAATTCAACTGAATCCTCAAAACAATGTAATTCATTAACTGACTGACATGTTATCTTTTCATCCATTCATAACATTACTAAAAATAAGAATTTTTTAGGAATAAAAATCCATAATACAACTAAGAGGGGGGATGAATCAGTTGGATGAAAGATTATTAAACTTTAAACATTGAGTGGTAGTAATATCAGATTTAATGAACACAATGAATGCCAACACAACAACACAATATTTTGGTCTTGGGGAAACCTTGTTAAAGGTAAAAACCCCAGTGGAAATTACCACCCACGAATGATGTACTAAGAGTATAGTATCGTTGTTAGAAGATTTATCCTTGTTAGGAGATTATTGAAACATTACAATACAGAGTCCTTGTTAGAGGATAGACCCTGTTAGGAGTCAAGAAAGAAGAGTGGTCTCACTTCCCAGGCTCATTGTCTAAAGAAGGTTAAGTCCACCTTCAGAACTCACTATTCGCAACAAGTGTATATGAATAAATACACAATGTTTTGAACTGTCTGACAACAAATTTCTTTTCTTGATCAATTCCAATGAAGTTCACCAGTAATCCTCTTCTCTACATCTAGTAGACACAAGATCGCAGCTTTTCCAATTCCTTTTTCATCACATATATTCTCTCCATATCTTTTCCAAAGAAAAGATCGTACATATATACCCTATTACATTCTACATGATCAGGTCATCCCATTAGGATTTTGTAATTACATAAACTCTTGCTAAGATACACACTATACCTAAAACAAGTATACAATGATTTTATTACAACAATTAAGGGCCTACATCCTTAATTTACATTTTCCAAAACAAAATTCACGCTACACCTCTAAAGTCGGCTCCCAAATAAGTTTTATCCAAAACATAGGCCACAACTAATGTCATCCATCATTCCATACCTTCCGCTAATCAACTAGCATCCTTTAGTGCCTTTTTCTTTCATCTCCTAAGATCTCATACACTTAATCCATATCATCTGTAAGATATACCAAAAACATAGAGACTCATTCTATCAGCTTCCACTATCACTGTCCAGGAACTAGTCCTCATCAAAACATCTGTAATTCATTCAATATGAAACTTTACATGATGCAATCTTGGATATAAGATCACAACATCTTCTTGTTCTCTCATCTCTCTTCACACATTTTGAATCATCTGTACAATGTCTGTACACTATCATACTCAGCCTGTACTCTTCACAAAAACATATGTTGACATTAGTGACAAACCCCAAATGACAACATTATGAATGCCCATTTAGTAATGTAGTGATTAAACATATTAAATGTATCACTCACCACCCCATGCATTAGCAATATCCAACAATCTCCCCCTTTGGAATTGATGTCAACATATGGGAAAATCCATCATCCCAAAGTTATATCAATCCAAAGCTCTACAACCAAATAGTGCTACATAAAATCTCCCCACTCAGTAGGGATTTTTTCATAGCAAAACTCCCCCTTTGATAGCAATGTAAAAAGGGTTCTATGAGTTAACAAATATTCTTTAACACCTTCCTTCTATGATCACTCCCCCTGAGGAGTAGATCCCTACATCCAGTCTAGAATATGATAAGGTTCTAAAAACCTCTAGACTGATGCATCCTTGCATCATTTAGTTCTGACTGGGAGGGACCTGAACCCCAAGCATACCTCTGAGATATTCAAAGGTATATTTTGGCACTGGTTTTGTAAAGATATCTACAATTTGTTCCTTTGTACTGATATACTCTAATTTATTTCCTTTTCTGCCACCTTGTCTCTCAAGAAGTGATACTTGATAGAAATATGTTTAGTTTTAGAGTGCATCACTAGATTCTTTGACATATTCATGGTACTGGTATTATCACAATGGATAACTATAGGCTCATTAAAATTTATTCCAATGTCTGTCAGCATTTGTTTCATCCAAACAATTTGAGTGCAATTTATAGCAGCAACAACATACTGTAATTCCACAGTAGATTGAGCTATACAATCTTACTTCTTGATTAGCCATGAAACCAACTTTTTCCCAAGGAAAAATGCACAACCACTAGTACTTTTTCTATCATCAATGTTTCTTGCCCAATCAACATCAGTATAAGCATGAAGTTCAAAGATATCATTTTTGTCATACCATAATCCATACTCTGTTGTTCCTTTTAGATATCTCAGTATCCTTTTCACAGTAGCTAGGTGTGTCTCTTTGGGTTCCGTCTAATATCTAGCCACAATTCCAATAGCATTAGCAATATCTAGTCTGGTGTGAGTTAGATATTGTAATCCTCCAACCATTGATCTTTACTTGGTCTAAAAAATACACTTTGATTCATCATCAACTATTAGTTAATTACCAGTTACCATGGGAGTACCAACTGGTTTACAGTCTTCCATTCCAAACTTTTTTATCATTTCTTTAAGATATTTAGTTTGAGAAATAAAGATGTCATCTTCGCTCTGATTTATTTGCAGTCCAAGAAAGAATTTGATTTTTCCGATCATGAACATCTCAAATTCATTTTCCATTTATTTAGAAAATTTTTAACATAGATCACCATTACCTCCAAATATAATATCATCAACAAAGACTTCTATTTTCAAAATTCCATCTTCACTGGTTCTTAAATAAAAATTACTGTTAGCATTACCTTTTCTAAATCCAAGCCAAAGTAGATATTTATCTAACCTTGCATACCAAGCCCTTGGAGCTTGATTCAACCCATATAGTTCTTTCTTGAACTTTCATACCATGTCTCCATCTTCACATAAAGGAAATCCATTAGGTTGTTCTATATATACTTCTTCTTCAAGATCCCCATTCAAGAATGTAGATTTTACATCCTTCCAATACACTTTGAAGTTTTTTTGTGCAACATAAGCCAAGAATAAACTCATAGCTTATATTCTAGCAACAGGAGAAAATGTTTCTTGAAAGTATATACCTTCTTGTTGAGATTAGCCTTTACATACTAGTCTTGCTTTGTTTCTTACTACAACTGCTTTATTCATTTTATTTCTAAAAATCCATTTAGTTCCTATCACATTTTCATTCATAGGTCTAGGAACCAATTCCCAAGTGTTATTCTTCTTTATTTGATCTAACTCTTCTTTCATAGCATTTATCCAAGATTCATCTCTACAAGCTTCATTTGTATTCTTTGGTTCAACTTGAGAAATCAAATAGATTTCTTCTCTAACCTTTGATCTAGTTAATACTCCTTGATTAGTATTGCTAATGATTTGATTTTCAAGATGATTGTTCTTTACATACCTTGGAGTTTTAGGAACCTCAGTAGCCTCATCTAGGTCATTATCATAAGTCTCTTTTTTGCATTTAGTTTCAACAATTTCTTCTTCTTCTATTATAGTAGCCTCTTTGATTTGTGTAACCTGATTATAGTGATACATTCTCTCTTGTATCTGAAACATTACATCTATCTTCACATTGTTACTTTCAATCATTTTTCTTAATCTCAGATTGAAACATTTGTAAGCCTTTCTCTTAGTAGAGTAACCAAGGAAAATTCCTTCATCACTTCTAGCATCAGACTTCCCTATCTCATCATCTCTCTTGATTACTTACTACCAAATATTCTGAAATATTTTATAGTAGGAGTATGATTAAACCATAATTCATATGGGGTCTTATTTGTACCTTCTCTAATTTTAACATTGCTCAATGTGTAGACCGTTGTCCCAACAACCTCTCCCCAATGAACATGAGATACGTTGCCTTCAATCAACATGTCCTAGCAGGATCAAGAATATTTATGTTTCTTCACTTAGCTATCCCATTCTGTTGTGGAGTCCTAGGAGCAGATGTATATCTTTGTATTCCAATCTCTTCACAATATGAATTGAATAAACTCTTCACCTCTATCTAATCTTAAACATTTTATCTTTACTCTTGATTCAATCTCTACTTTTTTCTTGAATATATTGAATTTATCAAATGCTTTTGATTTTTCTTTTAAGTAAGTAACCCACATCATTCTAGAAAAGTCATCAACAAAAGGTATGAAATATATTTCACCATATTATGATTTTGTCCTTGTAGGTCCACAAAGGTCTACATGTACCAGCTCCAACTTTTCTTTTGATGTATATGCTTTTCTTTTGTAACTTCTTCTAGTTTGTTTTCCCATAACACATTCTCTACATACCATGTTAGATGGTTTCACAATCTGTGGTAGATCTCTTACTTCTTTAGTCAAAATTTCCTTCACAATATTGTCAAAGTTAACATGAAAAAACCTTATGTGCCATAACCAACTATCATCTACTTTTGTAACAAAACAAGAGGTTACAAATGTATTTAATTCAAATACATTACCTATAGATTGAGTACTAGTTGCAATCAACTTTCCTACCTTAGTTATGTTAAAACATTTACCATCATTGAATTGTAACTGAAACTCTTTGTCCATTAACTATCCAACACTCAATAAGTTATGCTTGAGTCCATCAACAAGTAGTACATTATTATTATTCACTTTTCCATCTAGAGTAAAAGATCCTACTCCTATGATAGGTTTAGGAAGATTGTCTCCAAACCTCACAACACCACCATCATACTTTACTAATTTCACAAACTTATTTTTATCTCCAGTCATATGATGTGAACAACCACTGTCTATGATCCATTAAAATTTCTTATCAACATGAGATACTAAAGATTTTTCCTCATGTATCGGTTCATCTCTAATAGAAACAAATCCAATCTCCTCATAATCTAAATCATCATCATCAAAAATTCCTTCACTAGCATAATAACATTCCTTATCCTCTAAGTACTTAGATTTGAAAAAATTAGGCTTGTACTTAGGAACTCTTGTAGGACCTCTAGATGCAAAATAACCTACCTTATTGCATAAAAAACTTTTCAAAGGTAATTTTCCTTCAAATTTACCCTTACCTCTCTTTTCTCTTCTCGCAATCAATGCAACAAGTTCATCCATTTTTCTTTCCTCTGCCTATATCTGTCCCCATTCCTCAGCATATTCACTGAGCTCTTCTTTTAGGTTATCACTATTGATGTTTGGAAGTGCAGACATTATCTTCTTATGTGCAGATGCTTTAAATGCAAATTCAACTTTAGGTACAAAATCTCCCAATTCAGCATCTTCAAAGGTAGATAGCTTTGCAATTAACATCTCCCTGCTAAATTTCAGAGTCAGAGGTATAGTCTCTTGAATAGAAATAGCCTTAAACTTTTAATAAGGTGTCAATGATCTAAGGATCTTCACAACAAATTCTTCTTTGTTATAAGTGCCTCCATAGTTTCTAATTCCAAGTACAAATTCTGTAGCCCTTTGAACATAAGCCCTAATGCTTTTATCCTCATTCATTTGTAACTTCTCCATCTTTGTTTTCTAGTTTTGTAACTTTGATTTCTTGGTATACTTGTCTCCTTCATATAGTGCTTCTAATCTTTCCCAAATCTAGTATGCTGAATCCAAGTCTTTAACTTTAGTAAATTCTCCTTCAGAACGTGTGTTGATCAATTCTTCCCTTGCCATCATGTTACGTGAAAATATTTTCTTCTCATCTTCAGTAGCTGATGGTAAATCATTCTTTGAATTTATAGATACCTTATTCTTTGTAATCAACCAATAATCAATGCCTAAACAAAACAAATGAGTTTACATCTTCTTCTTCCAACTGTCAAAGTTCTCAGGATCAAACTTCAGACTATCCTTCATATAGAATGCCATCTCCAGGATTACCTCAAGATGTTAAGATTTCTCTCTAAGGACCAATAGCTCTAATACCAATTGTTAGGAATAATAGTCCACAATAAAACTAAGATGGGGGATTGTGAGGAATAAAAATCCACAATACAACTGAGAGAGGGGCTGAATCAGTTGTATAACATAATATTAAACTTTAAAATTTAAGCTCCACAATATCAGATCCAATGAACACAATAAATGCCAACACAATAAGACAATATTTTGGTCTCTGGGAAACCCTATTAAAGGTAAAAACCCTAGTGGGAATTTGCACCCACAAATGATGTACTGAGAGTATAGTTATCCTTGTTAGAAGATATATCCCTCTTAGGAGCTTATTGAAACATTACAGTACATAGTCATTGTTAGAGGATAGACCCTATTAAGAGTCAAGAACAAAAGGGAGGGCTCACTACCCAAACAAGGTTAAGTCCACCTTTAGAACTCACTAGTTCACAACAGGTGTATATAAAGAAATACACAAACTTTTGAACTATTTTCCAGTAACTGTCTTTGCATGATTAGTTCCAATGAAGTCCACCAGTAAACCTCTAATCTAAATACAATAGACACAAGCTAACAAATTTTCCAACTTCTTTATATCATCTATATTCTATCCATACCTTTTCCAAAGAAAAGAACTTTTATTTATACCTTATTACAATTTACCATGATCAGGTCGGCCCATGAGGATTTCCTAATTACAAATAATTACATAAAACCTTGCTAAGATACACACGATATCTAAAAAAAGTCTACAATGATTACATTACAACAATTAAGGACCGACATCTTCAATTTATGCTTTCCAAACAAAACACACTTTTCATTCCCTGAGTTGGCTTCAGAATAAACCATCACTAGAGCACACGCCACAGATGATGTCACCAATCATTCCATACCTTGTACTGGCCAATGAACATCCTTTAGTACCCTATCCATCATCCTTCAAGTTTTCATACCTTGAATCCAAATCTTCTAAAATATATACTAGAAACCCGGAGACTAACTCTGTTAATTTTCACTGTCAGAGTCGAGTGACTAGTCTTTACGAAAATAGATGTAACTCTCTCAATATAAAACATCTAATGATGAAATGTTAGATATAAGATCAAAAAATCTACCTTAACTCTTATATGACTTCTTAGCATCTGAAACATCCGTACACTTTGATTACCAATCTATTTTCTTCATAGGAACATATGTTGACATCAGTTACAAAACAAAAATGACAACAGTATGAGTGCCCATTCAGTAACGTAGTGATTAAACATATTAAATATCTTAATCACCTCCCATGCATTACCAATATCCAACAATGTCCCCCTTTGGCATTGATGTCAACATATGGGAAAATCATATCCCAAAGTTATATCAATCCAAAGTCCTGCAACCAAACAATCCCATACAGTAGGAATTTTCTCATAGCAACACTCCCCCTTTGACAACAATGGCAAAGGGTGCCATGAGTCTTTGGCTGCCTTCACAGATAAAATTTCTTCCATGATCACTCCCCCTGAGGAGTAGATCCCTACATCCAGTCCAGATAATGATAAAGCTCTGAATACCTCTAGACTAATGCATCTCTACATCATTTAGTTCTGACTAAGAGGGGCCTCAAGCCCTAACATACCTCTGAGATATTCAAAGGTATGTTTTAGTAGTGGCTTTGTGAAAATTTCTGTAATCTTCTCTTTTGTACTAATATATTCTAGTTTGATTTCCTTTTCTACCACCTTGTCACTCAAGAAGTGATACTTGATAGAAATGTGTTTAGTTTTAGAGTGCATCACTGAATTCTTTAACATATTTACTGTGTGGGTGTTATCACAATGGATAACCACATGCTTGTCAAAAGTTATTCCAATGTTTGTCATCATTTATTTCATCCAAATAATCTAAGTGTAGTTTATAGCGGCAACAACATACTCTGATTCATCAGTAGATTGTGCTATACAATCTTGTTTCTTACTTAGCCAAGAAACCAACTTTTTCCCAAGGAAAAATGCACCACCACTAGTACTTTTTCTATCATCAATATTCCCTAGCCAATCAGCATCAGTATAAGCATGAATTTCAAAGCTATCATTTCTATCATAGCATAAGCCATAATCTATGGTTCCTGTTAGATACCTCAGTCTCCTTTTCACAACATCTAGATGTGTTTCTTTGGGTTCTGCCTGATATCTAGCCACAATTCCAACAACATTAGCAATATATGGTTTGGTGTGAGTTAGATATTGTAGTCCTCCAACCATTGATCTATACAAAGTCTGAAAAAAACACTTTGATTCATCATCAATTGTTAGCTTATTGCCAATTACCATAGGTGTTCCTACTAGTTTACAATCTTCTATTCCAAATTTCTTAAGCAATTCTTTGAGATACTTGGTCTGAGAAATAAAAATACCATTCTCATTCTGAGTTATTTGCAATCCAAGAAAGAATTTCATTTCACCTATCATGGACATCTCAAATTCACTTTCCATTTCTTTAGCAAATTTCTTACATAGATCATCATTACCTCCAAAGATAATGTCATCCACAAATACTTCTACTATCAGGATTCCATCTTCAGTAGTTCTTAAATACAAATTACTATTCACATTACCTTTTTTGAATCCAAGCCCAAGTAGATACTTGTCTAACCTTGCTTACCAAGCCCTAGCAGCTTGCTTGAACCCATACAGAGCTTTCTTCTATTTGCACACCATGTCTTTAACTTTGCATAGAGGAAATCCATCTGGTTGTTCTATATAGACTTCTTCTTCAAGATCTCCATTTAGGAATGCAGATTTAACATCCATCTGATACACTTTGAAGTTTTTATGTGCAACATAAGATAGGAATAATCTTACTACCTCTATTCTAGCAACAAAAGAAAATATTTCTTCAAATCCTATGCCTTCTTTCTGTGAGTATCCCTTACACACTAGTCTTGCTTTGTTCCTTACAACAGTTCCTTCATCCATTTTGTTTCTAAAAACCCATTTTGTACCTATCACATTTTTATTTTTAGGTCTAAGAACCAATTCCCAAGTATTATTCTTCTTTATCTAATCCAATTCTTATTTCATATCATTTATCCAAGATTCATCTTTAAAGGATTCATCTGTAGTTTTTGGCTCAACATGAGAAATCAAACAAATTTCTTCTCTAACTTTTGATCTAGTTAGCACTCCTTGACTGGTATTGCCAATAATTTGATTTTTAGGATGGTTATTTTTTACATACCTTAGATTTTTAGGAGTCTTGGTAGTCTTTCTTGTACCAGCGTCACAAGCCTCTTTTTCACTTTCTTCCTCAATAAGTTCTTCTTCTTCTGAAGTAGTAATGGTTTCTTTCATCTCTAAAATCTAATTACTGTCATACATTCTTTTTGTTAGGAATAGTCCTAAGAGATAATTGAGAGGGTGGGGGGGGTGAATCAATTATCTACAAGTTTAAATTCTTTATCAAATTAAGTATACTTAAACATTAAACAAAAACACAATGAAAGAACACTTGAATACAACACCAATATATTGGTTACGGGGAAACCCAAATAGGTAAAAACCCCAGTGGGAATTGAAACCCACTAATAATCTACACTAGTGTTTTATGATCCTTGTTAGAAGATATTCAACCCTGTTAGGAGTTGTCTTTACAATACATTTAGTACAGTGACCTGGTCAAGGGTCAGACCTTGTTAGGAGTCTTTTACAATTAACCCTATTAGGGGTGAGGATGCACTGTCTGAGAGCTCACTAATCAAAGGGGTGAAGGAAACAACATTCTAAATAATAGATACATACTATATCTGGATTTTGGTGAACTGGGCTTAGACCTGCTATTTGGATCAGTTCCAATGAATAGCATATACTCTTTACTTGGTCACATAGACCTTCTGCTGATGGCTCAACATGTTGGCAAATTGGCTAAGTTGATTGCATAGATGTTGTCATTATGGAAAGATATGATCCACATGAAGATCACACAAGTCAGAGAGCAAGTATGACAGAGCGCATTTCATATTTGTCTAAGTGTGAGACAATATTTTTACCAGTATACCCAGACACAGTTTTTGTTTGTGACATTGATTGGAGTGAGTTCAGTGCTTGCACACTTGAACATAGACTCTATGGTGACTAATGATGACCCATCTTAGAGCGCAAGTCAATACATCATGTACAGAAGAAGTTATGATAGTTTTACCGAAGATAGTGTGAAGCCGACAGGGTAGTATTTGAAGGCAGAATTGGTAAAGAGTTAAGGGATTATTCTGTTTATCAAAATAATGTCTTAATAATATAAAGGGATGACATCTTAGATGTTTACTCTTGGTTAAAGCTATTGGTATATATGTAAATGTATTTGTAATTGTAAAGTGAGGGTAAGAATTGTAATAAGCAGCAAGCATTTGTAATAGTATGATGCAAAGTATATGAAGCATATGTAATAGCGATAGTGAAAGATCAGTGAAGAAATATTGATGCAAGCAGAATAAGGTTATGTACCTTCACCTATTTTGTAATTAGTGTATATTTTACATTACCTATTTGGGTAGTGGGCTCAACTGGTGATCACATTTTGTACTACCAACTCCTAACAGGGTTGAGGCTTCTAACAAGGCCTATAGTCCCTTAATCAGGACTGGTACACTATATGTTTGTAATAGACTCCTAATAGGGTCAACTTCCTTAACAAGATACTTTTGATTAGTGGATCTTTTTGGGTACCATCCCCACCAGGGTTATCCCTTGGCCAGGGTTTCCTTAAGAACAAATCATGTGTTATGAGTTCTTTAGTTTTATTTCTATGCATATTGTTTAGTTTCTTATGTTATGCATGTATAAAGATAATCTATTATATCCATAATTGGGAAAAAGATAAAGTTTTTAGAATACTAATTCACCCTCCCCTCTCAGTATTCCCTATTTCTAACAATTGGTATTAGAGCTTAGTTACTCGGAAAAGAATCATTCAAGGAAAGCCTAGTAGCTTGAGTAAGATCTCTATGGGTATGGATCAACTACAGAAGAATCTTGAAGAAGCTCTTGAACAGATTGATATGCTTACTGATGAAAGAGACACTCTGAAAGGAAAATATGATGATGCAAAGAACCTCATTGAGAAATTGAAAAACAAATTAGAAGATCTAAGATTTGAAAAGAAATCTGAAGTTCTTATTGAAGATTGTGATGACAATTTAGAAAAAGAAAATGAGATCCTTAAGCATGAATTGAAGATAGCAAATTTGAAGCTTAGTTTGAAAGATGGAAATGGCAAGAATGAAGAAAATCTAAAATCTAAGAATGAAAGTCTAAAAATTGAAAATGAATGACTGAAATCTAAACTTGAAATGTAACATCTGAACTTGAGAAAGTCAATGCACAGTATGTTGAACTTGAGAAATACAACAAGATTGTGAAAGGCGAACTGACTCAATCCAAGCAACAAATTGAAAGGGTATATTCAACTAGTGAGAAGATTGATACACAATAATCTTTTTAGAAACCATTCTATGATAAGACTGGTCTTGGATTTAACACTCTTAAAGAAAATAATGAAAGCAAGGAACTAGATCTAAAAGTATTTGAAAGCTTAGATGAAAAGAAGTCTGATGAGATCAACAAATCTGAAGATTCACCTAAAGAAGAAGAATCACCAAAGCAAGATGAATCATCCAAAGGTATGCAAAGAGAATTCAAAGGTAGTTGTTTTTCTTGTAATACTATTGGTCATATGAAGAGAGATTGCATAGGTAAGCAATTTAAACCTCTTAATGGTTATTGTTATAACTGTCATGGATTTGGACATAGAGCTATTGAATGTAGAAAACCTAAATTTGTTGAGAATAAAAATAATAGTAGAATGCTTAGGAATACTAACAATGCAAATAAGAAACCTACTAAAGATATGAATAGAAGAAATGGAGTAATATGTTATAGATGCAACAAGGTTGGACACATTGCTAGAAATTACAGATCACGGATTAATCCACCTGGACCAAGATATGGAAGCAATGGAATTTTTTGTCAGATATGCAACAAGATTGGACATACAACAAGGTTTTGTAGAATGAACAATGGAGTTTTTCATCCTAACCCTAACCCTAGAAATCATGAAAGAAGAAATGAAGATGCAGGTAACAGATAGAAAGGTTGTTGTAGCAATATAGATGAAGTGAAGTTTGTTAAAAGCACAAATCAAGGAGACATATTCAACATTGAAGATAATCAGAAAGGTGAAGTATCAAGTGGTAAGAATGAATCCTTACCTGACCTATCTCAAAGCACTTAATTTATGAAAATTATAGTAGATTAGGAACTTAGATTAGTGTAGAAGTAGATTTATGATGAATTAAGTCTTGTGCAGTTAATGGAAGGTATTTTATGATATTATAATGCTATGGTTAAGATCACAAAGAAAAATATTATGTTTTGGGAGATCACAAGAAGTTTTAAGTTTTGCAGGATAGCAGAAACAACTTTTTGGAAAGAAGCAGCAAAAGAATTGAATGTGATGTCATAACTAAGTGAGATTGAAGTAATAAAATATTATGATCAGTTTTATTTAATCATCAAAGAAAACACAAGTGTTAAAAAGATCAAAAAGTAGTGATTGGAAGCTTTTTGCAATTATTTGGTGAAGGATTTGAGCGTCGAATCTATGCAAGCTCTAAAATCATGAATTTGAGGTATTTTACTTGACAGATCTGTCAATCAGTAAAAGGAATTTGAAGTAATCATGGATATATCTTTAATTCACAATATCATAGATAAAAATAAACCTAGAATGAAGAGGGAACCAGTTGAACCTCTGGAAGAAGACCCTAAGTGAGCTTGATCATCTATACCAAATGGAGTTTTGCATTTAGAGAATGTAAGAAGTTATCTAGGATGCAAGTTAGAAACCATTAGTGATAGTGATTTTACAAGTGAGTATGAGAAGATTTACAACTAGAACATGACATTGAAACAAGGTTATGAACATTTGAAAGACAATGAGATTGTTAAGTATGCATTGCAATATGAGTTTGATAATGAAGAATGCACTAAGATAATCCTTAGCAGAATTCATAATGGGAAGTTTTGGCTAGAAGATAGAGTGATAGACATTACAACTGATTTGATTCATGAAGTCACTAGAATGTCTAAATCTGGAGCTATTCCTTTAAATGAGAAGAACATGAGAAAGATAGTCATTGATAACACTAATTCATCCTATAATGGTAGAGGAATTGTAATTGGTAAGGTCAAACAACCTGATGTTAGATACTTATGCAAGATCCTAACAAACAAGTTTTGTTCAAATTCAAGAGAAGATGACATGGCAGATGGAATGGTACACATAGATTATTTGATGTGTGTTGACAAAGCCCTAGTTGATATGTGTGAAATTCTGAGAATTCAATTGTTTGAGAACTTGGAGAAGATTAAGAAGACAAAGTATGCTCAATTTAGATTTTCATCTTTGATCACTTACATGTTTTTTCATCTTTTGAGGAGATTTCCTTACACCATAGGAAATGATTGGAATGATGGACTAAATACAATGGAAAGGATTAATGTAAATGAAGAAATTATAAAAGATGGAGACTTCACTAAGATGAACAAATACTATGACATTTATAACTATTCTGATAAATTGAATCTTGAAGATGCAGTGGTCAAGCATTTGATTTTGGCTAATAAGAGTTTTGACTCTATTCAAGGAAAGATACTTGATGAATTATTGTAGAAACTTGCTAACAAGAAGATGAGAGCACAAGAAGAAGACAAATCTATCAAAGAGAATCTTGTGAAGAAACTATGTGATGTAAGAGATGATGAACATCTTAAAAAAAATTTGAATCCCCTTAGCACCCATTTGAGGACAAAAATGAGAACCATTCAGATTATAGTAGGATAATATGAACAAGTGAATGTAGAGACTGAACAAGCAATAGTTAAGGTTATGGTAGAAATTGTTGGAGAAACATTAGTTGCAGTAGAAAAAGCAGTAGAAATAGAACAAGAGGATATTCCTTCTTCACCGGCTATTAACATTGAAGAAGAATCTATGAATGTTGAAGGTACAAGGATAACCTTGGATACTGATGATAATGCATTCAAGAATCTAGAGAACATTGTTGACAATTCGGCTCTTGATGAACTGGATAGACCTGCAGAAGCAGAGCTGACCCAATTTACTATTGAAGAACCCAAAGTTTCTGAAGTAAAAGCATCTATACCCTCTAAGGAAGAAATCAGTCTTACTCTTGAGATTGGAAAGAAGAAGCAAACAGGAAAATGTTTGTTTGAGGATTTTGGAAAAGAAGTTGATGATGATGATCAGATGGAATTGATCACATCTTTAAACAAAATCATTGGGAAGAATAAGAAAGTTAAAAGTCTAGAAGGATGTCTGAAGGACCTAACTGAAAAGCTATAAAGTATTGTGACCACACAGATTGTAGAAGCAGACCCTATGGACAAGGAAAAGAAAGTGATGAGCACTTTTGATGATGAGTTCACTAACCTAGCTATATTGCAAAAGTAAATGCACAGACAGATTATGAGGCTAGAATGTTTTTGAACATTAGTCAGTACATCAGCAATGATATCAGTACTCTTGATATCTGTATCAAAGATTTGAGGAAACATTTGGAGATAAGAAAAGCTTTGTACATATAGTGTACAAAATTAGAAACTTTGATAGCTGAGGAAGATCAGAAGATAAAATTGAAGGAAGCTAAGATTCTGAATGAAACAAACCTTCTATCTAACCCTAATGTGAAGGTCAGTAATGTTGAAAAGAATGGAAACTTTTGATGAAATTAGAATTTTACAAGATGAGAAAGATAGGAAGTTGAGGAGATATACTCTTTTGAGAGAGCATGTTTCTATGAAGTTGACTGTTATTGAAGAGCAGTTAGAAGATTGTCTTATAGCTAAGACATCTTTTCAAAAATTCAACTTTGAAAACCTCCAAGCTTGTCAAATAGCATCTTATGGACTGAGCACACTACTCAATGTGGATGATTCCATTAAGAAGACATGGGAAAAGGAGATACATAATATGAAGATAGATTTTTTAGATTGTGTTGCAAGCCTACCAGCTTTGCAATAAATACATTAAGGTATAACTTTTTTTTTATACAATTTTGTAGCCCTCCCTACCATTAGTTTGTCATTGTTGTCAAAGGGGGAGAGATATTTAGCAAAAAATTGATAATATAAGATAAGAGTTGATACTCATAGGGGGAGTATTGTATTATAAATAAGATTTTTGAGGAGTTATAAGGATAGTATATATATGTTATACTATGGCCACAATTTTGTAAATTTTGAGATTTTGGAGTTGCACACTTAGCCAATTTTCTCATATGTGGCCACCAATAACAAAGGGGGAGATTGTTGGCAATTTGGCTGAGTTGATTGCATAGATGTTTTCATTATGGGAACATATGATCTACATGAAGATCACACAAGTCAGAGAGAAAGTATGACAGAGCGCATTGCATATTTGTCTAAGTGTGAGACAGTATTTTTACTAGTATACCCGGACATAGTTTTTGTTTGCGACATTGACTGGAGTGAGTTCAATGCTTGTGTACTTGAACATAGACTCTATGGTGACTAATGATGACCCATCTAAGAGTGCAAGTTAGTATGGTATGTACAGAAGAAGTTATGATAGTTTTACCGAATATAGTATGAAGCCGACAGGACAGTATTTGAAGGTAGAATTGGTAAAGAGTTAAGGGATTATTTTGTTTATCAAAATAATGTCTTAACAATATAAAGGGATGAAATCTTAGATGTTTACTCTTGGTTAAAGCTATTGGTATATATGTAAATGTATTTGTAATTGTAAAGTGGAAGTAAGAATTGTAATAAGCAGCAAGCATTTGTAATAGTATGATGCGAAGTATATGAAGCATATGTAATAGCGATAGTGAAAGATCAGCGAAGAAATATTGATGCAAGTAGACTAAGGTTATGTGCCTTGACCTATTTTGTAATCAGTGTATATTGTACATTACCTGTTTGGGTAGTGGGCTCAGCTAGTGATCACATTTTGTACTACAAACTCCTAACAGGGTTGAGGCTTCTAACAAGGCCTATAGTCCCTTAATCAAGACTGATACACTATATGTTTGTAATAGAATCCTAATAGGGTCAACATCCTTAATAGGATACTTTTGATTAGTGGATCTTTTTAGGTACCATCCCTGCCAGGTTTTTCCCTTGGCTAGGGTTTCCTCAAGAACAAATCATGTGTTATGAGTTCTTTAGTTTTATTGCTATGCATGTTGTTTAGCTTGTTATGTTATGCATGTATAAAGATAATCTTTTATATCCATAATTTGGAAAAAGATAAATTTTGTATAATATTGATTCTACGCCCCCTCTCAGCATTCCCCATTTCTAACACAACACTTCACACACTCTGCTCTGCTCTTCACATTCAACTCTGAACCATGTCTTAGCAATCACAAATGACTGCCTATAAATATTTTTCCTCCAAATGATATAATCAAGTCTTCCTATTAGAACCACCTTGAAATCATAGTAGAGAAACCATAACATACTCCAATAATAATTTCGTAGGCTCTACTAAGCACGCATAACAAACTGGGACCTGTCCAAATCAATAAGTGTAGATACATGCTACACACTGCCGGCTCTACCAAACTAATTGAAACATTAACCTCAAGATGAATTACATTATGTGATCTTAACCAAACATTAATAAATCTTCTCCAATCACTAATCCAAGTGTGCATACCGTAATGATAGGCAAAATTCCTATACCAACATAATCTCTATCGGCTCTTCTGAATAAATACAGGAAACTAATACTACATAAATTCACTTCCACTGATCATCAAACTCTACATCCATGAATGTAACATCACTAATATGTCTCCACCACATATCCAAAGGTGCAAGGCTCCATGATGGCTATACGAACAATTACTCATAGAACACTTCCTGTAACTCTATCAAGAACATTGCTGACACAAGCTGTTATATAATTGTTTGTACTAACAGTTAACCTCTACGTCCATGATATCATGCTAATAACATGTATGTGCTACTTATACTCAAATATTACTACATAAGTCCTCCATGCATGCAACTTACCATATGTTGTCATCAATCACAAACATACAGTCAGCACTGGCTTGCTGCCAAATCTCCAACAATCTCCCCCTTTGGCATTGATGGAAACATATGGAATGAAAAACACCACCAATCCAAATGAGAAATTCTTTTATAACATTCTCCATTTCATCATAAAAACTCCCCCAAGGATGAATCTTCCATCTGCTACAATATTATTCAACATTTTCCATTTTCTCAATTGAACTCCTTGCATAACTGAATACTACTCCTTCTTGCTTCTATGTGTGCTCCCCCTTTGATACTATTTTTCATAGCTATATACTACTTCCTCTTTGACATCAAAGGAAAAGGGTGCCAAAACATTTTAGCTCGGGTACTACTCCTGAAGTAGAGTAGTCAACCTTCCATCAGTCACTAAGGACTGATGCTTTTTCTTCTTTCTCTAAGCAGAATTAGGGAAGGGAATTACTCCCAGCTTCTCCCTGAGATACTCAAAAGTATCATTTGGTAAAAGCTTTGTGAATATATCTACTAGCTATTCCTTTGTACTTACATAATCCAATTTAACTTCTTTCTCTGCCACATTTTCTCTAAGGAAGTGATACTTGATCTCTATGTGTTTTGTCTTTGCATGCATCACATGATTTTTTGACATATTGATAGTGCTAGTGTTATCACAATGAATATCAATAGGATAATTAATCTGAATACCAAAGTCCTTTATCATCCATTTGATCCAAACAATTGTGGAACAATTCAAAGCTACTACAACATACTTTGCTTTTGTTGTTGATTGGGAGATATAGTTCTTCTTTTTGCTTGTCCATGTGACAAGTTTGTCACCAAGAAACACTTCTCCACCAGATGTACTCTTTTTGTCATCAATGCATCCTTCCCAATCTACATTTGTATATACATGAAGCTCAACAGTCTCTGAGTTGGCATACCATAGACCATAATCTATAGTGCCTTGCAAGTATCTAAATATTCTTTTTACTACCATGATGTGACTTTTTTTAGGCTTTGTTGCAAATCTTCCAACTATGCCAACTGCATTAAAAATATCAGGTGTAGTTTGAGTAATATATATGATTTTTCCAATCATAGACTTGTACAATGTTTTATCTACTACTAGAGAATCATCTTCTTTTGTAAGCTTGCATCCTTCTATCATAGGTGTACCCACTAGCTTGCAATCATCCATCTTGAATATCTTCAAGATCTCTTTCACATATTTAGTCTGATTTATGAATATACCTTTGTTTGTTTGCTACACATTCAATCCCATAAAGTATTTGATAGGTCCAATCATGCTCATCTCAAACTCACTCTGCATTTCCTTAGCAAATTATGCACTAAGTTTTTCATTACCCCCAAAGATAATGTCATCAACAAATATATCTACAAGTAGTAAAGCTTTAGATGTCTCTCTGATAAACAAATTACAATTTTTTGCTCCCTTTTTTAATCCAATTTTTGTTAGATATCCATCAAGTCTCTCATACCAAGCTCTAGGAACTTGCTTAAGTCCATAGAGGGCTTTCTTCAATCTACATACCATATTAGTTTTATCTGATAAGGTGAATCCTTCTGGCTATTCAATTTATACTTCTTCATTTAACTCTCCATTCAAGAAAGTTGGCTTAACATCCATCTGATAAACTTTGTATTTTTAGAATGTTGCATAAGCTAGAAACAACTTGATAGCTTCTAATCTGCTCATAGGTGCAAATGTGTCTGAATAATCAATACCCTCTCTTTGTGCATAACCCTTGCATACTAACCTTGCTTTATTCCTTACTACTATACCATATTCATTCATCTTGTTTCTAAATATCCACTTTGTTCCAATCACATTTTTATCACTAGGTCTTGGGACTAGTTCCCAACTATCATTCTTGATAAACTGATCTAGTTCTTCTTTCATAGTATCATGCCAATCTGAATCATTACATGCATCTTCAACACTTAAAGGCTCTATCTGAGATAGTAAACACCACTTCATTTCTTGATGAACTCTTTTCTTTTGATCTTGTTGTGAATTTTCCACTTTGATCTCCAATGATGTCATCCTTAGAGTGATATCTAGATGTATACTTTGGAACTTTAGGTGATACTAGCCCATCTTCCTTTTGATTTTCTTCTTCACTTGTTTTAGGGTCATTGAACATTACATTAATACTATCAAACATCTCTTCAAAAACTATCTCACTAGTGGAAGGAATGGGTTCTTCTTCAATCATAGGTGCATAATCATGATATATTTCTTGAACAATAAATTTTTCATCAATCTTAACATCAACACTTTCAATGATCTTCTTCAATCTCAAGTTAAAACATCTATAAGCTTTACTTTTAGTAGAGTAACCATGAAAAATACCTTCATCACTCCTTGCATCAAACTTGCCTATCACTTCATCCCTCTTGATGTAGCACTTGCTTCCAAAGATTCTGAAGTATTTCACTATGGGAACATTACCAAACCATAGCTCATAAGGTGTCTTGTCTGTGCCAGGCCTCAATTGTATTTTATTGATGTTATAGACTATTGTGCTAACCACATCTCTCCAATAGGTGTGTGCAACATTTCCTTTAATCATGATGGTGCATGTTGTATCAAGGATGATCCTATTCCTTCACTCTGTAATCCCATTCTGTTGAGGGGTTATATGTGCACTTAATTGTCTCTTTATGCCATTTTCTTCACAGTACTCATAGAATCTATCAGAGGTGAATTATCCTCCTTTATCTGATCTTAGACACTTTATTTTTAGTCCAAATTCATTCTCAACCTTAGATTTGAATATTTTGAGCTTCTCAAATGCTTCTAACTTATCTTTCAAGAATGCAACCCACATCATTCTAGAATGATCATCAATAAACAAAATGAAATACCTTTCACCATAGTATAATCTTGTTTGAGTTGGTCCACCTAGGTCTATATGAATCAGATCCAATTTTTTCTTTGTTGAATTATTCTTGCTTCTGAATGAATTCCTCACATGTTTTTCCATCACACATTCCCTACAAATAGTATCAATGAGCTTTTCTATGCTAGGTAGATCTCTTACTGCCTTTACATTTCTTATCTTTACTATGTTATCAAAATTGATATGACATAGTCTTTTATGCCATAGCCAACTGTCATCTACTTTAGCAACAAAAAAAATTTCTTTAGAATTAATCTGAAAAACATTACCTTTAGTCTTTGAACTTGATGTAATCATTACACCATCCTTATTTTTATTGATGCATTTTTTATCTTTAAACTCCAATCTATAACATTTTAAAAGAAACTGTCCAACACTAAGAAGGTTATGCTGCAAGCCATCTACATAAAGAACATCATCGGTATTGTTCTTTCCATCCAATGTAATAGCTCCTCTACCAATGATAGGTTTAGGAGTGTTGTCTCCAAATCTAACCATAACACCATTATATTTGTCCAGATGAACAAATCTATCTTTATCACCTGTCATGTGATGTGAACAACTACTATCTATAATCCAATGTCCTTATGTCTACTTGTGAAATCAATGCTAGCTCTTGTTCCTTATTCTTATCATCATGATTCGTAATGGCAATGAATCCAATTTCTTCTAAAACTAAAACATCATCAGAAACTTCAACACCAACATAGTAACATTCTTTTGTATACTTAGGCTTGTAGTTAGTTCTAAATTTCTTCACTCTTTTAGGACACTTGGATGCAAAATGACCAATCTTATTACATGAGAAACATTTGGAAGGTAACTGACCTTCACACTTTACTTTTCCTTTTCTTTCTTTCTTAGAAATCATAGCAATAATATCATCTATCTCTTTGTCTTCATCTTGATCATCAAAACTACCAAAAGTGTTTGAATATTTCTTACCATGGACTAATGCTTTGAACGCTGTCTCACTTTTAGGCTCTGTCTTCAATCTTGAAATCTCAAAAGCTAAAATTTTGCTGATCAAGGTCTCTCTCTTGAAATTTTTTGTAATTTGAATGGTCTCATCAAGGATGTTGATCTTGTTTTCATACTCTTCTTTAAGAGTAGTCATCAATTTATCCATAATGTCTTCCTTCGAGATCTCTCCAACATTGTCTTCTTTTCTTCCATGTCTTTTTGTGTGCATTTTTTGCTTGTGTATCTCCTTCAAACATGTCTTCTAGGTGCTTCCATATCTTTTAGGTTGTGTCTACTTTCTTTAACTCTGAGAACTCACAATCAGATAAGGCGCTGATAAGTGCTTCTTTGGCTATTGCATTCTGATGGAACAAATCCTTCTGCTTGCTAGTAGCATCATCCTTTGCAAGATCTTCTAAGGAGGGGATCTTAATATCTTTCATATCCACTTCAAAAACTTCAAAAGAAATGCACTGCAAATGTGTCACCATTTTGTTCTTCCAATTAGGATAGTTCTCTCCATAAAACTTAGGACTATCATTTCTAAAGAATGTCATCTGATCAACCTCAAGCTATTAAACTTTCTCTCCGAGGCACTTGGCTCTGATACCAATTGTTATGAATAGTCCCAAGAGATAACTAAGAGGGGGGGTGAATCAGTTATCTACAAGTATCAATTATTTATCGAATTAAGTAAACTTAAACATTAAACAAAATTGATATAACATTTACTACCAAATTTTCTAAAATATTTTACAGTAGGAGTATGATCAAACCATAATTTATAGGGAGTCTTACTTGTACCTTCTCTGATTTGAATTCTATTCAATGTGTATATTGTTGTTCCAACATCCTCTCTCCAATGTACATGAGATACATTTCCTTCAATCAACATTAGCCTAGCAGCATCAACTATAGTCTTGTTTCTTCACTTTGCTATCCCATTCTGTTGTGGAGTCCTAGGAGCAGATGTTTGTCTCTTTATCCCATGCTCTTCAAAATATGAATTGAATAAGTCTGAATTAAATTATCCACCTCTATCTGACCTTAAACACTTGATCTTTAAACTTGATTCATTTTTTACTTTTTCTTTGAACAACTTGAATTTATCAAATACTTTTGATTTTTCTCTTAAATAAGTAACCCACATCATTCTAGAAAAGTCATCAACAAAGAGTATGAAATACCTTTCACCACAGTATGACCTTTTTCTTGTAGGTCCACATAGATCTATATGTACCAAATCCAACTTCCCTTTTGATGTATATGATTTTCTTTTATGATTGCTTCTAGTCTACTTTCCCATAACACATTCTTTGCATACCGTGTTACATGGTTTCACAATCTTTGGTAGATCTCTTACTGCATTAGCCATACTTGCCTTCACAATGTTATCAAAATTAACATGAAAAAATCTCCTATGCCATAGCCAACTGTCATCTACCTTCACAACAAAACAAGAGGCTCCAGATGTGTTCAGTTCAAATACATTACCTCTAGAGTTTGAACCAGTAGCAATCAGTTTTCCTTCCTTGCTTATGATAAAACATTTACAATAAACAAAACTTAACTAAAAATCTTTATCAATTAACTGTCCAACACTTAACAAATTATGTTTTAGTCCTTCAACTAGTCTATATTAGTCTATATTAGTCTTTCCATCCAGAGTAATGGATCCTACTCCTATGATGTATTTAGGGAGATTGTCCCCAAACCTCACAACACCTCAATCATAATTTACTAATTTGACAAACTTGTTCTTATCACCAGTCATATGATGAGAACATCCACTATCAATTAGCCATTCAATTTTATTGTCAACATGAGATATTAATGCTTTTTCTTCATGTACTAGTTCATCCTTAATAGCAACAAATTGAATCTCTTCATAATCTAAATCATCATCATCAGAGATTCCTTCACTAGCCTAATAACGTTCTTTGTATCTTCTAATCTTTGCATAATCAGGTTTGTACTTAGAAACTCTTGTAGGACATATAGATGCAAAATGACCTACCTTATTGCATGAAAACCATTTCAAGGGTAACTTGCCTTCAAACTTTCCCTTAGCTCTTTTTTCTCTTCTAGCAATTAGTGCAACAAGTTCATCCATCTTTCTTTCTTCTTCTATTATCTTTTCCCATTCCTCACCAAGCTCTTCTTTTAGGTCTTCTTTTCTTGTGCTCAAAAGTGTAGATAATTTCTTGTGTACAAATGCATTAAATGTAGATTCAACTTTAGGTACAACTTCTCCTAATTCTACAACTTCAAAAGTAGTTAGCTTTTCAATCAACATCTCTCTGCTAAAGTTCATAGTTAGAGGTATAGTTTCTTCAATAGACATAGCCTTAAACTTTTAAGCAGGAGTTAGAGGTCTGAGAATCTTCGCAATAACTTCATCTTCATCATAAGTGCCTCCATAATTCCTGATTCTAACTATAGCTTCTGTAACCCTTTGAACATAGGCCCTAATGCTTTCATCTTCATTCATTTGCAGCTTCTCCATCTTTGTCTTCTAGTTTTGTAACTTCATTTGTTTGGTATACTTGTCTCCTTCATAAAGTGCCTCTAATCTATTCCAAATTTCATGTCCCAAATCCAGGTCTTTAATTTCAATAAACTCACCCTCAAATAGTGCACTGATCAATGCTTCTCTTGTGACCATGTTGCATGAGAATAACTTCTTTTCATAATCAGTGGCTGACACCAAATAATTCTTAGCCTTCAGAGAGTCCTTCATCTTTACAATCATCTAGTAGTCTATGCCCAAGCATAGCAAATGTGTTTGTATCTTGTTTTTCCAACTGTCAAAGTTTTTCCACAATACAACTGAGAGGGGTGTTGAATCAGTTGTATAACAGAATATTAAACTTTGAACTTTAAGCTCCACAATATCATATCCAATGAACATAATAAATGCCAACACCATAACATAATATTTTGGTCTCAGGGAAACCCTATTAAAGGTAAAAACCCCAGTGGGAATTAGCACCCACAAATGATGTAATGAGAGTATAGTTATTCTGGTTAGAAGATATAGCCCTATTAGGAGCCTATTGAAACATTATAGTACATAGTCCTTGTTAGAGGATAGAACTTGTTAGGAGTGAAGAACAAAAGGGAGGGCTCACTGCCCAAAGAAGGTTAAGCTCACCTTCAGAACTCACTAGTTCGTAAAAGGTGTATATAAATGTTGGCAAGTTGACTATACTCATGTATATGACTTAATATAGTGTTGTCATTTGTTGGATAGAATTGTGTGTTGTCTTTGGTGTCACCAAATGTCATATCATTTACTGAGCTCAGTCGGTCAGCAAAGTAGTTCCCAGTATTTACCGAGCTTAGTCAGTTTGCAGGCGGTTTTTAGTATCTATCAAGATATTTCGGGCATCAAAGAAAAATAGGGCAAAAAACAATGTTAACCGAGCTTCCATGGTTATCAAAGGAAAGTTAGTGTTTACCGAGTTCACTTGATCTCCAAAGGATCTTACAAAATTCACAGTGCTTACCGAGTTCTCTCGGTCACCAAAGGAAATCTCTTTGGATTAGTGTTTACCAAGAAAGGTTGGCCCAGTGAAGGAATTTTTTATTTTGAGAAATAAAGTTTGTTTATTCCAGCCGACTATTGTAATGATTAGTAATGTTATTAGTGCCAACTTGACAATCTGAATGGACAATCTGAATGGTATATATATAAGGTCAAGTTGTGAATTAAAAAGTGTGTGCAAGTGAAAAGAAGAAAAGTGTGAGAGAATTTTGAAGGATGATTGGATATCCTTGAAGAGCAGCAGAGATATATTTGATCAGGAAGGATCTAGTGAAGCAGAATAGAGATTTGTAATCAGCAATTTAGTTGCATCATTATTCAGGTCACTTCATTGTTACTTTGTTACCATTGTAGTAGTGATTTCAAAATCTCCTAATCGAGTTCGTTTAATAGCCATTTTGTAAATCCTCTAACAAGGTGACAGTTCTATTGAATTGTTTCAAGACCTCTTACAAGGCCACTCCTAATAGGGTGATTAAATCCTCTAACAAGGTCACACCTAATAGTGTGTTTTGTAACCTTTAACTGGGTTGGATCCTAACAGGGCTCACTTCAGAAGAGTGAAAAATAGTAACTAGTTACATTGGTGGTTTTTCCCATATTGGGTTTCCACGTTAAATCTAGTGTCTCTTGTGTTCATGATACTTTCTTTATTCATGTATGTTAATCACTGATGGATGCTTAAGAACAGTTATAATTAATACTCACTGTAATAACCAAGTTTTTAGTATAATAGTAGTAAATGATTTAATAAAACATCTAAGGGATCTGTGGTAATATTTTTGTGGTTAATGGATTCACCCCCCCCCCCCTCTCAGTTACTCCATCTATATTTCCAACACTTGGTATCAGAGCTTTTGGTGCTTGCAGGAAGGGTTTCAAGGACCTAAGCTAAAGGTCAGGATGTCTTACAAGAGAGAAATTCCAAGGCTTAATAGTGATAACTTTTCAGCTTGGCAAGGTCTCATGAGACTTCATCTAGCTTCCATTGGTGATTCAGGATGCAAATATGTTGATCAAGAATATACAGTTCCTGCTGGCACATTAACTATTGAAGACATTACAAAGAAAAAGAACCATAACACCATGATGAGAGACATTGCATCAGCTCTTAGCTATGAATAATTTGATGAGATCAAAGACTACACAACTGCTTATGAAATGTGGAACAAGTTGAAGAAAATTAATGGTTGTGATGACAATGTGAAGAGAGCCAAAGCAGAAAGCCTAAGAGGATAGTTTGATTAGATGAAGATGAAAGAAGATGAAAACATTGCAAAATATGTTGAAAGGATCAAGGTGAGTGTTAGTGCAATCAGAGCTTCTGGAGGAAAAATTTATGATGAAACTATTATAAGTAAGGTTCTTAGAACATTGCTTCCTATCTATGCAATAAGAGTATCTGCTATTCAAGAAAGAAGATGTGAACAAAATCACAATATAACTTTGGATGCCTTAGTTGCAAGGTTGATAGCTTTTGAATTAGATAACTATGACAACTATGTTCCAACTTCTAAAAATATTGAATCAGCGTTTGAGGCCAAACTTTCACTTAAAAAGGGCAAGAAAATCCAGTCAGAAAATGAAGAAGAATCAGAGGAAAGTTCAGAGAGTGATCTTGAAGTTATTGAAGCATTACTTGCAAAGAAATATACTAGAGGTAGAGGTAAATACAAAGTTAAAACTCCTTTAATCTATTTTTCATGTCAAGAAATTGGTCATATTGTAGCTAGGTGCCCAAACAAGCAAAGAAAGGATGAGAAAAAAGGTCACAAGTACAATGGCAAGAAGAATTTCAAG
The DNA here is from genome assembly GCA_027943335.1 of Chamaecyparis obtusa. NCBI lineage: Eukaryota > Viridiplantae > Streptophyta > Pinopsida > Cupressales > Cupressaceae > Chamaecyparis > Chamaecyparis obtusa. Next base: position 1,236,406 of record BSBK01011581.1, on the reverse strand, counting down.
TCATTCAAGGATAAAGGTAAGAAAACATGTTTTTTGGCTAAGGATTTTGATGATAGTGAAGAAGAAATTGTCTTCATTGTAGTAAAAGATGAATCTAATGATGATGAAGATGAGATGGCACTTATCTCTCATATAAGAAAAGATGATACATGGATTATAGATTGTGGATGCTCACATCATATGACTGGTGATAGAACAAAGTTTGAACACCTTAAAGACTATGATGGTGGTAATGTAAGGTTTGTAAACAATGAACCTTGTTGTATAAAAGGAAAAGGACGAATTTCATTAACCAAAGAACTTATATGTGATAATGTATATTGGATTGAAGGACTAAAGCATAATCTTCTAAGTGTAGTACAACTAATCAAATTTGGATTCAAGGTTGAATTCATGAATGGCAAAGCAAGACTGCTGGATGACAAAGGAAAACTGATTGGTTCAGGCAAACAAACCAAAGGTAACCTGTTTTATCTTGATCTTGGTGAATGCTCATGTTTTATTGCTCAAATTGAAGAAAGTTGGTTATGGCACAAAAGGTTATGTCAAGTAAATTTTGATAATATGGTGAAAATAAGCAAATTCAAGAAAGTAAGAGGTATTCCTACTTTGAAGAAACCTGATGTTGGTCTATGCAAGAATTGTCAGATTGGTAAAATGGGAAAGACTAGCTTTAAAAGTAAAAACTATCAGTCTGAAGATATTTTGGATATTGTGCATACTGACTTATGTGGACCTATTAGAATTGAAAGCTATACTGGAGAAAAATTCTTTATTCTCTTTGTTGATGATTACTCTAGAATGATGACTGTTATGTATTTAAGAGAAAAATCAAAAGCTTTTGAGAAATTAAAATGGTATTTGGCAAGAGTAGAAAAGAAAATAGGAAAAAGAATGAAGTCCTTAAGATCAGACAAAGGTGGTGAATTCATATCCCATGAATTCCATAATTTTTGCATTGAAAGAGGAATCAAAAGATAGGTATCAGCCCCAAGAACTCCTGAGCAGAATGGAATAGCTAAAAGAAGGAATAGGGCTATCATGGATTGTGCAAGGACTCTAATGATTGAAAAGAACATTGCTATGAAATACTGGAAGGAAGCTGTTAGCACTATAATTCATACCTTGAATTGAGTACAACTGAGGAAAGACACATTCAAAACTCCTTATGAGTTATGGTATGGCTATAAACCCAATGTAAGTTACCTAAAAGTATTTGGTAGTAAATGTTACATCTTAAAAGAATCTAGAAAAGGAAAATTTAATGTCAAAAGTGATGAAGGAATATTTTTGGGATATTCTTGCAAAAGTAAAGCATATAGATGTCTAAATTTGTCTACTCACAAAATCATAGAAAGTGCACATGTGAAAGTTGATCAGTTTGTAGAAAAGGTTGAAGAAGAAAGAAAAAAGGAACTAGAGGATTACAAAAGATTTTTTTACATTGAACCTAATACATTTCCAGACACATCTATTAATAAGGAAACTGCATCTACCGAGCCTAGTATAGTAACCGAGTCACAAGAAGAAGTTCAAACCGAGTCACAAGAAACCGAGTCTCAGCCTAAAGCTACCAAGAAAATATCTACCAAGCCCAAGCAAACTGAACCTGAAGATGAAATTCAAGAAAATGACAATATAACTCATTCAAGAGGCAAGGAACCTATATTGGCCAAGTATGTCAGGAAGCATCATACACCAGATCAGATTATTGGAAACAAATCAGATGGTACTATGACAAGAAGTAAATTGAAAGGTACATGTTTACTTGCTGATTTTGAACCCAGAAATGTTAAAAATGCATTGGAAAATGAAAGTTGGATTGAGGCTATGAATGAAGAAATAGAAAAAATAGAGAAAAACAAGACATGGACTCTTGTACCTAGGCCTAAAGACAAAAATGTAATTGGAATGAAATGGGTATTCAGAAACAAGCTGAATGAAGATGGTCAAGTATCTAGAAACAAAGCTAGACTAGTGTGTAAAGGGTATTCTCAAGAAGAAGGTATAGATTATGGAGAGAATTTTTCTCCTGTTGCAAGATTAGAAGGTGTAAGAACTCTACTTGCATATGTAGCACATAAAGGATTTAAGGTATATCAGATGGATGTAAAATCTGCATTTCTCAATGGTATTCTTGATGAAGAAGTCTACATTGAGCAACCTGAAGGTTTTGTTGATCCAAACAAAAAGGATATGGTCTGCAAGTTACACAAAGCATTGTATGGTCTGAAACAAGCCCCTAGAGCATGGTATGAAAGATTACATAACTATCTTATTCAGATTGGTTTCAAAAGAGCTAATGATAATAGTAGTTTATACATCAAAGACGGACTAGATAATAGAATTGTTTAGGTAGAAATATTTGTGGATGATACTGTGTTTACAGGTAATGATGATCAGTGCAAAGAATTTTCAGAGAAAATGAACAAAGAATTTGAAATGTCTATGTTTGGTCAGATAAATTTTTTTGGTGGTCTTCAAATTCAGTAGAGCAAGAATGGTATCTACATTACTCAGTCTAAATACATCAAGGAAATACTTAAGAAGTTTGGTATAGAAGATGCAAAACCAGTTGGTACACCCATGTGTACAGGACTAAAGCTTACAAAAGATGATGATTCAAAAGAAGTAGATCAGACCTTATATAGATTAATGATTGGAAAATTATATTATGTGGTTCATACAAGGCCTGATATTGCCTTAGCAGTTGGTATTGTAGCAAGATTCTCAGCAAAACCCAGAGAAAATCATATGATGGCAATCAAAAGAATCTTGAGATACTTGAAAGGAACTGAAGATTATGGCTTGTGGTATAAATTTGGAGGCAATCTGGACTTAAAAGTGTTTACTGATGCTGATTGGGTAGGAAACATTGATGATAGAAAGAGTACAAGTGGTGGAGCATTCTTTCTTGGCAAGAGGTTGGTATCTTGGACTAGTAAAAAGAAAAATTGCACATCCCAATCCATAGCAGAAGTAGAATATGTTGTTGCAGCAGTAAACTGATCAAATATTGTTTATTTTAAATAGTTATTGGAAAGCATGAAGGTTGAGATCAAAGAACCAGTTGTTATATTTTGTGATAATACAAGTGCAATAAATATTTCAAAGAATCCAGTAATGCATTCCAAAACCAAGCACATTGCTATAAAATATCACTTTGTCAGAGAATTAGTGTAGGAAAATGAAATTAGATTGGAATATATTCATACAAAAGAACAAATTGTAGATATATTCACCAAGCCACTACCTAAGGGTGCATTCTTGTATCTAAGAGGTAAGTTAGGGGTCATTCCCCTATCCGAGGCTCACTAAATGAAGTTTTAGTGATGCATCAACCAGAGCATATTGAAGATCAGTTAGTTGATGCAGCTTAGTCAAGGAATCATTACATATGAATCAGTACTCAAGGTACATTGCTATTCACCTGGTATGTGTTGTCTTTGGCATGTGTTGTCAAAGAGGGAGAGTTTGTTGTCATACTTCAAGAAATTTCTTAAGATTTCTAAGAGTTTTCTTGGAGAGTTTTCAGTCAGAAAGAGAAGTTTGCTGAAAGAGGGAGTTCTCATAGATGAGAATCAGAATGAAACTAAGGATATGTTCCTTACTCTATGTTTTCTATGAAATTTCATTGTGCTATGACATGTTGTGTTGCCATCAATGCCAAAGAGGGAGATTGTTGGATACAATTGTCTGAAGGAGATTGTTGGATTAATTGTGTGTTGTCTTTGATGTCACACAAATGTCATATCATTTACTGAGCTCAGTCAATCAACAAAGTAGTTCCTAGTATTTACCGAGCTCAGTCGGTCTATAGGAAATTTTTAGTATCTACTGAGATATTTCGGGCGTCAAAGAAAAATATGGCAGAAAATAGTGTTAACCGAGCTTCCATGGTTATTAAAGGAAAGCTAGTGTTTACTGAGTTCACTCGGTCTCCAAAGGATGTTACAGAATTCATAGTGCTTACCGAGTTCTCTCAGTCACCAAAGGAAATATCTTCGGATTAGTGTTTACCGAGAAAGGTCAGCCCAGTGAAGGAATTTGTTATTTTGAGAAATAAAGTTTGTTTATTCTAGCCAACTGTTGTAATGATTAGTAATGTTATTAGTGCTAACTTGACAATCTGAATGGACAATCTGAATGGTATATATAGAAGGTCAAGTTGTGAATTAAAAAGTGTGTGCAAGTGAAAAGAAGAAAAGTGTGAGTGAATTTTGAAGGATGATTAGATATCCTTGAAGAGCAGTAGAGATATATTTGATCATGAAGGATCTAGTGAAGTAGAACAGAGATCTGTAATCAGTAATTCAGTTGCATCATTATTCAGGTCACTTCATTGTTACTTTCTTACCATTGTAGCTATGATTTCAAAATCTCCTAACTGAGTTGGTTTAACAGCCATTTTGTAAATCCTCTAACAAGGTCACACCTAACAGTGTGTTTTGTAACCTTTAACCGGGTTGGCTCCTAACAAGGCTCACTTCAGAAGAGTGAAAAATAGTAACTAGTTACATTGGTGGTTTTTCCCATATTGGGTTTCCACATTAAATTTGGTGTCTCTTGTGTTCATAATACTTTCTTTATTCATGTATGTTAATCACTGATGAATGCTTAAGAACAGTTATAATTAATACTCACTGCAATAACCAAGTTTTCAGTATAACAATAGTAAATGATTTAATAAAACATCTAAGGGATCTGTGGTAATATTTTTGTGATTAACTAATTCACCCCCCCCACCCTCTCAGTTACTCCATCTATATTTCCAATAGTCATTATGGAAATAAAGACATATGATGTTTTGGAGTCAACGCTCATGATAAGAAGATCATAAATCAGCTAAGTGTTCAAAACTATATAGTGCATAGAGTACCTGAAGGTCAGAGCATCAACGCACATGCATATGATAGAATTATGGTATGTGCCCTAGAAGTTAAGTTGGTCAGACTATATTCATGCTACATATAAGAGCGAATGATCACAAGATTCAGTATGAGGAAGATACAGAGAGTTGAAGTTTGACAGACTGTGAATGCGAGAGAAGAATAGTGCAAGAAGCCGACTGTTGGTATTTTTGTTAGCAGTTATATTATTATTGTTAAAGGGTCAACCTAGTTAATTGTTTTATATGCGCATATAAATATTAGATGTGCCATTGTAATGAAGTAGGAGAGTGATTATAGAGTTGAAATATGTAGAGAAGAAGATGTATTAGACCTTTTCAAGAGGTCAAAGCATCAGTGCATCAAAGGAAATGATCAAACAAGCAGTGTCATAGTGCCAGTTCAACCAGCAGATATAGTGTGTATCTAAGATCAGAAGGTTGTAGCCTTCACCACTTGAGCAGTGAGCTCTAGGAAAATGTGTCCACACCCCTAATAGGGTCTGACCCTTGACAAGGTCACTATACTAAATACATTGTAAAGAAACTCCTAACAGGGTTAAGGATCTTCTAACAAGGATCATAAAACACTAGTACATAATATTAGTGGGTGTCAATTCTCACCAGGGTTTTTACCTATTTGGGTTTCCCCATAACCATATTGGTGTTATGTGTTGTGTTCTTATATATTATTTATGCTAATGCTCATTTCAATACTTAAGCATTCAAGTTAATATTAAAGAACTAAGCAAAAAAGATTTAATTTAGTGAACACTGATTCACCCCCCCTCTCAATGTTCCCATTCGTAACAATTGGTATCAAAGCTCTGGTCCTCAAAAAAGAAGTTTAACCACTTGAGGACATCATGGACAAGACAGAAATGAAACATCTGAAAAGAAATCTTGAAGCTGCTCTTGAAGACCTAGATAGATCTGAAAAAGAAATTGAGGAACTAAAACAAAAAGTTAGTGATGCTCAAACAGTCATCAAAAGGCTAAGAAAAGATTTGAAAGAATGCTCTACCAGTGATTTAGGGATAATCATCAAAAATCTCAATGAATAAAATTCATCCCTAAAAGAACAAATTGAAGATTTGGATATAAGTTGACTAATAATCAGGAAGTCTATGATGAACAGATCAAAGAGAACCTTAAACTCAATGAAGAATTGAGGCAAGAAAACATGAAAATCTTGGAGCTACGGAACATCAAAGAAAGCTTGGAATCTGAATTGAAAGAGGCAAAGAATCACATTGATAAATTGCACACTAGTTCTAATTTGATAGAATCTCAGTTGAATGCAAGAAGACTTAAAGGAGATACTAGCTGCATTGGATACAATGAAGCACAAAACCAGATTGATAACATGCGATAATGTTGAACCACCTAAGGATGAGTGAAAGCTAGTAGACTGCACTTTTTATGCATGTAACAAGCATGGACATATAGCAAGGAACTGTAAAGAGGTAAGACCTTTCAATGGTTACTATTACTCATGCAATAAATTTGGTCATATAGCTATGAATTGTAAGAAAACTTAGAAGGAAAAGAATCAGCATAATCAAAGAAATCAAAATTAGTGAAATGTAAGAAGTTCTGAGAATGTTACATGCCAGATATGTAACTATAATGGTCACTCAGCTAGATAGTGTAAAATGGTAACCCATGTCAATGCGCTGAAGCATATAAGGCATCTAGTCATTTTTCACTCTTGTAACAAGGCTGGACACATCTCTAAGTTCTATAGATCAAGGATGCAAAGTCAGGAAAGCCCTAAAAAGCTAGAAGAAACAATATTGGATACCGAAGTCAAGTTTGTGAAAACTTCAAAGGATGCAATGATTTGGTCAGAGGCAAAGAAGGATAAGGTTGATGATAATGTATTGGATGCATCCACAGTGGACACACCCTCTACATCTAGATGAGTGGTCCTCAAGGTCATAGGGGGAGCTAATTTAGCTCTAAACCCCTGCATGACTGGTATACTCATTCTTAGAGTATGCACCTTTAGACTTAACCTTTTGGAGACTAGCTAAACCTATGTTAAAAAGCACACTATTTGATTGATTACAGAATGAAGGTTTGAAATTATCAGTGACAACCTGATTTACGTGGCAAGCATTAATGGAAAATTATTACTTTAAAGTACACAAAAGATTTTAGATCTCTCATTGCATTTGAATTTAGAGTGATTGGAGAGAAGAGGAGCCCTAGCATTTGATAGCAAAGGATTGCATATTGATTCACGAGTGAGTAGAAGTGAATTTAATCGATTATAGAAGCCCTAATCTATCATACTAATTTAGAAGGCTTTGAGATCATTTGGGAAGTGATATACAAGTAAGTAATGGCTAATCCCATTGTATTTAATGTGGTAGAGAAGAAAAGATATGTGTTTAAGAAGCATACATTCAATTCCACACTAGATGACCTTGAAGGTGCATTCTCTAGAAATCCCATGGGTATTATACATGTGGAAGACATTAGGGCATACATATATTGCAAGAAGGAACCAGTAGGTTTGCATAGAATAAGAGCACACATGGAAACAATGATGAAACCTAATAAAACCTTTATGGATGAGTATGTGCAGTTGGATAATCATCCTAAAGTGGAATATGCTATGACATATGAGTTCTATGATTTGGAATGGATCAAGATCCTACTTAGCAAGATCCATGATGACCTATTTTGGATAGGTGAAGTATCAGCTAGGATAACATGAGATCTAATTCAAGAGATGACTGGACTCTCAAGGACTTGCACCATTCTTCTAGCAGGTAAGGATGTTAGGAAACTTCTAGAATAGGCCTGAATATCAAGAAGTGATAGGCGCGGAATGACAATAGATCCTATAGAGGAGAAAGACATCAAATTGATGTCCATGATACTAGGATATAGGTTCCAAAACACTAGCATAGTAAACAGTGTGTAAGTGGCCACCATTCTAGCACCAATAAGGTTGGTAAGAGAGAATGGAGAGTTTAATCTATGTGAGATCTTGAATGCATATCTAATAGACAACATAAGAGCCATCAAGCATGACAAGACCAAGGTATTCAGGTTTGGGTCTCTAATAATCTATATGTACTTCCATATTCTTGGAAAGGTGTTTGATTTATATCTAGACAAGTCTATTCCAACTATGCCGCAGATATCCCTTAAGGAATCCATAGAAAGTACCCTTAAGGATTATATCGAATTAGAGTTGAAAACATTTAGAGTAAGAATGTAGATCAGGTATAGGATACCTAAACATATAGTTGAAAAATACAAGGATAGTATTTGTTTTATGCTAGAGACTAATACAACATGCATGGAGGCTGTTGAACCAACAATAAAGTGGATTCATCCACTAGGATATGAAGTTGAAGAGCCTATTCTAGAAGCTTATGCTCAAGTTCTCTTGTTAGCACCTAAGGACCTAAATGAACCTAGGTGGGGGACATATGAAGAGAAAACAAGAGAAGTAGATGTTGTATTGAACATCACAACACCAAAAAGAATAGTTGCCAAGGTTACTTTAGAAATTTTGAAAATTCATGGAGTATCTCAAACAAACCTAAACAAATCAAGGCAAGAGAGGATTGCTTTGCAAATAGAGAGTGCAGCTATAGCAAAGACATAATCTGATGATCCAAAGATGAAGAAGGTGAAAATTGAGAAATTTGATGATCCGAAGGGTAAAATAGATGATACTCCTTTTGCACCCAAGGAAACCATTGACCTTACTACTCGTCCTAAGTATAAGGCAATGCCTAAAAGGAAGAAAGAGATTAGCACCAATCATCCATCCTTGCGAGTAACAAGGAATAGGAAACATACACAAGGACCTCTAAAAGTAAGTTTCAAACCCAATCTCAATGTGCTAAGTTCAAGGATTATTGATGAAAGTGGGATAGATCAAGTAAGGAAGTTCTATGAGAAGTATATTGAAATTGACAAGTTAGAAATTCATGGAATGATTGTCAAACATATGTTGAAGTTCAAAAAGATAGTCCTAGAACTGAAGACTACGATTCTAGATAATGTATGGAACATATTAGAATTCCTAAAAAGATAAGCTATTGAAGAGGATCTAAGGATAAGAGAAAAGACTTTAGATGAAACCCTCCCAGTATGCTCTCTAGAAGAGAAGTATTTATTATTAGATCTTGTGAAGCCACATCTTAGAACCAAGTCAAGGACTTTGCATATAATGGACAAAAACTATGAATTGGTGGCTAAGGAAATAGAGAAAGCATTTGAGAAGGTTTTCATGAATAGACACATGTACCCACCTACTGCACCTACAGCTCAAGTGTCTACAAAGGAAGTCAAGGTGGCAGAGCCCACTAATGTACCTATGATAGGTCCTCAATACTCAGCGCCTATAGTTGAAACACACACAGAGGCAGCTAAGATTGTGCTTGTGACATAATCACTAAAGGATAGCACCATCATTATTGATAATGTTGAAATTTAAATGGTGACAATAGATAAGGACTTGGACAAGTTCGAAGAAGCCTTTGTAAGCACACAAGAGGCTGAAACACTATGCGGTGGTAACTCACCTAAGGTAGAAAGATAAAAAGAGATAAAAAAAGAAAAAGGAAAGGAAACACAAATAGAAAAAGGAGAAGAAGAGGAAAAAGAAGATGAACCATTAGTTGAAATGTTAATCAAAAGTAAAGCAAGAAGTAGTGGATAGCACTCCCATCACTCCACTACCCTCAGCAGTATTGTTGTTAAGATTGACACCTAACACAACTAGTTTGGATTCATGGGGAGAAGAAGACATTATCAAGTTCAGTGTCTTAGCTATGGAGAAGGCCAAGGAGAAATAGGTAATGAGGAATCCCCTCCTTGCAGAATCAGTAAGTATCCTGAACAACCTATTACCAATAGTTAAGAAAGTGTCCAAGGTACACTCTGTTGATGATGTAAGTGCAATTCTTTCATAGTTCAAGAGTAATTTCTCTAGCTTGGAAAAATCATCATCATTAGTTGTAGAGGAGAAGTATATGTGGAAAAGACTAAATGAGTTGATCAATAACTTCTCACTAGACCTTAGTTCACTCAAAGTTGGACAAGCAACTTTGAAAGAGTTTGGAGCAAAAGGAAGAAAAATTATTGCTGACTATATGAATCAAGATAAGTTGACAACCAAACACTACAAGAAGATTCAAGAAGCAGAGGCCATGATTAAAAAGGTGAGGTAGTCAGTAGAAGATCTCTCTACTGATATAGACATGTGTAAAAATGTATATCAAGGACAGATTGACAAAATTGAGAAGGTAGAAAAGGAGATGTTAAAGATAAGAGCTAGGCAGACTCAGCTTAGAAATGCTCTTGCACCCTCCCTAGATGTGTTGAATCAAAATATCAAGGAGATCAATGCCACCATGGTGACATATGATCAAGGTCCTATATTATACTTGGAGAAGATGGAGAAACTACAATATGCCTTATGCGCCCATATCCAAACAATCAATGCATTGAATGCATTTTGGAAGCAAGAGATCCAAAATTTATAGATTGCATACCCGGATGTACTTTTAGTGTAAGTGCTTGTATAGATTTAGTTTTGTAACACCTTTGTCATTAATGTCAAAGGGGGAGTATGTATAGAATATGGAGCTATAGCTATGAAAAGAAAATGTATAATAAGAAGATATAAGATAGAGTATGATCAAGGGTTTTTTGTATCAAGGGATAATTAGTAACTTTTGGATATTCCTTTGTTGCCATCAATGACAAAGGGAGAGATTGTTGGAAAGTTGACTATACTGGTGTATATGACTTAATATAGTGTTTTCATTATGGAAACAAAGTCATATGATGTTTTGGAGTCAGTGCTCATGATAAGAAGATCAGAAATTGGCTAAGTGTTGAAGACTGGACAGTGCACAGAGTACCTAAGGGTCAGAGCATCAGTGCACATGCATACGATAGAATTATGGTATGCACCCTAGAAGTTAATTTGGTAAGACTATATTCATGCTACATCTAAGAGCACATGATCAGAAGATTCAATATGATGAAGATATAGAGAGTTCAAGTTGCACAAACTGTGAATGCCAGAGAAGAATAATTCAAGCAGCCGACTATTGGTATTTTGGTTAGCGGTTATAGTATTATTGTGTAAGGGATATGCGCCTATTGTAACTAGGTTATAGAAATGTAATTAACTTTTTTTCTAAACATGCTTGAACCAATTCAATTGGAAGCATTGTGTGTAATCGGTTAAAGGGCTGACCTAGTTAATTGTTTTATATGCGCATATAAATATTAGATGTGTTATTGTAATTAAGTAGGAGAGTGATTATAGAGTTGAAAGAAGTAGAGAAGAAGTATGCAAAAATTTCTTGAGATGTATTGTAGCTTTGCAAGAAGTCAAAGTATTAGCACATCAAATGAACTAATTAGACAAGCAGTGTCATAGTGCCAGTTCAACTAGCAAATATAGTGTGTATCTGAGATTAGAAGGTTGTAGCCTTCACCACTTGAGCAATGAACTCTAGGAAAATGTGTCTACACTCCTAACAGGGTTATTGTAAAAGACTCCTAACAAGTTCTGACCCTTGACAAGGTCACTGTACTAAATACATTGTAAAGTAACTTCTAATAGGGTTAAGGATCCTCTAACAAGGATCATAAAACACTAGTACAAAATATTAGTGGGTGTCAATTCCCACTAGGGTTTTTACCTATTTAGGTTTCCCTGTAACCATATTGGTGTTATGTGTTGTGTTCTTATATCTTTTTTATGTTAATGCTCATTTCATAACTTAAGCATTCAATTTAAGATTAAAGAGCTAAGAAAAAATATTTAATTTAGTGAACACTGATTCACCCCCCCTCCCTCTCAGTGTTCCCATTCCTAACAATAAATAAATAAATAATCTTTTGAACTATTTTCCAACAACTATCTTTGCTTGATTAGTTCCAATGAAGTCCACTATTAAACCTCTACTCTATATACAACAAACACAAGCTCACAAATTTTCCAACTTCTTTATATCATCTATATTCCATCCATATCTTTTCCAAAGAAAAGACATTTTATTTATACCTTATTATAATTTACCATGATCAGATCATCCCATGAGGCATTCCTAATTACAAAAAATTACATAAAACCTTTATAAGATACACACGATATCTAAAACAAGTCTACAATGATTACATTACAACAATTAAGGACCGACATCCTTAATTTATGCTTTCCAAAAAAACACACGCTTCATTCCCTGAGTCAGCTTCAGAATGAACCATCGCTAAAGCACATGCCATAGATGACATCACCAATCATTCCATACCTTGCGCTAACCAATGAACATCCTTCTGTACCCTATCTCTCATCCTTCAAGTCCGCATACCTTGAATCCAAATCTTATGAAAGATATACCAGAAACCTAGATACTAACTCTCTCAATTCTCACTGTCACAGTCCAGTGACCAGTCTTTACCAAAATGGTTGTAACTCTCTCAATATAAAACATCTAATGATGTGATCTTAGATATAAGATCACAACATCCACCTGAACTCTCATCTGACTTTGCAGCACTTGAAACATCTATACAGTGTCCATACACTTTGATTACCAGTCTGTTGTCTTCATAGAAACATATGTTGACATTAGTGACAAAACACAAATGACAACAATATGAGTGCCAATTCAGTAACATAGTGATTAAACATATTAAATGTCTTAATCACCTCCCATGCATTAGCAATATCCAATAGGGGTGACTCAGTTGTATGAAATATTATTTAACTTTAAACTTTGAGTAGCAGCAATATCCTATCTAATGAACACAATGAATGCCAACACAACAACACAATATTTTTGTATTGAGGAAACCCTATTAAAGGTAAAATCCTTGGTGGAAATTAGCACCCACAAATGATGTACTAAGAGTATAGTATCCTTGTTTGAAGATTTAGTCTTGTTAGGAGCTTATTGAAACATTACAATACACAGTCCTTGTTAGAGGACAGACCCTATTAGGAGTCAAGAAACAAGGGTGGTCTCACTACCCAGACTCACTATGTAAAGAAGGTTATGTCCACCTTCATAACTCACTATTTGTAACAAGTGTATATGAAGAAATACACAATCTTTTGAACTATCCAAAATAAAATTTCTTTGCTTGATCAGTTCCAATGAAGTTCACCAGTAATCTTGTTCTCTACATCCAGGAGACACAATCTCATAGCTTTTCCAAAAAAAATTTCATCACATATATTCTCTCCATATATTTTCCATAGAAAAGATCTTACATATATACCCTATCACATTCTACATGATCAGGTCGGCCCATTAGGCTTTCCTTACAGAAACTCTTGCTAAGATACACACGGTACCTAAAACAAGTATGCAATGATTCTATTACAAAAATTAAGGATTGACATCCTTAATTTACATTTTCCAAAACAAAATCCATGCTACACCTTTGAAGTTAGCTCCCAAATAAATTTTCTCTAGATCACATGCCACAACTGATGTCATCTAGCATTTTGTACCTTGTGCTGATCAACTAGCATCCTTTAGTGCCTTGTCTTTCATCTTCTAAGCTCACATATAGTTAATCTATATCATCAGTAAGGTATACCCAAAACACAAAGACTCACTCTGTCAGCTTCCGTTGTCACTATCCAGGAACCAGTCATCACCAAAACATCTGTAACTGATTCAATATGAAACTTTACATGATACAATCTTGGATATAAGATCACAACATCTTCTTGTTCTCTCATGTCTCTTTGCTAATTTTGAGTGATCCATATAGTATCCATACACTATCATACTCAGCCTGTACTCTTCATAGAAACATATGTTGACATTAGTGACAAAGCAAAAATGACAACAATATGAATTCCCATTCAGTAATGTAGTGATTAAACATATTAAATGTATCAATCACCACCCCATATTAAATGTATCAACATCCATGAAACTTCATACATAATACAAAAGTATATTGAGATCACTGAAACCCTTGTTAGAAGGTAAAAACTATGGTGGGGATGACACCCACAAAGCTTCACTAACTGCAGTAATAAATTTTTCCAGTTAAGGCTATAATTTTTTATCACTTCTGATGATCTTACCCTATTAGGAGTAACAATAAAGATATGTGAGGATTTACATGGTTAGAGGATTTAAGAGACATTGTTAAGTGTGCACTCGATTAAGAGATTTACAAAAAGACTTGTTAGGTCTACTCTATTAAGAGATTTAAGTCTGCAATTGTTACAAAGTAACATTATATTTGACCTATATGTAGCAACTTACTTTTCTTGATTTCAGATCTGATAAGTACTTAACTATTATCACCTTTTTGTGATAGATTTCTTCTCTGAATTCTACTCAGTAGCCTTGGCTATGATACTAATTCAATCCTTGAATGCTCTGTCAAAAAATATAACTTCACAATAATGTGTGATCTTCAGATGTCTATATATGTGGCTACTTCATGTGTGGTGCTTGTCAAAATGACATCTTGATAGTTATTATATCAAAATATTTTGACCTAATTAGGGTTATGGTATCAACTAGAAAATCTAAGATCTATGATCCAAATGAGTAACCTAAACCATCATTACATAGGGATCATCAATAATTTAATGATTACTTCTATATTTAATCTTCACCTTAATATCTGTAAACCATTTTATTGCTCGATGTAAACTATTTACCTTATAGTCTGTACCATTACAAACTTTAATGTCTTTCCTATTTTTCTTGATATACATTGCATTCATCAATCGATAAATTATGGATGCTTGGTATATATTAATGCTTAGTTATAACTATACTCAGTTCTTGGTAATCATCTTTCTCAATGTATGTTCTCAGTCAAGTCTGTGCTTGGTTACTATGTGATGTAGGAGCATCTCGTGTCCGTGGCAATCCTGTATCTCCAAAAATAGATTTGAGTTTTTTTTTGTTGCTCAGTTTCTTCTTTGACCGAGTTGGTTGGTTTCCTCTATTTGGAATTGTTGGTTAGTTATTTCTTCGACACTCATTAATTTCCTTGGCATTCGGTGATGCTTGTCGGGTGCTCAGTTGGCTTTTCTTACTGACAGGTTTATTTTGAGTTTTATTGAGGCTGACTTGTGCATTGATTATGGGTCATAGATTTAATGTGGGTATCCATCATTGGGAAGTGTGTGGTCCTAGATCTAACTGTTCCTTCCATTTATTATGGATTTGAAGGCTGACTCAGTTTGGTAGCCTCTTGTATAAATGTAGTTGTTTGGTTAGAGTTTAGGGAGTCAATTTTGGGAGAGCAAGTTTTGGTAGAAGATAGGATATAGAAGATTGAGATTATCTATAGATCCTCGCATGTTTGAGGAATTTCATAATTCATTTTAATATTTGGATGAAATCAAGAAGGCCTTACAACCTGACATGTATGAAACAATTTGAAGATAAAATATGAATGATCCTACATTTTCTCTCTCCCACTGTGTTGTTGTTTCTTCTACATTTTGTTGAGCAAGGTGTTTCAGGCTAGGGCATGCCATTTCTTAGCCCCTCCTACCCTCTCTCGCATCAGGTGGTATCAGAGCGAGGTGAGATCAAGATCTAGGTTTGCGAATCTAGATTTGAAGGTTCCTTCTTGTGAAGCCCTAGTTGAATTTTTGTGGGGTAGAAGATTGCAATCTAACCTTCAATTGCAAAGGGTTTTCAAGACGATTCATGAGAGGTGAGATGTAGATCCAAGATTGGCAGACATGCTGAGACAAATTGTTGCTATATTGGAAGTTGTTGAAACAACCCATAGAAGAGGAAGACATCTTGAAGATGTTAGTGATGATGAAGTTGAGGTAGAATAAGGTGATGTATAACCTGCACCTGTGATGGATCAGGGTGAAGAAAGATTCTTGAAAGCTTTGATAAGTTTGAAGTCTACACCACACTTTAATCCTCCTAAGTAAGGTGGAAATTTGGATTCTATCGATGAATTGGTGGATTGGATCATAGAGATGGAAAAGTACTTTGAGTATGAAAATGTACCTAAAGAAAAGAAGGTGAAAATTGCAAGCACAAAGTTGAAAAGTCATGCATCCTTATGGTGGGAACATTTGCAGATGGAAAGAAAGAGGAAAGGAAAAGATGAAATCAAGGTATGGAATAAAATGGTGAATAAGTTGAAAGGAAAGTTATTACCTTGTGATTATCAGATTAACCTAGTTAGGCGAATACAAATTTTAAGGTAGAAAGATAGCTTGGTAAAGGAATATACTGAGGAAATCCATAGATTAGATATCAGATCTAGACATGATGAAGATGATGTGGAATGAATTGCTAGACACCTGAATGGTTTGAGAGTTTCCATCCAAGAAGAAATCAATTTGGTCAAATTGGAGAACATTGAAGAGGCTTATCAATTTGCATTGAAATTTGAGGAGAAATTGAACAAGAGACTTGAGCAAAAACAAAGAGGTAGAGGTGGTAGATTCCCTAGAGTAAAAGGTAGATCTCATGGTGAAAATAGTAGATCTGAACTAGAAAAGATAACTCTAGATAAAGGCAAGACCGAGTGGAAAGGTGAAAGTTCATCTAGAGGCAGAGGCAGTAACTACCGAGGTGGTTATAACAAACAAAGTTTCTAAGGAACTTGTTACAATTATAGAGAACAAGGAAATAGATCATTTGAGTGTACATAGGCAAGTAAGAAGGTTGGTAATAGTCAGAATGCTTTGGTGCAAGAAGAGTCACCGAATGAACCTAAGAAGGAAAATAACTTGATGGTAAGAAGAGCACTGTGGAATGAAAGTAAAAAGGAAGACCTAGTAAGGAAAAGTTTGTTCAAGGATAGATGTAGAGTTTCTGATAAAGTTTGGAAGGAAATCATTGATAGTGGTAGCTCAAAGAATCTGGCATCTGAAGAGATGGTCATGAACTTGTAGTTGGAAAGGTTGAAACATACGAAGCCCTATCATATTTCATGGATCAAAGATGAGCATACACTCTTGGTAAGTGAACAATGTTATGTAAATTTGAAAATTGGAAAGTAGTATGATAAGGTGTTATGTGATATCATGCCTATGGATTGTTGTCATATTTTGTTGGGTAGACCTTGGCAATATGATAGACATGCTATATATGATGGGAGATTGCATAAATATACTATTTGGGCTGATGGGAAGAGACAAATCTTGTTACCTTTGATGGAAGAACTTGTTAGTAATGTTTTCACATTTGTGAAAGTTTACTTGATGGAAGGAAGAAAGTTTGTTAAGGATTTAGAGAGAAAAGATGTATGTTTTGTTGTGACTCCTAACAAACCTAGTAAGAAATTAGAGGATAATGTCCCTAAGGAGATTGATAAGTTACTCACCAAGTACAATGAAATCATTTTTAATAATGTACCTGATGGTTTTCCACTGAAAAGAAGCATTGATCATTGTATGGATCTAATCCTTGGAGCTAGTTTACCAAACAAGGCACCTCATCGGTTGACACCTACCGAGAATCAAGAATTGAACCGAAAGATTCAAGAGTTGTTGGAGAAAGGTTTGAGAAAGTTTGAGTTGTTGTGTAGTAATTATGGTATTAGCACCTAAAAATAATGGAGAATGGTGAATGTGTACTGATTCCAAAGCAATCAACAAGATAATAGTGAAGTATAGGTTTCCTATACCAAGAATGGATGATATAATGGATAGTTTGACTGGAGCAAAGTATTTTACCAAAATTGATTTGAAAATTTTGGTATCATCAGATCAGAATTAGAGAAGGTGATGAATGGAAGATTGTGTTCAAGACAAAAGAAGGTTTGTATGAGTGGTTGGTTATGCCTTTTGGTTTAACTAATGCACTGAGTACTTTTATGAGGTTGATGAATGAAGTTTTGAAGAAATTCTTGGGTAACTTTGTGATTATATATCTTGATGATATTATGATATTCAGTAAGATTTGAGAAGAACATTTATTACATGTTAGATGAGTTTTACAGAGATTGAAAGAAGAAAAGTTGCTGATAAATTTGAAAAAGTGTTCATCCATGAAAGAGGAGATTGTGTATTTGGGATTTTTGATTTCAACTGATGGATTGAAAATGGATCTTGAAAAGTTTGAAGCTATTTTGAATTGGCCTACACCTATGAATGCTAGTGAGGTAAGATCATTTCATGGTTTTGCAAGTTTTTACCGAAAGTTCATTAGAAATTTCAGTTCAATTTGTAATGCTATGACTGAGACTATGAGATGAGACAAAAGAGAAGTGAAGTGGACACATGGGGCTAATAAAAGTTTTGAGACTCTGAAGTAGAATGTTGATGAATTGCCTATTCTGGAATTGCCTTATTTCAATAAAGTATTTCAAGTGGAATGTGATGCAAGTGGAAGTGCAATTGGAGCTGTGTTGAGTCAAGAAGGTAAACCTATTGATTTCTTTAGTGAAAAGTTGAATGATGCAAAGAGGAAATATTTTGTGTATGATCAAGAATTCTATGCTATTGTTCAAGCCCTGAAGAAATGGAGACATTATTTGATATCAAGTGAATTTGTGTTATATACTGATCATAAAGCTTTATAGTATTTGGGTAGTCAGAATAAGTTGAATCAGAGACATATGAAATGGGTTGAGTATTTGTAGAGTTATACATTTATGATAAAGCATAAGAGTGGAGTCACTAACCGAGTTGTTGATGCATTGAGTAGAAGGAGATCTTTGATGACTGAGATGAAAATTGGAATTCTAGTCTTTGATGACATGAGAGATTCTTATGAATTTGATCCTAATTTTTCTAAGTCATGGAGAAAGTGCAGAGCACCTATTCAAGATCAACAAAGTACTAAATGGGATGAATATTTTGTGCAAGAAGGTATGTTATTTAAAGGTATTCAGTTGTGTATACCGAGAGGACCTATGAGAAATAATTTGATAAAAGAGAAACATAGTAGTGGTTTAGCTGGACATTTTGGAGTTGATAAGACATTAAATTTGCTTAAGGAGAAACACTTTTGGCCATAGTTGTATAAAGATGTTTAGAAATTTGTGAAAAGCTGTGGAGTTTTTCAAGTTGCAAACAAAGTAAGTCAAAATACTGGATTGTATCTACCAATTGTTGTACCTAAGAAACCTTGGATTTACATCAGTATGGATTTTGTTATTGGCTTACTAAAGACAGTAAGAGGTAACGATTGTATATTTGTTGTTGTGGATAGATTTTCTAAAATAGCACATTTTATACCTTGTAGAAAGACATCAGATGCAGTACATGTAGCAGATATTTTATTTAAGGAAATTGTCAGATTGCATGGATTACCGAGGAATATTATCTCTGACTGAGATAGTAAATTTGTTGGATACTTTTGGAAGACTCTTTGGATAAATTTGGGTACCGAGTTGAAATATAGTTCTACATTTCACCCACAAACTGATGGACAGATAGAAGTTGTGAATAGAAGCTTGGGTAATCTTTTGATATGTTTAGTTGGAGACACATGAGGTAATTGGGATTCTATGTTGCCACAAGAAGAGTTTGCATATAATAATTTAGTGAATAAGAGTACCAGAAAAACACCTTTTAAGATTGTAAATGGCATACAACTGAGAGGTATATCAGATTTGAGAGACATCGATGATGAAAGAAAGAGAAGTGCTAAAGGAGTAAAATTTTCTGAGTACATGAAGACATTGCATGAAGATGTGAAGCTTAAACTGGAAAAGAGTACTCAGAAATACAAAGATAGAGTTGATAGATCAAGAAGACATAAGACTTTTGATGTTGGTGATGAAGTGATGGTTCATTTGAAGAAAGGTAGATTTCCTGTTGGAACATACGGGAAGCTGAAGATGAAGAATTTTGGACCTTACAAGATTTTGACAAAATTTGACAGTGGAAATGCATATGAAGTTGAGTTACTTGATGACATGGATATTTCACCTATATTCAACATTGCTAATTTGTATGAATTTCATGAATCTAAAGAAGACATGGCAGTATCGAAGGATTATCATAAGAAGCAGAATGAGGAGGTTGAGCATATTTTGGAATAGAGAATTGGCATATGTACAAGAGAAAAATAGTATATGGAATATCTGGTAAATTGGAAGAATAGACCAATTGAAGACAGTTCATGGATTTCACAGTCTAAGTTTGATGCAGGTTGGATCATACCTACCAAATGATTTGGAGAATCATTTTCAAATAACCATAGGTGTCTGATGTAGGAGGATCTCAAGTCCTTGGCAATCATGTGTCACCAAAAATAGATTTGAGTTTGTTTGTGTTGCTCAGTTCCTACTTTAACTAAGTTGGTTCGGTGTTGTTTGGTTTCCTCTATTTGCCGGTGTTGGTCAGTTATCTCTTTGGTGCTCGGTAATTTCCCTGGTGCTCGGTGATGCTTGTTTGGTGCTTAGTTAACTTTTCTTACTGACAGGTTTCTTTTGATTTCTGTTGAGGCTGACTTGTGCATTGATTCTAGGTTGCATATTTAATGCTGGTATCCATCATTGGGAAGCATGTGGTCCTAGATCTCACCATTCCTTCTATTGATTATGGATCTGAAGGATGACTTAGTTCAGTAGCCTCTTGTATAAATATAGTTGTTTGGTTAGAGTTTAGGGAGTCATTTTTGGGAGAGCAAGTTTTGGTAGAATATAGGAGATAGAAGATTGAGATAACCTACAGATCCTCGCATGTTTGAGGAATTTTGTAATTCATTATAATATCTAGTGGAAATCGGGAAGGCCTTACAACCTAGCATATATGAATGATCCTGCATTTTCTCTCTCCCACTATGTTGTTATTGCTTCTGCATGTTGTTGAGCAAGGTGGTTCAGGTTAGGGCATGTCATTTCTTTGCCCCTCCTACCCTCTCTTGGGTCAGTATGCTATTATACCTTGTGCTCTTCTCAGTGTCTATGCTTAGTGTATTGACCAACTAGCCTATTTTCTTTCTTTACCAAATGTATGTGTGACACTAATGACAACATATTAATCTATCAGGCTTCAACCATATTAACATTGGAGGAGGGAGTCTTCATGTTGTTTCTTGACATGACTAAATTGGAAAGATCTAGTGATTTAAAATGCCCTTCCCTTTGTGCAAGAAAACTTTGTAACATGTCATACATCGACATATTAGCTTTTACTCATTTTAGTTCCTCTAATACACTATATTTCTTAGTGGACTAGGCCGAGTTTCTAAAAAATGGTAGGCTGATGTTGTGATGTCAAGATAGCAACACTCGGGCCCCTAGGGGGTGAGGTATTATTATTAGCTTGTGGATCCATAGGAGTGGGTTGCAATCTAGGAGGAATACCATTGGTTAAGGGTTCCCTCCTACTTCTCAAGTTGTAGTTGTTCCGGTTGTTGTCCTGGAAGGCATGGACTTTGGAGTATTCGAGATGAATTTTTTACTAAAATCAAAATATAAGCTCTTCTTCTTATATGTTGTTTTTAAAAATCTCCTCGGTTCCTAGCTCGTAAGAGTCAAAAACCATGGCATTGAAATGCATCAGGGGATTGCCAAATTTTAGCTTTTTTGGGGGATTCCCACAATCATTTTCTCCATGGCTTACACTTGTACATTTTTTAAACTTAACCTTAGCTGAATTTAAAGCATTAACATTATCTGCAGGTATACTCACATTATTGGGTCGCATGTTCCAAGGTCTAATGGTTCATTATTGTCCAAATTGATTGTATTGCTATTTGTTACCATAGT
Organism: Chamaecyparis obtusa; assembly: GCA_027943335.1. Classification (NCBI taxonomy): domain Eukaryota; kingdom Viridiplantae; phylum Streptophyta; class Pinopsida; order Cupressales; family Cupressaceae; genus Chamaecyparis; species Chamaecyparis obtusa. Next base: position 1,214,841 of record BSBK01011581.1, on the reverse strand, counting down.
TGTTGTTATTATAATTATTATAGTTATAGTTATGATTATGCAAATAAGGATTTGGGACAAAAGACGGTCATTGGTAGTTCCATTGGTTTTTAGATGGGTTTAGTTTCATTCTTTTGAGTTCACGGGCTAGTTGTGATAGTGTCTTCTTTATTGTGTCTAATTCACTCACCAAGTTTTTATCGGGTTCATTTGGGAGATAAGCCCTTTTCTCATATATTTCTACCTTCTATTAATCATATCTAAGGTATGCGATGGCAAGTGGTGGGGGAGCATCATATGAAGCTGGGATTGGGTTGAGCATTGAAATGTGATGAATCAAAGGCTATTTATTGGTTGTAAATAGATTAAACAAGGCCATGTTTCCCAATGAGGGTAGGGTACCATAGTTCCCACTAGCTTGTGGACCCATTTATTGCATGAAGGTAATGGCCTCATTGCACACCTTTTCCAAAGTATATATGTCTTCTGGTGGAAATCTTTTCAGAAAGATGGATGTCAAAGGATCCAAGGCTCATAGATATACTTGTATGATAGCCCCAATGGGTATAGTTTAAGGAGCTTCAAGTCTCTAATGCATATTTTGGAAATGATGGTTGAACATCACAATTGGTTCATTATAGTCCTTTCTTGCAGAGATGAACTGATGATGGAGAGTGGCGGGATCAACGTACAACTTGAATTGTTTGAGAAATTTGGTCTCAAATTCAATCCAAATTATAACAGATCGTCACGGTTAACTCAAGTACCAATTATAATAAAATTCTCCCAATGTGTAAGGGAAAAATTGACACACAATATCTTGATCCAGAATCTCCTTGCGATTGCATATTTCTTTGAAAGAACAAATGTATTCCTACACTATCCTAGATTCCCCATAGATAAAACATGGACATAAATTTTTAGGGTTCTTAGGTAGTTCATGGAGCTTGTAATACCCACTAGAGAACCCAGAAGAACTTAACCTAAACATGTGACTAAGCTTGCAGAATAATTTTTTTTTTTTAAAGTTAACAATCAATAACATCAAAGTTTACAATGTGAAAGCAAAGCATAACATAAACAACTAACATAGGTTACAACTCTCAAGGGTTCCTTGATGTAGATTATGAAAGAGTTAATTAATTAATATAAGATAAAGATATGAATCTCAAGATTACATCTAAAAGTTAAATACAACATCCAATGCATGAATACATAAATACAATTGGTACCATAAGGTAACCATAATAATAAGCATCCACTGCACATGTCGCAGGGTATGTGAATACAATAACTGGAAAGACAAACAACATGATAACTTTGAATAATTGATACAATGATACAAGATCATAGAAAAAAGAAGAACAAGAAAGAACAACTGCAACATGGATCATCCAGCCTTGATGCACGAATGTCAGAATCTCAAATGGTAAAAGAACCACTACCACCCAACCTCATGAACCTAAATAGTCCACTCCCACTGTGCTGAGGAGATAACATCAAAGCCCACTCGGATAAAAAAAAAATAAAATCCAAGGAAGAGGTCCTAAAAGTTTCTAACTCAAGGATACCAAAAAGTACATCAAGATAAGATAAACTCTACCAGAGGTAAATAGAACACGTAGGAAACCTAAGATGTATACAGAAAGTGTCATCACACAAGTCAACTCTAAGGTTATCCTTGTAGTCCCTTCAGACCCTGATTCCTTAGTGACTCTATGTGGTTATAGTAACCTCTCATGTAGATAAGGTACTACCTATGCCATATCCAGTCCATAAAGGTGGCAAGCATCATCTCAACTCCCATCCTAGTCAAACTCAATCAGGAACTCAGGCATGGGCGAGGCACAAAAATCTTATTAGGTTCATTTTAGATTCCCAATGTTTATTAACTATCACTTATTACTCTACTTGTAATGGGATCTTATGGTAGCCACTTTCAGGCTTCACAAGCCACTTCCTGATATACACTTAGATGACCTACCCTAGGGTTTCACATGAATAATATGAGCTCTGAGTTAACACAACTCTTGAATCTCTACAACTAGATTCAACATGCAAGACCAAAAACCTCTAGGATCAAACCCACCTAGGGTTAGAACAACTCATGCAAACTAACTATGCATGCATGGAAAACAACATGGCAAAAAGATAACTACAACCCCTAAAAATCAATATGAGTCAAATTGACCAAGGGCATAAAAAGTCTTCATATAAAACATGTATGCCAAAGATTGTATCACTAACAAACACTAGGATATATATATATACTTTAGTTAGATATAATTAATTAAAAACAATACGAAATTTATTCTAGCTTTCAAATTCATCTAGTAAATAAATCAACTGATATCAAATTTATCAAATAAAAGTTCATATTCAAATAGAGACAATAGTTTTACAAACCAATTACAAAACAATTGAAGTATGAACTTGGGTCTATAACTATTTGCCTCACAATAATTAATCAATACAAAAGAATCAACCTAGAAATAAGGCTAAACTAATTCTTTTAAACAAAAATCAAACTCCATAAAACAAAATTAAATTTAACTAGTTTATAAAAGATTTAATTTTAAATAATAAAATAAATTTTAATTATACTAATTATTAAATAAATAAACTAAATGAATTTAATTTTTAAAAAATATTAAAAAAAAATTCTTTTAAAAACATTTATCAAAATTTAATTAAACATTTAAAAAAAATGATAACTAAAATATATTATTAACATTTAATAAAGAAAAAATTAAAAAAAAACTCAAATCAAAAGTCGGGCGAGTACCCACGGGTACCCTGTCCCTTGCCACACTTAGACACAGACTGGTGCGCCAGTGCTGATGGCACTGATGCACGATAGCCCCCTCGGGGACTGTCATGTGTCAGTACCACCAGGTACTACGCCGACAGTGCTAGAGGGCCCGCACTATGGTGGGGTCCTTTAAAAAGGCTCCAAAACATTATTAAATACTTTGCTAATTTTTCAAAAACAACTTTGTTCAATCATACTTTAACTAATATATATATATATATATATATATATATATATATATATATATATATATATATATATATATATATATATATATATATATTAATAAAATCTCCAATAATTTCACAACAAGCTGAAAACCCTAGTCTAATTGGGTTTTCTAAAACTCTTTTAACAGATTCCTCAAAACCATCAATTTACAAAATAGATAGGCAAAACTAATCAAATTAAATTGCAAATAAACATACAAAACTTTCCAAAACATTCAACTCCAATAGGCACGAGGAAGACATAATTTTATTTTCTACAGAGATCTGAAAAGGAATAACAAGAATAAACTTCAAAACCTACCTCAAATTGAAATTAAATAGATTCAAAGATGACTAGAATGAAGAATATAAAATCCAAGCCTTTCAAAAATCTTTCCCGAATCTGTCACAAATCTGTCTCCAAAATTCCTCCTCCAAAACTTGTGTACCCAAATATTGGCCAAAACCCCTAATACTTAAAGAAACTTCCTTTCACATGCACAAAATATAAACTCAACATCAAAAGGGCTTTGCATGAAGATGAACTTCAGTTCATAGTCCAGTCTTAGTTGAACTGGAGTCCTCTTTCCTCTTTGACTTGAGTTGAAAACACATAACCAAACTTCAACTTGAATTATTAATTCAATTTCATGCAATTATGAATGTGCAACATAATGCATTTAATTAATTAATAATTAGAACATTTAGTTAACATAAATAACACATGCCAAAATAACCCTCAATTTAATAAAATATATTTTAATTAAACAAAGGTTAAATTTCATGATTTAAATAAATCAAAAGTGAAGATATTTAATTAATTCACATTAATTAAATAATTCAACCACACTCAAATAAGCAGAAAATTAATTTCCAATTAATTTATGCATCAACTATGTAATATAAATAATAATTAAACTAAATAAATACATTTATTTAATTACCATTTAAATACTATGCCATAGCTAAAAATAGCATGATCTAAAAATAGAATTCACATCAAACGCCACAAACCAATGAATCAGAAAGACCTAAGGACCCACATTCAAACTCAAGACATAGGTATAAACTCTTTCCAATTGGAAGAGTTTAGAAGGGTGAAAACACAAAATCTTGTCCCCTACTTTAGGACAATAATTGGCTTAGGTTAGGATTTGGAACTGAATATTATCTCCCCTCTTTTACCAATGAGATTAGCGATAGGGCACACTCATCCTGGCAATTCAGGGAAGTCGATGCCCGGTACCTGTGAACCTACATAAGAGACAAGATTGTGCATATATATAGAAATATAACTGACAATGGCAGGGATCGACCAATCGTGTGGATCTCGCAAGCAAGTAACTAGGACTCCATCCCTCAAGCACATCAAGCAGAAATATAAAGCATACATCAACACCAATACAGATGCAAGTATGGGGTAAGTATATTCATAAGTTTTAATGATTCCCTAACATATATTCTATCATCCTAAAGTAATCATATCATTTATAAAATCAGACCAGGGGTGAGGTACTACAAAGCTCACCTTGTAGATCTAGTGGAGAACTTTGTGAATTTTCAAAAAAGGCCATCGAAAGTGGTGGTGGGATAACGAAAAATGGAGCAGCAATATGTGGCAATGGTGGATAGTTGTGCAAAACCGATTGATGAGGAAGACTTTCCGTTGGCTTCGCTTTATCATTATGAGATCTATGAATCTTTTTAAAATCTAGGAATTACCCTTTGTTGGTTGATGATCTAAGGAATCATTCAAACCTATCAGGAGAGAAAGATTAGATGTTTCTTGGCCTCCCATTTGAGGTCCCTCCTTCTAGCGCCACTTTTGTTGAGTGTCATTTTTACAGGAGACAACGACTAGGAATTTGGATGAACGAATTCCCCTCTTGGAAGAATGATAGAATCAGTCTTAAGGTTCCATTGAGGCTCAGTTTTGACCCTCTGGATAGCTCATTTGAAGATAAATGTTAAAATGTTCATGAGGAGGCCTTTGTTGGTTCGATCCTGGAGAGGCTACAAAAACCATCTTAAACAAAAGATCTTTTTTTGTATATTTTAAGAATCTTTAAATGAAAACAATTTCTTAACATGTAGATTTAAATTTGATCTATTATGATTGATTCTTTAGAAAATGGAAAATAGTAAAGTAATGAGAATTGAATGAAAATTGCCAAAATTAAACTTAACGGACATAAACCATCATTGCATAACCTTGCAAATTAAATTACCACAAAGATGGAGGAAACCCACCAAACATCGGATTGAATAACTCACAACCCCAATTTTGCAAATGCAATCATCAATGAAAATAAATGCATATGAAAGATTTGTAAAAATTTATCGGATCATGAAGCCGCTACAAATGTATGCACACATGAGACAAATTTATCTTGAAGCACCAAAGAACAATCTTCCCAATAATTTATCATAGCAAGATAACGCAACAATGACAAACACTAGATTAATAAATTTGCAGATTAAAATCACTGCACAATCAATTGGCTCTTTGAAGAAAAAGAATGAGAAAACACACATTCATAAACTTCACAAAGGTAAAAGAAAAACATTAGACCATGATTGAAGCACCAATTGCATATAATTGTATTGCAATAATAATCCCCCCTAATTACATTATCTTTTTACAATTTATAGAGATTCACCCTTTAGCGAAAAGAAGAAATTTGTAGCTGGGGTTTTAGATATGCATGAAACTGGAAATAAAATGAAAACTAAATCTTACTAAAAGAAAACTACTTCTAAAGCAACCCTAAACTATCTAGTATGGATCTAATCCATGTGAATTACAATTTCAAGGCCCAATATGCATTAGAAAATAAAAGATCTATTATGGAGTTCCACCATTTCTCATCAACTTATTCTTCAGACCTCGGAGTTATCCCTTGAAATCCTCATCATGACTCCTCTTCAAGAATATAACTAATAGATATCTCCAATGCTAGAAAAATTGACCCAAAACATGTGGTCAATAAAACTAAAAATCAACTCTTGAAGACTGGAAGTCCCTAACAGAAATGACCCAGAGATTGTGAACCTTGACCCTTACTCTGAAAAATGACCTTTGAAAAAATGACTAAGACAAAACTTCATGCCACGCAAAATTTTAGACTTTTGGAGGGCGAAAGGCCTAAAAACCTGAACTAAAATTTGGTGAAGTGTCAAAAATTCCTCCATGGAAAAATTGACTAAGTCCAAAACTAAACACTTAGTCACTGGGAAGGATTTCTTGACGAGCCTTGCGTAGCCTCTCTATTATCTCCCTCACTTCTTCAAAATCTTCCATTTGGATACTCCCTAGGCATTTTTATTTCTTTTCTTTGAAGGAAACCAATTTTGTGACAAAATATTTGATCTCTTCCTCCCATGCCAGCATTCTCTATATATCCTAGTTTTGATAAAACATTTGTTGGAGGTCATCCTTCATCTTCACACCATTCAAAATATCCATAAATTAATGCACGGTGTCTTTTATTGGGTACATGGTTTGACTATCATCATCATCGTACAAATCTAGATCCATTCCTTCGAAGAAGTTCTATAATTAATCTACCCAAATCATTCCTTTGTCCCACTTTTTATTCATTTTGTTCAAGCATTTTTTATAGTTATTCAAAGCTTCAGTTATATCCTTAATCCACACTTGAAATTGTCTAGCTTAGAACCCTCATATATCTTCACCAAAATTTGGAAGTGTTTCTTACTTATTATCTTAAGGTATTTAAGAACCTTTTTCCATTTCTTTATTTGTGCCTCTAATCCCTCCTCAAAACAAATTATATCCACCAATTTGGTGAGTTCCCAAATAATTCATCTAACTAGTCTCAAAATTATTCTTAAGGTAGCCCTTGCAAACTCCTCAAAGTCAGCCTTCCATTCCAAAAAAGTATGAATAAAATAATGTGGTACATCTATTAGCATTTTAAGGCTAGCCCTCTTCTCTAAAACAATCTATAATGAGGCCTCTAGGTTGCTAATGTTAATGTGACCTGTTGTCTTAAGAATAAACCTTTTCATGGCCTCATTTTTCTCCATCAAAACCTTGATTTTTTCTTCATTTTTCTCTATCAAAACCTTGATTTTTTATTCATCCTAGTGTGGCCAATGTTTTTCTTCCCTCCCTTGTAGGTTCACCTAGGTATACTTCTTCAAAGACATAGACTTTGGGAGTTATTTTCACCACACTAGTGTCAACAATTGACATTGCTACTTGCACCTTCTACCGGCCCCTGTGATCTTGAGTAACATAAGAGAGTGTTCTAGCACAGGCTCTCAATTCTCCTTGGTGGAAAGCTTGACCTAGAACCTCCATATTAGTGTCCTCCTCATTAGAGTACAGCCTTACCCTTGGTTGTATCACTTTATTAAACAAGGTGGGCTTGGTGAAAGTAGTTACCAGCTCATATGGTGCTATCAAAACTGAAGCCACCCACTCTTGTTCCTAATCATCCTCTTCTACCAACACTTTTTTCTTTCTCTATCTCCTTTTCCTAATCATGCACCTATGGATGGGTTGACTTAGAAGAAGGTATGGGATGAGATGGTGGAGGAGTAGGCATAGGAGGTGGAGGAATAGGAATATCAAGAGTTGATTGAAGAGGAATGGGATCCTAAACTGTAGGTGGATTTTGAGTTGGAGGTGGAGTTGGAATAGGAGGTGGAGGAGTGGGTCAAGGAAAAGATGGGGGAGGCATAGGAATATTCATTGGAGGAGTGGTTGGAATAGGAAGTTGAAATGGAAGATTTTGGAGTGGAGGTTGAAGTGGATTTATTGATATTTGAGGTGGAAATGGAGGTGGAGAAACTTCACTCTTCTTTTCCAGGGAAACTTCAATTGTGGTTTCCTCTTGGCTTGAATCCTTTTTTTCTCTACGGATTAACCTCATAGTTTCTTTTCATCTATCTTCATCAGCTCTTCTTTTGTAGTATGAGGTGTCTATTGAGGAGGCTCATTATCCTATGTTGATTCTTCTACAGTTTTCTCTTGAGCATGGGTAATGAATTGAGCTGGAGGGGGAGCACACGTAAATGGAAATTGGTCTTCAAAATTAGGTCCTATAGTAGGCATCAATTATTCTACCATTTTCTCTTTGAAACCATAAAGGCCCTCAAAATATGACATGTCAAACTCATCACCACCTAGGGTTTCTCGTGGATCTTTTTCTACCTCTTGGGTTACTATATCAACATCAATCTCAACATCCCCATCTTGATCCCTCCTTTTCTTTGAGACTATTCCTGATCAAGTCCTTCGGGATAGGGGTACCTCATCTTCCTTCAGGTCATCAAAATATTGTACTTCCTCTTCTTCTGGTTCAATCTCCATGTGCAGGTATGCAGATGATCTTTCCCTTTTGTAAACTTTCCCCTCCTCTAATCTAGTAGAATTAGGGCCTATGACCTTTATTCTTGGTGACCTTTGTGTAGCAAAAGCTTGTTCCATATTTCTAGAAGATAGCATTAGGTGTAAAAATAATCCCTATAATTTGAGTCTTAACTGGCTTGGCCTTTGGATTAGACCCATACGTTGTTGGCCACCCATTCCTGTAAACTATTTTTGGCCTTTGTGTAGAAGCTCCCTTAAATTGAGGCATCAAAACCTTTTCTCCCTTCTACTTCTTTTCTTTGGAAGGTGGGGTGAGAAGTTTCTTCATTGACATATGATCCATTTTGAATGGACTTTCAATCTAGGCTTTTGTTGTCTTAATCACATGCTGAGCCTTGAATTTTATATCATCATTTTCTTCTTTTCCTACTTCAGCATTCAAAATGGCCCTTTTATAGATTTTTTCCTATTTATAAAATGGGTCCAGAACATCCTCAAAATCTGCACCCCATACTTTAGGTGGAATGAAGAGGAGTAGGGCATCTTGTGTAATTTCTAGGGTCATCCAACAGTAGTCACGGATTTTTACCTCATAATCATCTATACAATTCATCAAATGATCTTCAAAATGTGGCTCATGGATGTAATGTCTTCCCATAATACAACTGTAAGTGCCTATGAGTCAAATTTGGTCCTTATCAAGTTGAAATTCTATAATGGTCATTCATCCCATTCATATGCCAAATATTTACATACTTTCATGTCTTGCAATGAATATGAACCAATGGAAATGGGAAAATCCCAACAATGCTTCTTCTTATGCTTGATGTTTTCATACACATCGGAGAGCTACCGATCCATTTCTAACAAGAGTATCATGTCTGATGGATATCTTGGCAATTTATTTGGATTCAAGGTACTCCCAACCACCCTTGTATATGTAAAAGTCTTGAATTTAATATAATATGCCCCCAAGGCCTTTACTTTAGCTACAACTTCTTCTAACAGTCTCTTCATGTAATCACCCTCAATGGAGCGGATGATTGCAAAGACAAATGCATCATTAAAAATCCTATATTCATAACTGTCCTCCCTGAGGTGCTCCTTTCTTACAAGCTGTAGGTACATGGTGAATGGCCAAGCATTTGGTTGACCCATGAATCCTACCTTGACTACACCTAGATAAATTGCTCAAGAAACAAGAAGATACATGATATATGAAGTCATCTAGAAATGGGAATTGGTCTTTATAATGATAGTCAACTTCATATCCAAGTAATCACTAAGGATAGTAACCCGGTTAAACCTTTCCCTCCTTCCTTTTATCTTTTCTATAAGGAGAATCATCCAGGACTCTAACTGGATGGACTTAGGAAACCCATACAATCTTCTTATCATTGTAATGACAGCTTGAATTTCATCCTTCATATATCACCTTCTCATGTCTATCTTATCAAGTTTATTATTGGGGAGAGACTGCACCAGACAATCTCGTATGACAATTGGGTTTCCTTGTTGAAGAATTGCATCCCCTTATCAACAGAGGAGTAAAATATGTCTACTCCTTTGAGAAGGTGGGAAAAATCTTCAATGTTATCTGGCCTCAGGTCCAAAACCACTTCTCCCATTTTGTTCTTCACCAATCTCTCATCTAGAATGTAGTATTGTGCAAGGGTCACATTCAAATTTGAAGAGAGGATAAAGACTGGGTGCGCTGCTACATTATCCAAGCTGGAGTAGACCAATGAAGTAAAATCCTTAGACCTACTTGCTAGTTGGGCACATTTTATAAGGAACTCTTTCCAATTGACATTGTCGATGTCTGTGTTTGTAATGTCACTGTGGAAATTGCCCACCATGGATGGAGCATGGTATCCCTTGAATTAGAAATTAATAGCTAGCTATGTGATATTCTCTAACATTCTGTAAAAGAAAAGGACACTAATCAAGAAAGGTCATGGAAAAAATTATGCAATTTTCAGCAATAAATGACTAAAAACCCTAGATAAAACAAACCTAGAATCTAAAGGTCCCTAAAAATATTTGAAATCAAAATTTGGGGTTTCAGACGTTCAGACTTTGAAAGAAACATTGGCATCCGATAAGATGAAATGGTGAAGAAGGGACCAATCGTGTCTCTGTAGAATATCTTCAAATATTTTGTGTTTTATCTTTGTAGAGGTGTATGATTGTATGATATTGTCGAAACCCTAAAATTACTAAACGCTAAAAATGAATGTCCAAAAATTAGACACCGAAGGTCTTAAACTTCGAATAGAAGTTGCTTGGAATGGGGGTATGAGTTTTTTGGGGTTTCAAAGGTTGAAGTTTTATTGGTTTTGTCAGGGTTTGAAACCTCAAAATCTTGAGATTCTTAAGCAAAAAGGAAAGGCTTTGAGAATATGTCAGAGACTTCACGGGTCGAAGGTTTGAAATGCTAAAAACCCTTAGAGTGAAAACTAAGAGGTTAAAACCCTCTCATGCTTTGAGAAAAAAGGGTTTAGGCGAGCTTGAACATGAAACTACCCTAATACCTTGAAGGATGACACAATGCATTAAGACAAGGGCAGGGCAGGATGAAAATTCCCTAAAGGAGACAAGCCAAACCCTAAGATGACCAAAAAATAAAAACCTAGTTAAACCCAATAAAAAGAAATAAAAGAAATCAAAACCCTAGACAAAACCAAAACCAAAATGCCCCAATAACCTACTTCAAGGGTGAAGAGAGGGAGGGAAGCTTGACCAAGAGGTCAAGTAATGATGAAAAAGCACGAAGAAGGCTGGAAGACAATTGCTAAAAAATGCTCAGTAGTCGATGGAAGATAAAAAATGCAAATGACTAAAACCTGACCAAAACATAATAAATAGGCATTCGACGAAGATGATGTTAGCCACCTTCGTGCACCTTCAAATCTTTGAGGTTTTAGAGGTCCAAAAGCCATCAGACCTCCGACAACCTGAAATTGAGAAACTCTGACCCCCTTTCACCTAGGCTCTAGACTTTCGGACTTATAGAGGTACGAAAGTCTCATAAGTCTGAAACACTAAAAATGGATAAGAAACCTACTCGTGTAAGGTTTTTTATTTTTTCACTCTCAGAGGTTAGAAAACATCGAAAGTGTGGAAGTGTGAAAATGAAAAAACTGAGACTTCCATTCTCTAAAGAAGGGTTTTGGTAGGGGAAAGGAATGGACTGGTAGACAAGGCTACAAAACAAAAAGAAGGGTCCCCCCTAGCCAAGAAGCCAATGGGGATCGTTATTGTGGAACCAAAATAAAGGTCACTCCTAATAGAGTGAGTAGGATCTCTATCAAGGTATGAAGTATAAATTCTCTAACAAGGTGACTCTCATAAGGAATTTGAAATCCCTTAATTTAGTAGTCTTTAACGAGACTTTTGTAGCTTCTAACAAGGCTATAAATACTCTTAACTAGGTATAACCTCATAAGGGTTCTTGTAATTTCTCCTAACATGGAATATTTCAGTGGTGCACTAGTGAAATTTGTGGGCATCATTCCCACACATTTTTTTCTCCCTCTAACAAGGGTTTCCATGAGAAAAATCTTGTGTCTTGTGTTCATTGTGTGTGAATATTTTATTTGCTATGCTTCTATGTTATGTTATCATTTTCATGTTGGATATTGTGGAAGATTATTGTTAAAATTTATAGATTTGTGGATGCATTGATTCACCCCTCCCCCCTCTTAGTGTCTTATAATACTAACATTTTTTTATGCAGTAATCACTAACAAAAACATAAATTTCATTGGGTAAGTGCACAAAATGGGGGACTAAAAAAGGAGGTATAAGTTGCCACTTTTTTTTATGAAATTAGAAAATTCTAAACTTCTTAAAGAAAATTAAGATAATTACATACAAAATTTGAAGATGCTACAAGAACAAGAGTTGTAGTAGTTGTGTGTTTATCAAAAAAAAAATAACATAGCATCTGGTGTGGTCTCCTTAAAATGTCAACTTTTCTTTGAATTTTTTAATCACTCTAGGGAGAAGCTACTAACACCATGTTTTTATCCTATAATTTTTGGCTAAAGTTTTGAGAAACGTGTGATGTTTTATGAATTTTCAAAATTCACACATCCTGAAAAGATGAAATTTAAGTGTGCTCCTAGAAATTATTGAAAACTAATAAAGAAGGAAACTAATTTTTAGGTGTGCAAAATGGAGTCTAGTTTCTTAAAATATATTTTTATTTCAAAATTTGATGAATGAGCCAAAAATCTATAACCAAAATACAATATGTTGGTTTTTGACAAAAATCAAACCTGCTTATTGAAGAAATTAGAGATGGAAAGCTCAACGTAATGAAAATTCAAAAAAAAATTATACAGTTAGATTGTTAACAAAGAGCTTAATAACATCATGGTGTCTAATTTTTTCTATGTTGAACCACATACAAACCTGATAGGTAGCATAGGTAAAAATATGAGAAATTCTTGTATGTTTTCTAAAAAACACATCTCAAACCTATTATAGTCATTCAAGCCTTTGAGTTGTATGCCAAAAGAAAATCCAAGCCTAAGGCTTTTTACGTTCCAAAATAATTAATATGGTGTGCACTATATGTAAAAATTTCTCTCCATATGGCATGCACCATATATGGCTCTAGCCAAATGAAAAACAAATACATTTTTTCATCATCAAGTTCTAATTAATCTCCTAACATGAGTATATACATGAAATATAACATTTAAGTAAAAGTCACTTTTCAATATGTGTTTTTCCTTTCTTACATTTTAAGTTATATTTCATGTATATATTGTCAAGATGTAATGTCCCCGCCAAGGAACCCATAAGGAATCAGATCTATCACCTAAATTACAACTAACAATTTTTTTTCCTTAACATTCTAACTTATCATCATTACCATTCAAAATTACATTCCTTAAGGTTCCCTAAATGAATTCATTTACCATTATCAAGAAATGCATTTTATTACATAATCTAATGCAATTCTATTTTTGTTTCAACTTCAATTTACATTAAAATAATGCTTTGATTCATCAGCAAAACTAATTACATTAATGAGCTAATTGCATTCATTTTATTTACCTAATTTGTATAAATATTCACTTTTATAAATGAATCAGAAGTCCAACATTTATCTAATACACTAAATACAAATTTATCCTTTCCTCTTTCATTTTTTTTCTCCTTAACCTTATCTATGAACTATTATAACATAAAATTTCTATTAAAAGTCCTTACTTTCCATTTTAATTTCCAAGAAAATGATAGAAAGAGTGTAAAGTACTTATCCATCTATTGCTAACCAATATAAACCATTTAGTGAATCATTTTTTCCACAAGTTTAACTTCCATAAATTATAATCTAGTTAAGAATTGAGATTAAACTTGGTTTAAATAACCTTACATCATACACATTGAACTTATACATTTAAGAAATCACATCTCATTACTAATTTCAATAACATACAGGTTTCGTTTCCCTTATTATTTAACCTAGAGATACCCTTCAATCCTTAGCATATCTTTTCACTATTCCACATATCAAAATGAGTATTCCTTAAGAAGTTTACAACCATAAGTACTTTTCATTACAAAGGTTTGCATAGAACTAATACTTTTAATTTCATTTTAAAACTCACAAGAGAGATAGGGAAGGAATTACTTAAATGTAATCCATAATTGATTTTCTAATATTCAATCCCCTTTTGATACTCTTAAAACTACCCTTCCCATATACATAACTTTCTTACAATTTCCATTTACAAACATAATTACAATTACTGCACATATCCTGAAGGCATACAAAGAGATAATTACATCAAGTTTCCCAAGGGCTTATAACACATCTTTAATTCTTGATTTAAAAGGATAGAGATACATTATACAAGACATAAATCTTCATAATTGAACACTTCAAAATCCAAGCCATGACACAAACCATGAACAACACCTTAAAAGAGATTTGCCATGCAACCATGTGAAATTGGTAAAGTTCCAACCCCCATGCTAGGAGATAGAATCAAGGTAATCTCAAGACCTTAAGGAAATCTAATTCTTCAATACCAATAAATCCAAGACTCAAAAGAACAAGAATAAAGCACATAAAATATCATCATACTATAACACTGAGGTTAAGGTTCTAGGATACCACCTAAGTGAGTGTCATCACACCACCTGTATATTGGGATCCTCCCTAGAAACCATGTAACCCTGGTACCCCCTTTCTGAGTAGGGATCCTCCCTAATAGTTATCCTTGGTCCCGGTACTCTAATCAAGTCTATGTGGCCTTTATTATATTTTCTTTCATTATCTTTTGAATCCCCCCTTCCCAGGTTAATTTTTTTTAAGGTTATCACTTTTTACAAATCCACCCATAGGATCATCTGGAAACCACTTTAGGGTTCCAACACCTATGGTGAGTCACTCACTTAGGGTTCCTAGTCCCTTACCCTATCACAAGCCAAAGATACAAAATAAAACTTCCATGTCTTGATTCATAGGTTTAGGAAACTCCCCTGTGCACTCAAGCCCTCAGAGCGACTCCTAACCTTAGCCATATACATAATAGGAACCATTGGAAGAGTGTCTATCAAAAGAAACCTTAAATCATAGCATACAAATTTCCATAACTTATTTATAGGTCTAGGGAACCCTGCCATGCACATAGGCCACTGAGACGAGTACTAGCCTTATAAACTAAGCTTCAAGTATATGCCAAGTGAAAAAACATCATAAGTAACACCATATAACATAAAAAATACAAGTAATGAACATACATAGGTGATACAAACTTCCACATGCATTAACACAACATTCCATCTATGGAAACCTCATGTGCCCGAAATTTGGCTAAGTCTGAAATTTTTAGGAAATCTCTAAAATATAGAATCTACATCTTAACTCCTATGAAGTTGGAACCTATCTCAAACATACTGAAAGGTATTTATACAACAACTAAAATGATATATTTGTATAAATCTTGCCACCAGAATGAGTTATGGCCTCATAAATTGAACTTAAGTACAAGCCAAGTACTGAAACACCATAATTAACACATAATAAAATAAAATAAAGAAGTGAAGGACAACCATAGGTGATACAACCGGAAGCCAATCATAAGGAATGATTTATAGAGGTTCTAAACCCAAATTTTGCAAATTTTGAGCCCCTAAAACCCTAAAAAATCCCATACAAAAATACATAACTACCCATATGAAATTCCACAGATAGTTGTATGACACTTCACAAAGTTTCATATAGGTAAGTCTATAATGGCGTACGACACTACATGACACTTTTTTTAAACTTAATTCAAAATCACCTGAAAAGGCTAAAAACTAAATTTTTAAGGCATGGAGAGTGCTTGAAAAAGGTTCCCTAAGGTCAACCTGATGCGGGGACCTCAATACCACATCCAAAACACATCCTCAAAACTACCCAAGTCTCAAACAAGATTAAATAAATAAAAAACATCAATTCACAGTGGAAGCCTACAGAAGCAAGGAAAGGGACAAACTGACTGCAACCTTTCCTAAACCTTCATAACCCTTCCTAAATCTTCCTAAACTTCCCTATTTCATACAATAATGTTGAAACACACCCTCCCACATGATTACAAGAATTAATAACTTCCTAGGAAGATTTCATATTACCAAAACTATATAAACATACATAAATTACTTCCCGGAAACACAACAGAAATACATAGAAGATAAGACATTCAAATTTCCTTTTTAATAAAAAGTAAGCAATCATATGATAATATAATATCATATCATACTAAAAAACATTCATACACACACATGAAGAATGGAAATTCTTCCCAGTTTAGACCCTACCTGGGGTCCTGCAGAGAATCCTCTTCCCTTGGCTGGAGACTCTCTACAAATCTTCAAGCCTTGAGTAGATAGCCTCCTAGAAAGCTTACTCTAGAAATCAAACTCTAGAAATCCACACACACTTTTCTTCACCAAACAGAGACTCTCATACTTGTAGAAACTTCAAATAAATTTCTAGAAAAAAATCAATGTAGAACACTCCCAAAAATCTTCCCAAAACTCTCTCTCTCTCAAACCACACAAAATTGCAATTATTTATCCTGCAACTATATGGTTGGAGGAATTTCTTTACAAGAAGAAACTTCTCCAACTTCCATAGTTGGTTGAAAATCAAACCAATTATTCCCATAAGCACTTAACAAAGTTTTAATAAATTTAACTAAAATATCTTTCAAAGAAAACCATAACAAGAAAGACAAACAAATAGCTTCCGAGGAAAACATGTAGCACAATTGGAAAACAACTGGCCTAAGTTCTAGGAGGTCTCAAGTTCAACTCCCTCCTAGATAGCTAGTTTTACTAAAAATAGCATTTCTTTTATTACTTATTATTTTCACTTTTTATTTAATACACTTTATTGAATTCACTTTATTTAATTATTAAAATACCATTACATAAGAAATTAAAACACACAAATAATACTATTTATATAAGCATGGGTATATGCATGTGCACCCACATATACACATACCTATATAACATACAATCAATTATAACATAAATATAGAATAAATATTATATATATAAACAAGGTTAATTCTAAGTCATAACATAACTCAGAGCAACATCAAATCACAAGACCACAACATGAACTGCATTGTAATTTCCCAACTAGGGTAACTTCCTAAACATAATTCTAAGTCCACGGGTAACCTTGAGAGTAATCTTGGTAATATCTCCTCGCAACAAAAATTCAAGGATTTTTAACGCAGACTCAGACCTGTGTAGCCAGGTGGATTTGATGCCTAGTACTTGCATCTTGCAACACCAACCAAGTACACCAACATACCAAGGATAACTTTAAGATGCCCCCTTTTAGGAAAAAGTCTAAAATCCTAGCGAATCGTACATTATTTTAGGGGGGAATTTTTTTTAATGTAGGCGATTTTTTTTTCAAATCCACAATTATTCATAGTTTGTATTGGTGATTTTTTCACCGCCGAATGAAAATTTCATAAATTGTTGGCAAATAATTTTCTTTTGAAGTAAAAAATTATAATATATGAGGTGAATAATTTTCTTTTCAAGTAAAAAATTATAAAATATGAGGCGAATAATTTTCTTTTGAAGTAAAAAATTATAAATATGAGGTGAATGATATTGTTTTAAAGGGAAAAAATAAAATTGTATTGGCGAATTTTATGTACCGTTTAAAAATTTATTTATTTTATTGGCTAGTCATTCATTAATTATGGCAAAAAAAATATGTTATTGGTGATTTTCAAAAGATGGGACTTAACATGGACACGTAGCCTAACCTAACATACATACATTATTTTATAATGTTAAATGTATTATTTGAGACCGTTCAATGATCCAAGATCAATGGCTGAAGTTTAATTTCGACTGTAATTTCTTGAAGGAAACAGAGTTGTCGAGGAAGTCACCGGAATGTTGACACGTATCAAATAAGGGTAACTTGTCTATAGACTACAGTGTACACGTGTTGGTATCAATAATCAGGATCCTATTACTATAGTGCAACTTGCAACCTCTTAACTCGATAAGAAATAAATTCCTTATCAGTGACAAGTGACATTCTTTACCTATCACGCACCACTTCCAAATTTGTACACATGATCTAACCGATTTCTGATAGTGTTACATTTGTGGGAAAGATTTACTACTAGATATGAAAGATTAAGGACAAAATTTTAATTTCTCACACACATGCATTAAGGGGAAAGATTTACAAGAAAGATTTAGAGGCATATTAAGGACAATGGATTTAATACCATTAAAGAAAGAATAATTTATTGCTAAGTAATGATCAAGGATTCAAGGGCTATTTATAGACAATCTAGTTTCATAATTCATCAATTCGTCTTTGCTAGATAATTTGTTTGTTTAGGGTCTGTAGTCTGTACTCTACAAATAATTTGTTTTTAAGTTTTTTGAAGTTTTACTATTTTAGATTGACACTCCAATTAGGCTTAGATGCACATCTGAGGAGGCCTAGAAAGCCTTTCTGGGTTCCTTTTTTTTATGAAACCTTAGAATCTATTTGTAAGGAGGGTGGGCCTTTCACAATAGAGGCTGTGAAAATGGTGTTGGGCTGAGAGTTTTTGAACAATGAAAATAGGCACCGGGTCAACACGGACATTACGTCCCATTTTTTGGCATCTCTTCTCGACCTCGAAGAAGAAAAGGTGGACATGTTAATGTTGCTGAGGAGGGTTTTTAAAGAAGAATACCTAGGGGAAAATGTTAATGCTATTGTGTTCACAAAAATAGGGGTGGGGATCCCTTGGGCAAGTGAAATACCCAAGCTTCTCCTCCCAAGCTAGAATGTGGCCATGCAACCTTTTCTATTGGGCCTGACTGCTGGGTAGTTGAAGTGCCATAGGAAATGGGTGTTGATTGCCAGGGATTTTATTCATAAGTGGTTTATGCTTGACGAAGAGGAGGCTCATGTGGGACAATATGAGTGGCTCGATGAATTCTCATAGTTAATCCTCTCTGCAAAATTCTACTTAGATAGAGCCGAAGGGAAAAATCACTAGTGAACCACTAGTGGTTTTTTTGATAAAAACATACCTTGTAGTCGTTTATGGATTTTTTTTTGTTTATAGTAGGTTTCTCTTTGTAGTATTGTATTAGAAGTGGACAATGTAATTATAATTTTATGAAAAAGTACAATAAAAATTTCATAAGCTTTAGCTCATTTCAATTTGTGTTTTATGGGTACAAAAAATGGTTTTTATACTTCTGTATCACTATGGTTGCAATATTTTAATTAGTTGCTTTATCTATGTATTTGACATGTATGATGTAACTTGTAAGTATGTTTCAATAGAAATAAGGAAACGTTCAAACGATGCCGATGGTATCTCTATTTTTAAATCTGAATATTTAAACTGTATCACAGTTGTACAAAGTAGACAGTTGTCATTAATATGAAAGATTTACAGAATTTTGAAGGACAAATGAATTAATAAGGTTTGAGAAAGAATTTATGGTTTTCTAATTATAATGTATGAGAATTATATGTGATTATAATTGTCAACTTTAAAGTTATAATCAATAAAAAATATCATTTTAACATTAAGTATACTATATAATCAATTTGAAGGAAAAATGAATTAATAAGGTTAGAGAAAGAATTTATGATTTTCTAATTATAAGGTATGAGAATTATATGTGATTATAATTATCAACGTTAAAGTTGTAATCAATAAAAAATATCATTTTAACTTTAAGTATACTATATAATCAATAAAAAATATTAATTTAACTCATGTTTGGGAGAATTGTTACTATTCAATTAAATAACTCTAAATGTTATTAACTTATTTAATTAATATCTATAAAGTAAATAATAACAGTATAACATTTAACAATGTCTGTTGCAAATAACTATCGTTGGATGAGCACAGATCGATGATGTACAATGGAATTCGGGATGAAAGGGAAAAATAACCCCATCTTTTCAAACCCATTTTGGAATCATGACACATGTCACTAAACACATTCCACTCATAGCCACACACAGTCTACTAACAATGTCATTTCAATTTGATGATGACGTGACACGTTTGACTCGTGAGGTGAGTCAGCCTGACTAGGTGAGTTAATGGGACCCACGGGACCACCACACCATTGGATGATTGTAGATCAATGACCGAAGTTGTATTTCAGGCCGAAAGGAAAAAGAAACCCCATCTTTTCAAACCCATTCCAGAATCATGACACGTGTCACTAAACACATAACACATTCCACTCACAGTCTCGCACGGTCTACCAAAAATGTCATTTGATGGTGATGTGACATGTCTGACTCATGAGGTGAGTCGGGACTTAGCCATCAGGTGACTAGGTTAGTTAATGGGACCCACGGGGCCACCCAACC
Source organism: Chamaecyparis obtusa (assembly GCA_027943335.1). Taxonomy (NCBI): domain Eukaryota; kingdom Viridiplantae; phylum Streptophyta; class Pinopsida; order Cupressales; family Cupressaceae; genus Chamaecyparis; species Chamaecyparis obtusa. The sequence continues at coordinate 1,194,604 of BSBK01011581.1, read as the reverse complement.
AGATAGTGACTAACACTGACATTATGACTGTTGGATGATTGTAGCTCAATGATCGAAGATGTATTTCAGGCTGAAAGGGAAAAGAAAACCCATTTTTTCAAACCCATTCTAGATTCATGACATGTGTCCAGTTGTCCACTCACAGTCTCACATGGTCAATGAAAGTGACAAGTGTGACGACTATAGATTGTACAATTTTGGCACTTTCAGTTTCACTTTGCAATCTAATTTTTTATTTATAAGTATAAGTAGTTTGTAGATTTAGAAAGGGGTTACAACTTATGGATTATTAATTTCTAGGTTGAGGATTGAGGTCCTAGGAAAACAACAAAGTCTCTCAGCTCTCTTCCTAGTTGTATGCACCCTAAAATGGTTGCCTAGACTTTGGGCCCCATTTATTCAATTTGTCAAATATCAATTTCCTGAATCAATGCTTTGCAATTTTCAAATCAATTCCTTGATCAAATCGCAATTAAATCAATAATTCAAATATTTCTAAGGTTTGATCATTTCATCAATAATTTTATTTAATTAAAAGAAATATTCTCTTTTAAATAAATAAAATAAGCTTATTTAATTAAAAGAAATATCTTAAATAAAATAATCTTATTTAATTAAAACCCCTTTTAATTGAATGATTTTATCTTATTTAATTAAATATTCCTCTTTTTATTAAATAAACTTATCTTATTTATTTAAAAGATAATTCCTCTTTTAAATAAATAAAATCCCCACTTAAAGCAAAATCTGTGATGGAAAAGGAAATAAATCAAATAAAAACAAAACAAAAATCATTTTCCTGATTCTTTCAATAATTTTATTTAATTGAAACAAATATTCCCTCTTAAATAAATAAAATAACTTTATTTAATTGAAAGAAATATCTTTTAAAAGGAAATAAATTTATTTAATTAAAATCTTTTTTAATTAAATGATTTTATCTTATGATATCTCTCTTTTAATTAAATAATGTCATCTTATTTAATTAATAGAGAATCATTCTTTTAAATAAATAAAAAATCCTCTTAAAGCTCTTTGTAATGAAAAAAGGGAAACAAATAATTAAAAATAAATAAAATGCCTTTTCTCTCCACACTTTCTAAAAAATGAGCTTTATTTCCTCTTTTTGGATTTATCCCACATTGCTCTTGAGGATGCATTCTCTTCCACATTTTCCTATATAAGGAGCCCTCTCCTTCTCATTTCAGATCTCAGAATTTTCATGTTATTGTTATACTGCAAGTTTGGAGAGCAATCTTGGAAGAAGCTTTTGAGCACATTTGAAGCTTGGATATTTGAGACTTCTTTCTTCTTGTCTTCTTATCTCATGCCTTATGGCAATCCATAGTTTAGATTAATATTGCATTCACATAATAGTTTAAATTCATGTTTCCTTTCATAGATTAACATTGTATAAGCATTCATTTCAATAGAATAGTTTATTTCTTCCATTGTTATCATCTAGACTAGTTTCATTTGCATGCAATAACTTGATGATCATGGAGATTAGCATGCTTGCTATTCATCTTTGAATCTCTCATTTCTTGGTGTACTTGCATGGGCATAACGAGGTCAATCTAAGGGCCTCATATACAAACCCCTGCACTCCACGAATAGAGAGCTGTGAAGCATTGTTTGAGACCTCATTCTTGAGTGTTCTTGAATGTAATGATTCAAAGAAGTGTGACTACTTTCTAGCACACATTTTTGGTGCCCACCGTGGGGCAGAAAAGATTAATTTCTAGCCTCATTCTTGATTGGTTTTTCAGTTTTAGTGTTGGTTCCAGGCCTTGTACGGTCATGTATAGACTGGAAACCCTATAATATAGTAATGGATGGATATAATGATGAATAATATTTCTCATTCTTTTAGTTTGGTTCATTTTTATAAAGAAATGAATAAGTTATGATCATTTTGGTGAAAGTGGGTATTTGCAGATTTGAGATTCTCTGAATACAGTCAGATTGAAACGTCTAGTACGGACAAAGTATGAAGAATAAGGACCTATAATAATATTAATTGAAAATATATATAAATTATATTTCATTTCCTTTTGGTTTGAGTCATTTTTATGCAAATTTGTGAAAGTTACAGGTATTTGAGTGAAAACTAGTTTTTAACAATCTGCATTGGAGTTGCAGGCAATGATTTGCTCTTAGAAAACAATTTATGAATGGGAAAAATAAATGGATTACATATTTGGAAACTAGATTCAATAATAGTTGTTTTTAAATTGGTTTGGTTTCATTTAGATTCTTTTTGAGAAAGATATGTGATTCTCTAGACAGGGTTTGGTGTTTTAAATCTGATTTATGACAGAAAAATTGCAATCTGAAAAGGTTATTGGTTGAGGAACCAAATGGAATCATAAGACCTTATAATTTTGGAAAATGGTAGTTCTTGATGTTGGATAAAAACTTCATTCTTTCCAGAAATTTTAATATTTTGATTTTATGGGTCAAATAAATCAATCTTTAAAGACTGTCTTGAAGACAACAATGTTAAATCAAACTCCTAACAATTGATTTTCACGTCTAACCATCTTAGGCATTTTTTTTCGGATGTGTGCTAAATGTTGGAGTGTAGATCTTTGGACCTAAGGTGAGTTCTTAAAATCTCTATAACACTTGGTTTGGGCATAAAATCAATCTCTCATGTGTTTGGCTTGAGTGTTACATGCTTTCATAGAACACATTTTTGATGCTCTTAATAGGAAATGAATGAACATAGATTTGCTTTTATACAAGTTTGTGTTTAAGTGAATGCTTGTGTTTAAACATTAAGTAATTCTTTGTTTCAAATATCAAAACATCTCATAGAGTAATCTAGGGCATGGATTCATTCCTAGTTTACATGAAGAGTTAAATGCACCACTTTGTGGACTCACTTCATGTTTACTTGGAAAGTTAAGTATTCCATGATTCAAACCCTCTTGCACTTATGAGTAGTATTGATTAGCAGTCTTAGATTACTTGTGATTGATCTAGATTTGTATCTTGGGCTATTGGAATCACTAATCTGCCAGCCCCTCATTTTCGCCCTGTGGTTGCAATCTCAGCGCCACATTAAAAGGGAGGGGTCTATAGGAAAGAAGCATTAATTTTTCCACTAGGAAACCCTTTTGTGATTTTTGGAACTCACTTGTTTTCTAGGTTGTGGACTCATTTGTAGCTTATGTGGGGTGTTAAGTGTTCCACCTTGTGGACTCACCTCATATTTGCTTTAAGCGTTAAATGTTCCACCTTTAGTGCTTTTCAATACTTTTTGATAGAGAATTACTTACTTTTCATTTTTTTAGAAGGTTTGTTTGGGGATTTCATCACCTCAAGGGATGACCTGAACTCTCATGTTCCGGTGGAGTATAAATATCAGGAGGTGAATCTAAAGACACCTCTCTTGGGAATGAGTTAGATTTCACTCTTGGCTAAGCCTCAAAGAACTTTATACCTTTGAGAAGTGAAGCAGGAGATTTGGGTTACTGTCTCCCCCCGGCTGTGTGATTTTTGATTCTTCTCATCTATAAATTTGTGCCTCATGTACCTTGCGTATATCAAGCATGCCCTTTAGAAAATCCATGTATATCCTTTTAGATAGCTTGCTAAGATGTTGTTGTGTTCTACGTGCCTGCTAAAACATTTTCAAGAACATACACAAGTAGAATCTTGAAGGAGTAGCATAATAAGTCACTTGATTGTTTGTGTGCAAGGTTGCTTTGCCCCTTGTTCATTGTTTGAAGATAATTGCTTGCTTGAACTCCTTGATTGTTATCTTATGTGCTTGATCAATGATAAAAATCTGTTGATGTACTTGATCTTTTAAAATGAACACAAAAATTGAGTTCTTGAGTTGAAGCACCAACCTTTTTACAGCTTGCTTGATTTTCTATCCTGTCATTAGAGACCTATCTTTGTCCTCTAGGGATAGCATCATTTGGTTTGCAAAGTCACCTTGGAAATAATTGTCAATTTGAAAGAAAATTCTTGGTGAGAGTTTATCTCTAGAATTGTTAGCCACATTCTTGGAGAATTTTAGTACTCTTTTTGTCCAAACCATTTCCATCAAATTCAATTTCAATTATATTTCAGCCTAGTCCAACCCCTTGATTCAAAAGTGCAAGGGTAGTCACCCTTTGATTTGAGGCACCTCTTTGATAGTGTTGGTAATGCCTTTTGCAATTTCTATCTTACCATCTCCCTTTGGACATTAGAGAACTTTGATTATCCTAGTTTGGTGTTGACATTTTGTGAGGTCATCTTATCACCAAGCGTCTTCAATTCTCAGTCTTTCCTTGGTAAGTCTAGGTTAGATCCTAGGTGCTGTCATGTTGCTCATCATCCAAACAAATGTTAATGGTATCAATTACACAAGATGACTCTTGGTCTTCTTCTTTCTTCTTCCCTTCCCATGTTTTTCTTCTAAAGTCTTCTATTCCCATGGGAAATTCTTCACTTCTTCTTGATTCTTTTCCTCTCACTATCTAGTCTATTTTCTTCTATTTCATCTCTTATGTAACTTCCATTCTTGATTCTTCTTCTTCTAGAACCATTAATTACAAATATCTTGCTATGGAACCTCTTTTAAAAATGGATGATCTTGAACTCATTGCTAAATTCGAAGAGTTTTGTTCCTCTAATAGTCCTTCTAGATATGACAAAGGTGATAAACTTAAGATAAAAATAGGAAAAGGATTAAAGGAGTCACCTGCTTTTTCTAGGATTATATGTATGATCCTGTCACAACCTCCTTCTTCCAAAAGTCTTTCATCTTCTAAGTCTTCTCATCATTCTTCATCTTCTAAATCTTATCATGATTCTTCTAAACACTATTCACATTCTTCATCTCCTAAATCTTCTAAGTCTTATCATGATTCTTCTAAACATTATTTGCATTCCTCATCTTCCAAATCTTATCATGACTATTCTAAACATTATTCAAATTCCTCATTATCTAAGTCTTCTTCTTCCACTAGGTCTTCACCTTCCTCTTCTTCATGATCTCATTCCTCTTCTACTTCTCCCAAGAGTCTTACTTCTCTTCATGAGACATACCATAATGAGCAACGGGATAATACTTGTGATACCTCTTCCATGAAGAGTGCCACACCCACATATGATGACTATGATGACTATTATGATGGCTATGATGATGAACCCTATAGTCATACCTATGATGCTTCTATTCATAAGAGTCCTCCTAGCCGTGTGCTTGTGCTTACTAGAAATGGGTCATCCCATTGGATAGATCGGGATGGTGATCCTTATGATTCTGATTTTGAAAGAGACTTTGATGATTTCTGTGAACAATACCTGGATGATACATCTACTTCACTTGGGGAAGAGAAAGTTTAGCGTACTGATTATAAATGTAAATACTATAAGAATCTCTCCTCTAGGAACTCTCATGCTGAAGATAAAGATTACACTCTCAAGCAAGATCATGTTAATGATGGACCTTTGTCTTGTGATGGTTCCCTTTCATCCCCTACTTCCTCCAATACCCACACATTTCCTAAAGCTTCCAAATTTTCCAAATCCTTCACAAATTCTACATCTGACATAAATTTGAATGCTTTCCATGCAGTTCCCTATAGTTATCCTCAAGGGCCACCTCTTAAAGATACTCAAGCTAACCTTCACTTGGCTACACATACTTCTGATAATGCTAAATCTAAAGAGCCTAAGCCTTTATGTGCTATAATGCCTACTTCAGCTACTCCTTCACTATCTCTACCAAAGTCTTCCATACAACTCCAACCTACTTCCTTGTCCTTAGAAGTGGCTTCATGTCAAGAGGACTCAAAAAATGATACAAAAAAGAATATAAAGAAAGATCAAGATCAAAAACCCTCCATGTCATCCACTCCTTTTCATGATGTTCTATATCCGCGTCATGGTTCTTTTGATCCTTTACGACCTTCCTCATTTATTCCACCATGTCTTAAGTCTTCTCCGAAGCAAGATCAAGCTACTACCCACACCGTTGAGCTTATTGACAATCAAAATAACCTTACTACACTTGCACTTTCCAAAGATGATGCTTCCATTATGTTTGTTAAAAATGGTGTTGTTACTTCCAATGTTAAGCCTATTGAAAATCAAAAGAAAAATTATGTGCTTATGCTATCCAAAGATCTTTGTCAAGATCAAAGTCTTCCATGTTCTTGTTCTACCACTCCATGTTTGCTTCCACTTTATACTCTTCCTAAGTCTTTGCAAGCTTTGAACAATCCTATCAAAGAAGGTGCTCATATTCATGATGTCCATGATTCTATTGAAAATCTTAATGCTCACTCTAAAGATGCTGATGTCCTTGGTTGTCATATAGATGCTGATGAACTTGTTGATTATCCTTTTGCATCTTCCACTTCCATCCTTGGACCTCTTCCACCACTACTAAGGACTTCACATCTTCCTTCCATATTGGGTCCTTATGTCCCTTCATTTTTCCCTCCTAACTCTCCTAATTCATCATCTATCTTGGGTCCTTATGTCCCTCCATCTCCTATCTTTCCTCAAGATCAACATAGATGCATACTTTTGAATCCTTTTCATCCATCCACCCATCTACACCAGTCATATTATCCTTCTTCTTCCACACGTCCCAAGTCTTTTGGAAGTAACTTGAATGTTCAATATAAGAAAAAGAAACAATACAAGAATCCATAAAAAAAAGAAGATCACCATGTCTCCTCTAATCGACATGGGGGCATAAAGTCAAAAGAGATATCTAAGAAGAAAACTACAAGACAAGTATGGGTTCCAAAATCCATCATTCAAGATATTCTTTCTAAGTCATCAAAAGAAAATAAAAAGCCTAAAGCTATATGGATTCCAAAGTCTCTCGTAAGAGAGTCTCATGTTGAACAAAAAGTGAAATTGACATTCAAGATTTCCAAGACTTCCACTTCATATTTTGTCAAAAACATTCTTCCATTCCATGCACCTGAACCGCAACCTCTACTAAACATTCACCATATTCCTTCACGTATTCCTTCATTCAAGTTTCCTCCATCCTCTCGCCACCCTGCAAGGTGTGCATCGATGTTGATCTTGCCTTCCTTTCCATCTACTCTTTCACAATCCTTCCATTCATTATTCTCTTGCCTTCTATCATTTTTCCTCATTTGCATATTCCTCCTATCTTCCAACTCCACTCGCTTTACATAAAATCGTATCCTCCATTTTTCTCTTCCATCTTCCTTTCCCTATCAGCATCTTTGAGCATATAATTTTGAATCCTTGGCATATCATGGTTTATCCTTTCAAGGAGCATTATCTAAAAGCTTGCCTTCTTCCAAAAATTATAAAATTTAAAAAATAAAAAAAAAACAAAGAAAAAAGAGAAAAAAATGAAAAAATTGAAAATGTGCCTTGGTGAAAACCTAGAAATAGGCACCTTGGTAGCAACAGTAAAGAGAAATAAATTCATCCTATGTGAAAACCACTCCCTTGTGGCACCTTGGATAAGTACCATGATGAAAATCTGGCAATCAGGCATCGTGTGTAGTTCTTCTACATATCTCATCCATCCCGCCTTCTCTCTTTGATCTTGACAATGTTGATCTATACATGAACATTTAGCTATCTTATGAGCTATCTTAGATTGGTCTTGCTTTCATTCCCTTCCTATTTAGCCTTCATATTTATCTTCTTCCATTCATTTTCACCTGTCACTATCCTTTTCCCCTTTGGTCTTGATCTAATAAAAAATAGTAAAACATGATGCTCTGAAGCCTCTTGACCTGTCTACTCCTTTGGACTGCATCCTTTCCTTCTTTTGCATTCCACTTCTGTGACTTATCCTATGTTGACCTTTCATTTCTTGTCCAAATGCACTTTACATGCCAATTTTTCCTAGTTTGGGTACTCTTGAGGAGCTTGTCCTTGAGGATTTCTTCCCTTCACCCTCCTTCATTCTCTTGTCTTCCATCTCTTCCACTAGCTTGCTATTCCCTCTTGTCCTCCACCTTGCTAGACTTTGGGACTACATGATGTGATATTGCTTGGGAGTTTGATGCCCATTCTGTGTGGAGGAATCCTTTGTACATATTTATTGATCCTGAAAAAATACCAAAAAAATTCATATATGATGCTGAAAAAAATTCTAAAAATCAAAAAATGTCTTGAAAAAATTATCATCTTAGTGAAAACCTAGCAATAGGCGCTTTGATGTATCTCAAAAAAAATATATATTTCAAAAATACCAAAAAATTTCTAAAAATTCAAAAAAAAATAGAAAAAGTGCCTTGGTGAAAACTTGGAAATAGGCGCCTTGGTAGCAAAAATACAAAAAAATTATAAAAAGTCTTGAAAAAATTCTTAGTGTTGAAAACCTAGAAACGGGTGCTACTTAAGGCCTTTGCACCCCTATTTCTTAGCATGCATCCTCGACACTTAGCCTTTCTCCATCATGCCTTGTCCTTGTTGCCTTGGTTTGGAATTGGTCTTTTTCTTTGTCTAGGGGGCATCACTGTGTTAGCTTTGGTCTCTTAGATATGCTTGTCTTTAGGACACCTCACAAACGGTGTTTTTCAACACAACCCCTGACATCAAGTATTTTTCAACACTTATCAGTTTGGTCTTATCCAGTTTGGTCATGTGATCTTACCTACTAGCAAACATTTAATCCTTATCCTCGGAACTCAGTATCAGTTTACACACTTAAAATTTTTAAATGCAACACTTAATGCTTGAGATATGTCATGATTTTTTTTTGTGTCCTGACTATTATTGATTTTCATTGAATGTCCTTGTCTAATAAGTCTCTCCATGATGCATCACTAGAAGACTTGGGGCATGGGGCATGTTTTTATTTGCTTTCTACTTGTGGGTGTTGTCTTGAACTTCTTCTGTGTCTCTTGTTGTCTCCTTGACACACTTAGGAGATTTAACACATCATCCTTGACTATTTTTTGCACAACCATTCTCATGGTCATCCCGGCATTTATGCCTTGATGCGAGCATGGTTTTGCTACATTAAATTGGGTAAGCTAACATTGCAGTCATCTTGACCTTTATGTCTTTGATGCTCATGTTAGAATCTTTTCACATTCCAATCTGATATAAATCACATTAATATCTTCATAGTTGCATTTGTGACTAGTGTTGATTGTGTGATTGTCCGATGTTCAGTAATAACGACCCTATGATGAAAATAAGTTCTTTTACATTCTCTAATGAATGATGAACACAAAAATCCTATGTTACCCTATTGCAAGTACACCTTTGCATTTTCATGTAGCTTGCATTATTTAGACTCCATGTTAAATTTGCACTTTTAGGCTGCATTATGAGTTTGAGAGGGTTTCCTTCATCTTTCTTGTGGACTTTTAGTCAACTATGGTCACATTTTGATCTTCATTTCCTTACCTTCTTTCGTGATCTCAATCGAAATTCCCTATCTTAAACAGTTGATTGATTTTGGGGCATCTTCTTTCTGGAGGAAAATTCTCTTTCTTCTCTCCATTTCTTTCCATTTCTTCCAAACTTCTATCTTCCATTCGCTTTCACTCCACTTCTTTTCTTCTAATTCAACCTTGGGGCATAATCTTTCTTGCTGATCTACCTTGGTTTTGTGATTTTTTATTTTTTATTTATCTTTCATCTTATGTCAAGAACCTTATGTTTAGTTTGATTTGATCAAATTTATCAATTTACTATTTCTCCCCTATCTCATTTTGATTTTGATCACAAGGGGGCAGTACCTACCAAACTTCAATGCTTGATTCAGCTCTATCAAATTTATCAAATTGCTTCTTTTGGGGCAACCTTGCTTGAGATTCTTATCTCTTATTTGAGACTTGACAATTACCTATTCACAGGTGTTGGCCTTGTCTTTTTCAGTCTGCTTATCTATGTCCTGATGTGTTCCCATCCATCGAACACACATCTGGGTTATTTTGTGATCCCAAATCGATCTCACACTTCAATTCCATTCTTTGACTGCATGTGATCCCGAGTCGACCCCACATTAGTTAAAGAGGGGCAAATGTATGCACCCTAAAATGGTCGCGTAGACTTTGGGCCCCATTTATTCAATTTGTCAAATATCAATTTCCTGAATCAATGCTTTGCAATTTTCAAATCAATTCCTTGATCAAATCACAATTAAATCAATAATTCAAATATTTCTAAGGTTTGATCATTTCATCAATAATTTTATTTAATTAAAAGAAATATTCTCTTTTAAATAAATAATTTAATTAAAAGAAATATCTTAAATAAAATAATCTTATTTTATTAAAACCCCTTTTAATTGAATGATTTTATCTTATTTAATTAAATATTCCTCTTTTTTATTAAATAAACTTATCTTATTTATTTAAAAGATAATTCCTCTTTTAAATAAATAAAATCCCCACTTAAAGCAAAATCTGTGATGGAAAAGGAAATAAATCAAATAAAAACAAAATAAAAATCCTTTTCCTGATTCTTTCAATAATTTTATTTAATTGAAACAAATATTCCCTCTTAAATAAATAAAATAACTTTATTTAATTGAAAGAAATATCTTTTAAAATGAAATAAATTTATTTAATTAAAATCTTTTTTAATTAAATGATTTTATCTTATGATATCTCTCTTTTAATTAAATAATGTTATCTTATTTAATTAATAGAGAATCATTCTTTTAAATAAATAAACAATCCTCTTAAAGCTCTTTGTGATGAAAAAAAGGAAACAAATAATTAAAAATAAATAAAATCCCTTTTCTCTCCACACTTTCTAAAAAATGAGCTTTATTTCCTCTTTTTGGATTTATCCCACATTGCTCTTGAGGATGCATTCTCTTCCACATTTTCCTATATAAGGAGCCCTCTCCTTCTCATTTCAGATCCCAAAATTTTCATGTTATTGTTATACTATAGGTTTGGAGAGCAATCTTGGAAGAAGCTTTTGAGCACATTTGGAGCTTGGATATTTGAGACTTCTTTCTTCTTGTCTTCTTTTCTCATGCCTTATGGCAATCCATAGTTTAGATTAATATTGCATTCACATAATAGTTTAAATTCATGTTTCCTTTCATAGATTAACATTGTATAAGCATTCATTTCAATAGAATAGTTTATTTCTTCCATTGTTATCATCTAGACTAGTTTCATTTGCATGCAATAACTTGATGATCATGGAGATTAGCATGCTTGCTATTCATCTTTGAATCTCTTGTTTCTTGGTGTACTTGCATGGGCATAACTAGGTCAATCTGAGGGCCTCATATACAAACCCCTGCACTCCACGAATAGAGAGCTATCAATCGCTGTTTGAGACCTCATTCTTGAGTGTTCTTAAATTTAATGATTCACAGAAGTGTGGGTACTTTCTAGCACACACCAGTCACAGTCTGCAAAAATCAAAACTAAGGGCAATGAGTAACTACTAAAATCCTAAACACCTACGTCCCACATTTTAAATTTTTCAAATCTCTTGATTTACAACTTTACTATTTATATTATATAAAAAAATTATCCTGTTAGGGTTTAATTTTGAATTACCCCTATAAATTGTAGGCTTGTAGCTGTGTATAAATATCTAAATTTTCCTATGAGTAAATAATGATATCAGTTACCAACTTACCACAATGGGAAAAACAAATACCAAGAATAAGACTATGAGTAAAAGCCCAAGTCAGATAATAGAATTCCACAATCTGCTTAAAACACCAGGTTTCACTGATTTATTCCATGATATTTATGATCTTGTTATTCATGGAAATAAGGGAATAATGGAAATTAGATTTTCACTTGAAAACAAGTGGAACAATCCAAATAAGGGTTCAAAATTTTATTCATTTAACCCCATGGTAAATGCAACTGCAAATAAAATTGGACCTTTGGTTGCTGGGTCGGCACACATGGCATTACCTCAAGTATTCCCTTGCCTAGAAATTTTCATGGTTTGCGTCGAAAATTATGATGAAAATAGAAAAGAAATTGTGAATAAAAATACTCAAGAAGAAATTTTGTCCATAACTGAGAGTGAATTTTCTAGTCTATTGAACCTAGGGTTTGAACAACAAAACTCAAACATGCACATTGACCTAGGAAAGCTGGCAGAGGATTATAAAAAATTAGATGCAACAGAGAGAGATTCTTATATTAGAGGAATAACAAGTGGTTCTAGTTTGAGTCCAGATCATAAGCCTCCTTATGATTATGAAATTTTTGTGCCATGGGCATAGGACAATATTTTCTTGCTAGCATTTTGTTTGGAATTGGATAGTAACAAACAAGTGGTTGCCAACATTCTTTAAATGCTTTTTCATATTCATTTTGAAAAAGAACTAGTAAAATATTGTTTTATTGAGCACATTCTTCATTGCATGCAAGATCAATTACTAATGATTCAAAGAGGTTTAGAGAAGAAATTTAGATTTACAACCTACTTTTGCTATCTTCTCTTAGCAAAGCATCGTGAAATATTTTAAACAAACAAGCTTTGCAGTCAGGGCCAAAATCCTATATATGAGTGGACACCTCAGATAAGAATGATTCATAACATAAGGAACTACAACAATTTTGTAGACTTCTTTTTGGCACCAATGTACCCTAAAATTATAGGCACTCCAATGCCTAGATTTCCTATTACTTGGAGAAAATGCATTCAACTCGAAAGTCAAATACAATTGGTTGACTAGTACTTAATGGAAGAGTACACTATGTTAAGGTTTTACGGTTCAGTGGTAGAACCCTACAAACTTCCAATACATGTAACAAAGAGGGTATTTCCATTTGAATATGTATGGTAGATGGAGAGCACAGATGTACTCTTTAATGGTCAGCAAAAGAAAATGATATTTCCTTCCTTGTCTTTCTCCTTTGGAGGGTTCACATTTGAGAGAATAGGATTCAAAGTGGCAGAAGCCTTTTTTTCAATTTTTTTCTTTGATGTTGACAATCACTGGTAGTATGATCCACTCAACATAATTGGAATGAAGCTTAGAGAGAATGAGAACTTTGCAAGAAAATCTCAACATGAAAGTATGCCATTCATTGAAAAATTTAAAAACATGGAGTCCTAGGATGAGGTCAAAAAAGAGATGGAGAAATATGCTGCTGAAAATAATATGTCAATACAAGAATTGTCATCACAAATAATGGCATTGCACAAATAGAAAGGAAAAGTGCATGCCATGATATTGTCCAATTTCTACTAGTTAGCTTCTCAACCATCTACAAAATCTATTCCTAAAGAGCTAATGGATGAATGTATGGATGATAATTGGACTCGAACCAAAAAAAGTTATTTTTGGGAAATGAGGAAGAATCTCGACGAGCCAAAGACCTCTCCAGATCTTTATGAGGTGGAAGAGATACAATGTTTAGTGAATTGTGGAATAAGGAGCATCCAGCTAAAGCATATCTCAATGATGATGATGACTATGACTAGGATTCTTTGAATCTCACATCCACTACAGTATATTCAATTAGTAGAGGAGTTGATGCATCCACAAAACTTCAATATACCAAAGGGGCAGATATTATAGAAAAAATGGGCTACCCAGGTTTTGGTGGTCTGGGTCCCTATGGACAAGGGGTTTGGTCTGCACCTGACCCAACAGCTCCACCAAAACATGGTGAGAAACCAGGCCTTGTGCTTAGAGTTCAATCATCATATTCATCAACTCAATCAATTCCATTAGTTCCAGCTTCAAATACAGTTCCACCTATTCCAAGAACTCAGATTCAATCTGAATCAATTGCCACTCCCACAACTGTGGATATTATGGGTACAACTACAACTAGTGGTCTGAAAAGGACATTACAAATAGACATGAAAATAATGCTTCCCAGATATCAAGTTCGTGTAAAGAAGAAAAATGTTATTACAAGTATTAGTACAAGAATGCCAATGGTGACTGTGAGGCCAACAATTTCCCAACCTTCAGGATAAAACCATCAAAATAGTCCAAAAATTCCACTTGTAATGGGTCAGGGTGTTGCTAATCCTCATGGTAGAATTAGTAGAACTACAGGCAACATCGGTGGAAGCTCATACATCAGTGCAAGTTCTATTTCACCATTCAAAAATTTAATTGTGTCACAAAACCCTAATTTTTGTTACAATGATTTTGTAACTAACTATGAACAACCAAAAAATAGGAATAGAAAAAATAGTAAGAAAATGAAGATGAAAGCAGTTGCTATAGCTTGTGATGCAGAACCTGCATCCAACAAGTTATTTCCCACATATGACCCAAATAAAGATATGATGGAATTCATGGTTGTTATGCCCCTAGCTAGAGATAACAATCCACCAGAAAGTCAGTTAGATCCATCTCAATTTCAAGTTAGCACCCTCCAAATGGATTTATCCAAAATTAAAAATAGGGACAAGATAAATGTGTCCAAAATGACCAACCAAGTGGTCTATAGTTCAGTGATGAAGTTCGAGAGAGAGAAAGGAAAGCTTCAGGGTACAATAGATAAGTTAAAGGTAGACCTAGAAAATGTAAAGGCAAATGAGAAAGCAACAGAAAATAGGTGCAAAGAATTAGAGAGAAGGATAAAAAATTCATCATCTAAAGAAGCAATTGGATAGCAAGAACATATGGATGCAAAACTGAAATCTTTGAGGGAAAAACTAGAACAGAGCGAAAAAAAACTTGAGGCTAAAAAAGCCTCTTCATTAAGTTTATACAAAAACTTGAAGAATGCGGGACAGGCAAACAATAACTTAAAGAAAGAATTGGAGAATGAGAGGGTAAAAACAAAATAGTGGGAAGAGAAAGCAAAAGAGTGGGAAGAGAAAGTAGAGAAAATAAGACAACATAGTGAACACCAGTTCTTAGAAATGAGAGAAGACCTAAAGAAGGAAAATAATACAATTAAAAATTATGAAAACAACTTGAATGACCATGTAAATAATATAGTCAAGAAAATAAAAAAATTCTTCTAGGGGAAAATATAGATGTCTGGTGATAGGTTGTGGGATTGGTTTGAACTGAATGAAACTCTTATAGATGTTTTTGGGAAGCTGAAAGAGAACATTGAGAAGAACAAAAGTTTTTGTCAAAAATAGAAAACTAAAAAGCAGATTATGCAAGAAATTAACAAAACTAGTGATAGGCATTTGGCAAGCAAGGGAATTCAAGACTGCATTGGTGCAACAATAAAGGTGACCTCTATCTTTCAAAAATGTCAAAAACTAACAGAAGTAGAAGAAACTCTTTCCTTATTCAGGCCAAAGCTCACCAAGATGAATCGTAAAACAACCAAATTGATATCTCTTGGTTTTCCGAGTCTTGGACCTGATTAATCATCAATGAATTTTGTTGGAAGAGAAGCATACAAAAAAAAGTTAGGGGACACAATGATGTCTGATTTAGGCAACCTTCCTCAGGACAGAACTCATGAAGGCATTGCAAAGTGTATCAAAACATTCACAAATTTGAATGCAGTAATGGAAGGAACATTGCTTTCAACTCACTCTTCCAAGTATGGATGGCTGACAAGGTTGCAGTTCATTTACTATAACATCACAAATTTTTCCCTTCCAATCAACGAAGAATGGAGCATACTAAAGAAACTGACAGAATCATCTTGATCTCATCAATCATAGTATGTGAAAGTACTTTTAGTTTCAATCATATCTATATCTTTAGTATATATCTTTGATATTATCCTAAATACTGGAGTCTAGAATTGAGTTTAAAGTAACAAGTTTCAACTTTGTTTTTTGAACAGGATCAATGTTGGAATCTTGCAGATGCTATTGCCAAGGCTAATTTACTAAACTAGCCTGTCAAATGCAGAAATGTACAACTAAAGTTATTCAGATCTTGTAGACTTGTAGTTGTCTTACTAATTTAGATTTTGAGACTTCACATTAGCCAAATTGACTTGAAGCTATTGTTGCTCCCTTGTTTCTATAAAAGGGAATTTAGGGTCATTGGCTTAGGGTAATGAAATTGAAATTGGGCAATGTACCAAATTTCCAATGGGTATTGAGTCATTGACTTTTGTAAACAGAATCACAGAGTTGTGTTCTTACTAGTATTAATGAATGAATTGTTACATTGTATCATATTTGTAATTAAATTAATGGGAATCAATATTTCTAACTCTTAGAATTGTAACATATGAATTGCTATGTTGTCAAAAAAATAATGAAAAATCTACAAGAATTGTACTATATGAGCTGAATTATGCAAATGAAAACCATTATTAATTATGGAATTGAATCTTGAATCTTGATGACATTATCAACCACATTCATGTTTTTGACATTGGAATATGCTATTATGCTTGATTGATGATGAGATATAGAAACTGACAGTAGACTTCAGGAAAAAGTTAATTAAAAACCTAGGACCTGCTACTTCTACAAAGGTTCAACTTCAAGCTACCACATCATATCATTATTGAGATCATCAGATTCATCACCATCAACTTCATGGCTTCCTTGGTTCTTCGATATGTTTTCTTCACTCTAGATACCTCTTCTTAACTGATGTTCACCGCTAGCAGTACCAGTACCATTAAATGATTCAATGACATCACTTTCTCTGGCATTCCCAACCCCACTTTGGTTTGAAAGGTTTCCCAACCCTCTGACATTTCTTCCTCCATAATTTTAGTTCCCTTTTGTAAGGAAAATTATTGACTTCATACCTGGATATATAGAGCCTCAAGCAATTTTCCAAATTCTTATCTAGTTTGTTTCTTAGCTTTTACTTTAGGAATCCCAAAGCACTGAAAACTCTCTCATCCTCCACTGACCCCAATATCATGGTCAGACATAAATCAGCAAGCTTGAAATATTCTAGTATTGAATCAATCAACATTTCACTCTCAGCTATTTTTTTCCAAAGCCTTGATACCAATCCATCTTCGCAAGGGTTTTGCATAATATTATATTGTTCCCTCATGGTTATTGAAAAATTACCTAATTTCTCTCTCAAATGATTTGCATCTAAAATTTTATTTAAAGTTACTCTATTTAATGCTTTGGTTTTGCAAAAAATGATCTATCAAAGTTAGTAGCTTAGTTTTAAAATCTTTCAGATTGTTTAGACTCCAATATCAAGGAAACACAATAGCCATGGATTCAAGTAGTTTGACTACAAGGAATCTTGCTCTAATCTATGCAGAAAGATCAAAGGAAATGTACTTCATAGAAGCTATTACAGACTCAATGATCTTGGTAAAGTCTTCTCTTTTAATACTTGATACTCACCTCCTGGGGTTCTTTCCTGGTTCCTCGAACTTGATCCTGGAAAAGTAGTGCATTGGTATCTCAACGTTGCAAACTTCTGCACATAACTCCCCATTTGCACCAATTTTTATAAAGTTATCAGGATTGTCCAAATCTATGATTTCAGCCAGTTGGCAAATTTTACATCATCAACACAAGATCGATAGAGATTATTGAGCATCACGCATGTCAATTTATGTAGCACAACATATTCTACAATATACATAGCTCTTTGTTCGGCCTTTTTCATTAAATTTCAAATTTCCTCAAGCATGGGAAGAAGGCATGCTAATGTTAAGAGTGTCTCTACATTACTTAACATTGTGAGAAATGAAGGAAATTTTGATTTCCCTACTTTGTCATGACTTGAGTTCATTAGACCAAGCAACGATTGATATTCTAAAAAAACTCAAAGTGTTGGTCCATCCAAAGAGATCCATCTAGTATCATTATCCTTAAGAAACTTGCTCTCATCAGTTAATCCTTTGGCAAAGTGTTGAAATTCCCTCAATCATTTTGGACTTCAATAGAAGTATTGGTAGAGCTCTTTGATTAAAACTTTAATTTTTTGTACTAGAGCATGCTTGCTGACAACTCCAAAAGCTAGATTCATTGTGTGGGCCATGCAATGAATGGGAGTAATGTAGGGTGCACAAGAAGATTGTATCTTTGTGTAAAGACCACCCCTGTTGCCTTACATTATTGAAGCTCCATTCGCTCCAACACACACCATCTTTTGGGCAATCATCATGTCATTTATACCTCCATATTCAATTAGAGAACTCTTTACTAGTTCAAATAAATTTTCCGCTATTGCATTATCCTTCATTTTAGCAACAGTTAGTAGATGAGGTTGGTGAACAAAATTGTGTATAGTATAAACATGCATGCATACCCAGGAAGTATTGTCCACTATTGTAACCTCGTCTAAAGACAATGCAATAAAATTTGACTCTTTAATTTTTGCCTTCAAATCCTCTTTTTCAACCTCAGCAAGACAACTTGCCCATTCCCATCCACTGTTGACCGACCAGTGACTGTTAGGATAGTTACAAACTTTCAGAAAGTGTAATAAAGAACTCAATGATGGGTGGTCTATCATAGGATGCCCTCTGGTCAAAATACTAAACACAAAACTTAACTGAACAACTTTTCCCATTTGTTCTACTTCCAATGCTTTTCCAAAAAAAGCTTCAATAGAGCCTTTAACTTCACCATGCTTCATCTTTATATTATGCTAAAATTCATATAATTCTACATTCCTAACATGCTAAGATTCCTCCTTTGTTTTCCATCTTATCACTAATTTTTGAACTCCATCTATGGTTTTATTTTCATAAACTTTACCCATATGCTTCTCTATGGTGTCAATTTTTAGCTACAACCTCTTTTCCTTCTTATTTATCTAGCTACAAATCTTACATCTGCATTCTACCAGAGGCTCCCCTTCAATTGGATTATCCACTGGTTCAATGAATGGATACTTTGATACCCATTCTACTTGAAAATTCCTTGACAAATCCCACATCCTATCATTCTTTGATTTGTATTTTATTTTCTTCTTTCCTGCACCATCATCTTCTCTGACATTCTCAGTCCCATCTAAGTTGATTATATCATTATGGCTACTCTAGGTATTTAATTGAAAATCTTCTTCAAGTTCATCATGATATGAGATATCAGGTTCGTTGACTTCTTCAATATGGTGTGTAGGTTCAGGTTGTGAATCTTGAAAATCTTCTTGTGATGAAGTAGCTTCCCGATTTTGGCTAGAAACATTTCCAACACCATGACCAAAGTACAATGATAAGGTTCTACATTTTGAGGGCCTCTCTTGGCTTTCTCCATATGCTAGAGCCTTACCCTTATTATTGTTCGACATCTTGATTCTTCAATGAAATAAAGGCTACCAGCCTACCAGTGAAAAAAAATGTTTACTTATTGAAGAAGTGATAAATGACAATAGAACTATAATATACAATGTTTACATAGTCACAAAATAATAATCACTTACCTTTTCCTCAAATTCAATTATAGCCGGGACTCACCAAAGAAGTCAAGACTCAACAGTCTGAACTTCACTATCAATCAAATTGAACCGATCCAAATTGTGTACAATAACACTGATCTATGAATGTATTTATACTAATATTTTTTGGCAAATTGGGCTAAAGGTATTAGGTCAGTGTCCAAATATTTGGCAAACCCTGCATAATTATAACACATCTTGTGTTATTTCCTAGGCGATTATGGGTCGTCCAATACCTTGGTATGATTAACAAAGTTGGCAAAAATGCATCAGTTTGAGACATGCATCTGTAAAATGCTTGGGGAATTTGGGGCCACCTAAAAATATATATATATAAAACTATTGGTGAATATAGGTCGTCCATTTGGGGCCACTTTAAAAATATAGGCAAATGTTTAAAAAAAATGTCACTCTAAAAATATATGCCATTGGTGATAATGTCCAAGAAATGGACAAAATTAAATAAAACGATGGGCGATGGGCCTAGGCTTTGGACCTAATTTTAATAAACTTGGGGCGATAGGGTCAATTCCATTTGTGAAATATATTCACCAAATTGTGGGATGCCGACATGCGACATTCTCCAAATGGTGAATAATCACCACTAAAGTTTTCGCTGCAACATACCAACATATATATATATATATATATATATATATATATATATATATATATATATATATATATATATATATATATATATATATATATATATATATATATATATATATATATATATATATATATATATATATATATATATATATATATATATATATATATATATATATATATATATATATATATATATATATATATATATATATATATATATATATATATGTACAAACAATGGAAAACAATGAGGGAGAGTGTGACATCGTGTGGACCTCCTGTAGGAGTAACTACGACTACCTCTCCTTATTGTACACTCACATTACATAGTGACATCAACAAAGCATAATTGGATTAGTGTTGTTAGTACCAAAATAATTTGGGTTGGCTCACAAGGCTGATACGACACCAGCAATGATTTATCCTCAGATTGATCTCAACTAAGGGGCCGATCATAGGGGGAGTTGAACCCCTATCTTCCTACTATGAATAGGTTGAGGGGCACAACCTTCGCTAGAATCCAAATTCTAGACGTCGATGCCTTCTTAAAAAAAAAGGGCAAAAAAAAGGGTGATCGATGGATGTTAAAGAGGTGGATCGAGAGGGGGCTCTATGGGTGAATTGATCGATCGGTAGATATTCATCATCAATCTAGGTTATTGATCATTGATCTAGGTTATTGATATCAGTCAGTGGAAAAAAATTCTATACATAACATGCCCACCCTCTCCTACAATTCTATGGTCAACTATCTCCTCCCCACCCACACATGTTACGTATAGAATCGATCAAAACCCCAAAAAGATGCGAATGCTTGACCCTGAACTATCTATAATCATGGTTGGGAGAACACTACTCAGAATGCTCGACCTAATAACTATTCAACCTATCCTTTCTCGCCAAACTCTATTATTCAAAGGGCAGCTAACTCCCTACTATAGAGGGCTAGAAAGAACTCCGAGGACTCCAATAGAAGGTGGGGGTTCTCCCTACCTCCCTGATCTCCCTAGGCTATGTTCAATGTGCCGCTTAGGACTCCTCCCATGACTATAGATAGTTCCCTATCCAATGTGAGAGAATAGAAAAATGATGTGACAGAAAAGGTCTTTTCCAAATTGTATAACAAGAATGCATCATAACATAATCATTTAAATGTAAATCATCAATTGAATTTCACAACCTAGTTAAACCATCAGGCATGAACTCATAATGTCTCATTATCAAATCAAGATAAACAAATCATACAATCCTTAATACAAAAAACCATGTCTAATCTTGAGTATAACAAGTAACATCATTAAAGTAAGTAAAACATCTAACCTTTTAAGTGATTATAATCAATCACCCTAAGATAAACATAAACATTAATAATGAGCATCTCACAAAGAAGCATATAAGTGTATTAACTGATCCTTTTAGCATTAAGGTCCTAAACTATCACTGACACATTAGAAGATGTATAGGAACATACCTATGCAATATTATTATTTCCCACATTAAAATATGAAGTTATAGTGACTAGGAAACAACCATCTCAAGAAGGATTATTCATTTACAAAATCACATATAAAAATTTCTAATTTCTAGTGAACATAACTAGGACTTGTTAGGGTTGGAGGGGCATTACACAAGATGTTTGAGAATGGTTAGAGATCTCTACAAGTTATAATGTAAATTCTCAGTTTTTTATTATTATATAAAATTTCAAACTTAGTCAAATTTCAACAATCAACATGCTCCTATCAATATTCTCTTATTCTTTCTATCTCAATCTCTTATCTCCTCCAAAGTATAGAACCATCTCTTTCCATCTGTTATATCTCTCAACTTTCTCTCCCGTGTTTAGGTCTCTACCACACTCTCACTTTCTATATCTTTCCTTTCCTTTTGAGGGTGCAATACCTATATCAATAGGTCTTCCATAAATATCTCTCCCTCTCCTTCTCCCTATCCCTCTCTTATCTCTCTCACAAATATTACCCTCCTTACATCACTCCCTCTCTTTCTTCATCTCTCCCTATCTATCTCCCCTCCCTCCTTACCTCTCTCTCTCTCTCTCTCTCTCTCTCTCTCTCTCTCTCTCTCTCTCTCTCTCTCTCTCTCTCTCTCTCTCTCTCTCTCTCTCTCTCTCTCTCTTTCTCTCTCTCTCTCTCTCTTATCTCCCTCCCCTAAAACTTAAACCTTACCTAATCCCCATTACCTATTTTTTATTTCTAACTCAAATAGGTAGAGCTTGAATAGTTGTTCAACTAATGTGAAAGGTACATTGGTACATTTTAAATTTTAATTTTCAGGTTAAGTGTTTTGAACTAAAAAGAAAAAATAGCATTTCATTGATAAAAGAAACATTACATTCATTTGAAAGTATGTTACATCAAAATTACAAATACATTTTTCAATATTGATTTATTTAATTCATTGTAAAATAGGGTACATAAAACCCACATAAGTCATGGGATAACTCTTGAAACATATGAAAGTACAAAAGTAATATTCATAGAAGAAAAAGGTGTAAACAAGGAAGAGGGACCCATCATTTTGTTGGAATTAGGAGAGATAGGTACTGAGAGGGGAGGGGTGAATTAGTGCCTTCAAAACTTTTACTTGAAAAAACCTTTCTAATCTATAACTGAATACTGTGATAACCGATCAAAATAACTTGAATACAATTGTATAAATCAATCATCTAGTTAACTTAAGAAAGTAAACAACATGAAATCAATATGACAATCACATAACACAAGTATTTTGGTAACGCATAAACCCTTGTTAGAAGGTAAAAACTGCAGTGGGGATGACACCCACAAATTCTTCACTACTATAGATAGAAAAGGTTTGCCTGTTAAGGCTACAAGTTTTGATCACTTTTGGTGATCTTACCCTGTTAGGAGTAACATATTAGATCAGCTAGATCTACCTAGTTATAGGATTTAAATAACACTAATGAAGTGTGTACTTGGTTAAGAGATTTACATAAGACTGTTAAGTTTACTCTGTTAAGAGATTTATCAAAAACTCTATCACAATTGTTAGAAAGTAATAGGTAATTATTTGCTAGTTGACAACTCAATTTTCTGAAATGGATCTATAAGTGCTCATCAAAATATCACCTTATCTATGATGGTTTCCTTCTCTATTCTACTCGGTATCCTTTTTCGATTCTATTCGATCTGATATCCTTTGTGCTTCATTCTGCTCGGTAAATTGATTATCTTGAAGATAGGCAATGTCTTCAAGTGCTCCTTGATTCATATATATTAGTTCACCAACCTCTTAAAAATGGTGTGAACATACAAAATATATAGTGTTCTATTTTGTCGCCTAAGAAAAAATTAGGTTACAAAAATAATCATAACCCTAAGATCTATGGTGCAAAAATAACCTAGATCAGCTATTACAATAAGATAAACATTACATTTAATAAGTATCTATTTACAATAAATGCTCCTTGATCTTGGTAAACCATTTTATGATTTTTTATAACCATTTGCATAGAATAATGTGCCATTTCAGATTACTATGCCATAATATGTGATCATTGGTAAACACTATATAATCTACTCAGTGTATACTGTGATGCTCGGTGTTTACTGACCGTCTGTGTCGGTGTCGCTGGTGCTCAATTAACTGTGTGATGCTCAGTGTAAAGGCTTTACCAACTATTCTATATTACTTCTAGTTACCGACCAACTAAATATAAGTAACCGATCGACCTATTTACTATCATTTGATACTAATGACAAGCTTAAATGCTCAATAGAGATTAACAATCTCCCCCTTTGGCATTAGTATCAAAACTTTGAATGTATATAGACAAAATGTTTCTATATATGCCTTATCTCTCCGCCATATACATATCCACAATAAAAACTTCTAAGTACATAGTACTCCCCCTCGGTGCATGCTTCTAGTAGTTTGTAATATACATATCAAAGTATACTTATTTGGCATATATGTGGTTTTCCCCCTTTTTGATAATAATGTCAAATGCAAAAAAAATATATAATGTATACTTACATTTTATCAAAAATGTGTGGATGGGTTTTCTTTACAGACTCCAAGAGGTTGTCCCATTCCTCTTTCAAGTTGGTAAGAGCAATATGCTCAAGACCGACTTGTGCATGCATGTCAAAGATATTATCCAACACCGAAATCTCTAGTGTTTCCAAAAGTTGTTCAGCTTTGACAATGTGTGCTTCAAAAAAATTTAGGTAAGGAGTGAGTTCTTTTTGTAACTCTATAACCTGATCGGTGATGTGTGCTTCTTGTTTCCTTAAGTCTGCTATCACCCGCCAGAGTTCCTGAACTTGGTTAATATGCTTTAAGAAAGTAGTTGGCTCGGTGATAGCTACTTGTGTACTTAAATTTATCTCTTCTTCTAAACCTTTTATCTTTTCACCGACTTCTACAATGAAGGTGTCTGAAGTACAAAGCTTGATTAGAAGTTGACAGATTATTTGGGTGATAGATTTTACCTCGGTAATGACCTCAGATAATTTTACCTTGTTTAGTGCCACTTCTGTGCTAATCCTTTCTACCAATTTGTTTTGAAGCTTTGATTCTGCCCTTACTTCTATTCTTTTGTCTGCATCTCTATCAGGGGCATTGATTTTGTCGGCAAGTGTGGCAAGTTGATCTAAGATGGGAGTATTCTCATCAATATTTGTTTCTGGTACTATCTTTTTCAAAATATCCCATACATTATTTAACACTTCTTTATGTTTGTGTTCTTGCCTTAACTTCTCTTATGCCCCTTTCCTTGAACACAACTCCCCATACCTACTTATTTCCTCAGGGCTTAGGGTTCTCGGGTCACATTTTGGTATAATGATAACTTCATCAATGGTGACCGACCCTTTGGCTTTCTTCTTCTTCTTCTTCTGGGAAAGAGGTGACTTCTTCTCAATTATGAAAATAGCTTTTTCTTCACTTCTCAGAGTATCTTTCCCAGTTGATACTATATCATCCTTCTTTTGCTCCTCGATAGATTGTGTGGGAGTCTTGGTTGTAGTGTCAGGTGGGTTCACCTCGATTGACTTTATTTCTTCTGGTTCCTTTGTTTCTGTAGACTGTGCCTCTAGTTTGTTAGGCTCATTTTAATCTGCAGGTTGCTCAGTTGCTTGAATCTAAGTTGTATCTTTATTTGGCTCAGGATGAGACATGTCAGGTTGTACTTGTGAAATTATTTCAATAGCCTCTGCAAGTATAGGTAGTTCACCTGGTAGTGATCTGAGCACACTAGCAGTGTCTAATGCTTCATCTTTGTATGGTGAAATTGTCACATCTTCATCATCCTCATCATCAGGATCACCATTAGTGATGTCCTCAATGAGTGCATCATCATTAGTTTTCTTTTGCGAGTGGATCTTAACTTGATCTGGTGCATCCTATGAAATTTTGATTTCTCCCTTTTGTTCGGTGATATCAATTACCTCAGTAACTGATATACCGGTGTCTTCTATTTTCTTACCATTGTTATCATCAATGAAAATACCTTTATCTTTTGAACTGTGTCTCTTCTTAGATAGTTTTAGGAATGCTTCCTGTTCAGCTTTCTCTTCAGCTTTCAAAATTGATGTCCATAGAGAATCACATATGACATCCATATCATCCACATTCTCATCCATGATCTGCATAGCTCTATCTTTTACTAGAAATCTAGCCTGATATTTTGTCATGTATTCACTTACCACAACATAGCTAATGTGTGAGGCTGGATGGCTTAGTGACCATTCTCTTTTCTTTTTGTTTGTATCTAGTGCAATAGCCCATCTCTCACTTATTTTGTCATCAAGTTCTTTTGGCAATTGACATGCAAATTCCATCAGTACTCTCTTGAATTTTATCATCATTTGGATGATAGCATTTTCTATCTTTGTCTTGTCCTCAATTGACATTTTGTCAAATTTCCCTATGCTTGGATCTGTAAGATTTCCATTCTCAACTATATCTTCAATTATTTCTTCTATAGTACTTTCCCTATTATGAACTAACTTGAATTGATCAGGATCATTTTTCAGTTTCTGTATCCTCTAGATCTTCCTTATTTCTTATGTATTTCCTCTTTTTCTTTGGTATCTCAAATACTTTCTTGGTCTTTCTCTTAACATATTTCCTGGTAGGTGTAGCTACTCTTCATTTTGCTATTTTTACTACTTCTACTTGCTCAGTGAATTATGCAGCAGTTGACGAATGTGTCTTCATCCCTTCAGGTTCTGGTAGCTGCATATCTTGTTCATGAGTTGTGGGAGGAACCGGTGTGTGATCCTTTTCTTTGTTTGACTTAGTTTCCTCGCTATCATAGGGCTTGTCAGCCAACTATAACTAATCTTCAGTTGCTTCATCAATTGGTGACTCCTTAGGTGAGTTAGATACATTTCCATATTTTGCTGAGAGATCTTTTCTCATTTTCTTTTCCCTTCTCGACATTTTACCGATCTCTATGTCTCTTGTGATTCTAGAGTTAGCTTCCTCATATACACCAAACCTACTAGCAGTGATGTCTATCAGTAATGCCAACAATGCATTGATAGATTTCAAAGTGAAATCATGATTCATTTCATATCCCATCAGTGCTAGCCATTTTGTTCTCAGTTCTACTACCTTTATCATTGAGTGGTCTATGCTTACCACAAAGCATATGTCATCTTCAAATTTACTTACCAATTCCCTTGGAATTCTACTCCTTTGTTGCATTTTTGTTTGAAATTCCTTGAAATATGCATTGAATTCCTTGTTCAGATTATCTCCTAAACTTTTCATCATTTCACCGATTTGAGTAGTTATCGGTTTGTCTGATTGCCAGTTTACTTTACCGATACTTGGTACATATTTTTGTAGATAGAGAAATGTACAAACAAGAAGTGATCCATACTTACATGTATTAGACTTCTTTTCTTTTATTGTCTTCATATTGTCATGCAATTGGTGTAGTAGTAGCTTGGCAAGATCAACCTGGTGATCTTTCTTCACAATTTTGTAAGCCATGTCCATGGCACTGTAGGGTACACTATTTGGTCTGCTTGATTAGAATATCTTGTACCTGATGACATGAGCTAAAAATTTTACCACTGGATCTTTGATAGTTGATATTTTTAGTGCCCTACCATCCCATTGAGCTCCAGTGTTCTTTTCTATGTCGGGGCGAGATGAACTTTGAAATGCTTTGGCTTTGTCGGTTGTAGCGTACCCAGTAACCCTACTGATAATCTTCTTAGGGACCTCAACAAGTTTGTCCAACCAAAATTTTCCATCATGAAATTTGCTTAGTACAATTCTTATCCAATCATTGTGGAAGGATTGCGAGAAGAATGTGAAACACCGTAACCCTGACTCCTCAAACTTCTTATATTCAGATTTAATCTTACCATCTAGTCCATAGACTTGCTGATAAGTAGCAATGGTCTCAAAATCACATACTTCACCGATCTTGCAATGAATGTAAGCCCTAACATCTTCTGTTAACAAAACCCTATCTGGAATACTAGAAAATGCACCCATATCATTTGTTTGTGCTGCGACTTTGGGATGAGGTTTGAATTTCTCCTCGACAAAATGTTCCCTAACAATTAATTCCACTTCCTCCTCAATGTTCTATGATTTCTTACAGTCGATGTCGATGCCATAAATTGTTTCTAGGGTTTCGGCAAACAATAGATAACCAGCGTTTGGTAGGCAGAAGAACTTACTCGTTATTGTTGAAGATTTGTTGTTGGTTCAATCTACAGTAGCTTGGAATCTTTTCTAAAAATTTGTAGCTCGAACTCTTCTCTATAAAATCTCTATTCTTCGAAGTTGTAATGTAACAATGAACTCTATTTCTGTGTATATATAGAATTTTTGGTATTCCCACTCAAACTTTGATGCATTAAATGTGTGACCTAACTTTTGATATGAAACAGCTATCAGCTCAGTTAACATAGAATTTCTTCATCGGTTTGTACTATTGTCAGTTAACCTTGTATAGTGATTACCAACAGGTAACCAACTCATGTTTCTTCTTTTACCGACTATATAGCATTTGTAAGCTTATAACACATAAACCAT
This sequence comes from Chamaecyparis obtusa, assembly GCA_027943335.1. Classification (NCBI taxonomy): domain Eukaryota; kingdom Viridiplantae; phylum Streptophyta; class Pinopsida; order Cupressales; family Cupressaceae; genus Chamaecyparis; species Chamaecyparis obtusa. Next base: position 1,166,721 of record BSBK01011581.1, on the reverse strand, counting down.
GGTGCATCTTTATTCATGCAGATTTGGTATTTGTACATCATATATAAGGAACTGTATGTAAAATGTGATCATTTAAAATGTTAGTTCCATACATACCTTTTTCATCTTAAGTGGAGGTACCAATGTCACCCAATCCAATGGATGAGGTTTCACCGACAGTGTAACTTGACTCAGCATTCTCATTAGATGTCTTCTTCCACATTGTGTTCCTTAAATTCATAATATCTACAATGTTATATCCACTCTCAAATATATGGTTTTCATCAGGTGCTCGGTCTCTATAGTTCTTTCTTACATGACTGACCTTGTGACAGTGCATACATGCCATTCCTACATTTGTCCAGTTTCTTGATTGTCCAATCTGATTCTTTCTGTAACAGTTTGCTGCAATATGTCCATACCAACCACATATAGTACAATTAGTCCATATATTATAATCCCAAACATATGAGTTACCTTGTCTCTTCGGTTGATATGGCTTTCATTGTGGTTTCTCCTTAGGTGTCCAGACTTGTGTCATTTTCGCCTTGCAATCCCTTGTAGTGTGTCCATGCTTATTACAAGTATAGCATATTTTCTCCTCAGTAGTATTATTAGCAATGCCATTCTTCTTAGCTTTGCATTCATAAGCTGGATGTCCAAACTTACCACAATAATAACAATATCCATTGAATTTAGGAATGACAGGAGGTTTACCTTGTGCTTTCCTTCTGCACACATTAGATGTATGTCCTGATTTTCCATAGTGGTAACATGTCATCACTTTAGGTTTCTGAGTTTGATTGTTGTTGAATTTTTCATCTTGTTGTGATGATTCTCCTTCACTGGTGTAGCCTATACCTATTCTACTTCCGAATCTCCTCTGATTAGTCAGGAAATCATCAATCCTTTTTGTACTGTCCTCAGCTATCTTCATCATTTCATTGTGTTTATTTTGTGTCTTTATTTAATTTCTCCATTTTTCATTATCTTCTCTGAGTATTGCAACATCTTCAAGTCTTCTTGATAATTCTCCATTTACTCAATCCATTTCTTGATTAACTGTCATCATTTGATTTGATACTTGGAAGTGACAATCAGTGAGTCTCTATATTTCACTTTCTTTTGCTTGAAGTTGTTCAGTCATCAATCTTCTGTCTTCAATAGACAAATTCCAATCTTGTTCAACTTGTCTAGCATTTTTCATGATTTCCACCATTCTCACCATTTGAGATTCATGACTGATTTGAAGTGCTTTCACTTGCTCAAATAGATGCTGATTCTTTTCAGATAACTCAGAGATTATGCTTTCGGATCCATCAGAGATGCTTCCAGAGCTTGATCCAATATGATCAAATATTTCATCAATAGGTTCCTCATGATAACTGATTTCATTAAGCTCAATTGTAAGGTTCTTCCTATCAATCAGTAATTTCTTCAGTTCTTCCTTGGCTTGTTTATACTGTTCCATAAACATCTGTATTTGTATCTTCTGATTCTCAATAGTCTTGTCAAGTTTGTATCTCTTCATGAGTTAGATCTTTAACCTTCAGTGGTTAGACTATTCAACAAGAGAACTAAGCTCTGATACCAATTGTTGGAATTAGGAGACATAGGTACTGAGAGGGGAGGGGTGAATCAGTCCCTTCAAAACTTTTACTTGAAAAAACCTTTCTGATCTATAACTGAATATTGTGATAACCGATCAAAATAGCTTGAATAAAATTGTATAAACCAATCATCTAGTTAACTTAAGAAAGTAAACAACATGAAATCAATATGACAATCACATAACACAAGTATTTTGGTAACGTAGAAACCCTTGTTAGAAGGTAAAAACTGAGGTGGGGATGACACCCACAAATTCTTCACTACTACAGATAGAAAAGGTTTGCCTGTTAAGGCTACAAGTTTTGATCACTAATGAAGTGTGTACTCGGTTAAGAGATTTACATAAGACTGTTAAGTCTACTCTGTTAAGAGATTTATCAAAAACTCTATCACAATTGTCAAAAAGTAATAGGTAATTATCTTCTAGTTGACAACTTAATTGTCTGAAATAGATCTATAAGTGCTCATCAAAATATCACCTTATCTATGATGCTCTCCTTCTCTATTATTCTCGGTAGCCTTTTCTGATTCTTCTCAATCTGATATCCTCTGTGCTCTATTCTGCTCGGTAAACTTATTGTCTTGAAGATAGGCAATGTCTTCAAGTGCTCCTTGATTCATATATATTAGTTCACCAACCTCTTAAAAATGCTGTGAACATACAAAATATATAGTGTTTTGTTTTTCCACCTAAGCAAAAATTAGGTTACAAAAATAATCATAACCCTAAGATCTACGGTGCAAAAATAACCTAGATCAACTATTACAATAAGATAAACATTACATTTAATGAGTATCTATTTAAAATAAATGCTCCTCGATCTTGGTAAACCATTTTACGATATTTTATAACCATTTACATAGAATAATGTGTCATTTCAGATTACTATGCCATTTTCTGTGAGCATCAGTAAACACCGTATAATCTGCTCGGTGTATACTGCGATGCTCAGTGTTTACTAACCGTTGGTGTTAGTGTCGCTGGTGCTCGGTTAACTATGTGATGCTCAGTTTAAAGGCTTTATCGACTGTTCTGTCTTACTTCTAGTTACTGACTGACTAAATATAAGTAACTGACTGACCTATTTACTATCCTTTGATACTAATGACAACCTTAAATGCTCAATAGAGATTAACACATTTTCTAGTGTAATGACAAGTCCCCGTATCCGATCTGCATACATCTTCATGCTATCTCCATCCTCACATGGATTATACACATTCAATTACCTACATGGTGGTAAAAATCTTGTTAGAGGTCGAGGTCACTCTATGACATTTACACATCATCTATGCATACACACTACTCAAATAAATGAATCAAAATAGATGAAGAGGAGCATAAAAGAAAGAATCATGTTCTCATCTTTTAAATCTAGTGAGTTTGTGTCATGTGTAGTAATAGGTGTAGTTATTATGATTGAATATTTTAAATCTTTTATCATTCATAACTCAACATGTGAGCTAAAATGGGATCCCACAAGGGTTGAGCCTAACTGATGTAGGGGCATTCTAGGGTACTCAGTGAATCTACATGGGAGGTGTATGTTTGGCTGGTGTTACTCGGTTGTAGCCATGATCGATGGCCTTGGTCATTGAAGGAAGCTCAGTCACTGAAGGAACTCAGTAATCTCTGGTGCTCAGTGAAAGTGTTACTCGATGATGCCTGTGGTGCTCGATCGACACTGGTGCTTAGTGATACCTGGCATGCTCGATTATTTCATTGTTACTCAGTAGTTCTAGTTTACCAACTGGAGTTCTATGTGATTTTTTGGGTTGACTTGATGCATTTATTATTTGTAGCTGTTGTTATAGGCCAACATGTTAGATTAAATGTTTGTAAGGCTATTATGATGCCGACTTGTATTGAATTTAATATTTTTTGGGGGCAGTTAATAGTTTCATCTAGCTGTCTTGTGGTTGATGACTAGTATTTATAGGATGTTTGGGTAGATGTTTAAGGATCAGGAGATCATAGAAGTTCATGACTTGAAGGCTTAGTGAATCAGATCTAAGGTTCTGAAAGCTAGAGTTGGTGAAGTTGTGGAAAATATCTTGCATGATCTTGCAGATCAGATTGTTATCTGATAGTTTGTAATTGCAGAGCTAGTGGTTTGCACACTTGGAGACAAGGAGATTTCTTGGAGGCTTGTGAGCTTGATTTTAGATCTACCTCAGGGCTTCCATCAACTTTCAATTATCTTCAAAGCTAAACTAGCTGAGATTGTATTGGATCTAGTTGGATCTTATAGAATTATTTCTGATTGTAATTGGCCCTAACCTGAAAGGCCTTATAGCCGATCATGTTAATGAAAATCAAAGTTAAATAATTACTTTGTTGTTGTGTTGTTGAGTATTCCGCTATGTTGTTCTATTAGCTGCAAGGTTTGGACTGTCCTTAATTAGATCCACCATCCTTGACTGCATTAGGTGGAATCAAAGCTGAGAGTTGATCTTGTGAAGCAAAGGCTGACCTAGCAAGGTTGATTTATTGGTGAAAAGATCGTATGATCTAGATTGCAGATTCATAGCACTGAACTTGTGGATCTTGCTCTAGTTTTTTGTTCAAGGTGGAAGGTTGAGATCTAACTTGTACACAACTTGGAGATTGCCACAAGGTGGTCAATGAGAGTTTATTGCAGAGGGTTTTTGCATATCTTTAAGGATGCCTCTGAGAAGATTGGACCCTAGAGTTATTTCTAATCTTTGTGATACTGTGGAATCCTAGATCACAGAGAAGGTGAAATCAGATTTCAGATTTGAGATGGAATTGATGAAGAATGACATGGTCATTGAGATCATGAGAGTTGTTACTGGTATACCTCAGAATGTTGGTACTGAGGATGGCTATGAGGAAGCTGCTGAAGAATTTGAACCTGTTGGATCTAGTGGTGATGACCAAAGCGATAGATCTAGTGAAGACAGAACTACTCAGTTGCATAGATTTGGAGCTTGGTTTAGTAATGGTTACCAAATGGAAGTTTCTACTTTCTCTGGTACTTTGAAACCTAAAAAATTGATTGATTGGATTGGTGAACTTGAAGATTTCTTTGAGCTAGAAGAAATTGAAGATCCTCTTCAGGTGAAATTAGCACAGACAAAGTTGAAAAGACATGTTGCTCTTTGGTGGAAAGAACTACAAAGAGATAGAGAAGATGAAGGTGAAATGAAGATCAATCGGTGGAGGTTGATGGTGACAAAGTTGAAAGCTAAGTTCATACCTTCTAATTATGAGCTTGACTTGTTTAAGAAGTTGTGGAATCTGAAATAGAAGGATCTATCTATGGAAGATTATACCAAGGAGTTCTACAAACTCACTATTCGGTCTAGACACCGAGAGCTTGGTAAGGAAAAGGTAGCTCGGTATGTGAGTGGTCTGAGATTCAATATTCAGGATGAGCTTGGTATGCTAAAGATTGATTCTATTAAAGATGCTTATTAGTATGGTCTAAAGGTAGAAGATAAGTTGAAAAGGAAACAACATAGTAATCCCTGAGGGAAGGAAAAGATTGATCACTCGGTGAAGGATAAATTGACTGATGCAAAAGATGAACAGAAACTTGTGGAACTAAAGAAGAAGAAAGGTAGAGTTATCTTTAAGGGTACTTGCTATAACTGTGGAGTGGAAGGACACCATTCTTTTGAGTGTACACAGAAGAATCTTGGTGACCGACGAACTGCTATGGTGAATGAAAATGAACCTGAATATGAGAACTTGTTTCTTCGATGAACATTGGTTGGTACAAAGGAGGAACCTTGTCAGATGAGTAACTTTTTTAGGACCCAATGCAAGTCTGGAGGTAAATGCTATGTTGTTATTATTGATAGTGGTAGTACTGATAACCTTGTTGCTGAGGACATGGTTCATAAACTTGGGTTGAATAGAATGAAGCATCCTTGTCCTTATAGGATTGGTTGGTTACAAGATGTTCATGCTCTAGAAGTAAGAGAACAATTCTTTATTGATGTTCAAATAGGCCAGTATAAGGATCTTGTGTTATGTGACATTGTGAATATGAATAGTTGTGATATATTGCTTGGTAGACCTTGGAAATATGATTGTAGAGCTATGTATGACTATGTAAGAAATGTGTTTACTATTGAGAAGAATGACAAGAATTTTTCCCTGATGCCTTTGCTGGATGCAACACTTGGTAAGAGAAGCCTGAGTATTGGTAGCCGAGTTGAGATTGTGGATACAAAGAAAATCAATGATCAATCTGGAGAACTGACCTATGTGTTGTCAAGAAAAGACTTGAAGAGATAGAGAAAGTTCAAGTGGAAGAGTATGCAAGCTGAAAAGGTGGAGGAATTGTATGTGAAGAACTAGTTCAAGGTTTATGTGTTGAATCCCAAAAGATGTTCTTCTCACATATGAACATCTTTTTGAACCTAGGGTGTCTGATGCAGGGGCATTCTAGGGTACTCGGTGAATCTACATGGGAGGTGTATATTTGGCCGGTGTTACTCAGTTGCAGACTTGACTGATGACCTCAATCATTGAAGGAAGCTCGGTTGCTGAAGGAACTCAGTAATCTCTGGTGCTTGCTGAAAGTGTTACTCAACAATGCCTATGGTGCTCAATCGACACTGGTGCTCGATGATAATTGGCATGCTCGGTTATTTCACTATTTCTCGGTAGTTCTGGTTTACCAACTAGAGTTCTATGTAATTTGTCAGGTTGACTTGATGGATTTATTGTTGGTAGCTATTGTTATAGGCCGATGTGTTAGATTAAATGTTTGTAAGGCTATTTTGATGCCGACTTGTATTGAATTTAATATTTATTGGGGGGAGTTAATGGTTTCATCCAGCTGACTTGTGACTAATGACTACTATTTATAGGATGTTTGGGTAGATGTTTAAGGATTAGGAGATCATAGAAGTTCATGACTTGAAGGCTTAGTGAATTAGATCTGAGGTTGTGAAAGCTGGAGTTGGAAAAGTTGTGGAAAAGATATTGCATGATCTTTTAGATTAGATTGTTATCTGATAGTTTGTAATTGCAGAGCTAGTGGTTTACACACTTGGAGACAAGGAGATTTCTTGGAGGCTTGCAAGCTCAAGTTTAGATCTACCTCAGGGTTTCCATCAGCTTCTAATTATCTTCAGAGTTGAACTAGCTAGGATTGTATTGGATCTATTTGGATCTTGCAGAATTGTTTCTGATTGTAATTGGCCCTAACCCGGAAGGCCTTACAGCTAGGCATGTTAATGAAAATCAAAGTTAAACAATTAATTTATTGTTGTTTTTTTGAGTATTCCGTTGTGTTGTTATGTTGGCTGCAAGGTTTGGATTGTCCTTAATTGGATCCACTATCCTTGACTGCATCACTAACATGCTGCAATTATGATATTATGGATCATAATGTAATACATTTCCACATCATCCATGTTGCCTCATTCATAAAATAGGTGTTACTCTTATCAACAAATCATTTCCATTTTTTGTTATAGGTTACACACATTCTCTTTGATGAGGCTTCTTAGCATGGGTGAGGAAATCATCCATTATGATTGAGAAAGCCATTGAACAAAGAAGCAGAAATAAAAAAGATAGCTACAAGAATACATGACTATTATGAGCTATTAGAGGGATATTCTTTTCAACATGAAACCTTTTAGTTGAACCTCTCAAATAATGCTATAGAAGTCAAAAGAGTTTCATCAGCAACATAGTGCAAGTCATTGATAAGACAACTACCTAAATGAATTAAGATGGTGATCTAATAAGGGAAAGTTATAGAAGCCATGAATATATTTTATGTAATTCAAATCATTCTATGGATTAGTAGAATAATACTAATTTATAGAAATATAATTGCATTAAAATTACATTGACAATCTAGTACATGATATCAAAATAGTCATCATATTATCAAAGATCTTATTTATGATCAACATACACAAGTTGAAAAGAATAACAATGATTCAAAGGATAGATTCAAAGATGATACCAGATTATAAAAAATTCATCTACATGGTACAAACATAATATATGCTATTACAAAATACAATAATATGAGCTAGTATGTTGAGCACACATGAAGATTATTGCATCATGAATCAACTATAGGAATAGTGAAACTCTTAGGGCCACCATTTGATGCTAAATCATTAATGTTCAATACCAAATATTTAAGAATGATAATCATAAATAAGACATAAAATAGTAACAAGCTTCCATGAAGTAGTGTTATATATTAGGAACATCAATTCAGATATGAAGGAACAATAATTTTAGTGCAAGTATTTCAATAGCCAAGGGACTTAGAATGGATAAGGAAAAAGTACATCAAATTTTGTTCCAAATTCATAGTAAGAGATAGAAAACCTAGAGGTATCCATGTTATTAAGGTTCAATGACCATTTTGTAGAAAAATCATAATTATAATAAATTATAGACACAAAATTACATTGTTATAAATGACCACAAATACCATCAAATGATAGTAAGTTAATCCTTGTCAAGGTCATTATAAATAATGGCAAAATGAAAATAATATTGTCATGTTCTAAAGAAGGATTCCATAATGTGTAAAAGAACAATATGGGTGTAAGAAAAAGGTTTCCATCAAGTGCAATGATGATCGATCATCTTAGTTGACAAATTAAGGTTGAGCTGTAGGAACAGTGCATATTTTTCTAACAAAAATTATATTCAAATGATATAAAGAGTCATGACATTATGTCATGGAGGTATAATAAATACTAATAACAAAGGGCCATGATATTAAAATGAGGTAAAGATATGGAAATTTACTTGTTATTGAGAAATTAGAGGTAAGCTAAAAGAGGTCTCATAATAGAATGATCATCCTTTCAATTTGGTAACAATGGTACAAGGAATGGTCATGATACAACAACATTGCATGAATAATTAAATGTCGAATACATAGAGGAAATATCACTATTAGAAATAAATATGAATAGATATGTTAGGATCAAGAAACAAGAGAGACACAATGAAATGTATTCTTAGTAGTTTGACCGAATTAAATAATATAAATATATATCATAGATCTCTATATGATGACAAAGAAATATATTAACTATCTTTTGAAGTGTCCTTGTTCATGTAGAGGTGTGTTAATGAGAAAATATTTGATCAAAATTGACCAACTAATGAGAATCAAAAGAGATCAAAGGCTATGTCATCCAAGATGTAATGTGTTCACATGAAACAACCCAGGTATATCAATTTTTTCAAATGATGCAATAAATGGGAACAAAGAAGCTACCTTCAACTATGGAAACTTAGGGTGCATTATACAAGTAGAATAGAGAGAATAGGTGTCTAAGGTCTAGAAGTTTATCCTCATAAAGTAAACAAATTATATATTAGGTTTATTCCTAGCTTATCAAAGTCTTGATAAATACAAGAACAATTTACAATCAAGAAACAATAAATACCATTTTTCAAATCATGAAGGCTAATCAGGAATCAACTATAGTTCAACAACACGAAAAGGAATACAATTATAAAGAGAGATGGCCATGATTAGGAAGAAACATGAAAGACATTTACTTTTGGGAAATCAAGTATAAAATATCATTAGGAATGTACTAAGGTGAAATAATAGAGTCTTCATGATTTTCTACAAAATCTAGCTTATCTTCATGAATCCATTCAAATATGTAAGGAAACTTAGGTGTGGAAATAGCTTCCTACACTAATCTCTAAAGGAAAGTATTGTGCAAATTCTTTTAAATCCTTACAATTTCAGATTCGTTAACTACTTTAACAATGATATTATAGCCGTATACCATGCATATAGAACATAGAGAATGACACAATGATTTACCCTGGGGAAACCTTTCGGTAAAAACCCCAGCACTCCAAAACTTGCACAATGTATTTATCAAAACTATTGCAGTTTACAATACACTTGCAATGCAAGTTCTTTTAGAAGATTTCCAACTCTTGAAGACAAATCACAGCAGCATAAAACATTCCAACAATACACTAACTTCTCCTATCTTCGCAACCCTAAAAAATGCTTATATCATGCCCTTCCCTTTTTAGGGCAACTTCCAAAGATAGCTGTATTAGGGTTTTACCATTCTCCAAGAAAATAGGAACCTGATTAGGGAAGAGTGTACAGTACTCAACTTTATCAGTTGCCACATGTCTTCACCCATCATTGATTCTTCCAGACATAGCTCTTACATGTCATAGGAATCCGTCATAACCATTTTAGCCATGATCTCCTTACACACAATTCAAGATGTTGACACATCAAGTGGAGTGACACATCAACATGCCAACTGGACATGTACACTCACACTTCATTACATTATTTACAAGAAATACATTTTTCAAAACAAATAATAAGAATAGGAATTATCCAAGGTTGAGACACCTTATTCCTAACAAAATAAGTGAGTATCAGATGTTCCAGAAGCCTAGATTAAAATGCACAAATCAAAATGGATAAAAGAAAATCTCAAAAAGAACTCCAAAGTTTCAAGATACCCAAATCAAGAAAACAAAAAAAATGAATATGCCAAGGTTTTACATTACATAGTCAAATACGGATGCTAATAACCTAGAAAGGTTATGCTCTATGTATAGTTTCAATGAATTAAACAAATCAAGTGTAAAGCTCTAGGGTGATGCAAAAGGAATAAGGGTTTTAGAATTTCAAACCCCAAGAGCTATCAATGCCATGAACAAGATTTAAAGACCACATAAAGAATCACAAAGAGCCTAGAAGAAAACCCTTGAAGATTCAAACCTTTGAAACCCTCATATCTGGAAACTCAAGAATGATAGAATGGAATAGATAAAGAAAAACCCACAAAAGATATACATAAATGTAACTCCATTAAGGTATTTTTAATTATGAGCAAGTAATGATACATAATAAATGACATAAACCTAAGGAAAGTCTTCAATAAACACAAAATGAATGAAACCCTATAGTGTTATGGGGCCTTAAAGTTTTTCTTCTATTTTTCTTTATGCAAAAGAATTTGAGGCCTATTTCCTTGGAAGAGAGATCAAGCATATTCAAGGACAAAGGGTTACAAGATACAACTTCCATATATGCAGAGCTAGTATGTGTACAAAAACTCTTGTTCGATACATTGAAAATGAAAAAAGAATCTTTAGAGGTAATATCAAGGCATTTTAAATATTTTATAAGGACATAATAAGACTAGGAAGGTTCATTTTTTAGAGGAGAAAGTACAATAATTGATCGGGTATCTGTAGAATGTATAGAAAAGAAAGAAAACTCTAGATTTGCACAAAGAACCATAAGAAATTCAAAGAATCTCCAAGATGCATAGTCTAAATTCTCGAAACCCTAGGTTTTCTCCTTGGTCGGCTCCAAAGAAAAATGCAAATGAAAATGAGGATATGTTTTAGGATTTGTACCCTAAGAGTCACAAAGTTGAATAAGTCATTTTCGGTGACTTTGTTTTAAAATATCTTCTGATTAATATGTCAAGAAAGGAAAAAGGCTATATGCCTTAATAAAAATAACATTTGATTGTGTTATTATTTATTTAAATTATATGCATTATATTACATATCAAATATTATTTGGAAAAATAATATTTGGTAAGTGATATATTTCATAAATATTAAATAATTAATAAATAAACAAAAAATAATTATTATATTATTTCTTTTATTAATTCCATTAATTTTATTTTATGATTTTAATATTTATTAAGATAGTTCATAATTAACTATTCTAATTAATATTGAATCTTTAAAATGTAATACTATAAGAAGGGAGATGCTTGTGAAGTGAAGTTTGCATGTGGACTTGGACTTTTTGTTTATTTTGGGAAATATTCACTTATTTTGCATACAATATTTTGTAATTAAGATTAGTTAAATGATGATCTTATAACTTATTTAATTAATATTTAATTTGTTGGAAATTTGGCTAAGTAGGATATCATGATGTTGTCATTATGGAAACATATATTTAGTATTAAAATAGCATGATCGGAGAATGAAGTTATGGATAAGAGCTTAAGAAAATTGTCTAAGTATAACAACGTTTATCAGTCTACACAGAGACTAGTTTGATTAGTGAAGTTCATAGTATTTTCAATGCATGTGAACTTGAACACAAATTATATGAGGTATGTTGATGCTACATCTAAGAGCATAAGACTATACGCCATGTATGGACTAAGATATTAATGTTTTACAGAAATAGTGTTGAGTCGACTAGAACAAGGCAGCTATTAGTAAATGATTACCTTGAGTTAAGGGATTATTTTGTTTACCAAAATAATGACTTAACTAATTAGGGATGACATCCTATATGTTAACCGTAAGGAAGCAAGAGTTAATATTATGTTTTGATAACATGGAAGTCGACTAATAAGCTATATTTGAGATTGTTGGTACAAAGGAAAGTATTATGTAGTGCGATGTAAGAAGAGACTAATGCAAAGTTGTAAGAAATATTTTTTATTGATGTATTGATGTTTTATTATGCGAAATCTGATATATCATAAGAATAGTGCAAACTGATAGCAAGTTTTGTGAAGAGCCTACAAGCTAGATCAGAATATTGAAAATATTCAGTAGCAATAAAAGGTTTTTGTATTCTATCTTTTGTACTAAAGATTATTATTGTATATTACATATTTGGGAAGTGGGGCCATCTTGCATATATTCATATTTTGTAATACCAACTCCTAACAGGGTTGAGGCTTCTAACAAGGACCGAGAAACTATACATATGTAATAGACTCTTAACAGGGTCAATATCTTTAAGAAGATACTTTTAATTAGTGGATCATTTGTGGGTATCATCCCCACCGAGGTTTTCCCTTGGCCAAGGTTTCCTCGAGAACAAACATGGTGTTATGAGCTCCTTTATTTAATGGTTTATTTTTTTATTTAGTTTATTCAATTTAGTTTCTTATGCAAGTTACAAGTTAATTACATATATCCACAAGTGCGCAAAAGTAAAACTTTGTGAAATATTGATTCACCCCCCCCCCCTCTTAGTATTTCCTATTTCTAACAATTTGTATTAGAGTAGAGTTTCTCAAAGAAGACCTAACAACTTGAGTAAGATCTCTATGGATATGGATCAATTGGAGAAAAACCTAGAAGAAGCTCTTGAGAAGATTGATATTCTTACTAAAGAAAGAGATACTCTGAAGAACAAATATGAAAGTGAAAAAGACTACACTGAGAAACTAAAAGGCAAGATAGAAGATATTAAATCAAAGAAAGAACCTCTAAATCATATCAAGGATAGTGATGAAGTTTAAAAACTAAAAAAGGAAAATGAGATCCTAAAGCATGAACTAAAGATTGTAGATCTCAAGATAAGCTTGAAAGATGATAATAGCAAAGTTGAATCAGATCTGAAGTCTAAAAATATAGATCTAAGGTCTAAACTTACCAAAGTAACATTTGAATTTGAGACTAAAAAGTTGTAGTATGTTGAACTTGAAAAGTGAAATACAATTGTGAAAAGAGAACTAACTCAATCCAAGCAACATATTGAGAAATTGTATTCCAATAGTGAAAGGATTGATGAACATATTTCTTATCAGAAACCTTCTTATGATAAAACTGGTCTTGGATATTTTGAAGAAAAATTCTCAAAGAAGATTGAAGAATGTAAAGAACCAGATCCATAAATTCAAAAATTTGAGAACAAAGAAGAAGAAAAAAAAAAAAGTTGAGTCTAACCAATCCGAAGATGTACCTAAACAACCTAAGAATGATGAATTGCCTAAAGAAATGAGAAATGAATTCAAAGGTAGATGTTTTACATGAAATTCATTTGGACACATGAAAAGAGATTATAGAGGTAAGCAATTCAAACCTATCTCTAGTTATTGTTATAATTGACATGGTTTTGGTCATAGAGCTATTGATTGTAAGAAACCTAGATCTATTAATAAAGATAATAATAGAATGTTTAGAAATACTAACTCTATAGATAAAAGACCTACTAGATAAACAAACAATATAAGAAATGGATTTGTGTGTTATAGATGCAACAATTTTGGACATATTGCTAGAAATTGCATATCATAGATCAGTCAGTCAGGTTCGCGATATGGAACAATGTCATAGTTTGTCATATTTGTAATAACATGGGTCACACAACAAGATATTGTAGAATGAATAACATGAGGAATCCTAATCCTAGAAGAAATGCAAACTACACCAGAAGAAATATGGATATCAACAACAGTCAAAAGAGATTTATAGCAGTAACATGAAAGAAGTTATATTTGTCAAATCTATAGATCAAGCAAGTGCATCCACAATATCAGGAAGTCAGTTAGGTGAATCATTTAAAAGTAAGTTGGAATTAATTTTGAACCAATCTCAAACTAATTGAGCATCAAATTTTATTAATTAAGCACCAGAATAACATAGAGTTTAGCAAAACTTGAATCAAGCCTTGCAAAGATAATATGAGATAGAAAGTGATATAAGGAACCTATGGTTAAGAGTGCATATAATTCTGAGCATTTATGAGAGCACATGAAGTGAAAGAAGTTTGCAAACAACCAAGAATAACTTTTTGGCATGAATACACTTATGCAATTAATGCAACCATAGTGTCTTGAAGGATTTGATAGATAAAATCATTTTATTCGATATCATTCAATCATTCATGAGTTTACAAGAGTTTTAGAAATCTAGCCAGTGAAGATTGAAGGATTTGGAAACATATTTTCACCAGATCTACACAGAAGCCCTAATCATGATTCTAAGTTATTTTACTAAGAGCTTACTGTTAGAGAAGTTATTTTTCAGTGCAATCATGGATGTATCTCTAGTTCACAATATTAAGGACACACCTAGACCTAAGGTGAGAAGGGAACCAATAGAACCTACTGAGGATGATCCTAGCTTAGCTTTATCATCTATACCAAATGGAGTATTGCATTTGGAAGATGTAAAAGGATACTTGAAGTGAAAATTTGAGATTGTAAAAGATAGTAGCATGACTCAAGAATATGACAAAATCTACAACCAGGACATGACCTATAAGGAAGGGTATAAACATTTATGTGAACTGGATATTATCAAGTATATGTTTCACTATGAGTTTCAGAATGATGAATGGAATAAGATCATTTTAAGAATAATTCATAATGGAAAGTTTTGGTTGGATGATAGAGTGATAGATATCATAGTTGATTTGATTCATGAAGTGAAAAGTTTATCCAACAAAGGTGAAATTCCTCTAAATGGGAAGAATGTGAAGAAAATAGTCCTAGATAACACTGAATCTTTATACAATAGAAGAGGTATTGTAATAAGTAGATTTAGAACATTGAAGAAATTTCCAACACAACACACCAATCATAGTTACATAAGTCAACTAAGAAAGGGTAGACACATCTATTAAGAAGAGATTAAAATAAATAGGTATGACTGAAGATGAGTTTAACATTTTGAAGAATGACATCAACAATCATGAGAGATATTGGTCAGAAGGAAGTGTTAAATGTACCACCTTTGGCATCCAAAGCAACCCTTGTACCAGATATTCAAAATGTTGATGAAGATGTCATTGAGCCTAGCGAAATGATTATGTCACTGGATAAGCCACCAATGGCAGCCATAAGAAAATCTACAAGATCTACCTCCACTACACTAGCTAAGAGAGTAAAAGAAATGGCTAGTGGACTAGGAAAAGGCATAAGACTATCTTTTCTCCTATGGAAAGAAAAAGAGCACAAGAAGAAGAATCCACACCCATTAAGAAAATGAGAGGTCAAGTTCCAAGTCAATCTCAAGGAGAAGAAGAGGGAGAAAATACAAAAAAGAAACAATGGAAGCCTAAGATTGATAAAGTGAATCCCTTAATCATAATTGATGGAGATTTCACTAAATTAAAAAAATACTATCATATGTACAACAATTTTGAGAAAATGAATCTTGAGAATGCAGTTGTCAGGAACATGATCCTTTCTGACAAGAAATTTGAAAAATATCAAAGATAAGATACCAAGTTATCTTTATGATAAACTGATAAAATGCAACAAGAGAGAAATATAAGAAGATAAAGGTATAAGAGAGAGGTTTGTAAGAAAAATCTATGAAATCAAAGATGAAGAACACTTCAAAGAGATAATGAAGAGTCTCAACAACCATTTGAGAAGAAAAATAAGAACTGTTCTAATCATGGGAGGAAACTATGAGGAAGTTAACAAGGAAACTGAGGAAGCAGTTATAAAAGTGACAACTTCAGTACCAAGAGAACCCTTAAGTGAATCAGAACATGACAATCTAATAACATAAATAGCTACACAAATGGAAGAGCTACCACCTTAGAAAGAAACCATAGTTACACCACCTACCATACTAATTGATGATGAAACCATGCATGTAGAGGGCACTAGCATCACCATTGACAAAGAAGAAGATCCTTTTGAAGATCAAGGAGAGGATGTTGGTGATTTGGGAGAGATGGAGAATGGGGAATAAGATGAGGAAGGAGAAAAGGAAGAGGATAAGGAAGAAGAAATGAAGGAATTAGAGGAGACACAAACAAAAGTCACTAAACAAGTAGTAGAAGAGGAACAAGGTCAAGAAAAAGAGGTAAAGCCTACAAAGATTATACCTCAACACATTTATATAGTCACACCATAGAAGGTCACAACAACAAGTTCATCAAAGTCACCTATTGAGTCAGTATTAGAAAATTTGGGAGCTGAAGTTGATGATCATGATCAAATATAGTTGATTTCATCCTTAAATAAGATAATTTGAGGGAACAAGAAAGTAAAGCGCTTGGAAGGATCACTACTTGAGGTAACAAATAAGCTTCAAAATGTTATATCTAATCAGGTTAGTGAAGTTGATCCCCAAGATAAGGAAAGAGAATTAATCAAATATTTTGACAGTGAATTCACCACATTATCTGACATTGCATCGGTAAAAGCTCAAACACTTCATGATGCATAGTTATTTCAATCCACTTGTCAAAATATTAAGAATGATCTAGATAACCTTGATGTTTGGAGAAAGGAAGAGCATTGTATATTCAGTTTCTTTATCAAACAATAATATCTTAGACATTTCAGAGAAGCTAAAGAATAAAGCAGAAGAACTACAAGTCACACTGAATGAGCTACAAAATCCTAGCATGAAGATCACTGATATTGAGAAGAAAGTTAGAAAAATAACATGATGAGATAAGATTGTTAGAGAATGAAAAAGAAAGAAAGTTGAAGAGGTTTGCACTACTTATAGAAAGCTTAACTTTGAAGATCAGTAATGTGCAGAATCAACTAGAAGAATGTCTTTCCTCAAAGACATCATATGTTAAATTTGCCTATCCAAATTGTAGAGCAGTTGAGATAGCATCTTATGGGCTATGTGCACTACTTAGTGTATCAGATTTTGTTACGGTTACATGGGACCAAGAGATTGAAAATGTGAAGGAAAACTTTATAGATTGCATTTCAAGCCTTCCATCATTACAGAATTCAAGAAAAAAGGTATATCAAAATTTTTGACCTATATATACATATTTTGACACCTTTGTCATTGTTGTCAAAGAGGGAGTAATAGTATGAGAAAATTTCTTGTATGTATAAGGTATAAATATATGCAGAAAAGGATATAGTATAATCAAAGGGGGAGTATCCCCATGGCAGAATAAGTTAAGTAGATATGTATGATCTAAAAAAAATTTCAAATCTTGTAATGGCCATGTAACACAATGTTACAAAATGTTGCAAGTTTTTTTTAAAAAAAAATTCTGGTAAGTTTTTGGGACTTAGCCAATTTTCCTATATGTGGCCACCAATGACAAAGGGGAGATTGTTTGAAATTTGGCTAAGTAGGATATCATGATGTTATCATTATGGAAACATATATTTAGTATAAGGCAATGTGATCTGAGGATGGAGTTTGGGATGAGAACTTAAGAAGATTGTCAAAGTATAACAACATTTATCTGTCTACACAAAGACTACTTTGATCAATGAAGTTTATAGAAGTATATTTAGTGCATGCAAACTTGAGCACAAATTATATGAGGTATTTTGATGCTACATCTAAGAGCACAAGACTATATGACATGTATGGACTAATATATTCATGTTTTACAGAAACAATGTTGAGCCGACTAGAACATGGCAGCGATTAGTAGATGATTATCTTGAGTGAAGGGATTGTTTTGTTTACCAAAATAATGACTTAATTGATTAGGGATGACATCCTATATGTTAACCATAAGGAAAGAAGATTTAATATTATGTTTTGATAACATGGAAGCCAAATGATAAGCTATATTTGAGATAGCTGGTATAAAGGAAAGTATTATGTATACAAAGTAAGGAGAGATTAATGAAAATTTGTGAGAAATATTTTGTATCGATGTATTGATGTTGTATTAAGAGAAATATGATATATGATCAGAACATTGTGAAGTGATAGAAAGTTTTCTGAAGAGCCTACAAGCTAGATTAGAATATTGAAAATATTCAGCAACAATAAAAGGTTTTTGAATTTTATATTTTTTACTAAAGATTATTATTTTATATTGCATGTTTGGGAAGTGGGATCATCTTGCATACATTCATATTTTGTAATACCAACTTCTAATAGGGTTGAGGCTTCTAACAAGGCCTAAAGTCCTCTAACAAGGACCGAGCTACTATAAGGATGTAATAGACTCCTAATAGGGTCAATATCTTTAACTAGATACTTTTGATTAGTGGATTATTTGTGGGTGTCATCCCCACTGAAGTTTTCCCTTGGCCAAAGTTTCCTCGAGAAAAAAATGGTTTTATGAGTTCCTTTATTTTATGTTTGTGTTTTTTATTCATTTTATTCAGTTTAGTTTCTTATCTAAGTTATAAGTTAATTACATATATCCATAAGTGGGAAAAAGTAAAAGTTTGTGAAATACTGATTCACCCACCCTTTCACTATTTCCTATTTCTAAAAACATTATATATGCAAAATAAAGAGGGATACTTGTATAAGGAAAAATTTAGCATGAGAGGGGGATTTTTTTAGACACAGTGTTTTATTTTGGTCAAAGTGGTCCAAAGGGGATCTTTATTTTCTCCACTAGTTGGGGGGCATTTATTGAACTATTTCAATTAGTTGAGGGGTACCTTGACACCAATTGGTATTCAATTTAATCCATGAATTCATTCAGGAGGTTTTGGGGATATTATTTTGTAGATTTCATGAGTTATACCCTCTTTTATGCATGGTTTTATTATACATTCGAGTTTTATCTCTATTTTCAGGTTTTGAGAGGCAGTTCAATTCTACTTTACTTTTGGGTTAACCTTCCTATAAGGTTAATGTCTAAGGGGTTTTCCCATAGTTCTTTCTTTTTTCTTGTTTTTGCATACTACAAATTCAAGCATATTTTATTTTGACTCACAAATTTTTCATACTTGTAGCAATATTTTTTTCCTTTGGTTTTGAATATAGTACATATTAGTCCTTCTCATATCAGTGTGTTGTGGTGTTAAGCTTGTGTATTTGACTTAATTTATGTTGTTTGACAAGCCCTATGATTGGTTATATTTAAGTATTCATCTTAATACATGTTATTATCATCATTTCATTTTTCATATTATGTTTGGGTTTCAGTGATTCAAATTATGGAAATTATCTTCAATTTTTGGAATGTTGTTACTTAACCTTTATTCAATCTAATAGGTGGATATGAGTTTTGAAAAAATATTATCTTATTCAAATTTATTGTGAATTATCAATTGTTAAGGAGATTTGAGAATACATATTTTTGTGTATCACCCATTTAGAGATAGGTTTCATTTTAGCATATCTTTCTATCCCTTTTCCTAGAAAAAAGATAGTTTAAGGTGATCATACAGGGAATTTGACCTATAATTTGGATATTAATCTTCACTATATTAAAACCCACATGCCTAAATGTCATTCCATGTTTCACGAAATTGTTGAGTCTCATACTTAGCTTTTCAAGTAGAATCCCTCGTGATAATAGTTTTTTACACACTTGGTGGGACTTTGAACGACTTATTAATTAAAAGAGCTCCATTTGGACTATTGTTTTGGTATGAACAACAATGTTTCAACCCTCAAGAGGTAAATTCAATCATACCTAGAGACTCATTTTCTTTGGTGTTTAGAAGATATAGTAATTGTAACATATGAGAAAGGTACATACTTGCCAAAGTAAGGTTAAATTTGAATATCAAGAAATTTCATAGACAAGAAGGGGAGGTAGGGAAACAAGGAGAGAAGCTAGAGTACCTCATTATTTAGGAAGAACATCTCTTCCTAATATAGATCCTATTGTAACATCTTTTGAGAATCCTCTTTTTGTAAGTTTGATGGATCTTTCTAACCAAGTACCTGAAGAATACTCATTCACTAGTAGTTCTAGTGTTCCTATAACTTCCACTTCTAAATTACCAACATAAAAAAAACTAGCTACCAATAGTTGCAAGCCTTTTTCTAGAAATTAATCAAGTACAAAAATTTGTTCTAAATTTGATTCTACAAGTTCTGCCTCCAATGAACAAAAATTAGCCTTTCATTTCTTTTAATTTTGGGAGTCCTCTGAATATTCAATAAAATCATAATATCCTAGGAGAATCCCTAAAGAGTTTACCATATTTTATAGGTTAGACCATGTTTCATATATTGAGCATATCCAGGATGTGGCTTCTTTGTCTGTGTTACATAAGGTGACTCATCAAGATGTCGCATTAAAGCTTTTGGCAACCTCTTTCAAGGGAAAGGCCAAGTAGTGGTTCAGGGAGTTACTAGTCAATTCTATTCTGACATGGGATGAATTAGGTGAATAGTTAAATCATCAATTTGAGGATAAATATGATCAGATAGCTCTAGTTGAGTAGTTAACCATGATTAAAAGGGATCAAAATGATTAAATTTCTGATTTTAATTACAAGTTTAAGAAAACATGGAATATAATTCTCACTTCAATTAAACCATCTAATGATTATGCATTCTTGTTTTATCTTAAAGCTCTAAATAATGACATATCAATGAAAATTCAGTCAATGGGAGACCATTCTCTACCAGTCGCATTTGATATTTTAATAAGGGTTGAAAATAGCTTGATTCAAGCTGGTAAAATATCCCCTAGGCCTCCAATGTGTATTTTGACTGATTTACAACCAACTATACCTTTAATTCTACCAATTGTGGTTGTTGTCCCTATATTTTCATCCTTTAAAAACCAAATTACATCCTAAGGTATTTCTTTCTTAAATTATTATAAATATTTTAATCCATGAAAGAAGAATAAAAAAACAGATAGATGAAAACTATGTAGAATTTAGGCAATGAAGTGGTTACCCTTAAGAAAAAAATTAGGTAAGTAGGCCTTGCCATGCACCTTATCAACCAAATAGGCATAATTTATAAGCTAGAAATCAAATGCAAGGAAGACATTACAACCAAAAAGTAGGTCAGCCCTACAATCCAAATATTCCAAGACCATCAAGAGAGCTTGCAACCATTCAAAAAAACATGGCTCAAGATCATGAATGTTGTCACACTCACTACCAACAACACTTATGGACCATGTGTCCATAATATTTGCGTAATAAGAATCTTGATCTTCAAGCTACCACACCTTCACAAGTCGATTCATCACAAGGATCTAAAAAACAACATGATCAAGGTAAACCTAGCATTGCCTGTTATCTCTATGAGCCGTCTAAGGTTGTCATTAGTACCAAAGGTATGTATAGATATCAGTCAGTTACTTACAAAGAGCTAATCGGTAACATAAAGTAGAATAGACTAGTTGGTAAAGTCTATACACCGAGTAGCAGATAGTTTATCAAGTACCAACAGACACCGACACTGACAAACAGTATACACCGATTAGTCTACACAGTGTTTACCGAGGATCATAGGAAATGACATAGTAATCATGAATGGCACATTCTTCTATGCAAATGGTTACAATAGTTTGTAAAACATTTTACCAAGATTGAGGAACATTTAATGTAATGATATTCATTAAATACAATGTATATCTTTTGTAATAGATGATCTAGGTTATTATTGTACACTATAGATCTTAGGGTTATGATTATAGTATGTAACCTAATTATGTTAAAGTGAAAAAAATAAAACACTATATATTTATGTGTTCACATCATTTCTGGAGAGAGCTGATAAATGAATCACAAAGCACTTGAAGCATTTTGTCTATCTTCAAGTCTATCAGTTATTATGCCAAATATTATGTACATGGATGCTATGTATACTCTATTACCGGGAGCATGCACCAAGGGGGAGTATGTTGGCAATTTGGCTAATTTGGATGCATAGATGTTGTCATTATGGAAACATATGATCTCTATTAAGAGCGCAGAATCTGGAATGCAAGTATGCAAAGTTGAAGAAAGAAATTGTCTAAGTTTGGATACAGTGATCCTGACAGAGCACCTGATGAAGATTTAGTTGGCGACATCCACTGGAGCAATATTTTTGTTTGTGCAGTTAACTAAAGCTTCTATAGAGTATGAGGATACCCCATCTTAGTGCACATAAAGTTTGGATCAGTACGGACAAAGTTATTCAAAGTTTACCGAAGACAGTTTTGCAGATAGAGTAGTTTTTGGAGACAGTTTTAGCGAAAGAGTTAAGGGATTATTTTTGTTTGTCAAAATAATGACTTAACATTATGAAGGGATGACATCCTAGATGTTTAATCTTGGATAATGATTTTGGATGCTGACCATGTAAAGTTATTAGCTTTAATAACTCATATATTAGGCATACTTGATATGTAATGAAAGAAAGAAGTGATATGTAAAAAAGAAAGAAAAGATAACTTGCGATAGTTGTATATTGTGATAGCAGAAAAGGATATTGATGTGAAGTTGTAAGTAGTACCATATTATAGTCAGAAACATTTTTGTATTACCTATTTGGGCAGTGAGCTCAGCTGGTGATCAAGTTTTGTAATCTAAACTCCTAACAGGGTTAAGGCTTCTAACAAGGCCTAAGGTCCTTTAACCAAGACAGATCTACTATACATTGTAAATTGACTCCTAACAGGGTCCAATATCCCTAACAGGATACTTTTGATTAGTGATCTTTGTGGGTACCATCCCCACTGGGGTTTTCCATTGGCTAGGGTTTCCTTGAGAACATATGATGTGTTATGAGTTCTTTCTATTTATTGCTATGTTTGTTAATCAGCTTGATAATCTTTGTATGCACTAAAGGAATCTGTTATATCCATAAGTGGGCAAAAGAAAAAGTTTTTGAAATATTGATTCACCCCCGCCTCTCAGTATTTCCTATTTCTAACAATTGGTATCAGAGCGCAGTTACTCAGAGAAGGAACATTCAAGGAAAGCTTAGCACCTTGAGTAAGATCTCTATGGATATGGATCAACTTCAGAAGAATCTTGAAGAAGCTCTTGAACAGATTCATATGCTTACTAATGAAAGAAACTCCTTAAGAAGAAAATATGAAGATGCAAAGAATGCTATTGACAAATTAAAAGGTAAGATTGAAGATCTGAAATCTGAAAAGAAATCTAATATGCTTGTTGAAGATTGTGATGAATTAGAAAAAGAAAATGAGATCCTTAAGCATGAGTTGAAGATAGTAAATCTGAAGCTTAGTATGAAAGATGGAAATTTGAGATCTGATAATGAAAAATTGAAAATTGAGAATGAAGATTTGAGGTCAAGACTTGAAAAGGAAACATCCGAATCTGAAAAAGTAAAAATGTAGTTTGTGGAACTTGAGAAGTATAATAAAATTGTGAAAGGTGAACTAACTCAATCCAAACAACAACTTGAAAGGCTATATTCAAAAGGTGATAAGACTAAAAAACAAATTTCTTTTGAAGAACCATTCTTTGATAGGACTGGATTTGGATATAGGATGTTTAGAACAAATCATGAAAGTAAGAAGCCAGATTTGAAGACATCTGAAAGTGTGGAGGAAATAAAGCTAGATGAGAACACATTGGAAGAACCATCTAAAGAAGAACCACCTAGAGAGAAAGATGAATCAAAGTAAGAAGAATCAAAATAGGAAGAACCATCTAAAGGTATGCAAAGAGAATTCAAAGGTAGATGTTTCTCTTGTAATGCTATTGGGCACATGAAGAGAGATTGCACAGGTAAGCAATTTAAATCTTTTAATGGACATTGTTCTAATTGTCATAGTTTTGGACATAGAGCTAATGAATGTAGAAGACCTAAAGTAATTTTGAATAATTATGATAGAATCATTGGGAATACTAACAATGCAGATAAGAAATCTATTGAAGAAATGAATCAAAGAAAAGTGGTAGTATGTTTTAGATGCAACAAAGTAGGACACATTGCTAGAAATTGTAGGTCACAAATTAACCAACAAGGACAGAGATTTGGAAACAATGGAATCATTTTGTAGATATGCAACAAGTTTGGACACTCAGCAAGATTTTTTCAAATGAACAATGGAGGTTATCATCATAACCCTAACCCTAGGAACAATGCAAGAAGGAATGAAAATGCAGGAAACAAAGAGAAAGGTTGTTGTAGCAATAAAGATGAAGTAGAATTTGACAAAGGTGCATATCAAGGAGGTATAATCAGCACTGAAAGTAGTTAGGAAGGTAATGTAACCGATGGTAAGGATGAATCTTTACCTGACCCTTCTTTATGTACTTAAATTATGTAAGTTTCTGTAGTTTAGGACTTAGGATTAGTGTAGATTAGGAATTTGAATGAGTTAAGTTTTACGCAGTTAGATGTAGGTTTATTATGTTGTACTAATGCTATGGTTAAGTGTGCAAAAGAAAATGTTGTGTTTTGCGAGGTCGCAAATTTTTTTATGATTGCAGGTTTGCAGAATCAACTTTTTGAGGTTTTAGCGGCAAAATGAATGAATGTGATGTCAGATCGAGTTAATGTGAAGTGTTATAAGGTCAAAATCAAAGCTATTATGATTAAAAAGTGATTGAAAAGAGATTTGAAAGAACAAAGGTGAGTTAAGGATGATTTGAAGAAGTTTGGAAGCTGTTTGCAGCGACGATCATACCGAAACCCTAGATTTGCAAAGTTGAGATATTTCTTGATCTTTAATCAGTTGATAAGATGGATATTTCTATGGTTCATAATGTTAAGGATAAGAATAGACCAAAGATTAAGAAAGGACCAGTAGAACCAACTGAAATTGATGACAATTTAGCATTATCATCCATACCAGATGGAGTATTGCACATTGAGAATGTCAAGGGATATTTAGGTTGTAAGTTTGAAACTTTGGGAGATGCAAATTTTAGTGATGATTATAGGAAGTTGTACAATCAAGACATGTCAGTTAAACCAGCTTATGGGCACTTAGAGAACAATGAAATTATCAAATATTCCATGAAGTATGAATTCAATGATGAAGAATGTACCAAAATCATTTTAAGTAGAATCCACAATGGGAAATTCTGGATGGAGGATAGAGTTATTGATATAACTGCTGACCTAATTCATGAAGTTACATGATTATCTAAAGTTGGAGAGATTCCACTAAATGAAAAGAAAATGAGGAAGATTTTTTTAGATAACATTGGATCGAGTTATAATGGTAGAGGAATTGTGATAAGCAAGATTAAGCAAGATGATGTTAGGTACCTTTGCAAGATCCTAACAACCAAATTCTGTGGTAGTTCAAGGGAAGATGACATGGTTGTAGGAATGATTCATGTAGCTTATCTTATGTGTGTTGAGAAGAAACTAGTAGACCTATGTGAAATCTTGAAAATTCAGTTATTTGAGAACTTAGAAAAGATTAAGAAGGCTAAGTACACTCAGTTTAGGTTTTCATCTCTGATAACCTATATGTTTTTCCATATTTTGAGAAGATTTCCTTACACAATAGATTGGAGTGACAATGTGAACACAATGGAAAGAATGAACTCAGTTTACATGAAGCACCTTTTTGATAAAGTTAATGACAGTGTGAAGCTTGTATTGAAGACTTTTCAGAATATTGTTAAGAACAAGTCAAGGATTCCTCAATCCTTAGTTGAAAAGCATAAAGATGACATTTGTTTTATGGTTGATATTGATTTCACCTACATTGAAGCAGTTGAGCCTAGAATGGAATTCATAGACCCTCTTGGCTATGAAATATCTGAAGCAAAAATAGCAGGATATGTGAATAGATTGTTAAAGTGTGAGTTGGATGGTCATGCAAATAGGTTTGGAACCTATGAAGAGAATTTCAATTCTGCAATAAGTTTGAGAGAAAAGAAGAAATCTAGTAAGAGATTTGAATCTACTATGAAGAAAATATTGAAAGAATCAGGTATGTCAAGTCATGAGTTTGACATAGCTAAGAAGACTGCAGAAGCCCAGAGGCAAAGTGAAAATCTTGTAATTCCACCTGAGACATCAAGTGCAGATCCTGTTGATCCTATTGCAGTAAAGGTAAAAGTTGAAGTGCCTAAAAAAGATGGAGATAAATATTTTTCTCCTATTCCTAGCAAAAGAGTAAAAGTAAGTGCAACAGGACCCGACAAGAGACAGAAAGTGGTTGTACCACCTATTCCTAGAAATGTAGCAGTAATTAAAGATGATGATGTAGTTTCAGTCAAGAAGAAAACTTGGAAACCAAGAATTGATAGAGTTAGTGAAGATATATTGAAGCATGGAGACTTCACCAAGTTTAATAAATTCTATGAGCTATATGGATCATTTGATAGATTGAACTTTGAAAATGCAATGGTTACACATATGATTGTGGCAAATATGAAACTTAGTACCATTCATGGTAAGATCCCAAAAGATTTGTATAACAAACTTGTGAATAGAAAATAGAGAGCACAACAAGAAGACATGAAGATGAGAGAACATGTAATCAGATAGTTTTGTGAAGTTAAGGATGAAGATCATTTGAAGAGATTCTTGAAGTCTCTTGGAACTTTATTGAGAACAAAGAGAAGAACAATCCTTATAACGGGAGGCAAAAAGGAGGAAGTACAGAAAGAGACAGAGCATGTTGAATCAGACCCTTAGCAGAAGCAATCAGAGGAACCACATGCAGGGGAAGTTGGTATTGAAGAAGTTCCATCTTCTTCACATATCAATATTGGCAAAGAATCAATGGATATTGAAGGCACCAAAGTGACTTTAGAATCAGATGATGCAGTATTTCATGATCTAGGAAATATTGTTGACAATTTGGCTTTGGGAGAGAAAGAAACGGTCATAGAATCAGAGAAGAATACAAAGGCAGAGGAAGCACGAATAGTATCAGAATCAGTTCTAGTAGAACAGTCAGTCAAAGGCAAACAAATTTTGACAAAGGCCACTACCTCTAATGCACCCTCTAAACCAGTTGAAGACATTAGTGCACCTGACAGTAAGAAGAGGCATATTGGTTCAATATTTGAAGACCTTGGAAAAGAAGTTGAAGATGATAATCAGCTTGAGTTCATTACATCTCTGAACAAAATTATTGGAAAGAATAAGAAGGTGAAAGACCTTGAAGGCAAAGTTAGAGTTTTGACAGAGAAACTTGAGAGTATGATCAACACTAAGGTATCTGAATCAGATCCACTTGAGAAAGCTCAATTAGCAATAAATTCTTTTGACTCTAAATTTTCTAACTTGAAGGATATTGCGAAGATAAAAGTTCAGGAAGACTTTGAAGCAGAAATGCAACAAACTTTGAGTGTAAATATTCAGAATGATATTGGTAGTTTAGATGTATGTATAAAGAATTTGAGGAGACACTTTGAGATAGGAAAGAATTTTTATATACAATGTACTAAATTAGAAATCATAACAGTTGAAGAGGATAAGAAGATCAGAGAGAAGTTAGATGATATTACAGCTGAGACAAACACCTTGACAAGCCCTAATGTCAAGATAAGTTCTATTGAGAAGAACATAACGAAATTGAAAGATGAAATCAAAATGATAGCAGAGGAGAAGAATAGAAAGTTGATCAGGGTTAACATCTTGAGAGAGAATGTCTCAATCAAGATATCAATTGTTGAAGATGAAATTGAGCAGTGTCTTTCAACAAAGACATCATTTCAGAAGTTTAGCTTCAATTCCCTGCAAGCTTGTCAGACAACAGCATACAGATTGAGTACTCTACTCAATGTTGTTGAATCCATCAAGATGATATGGGAGAAAGATTTTGAATCTTGGAAGTTAGAGTTTGGTGATTGTGTTGCAAGCCTACCGGCTTTGCAATAACTGATAATAAGGTATAAAGTTTTTGAAATTTTTGTACACCCTATCTTTGTCATTGTTGTCAAAGGGGGAGAGATAGTAGTAGAAAATTATATATATGTTGAGGAAGGATACTCATAGGGGGAGCTATTCTATGGAGTATGATATTGTATACATATTGCATAAACTTTTGGTCACAAAATTTTGTATAAGTGTTTTTGAAGTTTTGGTTGCACACTTAGCCAATTTTCCCATATGTTGCCACCAATGACAAACGGGGAGATTGTTGGAAATTTGGCTAATGTGGATACATAGATGTTGTCATTATGGAAACATATGATCTTTATTAAGAGTGCAGAATCTGGAATGCAAGTATGCAAAGTTGAAGAAAGAAATTGTCTAAGTTTGGATACAGTGATCCTGACAAAGCACCCGATGAAGATTTAGTTGGCGACATCCACTGGAACAATATTTTTTTTTGCATAGTTAACTAAAGCTTCTATAGAGTATGAGGATACCCGATCTTAGTGCACATAAATTTTGGAGTAGTACGGACAAATTTATTCAAAGTTTACCGAAGACAATATTGCAGACAGAGCAGTTTTTGGAGACAGTTTTAGCGAAAGAGTTAAGGGATTATTTTTGTTTGTCAAAATAATGACTTAACATTATGAAGGGATGACATCCTAGATTTTTACTCTTGGATAATGATTTTGGATGCCAACCATGTAAAGTTATTAGCTTTAATAACTCATATATTAGGCATACTTGATATGTAATGAAAGAAAGAAGTGATATGTAAAAAAGAAAGAAAAGATAACTTGCGATAGTTGTATATTGTGATAGAAGAAGAGGCTATTGATGTGAAGTTGTAAGCAGTACCATATTACAATCAAAAACATTTTTGTATTACCTGTTTGGGCAGTGAGCTCAGCTGGTGATCAGGTTTTGTAATCTAAACTCCTAATAAGGTTAAGGCTTCTAACAAGGCCTAAAGTCCTTTAACCAGGATAGATCTACTATACATTGTAAATTGACTCCTAACAAGGTCCAATATCCCTAATAGGATACTTTTGATTAGTGATATTTGTCGGTACCATCCCCACCAGGGTTTTCCCTTGGCCAGGGTTTCCTCGAGAACATATGATGTGTTATGAGTTCTTTCTATTTACTGCTATGTTTGTTAATCAACTTGATAATCTTTGTATGCACTAAAGTAATTTGTTATATCCATAAGTGGTAAAAAGAAAAAGTTTGTAAAATACTGATTCACCCCCCCCTCTCAGTATTTCCTATTTCTAACAGAGTACTCAGTACTTAAAATTTTTTTTGATATATGGTGGAGATATAAGGAGATATAAGTCACATAGAGATTTTTTTTTTCTTTATACATTCATAGTTTTGATGCTAATGCCAAAGGGGGAGACTGTTATCTCTATTGAGTTGTCTAAGGTTGTCATTAGTACCAAAGGTATGTATAGATATCGGTCAGTTACTTACAAAGAGCTAATCGATAACATAAAGTAGAATAGACTAGTCAGTAAAGCCTATACACTGAGCAGTAGACAATTTACCGAGTACCAATAGACACCAACACCGACAGACAATATACATTGATCAGTCTACACAGTGTTTACCGAGGATCACAGGAAATGGCATAGTAATCAGGAATGGCACATTCTTCTATGCAAATGGTTACAACAGTTTCTAAAATGTTTTACCAAGATCGAGGAACATTTAATGTAATGATATTCATTAAATACAATGTATATCTTTTGTAATAGATGATCTAGGTTATTATTGTACATCATAGATCTTAGGGTTATGATTATAGTTTGTAACCTAATTGTGTTAAAATGGAAAAAATAGAACACTATATATTTATGTGTTTGCATCATTTTTGGAGAGAGATGATATATGAATCATGGAGCACTTGAAGCATTTTTCCTATCTTCAAGTCTATTAGTTTACAGAATAGAACCGAGCACAATAGAATTTAGCTTGAGCAGAATTAGCAGAGGATACTGAGCAGATTTAGAGTAGAGATTCATCACAAGTAAGGTGATAATTTTTATCAGAGCTTAAAGATCTGTAATAGACAATTGATTGTCAAACAAGTAGATAAATTCCTATTTCTTTTTGACAATTGTAATAGAGTTTTTGGATAAAATCTCTTTAACAGAGTAGACTTAATAGTCTTATGTAAATCTCTTAACCAAGGGAACACTTCATTAGTGTTGCTGAAATCCTATAACTAGGTAGATCTAGATGATCTAACATGTCACTCATAATAGGGTGAGATCATCAAAAGTGATCAAAATGTGTAGCCCTAACAGGAAAACCTTTTCTATTTGCAGTAGTGAAGAATTTGTGGGTGTCATCCCCACCATAGTTTTTACCTTCTAACAAGGGTTTCTGCATTACCAAAATACTTGTGTCATGTGATTGTGTTATGGATTTCATGTTGTTTACTTACTTATGTAAAGTGGATAAATGGTTCATGCAATTATATTCAAGGTATATTGGTTGGTTATCACTGTTTACAGTATTAGATCTGAAAGGTTTTACAAGTAAAGTTTTTGAAGACACTGATTCACCCCTCCCCTCTCAGTATCTATCTCTCCTAATTCCAACATTGCCTTTATGAACCATTTGCAAGATGAGGTGTGTTTTGATGCTAATTTTTAGTGAGGACAAAATTAGATCTATGAACTTGTTTCAGCTAGTACTAGGTCAAAAAAGAAGGCCATTAATGTAGATAAAAATGCTGACAAAGGTAAACAACAAGATGATCTAGTATAGAAACAAGGATTTTCTAGTACACATGGTCAAGTTTCAACCCCTCAAGTAAAAAATATTCAGATTCTTCAATAGGGTCAAACAATTGCATGATTGATTCATGAGCTAGTAGCTCCATTGTGCCAAAGAAACTTATTGACAAATTGGGATTAAAATATGAGCCCTTGGATGAAGGGGTAGTTCAATTAGATGGTTTATTTATCAAGACCTATTTGAATAATAATGGATCTTGGTGTTAAGATACAATGTTTGATGCTTAGGAATTTTTCATTGATGGAAACTCTATCAGATTTGATGAATAGGTTACAGATACTGATCAACTAGATGGGTAGGTAAAGAAAAATAAGTTAAACATCTTGATCAGTAAGAAGGAAGTTAGTAATAGAAATCATTTTGAGTGTTGATCATGTTAGCAAGCACATTGGATGGTGTGATTGTTACTAGAGCATTATTCTGGTCAATCAAGTTCATTTTTCTGACTGCAACAGTTAACTCAATTTTTTTAGTAAGTTGGTATATCGATGATAGGTTTAGTTTGAAATGTTTGTGTTACTGATTAGTGTATGCACATTAAAATGGTCACCTAGACTTTGGGCCCCCATTCATCAATTTATCAATTTCTTGAATAATTGCTTTGCAATATTTTCAATTCAAATCAATTTCCTTGATCAAATCATAATTAATTCAATTATTTTAATATTTCCTAAGGTTTGATCATTTTATCCTAAGCCTCCTTTAATTAAACTAAAACTTCCCTTTTAATTAAATTAATCATCTTATTAAAATAAATTCCTCTTTTAATAAAATCCCCACTTAAGAATCCCTCTTTGTGTTGAAAATGGAAATAAAATAAATAAAAAATAAATAAAAATCCTTTTTTCTCTGCACTTTGAATGCACATACTTTTAAGTGGTGGGCCTTTTTCATATTTTTGCCTCTTAAAGAATCTTGAGCACATGGATCAACCAAGATTTCATCTCCATCGTTGCTCATTTCTTTTTGCCTCTTAATCTTGATCGTCCGCTTTCCTTTATAAGGAGCCCTCTCCTTCTCTTTTGAAAATATAGAAGATTTTTGTATTGTTATGCTGCAGGTTTGGAGAGCAACTTTAGAGAATATTCTTGAGCACTTGAGCTTGGATATTGCAACTTCTCTTTTCTTGTCTTCTTCTCTCATGCTTTCATGGCAATCCATTTAGATTAATCTTGCATTTTCATATTAGATTAGAATCATATTTCCTTTCATAGATTAGTTTTCTTTCATTCATTTTTATCATTTAGAATAGCTTTCATTTTCATT
Source organism: Chamaecyparis obtusa (assembly GCA_027943335.1). Lineage (NCBI taxonomy): Eukaryota > Viridiplantae > Streptophyta > Pinopsida > Cupressales > Cupressaceae > Chamaecyparis > Chamaecyparis obtusa. Next base: position 1,134,893 of record BSBK01011581.1, on the reverse strand, counting down.
TGCATGCATACTTGATGATCATGGAGACTAGAATTCTTGCTTTTCCTCTTTGAATCTCTCATTTTATGGTGTACTTTCATGGGCACAAACTAGGTCTAATCTAAGGGCCTCCATTACAAACCCTTGCACTCCATGAATAGAGAGCTATGAGTCACTATTTGAGACCTCATTCTTGAGTAATCTTGGATGTAATGACTCATAGAAGTGTGACAACTTTTTAGCACACATTTTTGGCACCCACCGTGGGTTAGAACAGTTTTGTTTTTCCTTTATTTCCACTAATTTTTCATCACTATTATCTTGTTGTTCCAGCTATTTTTCTATTTTTTTTCTGATAGAGTATCATATGACATTTATTTATGTACCTATATGATACTTTTCCAATCAAAGTATCATACACCCATATAGAGTTCTGCCGCACTGCCATATTAAACTCTGTCACCTGGAAGTAGTACAAAGTATTGTTTAGAAAAGAAATGTTGCACCACTATACTACAAAGTATCGTGTGAAACTTCTGCTGATAGAACTGTCACCCAGGCTTGGTAGTGACTGATTTTGGTTCTTTCTTTGCAAGATTAGGGTTTGTTTGCTTGCTAGTTTTGACTTGCTGTGTTAGGACAGAGATTCATTTGCAGATTATACCTAGTTTTATTGTGCTAACTCTTGTGAGCCTAACAAGTTGTGCTTGTATGTGTGCCCTAATTGTTTATATTATTTGCTAAAAGAATGCATGTCAAAGCTTCAAATGCACAAGGGCTACTAATATTTTTTATGGAAGGCTTCCCAAAGCATAAAAATAATCAAGTGCTTGTTCATTTCTTTCATTTTAAGTGTGGCATTATGGTAGTTCATTTTTTTCTAGGCACTTAATATCTTGTCATTAGAGTCTTTTGGTGGTAGGAAATTATGCTCTTCACCCTTGTGGTGAACCATAAATCCTGACCCATCTCTAGATTTTGAAAGCAAGAGGGCTAATAGAACATTGCTTGGTGTGTTTGGGAAAGCCTTTTGAGATAGGAGAGTATGCTCTTCACCCTTGAGGTGAACTAGAAATCTTGACCCTCAAAGGTTGATCCACTTCTTGTTTAGTTTAGAATTTGTTAGTGGGCTTACTCTTGAGCAATCAAAAGGAATGATCCAAGTGGGGACAAGATAATACCCGACTATTTTGACCCACTATAAAATCAAGGCTATCAAGAACACAAAACCTTGGTAGATGTAATACTTGTCTTCACTTAGTATGAGTACTTGTGGGATTATGACCATGAGGAAAATGCTAAGAAAGAATGCTTAAGGTACTCTTATGGCCATGAGGTTCGTTACTTGCTGCAAGGTAAGGAGTCCCTTCAGGGAGAAAGAGGGGTATTGCGAATAGAAGCCCTTATTACGAACCTTAGATAGAAGCTACCTAATTTTTCCACTCAACATCTTGGTGTAAGGATTGATCCTAGTGGACTAACCTAGATCACCCCAAGATTTTACTCAACATCTATGTTCCTTTGGTTGTGTCATTGGCACTTCCAGGATAAAGCCAATATCTATTGTGGGCAACCACTTTATGTGAGGCAATGGGACATCAAGTGTGGGCCAAGTTGTTGAGTATTGAGCCTTCTTCTTTCTAGGCTAGCAAGTGCTTGAATCATCTTCACTGTGATCTACCCATGTAAACGTTCTTGAACATTAAACATCATGGTAGTGGTCATAGGATTTTTCTATTTTGATATCCCAAGTGCATGTCTTGACAATGTTTCTTTTGCCCCTGCCCAAGTGTTTTATGACATGTTTGATCCCTCACTATTTGCAAACCTATCTATTTTCTACCATTACTACATTTGAAACTAAGAAATTGAACTTATCAACCTACAACTTTGACCAAATTACCTTCAAAACTAGATTTTTCACATTCACTGGTCAAGAGTCATGCGATATTGACCAATCATCAACACCTATCTAAGTATTATCACATAATACTTGATTGCTAACCATGTATCACCTGAATGTTATACATTCTATCACATCAATTTTTTAGTAATTATCGCACTGATTTGTGCAAAATATCATCTTGACAAATTGCATCGTCATGTTGTCCTGCAAACTATCGCACATAATCAATTTGTTGTCTAGCAGTCTGATCCTATTTCCAGTCTTCCTTGGTTGATCCGAGTCAGATCTTAGGTGCTATGACATGTTTCTCAACATCTAAATGAACTTAAATGGTATCAAGTTGCACAAAATGACTCTTGGTCTTCTTTCTTCCACATCTCCCATGTCTTCCTAGTTTCCCATTTCTAGCTTTTCTCTTCTTCCTTCATGCTTCTTCCTCTTCTTCCTAAACTCTTCACATCTTCTTGATTCTTTTCCTCTTATTATCTAGTCTACCTTCTATTCATCTCTTCTGTCACTTCCATTCTTGATTCCTCCTCTTCTAGAACCATGAATTTCAACTATCTTGTTATGGAACCTCTCTTGAAAATAGATGATCTCAAACTCATTTCTCAATTCGAAGAGTTTTATTCCTCCAATAGTCCTTCTAGATATTTCATGGGTGATAAACTTAAGACAAAAATAAAATAAAATATGAATGAATCAAACTCCTTTGCTATGATCATGGACATGATCATGTCAGGACCTCCTTCTTCCAAAAAATTTTCATCTTCTAATTGTTCTCATCCTTCCTCATCTTCCAAGTCTTACCATGACTCTTCTAGACATTATTCACGTTCCTCATTATCCAAGTCTTCTTCCTCCACTAGGTCTTCACTTTCCTCTTCTTCATGATCTGATTCCTCTTTTACTTATCCCAAAAGTCTTACTTCTCTTCTCAAGACACAGCATGATGAGCAATATGATAGCCCTTGTGATACCTCTTCCACAAAGAGTGATATGCCCATCTTTGATGACTATGATGATGGACAATGTAGTGATACCTATGAAACCTCTATTCCTAAGGGTCCTCCTAGTTGTGTGCTCATGCTTACTAGAAATGGGTCGTCACATTGGATAGATCGTGATGGTGATCCATATGATTCTAATTTTGAAAGACACTTTGATGATTTTTGTGAACAGTACCTAGATGATACATCTACTCTTGTTGAAGAAGAGAAAGATTTCCACACTGATTATAAATGTAAATACTATAAGAATCTCTCCTCTAAAAACTCTCATGATGAAAATAAAGATTACACTCTTGAGAAAGATTATGTTAATGATGGACCTTTGTCTTGTGATGGTTCCCTTCCATCCCATACTTCCTCCAATACCCATACATTTCCTAAAGCTTCGGAGTCTTCTAAATCCATCACAAATCCTTCATCCAACAAATATCCTAATACTTTTCACGTAGTTCCCTATAGTTATCCTCAAGGGCTACCTCTAAGAGAAACTCAAGCTAACCTTCACTTGGCTACAAATATTTTCAATAATGCTAAACCTAAAGAGCCTAAGCTTGTATATGCTATAATGCCTACTCCAGCTAGTCCTTCACCATCTCTTCCAAATTCTTCCATAAAATTCCAACATGCTTCCTTGTCCTTAGAAGTGGCTCCATGTCAAGAGGACTCTAAAAATGCTAAAGAAAAGAATATAAAGAAAGACCAAGATCAAGAACCCTCCATGTCATCCAATCCTTTTCATGATGTCTCTTATCCATTTTATGGTTCTTTTGATCCTGCACACCCTTTCTCATTCATTCCACCATGTCTTAAGTCTTCTCCTAAGCAAGATCAAGCTACTACTTACACCGTTGAGATTATTGACAATAAAAATAACCTTACTACACTTGCACTTTCCAAAGATGATACTTCCATTAAGGTTATTAAAAATAGTGTTGTTACTTCCAATGTTAACCCTATTGAAAATCAAGAGAAAAATTATATGCTTATGTTATCCAAAGCTCCTTGTCAAGATCAAAGTATTCCATCTTCTTGTTCTACCACTCCATGTTCGCTTCCACTTTCTACTCTTCCTAAGTCTTTCCAAGCTCCGAAAAATCCTATCAAAGAAGTTGCAACTATTCAAGATGTTCATGATCCTATTGCAAATCCTAATGCTCACTCTAAAGATGTTGATGTCCTTGGTTGTCATATAGATGTTGATGAACTTATTGATTATCCTTTTGTATCTTCCACGTCCATCCTTGGACCTCCCCCACCAATACTAAGGACTTCGCGTCTTCCTTCCATCTTGGGCCCTTATCTCCCTTCAATTTCCCCTCCTAACTCTCCTAATTCATCATCCATCTTGGGTCCTTACGTCCCTCCATCTCCTATATTTCCTCAAGATCAACATAGATGCATACCCTTGAATCATTTTCATCCATTCACCCATCTAAACCAGTCATATCCTCCTTCTTCTTCCACAAGTCTTTTGGAAGTAACTTGAATGTTCAATACAAGAAAAAGAAGCAATACAAGAATCCATCAAAAAAATAAGATCACCATGTCTCCTCTAATTGACATGGAGGAATAAAGTCAAAAGAGATATCTAAGAAGAAATCTACAAGACAAGTATGGATTCCAAAATCCATCATTGAAGATATTCTTTCTAAATCATCAAAAATAAATGAAAATCCTATGACTATATAGATTCCAAAGTCTCTCTTGAAAGATTCTAATGTTGAGCAACAAGTGAAGTTTACATTCAAGCTTCCAAAGGCTTCCAGTTCATCTTCTTCCAAAAACATTCTTCCATTCCATGTGCCTAAACGACAACCTCTGCTATCCATTCACCATATTCCTTCACGTATTCCTTCATTCACATTTCCTCCATCCTCTTGCCACCCTTCAAGGTGTGTGTTGATGTTGATATTTCCTTCCTTTCCATCTACCGTTTCAGAATCCTTTCGTTCCTTATCCTTCTACCTTCTATCCTTTTTCCTCATTTACCTATTCCTCCTATCTTCCAACCTCACTCACTTTACATAAAACCTTATCCTCCATTTTTCTCTTCCATCTTCCTTTCCGTATCGGCATCTTTGAGCATATCTTTTGAATCCATGGCATATCATGGTTTATCCTTTCAAGGAGCATTATCTAAAAAGCTTTCCTTCTTCCAAAAAAATTCAAAAAAATTCAAAAAATAGAAAAATTCAAAAACAAAAAAAAGAAAACAAACAAAAAATGATAAAATTGAAAATGTGCCTTGGTGAAAACCTAGAAATAGATGCCTTGGTAGAAAAAGTAAAGATAAATAAATTCATCCTATGGTGAAAATCAGTCCCTTGTGGCACCTTGGATAAGTACCGTGATGAAAACTGGACAATCAGGCATCATGCATAGTTCTTCTACATTTTTCATCCATTCTATCTTCTCTCTTTGATCTTGACAATGTTGACCTATACATGAACTTTTGGCTATCTTGTGAGCTATCTTGCGATGATCTTGCTTTCATTTCATTCATGTTTAGCCTTCATATTTATTTTCCTCCATTCATTTTAGCCTGTCGCTATTATTTTCCCCTTTCGTCTTGATCTAATAAAAAGGAGTAAAACACGATGTTGTGAAGCCTCTTAACATGTCTACTCCTCTGGACTGCATCCTTTCCTTCTTTTGCATTATGCTTTTGTGACTTATCCTATGTTGGCCTTTCATTGCTTGTCCAAATATTCTTTACATGACAATTTTCCCCTAGCTTGGGTACTCTTGAGGAGTTTTCCCTTGAGGATTTCTTCCCTTCATTTGTCTTCATTCTCTTGTCTTCCATCTCTTCCACCAGGTTGCTAATCCCTCTTGTCCTCCACCTTGCTAGACATTGGGAGTGCATGATGTGATCTTGCTTGGGAGTTTGATGCCCATTATATTTGGAGGTGTCCTTTGTACATACTTATTGATCCTTAAAAAATCCCCAAAAAAATGATATATTGTCAAAAATTTTAAAAATTTGAAAATGTCCTAAAAAAATGATCATCTTAGTGAAACCTAGCAATAGGTGCTTTGATGTCTCTCCAAAGAAATTATATATTCCAAAAATACAAAAAAATCAAAAAATAAATAAAATAAATAAAAAGTGCCTTGGTGAAAACCTGGAAACAGGCACCTTGGTAGCAAAAATACAAAAAAATTATAAAAAGTCCTCAATTTTTTTTTTTGCAATAAAATCCAAGTGGTGAAAACCTAGAAACGGGCACTACTTGAGGCTATTGCACCCCTATTTCTTAGCACACATCCTTGACACTTAGCCTTTCTCCATCATGCCTTGTCCTTGTTGCCCTGGTTTGGAATTGGTCTTTGTCTTTGTCTAGGGGGTATAACTATGTTAGCTTTGGTCTTGTGGATGCGTTAGTCTTTAGGACACCTCACAAAAGGTGTTTTTCAACACCACCCAAACTATGTTTTTCAACACAACCCCTAGTGTTGAGTGTTTCTCAACACTTATTGGTTTGGTCTTACCCAGTTTTGTCATGTGACCTTCCCTTCTTATAAGCATTCAATCCTTATCCTTGGAACTCGGTATCAGTTAAAACACTTAAATTTTTAAACACAACACATAATGCTTGAGCTATGTCATGATCTTTTCTTTGTGTGCTAACTGTTATTGATTTTTGTTGAGTGTCCTTGTCTACTAAGTCTCTACAGGATGCATAGCTAGAGGACTTGGGGCATGGGGCATGTTTTTATTTGCTTTTTGCTTGTGGGTGTGGTCTTGAACCTTTTGAGTGTCTCTTGCAGTTCCCTTGAAACACTTAGGAGATTTGAGGCATCATTCTTGACTATTTTTTGCACAACTATTCTTGTGGTCATCCTAGCATCTTTGCCTTGATGAGAGCGTGGTTTTGCTACACTAAATTGGGTAAGCTAACATCGAAGTCATCTTGACCTTTATGTCTTTGATGCTTATGTTAGAATCTTTCCACATTCCAATCTGATAGAAATCACATTCATATCTTCATAGTTGTGCTTGTGACTGGTGATGATTGTGTGATTTTTTGATGTCCGTTAATAATGGCCCAATGATGAAAATAAGTTCCTTAACATTCTCTAATGAATGATGAACACAAAATCCTATGTTATTGTTTCTCTATTGCAAGTACACTTTTGCATTTTCATGTAGCTTGCATTGTTAGACTTCATGTTAATTTGCATTTTTAGGCTGCATTATGAGTTTGAGAGGGTTTCCTTCATTTTTCTTTTGGACTTTTAATCAACTATGATCACGTTTTAATCTTCATTTCCTTATCTTCTTTCATGATCTCAATTGAAATTTACTATCCTAAACAGTTGATTGATTTTGAGGCATCCTCTTTCTTGAGGCAAATTCTCTTTCTTCTTTCCATTTCTTTCCACCTCTTCCAAACTTCAATCTTCCATTCGCTTTCACCCACTTCTTTTCTTCTAATTCAATCTTGGGGCATAACCTTTCATGATGATCTACCTTGGTTTTGTGATCCTTATATCTTTCATCTTATATCAAGAACCTTATATCAAGAACCTTATGTTTAGTTCGATTAGATCAAATTTATCAATTTATTGTTTCTCATCTATCTCATTTTGATTTTGATCACGAGGGGACAATACCTATCAAACTTCAATCCTTGATTCAACTTTATCAACCCTATCAATTAAACCTTTCTTGAGACTTGACAATTACCTATTTACAGGGGTGTTGGCCTTGTCTTTTTCAATCAACTTATCTTTGTCCTGATGTGTTCTCATCCGTTGATCACACGTCTGGGTTGTTTTGTGATTCCATATCAATCTCACATTTCAACTTCATTCTTTGACTACATGTGTTCCCATGAAGATCACACATTACCCAAAGAGGGGAAAATGTATGCACCCTAAAATGGTCACCTAGAATTTGGGCCCGCATTCATCAATTTATCAATTTTTTGAATCAATGCTTTGCAATATTTTCAATTCAAATCAATTTCCTTGATCAAATCATAATTAATTCAATTTTTTTAATATTTCCTAAGGTTTGAACATTTTATCCTAAGCCTCCTTTAATTAAAAGAAAACTTCCCTTTTAATTAAATTAATCATCTTATTAAAATAAATTCCTTTTTTAATAAAATCCCCACTTAAGAATCCCTCTTTGTATTGAAAAAGGAAATAAAATAAATAAAAAATAAATAAAAATCCCTTTTTCTCTCCACTTTGAATGCACATACTTTTAAGTGGTGGGCCTTTTTCATCTTTTTTCCTCTTAAAGAATCTTGAGCACATGGATCAACCAAGATTTAATCTCCACTTTTTCTCATTTCTTTTTGCCTCTTAATCTTGACCGTTCGCTTTCCTTTATAAGGAGCCCTCTCCTTCTCTTTTGAAAATATAGAACATTTTTTTATTGTTATGTTGTAGGTTTGGAGAGCAACTTTGGAGAAGATTCTTGAGCACTTGAGCTTGGATATTGCAACTTCTCTTTTCTTGTCTTCTCTCATGCTTTCATGGCAATCTATTTAGATTAATCTTGCATTTTCATATTAGATTAGAATCATATTTCCTTTCATAGAATAATCTTGCATAAGCATTTCCTTTCATAGATTAGTTTGATTTCATGCATTTTTGTCATTTAGAATAGCTCTCATTTTCATTTGCATGCATACTTGATGATCATGGAGACTAGCATTCTTTCTTTTCCTCTTTGAATATCTCATTTTATGGTGTACTCAAGCATGGGCACAAATTAGGTCTAATCTGAGGGCCTCCATTACAAACCCTTGCACTCCATGAATAGAGATCTATGAGTTGCTATTTGAGACCTCATTCTTGAGTAATCTTGGATGTAATGACTCATAGAAGTGTGACAACTTTTTAGCACACAATTAGTTCCTAATGATTAGATGATTGAGGTGGTTGTTTACTTGTCGGTGTTTGAGAATAAAATTTTGTATTACATTTTGGGTCGACATGTTAGGTATGATTGGCATTGATTCTCATGAGTTTGGTGAATGATTTGGGATGACTTGTGGAAAATTTTCAAGTCTTAACCAACTTAAGATTAGTCGTATAAAGGGAAGCTAATTCATCTGATTTAGGGTTGTAGATTGTATTATTGGTGGTTATGATTAGAGATAGTGGTAGAACATTGAGTCAAGGTACAAAGATGGGATTGGATCTAATAGGAAAGTAGTTCCATTCTGAGATCATTCATTTGAGTTCATTTCTCAAGGCTAACTCTAATAGGTTAGTAAGTTAAATCCCTTAACAAGGTGCATTTTAATAGGTCTCATTGTATATGTACCATCTTTAAATGGATGCACTTCATTTTGAGACCTTTTAGCCCTCCTTAGCATGGTTTTTGTCTCCCTCTCTCCTTCTCAACCCCTCCCTCATTTCTAGGTCATCTCTCATCTTCCAACATGGTCCTAAAGGACCTATGTCCCCAAGGTTTTGTTATAAATAGGATTGTAGTACACATTTTGTTGAAAGGATAAGTGTTTTATTTATATGGTAAGAATTTTGACTTATATGTGATCCATGTTATTTGTATAAGTTAAAATAATGTAAACAACCAATTATAAGGGAAGAGTATGATGCTATATAAATGAGTTATTGTATAAGTATAAAACAAACAAAAATAGACTACATATCCTACACAATTAAAGTAATATTTTTATTAAAAATGTTTTTTATTAAGTGTACCTTTTTGCTAGATTCCTATTGAGGGGTTAGGATCCTAGAAGAGAATTATGGAAATAAATTCTTGTAGTAACCATATACTAAGAAATCTATATTTGGCATTTTGTGTGTGAATTGTGAGTATCAATTTAGTTGTACGAAACTAACAATATTATTACTAGTATATCAGTGTGAAGAGTCATTATAAATAGAATAGTTGTATGTTTATGGGAATAGATTTAAGATAAACATTAGATTTTTCTTAAAAAAGAAATGTTAGAAGAATATTTATACTTATATGATGTTATATGAATCATATTGTTAATGCATATAAGGATAAGGATACATGTGATTACTCCTCAATATGCTCCTATTAAGGAAATTAAGGATTGTTATAAAGTCTACGTGCATAAGGCTAATTGGTTGAAAGTGTTAGTGGAAGATTTGATTGAATAAAAAGGGTAGTCATAGGACTCATGTATTTCTCCCTCTGTTAATGAGTCTATGACTATTTCTTGAAAATAGTAAATTTGAATAAACACTTCATATTAATGTTTAGAATTAGGTATATTCATAAGAAAGTGTATGGAATATAAATTTCAGGGATATGTAAGTAGCAATATAGCTAGTTAATAAGTAAATCTTGAGATGAAACTCTAACTTAAAGATTCATGGTTAAATTTCTTAGATTCTCTCTATGAGTATGGATATTGTTTTGATAATAGAATACTAACAATTGTTATAGTAGAATTATAAAAGATTCCTTAGATTACATTCCTTGAGGAAGGTGTGTATTAAATCTTGTAGGTAAGTTTTTTGTTGGATATTCTCCTATGATATAGCATAGACCTTTAAGGGTAATAAGTAACTTTGTTTCATAAAAGAGATCTATGTTGTGTCTTCTAAAAGATTACTCATATAACTATGTGTTGATGTAAATGTTAAGTTTTGAATATTTGTATTGTTTTTGTTTTGAATGATTACAAAAGTAGATGTGAAATAGTAGTGTTTTATGTACTCCCACTCTGAAAGAAATAACCCCCATTTTAATTTTGTATTGGTCTTGTATAGAACATAAATTTTGGGCCCCAATTTGTAATTGAATGATATATTTAGACTCTTAAAACATTTCTTTTTATTGGAAGAACTCCTAATTCATGAGGTGTAAATTTTTTCTAATATATCGATGCTAGACCAAAGTAGAAATATTTGAAATATTGTTACTACTTACAAATTATGAATAGTTTAATATTTTATAACTTCCAAAAGTCAAATATTAGGGGGGGAGGATGTAATGCCCCTCCAATCCTAACATGTCCTCGATATGCATGTTGGAAGTTAGGGAGTGTTATAAGGACTTTGTTTGTTTTGATAAGAGTATGATCCTTCTTGAGGTGTTTTCATAACCCATTCTATTCTAATTGTAATAACTTCACATTCTAGTTTGAGAAATGATACATCTTTTTAGGTATGTTCCTTCATGTCTTCTTATATGTCCATGATATTTTAGGACGTTGATATTATGGGATTACCTGATAGATATGTATGTTACTATGTGAGGTACTCCTTATCAATGATTATGATTACCTTAGATAAATTAGTTATAATGACTAAAGGGTTAATTGTAATACCTATCCTAATGATATTACTTGTTATACTTGAGACTCGATAGGATTGTGATGTTTTATCATTTGTGGACTTTGTGTTTCCTCCTTAATAGAATTAGGTGATGAGACGTTAAATAGGTTATGTCTTTCCTTTGAATAATATGAGCATGATAATTATATTTTATATTTACTTATACATGGTCTTGGTTGTCTCTTTCGTTGATTATGAGATTCTTCTTTCTAAGTAATAATTTAGAAATATTTCTTATATCTTTGATTATGCTTACATGTCAATTATGCATTATTGATGATGATGATTTATCTTCTTTTAGTGACATGGTCATGATTATCTACATGCTAACAATACTAACGAATCATGTTTTAGTATGAATCTTGTTTGATGTGCTTGTATGATGAGGGGAGGCAGACATAGTCACTTCTATGGGAGATCTACATGATGTCATAATCCCCCTCCTTGTTTGTTACTATATATATATATATATATATATATATGCTCATTTAGGTGATGCAAGCTTATAGGTACCAGGCAATGACTCCACCTAGATACACAGGTCTTAGTGTGCCTTTAATATTCTCAAAAGAATTGATTGCAGAGAAACTACCTAGGTCCCTACACAAGCCTCCCTTTTCCATTATCAAATCTAGGAACATTATGATTCCTACTTTGTCATTTAGTTGTCAATGTGAATAACCTATGAGAATCACCTCACCTAGTTGGGCATGCTTTTGTTATGGCTTGTGACTCCTTGTATTTAATTAGTTGTAAGATTTATTTATTTATTTGATTTCTCCTTCTTTCAATGATTCTTAGTTGATATTTTCTATTTTGTACTTTAGGGTTTCATGCTTGGTCAAGAGTTTGGCTTGACTTGTCTTGTTGGTTATGGTTGACCTTGTTAGATCTTGTGGTTATCTCAATGTGTTTCATAGTTGATTTTTATGGCCCATTTGGTTGATTAGATTTATTTTGACTCATGTTATTTTATTCTATCTAGGTGTTATATCCTATAGTAAGTATAAATATGTAATAATATTAATGTTTTGATTGATTACTTCATAATCATATAGATTATTGATGCAGGAAAAATAAGAAGGATCCAATTAAGGAATGTCCAAACTTGCAGCCAAACAACAACAAGATAATATTTCAACAAAATTTTCATTAACATTCCTAGTTGTAAGGCCTTCAGGTTAGGGCCAAATACAATAAAAAAATTATTTATGTAATCTTCTCAGCTAGTCTATCTTTGAAACAAATCAACAACTGATGGAAATCCTAAGAAAGATCTAAACTTGAGCTCGCAAGTCTCCAAGAAATCTTGTTAAAATAATAACAAAATATAGAGAGATAGGAAATTGTTTAATCAATGAGAAAGGAATAAGAAGATTTACCATGAATAATCACAAAACTAGGAGCATTCACCAAAGATCAAAGCAACAAAGGAGACAATATTTTGAAGGGGGAAAAGCATAACAAAACCCTCGTAATATAATGAAAGTGGCAAAAATGCCTAAGAATGAGAGAGAGTGAGAGCTTAGCTCATACAATAGTGTTCAAGAAGAAGAAGTATCTCATGTGTAGAGAAGGAGAGCCATCTCTTTTAATAGAGATGTGAGAAAGGAGTTACATTGTAACTCCCATTTCTATGTATGCCACATATCACGAGTGTGTGAGACAAGTGTATGACTCCTCATAAGGAGGAATGTCTATTTTCCTTAATAAAGAAATTACAAATATGACATGTCCTCCCACTTGAACTAGAGGATGGATACAATAGGATACATTGGTTTATCCTTTAAATACATATATATACCAAGGAAAGATTAAATTCTAACAAATCTCCTTGTATCCAAGAATGCAAACCACTAGCTCTGCTATTACAATTATCAGATAAACAATCTAATCTTCAAGATCTTGCAAGATGAAAATGCTATCCTTCTATCTGCTCACTGAATTTATTGACTTCCCCCTAAACATCTACTTAAACACTCCTTAAATACATTTCCTCAACCACAAGTCGGCTGGTAGAAATAATTTACTCCTAAGCCAAGTCAGCTTCTATTGCCAAAAAATATTAAATGCAGCAACACTCGGCTCTCAAATAGCCTTACAAACATTTAATTCCCCATGTTAGCCTCTAGATCTATATAAGAGAATACAAAAAAATCTACCAACAATAAATGCACCAAGTCAGCCAACCAAATCTTCAAGAACTCCAATCAGTAAATCAAAACTATCGAGCACTAGAGAAATAACTGAGCACCAGTGAAACAACCAAGAATGCCAAGCATCACCTAGTAACACACACATCACCAAGAAAGGACATTGAATGAGCACCATAGGAATCACTGAGTAAAAGTTCCACTGAGTGTGAGAGGTTTCACCGAGTTCCTTCAACGATCGAGCTTCCTTCAAAAACTGAGACCTTCGGTTAAATATGCAACCGAGTAACACAAAACCAATTCAATACACCATCATGTAGATTTTTTGAGTACCCTAGAATTCCCTTGCATCAAACACCCTAGGTTCAAAAAGATGTTCTCATAGGCTGGAAGAACATCTTCTGGGATTCAGCACATAAACCCCAAACTGGTTCTTCACATATAAGCCCTTCAAGTCTTCACCTTGCACACTCTTCCACTTCTTCTTCCTTTGTCTTTTCAAATATTTCCTTGATAACACACATGCTTTTTCTCCATACCGATCCATCCTATTAGAATTCGCTGACTCATCTCGGCTACCAAAGCTTAGGTTTCTCCTACCGAGTGGTGTATCCAACAAAGGCATCAAGGAAGGCTTCCTGTTATTCTTATCAACAGTAAACACATTCTTGACACAATCATACATAACTCTACAATCATACTACCAAGGTCTACCAAGCAATATATGACAACTATTCATCTCCACAATATCACACAACACTTGATCCTTATACTAGCCAATCTGAAAATCAACAAGATATTTCTCCCTCACTAAACTAGAGCATGAACATCTTGCAACTAGCCAATCCTATAAGGATAAGGATATCTCTTTCTCTTCAAACCAATTTTTTGAACCATGTCCTTAGCAACAAGGTTATCAGTACTACCACTATACACAATTACATCAAAGAGTTTACCTCCTAACTTGCACCAAGTTCTAAACAAATTACTCCTCTAACAAGGTTCCTCCTTTACACCAAGAAATGTTCTCCAAACTAGCAAGTTCTTAGATTTAGGTTTATTTTGAATGTTCTCATTTACCATAGCAGTCCTTTGGTCACTAAAATTCTTCTGTGTACACTCAAAAGATCAATTTCCTTCTTCACTACAATTATAACAAGTAACCTTAAAGATAACCCTACCTATCTTCTTTCTCAACTCCACAGGTTTCGATTCATCTTCAACAGTTGGTTTATCCTTCACCGAGTGATCAATCTTCTCCTTCCCTCAAGGATTACTATGTTGTCTCCTTTTCAACTTATCTTATTCCTTCAAAGCATACTGATAAGCATCTTCAACTGAATCAATCTTCAGCATAACAATCTCATCCTGAATATTGAATCTCAAACCATTCACATACCTTTTCTTTAACAAGTTCTTTGTGTCCAGACCGAATAGTCAATTTATATAACTCCTCAATATAGTATTTGTTGGAATTAGGAGAGATAGGTACTGAGAGGGGAGGGGTGAATTGGTGCCTTCAAAACTTTACTTATAAAACCTTTCTGAACAATAACTGAATACTGTGATAACTGATCAAAATAACTTGAATCTAATTGCATAAATCAATCATCTAGTTAACTTAAGAAAGTAAACAACACGAAATCAATATGAAAATCACATAACACGAGTATTTTGGTAATGCAGAAACCCTTGTTAGAAGGTAAAAACTGTAGTGGGGATGACACCCACAAATTCTTCACTACTGCAGATAGAAAAGGTTTGCCTGTTAAGGCTACAAGTTTTGATCACTTCTGGTGATCTTACCCTATTAGGAGTAACATATTAGATCAGCTAGATCTACCTAGTTATAGGATTTAACAACACTAAATGAAGTGTGTACTTGGTTAAGAGATTTATACAAAGACTGTTAAGTCTACTCTGTTAAGAGATTTATCAAAAAACTCTATCACAATTGTCAGGAAGTAATAGGCAAGTATCTGCTAGTTGACAACTGAATTGTTTGAAATAGATCTATAAGTTCTTATCAAAATATCACCTTATCTATGATGGTTCTCTACTCTATTCTTCTTGGTAGCCTTGTCTAATTCTACTCAATCTGATATCCTCTATACTCTATTCTGCTTGGTAAACTGATTATCTTGAAGATAGGAAAATTCTTCAAGTGCTTCATGATTCATATATATCAGTTCAACAACCTCAAAAAAAATGGTGCAAACATACAAAATATATAGTGTTCTATTTTGCTACATTAGCAAAAATTAGGTTACAAAAAATAATCATAACCCTAAGATCTACGGTGCAAAATAACCTAGATCAACTAATACAAATAAGACAATCATTGCATTTAATGAATATCTTTTACAATGAATGCTCCTCAATCTTGGTAAACTATTTTATGATCTGTTATAACCATTTGCATAGAATAATGTGCCATTTCTAATTACTATGCCATTTTCTATGATAATAGGTAAACACTGTATAATCTACTGGGTGTATACTACGATGCTCGGTGTTTAATGACCATCGGTGTCAGTGTCGCTGGTGCTTAGTTAACTATGTGATGCTCGGTGTAACAAGCTTTACCAATTGCTTTGTCTTACTTCTAGTTACCGATTGTCTCAATATAAGTAACTGACCGACCTATTTACTTTCCTTTGATACTAATGACAACCTTAAATGCTCAATAGAGATTAACAATCTCCCCCTTTGGCATTAGTATCAAAACTTCAAAAATGTATATAGACAAAATGTTTCTATATATTCCTTATATCTCTGCCATATACATAACAAAAATTTCTAAGTACAAAAATTACACCCCCTCAGTGCATGCTTCCGATAGTATGTAATATACATATCAAAGTATACTAATTTGGCATATACAAGGTTTTCCCCCTTTTTGATAATAATGCCAAATGAAAAAAAAATATAATGTATACTTACATCTTATCAAAAATGTTTGGATGGGTTTTCTGTATAGACTCCAAGAGGTTGTCCCACTCCTCTTTCAAGTTGGTAAGAGCAATATGCTCAAAACTGACTTGTGCATGCATGTCAAAGATATTATCCAACACCGAAATCTCTGGTGTTGCTACAAGTTGCTCAGCTTTGACATTGTGTGTTTCAAAAATATTCAGGTAAGGAGTGAGTTCTTTATGTAACTCTATAACTTGATCGATGATGTGTGCTTCTTATTTCCTTAAATCTTCTATCAGCCACTGGAGTTCCTGAACTCAGTTAATATGCTTTAAGGAAGAAGTTGGCTCAGTGATAGCTATGTGTGTACTCAACTTGATCTCTTCTTCTAAACCTTTTATCTTTTCACTGACTTCTACAGTGAAGGTGTCTGAAGTACAAAGCTTGATTAGAAGTTGACAGATTATTTGGGTGATAGATTTTACCTCAGTAGTGACCTTAGATAATTTTAATTTATTCAATGCCACTTCTGTGCTAATCCTTTCTTCCAATTTGTTCTAAATCTTGGATTCTACCCTTTCTTCTATTGTTTTGTCTACATCTGTATTAGGGGCATTGATTTTGTTAGTGAGTGTGGCAAGCTGATCTATGATCGGAGTATTCTCATCAATATTTGTTTCTGGTACTATCTATTGTAGAATATCTCGTACATCATCTAACACTTCTTTGTGTTTGTGTTCTTGCCTCAACTTCTCTTGTGCCACTTTCCTTGAACATAACTCTTCCCATACCTACTTAGTTCCTCGGGGCTTAGGGTTCTCGGGTCATATTCAGGTATAATGATAACTTCATCAATGGTGACCGACCCTTTGGCTTTCTTCTTCTTCTTCTTTTGGGCAAGAGGTGACTTCTTCTCAATTATGACAATAGGTTTTTCTTCACTCCTTGGAGTATCCTTCCCAGTTGACACTATATCATCCTTCTTTTTCTCCTCGATAGATTGTGTGGGAGTCTCAGTTGTAGTGTCAGGTGGGTTCTCCTCGATTGACTTGGTTTCTTCTGGTTCCTTTGGTTCTATAGACTATGCCTCTAGTTTTTTTAGGCTCATTTGTATCTATAGGTTTCTCAGGTGCTTGAATCTCAATAGTATCTTTAATTGGCTTAGGATGAGAGACATCGGGTTGTACTTGTGAGATTATTTCAACTGCTTCTACAAGTACAAGCAGTTCACCCGATAGTGATGTGATCACACTAGCAGTGTTGAATGCTTCATCTTTGTATGGTGCAATGGTCACATCTTCGTCATCCACATCATCAGGATCACCATTAGTGATGTCCTCAATGAGCGCATCATCATCAGTTTTCTTTTGGAAGTGGATCTTAACTTGATCCGGTGCATCCTGTCAAATTTTGATTTCTTCCTTTTTTTCTGTGATATCAATTACCTTGGTAACTGATATTCTGGTGTCTTCTATTTTCTTACCTTTGTTATCATCAATTAAAATACCTTTATCTTTTGAACTATGTCTCTTTTTAGACAATTTTAGGAATGCTTCTTGTTCAGCTTTCTCTTTTGCTTTCAAAATTGATGTCCATAGAGAGTCACATATGACATCCATATCATCCACATTCTCATCCATGATCTGCATTGCTCTATTCTTGACTAGAAATCTAGCCTGATACTTTGTCATGTATTCACTTACCTCAACATAACTAAAATCTGAGGGTGCTCGGCCTAATGACCATTTTCTTTTCCTTTTCTCTGTATCTAATGCAATATCCCATCTCTCACTTATTTTGTCATCAAGTTCTTTTGGCAATTGACATGCAAATTCCATCGGTACTCTCTTGAATTTTATCATCATTTGGACGATAGCATGTTTGATCTTTGTTTTGTCCTTGATTGACATTTTGCCAAAGTTGCCTATGCCTGGATCTGTAAGATTTCCATTCTCAATTATATCTTCAATAATTTCTTCTATAGTACTTTCCTTGTTACGAACTAGCTTGAATTGATCAGGGTCATTTTCAATGTTAGTCTCCTCTATATCTTCCTTACTCCTTATGTATTTCCTCTTTTTCTTAGGTGGCTCAGCTACCTTCTTATTCTTTCTCTTTATGTATTTCTTCATTGGTGTAGCTGCTCTTCTTTTTGCTACTTTCACTACTTCTTCTTTCTCAGTAGATTGTGCTACAATTGATGAATGTGTCCTCATTCCTTTAGGTTCTGGTAGCTGAATATCATGTTCATCAGTGGTGGGTAGCTAAATTTCTTCTTCATCATTGGTGAGAGGAACCGGTGTGTGATCCTTTTCTTTCTCTGACTCGGTCTCCTCACTATCATAGGGTTTGTTAGCCAACTGTAACTGACCTTCAGTTGCCTCATCAACCAGTGACTCCTTAGGTGAGTCAGATGTAGTTCCATATTTTTCTGAGAGATATTTTCTCATTTTCTTTTCCCTTCTAGACATTTTTCCTATCTCTATGTTTGTTGTGATTCTAGACTTAGCTTCCTCATATACGCCAAACCTACTAGTAGTGATGTCTATCGGTAATGCTAGCAATGCATTGATAGATTTCAAAGCAAAATCATGATTCATTTCATAACCCATCGGTGCTAGCCATTTTGTTCTTGGTTCTACTACCTTTATCATTGAGTGGTTTGTGCTTACCACAAAGCATATGTCATCTTCAAATTTACTTACTAATTCCTTTGGAATTCTGCTTCATTGTTGCATTTTTATTTGAAATTCCTTGAAATATGCATTGAATTCCTTGTTCAGATTGTCTCCTAGACTTCTCATCATTTCACCAATTTGAGCAAGTATCGGTTTGTCTGATTGCTAGTTTACTTTACCAATACCTGTTACACATTTTTGTAAATAGAGAAATGTACAGACAAGTAGTGATCTGTACTTACATGTATTGGATGTCTTTGCTTTTATTGTCTTCATATTGTCATGTAGTTGGTGTAGTAGTAGCTCGGTAAGATCAACTTGGTGATCTTTCTTCATAATTTTGTAAGCCATGTCCACGGTGATGTAGGGTACACAATTTGGTCTTCTTGATTGGAATATCTTGTACCCGATGACATGAGCTATGAATTTTACCACTGGATCTTTGATAGTTGAGATTTTCAGTGCCCTATCATCCCATTAAGCTCCAGTGTTCTTTTCTATGTTAGGATGAGATGAACTTTGAAAGGCTTTAGCTTTGTCGGTTGTTGGGTACCCAGTAACCCTACTGATAATCTTCTTAGTGACCTCAACAGGTGTGTCTAACCAAAATTTTCCATCATGAAATCTGCTTAGCATGATTCTTATCCAGTCATTGTGGAAGGATTGCGGGAAGTATGTGAAACATCGTAACCTTAACTCTTCAATCTTCTTATAATCAGATTTGATCTTACCATCTGGTCCATAGATTTGTTGATAAGATACAATGGTCTCAAAATCACATACTTCACCAATCTTGCAGTGAATGTAAGCCATAACATCTTCTGTTAACAAAACTTTATCTGGAATACTAGAAAATGTGCCCATATCATCTATTTATGTTGTGAACTTGAGATGAGGTTTGAATTTCTCCTTGGCAAAGTGTGCCCTAACAATTAATTCCACTTCCTCCTCAATGTTCTGCAATTTGCTTGCAGTCGAAGTTGATGCCATCAATTGTTTCTAGGGTTTCAACAAACAATAGATAACCAGTGTTCGCTAGGTAGATGAACTTCTCATTATCATCAAAGAATTGTCATCAGTTTGATCTACAGTAGCTTTGAATCTATTGTAAAAATCTTTAGCTCAAACTCTTCTTTGTAAGATCTCCTTTCTTCAAAATTACAATGTAACAATGAAATTTGTTTCTATGTATTTATAGGTTTTTTGATATTCTTGCTCAAATTTTGATGCATTAAATGCGTGACCTAACTTTTGGTATGAAATGACTGTCAACTCGATAATGTCTAAAATATCTTTTGCTCGGTTAACATAGAATTTCTATATCAGTTTTCTCTATTGTCGGTTAACCTTGTATAGTGATTACCGATGGGTAACCAACTCACATTTCTTCTCTTACCAACTATATAACATTTGTCAAATTATAACACAAAAACCATGGTGCATCTTTATTCATGCAGATTTGGTATTTGTACATCATATATAAGGAACTGTATGTAAAATGTAATTTATTTAAAATGTCAGTTCCATACATACCTTGTCATCTTAAGTGGAGTAACTGATGTCACCCAATCCAGTGGATGAGGTTTCACCAATAGTGTTATTTGACTTAGCATTCTCATTAGATGCCTTCTTCCACATTGTGTTCCTTAACTTTGTAATATCTACAATGTTATATCCACTCTCAAATATATGGTTTTCATCAGGTTCTCAGTCTCTATAGTTCTTGCTTACATGACTGACCTTCTGATAGTGCATACATGCCATTTCTGCATTTGTCTAGTTTCTTGATTGTCCAATCTAACTCTTTCTGTAACAATTTATTGCAATATGTCCATACTGAACACATGTAGTATAATTAGTCTATGTATTATAATCTCAAACATATGAGTTACCTTGTCTCTTTGGTTGATATGGCTTTCATTGTAGTTTCTCTTTAGGTGTCCAGACTTGTTTCATTTTCACCTTCGAGTCCCTTGTAGTGTGTCCATACTTATTACAAGTATAGCATATTTTCTCCTCAGTAGTATTATTAGCAATGTCATTCTTCTTTTCTCGGCATTCATAAGCTGGATGTCCAAACTTACCACAATAATAACAATATCCATTGAATTTAGGAATGACAGGAGGTTTACCTTGTGCTTTTCTTCTACACACATTAGATGTATGTCCTATTTTTCCACAATGGTAACATGTCATCCCTTTAGGTTTCTAAGCTTGATTGTTGTTGACTTTTTCATCTTGTTGTGATGATTCTCCTTCACCGGTGTAGCCTATATCGGCTCTCATTTCGAATCTCCTCTGATTAATCAGGAAATCATCAATCTTTTTAGACTTGTCCTCATCTATCTTCATCATTTCATTGTGTTTCTTTTGTGTCTTTATTTCATTTCTCAAATTTTCATTATCTTCTCTGAGTATTGCAACATCTTCAAGTCTTCTTGATAATTCTCCATTTACTCGGTTCATTTCTTGATTAACTGTCATCATCTTATTTGATACTTGGAAGTGATGATCAATGAATCTCTATATTTCACTTTCTTTTTCTTGAAGTTGTTCAGTCATCAATCTTCAGTCTTCAATAGACAGATTACGATCTTGTTGAGCTTGTCTAGCATTGTTCATGATTTCCACCATTCTCACCATTTGAGATTCATGACCAATTTGAAGTGCTTTTACTTGCTCAGATAGATGCTGATTCTTTTTAGATAATTCAGAGATTATGCTTCCGGATCCATTAGAGATGCTTCTAGAGCTTGATCGAATATGATCAAATATTTCCTCAATAGGTTCTTCATGATAACTTATTTCATTCAGCTGAATTGCAATGTTCTTTCTTTCAACCAGTAATTTATTTAGTTCTTCCTTGGCTTGTTTATACTGTTCCATAAACATCTGCATTTGTATCTTCTAATTCTCAATAGTCTTGTCAAGCTTCTATCTCTCCATGACTTAGATCTTTTCCCTTTAGTGGTTAGAGTATTCAACAAGAGAACTGAGCTCTGATACCAATTGTTGGAATTAGGAGAGATAGGTATTGAGAGGGGAGGGGTGAATCAGTGCCTTCAAAACTTTACTTATAAAACCTTTCTAAACAATAATTGAATATTGTGATAACCGATCAAAATAACTTGAATCTAATTGCATAAATCAATCATCTAGTTAACTTAAGAAAGTAAACGACATGAAATCAATATGACAATCACATAACACAAGTATTTTGGTAATGTAGAAACCCTTGTTAGAAGGTAAAAATTGCGGTGGGGATGACACCCACAAATTCTTCACTATTACAGATAGAAAAGGTTTGCATGTTAAGGCTACAAGTTTTGATCAGTTCTGGTGATCTTACCCTATTAGGAGTAACATATTATATCAGCTAGATCTACCTAGTTATAGGATTTAACAACACTAAACGAAGTGTGTACTTGGTTAAGAGATTTATACAAAGACTGTTAAGTCTACTCTATTTAGAGATTTATCAAAAAACTCTATCACAATTGTCAGAAAGTAATAGGCAAGTATCTACTAGTTGAAAACTCAATTGTCTAAAATAGATCTATAAGTGCTTATCAAAATATTACCTTATCTGTGATGGTTCTCTGCTCTATTCTTCTCGGTAGCCTTGTCTGATTCTGCTCAATCTGATATCCTTTGTACTCTGTTCTGCTCAGTAAACTAATTGTCTTGAAGATAGGAAAATTCTTCAAGTGCTCTGTGATTCATATATATTAGTTCAACAACCTCAAAAAAAATGGTGCAAACAAACAAAATATATAGTGTTCTATTTTTCTGCCTTAGCAAAAATTAGGTTACAAAAAATAATCATAACCCTAAGATCTACGGTGCAAAATAACCTAGGTCAACTAATACAAATAAGATAATCATTGCAGTTAATGAATATATTTTAAAATGAATGATCCTCAATCTCGGTAAACCATTTTACGATCTGTTATAACCATTTGCATAGAATAATGTGCCATTTCTGATTACTATGCCATTTTCTGTCACCATCTGTAAACACTGTATAATCTGCTCAGTGTATACTGTGATGCTCAGTGTTTACTGACCATCGGTGTTAGTGTCACTTGTGCTCAGTTAACTGGGTGATGCTTGGTGTAACAAGCTTTACTGACTGCTCTATCTTACTTCTAGTTACCGATTGTCTCAATATAAGTAACCGACCGACCTGTTTACTATCCTTTGATACTAATGACAACCTTAAATGCTCAATAGAGATTAACAATCCTCCACAGTAAAATATTTTTTCTTCAAATTATACATCTTATTAAACAAGTGAAGCTCATAGTTGGCAGGTATGAACTTAGCTTTCAATTTATTCACCATCAACCTCCACCAATTGATATTAATTTCACCTTCATCTTCTCTATCTCTTTGTAATTCTTTCCACCAATGAGAAGCATGTCCTTTCAACTTATTATTTGCTAATATTACTCTAAGAGGATCTTCAATTTCTTCAACCTCAAATAAGTCTTCTAATTCACCAATCCAATCAATCAAGTCCTTGGGTCTCAAAGTACCAGAGAAATTAGAAACTTCCATTCAGTAACTAGTACTTAACTGAGCTCTCGATCTATGCAACCAACCAGTTCTATCTTCACCAGATCCATCTCTTTGATCATCTCCACTAGATCCAGGAGCTTTAAAGTCTTCAGTAGCTTCCTCATAACCATCTTTAGTACCAAGATTCCTCGACATACCATCAATAGCTCTCATGACCTCTGTGTTAGGAATAGTCCCAAGAGATAACTAAGAGGGGGGGTGAATCAGTTATCTGCAAGATTCAATTCTTTATCCAATTAAGTATACTTAAACATAAAGCATAAATAAAAAGAAAGAACACATGAACACAACACCAATATTTTGGTTATGGGGAAACCCAAATAGGTAAAAACCCCAGTGGGACTTGATACCCATGAATATTTTGTACTAGTGTATAATGATCCTTGTTAGAAGATCCTTTACCCTGTTAGGAGTAGCTTTACAATATATTAAGTTTAGTAGAATTGGTCAAGGGTTGGACCCTATTAGGATTCTTTTACAGTTGTCCCTATTAGGGGAGAGGACACACTGTTCGAGAGCTCACTGCTCAAATGGGCGAAGGCTACAACCTTCTGAATAACAGATACACACTATATTTGGATCATGGTGAACTACACTTTGACCTATTGTCTAGATCAGTTCCAATGAATAGCACAAGTACTTTACTTGGTCACATAGACCTTTTTTTGATGGCTCAACACTTCGCACACTCTGCTTAATCAACCATGAACCACACTTCAGTAATCACAAATGACTGCCTATAAATATCTTTCCTCTCAAATGATATAATCAAGTCAACCTATTAGAACCACCTTGAAATCATATTAGAGAAACCATAACAAACTCCAATAAACATTTTTTCATCTCTACTATGCACGCAACACATTCTGGAACCTGTCTAATAAAAATAATTGTAGACACACGCTACACACTGTCGGCTCTACCAAAACAACTGGAACTTTCTCTGTAGCCTGAATTAACTTACACACTTTTAACCAAGCATCAATAACACTTCTCCAAGCTTAAATCCTAGGGTGCATACCCTCAAGATACGTGCAACTCAAGAACCAATAAAATCTCTATCGACTCTTCTGAATAAATGCAAGAAACTACTACTGGCGAATAACGACTGCATAACTTCACTTGCGTTCATCATCAGACTATGTGTCCATAACTAAAACATCACTAACATGTATTCAACATATATCTAAGTAGGCAAGGCTCCATGATAATTTTATGAACAACCATACACAGAACGTTGTCTATTACTCTGTCAAGAACACTGCTGACACTAGCTGCTAGATAACTATCTGTACTAACAGTTAACTTCTGTGCCCATGATATCATGTTGATATCATGTCCATGCTACATATACTAAAAGCTTACTACATAAGACTTCCATGCATGCTACTTTCCATATGTTTTCATCAATGACAAACATACAGTTAGTACTGGCCTACTGGCAAATCTCCAACACTCTACGATCATGTCATTCTTCATCAATTCCATCTTAGTTCTAAAAATAACTTTAACCTTCTCAGTAATCTTCAATTCCATAGCATCATAGAGATCTGCAATCTCTCTAGGGTCCAATATTCTTGGCGGTATCCTTCAAGATCTTCGAAAACCCAAAGCAATAAATCACCAACCAAGGTCCTGGTACAAACAACCTCAACTCAGAGATCAGTTTACACACTCAAGAACTTCAAGCTCTGATACTACCTAACATAGGACAAATAAGGAGGATCCAATTAAGGACTGCCCAACCTTGAAGCCAAACACCAATAATGCAAAATAATACAACAAGATAATGTTTCAACATAATTTTCATTAACATGGTTGACTGTAAGGCCTTCCAGGCCTTCCAGGTTAGGGCCAAATACAATCACAAAGTATTTATGTAATCTTCTCAGCTAGTTCAGCTCTAAAACAAATCAACAACTGATGGAAACCATAAGATAGATCTAAACTTGAGCTTGCAAGCCTCCAAGCAATCTCCTTGTCTCTAAGCATGCAAACTACTAGCTCTTCTATTACAATTATCAGATAAACAATCTAATCTTCAAGATCTTGCATGATCCAAATGCTATCATTCTATCTACTCACTAACTTTATTGACTTCCCCCTAAACATCTACCCAAACACTCCTTAAATATATTTCATCAACCACAAGTCAGTTGGAAGAAATAATTAACTCCTAAGCTAAGTCGGCTTCTATTACAAACAAATATTAAATTTAACAAAAGTTGGCTCTCAAATATCCTTACAAACATTTAATTGTCCATGTCGGCCTCTAGATCTACATAGGAGAATACAAAAAAGATACCAACAATAAATGCACCAAGTTGGCCAACCAAATCTCCATGAACTCCAGTCGGTGAACCAGAACTACCGAGCACCAGAGCAACAACCGAGCACCAATGAAACAACCGAGCTTGCCAAGCTCACCAAGAAACATAGGCATCGCTAAGCAAGCACATCGACCAAGCACCATAGGCATCACTGATTAAAAGTTCCACTAAGTGCCAGAGGTTTCACTGAGTTCCTTCAACGATCAAGCTTCCTTCAATAACTGAGACCTTCGATTATAGATGCAATCGAGTAACATAGAACCAATTCAACACACCACCATGCATATTTGCTGAGTACCCTAGAATGCCCCTGCATCAATTATAGTGTTTGGTATTTGGAAAAAAATATATATATAAATATGTATATATATTAATATATGGGTGCAGACATACATTTATATGCATATATATAAATTATATGTGATTATATTGCATGATTGTGGATATTGTTTATGATATATTAAGGTAAAGTATAGTATTGTTAACAATTAAATATTATATAATGAGAGGTATAATATTCTTTATTACTAATTATTAATAATATGGATAGATTTTTTACTCCTAAAATTCATTTAGTGTTTTCATTAGTGAAGAAAAAACCACGACGGTATGAGTGAAAAAGTCAATTGATGAAAGGAAAGTCAATCAGAAAGATAAGGCATAACAATTTTGAGCACAAAACAATGCATATACCCAATAGTGTATACCATGAATAATGGACACTGAACAAATGAACTTAACCAAGCACAATGGCTACCAAATAGGAAGAATAATGAGAGAGTATGTTAATCGAGAAAGGGAATTACCAAGAAGGAATAACATGTTAACTGAGAAGATCAAGAAAGACTACCAAGTGATACAACATGAATATAAAAGTTTGATCAAATTCTACTGAGCAAGAAAATAGTTTACGAAGATCAAGGTAAATATTAGATAAGATTTATTGGGAATAAAACATGATTGTTAATGATCCTAATGCATGGGTTGAACCAATGAGAATAATGTAGATATTTCATGGAAAGAGGAAATAAATATGGATCATTGATCTATTTGAATGAGATTTCTAGAAGGATCTAAACCCTAATTAGGTCAAGTAATTAGGAAGCTACATATTTACTATATGAGGATGAATAAAGAAGGAGATAGAGAGAGAGAGGATATAGAGAAGTAGAGAAATTGGAACAGAGACAAAGCAAATAAGCCTACTGAGTAGAGGAAGTGAAAGATTTTGGTGAAATCAGTGAGAGGAAGGTAATACTACTGCAAAGAGCATAAAGGATCTGATTTACCATACAGGTAGATGTATTATTATAGATCAATTATTAGTGGAATACATTTTTTTTTTTAATTCTCATATCCCACATATAGGGAATTCTTTTACAATATTTTTATTGTAAATCTCTTAATAGAGTGCACACATTATGAGTGTTGCAAAATCATTTAACTAGGTATATTTTAGAAGGTCTTATTTTGTATTACTCCCAACAATTTAAATCACTAGAAGTAATATTTTGTATGCTCTAACTGAGCAACCTTTATAATACAGTAGTGAAGGATTACATGTGTCATCCCCACCATAGTTTTCCCCTCTAACCAAGGGTTTTGGCGTAACCAAAATCATGTGTTTATGTGTGATCGATGAATGAGTTTACTTTACTTTATTTACATTCATCAAATAGTTTGTTAAGTTTTATTCATGCAATGATAAAGGGGATAAAACAATTATTGAAGGTTAAACATTTTATAAGGTTCTGATTCAGCCCCCCTCAACACCTTAACTTTCCAACAAGGTTATATGTATATTACTTATATCTTATATGCCACATATTATGGTAATAATAAATATGTTTATGAATTATTATAAAAGTATTTATTATAGATATATTTGTGTAATATATAGTTGTGATTTTATAATTATATTGAGTTATTTAATTATGCCCTTTACTTAAGAGTTAGTTGGGGGTTGGTGGCCTTTCAAAAATATATTTATACGGATTCTCTTTTTTATTTTGAGTGGGGATTGGCTGAAACCTTGAGGAGATATCAGTTTTACTTTTCATGGAGATTTTTGGATAGAAACTTATGATACGTGAGTGAGATTTTATGAGCACAATTCTTTAAGATTTAACATGTTTCATTTCTTTTGGGGAGAGAGGAATTTATGATATTTTCAATGGTTGAGAGAGGGATTTTTTGTTTTGGTTTTGGCTCCTTTCATGGAGAGTTATAAAGGTGGAGAGGTTTCGAATGGTGCATCTCAAGTTTGGATTTGTCTGATTAAATATGGATTGAATTTATTGATTGAATTATTTATCTGTTTAAATATGGATC
Source organism: Chamaecyparis obtusa (assembly GCA_027943335.1). Lineage (NCBI taxonomy): Eukaryota > Viridiplantae > Streptophyta > Pinopsida > Cupressales > Cupressaceae > Chamaecyparis > Chamaecyparis obtusa. The sequence goes on along the minus strand of BSBK01011581.1, from coordinate 1,106,708 downwards.
TATTTATATGTCTTCATAATGTATGATATTAGTAATTTTCACTCCTAGAGTTATTTAATAGTATTGAGTTCCATTTTGTGAAAATTGTCATGTGTTTTCCTAGGATTTTTAGCAACCAACTTTTGGAGATATATTATTTTAATAATATAAATTAAATCTAGGGTTTTTCTTGGTTGATGTTATAGAAGGGAAATTAAGAGATCAAAAATAAAAATATTTCATATTTCCTTATGTTATGAATGAATGCTGAAGCCTTTGGCAGTCATTCTGTAGCAGTGGTTGTTGCATTCATGACTATGATTGTCATTGATGTCAACACAGTGATATTCTAGAGTTTAGCAAAAAAGTAGGCATAGTTTTGTTTTGTGCACATGTTATATTGTAGATTGAGTTATGTGTAGTTGATGGTATGTTCTTTGTTGTGTTATTAGCCTATGGTTAAAAGCAAAAAAAGAAATTCATTTATTCATGAAAGTTATAAGCATTTTGGTGGAAGTAGTATTCTGGCAGTATTCCTGTGTAGCGGTTTTTGGTAATCAGAGGATATCTCCTAATCGGGATGAAATCTGATTCTGCGTAGTTAAAGGGAAGTTTGAGACTCATTTTTGGTGATGTGGTTCAGAGTGCAAAATTTGAGGTCACATGAATGGAAAGTTATTATATCTGGAAGCCAATAGTTTTATGTAATTTTGATGTAGCGTGTTGAAATTATTATTTTGTATTTACATGTAGACTCATTTGTAATTATTTGAGTGTGGTATAAAGGAAGGAATTTTTTCCTTGTTATTTGTGGATTGTAATAGTTTTAATATGAAGTTGTGAATGTTGTGATGCGAATGTATGCATGAAGTGAAGAAAAGAGCTAATTCAGTCATGAAGGAAGACTTGCGAAGTACAGAGATCTGGATTTGTGATCTTCTGTAGAAGAGAGTGTGGTTTTGGCATAGTGTGAAGGAGGTAACATATTTCTATTCAATAATCCTAAGATCTGTTGGACAGTGAGTTCAGAGATCTTTCCTTGAAGCTATTTGGGCAGTGGGTCCTTCTGTCTTCCATAACTCCTAATAGGGTTAGAATCTTTTAACAGGGATTCAAAATCTCCTAATAGAGATTCATATGTACTAAATGTATTTCATAAGACTCCTAAGAGGGTCCATCCTCTAACAAGAAACTTTCATATTAGTGCATCATTTTGTGGGCATCATTCCCACCGGGGTTTACACTTTGATCAAGAGGTTCCCTAGTTAACATATCTTGTGTTATTGTATCATTATGTGTGATTATCTTTCTATGGTTGGTTACTACATTAATTATATGGTAAAAACTTGTTCAAGTTGATATTGAAGTTAATGTTGATAAATGGTTTAATTATTAGCTAACTGATTCACCCCCCCCTCTCAGTTATCTTGGTGGTCTCTACTTTCTAACAATTGGTATTAGAACGGTAGGTCCTTGAAAGTGAAGTTTAACAACTTAAGGAGATCTATGGTGAATTTTAGGAAAGAAAGCCCAAAGTTTGATGGAGTAAATTTTGACAGCTGGAAAGAAAAGATGAAGACACATCTCTTGTGTTTAGGACTAGGTTATTGGTTGATTACAAAGAATGAAAGGACTATAATTGAAGAAGACAATCTTGAAACAAGTTCTGAAGATGAGGTAGATCTATTTATGTGTAACATACTTGCAAGAGAAGCACTTTTATCAGCACTTTTAGAGAATGAATACAGTCAGGTAAAAGGTTTAATTAAATCTCATGATATTTGGAAAGCTTTACATTCTACTTTTGAAGGTGATGAACATGCAAAGAAAGATAGGTTACATAATTGGATTTGTGCATTTGAAGACATAAGAATTGATGAAGGGTGCTCCCCTTAATACCACAAACACATAACAGAAATAGAGAAACAACAACAATATGCAAGAACAGAAAATTGGCTTCTTATTATCTCCACAAATGTGGAATTACAAACTTTCAGAATTACAATATGCAAAGCCACATGGGCATTCCCTTACAATATTCTATAGGACAAAGCCTCGAACTATTACCCAGATCTACTACTCAGAACTATTCTGGACTGACTAAGACAATAATACAGCCTTCCTTATATAGGCAATTGTCCACCGCCTGGGAAGGTTCCAGAATTTTAGCCAATAAGGCCGACCAAACTTAGAATTATTTTATTTTACATTTTATTACATCATAGTCGGCTCAAGATAACCTTTGAAACCCGAACAGAAATTTTGAAGAAAATTATTTTTCGCCATTTCGGGTGGCCCAACTTTCGAAGACCATAAGTCATCACCAGTTGACCTGATCGGCTATTATAACCCCATTTCGGAAACGCCACAAAGCGCACTACAGGCTTGACCGGTGTAAGCGCTCATCACCCAAATTTTTGACCTCATCCGGGGCCTCTAAAGCCTTCAAAACTGAGTTCAAAGTTTCTGTACCCTGCTGCCAATACCGAAAATCTTCAATATCTTCCAATATACACTTGATCTGGCAATGAAACTTTACTGGCAGACTTATATGACCAAAATCAACCTCCAAGAAAGAAATCAGATCATTCTGAGCACATACAAAAATTACCAAAAATAGTAACTTTCCATAAATAGCAGCTCTGCACAAAATAGCCCTTATTGAATACAAAAATAGAAATATTTTTGGGTGATGCAAGATTGCTCTTACACCCAGGATGCTCCTGCATCAGACACCCGGGGTAATTTGAGAAGTGACCCTGTCACGACTCAGGTGTGCAGAGGAAAACCAAGACGGCTAACCTCCTCCTTTGTCAACCATGATGAATCTTCAACAGGTCATCCTTTCCACTTGACCAGATATTCTTCATATGTCCTGTTCCTTGTGCTTCTGCCAACACGACTGTCCAGTATATCTTCGATCTCCTTAGTGTCTGAACTAGTTGCTGGAATACTCCACTGTGCTGCTGTGATCTCATTTTCAACACCTCCTTCATGGTACTCTGTCAGATCTGAAATGTTAAACACTGGTGAAATATTTAGCTCAGTAGGCAATTCTACCTCATATGCGTTTCCTGAATCATGTTTCTTCAGTATCCTGCATGGTCCAAACTTCTTCATTTTCAGCTTGTTATATGTACCAACTGGAAACCGCTCCTTCCGCAAATGAACCATGACTTCGTCACCAACTTGAAATTCTTTATACCTCCTTTTCTCATCTGCCTTAGCCTTATACTATGCATTCATCTTAGTAATATGCTTCCTCACCTCTTCATGGATGTTCTTGAAGTGTTCTGCAAAATCCTCAGCTTCAGCACTACTTATTTCTCCTTTATCTATCTTCCTCAATTCAGATGCATTTCTTGGACTACTTCCATATACAATCTGGAATGGTGATTTACTAGTGCTCCTGTTGATAGAATTATTGTATACAAATTCTGCCTGTGGTAAAATCAAATCCCATCCTGTTGGCTTATCTCCAACCAAACATCTCAGCAAATTTCCCAAACTTCTATTCACCACCTTTGTCTGTCCATCAGTCTGTGGATGATGTGATGAACTAAACTTCAAATCTATCTTCAACTTCTTCCACAATGTACGCCAGAAATATCCAACAAACTTAGTATCCCGATTTGAAACTATGGTCTTTGGCAAACCATGAAGTCTCACTACTTCTCTGAAAAACAATTCTGCTACATGAACAGCATCATTAGTCTTCTTGCAGGGAATAAAATGTGCCATCTTTGAAAATCTATCAACTACCACAAAAATTGAATCATGTCCCCGCTGAGTCCTTGATAAACCAAGAACAAAGTCCATGCTGATAGCCTCCCAAGGCTTATCTGGTACAGATAATGGCTGATACAACCCTGTATTCTGCTTCACTCCTTTCGCCATCTGACATACTCGGCAACTCTGTACAAACTTCTTCACATCTTGCTGCAATTGTGGCCAATAATAATTCTCACTAACCAAACCAAGGGTTTTGTCACGACCAAAATGTCCAGCCAATCCTCCGCTATGCTTCTCCTTGATGAGATTCTCCCTCATAGAACTTCGTGGAATGCACAACTGACTCCCTCTGAATAGCATATCATCCTGGATGATGAAATCCAACCATTTCGTCCTGTCTAGAGTAACAGGTTCTGTACAAGCTTTCCAAGCTTCACCAAAATCGGGATCCTCTGGATACAAATTCTTGACTTCCTTGAACCCAACCACTTCAATCTACATTTCTGTCAGCAATAGTTGCCTTCTGCTAAGAGCATCTGCAACCCTATTAGACTTTCCACTCCTGTGTTTCAAAACAAATGTATAACTCTGCAAAAACTCAACCCATTTCAAATGCCTTTGATTCAATTTTCCTTGACTATTCAAATATTGCAAAGCTTGATGATCAGTATACAAAACAAACTCCTTAGGAAGTAGATAATGTCTCCACTTCTTTAATGCCTGAACTATAGCATAAAATTCTTGATCATAAATAGAATATTTCCTCTTGGCATCATTTAACTTCTCACTGAAATAAGCAACAGGTTTACCTTCTTGGCTCATAACAGCTCCTATTGCAGTACCACTAGCATCACAATCTACTTGAAACACCTTATTAAAATCTGGAAGTGCTAAAACAGGTTGTTCTGTAACTTTTTGTTTCAACAATTGAAAACTCTTTTCTGCCCCATTAGTCCACTTAAACTCTTTTCTATCCCCTCTCATTGTTTCAATCAAGGGTCCACAAATACTGCTAAAGTTTCTGATAAACTTTCTGTAAAAGCTAGCTAGACCATGAAAAGATCTTACCTCAATAGCATTCCTTGGAGTAGGCCATTCAAGGATAGTCTGTACCTTCTCTGGGTCCATTTTTAGACCTTCTGCTGAGACTACAAATCCCAAATACACTAACTCTTTCTTCACAAAACTGCACTTCTTCAAGTTAATCAACAATTTCTCATCTCTCAACTTCTCAAACACCATACGAATATGCATCATATGTTCCTCCAATGTCTTGCTAAAAATCAAAATATCATCTAGGTAAACAATGACAAACTTACCTAGAAATTCTTTCAGAACCTCATTCATGAGCCGCATGAAAGTGCTCGGTGCATTGGTTAGCCCAAAAGGCATGACTAACCACTCATATAGTCCTTCCTTTGTCTTGAAGGCAGTCTTCCATTCATCTCCTTCTCTGATCCGAATCTGATGATATCCACTTTTCAGATCTATCTTTGAAAAATACACAGCTCCACTCAAACAGTCCATAATATCATCCATTCGTGGCAATGGAAACCTGTACTTGATTGTGATCTTGTTTATTTCCCTAGAATCTATACACATCCTCCACTCTCCATTCTTCTTTGGTGCTAATACCGCTGGTACAGCACAGGGACTTAGACTCTCACGGATCAATCCTTTGTGTAACAACTCATGTACTTGTCTGTTCAACTCCTCACTTTCTGCAGGTGTTATTCTGTGTGCTGCCTTATTCGGCAAAATCACTCCTGGGATCAAGTCCATCTGATGACTGATCTTTTTGACTGGTGGTAATCCATCAGGCACGTTATCGGATACAATCTCCTGAAACTCATTCAACAAATCTACAACTTCTACAGGAACATCTTCTACTTCCTCTTTACCAGCTTTTGGAATTAAAGAAAAACATACATGCTCATGCCTCATACCATCTAGGAAATTTCTTCCATCAACAAAAGTTATCCTTGCATTACCACATGCCTTTTCTTCAGTCTCCTTCAATGGTTTTAGCTTATGTCGCACTCCATCCTTTGTCAGGGAATAGGTATTCGCACGACCATCATGTACAGCACATCTGTCAAACTGCCATGGTCTACCCAACAACATATGACATGCATCCATAGATATGATATCACACAATACCTCATCTTGGTATCCGCCAATCTTGAACTTCACCAGGCATTGTTCATTGACCATGACCTTGTGGTCATCCTGTACCCAGGCAATCTGATATGGATGTGGGTGTTTCTATCTCTTGAGCTTCAACTTTGTCACCATCTCTTTTGACACCAAATTGTCAATGCTTCCACTATCAATAATCACATCACAACATTTACCTTCACACTTGCACCTGGTGCGAGACAGGCTCCTCCTTTGCTCAAGTTCATTCTCACCACTCAACAGGACTCTTCTGTTAATCAACGTTTCTCCTCTTTCAGCATCTTCAGAATTTGATGATCTGGCATTTTCATCTACATGTGTAACTCTGGCCTGGCCTTCATTTCTCCTGTCTATTCTGCCTTGGCACTGAGGACATTCAAATGCCCTATGACCTTCTTCTCCACAGTGAAAACATGTTCCACGGAAGCCACCTCTTCCAGATCCTTGTCCTCTTCCTCTTCCTCTCTGATCTCTATTATTCTGATCCTGGAAGCAATTGGAATTATTTCCTCGCTGATTCTAACTACTACTGGCCTCATCCTTCTTTTTTGAATCCTCATTTTGGCCACCATATGACCGTCCACCAGATCATCCACCGCGACCCCTTCCGTTTTGTCTGCTTTCGAACTTCTTGTTCAGCTTTTCCTCTACTTTTAGGGCAAATTGGTATGCCTCCTCAATGTTGTTCATTCAAACCAGATTCAAATCCTCCTGAATGCTTGGCCTTAACCCATTAAGGTATTGGGCAACTTTCTCCTTATCAGCTTCTGCATGGCCTGTTCTGATGAGAAGTCGATAGAACTCCTCTGTATACTCCTGAACAGATCTTCCTGCTTGCTTCAAACTCTGCATTTTTTTCAGTAGGTCAAGCTCATAATCAACAGGAATGAACTGTCACTTTAATTTATCCACCATCCGATCCCATCTCGTGATTTTCTCCTTTCCCCTTCTATTTCGCTCCAACTGAATCTCTTGCCACCATATCTTCGCATGACCTTTCAGTCTGGCCTTCACAAATTTGACCCTATCAGGATCCTCAACATCTTCATACTCAAAATATTCTTCACATTCATTGATCCAGTCGATCAATTCCTCTGGGTTAAGATTTCCAGAAAATGTAGGAACCTCAATCTTAGGTCTTTTCCCAATCTTGGAAATAGCCTGAAAAAGTCTTTCTTCCTCCTGGTTCACAATTTCAACTTCTCCTTCTTGATATTCTTCTTCGGCTTCATCCTCGCTTTCGTCTCTGACATTAAGATTCATTCCTCTGCGAATCTCTTCTTGCAATGCTCGCACTTGTCTCTGCAGCTCTCTAACCTCAGGTGTCACAGCACCAGCTCTTCCGCCATGTTCTCTTCGTGGAGGCATTTTCGCGATGCGCGCTGAAACCCTAGCCACGGTCCTGGTGCAAACTGCCTCATAGTCGGCGATCTGTTTACACACTCAAGAACTCCTGCTCTGATACCACTTGATGAAGGGTGCTCCCCTTAATACCACAAACACATAACAGAAATAGAGAAACAACAACAATATGCAAGAACAGAAAATTGGCTTCTTATTATCTCCACAAATGTGGAATTACAAACTTTCAGAATTACAATATGCAAAGCCACATGGGCATTCCCTTACAATATTCTGTAGGACAAAGCCTCGAACTTTTACCCAGATCTACTACTCAGAACTATTCTGGACTGACTAAGACAATAATACAGCCTTCCTTATATAGACAATTTTCCACCGCCTGGGAAGGTTCCAGAATTTTAGCCAATAAGGCCGACCAAACTTAGAATTATTTTATTTTACATTTTATTACATCATAGTCGGCTCAAGATAACCTTTGAAACCCGAACAAAAATTTTGAAGAAAATTATTTTTTGCCATTTCGGGTGGCCCAACTTTCGAAGACCATAAGTCATCACCAGTTGACCCGATCGGCTATTATAACCCCATTTCGGAAATGCCACGAAGCGCACTACAGGCTTGACCAATGTAAGCGCTCGTCACCCAAATTTTTGACCTCATCCAGGGCCTCTAAAGCCTTCAAAACTGAGTTCAAAGTTTCTGTACCCTGCTGCCAATACCAAAAATCTTCAATATCTTCCAATATACACTTGATCTGGCAATGAAACTTTACTGGCAGACTTATATGACCAAAATCAACCTCCAAGAAAGAAATCAGATCATTCGGAGCACATACAAAAATTACCAAAAATAGTAACTTTCCATAAATAGCAGCTCTACACAAAATAGCCCTTATTGAATACAAAAACAGAAATATTTTTGGGTGATGCAAGATTGCTCTTACACCCAGGATGCTCCTGCATCAAGAATGATGGAAGATGAATCTGTTAGAAGTTATATTGGTAGGATGTCAAAAATTGTTGCAAGAATAAAGTCTTGTGGAGGTGAAAAGACAGAGAATGAAGTAATATGGAAGATTTTGTGAACATTGACACCAGTATTCAGGCAAACTACACAAATGATTAAACAAGTGATACCTTGTACACCAAAATTTTCAAGAGAGACTCTTCTTGGAAGATTGGAAGTAGCAGAGATGAATTTGAGATTATCAGGAGAACTACCTATAGTGGAGATAGCATTCGGTGCTCTTAGCATCAGACCTACTTTGTCTAGAAGTACAAGTGTGAATGGAGATTATGCTAGCAGTAGCAGATCCAAATCTGATGAAGATAAGAAGATTGAAGAAGGTATTGCCTTACTTGTGAAAAGAGAACCAGATGGTAAGAAAATCTTTAAATGTTGGACATGTCAATAATATGGTCATTTTGCATCTAAGTGTCCTAAGAGAGTTAAGAAGTATAGAAACAATTTTAAACCTAGAAGATCTAAAGAATGTTATTATGCAAATGATGAAGAAATTGAAGCAAGAATTGAAAGACATTTGAGTGACAGTGATAATGATAACTTTGATGACATAGGATTTGTAGCAATTAAGGAAGCAAATTTTGAATCTGATATTAAAGAAGAAAAAGCCTTAGTTTCCCAAGTTGAAAAGAAAGCTGATTGGATTATAGATAGTGGTTGTTCACATCATATGACTGGTGATAAAGGAAAATTCATAAAGTTTAATAATTATGATGGAGGAGTTGTTAGAGTTGGTAACAATGCACCTTGTTTGATTAAAGGTATAGGATCTATCACTCTTGATGGAAAGACTAATACTGATGATGTTTACTTTGTTGATGGATTGAAACATAATCTTTTGAGTGTTGGATAGTTAGTGGATAAGGGATATCAAGTTTGGTTTACTGAGAAAACTTGTGTGATTAAGGATAAAGATGGAAATCTAATTGGAACTGGATCTAGAACCAGAGGTAATGTATTTCAGTTGAACCCTACTGAGATGACATGCTTGATGACTAAGATTGATGACATTTGGTTATGGCATAGAAGGTTTTGTCATATAAACTTTGATAATATTGTGAAAGTAAGTTCTACACTTGTAGTAAGAGATTTACCTAAGATTATGAAGCCTACTAAAATGATTTGCAAGGAATGTGTGATGGCTAAGCAGAAAAAGAGTTCATTTCCTAGCAAGAAGTTCACATCTACAGAAAATTTGGAGATTGTTCATACAGACTTGAGCGGTCCTACTAGGACTAAAGGATTCTATGGAGAAAGGTATTTTATGATTCTTATTGATGATTTTACAAGAATGATGTGGATTGCATTTTTGTAAGAAAAATATGAAGCATTTGATAAGTTTAAGGTGATGAAGAATAAAGTTGAGAATGAATCAGGAATGAGGATTAAATGTTTGAGATCCGATAGAGGTGGAGAATTTACATCTAAAGAGTTTAACACTTTTTGTGAAGTAAATGGTATTAAGAGATAGTTATTAGCCCCTAGAACACCTGAACAAAATGGTATTGTAGAAAGAAGGAACATATCAGTGACTGAAGCGGCTAGAGCTATGTTATTTGAAGATGATTTGGCAAAGACATTTTGGAGAGAAGTAGTGAATACAATAGTATATAAAATGAATAAAGTACAAATCAGAGCAGACACAGACAAGACACCTTATGAATTGTGGTTTGGACATGCATCCTCAGTTAAGTATTTTAGAATTTTTGGAAGCAAATGTTATAATAAGAGAGATGATGATATAGGAAAGTTTGATCCTAGAAGTGATGAAGGAATTTTTCTTGGATATTCTTTGAAAAGAAAAGCATATAGATGTTACAATAAGAGAACTAAAACTATTGTTGAACGTCCAAATGTAAAAGTTGATGAGAAGTTTAAAATTCAAGAAAGAATGCTTGATTATGAATCTAATGAAGGAACTAACCCTCAGCCTAACATTCAAACTATTGAACAATTTTTTGAGACTGACAGTGAATTGTTGAATGAAAGTCATGCTGAAGAAAATAAAGAAGAATCTAGAGAAGAATCTACTATTGAAGAAAGATCAGTGACTATGACACCTAACAGGTATATTTCAAGACATCATCCTATTGAGCAAGTTATTGGAAGTTTGGACAGAGGAGTTATGACTAGAAAGAAGGTACATTTATGTTTGATTTCTCAAATTGAACCTAAGTCTACTAATGAAGCTTGTGAAGATGAACATTGGATTAAAGCTATGAAAGAAGAATTAGATCAGATTGAAAAGAACAAGACATGGGAATTAGAACCTAGACCTAAAGACAAAAATGTGATTGGAACTTAATGGGTATTCAGGAGCAAGATGAATGAACAAGGAGAAGTAATTAGAAACAAAGCAAGATTGGTATGTAAGGGATACTCACAACAAGAAGGAATTGAATATGAAGAGACTTTTTCCCCTATGGCAAGACTTGAAGCAGTAAGAATATTTTTGGCTTATGCAGCATTTAAGAAATTCAAAGTGTATCAGATGGATGTGAAGTGAGCATTTTTGAATGGTGAATTAGAAGAAGAAGTCTACATTGAGTAGCCTAAAGGTTTTCCTTTGACTCAAGAAGGAGACATGGTATGTAAACTAAAGAAAGCATTGTATGGACTAAAGCAAGCACCTAGAACTTGGTATGCTAGATTAGATAAATATTTGTTAAAATTGGCATTTACAAAAGGAACAACTGATAGTAACTTATACACAAAAGAAATTGAGAATGGATTGTTAGTTTTGGTTATTTTTGTTGATGACATTATTTTTGGAGGAGAAGATGAAGCTAGTGACAAATTTGCTGATGCAATGAAGATAGAATTTGAAATGAGTATGATTGGAGAAATGAAATATTTTTTGGGATTACAAATAAAACAAAACAAAGATGGTATCTTTATAAGTCAGACAAAGTACTTGAATGATTTGTTGAAAAGATTTGGTATGAAGAATTGTAAACTAGTTGGAACACCTATGGTTACAGGACATAAACTATCTAGTAAAGATGAGACACCAAAAGTTGAGCAAAAGAAATACAGATCTATGATTGGTGGATTGCAGTATTTGACACACACTAGAGTAGATATACAACATTTAGTTGGAATGGTAGCAAGATTTCAAGCTAAACCTAGAGAGTCACATTATGTAGCAGTAAAAAGGATATTGAGATATCTTACAGGCACAATAGACTATGGACTGTGGTATGAAAATTCTGATGATTTTACCCTATGTGCATATATTGATGCTGATTGGGGAGGTAGTGTTGATGATAAGAAAAGCACCAGTGGTGGAACCTTTTTTCTTGGAGGAAGATTAGTTTCTTGGTTGAGCAAAAATAAAAATTATATGTCACAAAGTATAGCAGAAGCAGAATATGTAGCAGCAGCAAACAATTGTAATTAGATAATTTGGATGAAACAGATGTTGATGGACATTGGAATCAAGTTTGATGAGCCTATTATCATATATTGTGACAATACAAGTATAGTTAGTATGTCTAAGAATGTGGTTTTACATTCTAAAACAAAGCATACAGAGATCAAGTATCATGTTGTAAGAGAGAAAGTTGTAGAAAAAGAAGTCAGACTGGAGTACATAAGCACAAAGGAGTAGATAGCAGATATATTTACTAAGCCTTTGCCTAAGGATACATTTGAGTATCTAAGAGGTATGCTTGGGGTTATGCCCCAACCTACTTTTGAGTAATGATGCATTTGGTTGCATCCATCTAGTGGTTTATGGCCCTTTCTATTTTCTAGATTGGATGTTGGTACTTCCTCTATGGGGGAGTATGTGTATTTGAGATGAGTCATTGAGGACTCTTGTGAATGAATTTTTTGAATAGTGTCTTTTGACATTGAGCTATTGTTTGACATAGTGATATAATTTCTATCATTGATGTCAATGGGGGAGAGAATCATGAAAAAAATTGAGGAACTACATTTGTTGGAGATATTGAATAGGATAACGAAGCAATATTTGATTGATGATGAGCAACAGTGCAGTTGAGCAGTAGTGATTGGATTTTTGGAACATTGGATGTTTTTCATCTATGTTGCCATCAATGCCAATGGGGGAGATTGCTAGGAATGAATGCTAAAGCCTTTGGTAGTCATTTTGTAGTAGTGGTTGTTTCATTCATGACTATGATTGTCATTGATGTCAACATAGTGATATTCTAGAGTTTAGCAGAAAAGCAGGCACAGTTTTGTTTTGCACACATGTTATATTGTAGATTAAGTTATGCATAGTTGATGGTATGTTCTTTGTTTTGTTATTAGCCTATGGTTAAGAGCACAAAAATAAATTCATTTATTCATGAAAGTTATAAGCATTTTGGTGGAAGCAATATTTTGGCAGTATTCCTATGTAGCGATTTTTGGTAATCAGAGGATATCTCCTAACCGGGATGAAATCTAATTTTGTGCAGTTAAAGGGAAGTTTGAGACTCATTTTTTGTGATGTGTTTCATAGCGCAAACTTTGAGGTCTCACAATTGGAAAGTTATTGTATCTAGAAGCTGACAGTTTTATGTAATTTTGATGTAGCGCGTTGAAATTATTATTTTGTATTTACATGCTGACTCATTTGTAATTATTTGAGTGTGGTATAAAGGAAGGAATGTTTTCCTTGTTATGTGTGGATTGTAATAGATGTAATATGAAGTTTTGAAAGTTTTGATTCGAATATATGCATGAAGTGAAGAAAAGAGCTAATTTAGTGATGAAGGAAGACTTGCAAAGTACAAAGATCTAGATTTGTGATCTTCTATAGCAGAGAGTGTAGTTTTGGCATAGTGTGAAGGAGGTAACATATTCATGTTGAATAATCCTAAGATCTATTGGACAGTGAGTTCATAGATCTTGCCTTGAAGCTGTTTGGGCAGTGGGTCCTTCTGTCTTCCATAACTCCTAACAAGGCTAGAATCTTTTAACAGGGATTCAAAATCTCCAAACAAAGATTCATATGTACTGAATGTATTTCATAAGACTCCTAATAGGGTCCATCCTCTAACAAGGAACTTTCATATTAGTGCATAATTTTGTGGGCATCATACCCACCGGGGTTTACTCTTTGATCAAGAGGTTCCCTAGTTAACATATCTTGTGTTATTGTGTCATTGTGTATGATTATCTTTCTATGGTTGGTTACTGCATTAATTATATGGTTTAAAGTTGTTGAAGTTGATATTCAAGTTAATGTTGATAAATGGTTTAATTATTAGATAACTGATTCACCCCCCCCCCCCCCCCTCTTAGTTATCTTGGTGGTATGATATCAATACTTTTCACTCCTAGAGTTATTTAATAGTATTGAGTTCATTTTTGTGAAAATTGTCATGTGTTTTCCTAGGATTTTTAGCAACCAACTTTTGGAGATCTATTATTTTAATAATATAAATTAAGTCTAGGGTTTTTCTTGGTTGATGTTATAGAAGGGAAATTCAGAGATCAAAAATAAAAATATTTCATATTTCCTTATTCAGGTTGAATTAATTCCCTAAAATGTACATTTTGACAGACTATATCTATCCATTCCTGGTTCCATTTTGTCATTCGACTTCATCTGAATGGTACGAACTATAATAGCCATGTATAGTCATAAATCTGATATAAGATATAGGGGTATGTTTTAGATTTCATTTTCCATTATTTTGGTGCATTTTTATTATGTTTGGTGAAAGTTGAAACTATTTTAGTGAAGGCGGGTTTGAACCCTAACTAGGGTTTTATATTTTAGAACATAAGCCATAACTTTATTTCCCACCGTTGGAGCTTCATAAAAATTGGATATAAATTCCTTACTGACTTTTTGTTGGCTCTAACTAAATTGATTGTCTTAATAAACTTTTTGGTGGAAGTTATGAATTATTTTTCATTCATGACAATTCTTAGCATTTAACCATTGTTTGAAATACATGAATTTTAGAAGTTGTCAAGTGCTAGAGGTTGGTAGGTCACTAGAGGATTTTAGGATCTTTGTTTGATTCATTTGGATATTTATTAAACATAATATGGTTTTTTTTATCATGTATGGTGCATTTTAATGCCTCCTCATAAGTTTTGAGGGCTAGATTAGCGTTTAGGGTTGTTAGATGAACTAGGGACAATTAGAGGTTTCCTAAACCCAATAAACTAATGTTTGGATGTTACTAGAGGATTTTAGGATATTATTTTTATTCATTTGGACCTTTATTAAAATTACTATGTTTTTTTTAATCATGTATGGTGCATTTTGATGCCTCCTCATGATTTTTGAAGGCTAGATTATGGTTTAGGGTTGTCTGGTAAACTAGGAACAACTAGAGGTTTCCTAAACCCATTCAATTGTTGTTTGGATATTACCAAAGGACTTATGAATATTATTGTTGATTCATTTAGAACTTTATTATACTGAATATGCTTATGATATCATGTCAGTTCATTTTGATGCCTTCTTATGTGTTTTGAATCAATTTGGATGATAGATTATAGTTTAGGGTTGTTCAGTAGATTAGGGACAAATGGTGATCACTTAAACCTACTAAAATAGAAATATGATGTTATGATGGATTGTTTTATGACTTTATGTAAATATTTTATGCATTTATGATGTTGTATTTATAGGTAAAGAATCTACGTATGTTAGGTGAGTGGCTCAAAAAAGGTGTTGGGGCACAAAGTGGCCACTAGGAAGATCCCAATGGTCATTTTCTTAATCAAGTGAAAACATTAATAAAATTAACTAGGAAGGGAGGATAAGAACAGTGAACATGATAATTGTGGTTGGTCTACATATGCTAGTTGGAGTACTAGTGTTCATGAGTATGAGTTCTAGGGATGATCCCAGTGAGGGGGTACCAAGGTCTATGACCACTAGGAATGATCCCAATGAGAAAGGCTATGCAATGACACTCACCTAGCTTGTAATCTAGAGCTCCTTATTGATTTGCGATGTCATCAGTAGTCCAGTTTCACTTGTTATCTTTTTTGATTCATGTTGGTGTTTTGGGAAGGGTTTAAGCCACCCTAAGTATGTATTAGTTGTTACCTCTTGTCTGGGCCTTGGTTTCTATCTCCTAGCTTGAGGCATTGAGCCTATTGGTTCCACGTGGTTGGGTGGTTAATCTTTATTATATCGAGATGTTTTTCATGGTCTTTTAGATGATCCTTACACATGTTCCTTTCCAGATCTACAATTAAAAATTTCATATTGCATATTGTATCACATTGAGATGTAGTGATCTATATGTATTCATGTATTGTAAAGAGTCATATGCATGTGGCATAATGAGGGATATAATTATATTTTAATTAATGTATAAGAGAATGGGTAGTTCTAGGTGAACAAAAATGGGGAAAGATTATATTATGTATGGAATATTTTGTTAGCACTAAAAGGAAGTTGTCTATATTACTTGTTCATATTTTGCCTATTCTCTTATGAAGTTCATATATTAAGGAAATGAATATGTATTAATTATGTTGTAATGAAAGGTTCAAAGGTAATCATTGTGAAATGATGGATTAATAATTGATATTATAAATAATGAATAGTATGAATCAATGAAATAAGTTAGTATCTTGATTCTAATGTTCAATAGCTGGTTATGTTTACTTAGTACATAAAATGGGTATGGATTAATGAATTATCTAAGAGAATGCCTACCCTTATGAATATTGACCTTTTTCCTAAATTAATAAAGGAAAGTGATATAGAGAATAGTAGATGTTTTAAAAATGAAATTAATGACATGGATTGAAAAGTAGAATAATGTTTTTAGATGATTGAATTATGTTTAATGAAAGAAAAGAGTTAGGAACATTTACCTGGTGCATGTAAATGAACATAGGCTAGTAAAGTCAATAATTTAGTGAATATCTTATGAAAGTAATTAGGTTAGATAATGTTTCTTTAGTAGCAATGTTAGGGAACCTATGGGGATGTAGGTTGGTTATATATCATGCCTTACATTTTTTTAAAAAAGTGCATAGTTATGTTATAGAAACATGATGTGTTAAGATGTATATTATTCTAGTTTTGAAAAAAAAATTACTTGCATCCTTAGACATTTTATGTCTTGTCCTCTCAGGTTCCCTAGCGGGGCGTTAAATCAAATCTAGATCTAGATGATCATAAAATGATTATAATAAGTTATAATTGATTGAAATGTCAAAAAATCAAGCATGTATCACTTAATTTCTTATGCTATGGGCAAGTGTGACCTGAAGATTGTCTAATTGCAACATGCTTTCCAGTTGGGGTCAAAAAGAATAAATCATGGTGGTTCAATCAAGGGTGACCATGATTTCTCAAATCAACTAAAAAGTGTTCTTGGGACATCTATTTAAAATATCATTAGTCATGGGAGCTCACACTCAGGAGAATATTCCTTGAATCTGCATTGGTGGGTCCTTCGAGCGAGGGTGTCCCAAGGAATATGAGGCATACTGGTGGAACTTGGAGGGGATATATCATGTGCATAGTGGCTCAAAAATATGGTGGGTTGACACATGTTAAACTCATAAAAAGCATTTTTATTATGAGTGCACCCTCCAATGTATGTGGCTGAATTATGAACATGAGAGGTGTTAAGGCTGGTAGTATAAAAGGAGTCTACATTTTTGGTAACTTTCAAGGGATATTTTCCTATTGAGAATGAACCTTGTATCTATGGTTGCATAGAGTAGAGCCTTATCCATTGGGTTGGAGTGTACTCACTTTAATTCTCTAAGATTAGATATCTTTGGTGATTTATTGATTAAATGACTAATTCACTGGATATACCTGCAAGAAAAAATGAAATTAGAGATCTCCTTGGAGAAGAAAAAAACATTAACCTGAAAGTATGGATCAAACGAGAGTGCACAAAGAAAGAAAAAGGTTGTGAAAGAGAGCCAATAAAGAGAGAACAAAGAATAAAAGCACTATGAAGGTTAGCCAAGATTTTTCATTAGTCATGTTTAAAATATAAAAAACCAAATCAATAGATCAGATAGACACAAAGAAAAGGGGCACACTGGGGTTTCAGAGAAAACATTGGGGTTTGATAGAAAGTGGCTATGTTTGATCTTGGTTTCATAATGAAACTTTATATTTGATAGTCCATGGTCGATAAAATGTTAAAGAAGCAATAGATTAACATGTGAAAAGATGAAATTGGATAACCCATGGATTTTTGTGTGTGCAAGGAGTAAATATGTTCCCTTACAAAATAATGAAATGGTTTCTGCCTATCCTCTAGACTACGTAGATGAGATTTGTTCCATAGCCGACCAAATAGAGCCTTTCTCCTAGTCAAGAATCCATAGCCCAAACAAGGTTATCTCCTTGCAAACCATTAACATTTCTCTATTGCAAGTCATCCATCCACAACCTTGGTAGAGTTGCTAACATAACGTAAGTTTCTACACCTTTTTGAATTTTTTCTCTTATTTTCTTTTGTTTTTCTATTTTATCATTTTTCCTCTTTGGGTTTAGTATACGTAGATGATTATGATGTCATCCTTCCAAGTTGGTTTCCAAGGTGGTAGTAGAAAAATCATGTAATTTTCACCTAGTGAACAAGGGAATGATATCTCATTGTCATTAATAAAAGTGTTAAAATAAGGTGTGTGAGAGATCCAACTGAATCTCACTAATTCTAAAAAATGACAGATATTAATGATAAGTGTTAAGGAAAAATATGTTAGGATGCAAGGATCTAAAAAATAATATTTCATTTTAAACCAAAAGTAAATGTAGTTAGCTTTTCTCAACACCTGAGAAGTAAAGATCTCCTCCAACGACACTATCTGCAACCAAAGACTAGGCTTCGAGACCCAAAAATAGACAAATGAGAATTCTTGGAAAATGAAAATAATAATTTTGCGAGTTGATGTGACATTCTCTCTATAGAAAAATAAATGCATTATGCCTACAAAGGTGGTCAACTTCTCTATAAAAGGATGATGCATTCAAAGGGTGGCATAAGGCATGTAGCAAACCTTGAGAGTTGTAGGTGTAAGATTTTGTAATTGTTGCTCAAAGATATGGATATTCCTGTAAGATTGACATACCCATTATTCCAGGAACCTTTCCTAGGATTCATTGACGATGATAGGCTAGCTACATTAATAGGCACAAATGATAACTTGATCCTCATGACCCTAAAATGGGTGATGGGAGAGAATTTTTTGCATAGTGAGGACTTCTATAGGCTCAACACTGACATTTTGTCTAGGTTTGTGGGCTCTCTATTGGACCTAGGGGAACCTAGGGACATGATTAAGTTTCTTATAGTGTGCTTGTTTTGCATAATATATTGTAAGAGACTTTAGGGTTTGTTAGACATGTCTCACTATGGTTTAGGGTCTCCACTAGAAACTGACTTGAAGATTTCCCTTGAGAATGGAGCAGAGGTTCCATTTGTTCCATTTGTTTTAAAAAATTTCTATAGGCCCCTCAACGTGCATCACTATTATGCACAACATGCAGTTGATTTCTTGAAGAAATACTTGGACCCGGGTGTGGAAATGGATAAGGAGTGGGTTGAGGAGTTCTTCTTGAGGGTGTTGTTCAGAACATCCTAGGATTATTTCATTGATTCAAATGAGGAGACTTCCAACTTAGAAGAATTATTAAAGAAAGGAAGGGATGACTTAGACAAAGATGGATCCAGTTTAGAGATGTGTGACTTGTGTTATTGAAAAATATTTTCTTCTTTTATCTTGATGTATCTATTTGATTTCTTATATCATTTACTGTTTTAAACATGTTCATCACTTTAAAGACAAAAGAATAACTTCAATGTTTTCTTGTAAAGTAATGAAATGACATAAAAAGAGACCTCACCATCATATACAAAACAATGTTTGGTTAGGAAATACCTTTCCAGAACATGCATGAAAATAGGGAGAGTCTTCTACATTGGAACACTTCTCTTAACAAATAAAAAGGGTTAGTGCAGCATTAAAAAAATCACCATTAAACAATAATCTTGATATGCGACAATGATACTCATTAGAGACACATTGCACACTAACAATGATAAAATAGCCTATCTTAACCATTTACACTAACATAACAACTAATTTTTTTATAAGAACCCATTTACTAGATTTTAGAAAGAGCTACTCTAGCAGCCTATCTTTTTGTTTGTAATTAATGTCTCTATGATATTTTGACAAAATAAAGGTAACATGGGTATTACCCTTCCCGGTGTGATACATCAAATATGATGATGTAATGTTATATTTTGGGAATTTCTTCTGACATCACATGAGGTGACATATCAAAATATTTTAAAACAATCTTTTCATGCTCTGACGTGAGAAGGACTTGGTCAGACTGATAAGTAGATGGTTTTGAACAATACCCGATTAGGCATCCACAAGCCTTCTCAAAGTGAGTTACAACAAGGGATGTGGTCACACTTTCTTTGACCTAGACAAATAGAGGTTTTGTCATCTAGGATGTAGGGGAGGAACCCGTTCAAGTGATTGGAGTGCAATCATCGAGCATTGCGCAAAAAGCTTCAAGCTCATCCTAGAACAGCATTGTGCTGCTTCTCTTTTCTCACTAAGGGGCTTAAAAATAAAATCCTAGGGTGACACTTCCTTTGAAAGGATCTCTACAACCTTTGAAACTTGTGCAGTGGGTGACTTGTCATATTTGAAAAAATAGGGGAGCTCAAGAAAGAGAATACTCAGATCATCAGTCTTTAGATGTGGTGGGGGAATAATTCCTTCATCTTGAATCATGATCACTTGTGTCAATTGTGGGTCATGCTGACCTTGATCATTCTTTCTCTTTGAGCACCAAACCACCAGTCCACCTTCAAACAAATAAATTATATCTATTATTAGGATCTCAAAGGAGAACTCTAGAAAATTAGTCTAGTCAAGTTCATCTCCTGCCAAACATGAAGCTTCTAGAACTCTTGCATGTATGAACTAGTCCTCTGGGACCAAATATTCTACCAAATATGGCTCCTTAGTAGATGCCTCATGCATATTTAGGGAATACCAGAGGGAACTTTGTTGTATTTCAAGCTCAATGATCCTCATCTTGTGCTAAAGGTCAAACAACATCTCTCAAGTGCTAGGAACTAGATCCTCATGATAATGTTGAGGAGCAACCCACTTAGTGAAATTGTAGTAGCTTGGGTCCATAGCTAAGTGGATCTTGATTGTCACTTTCCATGTGCACTTTTTTTCTTCATTCAAACTAAAAAATAAAAAGCATAAAATAAATTTAGTGACTACATTTATATCTGTCCCATTGAGCATTCCAAAAATTTTTGTTGATACCTAATAGGCTCATGCCTAAATAAGGGAAATCAAGAATTTTTGCAAGAGTTGGATGGGTTACCACCTACAAAACAACCTTCAGGATTCTAAAATCTACGTCTTCATGAGTGGTACTTGGGGAAAATTAAGGGAACAACATTTATCAAAAAACTTACACTAAGTGGAGGTGAAACTCTAGTTTAAAGCTTTGTTGGATGGGATAAGAATGTTTCAGATGGTATTTGAAGGGGTTTGGCAATTCCTAGTCAAATATTCATACCTTCAATCACTCATGACATAGTGCACCACATACCCTTGATTGTTGGTTGGAAGAACAAGAAGATAGAGTCACTAGATATAGGGAAAGATGTTCATATCCCAGTCATGAGAAGCATTTGGAAAGATCTGAATAAAATAAGAGAAATCCTAAAGGAAGTGAAAGACTCTTCATCCAAGGACACGATATATGACCCTATTTATCAACAAACATAAATATTTCATATAAGGTTCAAAAGAAAAAGAATCACTTCTTAAAACTTATCTTCCTTAGGAGTTAGCTATAAAGAATACAAGTCATCTTCTATATTATATACATTGTGAGGAGAGAGAAACCATCATTATGATAGGTGCATCTAAATAAATAAAAATAATTGCACCCACATGAACAAATTGGACCATCCTATGAATATTCAACATAGGACACATTGATTAATAAAAAGGAAAATACATCGAATGTATATTCCTCATGATTTATGATGAGAAAACATGCTAAAGTGAGAGAGAATTCCCCAAAAAATAAATGTGATAGTATACACCCCTAGTCAATAAGCCATAGTTCCTTTTTCTCAGAAAAGTAAAACCTCTAAAAATAATATATATTATTTCTCTACCTACTAAATAGAAGTTCAATATTTCCAACCCCTTTCTCTTACAAGTACCCAATGTTTTATAAAATAACCCTCTCTTGACATGATCACATAATGATTAAAATTTGTTACAATTGATCATAATGCCAAAAAATTAGGCATAGATCACTCAACTTCTTATGGTGTTGGGTGTGACATTTTGATTGGTTAATCATAGTATCCTTTCCAGCTAGGCTCAAAATGAATAAATCATGGTGGCTCAATCAAGGATGACCATGATTGCTTAGACAAACCAAAAAGAATTATTGGGATAGCTATTTAAAACTTCATTGCTAATGGAAGTTTTTACATGGGAAAATATTCATTGAATCTACATTGGTGATTCCTTCGAGTGTGGGTGTCTTGTGGAACATGTGGCATGCTAGCAAAAGTTGAAGGGGATGTATCCTACATAGAGTGTCTTAAAACTCAGATGGGTTGATATGTGTTAACCTCATCGAAAAAAAATTTATTGTAAGAGTATTTCACAACCATATGTGGTCAAAGTATGAACATGGGATTTTTTAAGGCTGATCGTGTAGATGAAGTCTACAAGTTGTTCTCTCTCACACGACCTTATAGTATTCTCAAGAGGTAGACCACTAAAATATTGATAGAATTTTCTTGTACACCCAAGATCCACAAAGGCAAGGTGAGAGGATATGTTGGTATCAATGTTGTGACTAAAAAACTTCATACTATAAAAAAACACAAAAGACATTTCTATTCTAGTCTAATCTAAAGAACATAGATAAAATCAAATTTTCATGTTGTATTTTATGCCCAAAGAAAGGTGTGATATTTCAAAAACAACTCCTTTTCTTCCAAGGACTTTCAAGAAAGTGATTAGTATTTTGCATTGGGACCTTTGATAAAATGAATCTATAAAACAACCTAGTTACTAGACTACAAAAAATGACAAAAACCCATTAGAAGATTAGTCTAAAACCTGAAATATGAAAATTGAAAAACAAAACAAATAATCCAACAGAGAATGATAGATGTGAAAAATAAATGATTATATGAATATAAAAAATGATTAAATGCACATTAGAAAAAAATGTATGTGCATCATAAAAAAATGTATGTACAACAAAAACTAGTATATGCACAACAAAATATAACAAAAGTTTAGAAATCAAAGACAAACATGTAGAATTGGTATTTTGTCAAAAAATACAAAATGAAAAAAAGTAATGTTGATCTTGTAAAAAAGTCATATATGTGATGGATGCACATATCTAGGGTAGATTCTCCAGTCTACAAGAATGGATGCATTATTTTGACCTAGAAATCTTTTCTACACACAAAAATGTATGCAACTAAGATGTATAATAAAAGAATCTAAATACTAACCCACTAATTATCTTTAAAATCCTATTTACCATGAACACTTAATAGAATATGAAGAAGTAAGACAAATAAAAGTTTTACTTTTATACTCACTCCTTGTAGATTTACTCAATTGACTTCCTCTGTCTTGAATTCATGGTTTTGTTTAGCTCTTAGAACTTCAAATCAGCTTCCCAAGATGCCCTCAGATTTTTGAATATAGTGGTATGTATTATACAGGCTAGGATAAGTTCCTAAAATGCTATGATGTAAGATGAGGAGATGATCAGATAAGATTACAGATGGAGGACGATTCTAAAATGGTTTATGATGAGATTTTTCTAAATATTAAGGCTATGATGATTTATAAATTTCTCACAAATGATCTCAAAATGCTCAAATCACTAGAATACTAAAATCTTACAAGATGCTATATTGGCTTCAAATGAAGAAAAGGTGCTGCTTTTATAGGATTTTTAAACCCTCAAGCATATGTGGAAATACTAAATGGATAGGATTCAAAGGTAGAAATATCAATGGTTGAAATTTGCATGGTTTGAGAGGTTGAGAAAGAGTAGAAAGTAGTTGGAATATGAGAGGGAGAATAGGGGGAATTCTACTCCTACAATGAAAAGGTGGAGGGTCATGTGAGAAGAAGAGGCACTTGTCAAGTGTCCCTCCATGACTCTTGAGAGGAAGAAGGAAGGAATTTTTCCCTAGTAGGACTCTTTGCACAAGTGTCCCCATGAGTCATCATTGACCAAGTGAGGTGGAGAAACAAGCCACTACTTTATAGGCAAAGTGGCATAGACCAAGTTTTATGAGTACATATTTCCATGATACTAAGTCTCTGTAAGCCACATATCCCTTTGGAGCCCTTAGGAATAGGACTCGTGACTGAGAATAAATAGGCTAATTATAAAATAACATATATTAATTTCCTTAGCCTAGGGCGAGGTGTCATATGACATGGTCTAGGAAGACCTAGTCATGTGATGAGAAGGAAATTAAGTAATTTTAGGAAATCACTTAATAAAGTCGTACCATCTTAAAATGGATGCAATTTGTTCTCAATTCCCTTTTTATTTTGTTTAGCCATATTTTTCTCACTTTCATCTATGTAGTTTATGAGACCTCAAATTTGACTCTTTGTGGGCCACTCCTTGAAAATATCAACCTATTCTTGGGAACATTTCGACCTAAGTAAACCTGTTCCGTAATAGGCCAACCTATTCACTGGGGTTTTTGAACCTTAGGCCCAATGTTGTCTTGGGGATTTAATTCTTAAAATGTGGTTACCTCGTCGGCTTTCTTTGTTTTCCCACTTGAAAACTTGTATACAAGGAATCCTAGGCAACTCATTTTGGAGACACATACATGATAAAATATCATTTTCAATCATTCAAGCATTCAAGTCTTCAAAGACTCAAGGATCCTTTGGGAGAATCTTTACTCTTTAAGATGTAGCATATTGTTGGCCATCAAGGGAGGATATCTACATTGAGGCATCCATCATCTTCTTCATTTGATGTGCACTTATATCCATGGCTCCATGAATTTATTTTGGTATATCCACAGCATTTGTGGAGATTTCCTACATTACAAGTTCATGATCAACATACAAACACAACACAATCCTTATTGACAAGGATTTTTTTCAAGCAAGGTGAATATTTACATTTGTCTTGTTTCATTTATACATTTAAATTTCAATTCAAGTTTGATTCCTCAATCTAGGGCTTGACCAAGGGAAGCTCATATCCACCCCAAACCCAAAACCTAATTTTTTATATGCAGGAGTAGGATCTCAGAATTGCAGGTACAAATTTGGAAGTTGTAGACAAAGATCTATCAAAAGAACCAAGTTCAACTTCATAAAAGTTCCTCAAGAACATGGTGACTTGATCAACCTATTCCATAGCACAGTGTTAGAAAGTAAAGTCCACCAAGATAACTAAGAGGGGGGGGTGAATTAGTTATCAAATAATTATAACTTTTAACATCTTCAACAACATTTAACCATGTAAGAAATGCAATTACTAACCATACAAAGATATTCATACACAATGACACAATAACACAAGATATGTTGACTAGGGATCTTACCTGCAATTTTAAAAGATTAGGTTCATATTGTGTCCCTGTTAAAAGATTATAACCCTATTAAGAGTTATGGAAGACAGAAGGACCCACTACCCAAATAGCTTCAGGGTAAGATCACTGAACACACTGTCCAAATAACCTTGATATTATTCAGTAGAATAATATGAAATATGTTACCTCCTTACTGTGCCAAACCACACTCACTGCTACATTACATCTCAATTCTAGATCTTTGAACTTCGCATGTCTTCCTTCACAATTTTGCTTTCACAATCTCTTAGACTCTTTTCTTCACTTCATGCTTACATTCGAATGCAACCAAACCATGCTCACACTTCTTTCATATTACTCAACTACTTACAATAAGGAAAAACGTTCCTTCCTTTATACCACACTCAAATAATTACAAATGAGTCGGCACATAAATACAAAATAAAAGTTTCCATACGCTACATTAGAATTACACAAAACTGTCAGCTTCCAAATGCAATAACTCTTCACTCATGCAACCTCAAATTTTGTGTTGTGAACCACATCACCATCAATGTGTCTCAAACTTCCCTTTAATTGCACAAAACTAGATTCCATCCCGATTAGGAGATATCATCCAATTTCCACAAACCGCTACTCAAGAACACTGCCTGAATACTACTTTTACCAAAATACTCATAACTTTCATGAATCAATGAATTACTATCTGTGCTCTTAACCATAGAAAAATAAAATATGAAAGAGTATAACATCAACATCGCATAGCTCCAACTATAATATCCCACGTGCGCTAATCAAAACATTGTCTGCTTCTCTGCTAGTCTTCAGAAGATCACTGTGTTGACATCAATGACAATCATAGTCATGAATGCAACAACAACTACTCCAGAATGACTGCCAACATCCAGCATTCATTCCTAACAATCTCCCCCATTGGAATTGATGGAAACATAGATGAAAAATGTAATACCCCTCTAACCCTAATATAAGTTTTGTGTTTTTAAAAGAATTAAGATCCTTCAATGTTTTCTTACAGCTTAAGTTGTACATGATACTTGTTTGATCTATTCATATAGTTGTTTATAATAATTTCATAAGCTAGTACTAAATGATTCTAATATCAGACATACTATCTAAAGGTATCATTTTTGTATGTATTTATCTCCATGTATGTATTGAGTACCTTCAAGACCTTTATGAACATAGTTAGGATGTTATATGATATGTACTTGATAGATATATATAAGTGGTTATTTATATTTTCTTCTATTAAGGTTACTTTGGATGAATCTTGTATCTCACTTGATGATTTGATTATGTTGATTTATTATTAGTATTGATAAGAGACTAACACAATGCTTGAGATTCTAACCTTCGTTATGATGATGCTACATGCTTTGGGTGTATATATATACATGATGTGTTTTCATGATTCAGGACGAAGTCATAGTTACTCACATAGCTAAGGTCCACATGATGTATCGATCCTGGTCATCTGTCTGCAATGTTTTCTTTTATATGTATATCCGTGCATATGTATTTCTTCTTTATGATGCAGGCTTGCAGGTACCAGGCATTGACTTCACCTAGCTTCACAGGTCTGAGCATGCCCTCAAATCCTCGATGGTTGTTGTTATGGAGATAGTACTAAGGCCCATACATGAGTCTTCCTTTATCATTATTCCAATTTGGAAATATTAGGGTTCCTTCTTTGTCAGTCAACCTTTGGGTCAAAAACCCAGATCCAACGCACCCGATTGGGCATGGTTGTAGTTAGTGCCTTGTGGCCACTTGAATTCATTTGGTTGTATGATTTGTTTACTAATTTTATTTATTTCTCCTTCTTGGTATGATTCTTAGTTAATCTTTCTATGTTGTGTTTTAGGAGTTTGGCTTGACTTTCCTTGTTGACTTTGGTTGACTTTGTTTGATCTTATGGTTTTTTTGATATGTTTCATAGTTGATTTTTATGGCCTCTTTCGATGATTAGATTTATTTTGAGGCATCTGATTTTATTCTACCTCAGTGTTATATCCTATAGTAATTATAAATAGGTAATAATATTGTGATCTATTACTTCATAATCTTATAGATTATAGTGTTTGGTATTTCGCATGTATCTATATAAATATAAATATATATATATATATATATATATATATATATATATATATATATATATATATATATATATATATATATATATATATATATATATATATGGAAATATATATATGGGTGCACACATATATGTATTTATATATATATAATTTATATGTGATTATATGTTAATTATTGTAGATATTGTTGATGGTGTATATTTTGGGATTAATGTAAAGTATAATATTATTAATAATTAAATATTAAATAATGCGAGGTATATTATTCTCAATTGTTAATTATTAATAATGAGGATAGGTTATATATATAGATATTGATGTAATTAATGATGGCATATGCATATATGTTAGGATAATATTACATATGTGTATGAATGAATACAAATAATCTTTTATTGTATATTTGAGTAATATAGTTGTATGATATTAAGTTATTTTATAATACCCTTTAGTTAAGAGTTAGTTGGGAGTTGGTTGCTTTTCCTCTCAACCTTTGGAAATCTACTTATATGCACTACTTTCTCATTTGAAGAGAGGATATTTTGGGGCTGAAGCATTGAGGAGAGGATGGCCTTACTTTTCATGGAGATTTTGGAGAGAAAACTTGGAGATGTGAGGGAGAATTTGTAAGCATATGTCTTTAAGAATTTTTGGCTATCTTTGCTTTTGGGAGAGAGACATTTTTGTGAGAATTTAAGTAGTTGAGAGAGGGATTCTTTGCTGTGGAATTATTTCTTTCTTTCATGGAGATTTCTGAAAGTGGATAGGGTTTGAAGGATGCATCTCAAGTTTGGATTTGTCTTCTCTTTTGTTTCCTTCCTTCTTCAATTCAACCTTCGTAGGACATGAGGTATGGATTGAATATTTTCGTTACTCTATGTCTTTGATAGATTATGGATATATTTATATATTATCATTATTTATTATATCTGTACTTTTCATTTCTATGGTTATTTTAAAGTTTTGAGTTTTTGTTTGTAAGAATTGGCATGTGTTTTCCTAGGGTTTTTAGCAACCTATTTTTGGAGATATATTATTATAATAATTTAAATTTCATCTAGGGTTTTACTAAATTGATTTTATGGAATAAAAATTCACAGATCTCAAATGGGTATCTCTCTGATTTTATTTTTAGGGTCGAATTAATGCCTTATTTTTGACATTTTGGCAGACTATGCCTATCCATTCTTGATTCTAAATTTTTTGTCAAATGTATTCATATGCTACAGGCTGATATGATCATATAAAAGTCTAAATTTGATATAATATATTCTCCTAAGTCTTATATTTCATTTCCAATTGGTTTGGTGAATTTTAATTATGTTTTGTGAAAATTACAACTATTTTAGTGAAGGCAGGTCTGAACCCTAACCAGAATTTTCAGTTTTAAACCAGAAGTCATAACTTTCTTTCCCACTATTGGATCTTCCTAAAAATCAAATTGAGAGACCATAATTATGTTATCTAAATCTCCACTGAAGCGATTGTCTTTATTATTTTTTTTGTGGAAGATATGTATGACTGTTCTATGATGACTATTCTTTGCATTTAATCCTTGCTTGAAATAATTCAGTTTAAGAACATCATTAAGTTTTAAGGTTTTGTAGGGTTACCAGAGGCTATTAGAATTTTTTTTTGGTTAATAGGATCTATTTATACTCTGAATATGTTCATAATATCACTTGGATGTCTTCTTATATGTTTGGAACATTCTGAATGCCATATTGGGTTTAGGGTTGTCAAGTGGACTAGGGACAACATATGTTTTCCTAAACTCAATCAAATGTTGTTATGGAATTGATATGAATTCTTGATGATGAATCTATTATGTTCTTATGATTTTTATATGTATGTTAGGGAACCTAAGTACGCTAGGTGAGTGGCTTATAGTGAGGGGTCGGGGCCCTAAGTGGCTAGTACCAGGATAACCTACTATGAGTTATTTAATCAAGTGATAACCTAAATAAATGAATTGGGAATGGGAGATTATTGGAATGGGAAATTACACACTAATCAAGATTAATTGTGC
This sequence comes from Chamaecyparis obtusa, assembly GCA_027943335.1. Classification (NCBI taxonomy): domain Eukaryota; kingdom Viridiplantae; phylum Streptophyta; class Pinopsida; order Cupressales; family Cupressaceae; genus Chamaecyparis; species Chamaecyparis obtusa. The sequence goes on along the minus strand of BSBK01011581.1, from coordinate 1,077,708 downwards.
CTCACCCATGCCTTTAGTTCTAGTAAAGACTAAGGATGGGAGTGGGAGAAGGTACCTATGCGTAGGTATGACTGAATGACCTTGTCTATACGAGAGGCATTCAGTTTCGCATGTGCCTACTTGGGGGCCGGGGCCAAGAGTGGCTAGTACTAGGACAACCCAAGGGGTGAGGGCTATGTGATGACACTCACCTAGCTTGTAGCTTAGAGTCTCTACCAAATTTTATCATGCCTCTGGTAGTCCTTGTGGTCTTCTTGTCTTTTCTTTTGTGTTGTGACTTTGGGGAAATTTTATCACCACCTTAGAAATTTCCTAGTTGTTACCTCTTGTATGGGCCTTTGGTTCTATCTCCTAGCTCGGGGGAGTGGGCCTATTGGTTCCACATGGTTGGGTGGTTAATATTTATATCAAGGTATTGATCGTGATTCTTTGGATGATCCTAGCACATATTCCTTTCCAGATCTGCAGTTGAAGATTTCTTATTGGATATTTTAATATGAGATGTACTTATGTATTTGTATTCATGTAATTTTAATCTCCTAAAAGGAGTCTTGTAGTATTGATATAATCTCAATTCAAAGCAATGCATAAGGGAATGGGTAGTTCTAGGTAAAAGAAAGGGAAAAGAATGTGGAATATTGGACATGTTACTAGCATTAAAAGAAAGCGTTTATGTTATTTCTCCTATCCTCTTATGTTGTCCATATGTAAAGGAAATGATCTTAAATATAGTTATATATAATGATGTATAATGTATTCTCTCTTGATGAAAGGATCCAAGGAAATTATTGAGAAATGATAGGTTAGTGATTGGAATTATTAACAATGAATGGTTATGAAAAAATGAAAAAAAATAGTAACTTGATTATAATGTTAATACTTGGTTCATGTTAATGAAGTACATAGGATAATGCCTACCTTAATGAATATTAATCTCTTACCTAAATTATTAGAGAAAAGTGATATAAAGGATAGTAGATGTAGATGAAATCAATATGAATTTATGGAATGAGTTGATAAAAGGAATAATGATGTTGGATGGTTAACCTATGTTTAATATAAGAAATAAGTTAGGGACATTTAACTTGGTGCATTAAAATGAATGTAGATCTTTTAAGCTCATGATTCTGTGAATATCTTATGCATGTAAATGGTTTATATGATGTTGCTTTAGTAGCAATGTTAGGGAACCCAGGAGGACTTAAGTTGTATAAATATTACATTCAAGTAGTAGAAAATTATTTCTTCTTTAAGAAATATGAAGTGGAATGATGAATATTATTCTAGTTAAAAAAAAAAAAAAAAAATTCACTACTTGCATTTTATAGAGGTTTTATGTCTTGTCCTCTTGGGTTGCCTAGCGGGGTGTTACAAAAAACATCCAATGTTGCAAAAATCCAATACTGTTACACTGATACTCTGAAAGTTCTTCAAATCTTCTTCATCATTGAAATCTTGCTTCATTATCCTATTAAGTTCTCTCCAAAAGATGTTCTATATTTTTTTTCATGTACACTTCTCCCCCATTGACATCAATGATAGAAATTTCATCACTATGTCAACAATAACTCAATGTCAAAAGACACTATTTTAGAAAATACATCCACAAGAGTCCTCATGACTCAGCTCAAATACACATACTCCCCCACAGAGGAAGTACCAACATCCAATCTAGAAAAAGATAGGGCTCATATACCACTGGATGGATGCAATCAACTACATCATTACTCAAAAGTAGACTGGGGCATAACCCCAAGCATACCTCTCTAATACTCAAATGTATCCTTAGGCAAAGGCTTTGTAAATATGTCTGCTATATGTTCCTTTGTGCTTATGTACTCTAGTTTGACTTCTTTCTCAGCAACTTTCTCTCTTACAACATGATACTTGATCTCTATATGCTTAGTTTTAGAATGTAAAATAGGATTCTTAGACATACTAACTGTGTTGCTGTTGTCACAATGTATGACAGCAGGCTCAACAAATTTAATTCCAATATCCTTCAGCATTTGCTTCATCCAAATTATCTAGTTACAATTGTTTATTGCTGGTACATATTCTGCTTCTATTGTACTCTGTGAAATACAATTTTACTTCTTGCTCAACCATGAAACCAATCTTCCTCCAAGAAAAAAGGCTCCACCACTGGTGCTTTTCTTATCATCAACTCTACCTCCCCAATTAGCATTTGTATATACACATAGGGTGAAATCATCAGATTTTACATACCACAATCCATAGTCCATTGTGCCTCTTAAATATCTCAATATACTCTTTACTATTGCATAATGTGATTCTCTAGGTTCATCTTGAAATCTTGCTACCATTCCAACTGAATGTTCTATATCTAGTCTAGTGTGTGTTAAGTACTGCAATCCTCCAATCATGGATCTGTATTTCTTCTGCTCAACCGCTGGTGTTTCATCTTTGCTTGATAGTTTGTGTCCTGTAACCATAGGTGTTCCAACTAGTTTATAGTTTTTCATTCCAAATCTTTTCAGAAAATCATTCAAGTACTTTGTCTAGCTAACAAAGATACCATCATTGTTCTGTGTTATCTGTAATCCGAAAAAGTATTTCATCTCACCAATCATGCTCATTTCAAATTTTGTCTTCATTTCATCAACAAATTTGTCACTAGCTTCATCTTATCCTCCAAAGATAATGTCATCAACAAAAATAACTATAACTAATAATCCATTTTCAATTTCTTTTGTGTATAGATTAAAATCTACTATTCCTTTAGTAAATCCCAATTTCAACAAATATTTATCTAATCTAGCATACCAAGTTCTAGGTGCTTGCTTTAGTCCATATAATGTTTTCTTTAGTTTACATACCATATCTCCTTTTTAAGTCAAAGGAAAAACTTCAGGATGCTCAATGTAGACTTCTTCTTCCAATTCACCATTCAAAAATGTGGACTTCACATCCATCTGATACACTTTGAATTTCTTAAAAGCTGCATAAGCCAAAAAAATTCTTACTGCTTCAAGTCTTGCTACTAGTGCAAAGGTTTCTTCATAGTCAATTCCTTCTTGCTATGAGTATCCTTTACATACTAATCTTGCTTTGTTTCTTACTACTTATCCTTGTTCATTCATCTTGTTTGTGAATACCCATTTAGTTCCAATCAAATTCTTGTCTTTAGGTCTAGGAACCAATTCCCATGTCTTGTTCTTTTTAATTTGATCTAGTTCTTCTTTCATAGCTTTAATCGAATGATCATCTTCACAAGCTTCATTAGTAGATTTAGGTTCAATTTGAGAAATCAAACATAAATGTACCTTATTTCTAGTCATAACTCCTCTGTCCAAACTTCCAATAACTTGTTCAATAGGATGATGTCTAGATAGATACCTGTTTGGTGTCATAGTCATAGATCTTGCTTCAACTGTAGATTCTTCTCTAGATTATTCTCTAGTTTCTTCTCTAGTTTCTTCTTTGGTTTCTTCTGTAGTATGATTCTCATTCAATAATTCACTGTCAGTCTCATGGAATAATTCAGTAGTTTCAATGTTAGGCTGAGGATTAGCTTCTTCATGAGATTCATAATCAAGCATTTTTTCTCGAATTTTAAACTTCTCATCAACTTTAACATTTGTGCTCTCAACAATAGTTTTAGTTCTCTTATTGTAACATCTATATGCTTTTCTCTTCAAAGAATATCCAAGAAAAATACCTTCATCACTTCTAGGATCAAACTTTCCAATATCATCATCTCTCTTTATATAACATTTGGTTCCAAAAATTCTAAAATACTTAATTGAGGGTGCATGTCCAAACCATAATTCATAAGCTGTCTTATCTGTATCTGCTCTGATTTGTACTTTGTTCATTGTATATATTGCTATATTCACCGCTTCTCTCCAAAATGTCTTCGCCAAGTTATTCTCAAATAACATAGCTCTTGCTACTTCAGTTACTGACCTATTTCTTCTTTCTGCAATACCATTTTTTCCAAGTGTTCTAGGGGCTGAAAACTATCTCTTAATACCATTCCCTTCACAAAAGGTGTTAAACTCTCTAGAAGTAAATTCTCCACCTCTATTAGATCTCAAACATTTAATCTTCATTCCAGATTCATTCTCAACTTTATTCTTAATGATCTTAAACTTATCAAATGCTTCATATTTTTCTTTTAGAAATGAAATCCACATCATTCTTGTAAAATCATCAACAAGAATCATAAAATACCTTTCTCCATAGAATCCTCTACTCCTCGTAGGACCGCTCAAGTCTGTATGCACAATCTCCAACTTCTCTGCCGATGTGAACTTCTTACTAGGAAATGAACTTCTCTTCTGCTTAGCCATCACACATTCTTTGCAAATCATGTTAGTAGGCTTCATAATTTTAGGCAAATCCCTTACTACAAGTGTAGTACTCACTTTCACAATATTATCAAAGTTTATATGACAAAACCTTCTATGCCATAACCAACTGTCATCAATTTTAGTAATCAAGCATGTCATCTCAGTAGGATTCAACTAAAATACATTACCTCTGGTTCTAGATCTAGTTCCAATTAGATTTCCATCTTTATCCTTTATCACACAAGTTTTCTCATTAAACCAAACTTGATATCCCTTATCCACTAACTGTGCAATACTCAAAAGATTATGTTTCAATCCATCAACAAAGTAAACATCATCAGTATTAGTCTTTCCATCAAGAGTAATAGATCCTATACCTTTAATCAAACAAGGTGCATTGTTACCAACTCTAACAACTCCTCCATCATAATTGTTAAACTTTATGAACTTCTTCATATCACATGTCATGTGATGTGAACAACCACTACCTATAATCAAATCAGCTTTATTTTCAACTTGGGAAACTAATGCTTTTTCTTCTTTAACATCAGATTCAAAATTTTCTTCTTTAATTGCTACAAATCCTATTTCGTCATTATTCTCAGTATCACTTTCACTCAAAGTTCTTTCTATACTAGCTTCAAGATCTTCATCATTAGCATAATAACATTTCTTAGATCTTCTAGGCTTGAAATTATTTATGTACTTCTTAACTCTTTTAGGACATTTAGATGCAAAATGACCATATTCTTGACAAGTCCAACATTTAAAAATTTTCTTACCATCTGGTTCTCTTTTCACAAGCAAGGCAATACCTTCTTCAATCTTCTTATCTTCTTCATTTCTAGATCTTCAATTGTTGGCATAATCTCCACTCGCACTGGTACTTCTTAACAAAGTAGGATGAATACTAAGAGCACTGAATGCTGTCTCCATTCTAGGTAAGTCTCTTAATAACCTCAGGTTCATCTCTGTTGCTTCCAATCTTCCAAGAAGAGTCTCTCTTGTAAATTTTTTAGTACAAGGTATAACTTGTTCAATCATTTGTGTTGTTTGCTTAAATATAGGAGTCAATGTCCTCAGAATTTTCCATATCACTTCATTGTCTATCTTTGATCCTCCACAAGATTTTATTCCTTTAACAATTTTTGACATTCTACCAATAGAGCTTCTAACAGATTCATCTTCCATCATTCTAATATCTTCAAATGCACATATCCAATTATGTAATCTAGCTCTTTTTGCATGTTCATCACCTTCAAAAGTAGAGTGTAAAGCTTTCCAAATTTCATTAGATTTCTTAAAATGTTTTACCTGACTGTATTCATTTTCTGGAAGTGTTGTCAAGGGTGCTTCTCTTGCAAGTATGTTACACATGAATAGATCTACCTCATCTTTAGTACTTGTTTCAAGATTTTCTTCTTCAATTATATTCCTTTCATTCTTTGTAATCAACCAATAGCCTAGTCCTAAACACAATAGATGTGTCTTCATCTTTTATTTCCAGCTGTCAAAATTTACTCCATCAAACTTAGGGCTTTTGTTCTTGAAATTCATCATGGATCTCCTTAAGCTGTTAAACTTTCCTTTCAAGGACGTGTCGCACTGATACCAATTGTTAGAAAGTAAAGTCCACCAAGATAACTAAGAGGGGGGGTGAATCAGTTATCAGATAATTATAACTTTTAACATCTTCAACAACATTTAACCATGTAAGCAATGAAATTACTAACCATACAAAGATATTCATAAAAAATGACACAATAACACAAGATATGTTGACTAGGGAACCTCTTGATCAAACAGTAAACCCCAGTGGGAATGATGCCCACAAAAGAGGCACTAATATGAATATTCCTTGTGAGAGGATGGAATCTATTAGGAGTCTCATGAAATACATTTAGTACATATAAATCCCTATTAGGAGATTTTGAATCCCTATTAAAAGATTCTAACACCGTTAAGAGTTATGGAAGACAGAAGGACCCACTGCCCAAATAGCTTTAGGGTAAGATCATTGAACACACTGTCCAAATAACCTTGATATTATTCAGCAGAATAATATGAAATATTTTACCTCCTTACTATGCCAAACTACACTCAATGCTACATGAGATCTCAATTCCAGATCTCTGAACTTTGCATGTCTTCCTTCACAATTTTGCTTTCACAACTCTTAGACTCTTTTCTTCACTTCATGCTTACATTCACATGCAACCAAACCATGCTCACACTTCTTTCATATTACTCAACTAATTAAAACAAGGAAAAAAATTCCTTCCTATATACCACACTCAAATAATTATAAATGAGTTGGCACATAAATACAAAATAAAAGTTTCCATACGCTACATCAGAATTACACAAAACTGTCAGCTTCCAAATGCAATAACTCTTCACTCATGCGACCTCAAATTTTTCACTATGGACCACATCACCATCAATGTGTCTCAAACTTCCCTTTAACTATGCAAAACTAGATTCCATCTTGATTAGGAGGTATCATCTGATTTCCACAAATCGCTACTCAGGAACACTGCCTGAATACTGCTTTTACCAAAATACTCATAACTTTCATGAATCAATGAATTACTATCTACACTCTTAACCATAGATAAATAACATATCAAAGAGTATAACATCAACATTGCATAGCTCCAACTACAATATCCCACGTGTGCTAATCAAAACACTGTCTGCTTCTCTGCTAGTCTCTAGAAGATCACTATGGTGACATCAATGACAATCATAGTCATGAATGCAACAAAAAATGCTACAGAATGACTGCCAACATCTAGCATTCATTCCTAACACACAGTAAAATGGTTGACCTATTCTCGACAGTTTGAGATTTTTAGCATTTTCTGGGTTTTGATCCATGATCGCAGAATAAGAGTCATAAATTCAGTCACAGGTCCATAACAACAATTTTCAGAGTAGAAAAACATATTCCTCCTCATATTTTAAGGTAATTACCTCATCATATATTTCACATCTTAGTTTAGATATGTTTTCATATCTTAATTGGACTGATTGCTTACATTTAGTACCCAGATCTCTATTACTTATCTTACTAAATCAATTAGTTCAATTCTACAAATGCATTTTAATAAGCTTAGTCAAATCTTACATTGCATGAAAGAGGAATTTCTAATGTAATTCCTTAGTATAATTTGGGTTTAGCATTGGCATCCCTTTATCTCTTTGGGTTTTTCTAATCTAACCTAGGTTATATTGAGATTTATGCCTGTAAGCCCCTCTTTCTCTTATAGTTTGAATGTTAGGATGGAAATGGTTAATTATTTAATACACCTCATATAGTTTATATTGTTAAATTCATCAAGACAATTTTACACCTAAACAAAAGGTAAATTAGAGGACTTAGGATTAGGAGAATAAGACAAAGTGAATTAGCTAAATAAATTAAATAATTTATTTAGTAATAGTAGAAAAGACAATTAATTAAATAATAAATAGTTCATTAATTCCTCAAGTCATTTTTTAGTGTATACACATACCTGAGCATTTCATTTTCCTATTATGTCACTCTCCATTCTATAATCTTTGTAGCTTACTTCACTAGGTGCTCTTTAGGGGATTGATATCCTTATTTATAGCCTATTATTTTTTTGGAAGTGTATATCTATTGTAATGGATTTTTCCACTAAGTTTTTTTAATGTGACATCCCATTTCTCTCTCCTTCATAGGACCGATTTGTTTCTTTCTGGGTTTGTATGTTTTTTAGTAGTACATTCTTTTTAGCAAGATATTTTTTGTCTCACTCAAGGTATCATAATATTTTTTAACAATTATTTTCATGCCTCAAAGAGCATGTCTATTATAAATTATCTTCCACTTAGGGAGTGCATGTTGTGTCTCTTCCTTTCCAAAAGATCCATTATTCCTTTGTTGAATTGTTTCTTTTATAATATGATATCCTTTGTTGCATGCATTTTTTTTCTTTACATGAGGATCTTCTCTTTTTTATGAGATGCACATCCTTGTTCCCAACCTTACCCTTTCTTGAATGTGTATGTTTATTGTAAAAGATATATCACTTAGCGTAAACAATGTATTATAAATTCCCTTTCCTTCACCCTTGGGGGAAAATGTATCATTTTTACAATCCTATTTTCCTTTATAGGGATCCACTTTTCTTGGTGTAGTGGCATTTTTTTATCATGTGAATATTTTTTCTTATATGGAATTAGTTGTCTTGATTCAAGATTTCCCTTATGCAAGAGGTGTTTATCCTTCGGCAAAACCTCTTCCTTATTTGTAAAATCATGTTCAACCTAAATAAATTCCCTCACTTGGGTGCTTAAAGTGTTTAATCCTTCATCAACAATCCCTTTTCCATCAAGTGAATGAGGGGCCAAAAGGGAGCATTCTTGTTCTCCTCCCCTCTATCTTGAACATTATATCTTTGTTCAAGGACTCCTCTTGAAGTTAGATGTCTTGTAACCAATATCTTTTCATGCATGAGTATCTTCCCACTTGTATATTTCCTTTCACAATTATCTATTCCTTGTCTAACTAGAGGCTTCACTCTTTGCTTGGGGATTTTATATATATTTTTGTTTTAAGGACATCTCATTATTTTTGGAAGTAGGTGTCATTTTTCTCTTTTCCTTATGATGCCACCATGTTCCTATATCACTATCATAAGGAGAGGGCACATTTTTGGCCTCCTTATACATTGTGTAGTTTTATTTCTCCCTAAAGAAAATATGATTTCCTTATTACTAATTTATTTTATTGGTCCTTACACTAAACTATTTTTCTTGATCCTTAGACTAATCACTTTTATAGGTCTTTAAACTAACCTATTTTTATCGATCCTTAAACTGACCATTTTTATTGGTCCTTAGAGTAACTACTTTTATTGGTCCTTAGAATTATCATTTTCATTGATTCTTAGAATGACCACCTTTATGGATCCATTTAGAGACTATCCTTTCTGTAGGACTTATCTAAAAATTTATCTTGTGCACAAACCATTTTTTTAAGGTAGATTTAAATAGCATAATCGAACTTTCTAGACCAAAAATTCTCCTTCTCTATCTATTTGAGATGAGTGGAACTATCATAATACAACTTTCTAGCCTTTCTAATATTTCCTCCTCTTTATCTCCCATGGATCACCTATCACAACACACCTTGCTAGACTATTGGATTCATAGTCACTCTCTTTATTTCCATGTTCTCATCACTTTTCTAGTGGGTTAGATCATGGAGTTTTGTCCTTGGCATATGCTCTTCCCCTTTCCATGCTACCACTTCTTCCTTTGCAATAGCTTTGTAAAAATGATACTAGTGTTTGAGACATTTTTATCAATTAAGGTCTCTTCAACTAGTTGATTTGGAGTTTATTTTTAGAACTAACCCCTTTTGTTTTTTTTTTATCTTTCATTTCTTGTCTTTATTTTTATTTTTTTTGTGATCTTATGCATGCTTCTTTGAGTTGAGATCCTTCATTTGGGGACTTGTATCCTTAATCATAGTGATGTCTTATCTCTTGTTTCTTTTATCATGAGCATGAGGTAGACTAATATTCTCACTAAAGTTAGGGATAAATGTACTATCATCAATTATAATCACCTTATTGGTGTAAAATTTCATGATTATTTAGCACCCACCTTAGTGTGTTTTCACCTTAAGATTCATAATAGGGCAACATATGGAACTTAATGGACACCTAAATTTAAATATGGGTCCTATATTTTTGTTTAAAATTGAGGTAAGTTCTTATTTATAAGTGTTCTCATATATTATTTCTGCAATATAATAATTTATTTAATCACATAGGCACTATGTCATCATTTGTGGCCTTTGTATTCTATTTTGACCTACAAATTAGTTGTTCTTTGTAATATGGAATCCCCTAATTATCTAGGGCCCATGGTTTATATTTGTTCCCTGATTAGTGGGTATACAATTCCCTAGATTTTCTATCCCAAGTATAGAACACATCGGGCATTATACACCTTGAGTTTTGGTCTAAGATTTGAATTAGGGGCTTGTCTTGGTAATTGAGTGGGGTATTTAGATTTTTGGTCAATGACTCAAAATTTAGCCCTTGAAATGTTGCGTGAGGTATAAAAGTACCCTATCTCTCCTCATTTTGGTATCTATAATCCATTATCATGTACAAGCCATAATCCATGAACCAAGATCAATATTTTTCAAGATCTCTCTTACAATTTGGAATCCAAAAATTATCATGCAAGATCTCAAGCATTATAAGGTATTTTCAAGACAACATTCTCCATGGATCAAGATTATTTCCCTCAGTGCACCCCAAGAAAATGATTTTACAATCAAGAAAGGAGATCTGCATGCATTCATCCAACCCTTCAACTCTTCAAAGTATTCCTTCTTCTCAATCAAAAATTATGGAGAAAGACTATATCCATTACATAAGGTTTTGTCTTTCATGATTTCCTATTGGGTTTTTTTGTGAATTCAAAGCTATTGTGCATGAACATATTTGATCACATTCAAAGAAGTATTTTCATTTCCAAGGTATTACATATTTCATTTTTTAGATCCAACCTTTTCTATGTGACAACACACTCCCATTTACTTTATTTCATTTCAAGATTGATTCCAAATAGGGGTTTGACCAAGGAAAACCCCTCTATACATGCTTCTTTCCCCATTTTTCTTTGTGTAGAAATAGGTAGTGAGTCTACCAGAACTTAATTTGTAAAGTACTAGATCTAATAGGAGGACTACAACTAGATTCATGAAAAAGTACATGGTATAAAATGATCTGAGCTATCTATACATAAGAAAAAAATTCCCCATGTATTATATACCCTATAAATCAGCTTTAGATTAAAACTATGGGTTGGTATTATCTTCTGGTTTCTATTTTAAGTCACTACAACTTATTATTTGTTTTCTATCAGTTTATATTTGTTGTAACTTGTCATATTTTCTTATTTAGCCTTTTCTATTGCATCACCCTATCATTTCCTCTCAAATCCAACTTACCCAAAATCATTATTGTGAATGATCATCACTTTGTGCTCAAGTCCAACTTGAGCCTATTGGGTAATATTCCTTCTGATTATACAATTAGGAAAAAGAGGACAATTTCCCTTGGATTACATTATTTCCTTTTCATTATTATATAGTAGCCTTATATCAATTAGGGGAGGTAGAAACTCTTTTAGTTTGTCTTTTCTCCTACATGGTTGGCATTTTTCTAATTGGGAAGTGTAATGGAATAAAATCTTACATCCCCATATAGAATTTCATGCTTGTATTTTGTCCACTTTTTCCTAAGAAACAAAACCCATCACACCACTATATTTTCCACTTTCTAGATCATAATCCTATAGATCTCTATAGTTTTGTTGACTATTAGTGACTCAAACTTAGTCATTATCTAGGCAATGTTGGTCAGTCATCACTGCAAATGAGTCATCATGTATAGGCCAAGTTCTGTAATGTATACTTACCGAGCAGTAGTACTACCGAGTAAATCTATGGTCACTACGTATTTTTGTATTAGCTGAGTTAAGTTTTTGTTGAGCTATGTAAGTAATGAATATCGAGTGACAAAGATATCAGCAAATGCTAATTATAGTGAATGTCAAGTATCAGGGACATCATTTTCCAAGTTAGCCAAAAATGACATATGAGTTTGTTATGGAACAGTGATCGAGGTAAAATGTTTTGGCTGACATTCATGTTTTGTATTTTGTTTGTTGAGGAAATGATGAAGGTGTTTACACACCTATTTTGTAATCATTGATCCCTATGCAAGACTTAGAGTCAATCAAAAATTAGTAAAGCTTAAGTGGAAAAAAGAGTAAACCTGAATAGTAGATCTTGAATCATGAAGATGTTTAGTTGTCTATATGAGGATAAGATCTAAACCCTAAAATGTGTTAACCAAGAGGATGTGAAGGGAATGAAGGAATGAGTAGAGAGAAAATTTAGTTTAGAGAAGCATTCAAATAGAGTTCAGTGACCGAGCTAAGAAGTGAAGGACAGAATAGAGATAAACTTGATAAAAGAGATCAAAACAAGACTATAAGGAGAAGCTCTATAATCAGCATACAATTCAAACCGAAGGATCAGGTAGTGAGACATTCTAACAAGTGTATCAGGGTAAATCTCTTAACCGAGTGGTTTTAACATACCTATTGTAATCTCTTAACTGAGTGCTTACTTTATTGTGAGTTTTAAATCATTTAGCAAGGCAGAATGTATAAGTCTTTTAGCTCTTAACATGGAAAACCCCTCATAGGGTAGATCATATTTTTTGATCAATTTTGTAACCCTAAAAGGAAAACTTTATACCGAAGTAGTGAAGATTTGTGGGTGTTATCCCCACCCTAGTTTTACCTTTCAAGGGTTTCTGGGTAACCAAAATTATTGAGTTATGAGTACTTTCTTGAATGATGTTTAGTATATTAGTTACTTTTCTTTGATGAAGTTTTGTTGATGCTATGCAAAAAAATTTGCAAATGATAAAATGGATTAGTAAGTGATATCTGATTCACCCCCCCTCCTAGTATCACATTTCCCAACTATATTTGCAACAAATCCAACTCATATTCCACACAACTAAGCCCTAGTGATCTTCAAACACATGCACATGGTAGAGACATCCACGTGATGCACTCTCATGTACAAATTTGCAAACATGTAGGGGACTGTTTGAGTGTTACAAACTTGCCACCCTGCAAATGTAATGCCCATGCTGATGGCTTGCCATGTGGAATTCCTTTTGGGTTTCTAGAAACTCCTCTTTCTCATGCATTCATTCTTCTTTCTTACTCTATCTTTCTTCTCAATCATTCATTCAAGATTCTTGGCATCTTGATCTTCATCTCACCATTTCTCATCCATATATCCATCCTATTGCAGATTTCCACCATTATTGAACAACTACAAGTTGTTCAAGCTCTCACATTAGGTATCATGTCTCACATTTAATCTCTCAACTTTCATTTGGGGAGTCTACCCCATATCCTCATTTTTTTTTAGTATATTGTTGATCTTCTTCTTACTTCTTTGCATGTTATGTTGTTTTCTTTATTTTGGTTGTCTATCACCAGTTATCTCATTGTGTCCAAATGGATGTCCATGGAGGTGGAAACACCAAAGCATGGTTTTTATTGAGGAAAGCATATGAAATGACCATAACCATTTTCATCTTTATGTTTGTGCAGGTCTTCTTCATTATGAGATCGTGGGTTCAAAATCTACAACTTGGATCACATCATCAACCTCCAAAATAGGTTTTATTGTCTATATACCTCTCTTTTATTTTATTTTATCATAAAATAAAAAATCTAGTTCATTTATATTTAAATCTATTATTTTATTTCATTTCTTCCATTTTACATATTTAGATTAATTTTTATTCTTCTCATTTACGTTATGTTGTTCTTACTTTATCTCAATAGCATAATTTTTGTGTTCTATTTTTAGTCTTTTTAATTTTTCATAAATCCATCTATACCCAATCTATGCTATATGCAAGTGCATCACACTGTTGTCCATTAGTGATGCTATCATCCTTTGGGGTGCACTTTTTTCCACGATAGTGAGATCACAAAGTTTGGGTCTTGATTATCATTGTTAGCTATTTCAACTCATGTAGCCAAAATAGCTTAATTACTTCATTTATTTACGTAAATCATGATTTATCAATTTAAACACTCTTAAACACTTGAAAATTAATACTCAATTGATATCCCATCAATATAGTTAATCAAAATCATCACTTCATCTACATCTTCAATTTTCTCTCCCTAGCACTCTTATCTAGAAACAAAAGGTAGTTTGAGGGGAATCATGTATCCCTTGAGGTTTGAATCGGCCTCTAGGTTGGTGAATTATTTTATTCCCCATATTTTGGAGAACCTAAAGTGAACCCAACAAAACCTTTAAGGATTTGTGGTAGTGACGATGCGATCATAGTGACCATCAGTAATCTTTCCCCACAAGCCTAGAGGGTGCGTGAAATAATTATATCTTTCACCCCTATGGATGAGCCTCAAATACTTGAGATCCTACTCCCCTATATGTATCAACTTCCATCAATTAAATCTCCATCAACGGTGTCTTAGTGGACCCCTCAAGTCAGCTTGACATAATCATGGAGGAGGTCCTCTTTGTGAACAACTTAAATCAAGGGAAGTTAGATGAATTTGATTTTATTATCTATACACATGATGGAATGTCCTTTTCTTAATTAGGATCAACCACCTTGACTATTTAAGTGGGAGCCAAGGCTATCTTCTCAATCTTTATTATGATTCTTGATTCAAACCTCTTTTGAATCAAGCTAGGCATTCCCTGGCTGAATTCCATGGGATTCATCCCATTGATTGCGTACAAGTACATGAATTTACCACATGAGGAGAATATCCATATGATCTAGGATACTAGGTACCATCTATTCGTGTCCCATGGGGACTTTATCCTTGATCACTTTTGGCCCACACCAATTGGGTCCTTGCATCCTTGGCAAGATGTTGTATTTTTAGCATATTAGGCATATAAAGTCGGAGAAATGAGTTTGCATTCTATGGCATCTTCAAGAATCCAAACCTCTCAGGAGGTCCATCATATCACGTCTTTTTCTCCTTTTTAAGGGGCCCAGAGGAATCATGTGCCCCATGGAAAACCCCCTCAACTACTAAAGGTCACATAGACTTCCACGGTGTCTTCAGTTCATGTTTCCACTTCACATATAGACAAAGGAAAGAAACCTATGCTTCCCAATCCCAAGGTACATCTTCCTCCAACCATTCAAATCATCTAGGATATTCATCACCTTACCCTCTACGGTCAAGGAAAGAATCCTCAAAAGATTGCACCATCACTGTTGGAACCTATTAATTAGCCTTCAATGGAACTTCTTATTCCCCCAAATGCTCACAGGGATAAAAAGGGGAATGTCTCCTATGACTGAGCCTCTGATGCCTTCATTTCCATCTCCATCTCCTACTACATTGATTGGTCCCTCGTCACTGTCACCCATGACACCATCAGCCTCTCTAATGGAGAAGTATAGTGTTTCTCCTCCATAGCCTTCTCAGTCAGGCTTGTATTTTCCTTAGAATCAACTTGTGTATGAGTGTAAGAGACATCAGCAAAAGAGAGCCCTAACTTGTCAGGCTTCTATGAAAGTGGATTGTGTATCTTTAGGGCCTGCATCCACACCTATCTCTACACCTACATCCAAATCTTCTCCTACCTCCACGGCCTCTCAACCTGTTTCCACTTGTCACATCTCCCTACTTTGGGAGTGCCTCTTGTAATACCCCAAAAATGGGCTATAGGTTCATTAACCTCTTATATCAACACATTGAATGAAATTGATACAAAAGTCCTAACCTAAGGCACATCTTCACATCAAAATCCTAATTGATTTTATCTTAATTCTGCATGAGGGAATATTTCCTAAATATTCCTAATTTATCTAATTATCTTTAATTAAATATTATTTGGTGATAAATGTTATTATTTATCCTACAGTTGATTAATTGAATATGATGAATATTTAATTAATTAATTTAATTCTTCCACTTAATTATTTAATTAGATTTAATTTCATTTATTCCTAATTAATATTGTTTTTATTTTGACAATAAATCAAAATTCCGACAAACAATCAACTGGATATTTATTTAACTGATTTAAAATCAAAGTTGTCAAATTTAATGATTTAATTGGAATAAAGATTGATTTAATAATTGATTAACCCATAAATCAATTGTTTTAATTCAAAATCAATTAAGTGGAAAATAAATCACTTTATTTATTAAATTAATTCATATTAAATCATGCACAATCACAAAAGCGGGCAACTTTAAAACAATTGCTAATTTCAATTTGTAAACTTTCTAAAACTCAACATTTGATGATGAGTTGAAAAAGAGAACTAAAGCTCTATTTTGAGATAAAAACTGCTTTTGCATGATTTTATGAATTAAATATTCTTAATTTCTTGTTAACTCAAAAATTAACCTAATTTTATCAAGAGTGATTTATGGCTTTTGTCAATGCATCCTCAAGCCCTGGATTTCTATAAAATCAAGGCTTAGCTCTTCACAATCAACACCTTGAAATTGCATCATCACTCTGGCGAATTCGTGACTGAAGAATCAATCTTTTGTGAATCAAGGCTATTGTGAGATTTTCATTTATTATTTTGAGCATTCATAGTTTCATATCATAGATTTTTATATGCATTCATAGCATTACTTAGATGAAATCTATATTGAAACTCAATTTCATACATTATAGCTTAGATTCATACAGTTTCTCATTCTTATTGCATAGAAAATAGAAAAATATAGATTAATTTGCATTCATATTTCATTGTTTTCATCATCTTAAATCCTTCATTTCGGTATTGCATTGTCATTGATCTTGATTTCAATCTGAGAACATCATACTCACACCTACTAGAAGGCAATAAATCACCTAGTTAACATAATTTCAACTACTTGCAGATTTCAGTTTTTGCTAACCTGTAATGTTTTACTGAAGTGTTGTGTCTATAGCTAGGTACAAAATTCACACACACATTTTTGGTACCCACCGTGGGGCCCTAAAATGGGTTTCCATTCTATTCTATCATTTTTCTTGAACCCGCGACCACAAGGTTAATTTTTGTGAGTTTTGTGATAAATTTCTAGGCTGTTTTTTCAGAAATCTGACTGATGTTTTTATTGGTACATGCACATATGACATGATAAAGATCCAAATTTATATTTATGGAAAGGCATTTGAGTTCTATTTCATTTTATGTTGGTTTGGATTAATTTTGTTTTGATTTGCAAAAGTTATGATCATTTTAGTGAAGACTGGTCTAAACCTGATTTTATGAAATCTGACTAATGTTTTTATTAGCACATGCACATATGACATGATACAGATATGAAATTTATATTTCTGAAAATTTATTTCAGTTATCTTTCATTTTCCATTGGTTTGGATTAATTTTCTTTTGATTTGCAAAAGTTATAATCATTTTAGTGGAGACTGATCTGAACCTAATTTTATGAAATTTGACTGATGTTTTTATTGGTACATGCACATATGACATGATATAGATCCGAAATTTATACTTCTGGAAATTTATTTGAGTTAGCTTTCATTTTCCATTGGTTTGGATTAATTTCACTTTGATTTGCAAAAGTTATTATTGATTTAGTACAGACTGGTCAGAATCTGATTTTTTATGACAACAGGTTTTTCGATTATCAAATGACATATTATCTTTGACTAACCTTATTTTATACCACATGGGGTTGACAAGTTGCATTTAATTTTTTATGGATTTTTATAACAATGGGTTTCATGTACAAGAATAGGTAAGTTTTTCATAACAATGGTTTGCAGGTGCAGGTGCAGGTACATCATGTGGGTACAAAAGATAGAAGACAAATGCTAAAAAATTGCTAAAATAGGTAAAATCTACTAAGCGCATTGTGAGGAACTCGGGTATTTTGTTACATCTGATAACACTTCATTTTGGGACATAAAAAAAACTCTCTTGTGTCAAGCTTGAGTGCCTTTACAGCTTTGATAATTCACACTTCAGTTTTGGGCTCTAAAACGAACGTAGATTTGCTTTTTGCATATTTGTTACACATAGTAATTAGGCCCTATGAACACTATTTGCAGATGATCTTGAGAGAGTGGGCTTCTTTCGCTTGTTCATGCATGTGAAGCTCTTCTTGACGGTAGATCCCATTGTAGGTAGGGAGGTTACTGAGATTGTCTTGTGTTCTACTAGATTTGTGCATCTTCAAATTTTGATTGATACATTCTCTCTTTGAAGAGGTTGATAGATCATAAGTGGTTGACATCATAGATCTTTGTGAGATAATTTTGGTCTTAGCATGTCAGATTAATCTATCTACTTTGTCTTGGTGAAGTGAAGAGGTTAGGGGATTATGCTCTACTTCCTTTTTGGATAGTACCAGAAACCCAGATCCTTGAATTTGATCTAGCCCCCCTATGGTATCTTTTGTGAGTCACCTTTAGAGAGGGTTAACCATAGTGGACATTCCCTTTATTGTTTCAACCACGTGGATAGAACCTCAAGTAGTAATAGCCATTTTTTTCATGGTAGCAACAAAGGCTATATAAATGTCCTTGTGGAGGAAATCTTCACAGGTGTGGTCTCTTATTGGGCTGTCAGATCTCCCTAGTAGCTCCTGATTGATTAAATTCTTGAACTATGTCAAAACCCCGGTGCACCTAGATTGGAGTTCACCCTCTTGAGATCACAAAAGTTGTAGATTCAGACCATTACTAAAAACCCTAGTGAGGCCAAATTTTTCATTTTCTAGGAATATGTGCATTATTGAAAAACTTTTTGGAACATACACAAGTAGTATTTCTAGGGATTAGCACAATAAGTCACTATTGCTTATTCATGCACAAGGTTGCTTTTCCCTTGTTCATTGTTTTCAGATGATTGCTTGCTTCCCTTGCTTGTTGTTTTGTGTGCTTGATATCTTCTTGGTTACTTGAAATGAACTATTACACGGATCTTCAAAGTTTGCATAACAATCTGATACTAAAACATTGAAAAATTGCAAAATCTGACCAAAAATCCTTTTTTGGAGTGAGAACTGAATATTCTATCAGAGAACAACTAGTGCTACATCTCAAAATCTATGCCTCAAAAACTATGTCTAAACTATCAAACTATGTCCTTTTATCACGCAAAATTTCACTTTCTGAGCATTCTTTCACATGAGACAACACATTCTCGGGCATAGCCAAGTACTTCCTCACGTGAAGCAGCATTCTATCATGTGAACCTATCCAAAAATTTGCAAAACAAAAATCTTATTACTGCCAGTTGGTCAACTCCTCATCAGATCTAATTTTTTTTGGGGTCGGTATACCTATTTTCCTATTGCACACTATCTGAAACTACATGTCTAGAGTTGAGAAACAAATCCTGGAATCTGTCAAACAAATCATTGTGTCAAAAATAGAGAAGAGCCTATAACAAATCCATTCATTATCCTAAAGTGGTCTCTTGAGTCTGATTTAGCCTTCTGATTTATCGATCTGAGTATTTTTCATCTTGTGTCAAAACCTTGTCAAAATTATCTTCAAATTTGATCTTTTTACTAAACGACTAAGTGTTGTGAGCTCATGGCCACCATCTGTTGGGTGTCTACCCACACTACTATGGCATAGTATCCTTCATTTATGTCTGATCTAATCTTTAATCACTTCAATCTTGACAAGGTTGCGTCATTCAATCTTCTTGAATCAATTCATTCTTCGGTTGTCTTCATCTTATTCTTTTGGTTCACCCAAGGTTAATGGTGGAAACTAGAGCTTCCTCTCACAATAAATCTAGAGAAGCACTTAACACTGTACCTTTGACTACTCAAAAGGGTCCAACTCTTGAACAACTCTACAATTCTGGTCTTTACGAAGACGACGGTCTTGGCAATTTTTTATTGAAAATTGGTTACATACCCCTCCATCAACTCATGGAGGTAATCAACAAAATCCACCTTAATCTAATCCAAGGAGCCCTAAAACTCCTAACATGTCTTAGGGAGGGACACATCATGGGTCCCAAGGACATCAGTCTCAACATGGTATGGATCAGGAACCCACACCTTCTGAAATTGCCCAATATCAAAATGATGATAACTTCAAAAGAATGATGAAATATTTCTTGAAAGAAGATAGAGAAGCATACTTTCTAGAGTTAGCTCATCAAGGAGCTAAACTTCCTCCAAAATTTAATGTTGAAGATATCATTACACATGAGGAATAAACTCCTATCATGGCTATGATGAAACAGATGCATGCCATGCAAGTCAAACTTAACAAACTTGAGAAAGAAAAGGAACCTAAGGAGTTCTCCATGGAAGCTCTATGCCCTTTTCCATTTGATAAAGACTTGTACATGCCACCATTCCCTAAAAAAGTGGAAATGCCTAAGTATGATGGAAAATCTAATCCTCAATATCATGTCAGAGAATTTTGTACTCAATCCATGGAGTTCATGCATGAAACAACCTACTTAATGTGTCTCTTCCCTTGATCTCTAGGAGGAGCAGCCATTCATTGGTTCTCTAGAATGCCTCCAACTATCAAAACTTTTGAGGATTTAATAAAACTATTCTATCAACAATACTCCTACAAAATTCAACATCCAATCACCATGATCGACATCTGCAATCTGAAACAATATCTAGGTGAACCATTCCTGACATTTCTCAAGAGATGGAGGAATAAATTTTCTCTATATGCTAGACCCATTCCAGAAATTGAGAAGCTGGAAATCTTCATCAAAAATCTTGTTCTAGAACTCAACTACCACTTGCAAATGAAAAATCATACATCCTTTGATAAGATGGTAGAAAATGCAATCAAAATTGAGAAAGTACTTGTGCAAAAAGGAGACATATCACTTCAAAAGGACAAGTATGAATCTGGATCTAGTTCTAAAGACAAGAACAAAAACTAGAATAAGAATAAAGGCATCATCATAGATGGTGTTGTTGATAATATTCATGCCCCATCTAAGGTACCCACTTTCAATCTCACTATTGGCACCCAAGCCATCAAAGCTATTGAAGCTAAAACATCTAAATCTAAAAAAAAATCATCTAATTATAGACCTTGGGCTACAGATCCTAATCACAAATTCACTCCTCTTGGAGAGTCCTTGGAATCTACCATGAAAACTCTATTGGCAAACAAAATCATCTACTTGCCTGAGATGAAAGTCTTTGATCCTGAACCTAAACTAAAATGGTGGAGGGAGAATGACTTCTATGAATTCCATCGCAATAAGGGTCATAAGACTAATAACTGTGTCCACTTGAAGCACATCATACAAGACAAAATTGATAAAGGAGACATCATGATTGACAATCATAAGAGCAATAATGATCATACAACATTTACAAAACCATTTCCTAAACATGGTAAAGAAGATTCTTCTTCTCAGCCTAATATGGGTGCTAAAGTCAATTATGCCTACTCTAGAAACAATGATGTTATCAATATGGTTGAACCATGCCTATCTGAGCATTGAAATGTCATCACAATTGTAAGAAGAGATAGAGATAATCAATCAACAAATGCAGTTACTTGTTCACAAGCTTAGGCACATCTACAAGGACAAATACCAGATTCATCCAATGTCCCTAAGGTGCCTTTCAATCTTTCATCTGCTTCTAAATAGATGGCTACATCTAAATCTTCAAATCCTAAAGACATGAGGCCTACTTCATATAGTATTGTCCAACAACTCCAGCATACAAATGCAAAAATATCCATGTTTGAGTTGCTTCGGATATCTCTGGTTCATAGAACCATTCTAGACAAAGCTTTTCTCAGATCCAATGTTCCTGATAACCTTGATTTAGATAGATTCCAAACTATGGTTGGTCATCTTATGCCTCCATAGTATATTTCTTTTTCAGAGGAAGATGATAACTCCTTGAGTCATCTGCATAACCAACCCTTGCATATTGAAGCCTTCATCCAAAACCGTCATGTCAAATGTGTGTTGATAGATGGGGGCATTGGTCTAAACATTTTTTCTTTCAACTTAATTACATAATTGGGATTTTCATAAATGGCCATTGATCCTAGAAAGAAGATAACTATCAAAGCATGTGATGAGAAAGAAAGATCTTCCAAAGGAACAATTGTCTTACCTATCAAAACAACTCCTATCATCAGAGATACTATATGTCAAGTTCTTGATCTACCTTTGGCTTACAATATCCTTCTAGGGAGACCCTGGATACATGAAATGAAAGCTATTCCTTCTATGTATCATCAGTGTTTGAAATTTCCTTATGAAGGAGTAGACGTGATGATTCTAGCTGATCTATATGCAACTTGCAATGCATTGAAAGAGAGTGTTGATGAACTTGTTCCTAATAATAGAGAATCTTCCACTAAGCAACTAGACATTGCTTCAACATCAAAAATGGAAGACATTGCTAAAGAGGTTAAGATCAAAGAAAATGGAATGGGAGAATATACTATAGAGCCAATCTTATCTTTGACATCTCTCCCTATCTCACCTAAGTCCTATGGGCAAACTCTAAAACAGTCTAAAATAGAGTCTAAAGAACCTCTTGAGGCATATAAAGGAAATTTTTTTGTAGAACAATTATCTAAACAAGAGTTTGAAGAAGATGAAGTTGTGCTCACATGGATATACAAAGATGAACCTAAATCTCAAGTTGTTCAAAAATGTGATGCTAAAATACTGAGTATCCCTTCTAAGTCATATGGCCCAGGAGACAAATTGATCCCAAAAATGGGATATAAAGGAAAAGGACCTCTAGGACTATAGGGTAAAGGTCTTCTATCACCTCTTGATCATTATGGCTAAGAAAACAAGAATACAATAGGTCTAGGATACAAGAAGAAGCCTTTATATCTTAGCAAGAACTCCCCACATGTCTTAGAACAGGTTGAGCCTTCCACAACAAATCAACTAAAGGGAGAAAAAATAGAACAATCTCATAGTGATGATTCAGATATCACTGAAGATCTCATTCCCTATGAGTGTTTGCCTAAAGAAATAAAAGACCTCCTTGAAGCTGAAGATGATCCAGTAAAAAGAATTAATTTAGTAGAAACACAAGAACCTACTATAGAGAAAGAGATAGTTGCACCACAAGAATCGGCTAATCTCGAAGACAATCAAATAGACAAAGAGGAAGGTGGTAGTTATTCTGAGACAAATTATCATGAGTATGAATTCAAATAAGAATCTAAGGGTAACCCTTCTTGGGGTATTCATCCTGACTTTACTCATGTTCTTAGATTTCCTAGAGGCATAGATGAAGAATCTAATGACTATGAATGGGGAGCCATTCCAGAAGAAGATGAGATTATTACAGAAAAACATGTTGATGTTATTCACCAATATGCACCTAAACCCAACGTAAGTCTAGAGTGAAATGATGAAATTATCAAGTCTGATCCACCGATGGCTGAAGTGGACTTCCACAATGGCATTGAGCCTATTCAAGAATTGAATGTCTTAAGTTGTAATATCACCTTTGAACTTGAGCATTGGGTTAGGACCAATGATGAAAGATCCATATCCATAAATACTATTTCCCAATCTTTTACCACTTTGACTATCCAACATCCTGACCTTCTTGACCAAACTTCCACAAATCTGAGCTATGGTATTTATACCTTCTTCAATGGCTATGCCCTTGCTTGCTACCTAAATGCAGTTGAACCTATGAGGACTTCCATCAGTGAATTGAGCATTAGTATGACGGATTCAGACATCAAGTATCTTAGTCAAAAAAATAAGAATAAAAATAAAAAGAAAAGGAGTTCTGAGGGTGAAAACCACTTTATGGCAGTCTTAGAACCTACAAAAGTATAAATAAAAGACATATTCGATGGTGAAAACCTCTCTCAAGTGCCTAAGGATGAGATATTTGATGTCCTTCCAAGTCATTTATAAGATAGATCTCCAGTTCTAATTGAGCCCACTCAATCCATCAACTTGGGAACAACAGAAGAACCACAGTTGATCCATGTAGCACAATCCTTATCAAAAGAATAAAAGAAAAAATTTACAACATTCTTAACAGAGAAAAAGATCAAATTTGCATGGAAATATTCAGATATGCCAAGATTGGATCTTGATCTTATAACACACCATTTATCTATAGCTCCAAATGTTAAACCTGTTAAGAAAAAATTAGAAAGATGCATCCACATGTTGCCCTCTTGGTAAAAGCTGAATTAGAGAAGCTACTAAAAGTTGGATTCATCCATGTTATTGACTATGCTGAATGGATCTCTAATATTGTACCTATTCCAAAACTAGACAAATCAATAAGAGTATGCACAGATTTTAGAGATGAAAACAAGGCATGCCCTAAGGATGATTTTCCATTACCTAACATTGATATGATAGTGGACATGGCTGCAGGCTTTGAGATGTATTCTTTAATGGATGGTTTTTCTGGATATAATCAAATAAAAATTGCTCCAGAAGATCAAGAGAAAACTACTTTCACATGTGCATGGGGCACCTTCTGTTGGAATGTCATGCCATTTGGGCTTAAGAATGCTGGTGCTACATATCACAGAGCTATGACATCTATTTTTCATGACATGATGCATCGAACTATGGAGGATTATGTTGATGACACTTTAGAAAAATATATGATTAGAGTTGAACATCTAAATGACTTGAGCAAGATACTAGACAGAATGGAAAAATTTAGTCTCAAACTAAATCCTAAGAAGTGTGCTTTTGGTGTCACTTCTGGAAACCTCTTAGGGTAAATAGTTTCAAAAAAGGGCATTGAAGTTGATCTAGCTAAAGTAAAGGCTATAATGGAGATGCAACCCCCGAAGAATATTAGTCAAATGAGGATATTACAAGGTAGAGTTCAATCTATCAGACACTTCATATCTCAACTAGAGGACATATCACAGCCTTTTACAAAGACATTACATAAAGGTGTAAACTTTGCATGGAGCGAAGAATGTGAAAAGAATTTTAATCATATCAAGAAATATCTATCAAATCCTCCTATCTTGATGCCTCCTATTCAAGGGAAGCCTTTGATCTTATATGTATCTGCAAGAGATACATTAATGGGGGCATTGCTTGCACAACATGATGACAACAAGAAGGAAAGAGCTATATACTATATTAGTAGAACATTGGTGCCATACAAAAAGAACTATTCTATGACTGAAAAGGCTTGTCTAGCTATGATCTTTGTGTCATAGAAACTGAGACATTATATGTTGGCTCATACCATGCAATTAGTAGCTAATATTGATCCACTAAAGTACCTACTAAGCAAAGCTTCCCTCATAGGTAGATTAGCTAAATGGGTCATGCTCTTAAGTGAATTTGACATTGAATATGTTGAAAGAAAAGATATTAATGGCCAAGTTATTTCTGATTAGTTAGCAGATGCACCTTTGTTCGATGACACACCAATGCAAATGGAATTTTCAGATTCGTCTATCATGAATCTTTCTTCTAGAGAATGGCAATTGTTCTTTGATGGCTCCTACATGCAGAATGGATCTAGAGCAGGCATCTTGTTTATCACTTCTCAAGGATACTCCATTCCTAAGGCATTCATAATTAAATTTCCTTGTACAAACAAAATATTGCTGAATATGAAGCCCTTTTAAATGGTATGAAAATAGCAATTGAGTGGAGAGTAACAGAACTACACATTTAGGGAGACTCACAACTTGTAATCCATCAAGTCAATGATGTATACCAAACGAAGGATGAAAAGCTCATTCCATACAAGACAATGGTAGATGATCTAAAGAAATATTTCATATATATCACATTTGAGCAAATACCTAGAATAGAGAATAAGGATGCTGATGCAATGGCAACATTATCTACTTTATTACAGTAGCTTGAACATGAGCTATGCTACGAGTTCCTAGTGGAAGCACTATCTTATCCTACATATGACTCCTCTGATACCCATATGATCTGCACTATTTTGGGTCATGATTCATCCTGATATAAAAACCTATTCTCCTATCTCAAAGACCAAATCATTCCTGATACCTTTAACCGTCATGAAAAGAGATACCTTATCTGTAATGCCTCCTGATATGTCATCATTGGTCATGATCTATACAAATGAGGTATAGATGGTATGCTACTTAGATGTTTAGAAGGGGAAGAGTCTCAACATGCGTTAGAGGAAGTCCATGATGGTATTTGTGGGTCACACTCAAACAGTTTAACACTAGCCCAAAAACTTATTAGGGCGGGGTACTATTGGCCAGAAATGGAGAAAGAGTCTATCAAGTTTTCTAAGAACTGTCAAAAGTGCCAAATGCATGGCAACTTAATTCATGCTCTAGGGAGAGATCTAATCTCCTTCACTACACAATGGACTTTTCATCAATGGGCATTTGATCTTATAGGATCCATACATCCTCATTCTTCTAATGGGCATACCCACATTATTACAGCTATAGATTATTTCATGAAATGGGTAGAAGCAGTCCCTTTAACACAAGCAACTAGAAAACAAATATCTATGTTTATTTTGAACTACATCATTTGAAGATATGTTATTCCACACTCTATAGTCATAGATAATGGTGCACAATTAAAAAATAGAAATTTAGATGATTTATGTGCCAAATTCAAGATTACACAACATTGGTCATCTATTTCCTATCCTCAAGGGAATGGACAAGCAGAGGCTTCCAACAAGAATCTATTGAAAATCTTGCACCATACAGTTAATAAGACAGGAAGAGACTGGCATCTCATGATCAATCCAGCTCTCTGGTCCTACATAACAAGTATTAGAACACCCACTGGGGCCACACCTTTCACTTTAGTATATGGGTCTGAAGTGGTACTGCCTATTGAGGTTGAAATCCCATCACTAAGAATCAGAATGCATGGTCTAGTAACTGATGATGACTATAAAGTGTCTAGGTTGCAAGAACTTGAACTACTAGATTAGCACAGACAAGCACTATATGATCATCTCAGATTATATCATAAGAGAATGTCTAGAGGCTACAACAAGAAAGTTAGACATAGAGAATTTCAAGTTGGCGATCTAGTCTTGAGAGAGAATCCTAAAAATCAATCACATAGAGAGTGCAAGGGGAAGTTTGAACCCAATTGGCTGGGTCCCTTTGTAATCACTGCTACTTTTGGCTTTAGTGCCTATCAACTCTCAACAACTGAAGGAGAACAACTTCGAGAACCAATCAACATTCTCCATTTGAAGAAATTCTATGCCTAAGGCATTTAGTCTATGGTAAAATGTAGCAATAGGTGCCTTGATGATTCACAAAAAAATAAAAAAATATTAAAAATACAAAAAAGTAAAAATATCAAAAGTACAAAAAAATTGGAAAAATGAAAAATACTAAAAAATGAGAAAAAGAAAAAGTGCCTTGGTGAAAAGCTGGAAATAGGCGCCTTGGTAGCAAAAATAGAATCTCTGCCAAGATGGTGAAAACCTAGCAAATGAGAGCCACTTGTTTCAAAATGCTCCATCTATCAATGCAATCTTGGTCTTTCCCAGCTTTCAATCTTGCTTTAGTTTGTACATATTTCCCAGTTTGTTTCTACATTCCTATTTTCAATAAGTCAATTTGTACACCAATCAGCTCAAGCGTCTGTATCCTATCAATGCTTAACACTTGGGGGAAATAAAAAGTCATATCCTATGACCTCTAGTGTATCTTAGATGTGTCATATCTAGTTAGAGTCCTTTGAAGATTCATTTGAGTCATTTTGTCTATCTCGTCTTCAGAAAGGGATTTTGCATCTACAACAACACAATCAAACATCAACACAAAATGAAAATAATATGTGCTTCATGTTTTTATCTCCTTGTATGCTTACTAATTCACATTGATATTTTTGCATATTTTTTTCCCACGAGCTCTTCGATGATGTCCTTTACAGGATTTAGAGAGTGATGACTGGGGGCATAATCTTTTCTTTGTTTTCTTCTTATATGTGAAAATCTAACAACTTTGGAAATTCTGGATTGAAATGGTGTCTGTCTGTAAGAGCCTCTATCTTGAATTGAATGGCCATGAGTACCTTGACCATTGATACTCATAAAATTCAAGGAATTTTGATCTCACTATTGTAATTTTGAGTGAATTCTTTCTCCTACTGTGAAACATGATCTTCCCTAAGGATGTGAATGATAAAGGGTCACTATGGGTAATTCACACTGGACTTAGAATGATCTCTTGACTATTTGATGTGTTTGTCATGCAAGGCATATTCTAGTCATCACGAAGTTGATGTTATGATGCTTATACAAATTGTAATATTAAAATGGACATGATATTCAGGTCATCCTAGCATTTTATATCTACTCTGGCATTCTGAAATAAAACCAATATTCATATGTCCATGGTTATCTAACTAGTGGGTGTTGTATTGATTCTTGTGCATACAAATCAATATTCATATGTCTATAGTTTCCTAACTAGTGGGCATTATATTGATTTATCCAGTTACCTAAAAAGTTCAATGATGAGAATGAATCGACACTTGATCAGTGACTAGGTCCTAGGTCCTAGGTTTGCATTTCATTTTACACTTTGCATGATCTCACAAATTGCTTGAACGCTTAAACAATTCTTCAAAAAAAAAATGCTAAACATGACTACAAGAGCTAAATCTTACATGAAGGTCCATCCAAGGAAATAGCAAGTGGAATCTTTTTTCGGGATCAAAATTGAAATTTGAGATCATTTATATTGTCAACTACTTGCATAATCAACCTTCAATCATCACAGAAATCTAGAATTCAACTTAACTAATTATCTTACATCAAACTATTCAAATTTTAACCTAGTCAAACTTTGTCTCCAAGACCTCTAAATGATGTAAAACACATTCTTGAATGTGTATAACCACTTCTCAAGTCAATTAACATGCTTCTAAACCATTCAACTCTGACTTTTCTTGTCATATTTCAATTTTAATCCCGAAGGGGGCATGGTATTACACATCATTCAAAGTTTGTAAATAAAATCTTTCAACAACCACATTTAGTTGCTGATCTAAAGTTTGTAAATAAAATATTTCATCTAAAGTCCTCATCGCATGGGGAAAATCTATTGCAATCTGGTATCCTAATCTATCTTGTAAACTGTATCAGCTTTTTGTAACCATCGGTTCATTAGTGTTATTTCCTTGGTTCTTCGTAATTGATGGGTTCAGGATGTGATACCGATATGATTCATACAAGAACATTTATGTCTAGAATTAGTCACTCACTT
This sequence comes from Chamaecyparis obtusa, assembly GCA_027943335.1. NCBI lineage: Eukaryota > Viridiplantae > Streptophyta > Pinopsida > Cupressales > Cupressaceae > Chamaecyparis > Chamaecyparis obtusa. Next base: position 1,048,596 of record BSBK01011581.1, on the reverse strand, counting down.
CTTCACAATCATAAGGTTCAGAATCAGGCATTTTGGCACTTTTTCGTAATCACTGGTTCATTGTTGTTGTAGTTAACATTATCTTTGGTCAATCAGGACCTAAATCTTAAATCTTTCAATCAGTTTCTATCTTAAAATTAGTTAATATTTCAAATTAGTTTCATACTATTAGGAATGAATGCTAAAGTGTTTGCCAGCCATTATATAGCAGTTGTTGTTGCATTGATGACTATGATTGTCATTGATGTCAACACAGTGATTTACCGAAGACTTGTAGAGAAGCAGACATAGTTTGGATTAGCGCACGTGGGTTATTGTAGTTGGAGCTATGTGATGTTGAGGTTATACTCTTTGATATGTCATATGTCTATGGTTAAGAGCATAGATAGTAATTCATTGATTCATGGAAGTTATGATCATTTTGGTGGAAGCAGTGTTCCTAAGTAGCGGTTTGTGGAAATCAGATGATATCTCCTAATCGGGATGGAATCTAGGTTTTCATAGTTAACGGGAAGTTTAAGACACATTGATAGTGATTTGGATGACAATGCAGACATTGAGGTCACACGAGTGAAGATTTATTGTATTTGGAAGCCGACAATTTTTTGTAATTTTGGTGTAGCGTGTGGAAACTTTTATTTTGTAATTGTATGCCGACTCATTTGTAATTATTTGAGTGTGGTATAAAGGAAGGAATGTATTTCATTGTTATAATGTAATTTTAAAGTAGTAGCATGATTTTGTGATGTGAAAGTGTGTAATTATGATATGGTAGCAATGGTTGTGATGTTGTATGCATGAAGTGAAGAAAAGAGCTAAGTATGAAAGCTAATGTGTGAAGGAAGACATGAAAAGTACAGAGATCTGAAATTGAGATATGATGTAACAGTGAGTGTGGTTTGGCACAGTCAAAGAAGAGGTAACATATTATTCTATTGAGTAATGCAAAGATTATTTGGACAGTGTGTTCAGTGATCTTAACCTAAAGTTGTTTGGGCAGTGGGTCCTTCTGTCTTCTATAACTCTTAACAGGGTTAGAGTCTTTTAACAGAGATTCAAAATCTCCTAATAGGGATTCATATGTACTGAATGTATTTCATAAGACTCCTAACAGATTTCATCCTCTCACAAAGAATATTCATATTAGTGCATCTTTTGTGGGAATCATTCCCACCGGGGCTTACTCTTTGATCAAGAGGTTCCCTAGTCAACATATCTTATGTCATTGTGTTACTGTGTATGAATATCTTTATATGGTTGGTAATTATATTCTTTATATGGTTTAATGTTGATGAAGATGATAAAATTTATAATTATCTGATAACTGATTCACCCCCCCCCTCTGAGTTATCTTGGTGGACTTTACTTTCTAACAATAGGTATCAGAGTGGAAGGTCCTTCAAAGAGAAGTTTAATAGCTTAAGGAGATCCATGGTGAATTTCAGGAAAGAAAGCCCTAAGTTTGATGGAGTAAATTTTGATAGCTGGAAAGAAAAGATGAAGACACATGTATTATGTTTAGGACCAGGTTATTGGTTGATTACAAAGAATGATAAGACTATCATTGAAGAGGAAAATCTTGAAACATGTACTCCAGAAGAGAGAGATCTATTCATGTGTAACATACTTGCAAGAGAAGCACTTTTGATAGCACTACCGAAGAATGAGTACAGTCAGGTAAAATATTTGAAAAAATCTCATGAAATTTGGAATGCTTTACATTCTACTTTTGAAGGTGATGAACATGCAAAAAGAGTTAGATTACATAATTGGATATGTGCATTTGAAGATATAAGAATGTTGGAAGATGAATCTGTTAGAAGTTATATTGGTAGAATGTCAGAGATCATTTCAGGTATAAAATCTTGTGGAGGAACAAAGATAGAGAATGAAGTGATATGGAAAATTCTGAGGACATTAACTCCTATATTTAAGCAGACAACACAAATGATTGAACAAGTGATACCTTGTACAACAAACTTTACAATAGAGACTCTTCTTGGAAGAGTGGAAGCAGTAGAAATGAACCTGAGATTATCAAGAGACTTACCTAGAATGGAGACAACATTTAGTGCTCTTAGTGTTCTCCCTACTTTGTCAAGCAGCATCAGTGTAAGTGGAGATTATGCTGGTAGAAACAGATCTAGAAATGAAGAAGACAAGAAGATTGAAGAAGGTATTTCCTTGCTTGTGAAAAGAGAACCAGACGGTAAGAAAATTTTTAAATGCTGGACTTGTCAAGAATATGGTCATTTTGCATCTAAATGTCCTAAGAGAGTTAAAAAGTACAGAAGAAATTTCAAACCTAGAAGATCTAAAGAATGTTATTATGCTAATGATGAAGATCTTGAAGCTAGTATAGAAAGAACTTTGAGTGAAAGTGCTACTGAGAATAATGATGACATAGGGTTTGTAGCAATTAAAGAAGAAAATCTTGAATCTAATGTTAAGGAAGAAAAAGACTTAGTTTCTCAAGTTAAAAAGAAAGTTGATTGGATTATAGATAGTGGTTGTTCACATCATATGACTGGAGACATGAAAAAGTTCATAAAGTTGAATGAATATGATGGTGGAGTAGTTAGAGTTGGAAACAATGCACCTTGTTTGATCAAAGGTATAGGATCTATTACTCTTGATGGAAAGACTAATACTGATGATGTTTATTTTGTGGATGGATTGAAACATAATATTTTGAGTGTTGGATAGTTAGTAATAAGAGATATCAAGTTTGGTTTACTGAGAAAACTTGTGTGATAAAAGATAAAGATGGAAATCTGATTGGAACTGGATCTAGAACTAGAGGTAATGTATTTCAGTTGAATCCTACTAAGATGACATGTTTGATTACAAAGATTGATGATAGTTGGTTATGGTATAGAAGGTTTTGTCATGTAAACTTTGATAACATTGTGAAATTAATTACTACACTTGCTGTAAGAGATTTACCTAGAATTATGAAGCCTACTAACATAATTTGCAAAGAATGTGTAATGGCTAAAAAGAATAGAAGTTCCTTTCATAGTAAGAAGTTTACATCTACAGAGAAGCTAGAGATTGTTCATATAGATTTGAGTAGTCCTACCAGGACTAGAGGATTATATGGAGAAAGGTATTTTATGATTCTTGTTGATGATTTTACAAGAATGATGTGGATTGCATTTCTTAAAAAAAATCTGAAGCATTTGATAAGTTTAAGATTGTTAAGAATAAAGTTGAGAATGAATCTGGAATGAAGATTAAATGTTTGAGATTTGATAGAGATGGAGAATTTACTTCTAGAGAGTTTAACAATTTTTGTGAAGAAAATGGCATTAAAAGACAATATTCAGCTCCTAGAACACCTGAACAAAATGGGATTGTAGAAAGAAGGAACATATCAATGACTGAAGCAACATAGCTATGTTGTTTGAAAATAATTTGGCAAAGATTTTCTGGAAAGAAGAAGTGAACACAACAGTATATATAATGAACAGAGTACAAATCAGAGGAGACACAGACAAGACACCTTATAAATTATGGTTTGGACATGCACCCTCAATTAAGTATTTTAGAATTTTTGGAAGCAAATGTTATATAAAGAGAGATGATGATTTAGGAAAGTTTGATCATAGAAGTGATGAAGGTATATTTCTTGGATATTCTTTGAAAATCAAAGCATATAGATGTTTCAATAAAAGAACTAAGACTATTGTTGAGAGTGCAAATGTTAAGGTTGATGAAAAGTTCAAAATTTAGGAAAGAATGCTTGATTATGAATCTGATGAAGAAATTCATCCTAAGCCTAATACTGGAACTACTGAATTGTTTTATGAAATTGATAGTGATTTGTTGAATGAAAGCCATAGTGAAGTTATTGAAGAACCTACATCTGAAGAGAGATCTGAGATAGTGACACCTAGCAAGATTTTGTTAAGGAATCATCCTTTTGAATGGATTATTGGGAGCATCAAAAGAGGAGTTCTTACTCAGAATAAGGCACAAGAACAGTTATGTTTGATTTCTCAAATTGAACCTAGGACTACTAATGAAGCTTGTGAAGATGAAAGTTGGACTAATGCTATGAAAGAATAACTAGATCAGATTGAAAAGAACAAGACGTGGGAATTGGTCCCTAGACCTAAAGACAAGAATGTTATTGGAACTAAATGGGTATTCAGAAACAAGATGAATGAACTGTTAGAAAGTAAAGATCCCCAAGATAACTAAGAGGTGGGGTGAATCAATTATCAGATAATTTATCCATTCAACAGCTTTAAACAATATAATCAATGTACTGATCAACCATATAAAGATAACCATACACAATTGCACAATAACACAAGATATGTTAACTAGGGAACCTCTTGAAAAGAGTAATCCCCAGTGGGAATGATGGACTAATATGAAAGTTCCTTGTTAGAGAATGGACCCTGTTAGGAGTCTTATGAAATACATTCAGTACATATGAATCCTTGTTAGGAGATTTTGAATCCCTGTTAAAAGATTCTAACCCGGTTAAGAGTTTATGGAAGACAGAAGGACCCACTACCCAAACAGCTTCAAGGCAAGATCTCTAAACCCACTGTCCAAAAGATCTTAGAATTATTCAATAGAATAATATGAAATATATTACCTCCTTCACACTATGCCAAAACTACACTCTCTGCTACACAAGATCACAATTCCAGATCTCTGTACTCACAAGTCTTTCTTCATCACTGAATTAGCTCTTTTCTTCACTTCATGCATATATTCACATCTCAATCTTCATAGTACACATTAAAATAAGGAAAAAATTCCTTCTTATATACCAAACTCAAATAATTACAAATGAGTCGGTCCTCAAATACAAAATAATAAATTCTACACGCTACACATAGAATTCACATAAAACTATCGGCTTCCAGTTACTATAACTTTCTCCAAACATATCCTCAAAGTTTTTTCTATGAACCACCTCATCATTAATGAGTCTCCAACATCCCTTTACCTGTGAAAAATCAGATTCCATCCCAGCTAAGAGATATCCTCCGATTTCTGAACATCGCTACACAGAAATACTGTCTAAACACTGCTTTCACCAAAATGCTCATAACTCTTACAAATGAATGAATTTCTTTTTGCGTTGTTAACCATAAGTTAATAACACACCAAAGAACATACCATCAACTCCAAAAAATCGAATCTACAATACAACATGTGCACAAAACAAAACACTACCTGCTTTCCTGCTAATATCCAAAATATCACTGTGTTGACATCAATGACAATCCAAGTCATGAATGCAGCAACAACTACTACAGAATGACTGCCAAAACACTTTTCATTCATTCCTAACAATCTCCCCCATTGGCATTGATGGAAACATAGATGAAAACATCCAATGTTCCAAAAATCCAATACTGCAACATCACTGCAAAATATCAAATCAAATCTTGCTTTGTTTTCCTATTCAGCTCTCTCATACAATCCACAATGTTTTTCATGTATATCTCTCCCCCATTGACATCAATGATAGAAATTCTATCACTAAGTCAACAACAACTTAATGTCAAAAGAAACTTTTCAGAAAAATACAATAACAAGAGTCCTCATGACTCAGCTCATAAACTCCCCCATAGAGGAAGTTCCAACATCCAATCCAAAAGAAAGATAGGGCTCATATACCACTGGATGGATGCAATCATCTGCATCAATTCTCAAAAATATGTTGTGGCATAACCCCAAGCATACCTCTTAGATACACAAATGTATCCTTAGGTAAAGGCTTTGTAAATATATCTTCTATCTGCTCCTTTGTACTTACGTACTCCAATCTTACTTCTTTTTCTGCAACTTTCTCTCTTACAACATGATACTTGATCTCAATATGTTTAGTCTTAGAATGTAAAATAGGATTTTTTGACATACTCACTATACTGGTGTTGTCACAATGTATAACAACAGGCTCATCAAACTTTATTCCAACATCTTTCAACATTTGCTTCATCCAAAAACTTTTAGCCAAATAATTTTCAAACAACATAGCTCTTGCTACTTCAGTTATTGACCTGTTTCTTCTTTCTGCAATAACATTTTGTTCTGGTGTTCTAGGGGCTGAAAGTTGTCTCTTAATACCATTCATTTCACAAAAGGTGTTAAACTCTCTAGATGTAAATTCACCACCTCTATCACATATTAGACACTTAATCTTCATTCCAGATTCATTCTCAATTTTGCTTTTCATGATCTTAAACTTATCAAATGCTTTAGATTTTTCTTTCAAAAATGCAATCCACATCATTCTTGTAAAATCATCAACAAGAATCATAAAATACCTTTCACCATAGAATCCTCTAGTCCTAGTAGGACCACTCAAGTCTGTATGAACAATCTCCAACTTCTCTACCAATGTGAACTTCTTATTGGGAAATGAACTCCTTTTCTTCTTTTCCATCATACATTCTTTGCAAATCATGTTAGTAGGTTTCATAATTCTAGGTAAATCTCTTACCGCATGTGTAGTGCTCACCTTGACAATATTATCAAAGTTTATATGACAAAACCTTTTATGCCATAACCAACTGTCATCAATCCTAGTTATCAAACATGTCATCTCAGTAGGATTCAACTAAAATACATTACCTCTGGTTCTGGATCCTTTTCCAATCAGATTTCCATCTTTATCTTTTATCACACAAGTTTTCTCAGAAAACCAAACTTGATAACCCTTATCAGCCAATTGTCCAACACTTAGTAGATTATGTCTTAGTCCATCAACAAAGTAAACATCATCAGTGTTAGTATTTCCATCAAGAGTAATAGATCCTATAACCTTAATCAAACAAGGTGCATTGTTACCAACTCTAACAATTCCTCCATCATAATTATCTGACTTAACAAACTTTCTTTTATCTCTAGTCATATGATGTGAACAACCACTCTCTATAATCCAATCAAATTTCTTTTCAACTTGTGAAACTAATGCTTTTTCTTCCCTTTTATCAGATTCAAAACTTTCATCTTTAATTGCTACAAATCCTATTTCCTCAAAGTTATCATTATCACTGTCACTTAAATGTTTTTCAATTCCTGCTTCAAAATCTTCATCATTTACATAATAACATTCTTTAGATCTCCTAGGTTTAAAGTTGCTTCTATACTTCTTAACTCTTTTAGGACATTTAGATGCAAAATGAGCATATTCTTGACAAGTCCAACATTTAAAGATTTTCTTACCATCTGGTTCTCTTTTCACAAGTAATGCAATACCTTCTTCAATCTTCTTATCTTCCTCAGATCTGCTACTGTTGGCATAATCTCCATTCACACTAGTACTTCTTGTAGGTCTGATGCTAAGAGCACTGAATGTTGTTTCCATTCTAGGTAGCTCTCCTGATAATCTCAAGTTCATCTCTCCTATTTCTAATCTTCCAAGAAGAGTCTCTCTTGAAAAGTTTGATGTACAAGGTATCACTTGTTCAATCATTTGCGTTGTCTGCTTGAATACTGGTGTCAAAGTTCTTAGAATTTTCCATATCACTTCATTCTCTGTCTTATCACCTCCACAAGACTTTATTCCTGTCACAATCTCAGACATCCTACCAATATAGCTTCTAATAGATTCATCTTCCATCATTCTAATATCTTCAAATGCACAAATCCAATTATGTAATCTAGCCATCTTTGCATTTTCATCACCTTCAAAAGTAGAATGTAAAGCTTTCCAAATTGCATGAGATGTTTTCAAACATCTTACCTGACTATATTCATTCTCCAGTAGTGCTGACAAAAGTGCTTCTCTTGCAAGTATGTTACACATGAATAGATCTAGTTCATCTTTAGTTCCTGCCTCTAGATTGTCTTCCTCAATGATAGTCTTCTCATTCTTTGTAATCAACCAATAACTTGGTCCTAAACACAATAGATGTGTCTTCATCTTTTCTTTCTAGCTGTCAAAATTTACTCTATCAAACTTAGGGCTTTCTTTTTTGAAATTCGCCATGGATCTCCTTAAGTTGTTAAACTTTTCTTTCAAGGACCTGCTACTTTGATACCAATTGTTAGAAAGTAAAGATCCCCAAGATAACTAAGAGGGAGGTGTGAATCAGTTATTAGATAATCTATCCATTCAAAAGCTTTAAAAAATATAATTAATGTACTGATCAACCATAGAAAGATAACCATACACAATTGCACAATAACACAAGATATGTTAACTAGGGAACTTCTTGAAAAGAGTAAACCCCGGTGGGAATGATGCCCACAAAATGATGCACTAATATGAAAGTTCCTTGTTAGAGGATGGACCCTGTTAGGAGTCTTATGAAATACATTCAGTACATATGAATCCCTGTTAGGAGATTTTGAATCGCTGTTAAAAGATTCTAACCTGGTTAAGAGTTTATGGAAGATAGAAGGACCCACTGCCCAAACAGCTTCAAGGCAAGATCTCTGAACCCACTGTCCAAAAGATCTTAGAATTATTCAATAGAATAATATGAAATATATTACCTCCTTCACACTATGCCAAAAATGTACTCTCTACTACACAAGATCACAATTCTAGATCTCTGTACTCACAAGTCTTCCTTCATCACTGAATTAGCTCTTTTCTTCACTTCATGCATATATTCGCATCTCAATCTTCATAGTAAACATTAAAATAAGGAAAAAATTCTTTCTTATATACCAAACTCAAATAATTACAAATAAGTTGGTCCTCAAATACAAAATAATAAATTCTACACGCTACACACAAAATTCACATAAAACTGTCGGCTTCAAATTACTGTAACTTTCTCCAAACATGTCCTCAAAGTTTGTGCTATGAACCACATCATCATTAATGAGTCTGCAACATCCCTTTAACTGCATGAAATCAGATTCCATCCCAGCTAAGAGATATCCTCCAATTTCTGAACATCGCTACATAGAAACACTGTCTAAACACTGCTTTCACCAAAATGCTCATAACTCTTACAAATGAATGAATTTATTTTTGCACTATTAACCATAGCTTAATAACACACCAAAGAACATACCATCAAGTGCACAAAAGCCAATCTACAATACAACATGTGTGCAAAACAAAACTATACCTACTTTCCTGCTAATATCTAGAATATCACTGCGTTGACATCAATGACAATCCAAGTCATGAATGCAACAACAACTGCTACAAAATGACTACCAAAACACTTTGCATTCATTCCTAACATGAACAAGGAGAAGTAGTAAGAAACAAAAAAGATTGGTATGTAAGGGTTACTCAAAACAAGAAGGAATTGACTATGAAGAGACTTTTACACTTGTTGCAAGAATTGAAGCAGTAAGAATATTTTTGGCATATGTAGCTTACAAGAAATTCAAAGTGTATCAGATGGATGTGAAGTCAGCATTTCTGAATGGAGAATAGGAAGAAGAAGTCTACATTGAGCAGCTTGAAGGTTTTCCTTTAACTCAAGAAGGAGACATGGTATGTAAATTAAAGAAAGCTTTATATGGACTTAAACAAGCACCTAGAACTTGGTATGCAAGACTGGATAAGTATTTGTTAAATTTGGGATTTATAAAAGGTACAACTAATAGAAATATTTACACAAAACAAATTGAAAATGGTTTATTAGTTATAGTTATTTTTGTTGATGACATTATATTTGGAGGAGAAGATGAAGCTAGTGACAAATTTGCTGATGAAATGAAGACTGAATTTGAAATGAGTATGATTGGTGAAATGAAATACTTTTTGGGATTACAAATAACACAAAACAATGATGGTATCTTTGTAAGTCAGACAAAGTACTTGAATGACTTGTTGAAAAGATTTGGAATGGACGATTGTAAACCATTTGGAACACCTATGGTGACTGGACATAAGTTATCTAGCACAGATGACACTCATGCAGTAGAAAAAAAGAAATACAGATCTATGATTGGAGGATTGTAGTATTTGACTCATAAAAGACTTGATATAGCACATTTAGTTGGAAATGTAGCAAGATTTCAAGCTGAACCTAGAGAATCACATTATGCAGTAGTAAAGAGGATACTAGGATATTTAAGAGGCACAATGGACTATGTATTATGGTATGAAACATCTGATGATTTTACCCTATGTGCATATACAGATGTTGATTGGGGAGGTAGTGTTGATGATAAGAAAAGAACCAGTGGAGGAGCATTTTTCCTTGGAGGAAGATTAGTTTCTTGGCTAAGTAAGAAGCAAAATTGTATCTCACAAAGCACATCAGAAGTAGAATATGTAGCAGCAGCAAACAATTGTAACCAGATAATTTGGATGAAGTAGATGCTAAAGGATATTGGAATAAAATTTGTTGAACCTATTTTTATACATTGTGATAACACCACTACAATTAGTATGTCTAAGAATCCTATATTACATTCTAAGACAAAGAATATAGAGATTAGGTATCATATTGTAAGAGAGAAAGTTGTTGAAAAAGAAGTCAGACTTGAGTACATAACTAAAAAGGAGGAGATAGCAGATACATTCACAAAGTCTTTGCCTAAGGATACATTTGAGTATTTGAGAGGTATGCTTGGGGTTATGCTCTAGCCTACTTCTAAGAAGTGATATAGTTGGTTGCATCCATCTAGTGGTATATGAGCCTTATCTTTCTTCTAGACTGGATGTTGGTACTTACTCTATGGGGGAGTATGTGTATTTGAGCTAAGTCATGAGGACTCTAGTAAATGTATTTTTTGAAAAGTGTCTTTTGACATTGAGTTTTTGTTGACTTAGGGATGGAATTTCTATCATTGATTTCAATGGGGGAGAAGTACACATAAAAAACAATATGAGACATATGTTGGAGAGAACTGAATAGGATAACGAAGCAAGATTTCATTGATGAAGAGGATTTGAAGAAGCAATGTTGCAGTATTGGATTTTTAGAACATTGGATGTTTTTCATCTATGTTTCCATCAATTCCAAAGGGGGAGATTGTTAGGAATGAATTCTAAATTGTTTTGCAGCCATTCTATAGTAGTTGTTGTTGCATTCATGACTATGATTGTCATTGATGTCAACACAGTCATTTACCGAAGAATTGTAGAGAAGCAAATAGAGTTTAGATTAGCGCACATGGGTTATTGTAGTTGGAGCTATGTGATGTTGAGGTTATACTCTTTGATATGTCATATGTCTATGGTTAAGAGTGAAAATATTAATTCATTGATTCATGGAAGTTATGATCATTTTGGTGGAAATAGTGTTCAGGTAGTGTTCCTGAGTAGCGGTTTGTGGAAATCGGATGATATCTCCTAATCGGGATGGAATCTAGTTTTGTATAGTTAAAGGAAAGTTGAAGACACATTGATAGTGATGTGGATGAAAATGCAGACTTCAAGGTCACATGAGTGAAGATTTATTGTATTTGGAAGCTGACAGTTTTATGTCATTTTGGTGTAGCGTGTGGAAACTTTTATTTTGTAATTGTATGCCGACTCATTTGTAATTATTTGAGTGTGGTATAAAGGAAGGAATGCATTTCCTTGTTATAATGTAATTTTAAAGTAGTAGCATGATGTTGTGATGTGAAAGTGTGTAATTATGATATGGTAGCAGCGGTTGTGATGTTGTATGCATGAAGTGAAGAAAAGAGCTAAGTATGAAAGCTAATGTGTGAAGGAAGACATGCGAAGTACAAAGATATGAAATTGAGATCTAATGTAACAGTGAGTGCGGTTTGGCACAGTCAGAGAAGAGGTAATATATTATTCTATTGAGTAATGCAAAGATTAGTTGGACAGTGTGTTCAGTGATCTTATCCTGAAGTTGTTTGGGTAGTGGGTGCTTCTATCTTCTATAACTCTTAACAGGGTTAGAATCTTTTAACTGGGATTCAAAATCTCCTAATAGGGATTCATATGTAATGAATGTATTTCATAAGACTCCTAACAGATTCCATCCTCTCTCAAGGAATATTCATATTAGTGCATCTCTTGTGAGCATCATTCCCACCGGGGTTTACTCTTTGATCAAGAGGTTCCCTAGTCAGCATATCTTGTGTCATTGTGTTACTATGTATGAATATCTTTATATTGTTGGTAATTATATTGCTTATATGGTTTAATGCTATTGAAGATGATAAAATTTATAATTATCTGATAACTGATTCACCCCCCCCCCCTCTTAGTTATCTTGGTGGACTTTACTTTCTAACACATACATCTTTATCATACACAGATTATTCTTTGAACCGCTACGCTTTGCACAATGATTCAAAGAGGGGCAAAATGTAATACCCCAAAAATGGCCTATAGGTTCATTAACCTCCTATATTGACACATCGAATGAAATTGATACAAAAGTCCTAACCTAAGGCACATCTTCACATTGAAATCCTAATTGATTTTATCTTAATTCTGCATAAGGGAATATTTCCTAAATATTCCTAATTTATCTAATTATCTTTAAGTAAATATTATTTGGAGATAAATGTTATTATTTATCCTAAAGTTGATTAATTGAATATGATGAATATTTAATTAATTAATTTAATTCTGCCACTTAATTATTTAATTAGATTTAATTCCATTTATTCCTAATTAATATTGTTTTTATTTTGACAATAAATCAAAATTCCTACAAACAATCAATTGGATATTTATTTAATTGATTTAAAATCAAAGTTGTCAAATTTAATGATTTAATTGGAATACAGTTTGATTTAATAATTGATTAGCCCATAAATCAATTGTTTTAATTCAAAATCAGTTAAGTGGAAAATAAATCACTTTATTTATTAAATTAATTCATATTAAATCATGCACAATCACAAAAGAAGTCAACTTTAAAACAATTGCTAATTTCAATTTGTAAACTTTCTAAAACTCAACATCTGATGATGAGTTGAAAAAGAGAACTAAAGCTCTATTTTGAGATAAAAATTGCTTTTGCATGATTTTATGAATTAAATATTCTTAATTTCTTGTTAACTCAAAAATCAACCTGAGTTTATCAAGAGTGATTTATGGCTTTTGTCAATGCATCCTCAAGCCCTGGATTTCTATAAAATCAAGGCTCAGCTCTTCACAATCAACCCCTCAAAATTGCATCCTCACTCTGGCAAATTCGTGAATGAAGAATCAATCTTTTGCGAATCAAGGCTATTGTGAGATTTTCATTTATTGTTTTGAGCATTCATAGTTTTCATATCATAGAATTTTATATGCATTCATAGCATTTCTTAGATTAAATCTACATTCAAACTCAATTTCATACATTATAGCTTAGATTCATACAGTTTCTCATTCTTATTGCATAGAAAATACAAAAATATAGATTATTTTGCATTCATATTTCATTGTTTTCATCATCTTAAATCCTTTGTTTAGGTGTTACATTGTCATTGATCTCAATTTCAATCTGAGAACATCATACTTGCACCTACTAGAAGGTAGTAAATTGCCTGGTTAGCATAGTTTCAATTACTTGCAGATTTCAATTTTTGCTAATCTCTAATGTTTTACTGAAGTGTTGCATCTACAGCTAGGTACAAAATTCACACACACAACTATTGGGCCAAACCACCAATCTATGTCTAGATATTTCCCTATCATATGCCTTTCTAGATTAACTCTATGTATATGAGCAATGATCTTAAGCCACACTATCACACACCTATCTAGCTTAATGCTACATATGTTGGAACTTTCCATCTAATTTTGATGCAAGGTAGGGGTCAAGAGGGGCCAAACAATGGAACACCCTAATGATCCAGCCTACTCAACAATATGCCCGGAAGCAATAAACAACAACAGTGAGAGAGAGAATGTAGGATCTTTCATTAATGTTCATCAAATAGAATCATACATGTCAGGTTGTAAGGGCTTCCCGATTAGGGCCAGATATTACAATGAATTAAAAAAGTTGTCAAAAATGATAGGATCTACCAACAATCTCCAATCTATTATCTTCTTATCTTTATCTAAAACTACCCTCCTAAACTACAACCAAACAACTACATTTATACAAGAGTCTACTAAATTGAGTCGGCCTTTAGATCTATAATCAATGGAAAGAAGGGTAAGATCTGGGACCACACACTTCCCAATGATTGATTCTAGCATTAAATCTATGACCCAACATAAATGCACAAGTCGGACTCAACAGAAACAAAAAAGAAACTACTCGGTAAGCAAGGATGACTGAGAAATAGGCAAGCATCACCGAGTGCCAGTGAAACAACCGACCGCCCAGGGGATAATCAACCACACTTGGTAACCAAAGGAAATCGACCAACTACTGACCAACTCAATCAAAGAAGAAACTGAGCAACATAGGAAAACTCCAAAATGTTTTTGGTGACACAAGATTGCCAAGGACCCAAGATGCTCCTGCATCAGACACCTGGGATTATTTTGAAATGATTATCCAAATCATTTGGTAAGTATGATCTGAGCTACATCCAACTTAGACTATGAAATTCATGAACTATCTTCCATTGGTCTATTCTTACATTTTACTATATATTCCATATATTGTTTTCCTCTTGTACTCTTTGCCAATTCTTTGCTCCAAAATCTATTCAACTTCCTCTTTCTACTTCTTAGGATATTCCATCGATACTACCATGTCTTCATTAGGTTCATGATACTCATACAAATCAGAAATGTTGAAAATAGGTGATATGTCCATGTCATCAGGTAACTCAATTTCATATGCATTTCCACTATCAAATTTCCTGAAAATCTTGCAAGGTCCAAAATTTTTCATCTTCAACTTCCCTTATGTTCAAACAAGAAATCGGCCTTTCTTCAAATGAGCCATCACTTCATCACCAACATGAAAAGTCTTATGTCTCCATGATCTATCAGCTCAGTCTTTGTATTTATGATTACTCTCTTCCAGCTTCAACTTCACATCTTCATGCAATGTCTTCATATACTCAGCAAATTTTACTCCTTCAACACTTTTCTTATTTTCATTAGCAATATTCCTCAAAGTAGATATCCCTCTCAGTTGTGTGCCATTCACAATCTCAAATGGTCTCTTTCCAGTACTCATATTCACTGAATTATAGTATACAAACTCTTCTTGTGATAATATAGAATCCCAATTACTTGGTATGTCTCCAACTAAACATCTCAAAAGATTTCCCAAAATTTTGTTCACAACTTCAATCTGTCCATCGGTTTGTGGGTGAAATGTAGAACTATATTTCAACTTAGTGCCAAACTTCTTCCAAAGGGTCTTCCAAAAGTATCCAACAAACTTACTATCTCGGTCACACATGATATTCCTCGGTAATCCATGCAATCTGATAATTTCCTTAAAGAAAAGATTTGCTACATGTACTGCATTTGATGTCTTTCTACAAGGTATAAAATGTGCCATCTTAGAAAATCTATCCACAACAACAAATATAGAATCATTACCTCTTACTGTCTTCAGTAAGCCAAGAACAAAATGCATATTGATGTCAATCCAAGGTTTCTCAGGTACAAAAATTGGTACATATAGTTCAGTATTCTGACTTACTTCTTTTGCAACTTGACAAATTCCACAACTTTTCACAAATTTCTAAACATCTTTAGACAATTGCGGCCAAAAGTACTTGTCATGCCCCACAAGGGAACCAGGGAAGAGAACCAAGATTCTCTTTGTAAAAGAAAACCTAAGTAATAATTTATGAAAGATTTTGAATTTTTAAAAAGAATTAAATAAACAGAACATAGATTAACTTAGAATCCTCCAAGGTTCCCTTCTTATTAAATGCATGATTCATTTAAGTCCATTATGTAAGCTAACAACAAAAATTTAATTCTTAAAGCAAACTACATCATATGATTATAAGGTTCTTTAAGAAATACAAAATACTTTCATTTCAATTTTCCATTTAGCACCATCTATATTCCTAAGTATCCTTTATGAACAATATAACTTTTAAATCAAACAGACTCATCTAAATCATTGATACATTGCAAATAATACATTTGTTCTTCAATAGCCTTTTTCACTTAATCAATAATAAGAAGCATACTAACATACTTGAAATGTTACCAAATCCTTTTTCTTTTCCAATATACATCTTATACATAAAGTTCACCCTTTGCCTTTTTCCTAAGTCTACCCATTCCAAATACATCATTTTTGAATTACATCAATGATTACAATACATTCATCTCCTCTTGGGAGGTAACAAAATTTTTACATCATGAAACATAATTACAAAGCCTTCATTCTTCGAAAACTGGTACATAAGCAAGCATGAATCTTCAAATACTGCATTCACAAAAGATACCTCGATAAAAATATTTACCACCCAACCATGTGGACACCCAAAGGCCCACTCCTCCATGCTAGGAGATAAACACCAGGGTCCATAAGGAAGGAATAGCTAGGCCAAACCTAGGGTTGGGTAACCTTTCCCAAAAAGGTTCTAAGGCTTGGTAGAAACTCTAAGCAACAACCTAAGTGAGTGTCATCGCATAGCCCTCACTCCTTGGGTTGTCTTGGTACTAGCCACTCTGGGCCCCGGCCCCCAAGTAGGCACATGCGGGATAGAATGCCTTTTGTACTGACAAGCACCATTCGGTCGTACCTACGCATAGGTACCTTCTCCCACTCCCATCCATAACCTTTACTAGCACTAATGGCATGGGTGAGGAATATTTAATCTTTTTAATGTTTGAACCCATTCCAATAAGTTTAATTAATTTTTCACTTGTTAATTAACTCTTCAACCCGTTATCCTAGTTCTAGCCACTTAGGGCCCCGGCCCTGCACTGAGAGCCACTCACTAGGTGTCGTTAGGTTTTCTACCCTTAACCCAAATATCACAATCACCTCATACACATAGTAAAAACATATCATAAACACATTCGTAAGACTATATCAAAGAATAGAATATAATAAGATAGTTTATGGATATATAGAGAAATTAGGAACATTTAAGGATGTTTAGAATGATCCTGATCTTCTTAGACAACCCTAAACCCTAAACTGCTTCCTACACACATCCTAACCCTATTAAGGCATCTAAATGCACTGAACATAACCTCCATCAAACAAGGAATGATCAAATTTAAGGTTTACACAAAGTTCCATACACCAAAAGATAATGCTCCATGAACTTCATTTTAAGCCTGAAATTTGACTAAGCCTAAAATTTGACTAAGTCTGATTTTATTAACAATCTAAAATTTACAAGTTACAACTTAACTCCTAGGAAGTTGAAACCTACCTCAATCAATCCAGAAGGTACCTAATCCCTTTATACAAGTATAACTTAAAGTATAAGAAATTAAAGTACGTTAAAGTATAACTTAAAGTATAAGAAATTAAAGTACGTTAAACTACTTGTATAAAGTGAAAACCTAATTATTATACTACTTCGCTTAAATATTAAACTTGTTCAACTTCAACTCTAATACAAATGTAACATCTAATCATGTGAAATGACACAGGTAATAACTATTAACTCAGCCAAATGGCAGACACGAGAGTAAAACAATGTTACACTTGGGATTCTATAAACTGCTACAAATGGCTGGCTGGCATAAAAAAATGACAGAATATAATAAAATGCTGGCATAAATCAATCAAACAAAAATGGCTAGCATTATATGAATAAAACAAAAATGGCTGTCATAATAACATTTCTATTGTCTAAACAACACAAAATCCATTCTTATTAAAATAACAGAATACTGCAACAATTTAACATTTGTAATACAATAATATATCATTGGTAAAATGTATGGATGGCTAGCAAAATAATACAAATAATATCTACATGACCAGCAATAATACAATAATGTATCAATATTCTGTAATAATAAATTATTACATAATACATTAATACATTATTACATAATACATTAATGTACCAGCATTCCGTAATAATGATACACAATAATATAATAATAATACAATAGTACACATATGTTTTACAATAATAATACAACATACAAAAACTTTCAACAAATCTAAATACAACATTCATACTACAAAATAAATCTATTTCTCACAATGGATTCCAACCTGGAGTCCTGCGATGATTGGTTGATGAAGGAAGATTCAATCGTCTCCAACTTTTCCTAAAATCCTGTTATTGTATCCTCTCAAAAATGAACTTCCATTCAACACCCTCTCACACAGGAAAGTCTTCCTGTAAATAGAATGGAGATGGTGGTTGCATAGGTAATCCAACTGATGCAACCATCTCAACTATCCATCCGTTATTTGTTAATGAGATGGTTTGCAAAACCATTCCCGAAAAGGGAGAGATAAATATTAAATAAAACTATAATCTTTGTTTCCCTAAATTTAAGGGTGCCAAATAAATAATATAATCTTAAAATAATTTACTAATTTTTTTAACCATGGTAATAGAATCTACTAATCCTATTTACCATTTATAAGAATAACTTTCCTTCACACTATTAATTTAATTATATAATATTAATATATATGTATTCATAGGCATGTGTGTGCACCCACATGCTTATGGTACATATATCATAAGTAAGACACACTATTACAATTATTAAATATTTAAGAATAACATTATTATTAAATATATTATTTATTTATACACTAATCCACATTCTAAAAATATATATATTAGGTAGCTACAAACTTAATTTAGATTCTACCACTATTATTTAAAACATTTATTATTAATATTGCCATAGACACTTCGTTATTATGAGTATTATAAAATAATACCATAAAATTATTCATTATTATCGATATTTAAAATCACATGATTTAATCACACAACATCTTGTTCCTAACGAGATATGCTAGTATAATAGTAGCTTCTAATTAAAATAAATTAGTAAATCATACCCTCAAATGAACAATAATTCATATCAATAGTCTACTAACAAAATTGAACATACCATGAAGGCAAAAACTAACTACAAGATCCACAAATCCAAAAACTACGAGATCACACAATACATCCACACAAGAGACTGACTCAGATACTCCCCACCTAAAGGTAAAAGGATCAGAGGTAGAGTTCCTTCTGGTGGAACCTGGTGGTATCTCCGTAACAACAACAATGATCAAGGATTTTGAGGGATCGCTTAGACCTATGAAGCTAGGTGGAGATTATACCCGGTACCTGCAATCCTGCATCACCAAGAAGAGATACATATATATACATATGGAGAGACAAATCAGATATATGCAAGCAGATGACCAGGATCGATACATCGTGTGGACCTCAACTAAGTGAGTAACTATGACTTCATCCTAAGTCATGAAAACACATCAGACACATATCCATGAAACATAAAACATCATGATAATGGTTAGATTCAAATCCTTGGGTTAGATCCATAAAACATATATAAAAATAGATGGTTTTCTAATCTCATAAACATATAAATGCTAACCATAATTGAGTATATCAATCTTATCATCATCCACAAAACATAAATGTAAATGTAGTCCTAACCATCATAATAAATGTCCAAGTCAAAAAGTCCAAGTATCACCATAGGAGAGGTATTACAGTACTTCTCCTTAAGAAAATTCCATATTTTATCAATACCAAAATGTCCAGCCAAACCACTACTATGCTTCTCCTTTATCAAATTAGATCTCATTACTCCTCTTAGTATACACAACTGAATACCTTTAAATAACATACCTTCTTGAATAAAATATTCATCCCATTTAGTATCTTGTTGATCTTGAACAGGTGCTCTGCACTTTCTCCATGGCTCAGAAAAATCAGGGTCAAACTCATAAGAATCTCTCATCTCATCGAAACCAAGAACTTCAATTTTCATCTCGGTCATCAAAGACCTTCTTCTACTCAATGCATCAGCAACTTAGTTAGTGACTCTACTTTTATGCTTTATCACAAATGTATAACTCTACAAATACTCAACGCATTTCATATGTCTCTGATTCAACTTATTCTGACTACCCAACTACTGTAAAGCCTTATGATTAGTATACAACACAAATTCACTCTGTATCAAATAATGTCTTTATTTCTTTAGTGCTTGAACAATAGCATAGAATTCTTGATCATACATAGAATATTTCCTTCTAGCATCATTCAACTTTTCACTAAAGAAAGCAACAGGTTTACCTTCTTGACTCAACATAGCTCCAATTGAACTTCCACTTGCATCACATTCCACTTGAAATACCTTATTGAAATCAGGAAATGCCAAAACAATAATTCAGAAAGCTTTTGCTTCAGAGTCTCAAAACTTCTATTAGCTCCATGTGTCCACTTGAATTCCCTTTTATCTCCTCTCATAGTCTCAGTCATAGAATTACAAATCAAACTAAAATTCCTTATGAACTTTCGGTAAAAACTTCCAAAACCATGAAATGATCTTACCTCACTAGCATTCACAGGTGTCGGCCAATTCAAAATAGCTTCAACCTTTTCAGGATCCATCTTCAAACCATTAGCTGAGATCACAAATCCAAAATACACAATCTCCTCTTTCATGAATGAACACTTTTTCAGATTTATCAGCAACTTTTCCTCTTTCAATCTCTGCAAAATTTGTCTAACATGCAAAAAATGTTCTTCTTTGGTCTTACTGAATATCAGAATGTCATCAAGATATACAATCACAAACTTACACAAGAATTTCTTCAAAACTTCAATAATCAGCCTCATAAAAGTACTCAGTGCATTAGTTAAAGCCAAAAGGAATAACCAACCACTCATACAAACCTTCTTTTGTCTTGAAAGTAGTATTCCATTCATCACCTTCTCTTATTTTGATCTTATGATACCCACTTTTCAAATCAATTTTGGTGAAATACTTTCCTCTAGTCAAACTATCCATTATATCATCCACTCTCGGTATAGCAAACCTATACTTCATTCTAATCTTATTGATTTCTTTGGAATCAATACACATTCTCCATTCTCCATTCTTTTTTGGTGCCAATACAACAAGTACTACACAAGGACTCAAACTTTCTCTAATCAAACCTTTCTCCAGCAACTCTTGAATTTGTTGGTTCAATTCCTAGTTCTCGGTAGGTGTCAATTGATGAGGTGCCTTATTTGGTAAACTAGCTCCAAGGATTAGATCCATACAATGATCAATACTTATTTTCAGTGGAAAACCATTAGGTAGATTATCAAAAATGATATCACTATACTCAGTGAGTAACTTATCAATCTCCTCAGGGACACTATCCTCTATTTTCTTACTCGGTTTTTTAGGAATCACAACAAAACATACATCATTCTTCTTCAAATATTTGACAAACTTTCTTCCCTCAAACAAAATTTCATAGATGTACAAATGTTACTAACAGGTTCTTCCATCAATGGTAACAAGATTTGTTTCTTTCCATCAGCCACAATAGTATACTTATGCAATCTCCCATCATAAATAGCATGTATATCATATTGCCAAGGTCTACCCAACAAAATATGACAACAATCCATAGGCATGATATCACATAACACCTTATCAAATTACTTTCCAATCTTCAAATTCACATAACTGAATAGGTGTAAAATGGATTCACCTCTATTCACATGTAAAGGGGGGAAATATGAGATCTATTCTCAAGCCCAAATTCCCAAAGAAGAGATCCAATTTGATCAACCAAGAGGTTAATACACAATCGAATCAATCTATGGAGAATATGGAAGAGAGAGAGAAAGTAAATCCAATATTTCCCTATGAAGGAAGTTATGCTTGAAATATGGAATAATTGAAATACAATTACTAAACTCAAATTAGGGCAGATCTAGAAAATGTCAAATTCTGATGTCTATGTGTAGTTTCAGGCAATTCTACAACCTATTCTGGACTGGAAATGTTGAGACAGAGAAAATCCATAAATCTTTCTCTAATATGTGTTCAAGTCAGGTATGACCCTCATAAAAGGTCAAATACTACATTCTTTATTTGAAGTCTGATTCTGATTCTATTCATAGATCTCAGAAGTTTTCTGAAAAGGGTATCCAAATTCACTCTTAGATCCTAAATCCCGCACCTGTACCTACAAGAAAAGGAGGGTTTTTTTTTTTTTTTTGAGGGGTTTGCCTTGGTCAAACCCCGGTTTGGAATCAACCTTAATATTGAAATTGAAATAGGAATGCTAGCAAGTAGTAGAAAAGGATCTAACAATGAAGCTATGCAATTCAATAGATATGTAATTGTATTTTGAATGTAAACAAGTATATTGATTTGAAAGCTTGAACAAAACAATAAATGTAAATCAAACCTCCATGATTGTATGCTTGGAATCCACCTTGAAGGAAGAATGAAATGGATCTTGAAGGTGAACAAAAGATCTTGAAGGAAGATCACACCATCATGATGGCTAGATCTAGGGTTTGAATAATGAATCTTGAATACTTGAACCAAATCCCTTCAATGGCTTGAATGCTTGAATCCTTGATCTTCAATGGAGAACTTGGATGAAGAAGAGAACTTAAATGCTTGAATGGATGCTCGCTTAATCATCTTGAGAGCTTGAGAGAAATTGCTTGAGGATGAGATGTGAATAATGGATGTCAATTGCTTGATTATGGATGTTCTCACAAAACTTGATGTAGAGATGTGAAAATGAGAGAGGAAGGCCTCCTTTTATAGTGAACTGGGGCACACTCCTCTAGAGGGGCCACCTTGGATAATTAAATCCCAATCAGGCCCTAACCTTTAGAAAATATACCTAGATTAAATGCAACTAGAGGATTTACCATCCTAAAACCTAAAATGGCCAACCCAAAGGCGGGAAATAAATATCCTGAAAGCTCGATGCCCAGAAATCAAAGAAATTGGAAATTTGAATGAGGGGGGAAAAATTGATGTTGGACCTGACCTAATTTGGTTCGACCTTGATCCTGACCTAGTTAGGTTCAACCTCAAGCCTGACCTAGTCAGGATCAACCTCAAATTTGACCCTGGGCCTAGATTCAGTCAGAACCAAATCAGGAGGTCCCAGGGATGCCCAAAAACTTAGAAATGATATCAGAATAAGACAAAATGCCAGGGATAGACATAAAATCATATGATTACTGTGAAGAAGGCTAGGAGGACCTATTTCTAAATCCTACCTAGAAAATAGAGCCATGGAAGAGGGAAATTAAGGAGAATCCTTAGGATCCTAACCCTAATTTCACCTAGAATGAAGAAATCAAGTGCAGGGGAGAAGTGGAAAGTGGGGAGAAAGCCAAATAAAAGCAAAGATAAACTCAACGCATTTGAGATGACCCCAAACCACTTACTTGGAGGGATAAATGCTCTTAACATGGAAGTGCTTCCATTTTAAGATGATACAATAACATTGTTCACTTACCAGGAGTGTATGTTCATCTTTGATCCATGAAATCTTATAGGGCTTCGGATGTTCCAACCTTTTTAACTACAATTTTGTGACCATTTCCGTAGATGCCAGATTTTTTGAGCTACCACTATCAATGATTACCTTCCAAACTTTACCAAAAACTCTACATCTGGTCTTGAACAAAATTTTCCTTATCAGATTTTCCTTTTCTCTTTCATTGCATAGTTCTCTCCTTACCATCAACTTGTTTTCTTTCTCAAGTTCATTCTGTGATTCTTCTTGCACCAAAGCATTTCTATAGCTACTAGCCTTCTTACTAGCATGTGTACATTCAAAAGATCTATGTCCTTCTCCACCATTGTAACAAGTTCCTCGAAAACTTCCTCTACTATAACCACCTTGGTAGTTACTACCTCTGCCTCTAGATGAACTTTCACCTTTCCACTCGGTCTTACCTTTATCTAGATTTTCCTTTTCAGATTTAGATCTACCATTTTCACCATTAGATCTACCTCTTCCTCTAGGGAATCTACCACCTTGACGTCTTTGCCTTTCCTCATGTCTCTTGTTCAATTTATCCTCAGTTTTCAATGCAAATTGATAAGCCTCTTCAATGTTCTCCAACTTGACCAAACTAATTTCCTCTTGGATGGAAACTCTCAAACGATTCAGATATCTAGCAATTCTTTCCACATCATCTTCATCATGTCTAGATCTGATATCTAGTCTATAGAATTCCTCAGTATATTCCTTTACCAAGCTATCCTTCTACCTCAAACTTTGCATTTGCTGACTTAGGTTAATCTGATAATCACAAGGTAAGAACTTTCCTTTCAATTTATTCACCATTTTATTCCATACCTTGATTTTTTCTTTGCCTTTCATCTTCCTATCCAACTGTAGATGTTCCCACCATAAGGATGCATGGCTTTTCAACTTTGTGCTTGCAATCTTCACCTTCTTGTCTTTAGGAATGTTTTCATACTCAAAATACTTTTCCATCTTAGTGATCGAGTCCACTAGTTCATCAGAATCCAATTTTCCACCATACTCAGGAGGATTGAAATGTGGTGTAGACTTCAGACTTGTTAAAGCCTTCAAAAATATTTCTTCACCTTTATCCATAATAGGTTCAAGTTCTACATTCACCTGTTCTTCCTCAATTTCATCATCACTAACATCTTCAAGATGTCTACCTCTTCTCTAGGCTGTTTCAATAGCTTCTAATCTAGCAACAATCTGCCTTAGCATATCTTCCAATCCTAGATCTACATCTCACCTCCCATGAACCATCTTGACAACCCTCTACAATTGTAGGTCATAACGCAATCTGCTACCCCACAACAATCAACTAGGGCTTCAAGAGGAACCTACAAACGTAGATCCATAGACCTAGATCAAGATCTCACCTCACTTTGATACCACTTAATGCAAAGCATGGTTCAAGAGGGGTCAAATAATGGCACACCCTAATGATCTAGCATGCTCAACAACACATGGAAGCAATAAATAACAATAGTGAGAGAGAGAATGCAAGATCTTTCATTAATGTTCATCAAATAGAATCATACATGCCGGTCTATAAGGCCTTCCTGGTTAGGTCCAACTATTAAAATGAATTACAAAATTCCTCAAACATGCGAGGATCTTCCAACAATCTCCAATCTATTATCTTCTTATCTTTATCTAAAACTACCCTCCTAAACTACAACCAAACAACTACATTTATACAAGAGTCTACCGTACTCAGTTGGCATTCAAATCCACAATCAATAGAAGAAATGATCAGATCTAGGACCACATGCATCCTAATAATTGATTCCAACATTAAATCTGTGACCCAACATAAATGCATAAGTCAGCCTCAACAGAAACAAAAATAAACTACTTGGTAGGCAAGAATGACTGAGCAATAGACAAGCATCACCAAGCACCAGTGAAGCAACTGACTACCCAGGAGATAATTGACCACACTCAGTAACCAAAGGAAAACAAC
Organism: Chamaecyparis obtusa; assembly: GCA_027943335.1. Classification (NCBI taxonomy): domain Eukaryota; kingdom Viridiplantae; phylum Streptophyta; class Pinopsida; order Cupressales; family Cupressaceae; genus Chamaecyparis; species Chamaecyparis obtusa. The sequence continues at coordinate 1,023,372 of BSBK01011581.1, read as the reverse complement.
CAACTACTGACCAAATCGATCAAAGAAGAAATTGAGCAACACAGACAAGCATCAGACCAAAGAAAATCAACCAACTACTGACCAACTACTTAGTAAGAAAGGATGACTGAGAAATAGACAAGCATCGCTGAGCACCGATGAAACAACCAACCGCATAGGAGATAATCAACCACACTCGGTAACCAAAGGAAACCGACCAACTACCAACCAACTCAGTCAAAGAAGAATCCGAGCAACACAGACAACCTCGAAAATGTTTATGGTGACACAGGATTTCCAAGGACCCAAGATGCTCCTGCATCAAATTTTGACACAAGGAGGGATGGGGAGAGGGGTAAAGGAATACCCTAACTAGGTCCACCTTGTAGTGATCACATGCAGAAACAACAACCCAAAAAGTGAGAGAGAGAATGCAGATACCTTTCAAATATTTTCTTCAAATTGATTCATACATGCTGGGCTGTAAGGCCTTCCCAATTTAGGAAAAATATTACAATCAAGTACATAAGCCTTCAAACATTTGAGGATCTTCCAACAATCTCTAATCTTCTATCTTCTATCTTCTATCTTCTATCTTCTATCCCCCAAAACTAACTCCCTAAAGTCTAACCAAAAAACTACATTTATACAAGAGGTTACCAAATAAGTTGGCCTTTAGATCCATCATCAATGCAAGGAATGACTAGATCTAGGTCCACATGCTTCCCAATGATAGATACCAGCATTAAATCTGTGACCCAAATTAAATGCACAAGTCAGCCTCAAAAGAAATCCAAAACAAACAACTTGGTAAGAAAGGAAATCGAGCGCTAGACAAGCATCATCAAGTGCCAGGGAAATTCACCAAGTGCCAAAGAGATAACCAACCAACACTGGCGAACAAAGAAAACTGAGCAACATCAAACCAACTCGGTCAAAGAAGGAACCGAACAAAGTAGAAAACTACAAACATCTTTTTGGTGACACGGGATTGCCAAGGACCTGAGATGCTCCTACATTAGACACCTAGGGTTATTTGAAATGATTCTCCAAACCATGAAATAGGTATGATCTGAGCTACATCCAACTTAGATTGTGAAATCCATGCATTGTCTTCAACCAGTCTATTCTTCCACTTTACCAGATATTCCATATACTATTTTCCTCTTGTACTTATGCCAATTCTTTGCTCCAAAATCTGGTCAACTTCTTCCTCTACTTCTTAGGATAATCCATCGGTACTATCATGTCTTCATCAGGTTCATGATACTTGTACAAATCTGAAATGTTGAATATAGGTGATATATCCATGTCATCGGGTAACTCAATTTCATATGCACTTCCACTGTCAAATTTCCTTAGTATCTTGCAAGGTCCAAACTTCTTCATTTTTAGCTTCCCATATGTTCCAATAGGAAATTAGCCATTCTTCAAATGAACCATTACTTCATCATCGACTACAAAAGTCTTATGTCTTCTTGATCTATCATCTCTGTTTTTGTATTTCTAATTACTTTTCTCCAGCTTGTATTTCACATCTTCATGTAATGTCTTCATGTACTCAGCAAACTTTACTCCTTCAGCACTTCTCTTTCTTCCATCAGCAATATCCCTCAAATCAGATATACCTCTCGGTTGTATGCCATTTACAATCTCAAAGGGTGTTTTTCCAATACTCCTATTCACTGAATTATTGTATGTAAACTCAACTTGTGCCAACAAAAAATCCCAATTACTTGGTGTGTCTCCAACTAAGCATCTCAAAAGATTTCCCAAACTTCTATTCAAAACTTCTGTCTATCCATCAGTTTGTAGGTGAAATGTAGAACTATATTTCAACTTGGTCCCAAACTTTCTCCAAAGAGTCTTCCAAAAGTATCCAACAAATTTACTGTCTTGGTCAGAGATAATACTCCTTGGTAATCCATGCAATCTACCAATTTCCTTAAAGAAAAGATCTTCTATATGTACTACATCTGATGTCTTTCTACAAGGTATAAAATTTGTCATTTTAGAAAATCTATCCACAACAACAAATATGGAATCATTACCTGATGTAGGAGCATCCTGGGTGTAAGAGCAATCTTGTATCACCCAAAAATATTTCTAGTTTCTTTTCAATAAGGGCTATCTTGTGCAGAGCTGCTATTTATGGAAACTTACTATTTTTAGTAACTTGGTCATATGATCTTAGAATGTTTTGATTTCACAGTTGGAGGTTCATCTTAGTCATATCAACCTACCAGTTGAGTTTCATTGCCACATCATCTGTATTAGTAAATTTATTGAGGTTTTTGGGTATGAAATCTTTCAGGTCAATTTTGAAGGCCTTAGAGGCTCTGGATCGTGATTGACCCCCTGCTGATTGGAGCTTGCTCAGTCAGGAATAGTAGATCAAGTCCTGCCATTTTTTAAAAGTGTTTACAATAGAGAAATGGAGCTATGGTTAGAAATTTATGGCCTCTGAAAGTTGAGGTACCTAGAAATATATTTTTGTAATTATTTGGAGCCGACCCTATGTAAAAAGAAAAGAAAAGAAAAGAATTCTTAGGATAGTCGGCTATAAGGGATAAATTTTTGGAACCTTCTCAGACGGTGGACATTGCCTATATAAGAAGGGTCCATAGTGTTATCTAGGGCAGTTCTCAGAAGTAGATCTGGGTAATGATTCGAGGTTTTTTCCTACAGAATATTATAAAGGAAAATGCCCATGTGGCTTTGCATATTGTAATTCTAAAATTTGTAATTCCACATTTGTGGAGATAATAAGAAGCTCATTTTCTATTCTTGCAAATTATTGTTATTTCTCTATTTTTGTTATTTGTTTGTGGTATTAAGGGGAGCACCCTTTATCAAGTGATATCAGAGCAAGAGTTCCTAAGTGTGTAAATAGATCGCCGACTATGAGGTAGTTTGCACTAGGACCATGGTTTAGGGTTTCAGAGAGCAGCACAAAAATGCCTCCATAAAGGGAACATGATGGAATAGATGGTGGTGTGACACCTAAGATTAGCACACTCCAGAGACAAGTGCAAGCATTGCAGGAAGAGATTTGTAGAGGAATGAATCTTAATGTCAGAGAAAAAAGTGAGGATGAAGCCAAAGAAGGAAATTCTGATCAAGAAGGAGAATGCAAAATTATGAACCAAGAGGAAGAGGAAGAGGAAAAGATCCAGGAAGAGGAGGCTTCTATGGAACATGTTTCCCCTATAGAGAAGAAGGCCATAGGAAATTTGAATGTCCTCAACAACAAGAAAGGATAGATAGGAGAACTAAAGGCCAGGCTAGAGTTGTACATGTAGATGAAGATGCTAGACCATCATATTCTAAAGATGCTGAAAAAGGAGAAACACTAATTAACAGAAGAGTCCTGCTGAGTGGTGAGAATGAACTTGAGCAAAGGAGGACCCTGTTTCGCACTAGGTGAAAGTGTGAGGATAAGTGTTGTGATGTGATTATTGATAGTGGAAGCACTAACTTTTGGCAAGTTGGCTATACTAGTGTATATGACTTGTTATAGTGTTGTCATTATGGCAACAAAGCCATATAGTAGTCTAGAGTCAACACACTTGATGAGAAGATCAGAATTGGCTAAGTGTTGAAGACTGGGTAGTGTACAGAGTACCTAAAGCTCAGAGCATCATCGCACATCTGTATGACTGAGTTATGGTGTGCACCCTATAAGATAAGTTGTTTAGACTATATTCATGCTTAGTCTATGAGCGCATGATCAGATATGCAAGTATGACAAAGTTACAGATAGTTGAAGTTACACAGCCAGTATCTGTGAGAGATGAATAGAGTAAGTAGCTGACTATTGACATTTTGAATTTCTATTATATTCTAATGTTGTAAAGGCTATGTGCTTATTGTATTTAGGTTGCTGACATATAACTTTTTAGGAATGGGAACACTAATAAGGGGGGGGGGGGTGAATCAGTGTTCACTGTATTTTAACTTTTCTCTTTAATCTTTATTCTGAACTTAAATGATTAAGTACTGAAATAAACATTCACATAAACATGAAACATGAAATCAACACATGACACCAATATGATTATGGGGAAACCCAAATAGGTAAAACCCCGGTGGGAATTGATACCCACTAATATTCTGCACTAGTGTTTTGTGATCCTTGTTAGAAGATCCTTTACCCTATTAGGAGTAGCTTTACAATGCTTTAAGTATAGTAGACCTTGTTAAGGGTTGGACCCTATTAGGAGTTTTTTACAATTGTCCCTATTAGGGGAGAGGATGCACTATCCAAGAGCTCACTACTCAAGTGGTGAATGCTACAACCTTCTGATTTCAGATACACACTATATCTACAGGATGAGTTGTCACTGTGACACTGCTTGTCAGATTAGTTCCTTTGATGTGCTGATACTTTGACCTCTAGAAAAGCTCTAATACATCTTCTAGTGTCTTCACATACTTCTGCTCTACTTCTTACAACTCTCTATCAACTTCCATAAGGAATACAATGGGCACACCTTATATTTATGTGCTTATACAAAATACACAATTAGGTCGGCACTATAACTAATTACAAACAATGCTTCCAAATGAATTGGCTTAAGAGTGCTTACAATTATACATATAAAAATGTTGGCAACCTAAACACAATGGGTGCATATCCTTTACAATATTACATTACAATCACAAACCAAAATACTAATTGTCGGCTCCATGCTCTGCTGGCACACACTGGCTCTACAACTTCAACTAACTGTAACTTTCTCTTCCTTGCACATTTGATCATATGCTCATAGAATAAGCAAGAATATAGTATAACCAACTTAACTTCTAGGGTGTACACCATAATTCATCCGTACACATGTGCGCTGATGCTTTGAGCTACAGGAACTCTATACACTATCCAGTCTTCAACACTTGACTGAATTCTGATCTATACATCAAGTGCGTTGAATCCAAACTCTTATATGACTTTGTTTCCATAATGAAAACACTATATCTAGTCATATACCTTAGTATAGTCAACTTTCCAACAATCTCCCCCTTTTTCATTGATGGAAACAAAGGAATATGGCCAAGTTGCTAATTGTCCCTTAACACAAAAAACTTTTGTCTTCTATACATTTTTTTTATACATATTCTTATATCTCCCTATAGACATTATACTCCATATTCTATACACAACTCCCCCTTTAACATTAATTAAAAAGGTGTAGCAAAAAACTATATCTACACATACTTACTTAGGGAAAACATCTGGATATGCTATCTTGAGATTCTAGATCTCCTTCTTCCAAAAAGTTATCAAAGAGTTAACTATCTAGAGATGGGCGCATAAAGAATATTGAAGCTTCTCCATCTTCTTAAAATCTATGCTCAAACCTTGATCATAGGTTATCATGGTGGCATTAATCTCCTTTATGTTCTGATTGAGAATGTCTAGTGAGGGTGCAAGAGCATTCCTCAACTGAGTCTGTCTAGACCTTATCTTTTCCATCTCGTTCTCTACCTTCTCAATTTTGTCCAACTAACCTTGGTAGACATTGTTCCACATGTTCACATCAGTGGATGTGTCTTTCACTAAAATATTTACCTATTCAATCATAGCTTCTGCATCTTGTATTGTCTTAAGATGGGCATCAGTAAGCTTATCCTGATCCATGCAGTCTACAATGAATTTCCTTCCTTGATTAGAAAATTCATTTAAGATGCTTGTCCTGTCTTGAGTGAATTCAGATCTAGAGAAAAGTTTCTCATCAACTCATTCAATCTCTTTTTTAGGTACTTCTCTTCTGCAACTTTGGATGTAGATTCTTCAAGGCTTGTAAAATTACTTTTGAACTATGAGATAACTTTACTCACATCATCAACCAAGTGTACCTTATTCACTTTCATGTCTGCAGGAAACAAACTATTCAGTATGTTCACTGATTCCACAAGGAGAGGATCTCATTACTTGTTTCTCCTTTTCCTTCTCCATAGCTAGGATGTTGAACTTAATTAGGTCTTCTTCTCTCCATGAGTCCAAACTAGATATGTCAGGTGTCAAAATTGACAACAATGTTGAGGAGGGAGTGATGGGAGTACTATCCATCACTTCTAGCTTTACCTTGGATAGATCAACAGATGTTTCATATTTTTCTTGTTTTCCTTCTTCTTCTACTTTCTTTTCTTCCTCTTCTATTTTCTCTTCTTCTTTCTTTTCTTCCATTTTCTCTTCTTCTTTCTCATCTAATATGTTTTCAATAAATACCTCTTCTTGATGAGTGGGAGGTGTGCTACTGCATAAAATCTCAGCTTCTTGTGTGCTCACAAAAGCTTCCTCAAACTTGTCCAATTCTATGTTAGTGGCCACCATTGCTATCTCCAGATTATAAATAATAATGGTGCTTTCCTTGAGTGATTCTGATATGGGCATAGACTTATCCAACCTAGTTTGTACTTCCACTGTAGGTGTTGAATCTTGAGGACCTGTAGACAGTACCTTCAAGGTCTCTACTGCTATGTCTTGCTTACTAGGTACTTGAGAGATGTTCATAGACATAGGTTTCATATGCTCTTCTAAGAATACCTTCCCAAAGGCCTTTTCTATTTCCTTAGAGATCAACTCATAGTCTTTGTTCATGAGGTGTAGTGTTCTCATTTTTTACCTTAAGTGTGGCTTCACCAAATTCAACATTAGTAACTTTTCTTCAACAGAACATACTGGAAGAGTGGAATCAAGAATTTTTTCCCTTATTCTGAAGTCTTCTTCAGTGGCTTGTCTCTTTAAGGAATCCATTATCTCCCAAAATTTATCTAGAATTGTTGTTTTCAATTCAAGTATTGTCTTCTTGAATTTTATCATATGTTTGACAATCATATCATGTATTCCTGATTTGTCAATCTCACTGTAAGTTTCATAAAACTTCCCTACTTGATCAATTATGCCCTTATCAACAATTCTTGTGCTCAATACTTTAAGGCTAGGTCTAAATCCTACTTTAGGAGGTTCTTGAATGTTTTTCTTTCTCCTTGTAGCTCATGAGGATGGATGACTAGTGTTGGTTTCTTTCTTCCTTTTGATTATTGGATTATACTCCAAAGGAGCATTAGAATCACTGGTTTCTTTGGGCGCAGAAGGATTATCATCTTCTTTACCCTTCTGACTGTCATTTGATTCAATTTTCATCTTCTTCAACTTAGGATCTTCTTGTTCTTGTTCTTCTTCTACTGCTGTGCTTTTCAATTCTAAGGCAATATTTTCATCCCTTGCCTTTTCAAGGTCTGCTTGAGATACACCATGTATTCTCAAGATCTCTGATGTGACTTTAGCAACCTTTCTTTTTGTTGCTACGCTATTTAGCTTTGCATCTACTTCTCTGGTTTTCTCATCATATGTTCCCTATCTAGGTTCATTAGGATCTTTGGGGGCTAATAGATGTACCTATGCATAAGCTTCAAGGACTTGTTCCTCTACTTCATAACCAAGTGGATGAATCCACTTAGTTCTAGGCTCAACAACTTCCATACAAGTAGTATTAGTTTCAACCATAAAGTATATTGTATCCTTATACTTTTCCACAATGTTCTTTGGAATTTTGTATCTCATCTACATCTTAACCCTAAAGGTCTTCAACTCCAATGTTACATATTTTCTCAATCTACTTTCAGTGGATGCTTTGTTGGATATCTAAGGCATAGTTGGAATGGACTTGTCCAAATACATATCTGAAACATTTCCAACTATATGAAGGTACATATAGATGATTTATGATCCAAACTTGAATATCTTTGTCTTGTCATGCTTGATAGCTTTGATGTTATCTATCAACTGTGTGTACAAGATCTCACACAAGTTGAACTCTCCATCTTCACAAGTCTGATGGCAGCTAGAATAGTGCCCACAAACACACTATTCATCCTATTGGTGTGATGGAACCTATATCCTAGTATCATTGACATCAAATTGATGTCTTCTTGCTCAATAGGCTTGATAGTCATACCGCACCTATCACTCCTAGACTTACAAGTCTGCTCAACTATTTTCCTGACATCCTTGCCCATAGGAAGGATGATGCCTATCCTAGAAAGGCCTATCATCTCATGAATCAAGTTACTAGTGATTCTAACTAGTATATTACCAATCCAAAACAAATCATCATGAATCCTACTCAACAAGATCTCTATCCATTCTATCTCATATAATTCATATGCCATAGTATACTCAATAATAGGGTGATCATTCCATTTAGCATATTCATCCAAGAATGTCTTGTCAAGTTTCAACATGGTATCCATATGCACTCTTAGCCTATCCAATCCAACTGGTTCCTTCTTATAATAAATGTAAGCCCTAATGTCTTCCACATGTATGACGCCCATAGGTGTGTGGGAGAAAGCTCCCTCTAAATAATCTAGGGTTGATTTAAATGGGTGCCTCTTGAAAATATATCTTTTCTTCTCATCTACATTATAAATAATGGGAGTGTCCATGACTTACTTGTTAATTTCTTTCCAATTGATCTCCAAGAAAATTTGATGGCTTCTAAATCGGTGCAATGAGATAAGGTTTTTGCAATCGACCAAATTCACTGCAAACACTGATAGTTCAATCTCCAAGTCTTCACAATAACTTCCAAGGCTCTTTCTACTCTCTATCGCTCTGAATTTGAATGCAATGTGCAATCAAATAACTTTCTATGTACTTAAAAGTGAAAATTTTGCCATTAATGCAAGTAGAGTAAACCAAGTTGTCACTTCAAAATTTTCAATTCTAGTTCTATTCACAATTAGCATGTGCACTCTAGCACATAGGTACCTTTATAATCCAAAATCTTAAGTCCAAAGGCCCATACTTTGAGGATGAGTATACCAGCCACACAGGGGCCTAGAGCTAAATTAGCTCCCCCTATGACCCTGACGGCCATTCATCCAGATGTAGAGGGTGCATCCACTATGGATGCATCCAATACATTCTCATCAATCATGTCCTTTTTATCTAACCAAATCATGCTCACATCATCTAAGGCTTTGACAAAATTAACTTCTCCTACGGGATCCAAAACTAGTTCTTCGGCCTTTTTAGGGCTTCCTTGACCTTGCTTCCTTGATCTACAGAACCTTGAGATATGTCCAGCTTTGTTACAAGAGTGACAAATGAATAGAGGTCTTATATTCCTTAGTGTATTGACAGGAGTTACCATTCTGCATTGTTTTGTTGTGTGACCATTATAGTTACATATCTGGCATGTAACATTCTGAAAACTTCTTACATTTGTCTGATTCTGATTTCTTTGATCTTGCCAAATCCTATTCTTCTTGCTAGTCTTGCAATTCATAGCTCTATGACCAAACTTGTTGCATGAATAATAGTAACCATTAAAAGGTCTTACCTCTGTATAGTTCCTTGCAATGTGTCCATGCTTGTTACATGAAAAAAAAGTGTGTTCTACATGCTTGCGCTCATTCTTAGGTGGTCCACCATTATCTTTGGTTTGATCTTCAGTCTTTTCAGCATCAATAGAATCCTTTTGTGAATCCTTTCTTGCTCGCATATTGTCAATCTGATTTTGTGCTTCATTGTATCCAATACAGCTAGTGTCTCCTTTGGCTCTTCTTGCATACAACTGAGATTCTACCAAATGTAGCTTGTCAATATGATTCTTTATTGCTTTCAATTCAAACTCCAAGCTTCCTTTGCTATTCCTTAGCTCCAAGATTTCCATGTTTGCTTGCCTTAGTTCTTCATTTAGTTGAAGGTTCTCTTTGATCTATTCATCACAGACTTTTTGATTATTACTCAGGTTATCATCAAACTCTTCAAGTTGTTCTTTCAAGGATTTATTTTCTTCATTCAGTTTCTTGACCATTCACCCTAGACCACTGGTAGAGAATTATTTCAAATCTTTCCTTAGCTTTTTTATGACAAATTGAGAATCACTGAGTTTATCCTTTAGTTCTTTAGATTCTCTTTCTAACTTGTCAAGGTATTCAAGAGAAGCTTCAAGATTTCTTTTTAGATGTTTCATTTTTTCTTTGTCCATGATCTTCTCAGGTGGTTAAACTTCTATGCTAAGCACTAGAGCTTTGATACCAATTGTTAGGAATGGGAACACTGAGAGGGGGGGGGGGTGAATCAGTGTTCACTGTATTTTAACTTTTCCCTTTAATCTTTATTTTGAACTTAAATGCCTAAGTATTGAAATAAACATTCACATAAACATGAAACATGAAATCAACACATGACACCAATATGATTACAGGGAAACCCAAATAGGTAAAACCCTGGTGGGAATTGATACCCACTAATATTTTGCACTAGTGTTTGTGATCCTTATTAGGAGATCCTTTACCCTGTTAGGAGTAGCTTTGCAATGGTTTAAGTACAGTAGACCTTGTTAAGGGTCAGACCCTGTTAGGATTATTTTACAATCATCCCTATTAGGGGAGAGGATGTACTATCCAAGAGCTCACTTCTCAAGTGGTGAAGGCTACAACCTTCTAATTTCAGATACACACTATATCTATAGGATGAACTGTCACTGTGACACTTCTTTTCAGATAAGTTCCTTTGATGCGGTGATGCTTTGACCTCTAGCAAAGCTCTAATACATCTTCTAGTATCTTTGCACACTTCTAGTCTGCTTATTACAACTCTCTATCAACTTCCATATCAAATACAATGGGCGCACCTTATATTTATGTGCTTATACAAAATACACAATTAGGTTGGCCCTATAACTAATTACAAACAACACTTCCAAATGAATTGTATTAATTGTGCTTACAATTATACATATAAACATATCAGCAGCCTAAATATAATGGGCACATAGCCTTTATAATATTACATTACAATCGCAAACCAAAATACTAACTGTCAGCTCCATGCTCTATTCTCTACTGGCACACATTGGTTGTGCAACTTCAAATGACTATAACTTTCTCTTCCTTGCACATCTGATCATGTACTCATAGACTAAGCAAGAATATATTCTAACCAACTTAACTTCTAGGGTGCACACCATAATTCATCCATACACACATGCGCTAATGCTTTGAGCTACAGGAACTCTGTACACTATCCAGTCTTCAACACTTGACCAAATTCTGATATATACATCAAGTGCGCTAACTCCAAATTACTATATGACTTTGTCACCATAATGACAACACTATATCTAGTCATATACTTTAGTATAGTCAAATTTCCAACATAACTATGTTTGTTTTTAAACACGCTTGAGCTAATTCAATTAGAAGTGTTGTATGTAATTAGTTAAAGGGATGACCTACTTATTTGTTTTGTATGGGCATATAAATATGAGATGCACCCATTGTAATTAGTATGGAAGTTGTAATAGAGTTAATATAAGAAGAGAAAAAGTGTGTGAAGATTTTATAAGATGTATTAGAGCTTTGCAACAGGTCAAAGCATCAATGCATCAAAGGAACTAATCTGACAAGTAGTATCACAGTGACGGTTCATTCACCAAATATAGTGTGTATCTAAGATCAGAAGGTTGTAGCCTTCACCACTTTAGCAGTGAGCTCTAGGAAAGTGCATCCACACCCCTAACAGAGTTTCTTGTAAAAGGCTCCTAATAGGGCCTGACCCTTGACAAGGTCTACTGTACTTAAAACATTGTAAAGCAACTCCTAACATGGTTAAGGATCTTCTAACAAGGATCATAAAACACTAGTACAGAATATTAGTGGGTGTCAATTCCCACCAAGGTTTTTACCTATTTTGATTTCCCTATAACCATATTGGTGTTATGTCTTGATTTCATGTTTCATGTTTATGTGGATGTTCATTTTAGTACTTAAGTATTTAAGTTTAGTTTGAGATTAAGTAAAAAGATAAAATACAGTGTACACTGATTCATACACCCCCCCCCCCTCTCAATGTTCCCATTCCTAACAATTGGTATCAGAGCTCTGGTCCTCAACAAATAAGTTTAACCACTTGAGGAGATCATGGTCAAAGTAGAAATGAAACATCTGAAAATAAATCTTGAAGTTTCTCTTGAAGACCTGGACAAATCTGAAAAAGAAATTGAAGAACTAAAGGAAAAACTCAGTGATGCTCAATTAGTCATCAAAAGGATAAGGAAGGATTTGAAAGAATGCTCTACTAGTGATCTAGGGATAATGGTCAATAAGTTGAATGAAGAAAATGCATCCTTGAAAGAACAACTTTAAGAATTTGATGATAAGCTAATTAACAAGCAGGAAGTCTATGAAGAATAGATCAAAGAGAACCTTCAACTCAATGAAGAATTAAGGCAAGCAAACATGGAAATCTTGGAGCTAAGGAATGGAAAAGAAAGCTTGGAATCTGAACTGAAAGAGGCTAAGAATCACATTGATAAATTACACACCAATTCTAATTTGATAGAATCTCAGTTGTATGAAAGAAGAGCTAAAGGAGATACTAGCTACATTGGATACAATGAAGCACAAAATCAGATCGACAACATGTGAGGAAGAATGAAAGCACTAGAAGGCACCTCAGATGCTAAGAATACTAGAAGTTAGACTAAAGATAATATTGAACCACCTAATAATGAGCGCAAGCTAGTAGATCACACTTGTTATGCATGTAACAAGCATGGACACATAGCAAGGAATTGTATAGAGGTAAGACCTTTTAATGGCTACTGTTATTCATGCAATAAATTTGGTCATAGATGTATGAATTGAAAGACAATTCAAAAGAACAGGACTCAGTATAATTAGAGAAATCAGAATTAGTCAAATGTAAGAAGTTCTCATAATGTTACATGTCAGATATGTAACCATAATGGTCACTTAGCTAGACAATGTAAAATTGTGACCCATGTCAATGCCCTGAGGAATATAAGGCCTCCAGTCATTTTTCATTCTTGTAACAAGGCTAGAAACATCTCAAAGTTTTGTAGATCAAGGATGCAAGGTCAGGAAAGCCCTAAAAAGCCCAAAGAACCAGTATTGGATCCCGAAGGAGAAGTCAATTTTGTGAAATCTTTACAGAATGTGAGCTTGATTTGGTCAGAAGAAAAGAAGGACAAGGTTGATGAGAATATATTGGATACATCCACAGTGGATGCACCCTCTACATTTGGATGAATGGGCCTCAGGATCATAGGCGGAGCTAATTTAGCTCTAAACCCCTACGTGGCTGGTATACTCACTATCAGAGTATGTGCCTTTGGACTTAAGTTTTTGGAGGTTAGCAAAACCTTCCTGCAAGAGCGCACTAGCTGATTGTTTGCAGAATGAAATTTAGAAATTTTCAAGTGACAACCTAGTTTACGCGGCAAGCATTAATGTTAGATTTTCTACTTTAAAGTACATAAAAGTTTGAAGATCTCTCATTACAATTGAATTGAGAGCAATTAGAGAGAAGAAGAGCCCTAGCATTTGATTGAGAAGGATTGTAGTTTGTTTCATCAAGTGATTTGTTGTGCATTTGATCAGTTGTGGAAACCCTAGTTCATTGCACCAATTCAAGAAGTCTTCAAGATCATTTGGAAAGTGATATCCAAGTAAGTGATGGCTACTCCTCTAATATTTGATGTTGTAGAGAAGAAAAGATATGTATTCAAGAGGCACACATTTAAATCCACCTTGGATGACCTATAAGGGGCATTCTCCCGCACACCTATGGGTGTTATGCATGTCAAGGACATTAGGGCATACATTTAATATAAAAAGGAACTAGTAGGATTGGACAGATTAAGGGCGCACATAGAAACTATGTTGAAACCAGACAAAACCTTCATGCATGATTATGTGCAGTGGAATAATCACCCTATAGTGGAGTATGCTACAACATATGAGTTCTACGAATCAGAATGGATAAAGATTCTACTAAGAAGGATTCATGATGACCTATTCTGGATAGGTGAAGTGTCGGTCATAATTATTGGTGACCTAATTCATGAGATAACATGCCTCTCAAAGATAGGCACCATTCCTCTAGTCAGAAAATATGTGAGGAAACTTGTTGAGAAAACCTCTAAGTTAAGAAGTGATAGGCGCAGAATGACCATAGAGCCTGTTGAGAAAGATGACATCAAATTGATGTCCATGATACTAGGTTACAGGTTAAAACACACCAGTAGGGTGAACAGTGTTGCTGTGGCCACAATTCTTGTAGCCATAAGACTTGTGAAAGAAAATGGAGAGTTCAACCTATGTGAGACCTCGCACACACAACTAATTGATAATATTAAGGCAATCAAGCATGATAAGTCCAAGATATTCAGATTTGGGTCTTTGATCATTTATCTGTACTTCCATATTGTTGGAAAGGTGTCATACTTATACCTTGATAGGAAAATTCCTACTATGCCACAGATATCCTTCAAGGCATCTACTGAGAGCACTCTAAGAGATTACATGACACTAGATTTAAAGACATTCAGGGATAAGATGTAGATGAGATTCAGAATTCCAGAGAAGATAGTTGGAAAGTACAAGGATACTATTTGTTTTATGGTTGAGATTGACACAACATGCATGGAGGCTATTGAACCAAGGACAAAGTGGATTCATCCACTTGGATATGAAGTTGATGAACAAGTCTTAGAAGCATATGCACAAGCATTTCTTTCAGCCCCTAAAGACCCTAATAAGACAAGATGGGGAACCTATGAAGAGAAAACAAAATAAGTTGATGCAGTCTTGAACAATACAACAACTAAGAGGAAGGTTGCCAAGGTTATCTCAAAGATCTTGAGAATTCATGGAGTTTCTCAAGCAGACCTAGACAAAGCAAGGGAAAATAAGATTGCTTTGGAAATTGAGAGTACATCAACAACAAAGACAGAATCAAAAGATGCTAAGTTGAAGAAGGTGAAAATAGAGAAATATGATGTTACTCTTTTTGCGCCCAAAGAAACCATTGACCTTACTGCTCCTCCTGAGTATAAGGCAATGCCTAAGAGGAAGAAATAAATTAGCATTGGTCATCCATCCTCATGAGTAACAAGAAACAAAAGGAACACTCAAGCTCCTCCTGAAGTAAGTTTCAAACCTAGTCTGAGTGTGTTAAGCACAAGAATCGGTGATGAAGGAAGAATTGATCAAGTAGGAAATTCTTATGAAAAATATAGTGAGATAGACAAATCATAGATACATGGAATGATTTTCAAACATATTCTAAAGTTTCAAAAGATAGGTCCTAGAACTTAAGACTACGATTCTTGATAATGTATGGAATATCTTAGAGTTCCAAAAGAGATAGGCTATTGAAGATGATCTAAGGATAAGAGAGAATATTTTAGATGAAATCCTTCCTGTATGCAAGCTAGAAGAGAAAAATTTATTGTTAGATCTAGTGAAGCCTCACCTCAGGAACAAGACAAGAACATTGAATATAATGGATAAAAACTTTGAGTTAGTTGCCAAAGAAATAGAGAAAGCATTTGAGAAGGTCTTTATGAACAAACACATGTATCCACTTACTACGCCCATAGCTCAAATATCCTCAAAGGAAGTCAAGGTGGTAGAGCCCACTAATGCATCAATGACAGCTCCTTAGGACTCAGTGCCTATAGCTGAAACATAAACAAAGGCAGAGAAGATTGTTCTCATAAAAGAGACACCAAAGGATGATTCAATCTTTATTGACACTGTAAAAGTTACTATGGCAGCTAGAGATATGGATCTGGACAAGTTTGAAGAGGCATTTGTAAGAACTCAAGAGGCTGAAAACTTATGTAGTAACACTCCTCCCAATCAACAAGAAGAAGTATTGGTTGAGGATATAACAGATGAGAAAGAAGAAGAAAATATGGGAGAAAAGAAAAAAGAAGAAAAAGAAAAATAAGCTAAAAAACAAAAGGGAGAAGAAGAGGTAAAAGGAAGTGAGAAAAAAGATGAACTAGTAGGTGAAATAATCAAGGTAAAACTAGAAGTGATGGATAGCACTCTTATCACTCTCTCAGCAGTATTGTTGTCAAGTTTGACACCTGACACAACCAGTCTAGACTCTTTGGGAGAAGAAGACCTAATCAAGTTCAGCATCTTAGCTATGGAGAAAGCCAAGGAGAAATAGGTGATGAGAAATCCCCTCCTTGTAGAATCAGTAAACATCTTGAACAACTTGTTACCAATAGACATGAAAGTGTCTAAGGTACACTCCATTGATGATGTGAGTACAATCATTTCACAGTTCAAGAGTAACTTCTCTAGCCTAGAAGAATCTGCATCCCTAGTTGTAGAATATAAGTATTTGAAGAAAAGGCTCAGTGAATTGATTAGAAACTATGCACTTGACCTGAGCTCACTAAAGACTAGTCAAGCATCCTTGAAGGAGTTTGCAGAAAAGGGCAAAAAGATTATTGCAGACTGTATGAACTAGGACAAGTTGACAAGTGATATGTACAAAAAGATACAAGAGGCTAAAGCTATGATAGATAGCATAAGGAAATTAGTGGAAGATCCATCAGTTGATGTGAACATGTGAAATAATGTCTACCAAGGAGAGTTAGATATGATTGAGAAGGCATAAAAGGAGATGTCCAAGATAAGGGCTAGGCAAAGTCAGCTAAGGAATGCTCTTGCGCCCTCATTAGACATACTTAATCAAAATATCAAGAAGATCGATGCCACCATGGTGACATATGATCAAGGTCCTAGCACAAATTTGGAGAAGATGGAGAAGCTACAGTATGCATTATGCGCCCATCTACAAATTCTAAATTCTATGATCACATTTTTGAAGGAGATCCAAAACCTGTAGATAGCATATCCGAATGTTTTCTCATAGTAAGTAGTTGTATATATAGTTTTGAAGCACCTTTGTCATTAATGTCAAAGGGGGAGTATGTATAGAATATGGCTATAGATATGTATAAGGAGATATAAGATAGAAAGCTATGTATAAGGGAGATATAAGACAAAAGTTTTTTGTATTAAGGAATAGTAAGCAACTTGTTCATATTCCTTTGTTGCCATCAATGAAAAAGGGGGAGATTGTTGGAAAGTTGGCTATACTAGTGTATATGACTTGTTATAGCATTTTCATTATGTCAAAAAAAGTCATATAGTAGTCTGGAGTCAAGGCACTTGATGAGAAGATCAGAATTGTCTAAGTGTTAAAGATTGGACAGTGTACAGAGTACCTGAAGCTCAGAGCATCAACACACATGCATATGAATAAGTTATGGTGTGCACCCTAGAAGATAATTTTTTTAGACTATATTCATGCTTATTCTATGAGTGCATCATCAGATATGCAAGTATTGAAAAGTTACAGATAGTTGAAGTTAGACAGCCAGTATGTGCCAGAGATGAACAAAGTAAGCAGCCAACTGTTGGCATTTTGATTTGCAGTTATATTCTAATGTTGTAAAAGCTATGCACCTATTTTATTTAGGTTTCTGACATATAAATATGTTTTTTTGTAAACAAGCTTGAGAAAATTCAATTGGAAGCATTGTATGTAATAGATTAAAGGGCCAACCTAGTTATTTGTTTTGTATGCGCATATAAATATGAGATGCGCCCATTGTAATTAGTATGGAAGTTGTAATACAATTGAGATAAGTAGAGAAGAAGTGTGTGAAGATTTTATAAGATGTATTAGAGCTTTGCAAGAGGTCAAAGCATCAGTGCATCAAATGAACCGATCTGACAAGCAGTGTCACAGTGAAAGTTCATTCAGCAGATATAGTATGTATCTGAGATTAGAAGGTTGTAGCCTTCACCACTTGAGTAGTGATCTCTAGGACAATGTGTCCACACACCTAATAGGGTTTATTGTAAAAGACTCCTATCAGGGTCTGACCCTTGACAAGGTCTACTATGCTTAATACATTGTAAAGCAACTCCTAATAGGGTTAAGGATCTTCCAACAAGGATCATAAAACACTAGTATAGAATATTAGTGGGTGTCAATGCCCACCATGGTTTTTACCTATTTGGGTTTCTCTATAACCATATTGGTGTTATGTGTTGATTTCATGTTTCATGTTTATGTGGATGTTCATTTCAATACTTAAGTATTTAAGTTCAGTTTGAGATTAAGTAAAAAGATAAAATACAGTGAACATTGATTCACCCCCCCTCTCAATCTTCCCATTCCTAACACTAATAATTTGGTGAGATGGTCACAAAGATGAAGCTCAAGAGATAGAAATGCCCACATCCATACTAGATTGATTGGGTATAGGATGATGACAAGGTCATGGTTAGTGAATAGTGCCTAGTAAAGTTCAATATTGGCGGATACCATGATGAGGTACTATGTGATATCATAGCTATGGATGCATGTCATATGTTGTTAGGTAGACCTTGGCAGTTTGATAGGCATGTTGTACATGATGGTCATGCAAATACCTATTCTATGACAAAGGATGGAGTGTGACATAATCTAAAACCATTGAAGGACACAAAAGAAAAGGTATGTGGTTATGCAAAAATAAGTTTTGTTGATGGAAGAAAATTACTAGAGGGTATGAGGCATGAGCATGTGTGTTTTTCTTTAATTCCAAAAGTTGGTAAAAAGGAAGTAGAAGATGTACCTATAGAAATTGAAGATTTTTTGAATGATTTTTAGGATATTGTATCCGATAATGTACTTGATGGATTACCACCAGTAAGGAAGATCAGTCATCAGATGGATTTGATTCCAGGAGCTAGTTTTCCAAATAAGGAAGCACATAGAATGACACCAGTAGAAAGTGAAGAGTTGAACAAACAAGTACATGAACTGTTATACAAGAGGTTGATTTGGGAGAGGCTAAGTCCATGTGTTGTACCAGTAGTATTAGCACTAAAAAATAATGGAGAATGGAGAATAGAGAATGTGTACAGATTCCAGGGCAATGAACAAGATCACAATCAAGTACAGGTTTACATTGCCATGAATGGATGATATTATGGACTGTTTGAGTGGAGCTGTATATTTTTCTAAGATAGATCTGAAGAGTGGATATCATCAGATTTGGATCAGAGAAGGAGATGAATGGAAGACTACTTTCAAGAAAAAGGAAGCACTATATGAGTGGTTAGTCATGCCTTTTGGGCTAACCAATGCACCGAGTACTTTCATGTGGCTCATGAATGAGGTTCTGAAAGAATTTCTAGTTAAGTTTGTCATTGTTTACCTATATGATATTTTGATCTTTAGTAAGACATTGGAGGAGAATATGATGCATATTTGTATGGTGTTTGAGAAGTTAAGATAAGAGAAATTGTTGATTAATTTGAAGAAACACAGTTTTGTGAAGAAGGAGTTAGTGTATTTGGGATTTGTAGTTTTAGTAGAAGGTCTAAAAATGGACCCAAAGAAAGTTTCGGCTATCTTTGAATGGCCTACTCCAAGGAGTGCTATTGAGGTAAGATATTTTCATGGTTTGGTAAGTTTTTACAAACAAATCATTAGGAGTTTTAGTAGTATTTGTGGACCCTTGACTAAAACAATGAGAGGGGATAGAAAAGAGTTTAAGTGGACTACTGGGGTAGATAAGAGTTTTAAATTGTTGAAATGGAAAGTTATAAAACAACCTATTTTAGCACTTCTAGATTTTAATAAGGTGTTTCAAGTAGACTGTGATGCTATTGGTACTGCAATAGGAGTTGTTATGAGCCAAGAAGGTAAACCTATTGCTTATTTTAGTGAGAAGTTAAATGATGCCAAGATTAAATATTTTGTTTATGATCAAGAATTTTATGCTATAGTTCAACCATTGAAGAAGTGGAGACACTATCTTCTTCCTAAGGATTTTGTTTTTTATACTGATTATCAAGCTTTGCAATATTTGAATAGTCAAAGAAAGTTGAATCAAAGGCATCTGAAATGGGTTGAGATTTTGCAGAGTTATAAATTTATTTTGAAACATAAGAGTGGAAAGTCTAATAGGGTTGCAGATGCACTTAGTAGAAGGAAACTATTACTAATAGAAATGCATATTGAGGTGGTTGGTTTCAAGGAGCTCAAGAATTTGTATCCAAAAGATCTTGATTTTGGTGAAGCTTGGAAAGCTTGTAAAGAACCTGTTACTCTAGACAGAATGAAGTGGTTGGATTTTATCATTTAGGATAATATGCTATTCAGAGGGAGTCAGTTGTGCATTCCATGAAGTTCTATGAGGGAGAATCTCATCAAGGAGAAGCTGCGGAGGATTGGCTAGATATTTTGGTCATGATAAAACCCTTTCTTTGGTTAGTAATAATTATTATTGGCCACAGTTGCAGCAAGATGTCAAGAAGTTTGTATAGATTTGTAGAGTATGTTAGATGGTGAAAGGAGTGAAGTAGGATACAGGGTTATATCAGCCATTACCTGTACCAGAGAAGCCATGAGAGGATATCAGTATGGATTTTGTTCTTAGTTTACCAAGGACTCAGCGGGGACATGATTCAATTTTTGTGGTATTTGATAGATTTTTGAAGATTGCACATTGTATTCCCTTAAAGAAGACTAATGATGCAATTCATGTGGCAGAATTGTTTTTCAAAGAAGTGGTGAGACTACATGGTTTGCCAAAGATTATAGTTTTAGATCGCGACACAAAATTCATTGGATATTTTTGGCACACATTGTAGAAGAAGTTAAAGACAAATTTGAAGTCCAATTCATCACATCATCCATAGACTGATGTCTAGACAAAGGTGGTGAATAGGAGTTTGGGAAATTTGTTGAGATGTTTGGTTGGAGACAAGCCAATAGGATGGAATTTGATTTTACCATAGGCAAAATTTGGATACAATAATTTTGTTAACAAGAGCACTGGTAAATCACCATTCCATATTGTATATGGAAGTAGTCTCAGAAATGCTTCAGAGTTGAAGAAGATAGATAAAGGAGAGATAAGTAGTGTTGAAGCTAAGGATTTCGTAGAACACTTGAAGAACATCCATGAGGAGGTGAGGAAGCATATTACCAAGATGAATGCATAGTATAAGGCTAAGGAAAATGAGAAAAGGAGGCATAAGGCATTTCAGGTTGGAGATGAAGTCATGGTTCATTTGCAGAAGGAGAGGTTTCTAGTTGGTACATATAACAAGTTGAAAATAAAGAAGTTTGGGTCATGCAAGAAACTAAAGAAGCATGATTCAGAAAATGCCTATGAGGTCGAGTTGCCTATGGAGCTCAATATTTCACCAGTGTTTAACATTTCAGATCTGGTAGAGTATCATGAGGGAGGTGTTGAAGATGAGATCATAGTAGCATAGTGGAGTATACCAGCAACTAGTTTAGCTACCAAGGAGATTGAGGACATACTGGATAGTCATGTGGGTAGAAGCACAATGAAAAGGACATGTGAAGAATATCTGGTCAAATGCAAAGGATGACTTGTTGAAGATTCATCATGGCTAACAAGGGAGGAGGTTAACTATCTTGTTTTTCCTCTTCACACCTGAGTCGTGATAGGTCATATGATCTCAAAATGTTCTGATTTCACATTTGGAGGTTCATCTTAGTCATATCAACCTACCAGTTGAGTTTCATTACGACATCATCTATATTGGTGAAGTTATTGAGGTTTTTGGGTATAAAATATTTTAGGTCAATTTTGAAGGGCTTAGAGGCTATAGATCATGATCAACCCCCAAATGACTGGAGCTTGCACGAGTCAAGCACTATAGATCAGGTCCTGCCATTTTTAAAAAGTGGTTACAATAGAGAAACAGAGCTACGGTTAGAAATTTATGGCCTCCAGAAGTTGGGGTACCTAAAAACATATTTTTGTAATTATTTGGAGCTGACCTTGTGTAAAAAGAAAAGAAAAGAAAATAATTCTTAGGATAGTCGACCTTAAGGGTTAAATTTCTGGAACCTTCTCGGTGGTGGAAATTGCCTATATAAGAAAGGTCTGTAGTATTTTCTAGGGAAGCTCTAGGGAGTAGATCTGGGTAATGATTCAAAGCTTTTTCCTACAGAATATTGTAAAGGAAAATGCCCATGTGGCTTTACATATTGTAATTTTGAAATTTGTAATTCCACATTTGTGGACATAATAAGAAGCTCATTTTCTGTTCTTACAAATTATTGTTGTTTCTTTGTTTTTGTTATGTGTTTGTGGTATTAAGGGGAGCACCCTTTATCATTACCTCTTATTGTCTTCGGTAAGCCAAGAAAAAAATCCATACTAATGTCAATCCAAGGTTTCTCAGGAATAGAAATTGGTGTATACAATCAAGTATTCTGACTTACTCCTTTTGCAACTTGACAAATTCCACAACTTTTCACAAATTTTTGAACATCTTTATACAACAGTGGCCAAAAGTATTTCTCCTTAAGTAAATTCAATGTCTTATCAACACCAAAATGTATAGCCAAACCACTACTATGTTTCTCCTTTATCAAATTAGTTCTCATTGGTTTTCTCGGTATACACAACTGAATACCCTTAAACAACATACATCCTTGCATAAAATATTCATCCCATTTAGTATTCAGTTGATCTTGAATAGGTGCTCTGCACTCTCTCCATGGTTCAAAAAAATCAGGATCAAATTCATAAGAATCTCTCATGTCATCAAAGCCAAGAACATAAATTTTCATCTCGACCATCAAAGATCTTCTTCTACTCAATGCATCAGCAACTCGGTTAGTGACTCCACTCTTATGTTTTATCAAAAATGTATAACTCTACAAATACTCAACCCATTTCATATTTCTTTGATTCAACTAATTCTGACTACCCAAATATTGTAAAGCCTTATGATCAGTATACAACACAAATTAACTCAGTATCAAATAATGTCTCCATTTTTTCAATGCTTGAACAATAGCATAGAATTATTGATCATACACAGAGTATTTCCTTTTTGCATCTTTCAACTTTTCACTAAGGAAAGCAACATGATTACCTTCTTGACTCAATACAGCTCCAATTGCACTTCCACTTGCATCACATTCCACTTGAAATACCTTATTGAAATCAGGCAATGCCAAAATAGGCAATTCAATAACCTTCTGCTACAGAGTCTCAAAAATTTAATCCACTCCATGTGTCCACTTGAATTCTCTTTTATCTCCTCTCATAGTCTCATTCATAGCATTACAAATTCAACTGAAATTCCTAATGAAATGATCTTACCTCACTAGCACTCTCAGGTGTAGGCCAATTCAAAATAGCTTCGACCTTCTCAAGATCCATTTTCAAACCATCAACTAAAATCACAAATCCCAAATACACAATCTCTTGTTTCATGAATGAACACTTTTTCAGATTTGTCAACAACTTTTCTTCTTTCACTCTCTGCAAAACTTGTCTAACATGGAACAAATGTTCTTCTTTGGTATTACTGAATATCAGAATATCATCAAGATATACAATCAAAAACTTACCCAAGAATTTCTTCAAAACTTCATTCACAAATCTCATAAAAGTACTCAGTGCATTAGTTAAACCAAAAATCATAACCAACCATTCATACAAATCTTCTTTTGTCTTGAAAGAATTCTTCCACTCATCACCTTCTCTAATTCTAATATGATGGTACCCACTTTTCAAATCAATTTTGGTATACATTTGCCATTCTCCATTCTTCTTAGGTGCCAATACAATAGGTACTGCACAAGGACTCAAACTTTCTTTGATCAAACCTTTCTGCAACAATTCTTGAATCTATTGGTTTAATTCATAATTCTCGGTAGGTGTTAACTAATATGGTGCCTTATTCAGTAAACTAGCTCTAGGGATTAGATCCATGCAATGATCAATGCTTCTCTTTAGTGGAAAACCGTCAGGTACATTATCAAAAATGATTTCACTGTACTCAGTGAGTAACTTATCAATCTCCTCAGGAACACTATCCTATGTTTTCTTACTTAGTTTGTTAGGAATCATAGCAAAACATACATCATTCCTCTTCAAATCTTTAACAAACTTTCTTCCTTCCATCAAGCATACTTTCACAAATGTGAAAACATTACTAAGAGGTTCTTCAATCAAAGGTAACAAGATTTGTCTTCTCCCATCAACCCAAATAGTATATTTATGCAATCTCCCATCACATACAGCATGTATGTCATACTACCAAGGTCTACCCAAAAAAATATGACAACAATCCATATGCATGATATCACATAACACCTTATCATAGTACTTTCCAATTTTCAGATTCACATAACATTGTTCACTTACCAAGAGTGTATGCTCACCTTTGATCCATGAAATCTGATAACGCTTCAGATGTTCCAACCTTTTCAACTACAACTTTGTGACCATTTCCTTAGATTCTAGATTCTCTGAGCTACCACTATCAATGATTACCTTCCAAACTTCATCAAAAACTCTACATTTGGTCTTGAACAAACTTTTCCTTACTGGATCTTCCTTTTTACTTTCATTCCAAAGTTCTCTCCTTACCATCAAATTATTTTGTTTCTCAGGTTCATTCGGTGACTCTTCTTGCACCAAAGCATTTCTATTGCTACCAGCCTTCTTACTTGCATGTGTACATTCAAATGATCTATTTCCTTCCTCTCCACAATTGTAACAAGTTCCTCAGAAACCACCTCTATTATAAGCACCTTGGTAGTTACTGCCTCTGCCTTTAGATGAACTTTCACCTCTTAATCATTCTTGTCTTTATCCAGAGTTGTCTTTTTAGGTTCAGATCTATTATTTTCACCATGAGATCTACCTCTACCTCTTTGTCTTTGTTCATGTCTCTTGTTCAATTTATCCTCAACTTTCAATGCAAATTGATAAGCCTCTTCAATGTTCTCCAATTTGACCAAACTAATTTCTTCTTGGATGGAAACTCTCAAACCATTTAGGTATCTAGCAATTCTTTCAACATCATCTTCATCATGTCTAGATCTTATATCTAGTCTATAGAATTCCTCAGTATATTCTTTTACCAAGCTATCTTTCTACCTCAAACTTTGCATTCAGCTAACTAGGTTAATTTGATAATCACAAGGTAAAGACTTTCCTTTCAATTTATTCACCATTTTACTCCATACCTTGATTTTGTCTTTGTCTTTCCTCTTTTTGTCCAGCTCCAGATGTTCCCACCATAAGGATGCATGACTTTTCAACTTTGTGCTTGCAATTTTCACCTTCTTTTCCTTAGGTACATTTTCATACTCAAAGTATTTTTCCATCTTAGTGATCCAATCCACTAATTCATCAAAATCCAATTTTCCACCATACTCAGGAGGATTAAAGTACGATGTAGTATTTAGACTTTTAAAATACTTCAAGAATATTTCCTCACCTTGATCCATCACAGTTGCAGGTTCTACATCACCTTGTTCTACCTCAATTTCATCATCACTAACATCGTCAAGATGCCTTCCTCTTCTCTGGGATGTTTCATAGCTTCTAATATAGCAGCAAGTTGTCTCAACATGTCTTCCAATCTTGGATTCGCATCTCTCCTCCCATGAACCATCTTGAAAACCCTCTACAATTGTAGGTCAAATCGCAATATGCTACCCCACAACCAATTCAACTAGAGCTTCCCAAGAAGGAACCTTCAAACCTAGATTCTCAAACCTAGATCTAGATCTCACCTCACTCTGATACCACCTAATGCAAGGAGGACGGGGAGAGGGGCCAAAGGCATACCCTAACTAGGTCCACCTTACAAAGATCACATGCAGAATCAACAACCCAACAAGTGAGAGAGAGAATGAAGATATCTTTCAAATATTTTCTTCAAATTAATTCATACATGTTGGGCTGTAAGGAATTCCTAGTTTAGGCCAGATATTACAATCAAGTACATAAGTCCTCAAACATGTGAGGATCTACCAACAATCTCTTATCTTCTATCTTCTATCCCCCAAAACTGACTCCCTAAACTCTAACCAAACAACTACATTTATACAAGAGGCTACCGAACAAGTTGGCCTTCATATCCACCATCAACAGAAGGAACAACTAGATCTAGGTCTACACACTTCCCAATGATAGATACCAATATTAAATCTATGACCCAAATTAAATGTATAAGTCAGCCTCAAAAAAAATCCAAAACAAAAAACACAGTAAGCAAGGAAACTGAGCACCAGACAAGCATCACCGAGTGCTAGGGAAATTCACTGAGCACTAGAGAGATAACCAACCAACACCAGTGAACAAAGGAAATCGAGCAACACCAAGCCAACTTAGTCAAAGAAGGAACCAAACAAAGTAGAAAAATGAAAACATCTTTTTGTTGACACATGATTTCCAAGGACCCGAGATGCTCCTGCATCAAATTTTCCTTATCACATGCCTATGTAGCTCAATGTTATGCATGTCAGTGCACCATCAAAGGTCTCCCTATCATATTCCACTTTAGTATTCTCTATACATTTCAAATCTTATAAAAAATCACTATATCATATAACTCGATATAACGCAACTTACCAGACATATCAACATACTATCAATTATCTCTTATCATAGATGTCTTCATCATCTATCATGATTTTCTATAGTGTCTATATTAGATCAAGCTCAATGTCAGATTAGGATTTCCTAGCTAGCAGAAACTCCATGTGATAGAATTCTCATAGGTAAGTCAAGTAAGAATTCCTTACTTTATCTTTTCAATTCTTCTCATGGATAATATGGTCAATAACGTGGGGGAAAAATGTAGTGTCATAAATTTTACACCCACGTGTATAATTCCATGCCTACATTTTGTCCACTTTGTCCTAAGATACAATACCTACCACCCCACCATCTTTGTCACTTTCCATCTCATCATCCAACCTAAATTCCATACAGTTAATCCCTTGCAGTCTTCAGATGTGTGTTCCCCACAAAGATGTTTGTGCAACACACTCTCATTTGTGAATTTGCAAATGTGTACAGGACCATTTGAGCATTACAAACCTATCATCTTGTGAATATAATGCCGATGATGATGGCTTCCTACATTGGATTTCTTCTAGGTTTTTGAAAACCCCTCTTTTGCATGTATTTGGTCTTCCTGGTTACTCTCTCTTACTTATGGGTCATTCATTCAAGATTCTTGGCAATCCTCTCTTGGCTTCTTGAGCTTCATATCACCATTTTGCATCCATACATCCATCTTCTTCCAGGTTTATGCCATTTTAAAAAAATCCAAGCTATCCAAGCTCTCACATTAGGCTTCACATCTCACATTCAATCTCTCAACTTCTCTTTGGTGAGTCTACTCCATATCCTCATTATGTTTGAGCATATTATTGATCTTCTTATTACATCTTTGTGTTTTATTGTTATTATCTTTATTCCATTTATCTATCACTAGTTATCTCATCATTTCTAAAGGACTATCTGTGGAGGTGGAAACACCAAAGTGGGGGTTTGACTGAGGAAAGACTCTTAAATGACCACAACCATTTTCCTCTTTGTGTTTATGCGGGTTTTCTTCACTATGAGATCATGGGTTAAAAAGCTACAACTTGGATCACATCAACAACCTTTGAAATAGGTTTTATTATCTCCATCCCTCTCTTTTATTTTATTTTATCATAAAATAAAAAATTTGAATCATTTACATTTAAATTTTTTATTTAATTGCATTTCTTCCATTTCATATATTTAGATTAGATTTTATTCTTCTTATTTATGTTTTATTGTTCTTACTTTATCACATTAGCATAAGTTTATATTATGTTTTTAGTCTTTTTACTTTACCATAAATTTGTTTGTACCCTATCTATGTGAGATGCTAGTGTGTCATGTTGGTGTCCATCAATCACATTGTTGTCCTTTTGGGAGCACTTCTAGCCATGGTAGATAGCTCATAGATTTTGGGTCTTGATTCTCATTGTTATCTATTTCAACTCATGTAGCTAGAATAGTTTAATTACTTCATTGGTTTATGTAAATCATGGTTTATCAATTTAAACACACTTGAGCATTAATACTCAATTGATATCCCTTTAATCTAGTTAATCAAACTCATTACTTCATCTACATCTTAGGTATGATCTCCTTATCACTCCTAGCTAGCAACAATAGGTGGTTTGAAAGGAATCGTGTATCCCTTGAGGTTTTAATCAGTCTCTAGGTTGGTGCATTATTTTCTTCCCCATAGGAAGGATGTCCTTGAGATTCTTTTTTGAAGTGGACAAGTGGCAACAAGCATGTGAGGAAGTCAGTCCTATTTTCTATCTATTGAAAATTTGTGACCAAATAGACATGTTTTGGGCTAGAAAGTGTTCTTAGTGTTCCCTCAAAAGAGTTAAGTCGAGCTTGCATGCTGATGCCACGTGTTCATTGGGCAAGAAATAAGGATAGTCCACTAATGTTTCTTGAGGAGTTATAGGAAAGACATGACCGAAGAGGGTATTGGGGGTTGGAAAAATCATTTTCTAGATATGGTCTACAATTGATATTAAAGGTTGAATTGATCAAATGATCTTTCTAAAGTGTAGATTCTAGTTCATAGCTTAAGCATTGATTCTAAGTCTAATAAGATATCTATTTTCCAATTGATCATTCTCATTGATACATATATCCATTCTTCTTCATTAGTTAATAAAATTAATCATCCATGAACAATTCCCATCCATATAAATATAGTACAATGTGTTATCTAAGTTGGCCAAGGAGGTGTAGCGTGTAAGTTATGAATTGTCAGCCCAAAACTTTATTCTTCTAAGAATGTGGAGGGAACATGAAACATATAGAGAATGGTAATGAGAGTGTGTGCACTCCTCAAGATCCAAAATCTTTGGCAAAGATTTTGCATGCTACTACAAGAACAAAGAAATCTTAAGTCAACCCAAAAGAATGAAACTGTAAAATGAGTCATCCAAACATTGATAAAAAAGATTGCAATACTTAAAAACTACAAAGCATATCTAGAGAATAATCACTTAAATACTCCAAGATAATATAATTACATTACATCATCAATCCATCTAGAAAGGAGGAATGTAAAGCATTCATGTGTAGCTATATAGACATTTTATGAACCAAGAACTCAAATATATCTTCTACTACAAAGAACATTAGAAAATGAAAGAAAAAATATATAGTCTTCAAGGATCCACCATTAACACACTTTGATCACAAGAATACCTACAAAGGTATATCAAAATGTAGAGTGAAATCCTAAGCCCAAACTAAGAAATAGTGAACCAAAACAAATATATATCTGTGTAGACATGTCAAAACTTACTCCAAAGCACCAAAAAAAACTTGGAATCACTTGATATATATTTTAAAAGAATTCCCATTAGTCTTTATCAATTTGTAAAATTTTTTATGATAAAATTAACCTTGAACCATCTTTAAGACTACCATTCTGTGCTTCAAAAGTGACTATGACAAGTTTTACATGAATGTCAATGAAATTGTGTAACATTTTAAAGTTGCATAATATTGTTTATTAATAATTTGGATATGTTTAATTGTTAGCATTAATAGTGATGGTATTCCTATGGAGGAGTATCCTAGTAATGGTAGAGGCATGCTACATTGATTGTGTGTTGCATTCATGATAGAGTTTTTCATTAATTGCAACATATGTTATTGACTGGTTGATCAAGAAGCTTGCAAACAACTTGCAGAGAATTCTACAAACACCGAACATAGAATTAGCATGTTCGCACTTAGATGAAGAGTCCTAATGATGTCTTGGGTCACCATCTATGATCACACATTCTTACGAGTTGATCTGATAGAGTTATCACTGAATTTCTGATGACTAGTTTTCAGGAGACAGTAATTATGTTTTCACAGAGTTGATTGCAGAACTTTTTGGATAGCACTTATGGTTTTTTGAGTTATAATGTGAAAACATAGGTTCATTTTGGACACTATATTGAGATCTTGTTGTGATCATATGGAGTCATCATCGTACAGGTGGCATCAACTATGGCGTGTGCATTGGCGAAGACCTATTTGGAGGTTGACTTGAAACATGTTTCAAGTAATCTGATGTGTGAGCTTAATCAATGGATATGAATGATTAATTGATGTAACTACTATGTTGTAACATTGTAAGAGATTTTTTTTTCATCTTTGTATGGGTCCATTTATATTTTTTAAATATGATTTATCCTATTAAAGCCAACTTGGATATAATTGTTGTAACTTGTATTTAAGGATTGAATTCCTTGGAAAATAGTGTGGAACTACATATGAGAGATATAGAGGTGAATGTGAGCCTAGGGATACATTGGATATTGTTTGAACAATATTACTTATGCACTTAGACACAAGGTGGAGCTTTCTTGGCAATTGTTGAAGACTGGAAGTAGTTTTAGAGAAGAATTATTTCAAACTTGAAGTTGCAAGGTTTTGAGAACCTTAGGGTGGATTTAACTCTTGAATCTCTTGATCAGGTTGATGCATTGTACACCCCTAATAGGTTAATTTCCATTAACATGGCTGGAATCCTAATAGGTTTGATTCCTTAACTGGGATCACATTGTAAAAGACTCCTAACAGGGTTTGTCCTTTAACTAGAATCTACCTATTGTAATACTCAGCTCCTACTAGGGTCAAAACTCTTAACTGGTTTATTATACCTATAGTGTAGATATTTGTGGGTACCATCCCCACTAGGGTTTTTCCCTTAATAGATTTTTACTTGAGAACAAATATTGGTGTTCATGTGTATGTATGTTATTGCTACATCTAATCTTTCAGTTCAGTGTTTTGCTTTAAGAAATAAGTTTGAAGTTAAAGTTTAAGTATTCTATATTGGCATCAAATAATACACCCCCCCTCTCATTTTATTGGGACACTATTATTCTAACAATTGGTATTGGAGATTTTGGTCCTTAGTCAAGAAGCCTAGAAGCTTGAGGTAAAGATCAAGATGGCCTTATTGAGAAAAGAGAGTCCTAAGTTTGATGTAGAAAATTGTGATACATGAAAAGAAAAGATGAAGAATCATCTAACATGTATGGGGTTCAAATATTGTCTTATCACTTGGAAATATGTACCTATCATAGGTTAGAAAGATCTTGAAACACTTGCTACTACTGAAGAAGAAATGAAAAAGTTTGTATGCAATTTTGTTGTAAAGGAAGCCTTGGTTAATGCACTATCTAATAGATAATTCACAAAAGTTAGAGATCTAACAAAAGAGAGTGAGATCTAGAAACTTGACTAATTGCACTCTATGAAGGAGATGAATACACTATGAGAGAAAAGTTGCAAAATTGGAGAACAAATATGGAGATAATACAAATGAAGGATGATGAAAAAATAAGGATGTATGTTCAAATGGTATCTAAATGTGTTACTGGAATTAGAAACAATAGAGGCACTTATATAGAAGATGAAGTCATAGGTAAAATTATGAGATATGTAACTTCTACCTACAAACCCAAAGTTCTTGCTTTGGAGGATACAATACCACAATACAAAGACTTCACCAAAGAAATATTAGTGGCTAAACTAACTACCTATGAGACCCCAAAGCTAAAGGATACACTACCTAATGTGGAGACAACATTTAAAGAAACTACACGTAGAACTGGATATATTGAAGCTAGTTCTAATAGAGTAAGCAAGACAATGAAGATCTTGAAGAATATGTTGAAGAATGCAAAGACATTCAAAGACTAGACAACCAGGTGGATAAGAAGATCATGGCCCTAATCACCAAAAGAGAAATGAAAGGAAAAGGTAAGTTTGAAGGGAAATTACCTTTAAATTTTTTTTATTGCAATAAGGTTGGCCATTTTTCATCTAGATGTCCAACTAGAGTACCTAAGCATAGGCCTAAATATGGTAAATACAAGAATTTTAAGGAATGCCACTATACTAGTGATGGGTCTAAATATTTAGATGATGAATTCAATGATGTATTGGGTTTTATTGCTATCATAGAAGAAGATCCTATATATGAAGAAAAAGCCTTAGTTTCTCATGTTGATAAGAAAACTGATTGGATAATTGATAGTGGATGTTCGCATTATATAACTAGTGAAAAAGATAAATTCATTTAGCTAAAGAATTTTGATGGTGGTGTTGTAAGATTTGGTGACAATACCCCTAGAATGATTGTTGGTAAAGGATCAATTAATTTGGATGGAAAAACTAATACCGGTGATGTACTATTTATGGATGGCTTAAAACATAAATTTTTAAGTGTTGGACAACTTGTGGATAAGGCCTATCATCTAGAATTTAAGGATGGTCATTTCTCTATGAGAGGAACTAATGGAGAATCAATCACATTTGGTTCTAAGACCAAAGGTAATATATTCCAGTTAAACTCTACTAAGTTCAATTATTTTGTTGCTAAAACTAATGATAGTTGATTATGGCATAAAAGGTTTTTTCATATCAAATTTGATAGCATGGTAAAGGCATATAATAATAATGCTATCAGAGAACTACCTAAAATTTTGAAACCGGCCAACACTACATGCAAAGAATGTGTCTTCGAAAAGAAGACAAGAAGTAGATTTAGAAGCAAAGAACACTCAGTAAATGGAAAGATGGAACTTATTCATACATAACTATGTGGACTCACTAAGACCCGGTCATACTTTGGAGATAGGTACTTTATTATATTCACTTATGACTACTCTAGAATGATGTGAGTAGGATTTCTTAGAGAAAAATATGAAGCATTTGAAAATTTCAAGTTTTATAAGGCAAAAGTTGAGAATGAGATAGGGCTAAAGATAAAATGTGGAGAATTCACTTCACATGATATCAATGCCTTTTGTGAAGAACATGGTATTGTGAGGCAGACTTAAGCACCTAGAATACCTCAACAAAATGGTATTATTGAAATAAGAAATATAATAGTTCTTGATGCAGCGAGAATGATGTTCATAGAGGGAAAGGTCCCACATATGCATTGGAGAAAAGCAGTGAATACAACTATATATACAATGAGTAGAGTACAAATCAGAGAAGATACATGCAAGAAACCATTTGAGCTATGCTATGGTAAGACACCTACTATTAGTCATTTTAGAATATTTTCAAGTAAATGCTACATTAAGAGAGTTGAATGTATAGGAAAATTTGATGCTATCTAAGTGGTGAAGGGTTATTCCTTGGATACTCTACTAAAAGTAAAGCCTATAGATGTTACAATTTAAGAAATAGGAAGCTGATTGAAAGTGCTAAGAAGTTTAAAGTTAGAGAAAAATGTTTTCGCCCTAACCCCAATGAGATTTCCTTTGAAAATATGAGTAAAAATCAGAACAATATGCAGATAATAGAATGTGAGAATGAAGCATCACAAGATGTTTTGGAAATTGAAAATGACATAACTGTGGAATTTAGGGAACAAACCACACCCAAATATGCTCTAAGAAATCATCCTAAGGATCAGATCATTGGTGACAACAACATAGATTTTTTTAGTGGCGATTATTCACCAATTGGGGAATATGTCTTGATCGGCGTATAGAAATTGGCAAAAAAAAGCTCATATACCGGTTGACCCATTCGCCGAGATTTTATAAAAGACACATTTAGCGGTCGGATTGTTTGCCACTATTTTTACGTAATTTCAAAAATGTAGTCAGGTTCTTCACCCATATTTTTATTGTATTTTACTCTTATTTTCCATGGATTAAATTGGGTGTATTTATCAAGGATCACCATTCGCCAAAGGGCCATTGTTCCAAGTGAAATTTGTATTTGCACTAGGACCCAATTCTTCATGCATCATACATAATCATGTGCCAAATTCCTACCCTATTCACCCAACCAATTATTTTAAATTACGTGAGGTTCACCAAATATTAGTTGTTATCATAAGCAATTGTCGGCCCCTTCGCCAAAATCAACGATGGAGATTATGAGGCAAAATCTGATGGCTGATATGAAAATGGTATACCTGTCCAATGTCTATTTAAGAGATATGAGTTTCATTATTGAAACATGCTGGATAGAAGGAGACTTCAAGAGATTTAGTATTAAAAAAATTTAGTTGATTCTCAGCTCACAATTGCGATCGGTAGCGAACTAGAACGACTCCAAGTCTGTAGTATCTTATTCAAGTAAAATTTTATTGCAGCCTTAATTTGTTGGAGATGTCACAGTCAAAGTTAAACAAGAAGAGGACTATTGAAGGTGGAGATGTCCAAAAGAGGCCAACGAAATGCAGAAATATATCTTCATACTTTGGCGGGGGTGGATGCAATAGTGTTGGTCAAAGTGAGGAAGGTACATCATGAGAGGAACTTGTACAATTTCAACATTCTCAACCTACACAGGAGTCTAATCAACAAATTAAGGAGACTAATAAATCTGGTGACAAAGTTGTGGAACTTGATATCTCTGATGAAGATGACCTTCAAGAATAATTTCATGTAAATAACTAGTACTAGGATGAATCGATCGACTTCGGTGATGATGATGGTTCAATTAATAGTAACACTAAAGGGAGAGGGAAATCAAAAGAAAAAATGGATCGTCAATGGGAGATGACGAGGAGATTTAAATTTTATTGGGCGGAAAAGTATCCATATATTGAACCCGTGGACAATCCAATTGTAGGTGAGCCACTAGTAGAATGCAGATGTACGATTTGTAGTTGGAAGTATAAAAAGGAAAAGAGGTCGCAGCTTAAACTAGACACCATAGAGAAACATGTTGCTAAGGTTTACGAAACCTCAACTGTAGATGGAAAGGAAATAAAAGTGGTAAGATATAAAACAAAGGAGAAATGTCAACATAAAAGGAATGTTAAGGAATATTATTTGTTTTAGAAATTTAAGACGAAGCCTGGTGAAGTTCAAGGTTCTATTAATGTTATTTTTGCAAAAGAAAGTGAAGTAGAAGAACATAGAAAAGGTGTTCAATTAAGTATTGTTTTCCATATTTTGAGAAAAGGGCTTCCAATGATAGACTATCCAAAAATGAGTAGTTTGTTACACTTTATAAAAGTTCCTAACTATCCTGTCACTCATTGGTTAATAAATAGTGGATGGGAATTGGCAAGTTGTATTGCCCAGGTTGAAATAGGGGATGTACAGAGAAAAATAAATGAGTAAACCTTTATTGCATTGTCCTTAGATGAAGTTACGACAATAGATAATAATTTGTGGGTGTTTATAGCTAAACATGGAACTCTAATCCAGCCATATACACAAAATAGTCATTTCTCAATCATAGAATCACGAAGATGAGTATGAATTACTCAATATGTAAGATTTTATCGATTTGACCTATTGCCTTCTAATTAGCTGGGGTGTTTGAATTACTCTCAGAAAAAGAGCCAACAACCAAAAAGACCAAGCTAATATGAAGTATTTTGAAAGCTTGAAAGATGAACAAATTGTAATTAATCTAGAATGAGTATGCAATTAATCTAGGAATGAAATACAGATTTAATCTAGGAACTTCAAAGAGATATGAGAATTAAGCTAATAACAATAAGCAAACTAGTTTAATATGAGAATGCAATTAACACTAAATGAGAATTAAACTAATGTGCAATAAAAAGCTTGAAAATATGAAATAGTTGAGACTAAATTCGACTATAGTTTAGATACTCTCACAATTGCCCCCCCTTTGAAAGAGGAAGAAGGTTCATAATATAGAAAATCCCGAAGAAGGATGGAGAGTTTCTTGAAATGAAACTGCTGACTCTTCATTTCCAATTGAGACAAATATTTGAGGAATTACTTAATTAAAAGAATGAATTATCACCACATATGGGTGACCCTTTGAATAATTTCAATTATTAAATCCAAATAGGATAATCCATTCAAATAACCAAATAATATTAATTCATTTTATGTGTATTAGCTAAAGGGGGTGGATTTAATTTAATTTAAAGCACTTAGGACTTTTAGAATTAAA
The DNA here is from genome assembly GCA_027943335.1 of Chamaecyparis obtusa. Lineage (NCBI taxonomy): Eukaryota > Viridiplantae > Streptophyta > Pinopsida > Cupressales > Cupressaceae > Chamaecyparis > Chamaecyparis obtusa. The sequence goes on along the minus strand of BSBK01011581.1, from coordinate 987,760 downwards.
TCAATTTATCATAGGGATTATTTAGCTAATAAAGTCGAATACTTAGGAATTAATTATAGTGTGAGATTAATGCAATTTAGGGTTTTTGCAATTGACACCAAGTCAAATAAAGTCAGGTAGGAGAGAGAAAATTGCCTTGTAAAATAGGACTTTAATGATGTAAAATTGAAGAAAATGCACCAAAATTGATTGAAATTATAAGGTGCCAATTTTGGGATATTACAGTGGGTATGCATGCATGTTTATACTATACAGAATAATTTCTACCAACCACATCTACTAACTATTGCAAAATTGAGGGACAATGCGACATCAAAAACTTTATTTCAATTAGTAAAGAGACATTTAACTGAATATAGAGCTATGGATGAATTGACAATAGCAAAGAAGTTGATCTATGTTGGAGCAGATGGAGCTTCAGTAATGAAAGGTCAAAGGAATGGTCTTTGCACAAAGATGCATGCTTCTTGTTCACCATATGTTGTTGGCATTCATTGTATGGCCCACAGGATGAATCTTGCTTTTAGAGTTGTGAAGAAGTTTCCTTTAGTAAACAAGGTTGAAGATTTAGTAAAATAGGACTTTAATCATGTAAAATTGAAGAAAATGCACCAAAATTGATTGAAATTATAAGGTGCCAATTTTGGGGTATTACATTTGCCCCTCTTTGAATTGATGAGTGAGCAGTGTGTTGATTCAAAGAATAGTCTGATGTGACAGATGAGGTTTTAGGATTATCCCTAGAATGGAGCTTAACCCTTGGAAGTCAAGGTTAGGATGCCAAGACACTGAAATAGATCAAATTGTAGAACCACCTCCAAAACAAGGCATGATTCTTCGAAGTCTAAGTTAGATTGCAAAGACAACAGTCTAATGACAACTTGAGAGGAGACTAGAATCAGGGTTAGATTACCCCAATGGCCATTGATCAAATGATGACAAATGTAGATTTAGGACTAATCTCCAGAATCAGGGTTAGATTGCCCCAATATGAAGCTTAGCCCTCCAAGACCTGGGTTAGATTGCCCAGATAACAGTCTAAAAATAAATAAATAAATTTGAGAGCCATCTCTAGAATGAAGATTAAATTTTAGGAATTAGGGTTAGATTGCCGCAATACCTAATGAGATTTTGAGAACCATCTCCAGAATGAAGCTTGATCCTCAAGGATCTAAGTTAGATTGCTTAGATACCTAAAAGATAGATGACAAGATGATAAGATGAGAGGCACAATGATGTCCCTAGAGATGAGATTCCCTAAGCAGTGAGGACTTTGATTTAGACCAGATTGGTATGAGACTAGTTCGACAAGATTCAAATGATGCAATCATCATGTCCCCTCGGGAGTGAAATCGAAAGATAAAATATCAGAAGGATGATTCACAACAAGAGGTTGTAGAATAGAAGTAATCGGACTAGATTTAAGAAGTTGCAGAAGCAATTTGGAGCAATTTGGAAGTCCTGTTGACCAATTTTGACAAGAATTGACTAGAGTTGACTAGAGCTAACTTTAGATGAAAAAGATGAAGAAGCTGAGAAAATGATGAGGAGATGAGAATCTGGCAGGAAAATGATGTCGGAAGGCTGACTACACAAGCATCTGATCCTAAAGGATCCTAGAATTTAAAACACAATTTTGAGCCATCTAGAGATGTCAGATTTCAATTTCGATCCCGAAAATGGATTTAGAGTAGTCGATTTAGCCAAGGGTGCAATTTTCATGCAAAATGGAGCACTTTAAAAATTAGGTCAAAAAGCCATATAAAGCCCAGAGGGGTCATTTTCAAATCATTATTCACTGTCTTCTAGCGATTCTGAGAGCTCTGAGAGATAATGGAGGATGTTCTAGTGCATACACATCGATTTGAGCACTCCTAATGCCACAGCTGATTGCCAAAGTATGACCCACCTGTGAGTATTCGATAAACCATCCTGTATTTCAAGTTTTAACTGCTTTATTATGGGAATTAGGCTAGATTTAGCATGTTTAGGGCCCTGTTCATCAACCCTCACATGAGGAAACAATTTCCTTATACTAGCCTTGGTCACTCCTCATGTGAGGAAATGGTTTCCTCGCATGGGTTAGGGCTTCCTCGCCCGGGGCTTCTTTGCGAGCTCATGCAAAGTGCTAGTTGATGTCACATGAGATTTCATCTTCTCGCGTAGTAAGAGATCTTATCTTGCATGAGGGAATAGTTTCCTCACGCAGGAAGCTACTGTAATGTTTAGAATCTTCATCAAATTTTGCATAAAATCAACCAATTAAAACATTCCAGATTCCTGTTTAGGATAGATGTGTAGCCTTACTTGTTGTTATTACTTTGAGAAACCATCATGTTGAGATACTGATCTAGTGTCATTGCTTGCTTTGCAGGTTGAATTCTCTGATGTTGTATTCTGGTCGCACCAACCAGTCATCACCATATTAGTTCAAACGTTGATCGATGCTAAGAGTGCCCACATTAATGGGCTAGGATTGACATACTTGGGTGATATACCTGACATTCAGGTAAATCACAGTCTTCTAGGTGCACTTGTCGAGCATTTCCATTCAGAGATGAACACATTTCATTTTCTGATGGGGGAGATGATAGTCACTCTTGAGGACATCTACAGGATATTGAGGATACCCTTCCACGGTGCCCGTGTTGAGTATGATATACAGCCAAGGGCAAGTACACTAGCACTGAGGGCCATATTCAGAGATGAGTTATTGATGGGTTGGGCCATCTCATGGGATGAGCTAGTTATTAGATATGGTGGTGCTCACCGATTAGTAGTTGTTTTAGCAATATTCTTGAGCTGCTAATTGGTTCCTGATCAGGGTCAACACAGATTGGAGTGCGGCTAGGGACAGATGCTATAGCGGATGCTGGATATGACAGCTATCAGATTCAGATGCGGTGATTCCATGCTCACACAAATGTATCACGAGATGTATGAGGTCATGTATCGGAGCACCAAGACATGGCTTCTATAGTTTTTGTATTGTAGATCTGGGCCTAGGAGCATCTCCCTATTTGCAAGCTGATATTTCATGGTACACGGTAGGCCCTCGAGTCCTAAATTTATAGATATGTAGGCCCTATGACTCAGCCAGTGTTGGGTAAGATGGAGTAGTGGAGGGGGCAGTTAGATGATATGACAGCAATTGTTTAGAGGCCTTGGGTAGCCATAGAGCCATGGGATGATGCTTAGTGGGAGTTGGCACACATGTTTGTCTTGTGTTCACTGATAGGACACACTATTAGTGTGATTGAGTGATTCTAGCTCACACGTGTTATGAGGCAGTTTGGGAGACAGTGAGACATCTCCCAGGAGTACACTTCATATGCTCTCTTTGTCGATGAGATGAAGAAGGGCTGGCAGCCTAGGTTAGATCAGGGCAGGTGCACTATTAAGGCATGAGTACCTCCAGCTCGGTGTGACTAGATGGTGGATGTCACCAGTGCAAGGATGATGCCTACATATCAAGATCATTTCTTGGTGCACCCCTTCCCTAGATTTATAGATCCTACTAGGATGGGACAAAGAGCACAACAGTATCCCACAAAGCAATAGCCTACACAAAAGCCATAGTGATAGTAGCAATAGGTACTTGCCCAATAGTAGATACCATTACAGTGGCCTAGGTAGAGAGATTTGACACTGAGGATAGGGTAGAAAGACATCCCTGCCAGACAGATGGGGTTAGATGCAAGTGCTAGGAGCAGTGGGACCCAACAAAGGTTTACTAGATAGAGGATAGAAGATTCCTCTCAAAAGCCACCTCCTGAAAAGGAGGCACAAGTCAAGGATATTGACATGTCATATCAGGCCACACAGGGGCCAATATAGCTAGCACAAGTATAGGAGGCTCTTAGAAAGAGTCAAGAGAGAGTGAGATAGGTGCAGTGAGAGAGGGATGATTACCACACCCAGGTCATCATCTAGGAGACGTAGGTGGCTGATCGAGAGTGAGAGATCAGAGAGCTCCGAGATGAGCTGGCGAGGTCATGGCTAGAGACTAGATATGAGTATGCTCAGGCAGCCTACTACTACACAGCATATGTTGGCATTGTTCCAGATCTATCAGAGTAGGTGCCTCCATTTTCTGAGTAAGCCAGAGCACTACAGGGACCACCGCCATAGGCACCTCCATAAGAACCACCATAGAGACCTATGCCTCCCCTGAAGAGACCAATGCCACCACCACAAGGACCACTACCACCACCTCCCCCAGGTGGCGATGGGCAGAGTTAGCTCATTTTTTACATTCATATTCTAGCCCATATTTTGATACTGTGCTTGAGTAGCACCATTCTTTTTGTACATGACATTGATCAACCGTGATATATATATATATATATATATATATATATATATATATACATATATATATATATATATATACATATATATATATATATATATACATATATATACATATATATATATACATATATATATATATATATATATATATATATATATATATATATATATATATATATATATATATTAGATCACCTCTTTGATATCATTGTACTTGTTTATTTATTGCTTTAATGTTGATGTTCATATTTTATGAGATGTTTCCTAGATGATTTAGATGTATGGATTAGATATGTATGAGATGCACATGTTTTCTTTTATGATATGAATATGCACATGTTTTATTTTATGATGGTATATGAATATGCAATATGAAATGCAATGATAAATGGTAGATAAATGAATGTAATGTATTATTTTTTTTATGCTTATAATGGATGCACATGCAAATGAAAATGTAGATGTGGAATGTATACATATGGATTTCATGGATGCAAATGGAAATGCAATGTATGTGGAAATATGGTACTAATCATCTCATGCAAGATGTAGCAATATATGATAGGTACTAACCAAAAGAATGTTTCAAAGATCAAGAGCGAGGACCAGACACTTCTGCAGCCAAGATGAACCCAGGACAAAAGATGAGAACCTTTGATGAATAGATCCAGAAGAAGACAATCAAGAGAGTACCAAAACACTGTCTCAATGCAAGCCTACAATGAAAATGCAAGCTTAAGCTAGATGCAAGCTTAGAATGAACATGCAATCCCTAGGACTTGGTTGTTGGACTCATCATATTATCATCATAGCATTTTTAGGTACAACATGATCGTAAGATGTCATACAATCCTCGCTGACATTGCAATCATGAGAATATGAATATGTCATAAGTCTTAGAGTTGTCAGAATGAGATGCAAGCATTAAGGCACAAGAAGCTAGAATGAGCTAAACATCTATTGCTTTTAATTTAGCAAGTTAACATAAGCATCAAACACACAAACACACCAGACACACAAGAGTTCCTCCTTTCACCAAAGAATGCTTGCAGTGACCCCTACGTTCACTTAGTAGGATGAGCGTTTGCAATTTCACTCATTCCAAAAAGAAGTCACTCAAATAGACAAGGAGAAGAACCAACCTCACCAAAGTTTCCATATAAAAGGAGTTGAGGTACACATGGCCATCCAACACAAGATGAAGGCTCTTAAAGATGGACACCCCTCTTATGTGAATTCCTTGGATCATTGGAACTAAATCGAAAAATAGAAAGCAAAGAAAAGATCTTGCCCCCAGACTTCACTTCTCTTAGTCAAGAAGATGTCTTAGAGTTGCTTGAGGAGGAATGATAAAGCGAAAGATGAACACACAAAAGAAAAGCTCAGCACGCTTCAGAGAATCACAAGTTTAGTTTTACTTTCAGTTAAGTTTGTGTTCAAGCGGATTGAAGTCGGATCAGAATTGTATGATGTGGAAAGTCATCTTGAAGAGAAAATTAGAGTGCTAAATGAAGTATCGGTAGGTGTAATACCCCAAAAATGGGCTATAAGTTCATTAACCTCCTACATTTACAAATCAAATGAAATCAACATCGAAGTCCTAATCTAAGGCACATCTAAACATCATCAAATCATAATTGATTATCTTAAATTCTGCATCAGAGAATATTCCTAGCAATATTCCTAATTATCTTAATTATCTTTAATTTAATGATTATTTGGCGATAAATCACATTTATCCTAAGTTTGATTAATTGAATCTTTTCATATTTAATTAATTAGATTTAATATCTTGCCACTTAATTATGTAATTAAATTTAATTCTATCTATTATTAATTGTATTATTTAATTTTGACAATAAATCCAATATCCTATGAATAATTGATTAAATTCTTATTTAATTAATTAAAGAAAGTTGTCATTATTTAATAATATAGTTTTTAATAAAAGTTTGATTAAATAATTGATTAACCCATAAATCAATTATTTATTTTCAAAAATCAGTTAAGTTGAGCATAAATCACTTTATTTATTTAATTAATTCATAATTATTATGCACATTCAAAAGAAACAGTTAAACTCCAAATTAGAAAATCAATGCAAAGTGTTGACTTTTTAGAAATCAACATCCCTTTGGAGTTCAAAAAGCTGATCTAAACTCTAATTTGAGTTAAAAAGCTATTTTTGCATGATTTGCATGTTTTTGTGAATTAAATTATCTTTATTATCAGATAACTCAAAAATCAAGTTGAGTTAATCTGAGTGATTTATGGCTTTTTTCCATGCACCTCCAAAGCCTTGGATTTCTATAAAATTAAAGCCTCAGCTCATCTCAAAGCATCTCATAATTTTGCAAGCTTACTTTGCCAAAGTCATCTACGAATTGCACAACTATTTTGGAGAATTGGAATTTGGAGAATCAAAGCTTATTGCAAATCAAGGCTATTGTGAGATCAATCTTGTTTTTACATTCATTTAGATTCATATTGCATATTATTGTTAGATCATTTAGCATATCATAGCATATCAATTTTTACATATCATAGATTTCATATCATTTTATCATTCTTATTGCATCTAAAATCCAAAAAAAAAAAGATTACTTTGCATTCAATTTCATATCTAGATCAATTGCATTCAAATCCTTCATTTAGGTGTTGTCTAGGTCACTGATCTCGATTACAATTTGAGAACATCAATCTCGCACCTATTAGAAGGCAGTAAATCGCTTGGTTAGATTAGATTTCAATTTTGCATGATTTGATTATAGCTAATCTCTAATGTTTTACTGAAGTGTTGTGTCTATAGATCAGGTACAATTTTCACACACACAGTAGGTAGATGCAGCAATAAATGTTGGTGACCGATACAAGATAGATCCCCAAGGAGAGAGATCTCAGAGATACTAGCGAATCATCAGTAGGCAGACACAGTGAGAACCACTAGTGACTGATGTACAAGGGATCCTCAAAAAGAGAGATCCAAGTGATAGCTAGGTATCAGTAGGAAGACACAGTGGTAACCACTAGTGACTAATACATGAGAGACCCTCAAGGAGAGAGATCTCAAAAATAGTTGGGCATCAGCAGGCAAACGCAGTGGAAACCATTAGTGACTAATGCAAGAAAGTGTCTCCGAAAGTGATAGGACAATGCCCCCTAGACCATGAAGGTTCCCCCAAGTGTGACCAGTTCCAATCTATGTAGAGTCGAGGAAAATCTCAAAGATAGGTGAAAATGAATGCATGAGCTAGCAAGCTAAAGCAAGCAATGAACTAAAGTAGGAAACTGAGAAAGAAAACTAAAGTAGGAAACAAGGAAAGCAAACTAAAGTAGGAAAGTGAGAAGCAACTACGCAGAGCCAAATGGTGCTGAGATGAGATATAGCTTCAGGAAACAAGAGGTGCTTGTTTACTAGCTTTTCACCATCTTGGCAGAGATTCTATTTTTCCTACCATGACACTTGTTTACCAAGTTTTCATCAACGACACATTTTTTTCTTTTTCAATTTTTTTTATACTTTTCTCTTCTTTTTTTTGTATTTTTGAATATTTCATTTTTTATGTATTTTGACAATTTTTTCTATTTTTTTTTTTTCAAATTTTAATTATTATTATCAAGGCATCTGTTTACTAGGTTTTCACTAAGATGATCAATTTTTTCAGGACATTTTACAATTTTTAGGATTTTTTGACAATATACCATTTTTTTCAATTTTTTCAGGATCAATAAATATGTACATGAGCACACAAAGAATACCTCAGCTATAGAACCGCTTTAGGTGCAGAGTGTTGATCGGCTCTTTGAGCTATTCTCCTTCAACAGTAGATAGTTGGTATGCGCCAGACACAAATGTTGCAGTAATAATGTATGGACCAAGCCAGTTTGGTTCAAACTTTCCTTTCTGGATCCGCTGCTGCTAATTTTGGGGGTTTTCTCTTAGGACGAGATCACCTACTTAGAATTCCCTTGGTCTAACTTTCTTATTGTAGGTTTTAGACATTCTCTTTTGGTATGCTCAAAGATGATCGAATGCCACCTTACGATGTTCATCCAGTAACTCAAGCTCTTGAAGCTGGGATATTCTATTTTCTTCATTAGTGATGAGGCCCCTTAGAGAGACTCACAATGTAGGAATATTGACCTCAATAGGCAATACTACCTTTGCTCCATAAACTAAGGCAAAGGGGGTGGCCCTCATTGGTGTTGAGATACTTGTTCTATAGGCCCATAAAGCTAGATTAATATGGAGGTGTCAATCTCTACTAGATTTATAAACTATTCTATGCAAGATTTTGAGAATTGTCTTATTAGAAGCTTCTACTTGTCCATTACCCTAAGGATAATAGATAGATGAATAATGCTGAATGATCCTAAATTTGGTCCATAACTCTTTCAGGTCCTTGTTCTTGAATTGTCCCCCATTTTTAGTGATAATGGATGAGGTTACACCATATCTATAGATGATATAGTTTAGTATAAACATAACCACAGACTTGCCATCAGCTATAGTCAAAGGGACTGCCTCAACCCATTTAGTAAAGTAGTCTATAGCGGTGATGATGAACTTGTGTCCTCTTGAAGAAGAAGGATGTATCTGACCCACCAAATCAAAGGCCCACTACTAAAATGGCCAGAAACTGATAAAAGGAATAAGCTCTTTAGCAGGAGCATGGATCAGATTTCTATGAAATTGGCACTGTTTACAAGTCTTGGCATATTGAATAGCTTCTTTCTCCATATCTAGGCAGTAGTAACCAGCTCTAATAAGTTCACAAGCTACCGTCAGATCACTCAAATGAGACCCACAGATACCTTCATGTACCTCATCTAACACATGTTTGGACTCATCAAGTTCTAGACACCTAAGGAGGGTACCATCTAGACCCCGTCTATACAAGTCATTTGCTATGATGACATTATGTGAAGCATTATGAATTAGGTGATGCTTTTCATTTCGAGTATAGGTGTCAAGAATGATTTGGTCACAGAGGTAGGAATAGATATGGTGGTAGCAGGATGAATAATGTCCAATCACTAAACAAATCATCCTAGATTCAAGAATGTCATAGGCTACGTAGTGTAATGTCTCCTGTAGACTAGGATTTGAGAGTGCACCTAAACCTATTTTGAAGGCCAAAGACAAACAAATGTCATAGCATATTATCAAATCAAATTTAATGGTTAGCAAACTAAAATCAAAGCCACCTCAGTTTAAGCTTAAAACGGATGCGCCCATGCACCGTTGGATATGCTTAGATATAGAGGGATGTGAGTGTGCAAACTCAAGCACTTGGAGCATGCAAAGTAGGATGATTTGAGGATCAAGAAGACCCAAAATGACACAAAATAGGTATGAGGAACCTATTTTGCCTCAAAGGCCTCAAGAACACACAAATATGCAAAGCTAAATAAAAGAACTAAGATTAAAACAAGAAATGAATCTATGTTAATCTATTTAAGCTAATTTAGATGTGATTTAAACTTGAAAATAATCTAAAATGATGAGTTTATGCTTATGCTAGAATGAAAATGGCATTATAACTTTGCTATTGAGTTTGAGAGTTGAAAGATGATTTGCCTTAGGAAGTGAGGATATTTATAGGAAAAGGGAAGGGCTTGGTTAAAAAGGATGAGTCAGAGTTAGGGCTAAGGTTAGGGTTGAGTCAAGGACAAGTGTCCTGACAAGTGTCAAGGGAGGATTGAGTTGAAAGTTTGAGGGCATGTGCACAATTTGGTAAATGTGCCCAAGGCCAAGAGGTGGCAAGGAAGGGATAAGAAGGTCTTAAATGCATAATGAATGCATGTAAGAAAGATAAGGAAGGCTTAAATGCATCCTTAAATGCATTTGCAAGAGGTGGCCAAGAGGTGGCCATCTTTGTTGACTAAGGAGGATGACTAAGAGGAGGTTAGCATAAGTTTTGGTAAACCTTTTGCTAATGGAATGTGACAAGATTAGAAAGGGGATTAGGATTAGGATTAGGGGATTTTAGGATTAGGATGGGTGAAGAGGTTGGGTTGAGAAGTTTCTAGAAGAGTCTAGAATTCTCCTAGGTTTTATGGAATAAAAGTTTATTCATTCCAAAAGCTTAAGTTTGGGAAAATTTATTGAAATATTTTCAATAAATATGAAAATTAAATATTTAATCTTAATTAAATATTTTGAGTTGAGATTAGGGTTAGAAAAGGTGGGATTAGCCTTTTAATCAAAATTAAGAAGGGATTAGAAGATTTTGGAAGAGGTTAGTGGTCTTAAGGAAATTGGCCAAGTTTTGGTCAAAAAATAAATTAATTATTTTTTGGGGGATTTTTGGTCAATTTATTAATTAAAATAATTAATAAATAGGGATTTAATGTTTAAATAAGATTTAAACATTTTTTGGGAGGGATTTCTTAATTAAATATTTTTAATTAAGAAAAAGGGTTTTAATAACATAAAAATAAATTAATTAATTAAATAAATAATTAATTAATAAATGATGATGTCATCAGAGATTTTTCAGAAAATAAAAATACTTTATTTTCTAAAGGATTTTTAGGTGTCTACAGTCTCCACTAGTAATTAATGTCTAAAGTAGTTTTCTGGCCTCTATAACATTGAGGCAAGAGTGCCCATAGCATCGGCTTCTTTATTGTTTTCCCTTGGAATTTTTTGGAAATAAATGTGTGCAAAATATTGTTTGAGATAATCCACCATTCGTTTGTAAGGCACTAGCTTGTCATCTTTTGTTTGATAGATACCATTAACTTGGTTGATGACTAACTGAGAGTCTCCAAAGACCTTGAGCTCATCCACACACCATTCAATGGCTATCTTCATACCGTTGATGAGAGCTTCATATTCAATGATGTTGTTTATGTAGGGAAAAAATATTTTATAAGCTTTGGGCAATTAGTATCTTAAAGGTGTTATAAACAAAATGCTTGCACTTGATCCTTGATGAGTGAATGATCCATCAAAGAACATGCTCCAAGCTTGATGTGTGAGAAGCATGATGGATTCATCTAGGAATTCAATGTTTAAAGGCTGGTGATCTTTCAGAGGAGCCTCCGCCAACTGATCAAAAATTGCTTGTCCTTTAATAGCTTTTCTTTCCACATACTCAATGTCAAATTCACTGAGTATCATAACCCATTTTGCTAGTCTACCCATGAGGGAAGCATTGCTCAGTAAGTACTTTAGTGGATCAATTTTTTCAATGAGCCTTGTAGTGTGAGTGACCATATAATGTTGGAGCTTTTGTGAAGCAAACACTACTACTAGACAAGATTTTTCAATGAAATAATAGTTCATTTCATATGAAACCAATGTTCTGCTGATATAATAAATGGCTCTCTCTTTGTTGTTCTAATCTTCTTGAGCTAGGAGAGCACCCAAAGATGTGTTCATGGCTGAGATGTATAGTATGAGTGGCTTCCCATGAATAGGAGGCATCAATATAGGTGGATTAGAAAGATATTGTTTAATTTGAGTGAGTCCTTTGTCACATTCTTCATTCCATTCATAAGTCACACCCTTATGCAAATTTTTAGTGAATGGTTGTGACTTCTCAACCAACTATGAAATGAAATGCCAAATAGATTGTAGCCTTCCCTAAAGTCCTCTCATCTAACTAATTTTCTTAGGTGGAGGCATGTCCATAATAGCTTGAACTTTTTCCAGATCAACCTCTACGCCTTTAGCTGAAATGTTGTAACAAAAGAGTTTCCCAGAAGTGACACCAAATGCACATTGTTTTGGATTAAATCTGAGACTAAATTGTTCCATGCTGTCAAGTATGGGACCCAAATCTGCAAGATGAGTTTTTTGCTGCATGCTTTTGGCTAAAGTGTCATCCACATAATATTCCATTGTTTTATACATCATATCATGGAAAATGGTAGTGACAGCTCTCTGATATGTTGCTCCAGCATTCTTAAGCCTAAAGGGCATGACATTCCAATAGAAGGTTCCCCAAGAACATGTGAAAGTCATCTTTTCTTGATCTTTTCAAGGATTTATCATGTTTGTTGAATGGAACAATATTTGAAATCCACTCTACATAGTCAATAGTCCTTATGAAACCAGCCTTAAGAAGCTTTTCTAGCTCTTCTTTGACTAAAAGTGCCACGTGTGGATGCATCTTTCAAAGATTTTGTTTGACAGGTTTAATACCTGGTGCAGTGGATAGATGGTGCATGATTAGATTGGGGTCCAATCTAGGCATATCAAAGTAAGTCCATGCAAATTTTATTTTCTTTCTATGAAAGAAGCTAGTGAACTCTTCCTTTTCTTTTGCAGATAATGACTGTGCTAGATGAATAATTTGTGGAGCAACCTCTGTACCCAAATTCACTGGTTGTGTCAGCTCAATCAATACTGATGATCTCTCTTGAAAGTGGCTTGGAAGCATATCAAGTATCTCATCCTTGGGTGCCTCAGAGAGGTTTTCACCCTCGGATACATCTTTTATTTTTACTATTTTTTTCTCTGATACTTCCACAATGTGGTTTTCACCATCAGAGCATCTATTTCTTCTTCTTTTAATTTTTTGACTAAGATACTTGATATGTACCTCTATCATACTGACACTGCCTTCGCTGGTGGAGGACATTATAGGTTCAATAGCATGGAGGTAACATGCTAGAGTGTAATCATTTTGGAATGTTAGGACTTCATTGGATAAGGAGGGGGAGTTCCAGTTTATCAGCTCAGTATTTTCATCAAAAGCACAGATAAGCAAGTCAAGACCTAGAGCGATCTCATCCAAAGGATCGTTTGAATCCCTATGAGACCTCATGTTGGAAGTAGAGGAAAAGTTAACACCGATGGCATCTAATTCATGTGTCCTAACACTAGACCCTTAACCTACTTCGAGAAGGTTTTCATAGGTATGCACCATGTCTATATCTTTATAATAAGTAGCATCATACAAAGATTAAAACTCATACTCATGTGAGTCAGTACTTGATGTGGGAATTCTATTAGCACTGGTTGTATCATTTAACTCATCTTCATCCCTTGTAGCATTAATGGCTTGCTGAAATTGGTCTTGTTCAAACCACTCTTGGAAATGTGGTGGTATGTACCATTCACCCTGAGAATCAGAATCAGCCATTTGCATTTCTCTCCATTGGTCATACATGAGTCGATGCACCAAAGTGGTCTCATCAGAATCACTATCAGTCCCTACCAGGTGGACCAGTATAATAGGTTCATCTGGTTCTACAAAGAGTGCAACAAATTCTGGAGGAATAGGATATGGAAAAGTGTCTTCATCAAAGCTGGCCTCTGGATTTACCTCTGGGGTAGTGTCTTCAAATTCTAGTTCAGGTTTAGGTTCTGGCACAAATTTGTTCATGTTGGAAATATTCAGGAATTAACCAAGTTACTGAGAGGGGAGGGGTGAATCAGTAACTCCAAATTTTCTTACAATTTTAACATGTATTTTACTTTTTAACCTATGCATACAGAAAGCATGAAACTTAAAAGCATTCACAATAATGACACATAGATTTGGTTACCCAGAAACTTTCCAAAAGAAAGTAAAACTGGGGTGGGGATGAAACCATAAAGCTTTAATACTGCAGAATAAAGTTGGCCGGTTAAGGCTTACAATTTGATCACTTCTGATGATCTGCCCTGTTAGGAGCAATAAGGATTTCTAAATCCACCTTGTTAAAGGATTTACAAACATACAGTGAAGTATGCACTCGGTAAAGAGATTTATACAAAGACTATTAAGTCTACCCGGTTAAAAGATTTAGTACTGATTCACCTGTTAGAATGAAACAGTAGATCTCTGCTTTGCAACTGGATTGCTGAATGAGATTCGCTGATGTACTGATCACCTTCTGTGATGAATTTGTCTTTGCTGTATCTTATACTTCTGAAGCTTTCTGTAATTCGCTTATTTCTGCCTTTCTTTCTCTTTCACATATATTCTACTTCATACCTTTCATTACATCTTTTATTTCTACAACATTGTTTATATACAGGTCTCAAATAATTAATTACAATTACAATTGCACAGTCGGCTTGACAAATAAACATAAGTGCTACTAAGTCGGCCCAAATATGGTTACTCGGTTCCTTCAAACTGACTCGGTGATTTTCTGATACTCGGCATCCACTGCATTACTCGGCATTGTCATGCACTCGGTAGAAGTGAAGGCATGGTTCATACTGATCACTCGGTAGGTATTGAACTCGGTAAGCATTGGTGACTCGGTAGACAAGATGTTACTCGGTTTACATTGTCCTGATCGGTTTGTACTAACTTGCTCGGTTTCCACTGCCTGCTCGGTTTGCACTGTCTGCTCGGTTTGCACTGTCTGCTCGGTTTGCACTGTCTACTCGGTTTGCACTGTCTGCTCGGTTTGCACTGTCTACTCGGTTTGCACTCTCTGCTCGGTTTGCACTGACTGCTCGGTTTGCACTGTCTGCTCGGTTTGCACTGTCTGCTCGGTTTGCACTGTCTACTCGGTTTGCACTGTATGCTCGGTTTGCACTGACTGCTCGGTTTGCACTTGTCTGCTCGGTTTACATCCAGAATGCAAATAAGTGTTGTCACTAGTGGCAATACTGCTTAATGCCAACAATCTCCCCCTTTGGCATTAGTGACAAAAACACTTATTGGCCAAAAATTTATATACACAAATCATGCTGAGTTTTATTTTGATTTTTCAAAATTTGTGTTTGTTATAGGGCTTTATACATTGTCTCCCCCTTTCAATGTGCTAACTGTTTCTTATACAAATCTATACAGTATACATATCTCTCCTTCTATACATATCTCCCCCTTTTTGACGATAATGCCAAAGGTGCATATACAAGTTATTTACAGAGAGAATCCAAAATTTGATAAGAAATCAGAGTGTACCTTCATTATTAGTGCCAGGGTTCTGTCCCAACTTTCTTGCAGAATCTTACATGTTTGTATAGCAATTTGGACTTCTGCAGAGAGTTCAATCATGTGATCTGCTATAGAGAACTGATTGTCATGAATCATTGTTCTGGAATGTTCAATGTGCTTATACATTGTATTCATGATGGGAAGGATCATGTGTTGGATGTCTAGCAGTGTGGACCGGATCCTTGAGTCTTCTTTTAGTAGATCAAACTGCATATTAGATAGATGTGAAATTTTCATGTGATGAGCAGAGCTTGAACTTGGTTCAAGTTGCAGCTTCTGTATGCTAATCTTCAAATCCTCATCCATTTTATTCATTTTATCTTTGACATCCTTTGTGAACTCGGCAAAATTGCATAGTCTGGCCAAAAGAGAGGTAGCATTCGAATAAATAGACTCTGTGTTAGACAAAACTGAAGACAATTCCTCTTGGTTGATAGCTATGTGCTGAGCAATGTGCTCAAGTACTTTATTGTTGAATCTCTTCTCGGCTCTTTCAACTAACTTTTCTGTCCCGGATGAGTCCTCATTGTATTTCTCAACTACTTCTGCTAATTGTAACAAAACATGCTAGGAGGAGTCTACTTTAATGCCTAATGCATCAGACAAAATGTCCTTAGCATCCTTGATGATTTGATACTCTTTGTCTCTCTCCTCTTTAAGCTTCTTTTGTTTTGCTTTCCTTTGGAGGATCTCACCTATATTCTACATCTGGTCTGCTGAGAGATTTGCAAAATCTAGTGTAGGAATTTCTATCTCTTCATCTAGGTCTATATCCTCAACTATATTTTTACCCAAAAATTTTATACTCGGTAGAGCCTTAGGCTTATCTGTACTTAATGCTTTTGTAGTAGTGACAGTAGATAAAGTAGGGCTGGCTATTGACACTGGTATACTTTCTACTGGAGAACTTAAAATACTTGAAGATTCAAAAGCTGGAAAACTTACTGGTACAGGAGACTGCAGCTCGGTAGAAGAAATGGTTGCTGCCTCTGATGTTGCTGGGAATGGTTGGACAAATGTAGAATTTGTCACAACCATGCTTGAAGGTGTCTCTGGGCTAGATGTAGAGACTTTCACTGGAGAGGGAGGAAGGGATGCAATGACTTCTGCTGCTATCCTTACAGTATCATCTACCTCAGTGTCTTCTTCTTGCTCATCGCTGTCATCTTCAATATCTTTAATTATTACAGTTTCAATGCTCAGTTGGTGAAGGTGGTAAATGTTCTTCCATGTGGCTTTTGCAGCCTTCACAACCGATTCAATATTGTTGATCAAAATCAAACAAGTATTGAACTTCAATGTCATTTTATTTTCATTTTCTTTTAGTGCCTTCTTTACTTCATCATTATTCAGGCTCGGCATCAACTGTCTCAGGTTTTGATCAAATATGTCTATCACAGTTTGCCTTGCATTGCTCCATCTCATTTTTATTGGATTTAATAGAACTGCTGGAACCTGTGGGGTAATTTCTTCAGGAGAGTATTTCCACTGTCCCATCTTCTCAACAACAGCATCTTCTATTTCCTTCTGTTCTGCTTCCGATCTGGTTTCATATCTCAAGGATTTTATGTTACTTACTCCAGATCCTGATCCATCTCTGAAGAGTTTGAGCTTTTCTTGAAGGGTTAGAGGAGGCCTTTTGAATACTATGTCTTTATCTGCCTTTTCTGCCTTGTCTGCCTTTCCTCTTGTATTTCTCCTTGTAAACACAGCAGTGGGAGGCACAGATGCCTTAGTGATGAAAACTTTTCCTTTCTTCTTTGCAGGTTCTGGTTCCTCTGTTTTCTCATCCTTTTCTTCTTCTTTTTCACCTATTTCTTCTTTCTCCTCGGTTATCATTTGCATTTTAGCTATCCTTTTCTTTCCTTTGTTTACCGCCTGTGGAAGCTTTATGCTTAGTTCAATTCTCATCTTAGCTTCATCATATGTTCCAAAATATGGGGCTTTGGGATTGACAGGCTGATTTAGAAGTGCTTCAATAATGTTCTTGGTTTCATCAATATTTACCTCATAGGGAAGAGGTTTTACATATACAGTTCTCGGTTTAACTGCTTGAATATACACATTATCACAATCTACCATAAAACAGATGTCATCTTTGTAATCTTCCACCAACTTTTGTGGAATCCGGAATCTGTCATTCATTTTCTCTTTGAAAGACTCAAAATAATTATCTATGATGCTTTCAAAATTTTCACCCATTTCTGCGATGTATTCATTAATTTCATAAAGTACTGGCACATCTTTTCTCCATACAACTTTTCCTTTTGAAGGGAAGAATTTCTGAACATAGAAGAATAAACAGACTAACAAGGATCCAAACTTACATGGATTGTTTTTGGAAGTTTTGATGCTTTCCATGTTCTTGTTGAACTGTTTCAACAATAAGTCTGCTAGGTCAAATGTCAAGTTGTTTTTGACCACTTTGTATGCTAGGTCAACAGCTTCACAGGAGACACTGTTCTGTCAACTAGAACTGTAAATCTTGTGTGCAATGATATGTGTACCAAACTTTAGTTCAGCATCGGTAATGCTGCTAACTTTCATGCCTCTACCATCCCACTCGGCTAGGGTTTTCTTTTCTTGTTCCGTCCGACCTAGGGTTTTGGTAGTTTTAGCTTTGTTCAACATGGGAAGACCGGTGACTTGATGAATCATTTTCTTTGTGATCTCAATAGGTTTCTCAAGCCAAATCTTGCCATCATGTACTCGGCTGAGAATGTACCTAACCCATTTATCTCGAAAGTTTCGAGGAAGATGTGCAATGTGGACTAAACCCTTATCTTCCAGATGTTTGTGCTCGGGTTTCAAAATACCATCCACACATAGTTCCTCACGCACAATGTCTAGTTCTAGGTTTCCCATTTCTTGAATTGAACAGTTAAAATGATTACGGATATTGTTGATAAGCAGTACCTTAGGAGGAATCTGAGATTGAGCTCCGTTCGGATCTAGGGCGGCTGCAATTGCGGGCACGATCTTAAAATCTGGTGCTTTCCACTCCCCTTGAACTAACATATCAGATCCTTTCTTCGCTGAAGTGCTGGATGATGCCATGGTAGCTCACAGAAAATTCCTTTCACAAGAGTATTAAATCGCCGGGATGCTCTTGAAATTTTCTGCTCTCAAAGTGCTTAAAGATTCACGGTGAAGAATGAGTTCGATTACTTGCTTTTTGTTTACAATTCTGTCATTAATGCTCATTTCAAATTAGGGTAGGAATTCTGACAGACTGTCACCCACTAAGAATTAATTGCTCGGAAAAGACTTCGCAACTCGGTGAACTCGAGAATTCATAATGCTCCGACCTCGCTCGGTAAAGACAAGTACCGACCTTGCTCGGTGAAGACTATACCGACCTTGCTGGGATCTCACTGCATCTTGCATGCTGATTTAGAATTTTCTTTTAATTTCGGTTCTGGAACTGCTTGAGATTGATCTATGAGAGTACAGTTCCAGTGCTTCCTTGGAAATTTAATCTGAGTCGGTAGAGCCATCCATTCCATTACTTGGACTGGATTGCTCGGTAGCTTTAGGAATCCATTTTTGTCTCACCTGTTTCCTGACCTTAGTTGCTTCATTCTTCTTTCCTTCTTCAATTTCACTAGCATTCATGCAGTTTCTGGCTATGTGACCGAGTTTAGTGAATTTGAAACATCTTACTGTAGTGTCTCTTTTCCTTAGATGATGTTTTATGCAATTCATGCCAATGTGTCCATATTCTCCACAGTAATGACATCTACACCAGGTGTTGTAGTCCCATCCAAACATTGCTTTAACAATTTGTTCTACTGGATTAAATGTCTTGGATCTGCATTCGGATGCCTTGTGACCTTGTTTGTTGCACTTGTGACAATTACCTCTGAATCTAGGTTTTTCCCTACATTCATTTGCTTTGTGACCAGGTTGATTGCAGCTATAACATTTTCCATTGAATTCTGCTTTTTCATTGTTCCAACATTTATTTGAAGTATGTCCTATTTTACCACAACGATTACAAGTAGGTTTTTGATTTCTTTTAGTACCTTGCTTAGAGGATTCGCCTTCTTCTTTGTATCCAAGTCCTGCTTTTCCTTTTTGCCTATGAAGATTTCGTTCATACAGCTGATTCAAGTCTTCTTGACTTTTCAGCATTCCTTCATTGATTTGTTTTTCAGCGTTTAGGTCATCCATCAATCTTAGATTGATTTCCTTTTCAGATCTTAGTTCTTCTCTTGTGTTTTCTATTTCTGATCTTAGATTTAGAATTTCTTCATTTGTATGAGAGATCTGATCAATTAGATTTTCTAGCTGAAGGGTTTTGTTTTGGACTTCAATATTTCTTCCATCTAATTCATCTTTCAACTTGTTTCTTTGTTCCAAGATCTCACAGAATCGTGTAGAGTGTAGTTCTTGTTCTCTTTTCAATTTTCTTACTTCTTCCTGCAGAGACCCATTCTTTTCTAGGAGTTCTTTGATAGCATTGTTTGCTTCATCTGAGTTATTTGAGGGAAGAAGATCTTCAATCTTTTCTTCAATGTAGTTCTGATCATTCATCTGATTTGCAAGTTCCTTCCTTCTTCTTAAGGATTGGGAAAGATGTTCTTTTGCTTCTTTGAGTTTAGCTATGGCCATTTCCAGATCTAGCTTTTCATTTTCAATCACCTTGTTCAGTTTGAATACCTCCATTGTCCTGGATCTTTGCTCAAGCTAGTTAAGCTTTGTCTTGAGAACCAATGCAGCTCTGATACCAATTGTTGGAAATATTCAGGAATTAACCAAGTTACTGAGAGGGGAGGGGTGAATCAGTAACTCCAAATTTTCTTACAATTTTAACATGTATTTTACTTTTTAACCTATGCATACAGAAAACATGAAACTTAAAAGCATTCACAATAATGACACATAGATTTGGTTACCCAGAAACCTTCCAAAAGAAAGTAAAACTGGGGTGGGGATGAAACCCACAAAGCTTTAATACTGCAGAATAAAGTTGGCCGGTTAAGGCTTACAATTTGATCACTTCTGATGATCTGTCCTGTTAGGAGCAATAAGGATTGCTAAATCCACCTTGTTAAAGGATTTACAAACATACAGTGAAGTATGCACTCGGTAAAGAGATTTATACAAAGACTGTTAAGTCTACCCGGTTAAAGGATTTAGTACTGATTCACCTGTTAGAATGAAACAGTAGATCTCTGCTTTGCAACTGGATTGCTGAATGAGATTCGCTGATGTACTGATCACCTTCTGTGATGAATTTGTCTTTGCTGTATCTTATACTTCTGAAGCTTTCTGTAATTCGCTTATTTCTGCCTTTCTTTCTCTTTCACATATATTCTACTTCATACCTTTCATTACATCTTTTATTTCTACAACATTGTTTATATACAGGTCTCAAATAATTAATTACAATTACAATTGCACAGTCAGCTTGACAAATAAACATAAGTGCTACTAAGTCGGCCCAAATATGGTTACTCGGTTCCTTCAAACTGACTCGGTGATTTTCTGATACTCGGCGTCCACTGCATTACTCGGCATCGTCATGCACTCGGTAGAAGTGAAGGCACGGTTCATACTGATCACTCGGCAGGTATTGAACTCGGTAAGCATTGGTGACTTGGTAGACAAGATGTTACTCGGTTTACATTGTCCTGATCGGTTTGTACTAACTTGCTCGGTTTCCACTGCCTGCTCGGTTTGCACTGTCTGCTCGGTTTGCACTGTCTGCTCGGTTTGCACTGTCTACTCGGTTTGCACTGTCTGCTCGGTTTGCACTATCTACTCAGTTTGCACTGTCTGCTCGATTTGCACTGACTGCTTAGTTTGCACTGTCTGCTCGGTTTGCACTGTCTGCTCGGTTTGCACTGTCTACTCGGTTTGCACTATCTGCTCGGTTTGCACTGACTGCTCGGTTTGCACTTGTCTGCTCGGTTTACATCCAGAATGCAAATAAGTGTTGTCACTAGTGGCAATACTGCTTAATGCCAACAGTTCAATGGGTTTTAGTAAACCATTATCATTAATTCCTATAGGACCACTCCCTTTGTAGCTAAAGCTCTTCATGATCTTGAAGACCTCACTATATGGCTCTTGTTCTAAGTCTTGAGGTGGAGTAGTTGTTTCACATGTTTCTTTCCCTTTATAGATCCAAGCTATGATAGCTCTTTCTTCATCCTCATCTTCTAAAGGTGTAGAGGCTCATACAAAGGTGACATCGTAGACTATTTGAGGAGAGTCATCAGAAGGTTTCTTACTCTTAGAAGGTCTCCCATAGGAGTGTGGAGATGGAGGGAGAGTAGCTAGTGATAGCACAGGTTCAATTCGATATCCTCCCATGCCTATATCCTTAAGTTTCAGAGTCTGTTCCATTTTCTTGAGCTTAGCATCATAGAACTTAGTGGACTCTCTATTATTCAAAACAAGGCTATCTGCATATTGCACAAGGGTATTGCAAGAAGAGTTGGTATTAGTAGGCATAGTGACTTCCACTCCATGGAAAGGAAACTTCATGCATTGATGGTATGTAGATGGAACCACTTGCATCTCATGAATCAATGGTCTACCCAACAAGATATTGTATGTGAGAGGAATGTCTAGAACTTGAAAGGTAATATCTCTCTCAAAAGGTCCTACATGGATAGGTAGCACAACTAAACCTTGGGATTTGTGTTCCTCTTCATCATAAGCCTTGATAATAATCTTCTTGTGGGAATCTATACAATCCTCATCATAACCTACTTGGGTAAGGAACTCAGCAGAACAAATATTGAGACCAGCACCATTGTCTATGAGCACTCAGCAGACATGCTTAGGGCCTATCATGACTTCTATATGAAAGGGAGCGTTATGTGGATGGCTCAGAGAGTGATCATCTTCTTCGGAGAAGGACAAATAATGAGGCAAGGTCAAATGACCCACCATAGATTGGAACTAGTCAAGATCAAGATCTTTGGGAACATTTGCCTCAGTGAGGGCTTTATCCAGAATTTGCCTATGAGCAGGTGAGATCTTCAATAGCTCAAAAATGGTGATCTAAGCGTTGGTCTGTTGGAGCTGATCTAAGATGCTATAACTAGCTATGCTATATATGGGGACTAATTTTGAGGTTTTGTTGGCAGGGCCAATAGTAGTCTTATCAACAGTTTTTATCGAAGTAGATATAGGAGGATCGGGACCTTTCAAAATAATCCTTCCATGTGATTGAGTAAAAACATTGACACAATCCTGAGGTTGTTCAGATTTAGATGAATGACACATAGAACTACACAAGATGAAAGGAGTCTTAGATTTGGATGTTGGGGAATGTTTGGAGCAAACTTTCTAAGATTTTCAAAATATGCATCATGATCTACAAGGCTTTCATCATCATCAGGATAGGATGGATTGAGAGGAGAGACATAATAACCAAACTAATCATAATAGTTTTGAGACATGCTGACTTGTGGATGAGTTGGATAGGAATGAAGGATGAAGATGGATTGGAAGACTAAGACTTAGATTGGGATGACTGACAGGATCAGACTAGGATTGGATTTGGCTTAAGATTGAAAGAAGACTGACTCTAGAGGAAGACAGATAGGGAAATGGGGGATGACCAAGATGACTCTGCTAACCTAAGATAGGAGGAAAGGATGACAAGACTAGATTGAATATGACTGGAAGACCATGGTTTGAGATTCTGAAAGCTTTGGACATTTTCTGGATTTTGGGAGGATTTGGACTAACATGGCTATTCTGAGTATCTTGAACCAAGTTGTAGATTAGTTTGATGTTTTTCTAATGGCAAAGGATAGATTTCAACAAATATTTTTGGAAAAGCAATCTCCACAAGGGACAAAGCAACCTTGTGGGATACAAATAGGATAACTAACTCTGATAAAGCTTTGAAAAGTGCATGTTTCAACAATGTTTTCATGAAGTTTTGACTATCAAGCACTTTCAAGAAGATCTACCTAAGGAAGGTGAGTATCAAAATCCTTGCCCACAGCTTGGTACCCCCTAAAAGGGAATACAAATGGTGAGTAACCTTGAGGTGATCTGGTAAACCCCTTGGATCAATCCCTGCACAAGGATTTTGATACTTTCGGATGTAGATAAGGTAGCCTCTATTTTATCAAGTTTTTAATAATTCCATGGAGTCTCCATACCCGACTATGCTGACTGCCTATGACTCACTTAAGAGCCTAGCCAACAACGCTAGGGGAGGAATATTTACCTATCCCCAGACATTTGCATTTGGCACAAAATGCCCATGGATTAGGAGAGATAAGTGAGTACTTTTTGCCTTCACTTTATTTATATACCGGCCGGGGGGGATACCGGTTTGAGGTCATTCTCCGAGGAGGAAGAACTTTTCTCCCTAGATAGGCCTCGCTAAAAGTAGAACAAGTGAACTTGTCCTAGTCCAAATGTTCTATGTTGCTTACTTTTAACAGGATTTTGCAGGAATTTGAAAAACTCCTAAATGTACATCAAGCAAGTTTGTTTTTTCTTCCAATTTGATTAATTGTGATTTGAACTTTGAAATTAAAGACACAAGTGTTTAAGATTTGATTTGTTCTTTCACCAAAAATTAAATGATTAGAGCAATTGCAATTTCTTTCCTTTGGGCATTCAAGATTGAGATGTGCGTGTTGATTTAGAACTTTGAAAAGAGCTTTGTTTTATCCTTAGATCATTCAAGATTGAGTTTGTTTGAACTGAATTTCAAAGAAGAGGGAATGGGGATGCTTGTTCTTTCTAATTTAGATCATTCAAGATTGTGTTTGATTTTCAAAATGATAATGACTTTTAGGACCTAAGTTCTTTTCCTTAGTTTCATTCAAGATTTGTTTGACTTTTTCTTAAGAAAAATGAATCCAATATCAATTTGAGAGCAAAGGCAATAGGAACTTGAAAGTTCAAAGGTGACAGGAACTTGTGCACAGGAAAAAGTTCACAGGCGACAGGAGCTTGTGCACAGGTGACAGGAAAAAGTTCATAGGCGACAGGAACTTGTGCACAGGCAACAAGAAAAAGTTCACAGGCGTCAGGAACTTGTGCACAGGTGATAGTAAAAATCTCATAGGCGACGGTAACTTGTATACAGGTGATAAGAGCTTTTCTATAGGCGATAGAGAAATTTTCACAGGCGGTAGGAGGCTGTGCACAGGTGACAGCATGTTATGTAAAGGCATCACTTAAATATGCAGAGGTGAAACATAATCATGCATAGGCGACAATGAAAAGTTCATAAGTGAGACTTAAAAATGCAAAGACGACAGTAAAAATCTGCATGGGTGGCAGGCAAATTATTATAGGTGGCAGTGTAATGATTATAGGTGATAAATGAAACACGGTACGTGATAACGGAATGGTTACAGGAGTCTTCTATATGCGGGGGCGTGAATGTTTATCTTACAGGCATGATTATTTTTGTTGTAAGCGATAGAAAAGAATTTTAGACAAAATAGAAGTTATCGAGCACAAAAATCCTCAGAAAATAGGTGTTGATACAGAGCTTGTAGGTGTGATCAAACTCTTTGTAGGCATCACTAAACCATGTTTAGGCATGACTTATTTTGGTGTAGGTGACATTTCATCTATTTCCTGCAAATACAAGAATACAAAGTATGATATAATCAAGTGATTGTGGGTTTGGGTCCCACCGGGCGTGTCAGAATGTGGACAAGGCTTTTGAGGATACCTGTTTTGAAAGACTCAAACCAAACAAAGATTATATTTTAGTCTAAGCATGAAATCAATTCAAAACAAATAAAACTCTAAACTAAGTCACCTCAGATTGAGCTAAAATAGGTGCACCCAAGCACTGTTTGATTTTCTCTTGCTTAAGGGGATGTGGGTGTGCTCTCTAAGCACTTGGAGCATGTTCCTTATGTATTTTAGGATGGATTGAGATCCATGAAACCCCAAAAATGGCACAACATAGGTATAGAACACCTGATTTGCCCCTAAGGCCTCAAGGATCCAAATGATGCTGAAATGAAGATTAAGATACATGATGTTTATTCTAAGATTGATTTTAGACTAAATAGAGATGTGATATGATGCTATGCTTATGCAAAACAATGAAATAAACTATGTTAATCCATTATTGCTATATTAAGATGAGCTAAAATGCTTGAAAGTAAGCTAAATTGGGATGATTATGCTAAAGCTAGAAGTAAAAGGGTATGATAACAATGCATGAGAATAAAAGCTAAGCTAATGAATTTGCTATTGGAAGGAGGAGCATTTATAGGATTTGGGAAGGAAGAATGAGTGGCCAAGATTAAAATCCTTAAGAGAGGCCAAGATTCATTCAAAGGGGAGCACATGGATTGTGCTAGTTCAGGGCCACCTCCTTGTGACAAGTGTCACAAGGGCATTGGGTTGAAAGATGGGAGGGATGTGCACAATTTGGAAAATGTGCCTAAGGTCAAAGGGTGTAAGAAAGGGGTGAGGGGCTTCTTAAATGCATGATAAATGCATGTAAGAGGGATAAGGAGGCCTTAAATGCACTTAATGCATGTAAGAGAAGTTTCCAGAAGTTTGTTGACTTTGGGTTAAGCTTAGGAGTTGGCTAACCTTGGTTAGGGAATGTGACAAGGATTAGGGGGGGATTAGGACTTTCTAGAAGAGTCTAGAATTTCCTTAGGATAAATATGGATTTTAGGTAATAGATAAAGATTTATTTATTTCCATGGTTTAGGTTTGAGAATATTTATTAAAATGAATTTAATAAACATGAGGATTAAATATTTAATCTTAATTAAATATTTTGAGTTGGGATTAGGGTTAGGAAATGAGGGGATTAGCCTTTAATCAAAATTAAAGAAGGATTAGAAGATTCTGGAAGAGGTTAGTGGTCTTAAGGAAATTGGCCAAGTTTTGGACAAAAAATAAATAAATTATTTATTTTGGGATTTTTGGTCAATTTATTAATTAAATAATTAATAAATAAGGAGATAATGTTTAAATAAGATTTAAACATTTTTGGGAGGGATTTCTTAATTAAATATTTTTAATTAAGGTAAAGGGATTTAATGACATAAAAATGAATTAATTAATTAAATAATTAATTAATTAATAAATGATGATGTCATCAGAGATTTTTCAAAAAATAAAAATACTTTATTTTCTAAAAGATTTTTAGGTGTCTACAGGTAGTACCCAAGTATTTGTCATATTTAGTGAGCTCTACACCTTTGGGAAAAGGTGGCATGTGAAGACTCCTATCAAAGGGGAAAGGACAAATGCTTTCCATTGTGAATTGTTTTGCGGGTTTGTCCTTATTCTTTGCAAGCTGGCTAATATGATCTTCCATGTCTTAGACCATCTTTTGCAACTTAGCGGTCTCAGTTTCTTCTTCTTTGGCCACAAGCATTCCAACTTGATAGTCTGAGGGTAACTTGGCCCCTTATTTGGCCAGCTCAAGAAACTATTTTTCCTTATCTTCTAGAAGGAGGATCTCCATCATCTTGATAAGACCCTTATTTTCTTTCATAGTGTCTATGTCATTTTGACTTATTGTGTCATCACAATCATTTCCAAGAATCTCATAAATTCTTGGGACTTGATCTTGACTTTGGTCATAAGGAGGAGGATGATAGTGATATGTTGGTTGACCATCTTGAGCTTTGTTTTGAGCTTGGTGTTGATTCTGATCATTCTGGGATTAATCATAATGTTGATCATTTCAAGGTTGAGCATGACGTTGGTCATTGGAAGATTGACCATGATGCTAATTGTTTTGAGATTGATCATATGTTTCGTTGTATTTGCCTGGTTGGAAGTCGAATGGATCTTCCATCTTGTCAATGTAGGACTGCGAAACAAATGAAGACTCAATAAAATGATGTGAACGATGCCAAAAGGGCATAGCTAAGGTAACCTTTGGTGCATGAATAGGATCAAGAGGGTCAACGGGTTTGAATGAGTTGATATCTTCAACAGGATTGATAGGTTCAATGATAGGACTGGTCCAAAGAAGTGGTCTTCTAAAGTTATGAAACAATGAGTTGTTTTAGAAGAATGAGTTGTCCTGTTCTTGAAATGAGAAACTAGGTTTCACTTGAAACAATGGATTAAAACACTCTTTGAACACTAGAGGTGATGATTGAGATCAACTATCTTTCAAAGTACTCAACGAAGAACTTGAGGATCCCTCACAATGTTTAGATTGCACAATAGGTTCGGGACAACTTGTTTCCTGATTACGAGATCTACCTCTACCTTGACCAGTATTATGAATGGGGTGAGTGATGCCACCTCTAGTCATGACAGTCATAAATAAAGATGCGATGAGAGAAGACTCAGGATAATGCTAAAACTCTATCTCTAGGAATGATGAAAAGGAGATAAAGGCTAGAATAGCCAGGATATGAGATGCACCTAGCATGAATCATCAAGAGTATGGCTAGAATAGCCAAGGTAAGACTATCATGATGTGAGGTACAAAAGCACAATAGATGAGACAAATAACAAGGAGACAATCATGAGTTCAAGAAAAATTGTTCAGTTCGCAGCTCAAGACACTTAGTTTCAAATAATGAATGATAGGAAAATAGGCAAATAGACCTCAGACAAAAAATAGATTCAGTAAAAAGTTGACCAATCAACGAGAATAAGCTCATTGTTTTTGAAATTTGGGTACAGGTTCGCATGAGAAAGTGTTGGGCCACACGAGAGAATGCCAAACTTCATGCAAGAGAATGTTATATCACACAAGAAAATACTCAGTTTTTGAAACTTCACACAGGAAAATACTAGTGTTCGATAGTTCAACATAGATTTTGAGATAAAAGATAGATTTTGGGACATAGCGCAAATGGTTCTCAGATAGAAAATCTAGTTTTCAAACAGTTTAATCAAAAATCTTAGTTTTAAGGTTTCAAGCATTCATTTACAAGCATGAAGGTTTAGAACAAGCAATGGTGACACAAGAAGTAATCGCAAATAGACCTACCAAGGACAAAGCAACTTGGCAATATCATGGGAGTCTTTGTTTAATCATGATGGACAAGTTTAAGAATCAATAACAAACACATAGTTATCCCTACAAAAAAAATGGTGAGAAGACAAAATCTCTGCCTCACTGCTTATGCACATGCATTCACTTCACACAACTGTGTCACCCCCTAGAGGGTGCCCATGTTTTTGGTGTTTCCAAGGACTCAACAGTATATGTTCAAAGGTTACCCTTGAAGTAGGGGCTAGTGTCATATACCACCTTCAAACATCTAGGTGCATGCCTATGGTGAGAATCTACCAGAGAGATTCTTCTCCCTCCCTGCACAAAGATTATGTCTCCTTTCGGAGGTGATCCAGGTAGGCAAATAACTAAGGAAAGTTTTTAGTGGGCTTCCATTCACACTAACCTTTGGTGCCCCTAATACAGGGTTGAGGCCTCACAGCCACACCAACACCCGAGAGTCATACACCCCCACAAGCAAGGCTAGGAGCGGCGCCACTCAGTAAAAAAGATGGAGCCTTCTCAAGATGATAGTCAAAATCAAGAGAAGGAAGTTAACATGGTTTTGGAGTCTTTAGACTCAACAAAACATTCTTTATTATAGTGAGGTGGAATCACCAGCGATATGTGCATACTCACTTGGGTCATTCCTGGAGGTTCAACTTCCGGCAAGCTCTCTAAAGGTGACACAACTTGGCTTGGATTCGAGGGTCAGATTTTTTGATTCTCTCAAAGAGAGAAGAGCATACTTCTCTACCTATTCACCTTACCCAAACACATCAGGCATATTCATCACCAAGCTAGTTTCACTCCACCAAATCCACAATCTTTTGGGTTTCTAGTTCTCTCAAAGAGAGAAGAGCATAATCCCCTAATAAGTATATGTGCTAAAGATTCATTTACTTGCTTTTCTTCCCTAGGTATCCATCATTCTAGCAACATCTGGGTCTTGGTTTCATTCACAGGCATCACTTCCATGTAATGAAGAGCCTATTCCCCTACTTTTCTATCAAGAACCTTAAGAAATCTTAATAAAGCCCTAGTTATACTATGTGAATGGAAAAAAATAAACAAGCACAATGTTTTAAATGATCTTTGACAACCGTCCTGCAAGCAAACTATTAGCAAGTTTTTATGATCTTGGACAAGCGACCTACAGACCACAATTACACTGTAGTAGAAATCAAAAATATGAAAGCAACAACACAAAGTAAATGTCTGGAAAAAGTAATAGTAAATTACAGAATCTAGAAAATTTAAATGACTGATAGAAGATCTTCATGCGAGAAAGTGCAGACACCTGCACGAGAGAGTGTTTGTTCACACGATAGAATGCTACTTGGATAAAAACTTCATGTGGCACGGTCTAAAGTCTCACACAAAATTCCATACATAGTGAAGTATGGACGCACTGTAGAGTTCAAATTCCTTATTAGAAAATTTTTGAGAGTGAGGTCAGAAATGAATTTTCCACCCCATAGTGGGTGCCAGAATGTTTATAGCTGAATGTGGACCTCTAATCCAGCCATATACACAACATATTCATTGCTCGATCATCGAATCACAAAGATGAGTATGAATTACTCAATTCGTAAGATTCTATCGATTTGACCTATTGCCTTCTAATTAGCTGAGGTGTTTGAATTACTCTCAGAACAAAATCCAACAACCAAAAAGACCAAGCTAATATGAAGGATTTTGAAAGCTTGAAAGATGAACAAATTGAAATTAATCTAGAATGAGTATGCAATTAATCTAAGAATGAAATGCATATTTAATCTACGAACTTGAAAGAGATATGATAATTAAGCTAATAACAATAAGCAAACTAGTTTAATATGAGAATGTAATTAACACTAAATGAGAATTAAACTAATGTGCAATAAAAATCTTGAAAATATGAAATAGTTGAGACTAAATTCAACTATAGTTTAGATACTCTCACAATTTGCCCCCCTTTGAATGAGAAAAAAGGTTCATAATATAGAAAAGCCTGGGGAAGGATGATGAGTTTCTTGAAATGAAAAGGTTCATTCTTCATTTCCAATTGAGACAAATATTTGAGGAATTACTTAATTAAAAGAATGAATTATTGCCACATATGGTGACCCTTTGAATAATTTGAATTATTAAATCCAAATAAGATAATCCATTCAAATAACCAAAAAATATTAATTCCTTTTATGTGTATTAGCTAAAGGGGGTGGGTTTAATTTAATTTAAAGCACTTAGGACTTTTAGAATTAAATCAATTTATCATAGGAATTATTTAGCTAATAAAGTCAAATACTTAGGAATTAATTATAGTGTGAGATTAATGCAAGTTAGGGTTTTTGCAATTGACACCAAGTCAAATAAAGTCAGGTAGGAGAGAGAAAATTGCCTTGTAAAATAGGACTTTAATGATGTAAAATTGAAGAAAATGCACCAAAATTGATTGAAATTATAAGGTGCCAATTTTGGGATATTACAGTGGGTATTCATGCATGTTTATACTATACAGAATAATGTCTACCAACCACATCTACTAACTATTGCAAAATTGAGGGACAATGTGACATCAAAAACTTTATTTCAATTAGTAAAGAGACATTTAATTGAATATAGAGCTATGGATGAATTGACAATAGCAAAGAAGTTGATCTATGTTGGAGCAGATGGAGCTTCAGTAATGAAAGGTCAAAGGAATGGTCTTTGCACAAAGATGCATGCTTCTTGTTCACCATATGTTGTTGGCATTCATTGTATGGCCCACAGGATGAATCTTGCTTTTAGAGTTGTGAAGAAGTTTCCTTTAGTAAACAAGGTTGAAGATTTAGTAAGAGAGTTGTACTCATATTTTTGTCTAAGTCCTAAACATTTTAGGGAATTTCAACACTTTTCTAATAGAATTACCAATGGAAAAAAGCTTCTTAAAGATGTTGATACCAGATTGATCTCTTTGGATGGACCAGCGCATTGAGTTTTTTCTGAATGTCAATCTTTGATTGGATTGATGTACAAAAATCGGGACAATGCATAAAATCAGAGATGTGGTGACTTGCTTCAAAGTTTAAGCAATATAGAGACACTTTTGACTTTAGCATCTCTTCTTCCCATGCTAGAAGAAATGGCGTTCATTATGAAAAAAGCCCAACAAAGAGCCATGTATATTGTAGAATATGCTTACTTGCGTAAAATGTCATGCCAAGCCCTTGATAGTCTCTATTGAAATGACCTAAATGTATCTGATGAAATATTTAATCACTGGTGGAAACTAATAGATTTGAGCAATCTTGATAATTATTTAAAGATCGTTGAAAATGGGGATTTATGTGTTTTTGTAAGGGGATTTCAGATACCAATGTACTACAGTGCCCCAAAGAAGCAAGCTACAAGAGTTACAAGGGGAGAGTTTACCAAGTTCATCGAGTCTATAGTAGGTAATGCAAGGGACGTAGCCTTTAAATTTTCCTCTAAAATAAGATCCCGATTCCCATATGAACAACTGCTTGAGGCCATGGTAATTGTCTTTCCTCAATATTGGTCCTTAAAATCTAAGGAAGATTAGCATAATAGGCTGTTTACTTTGATAAATGAATTTTGCAAATCTATAGAATTCAATGGAGTGACTATCAATGGAATTTTAGATGAGGGTCTTCTTAGACAGCAATCAAGCACTTTTGCAAAGACTATGAAGTATCAATATCAATTAATCCATAGCCCATATGAAGAGGGCTCGACAACAAGGCTTTGGACAGAAATAAAATAGAGCACAATGTTGCGTGAAGAAATTTGAGAGTTCTTCAAGCTTGTTGATCTATGTCAATCTATGATATTGGGTTCAGTGGAGGATGAGAGAGTTTTCAATGGTTTGGACTTCCTAAAATCAAATCTAAGAAACAAACTAGACAAGAATTTGGAAACATGCTTGAGGGTCTACACATCTATGTATGATGTCAATACTTTTCCTTATCAAAAAGAAATGGAAATCTAGAAGAAAAGATGCAAAATAAGGTTGCAAGACAAAATAAATACCGATTTACGCTTTTTGAAATGAAGACTTTCCATATTCCCTTTCCTTTGTTCCATCTTTTTGATCTTCTGCTTAGCTTTGTCATGTAATTCCTGTGCTTCCCGTAGCTTCTCACATTTTTGAATGATACTTGATACCTTTACTAAGGCATCAAGGCGGTTGCTAATTCCCTTGTTTGATAGATAACTATCACTCTTACTATAGAGTTGTTGCATAATATCTTTTGCTTCCTTTTCTTTCTTGAAAACATCCATGTTCTGTTCAATGTTCTTATGGAGCTTCAAATAACATACTCTCATAATTTGAAGCATTTCAAACCACTCATACAAGCTATTAGACATCACCAATATTTGGCCCCAAATGTGTTCTTTTGCAATCTTCACTAAATTATTACTAGTATTTGTTAAAGTTTGAATTGTATTATTGGCCTTCTTTAGTTCTTCTACCATTTTTTCACAATTCTTTTTCTCTTCCACTGCTTTGTGTTACCAATGATTAGCTTTATCCTCCTGAGAGTCCAATTGCTCTTGCAATTCCTAGTTGGAGGTAGCATTACTCTCCACGGTTTTAAATAACTTTTCTGAACTCTCTTTATTACACTAGTTTTTTACTAATTTCTGCCAATTTTCCCCTCAGTGCCTTCAGCTCTACCTACTCTTGTTCCTTCACTACTGCCTCTACATGTTCCTTCTCTGTATATGCTGATGTAGAGGACAATTTTTAATCTTTTTCTGTAATTCTTTCAAACTATTCTCTAAAGCTTTCATCTTTTCTTTTTCATTGCCAATGTCTACCTGTAACTTTTCTATATTTTTCTTGAGCTTTCTTTTCTCTCTTTCCAGCTTTAGCAGTGCACTGTAGACCACTTGGTTTGTAGACTTTGACACATTGATTTTGTCCACATTTTTAACTTTGGAAAAATCCATTTGGAGAGTGCTAACTTGAAATTCAAATGGATCTATCTAATTCTCTGGTGGGTTTCCATCTTTATTTGGTGGAATAACAACCATGAACTCCATCATGTCTCTTTCTGGGTCATATGTTGGTAAAACCCTGTTGGATGTAGGTTATTCCTCTACAGCTGCATTAAGGGCACTAGTCTGCAATGTCTTCTTTATTTCCTTATTCCTAGTTCTTGTTTCTGCAAATTTATTATAGAAATCTTTGAAATAAAAATCTAGGGTTGCAGAAGGATTTGAATGTTTGAAAGGTGAACCAGAGGCAGAGATTTCAATGCCCATTGATCTAACTAATGCTCTTTGAGGATTTAAACTTCTAGAGGGTTTTGTTTAACCTGAAACTGCAAATAGTTCTTTAGGATTGAATGTCATTGTTGTCATTGTTCTGGAAGCCGAAAGATTTGGCTTCTTGACACTATCTTCTTCTATGAGATTCTATGTAGATTCTAGGGGCCTCTTTAGAGAGGGAACATGTTGTATAAGTTGCCCAGTCCCACTGGCACCAGTGCCACTACCAGACCTAGTAGCAATACTACTAGATTCAAACCCAAGGCCTGCACCATGAGCATAAGAAATTTTTTCTATCTCAATTGTATTCCAGACACCTTCTCTCGTGGGTCCCAAACCACCATCTTTATAACCCATTTTTTCCACAATGATTGCCCCTTTACTATATACTTTTTTCTAGTCCTTATTCGTTCCACTCTGACTCCCAGTCCTTGGAGTAAATGCAATTGGTGGATTATCATCCTCACTGTCATATGCCATGTTAGGATGCTCCAAATTCCACAATTTTCTAAACTCTATATCCTTGTCTATTTCATCTAGATTCTTCACTGGTATTTTTTTCACTAAGATCCTTTCTCATACTCCAAAAATCATTCATTTCATTCTAGTCCATTTTCTATCCTTACAAGTTGTAATCACTTAAAAATGGACAAAGACAATTTAACGATAATTCAAGGAAAATTAAGTCAAATCAAGGAAAATTTAGGACAAAATTGAATCAATTGAATCACAATGCACAATTAGCCAATCAAAATGAAAATCAAGTCCTAATTCAAGATCAATCAAAATTTAGAGCATTTTAATCAAGTGCAATCAAATCAAAATACAATTAATTCAATTAATTGTATAGTCTTGGATTAAATTAAATTCAACCCATTCAAGGGGTACATGGCTAAAATAAATCAATTAAATCAATTAGTAAAAATCAATTACTCTCAGCAAACCAAAAGGAGAGAAAATCAATCAACCAATGAGATTTGAGGAAAGGCATTCACATGGATCAAGCCAAATTGAATCTCATTCACTCAAAGTGAAAAGGAATCTTAACCATCCATCTTGTTTACTTGTCCCAAGCTTTGAGGACACAAACTTTGCTTTGTCTTCAAAGGGTGGAACCAAAGACTTAACCCCAACTCAATCATGATTAAACACAACTACATCCCCTACCATTGGAAAATCTATAAAAGGAAGGCCAAAATCCTTCATTATGATCAACCACCTATCTAAGAATTGCATCAAACCTCTTGCAATTTGAGTTTAGAAAAGCATTTAAGAGCAATTTTAGCATTTATCTTGATAATTGTTAGCTTTAGCATCATTGTTTATCTTTATCATTCTCAAACTAGGACTGTCATTAGTGAGAGCTTGCTAAGAGCTCACTCATTAACATCTTCGTTAGAGAGCCATAGGATGCTCAACTAGTCATTGATTTTCTTAAATAGTTACTCAATTGTGGTTGTATTTAGTTATTATTTCACTTATTATTGATGATTAACCCTAATTCTATGAAGATACTTTTATTAGTATACAAAATGGCACCCACCGTGGGGTAGTAAGCCTCATTTTATCATTTGGATCATCTTTTGTATGCTTGTATTTTCTATTTTCCATTGAATTTTTGCAGGAAATAGGTCAAATCATGCCTACAATCAATTCAGTCATGCCTATAATCATTTGGATGATGCCTACTAGCTCTGTATCGACGCTTATTTGCTAAACATTTGCACCTGGTTGATACTTTCTATTCTATCTTACGTTCTTCATTTTTGCCTATAATTGAAGAAATTACACCTGTGTGATAAAGTCATATTGCCTTTGCCTGAAGAAATCACACCTGCGAGCTAAGAAGTGTCACCTACCAATAATCCATTGTCGCTTCTGATCAAACTTTGCGAAGCATTTTGGAGAACAAGTCACGCCTAGTATCATTCTCTTACACTTTCTATTCTTAAAGTGTCACTTTGACTTAACGTGTTTACGCAACTTTAAATATTCTTTTCACTTAGCAGTAAATTATTTACGCTTGTTCAACTTTTCGTGTCACCTGTTACACTTTTCAGTGTCGCCTGCTAATAGTAAAGTTACACCTAGTTAACAATTTAATATCGTGTATTTGCAGGACAATGTCACTTTTGATTTTCTATTAGAATTTACTTTTAGATTAATAAATTCATTTATCTAATTCTCTGTTTGTACATTTTGACTGTAAATGAGCAGGCATTGAAAAGTTCAGAAGCCAGCAAGTAGGTTTAATCAAGAAGGGAAGGCACTAGCTAAGAAGATAAAGAAGGAAAACATAGCACATATTAAGGCCATTCTTGAGTTAACACAAGAGGAGGAAAATCAGGTATATCATAAATACCTTGCTATAATTGAAGCTTACAAACAAAAATTTGTCTCTCTTAATTAGATCTTTAGTCCTTAGTTCAAATTTTTGTTTGAAAATTTGCAATTAAAGTACTTAAAATTCATTACATAAATCTTTTCTTTGTCAAATTCAATTTTGGTTTCCCCTCATTGTGATTCTTAGTGTTGACTAACTTGTTGGAGGACAAACACACTTGGAAGGAGCTATTGCTAAGTTGAGATGAAAATAATGAAATCCCTTAAAAATGCCCCTAGCTTAGGCTAGCTACAAGGAAAGGTATTTCTCTATTCAAGCTTGCACTTGATTAAATTGTGGCATTCTTTAGATATAAGCTTGAGATAAAATAGGAAATGAATTACACACTTCAATTTTAAGAATCTCCTTGTCAAGAGATTGGGAAAGAACAAATGTGTGTCTAAGTGTGTGGAACAAAGAAAGACAATAGGGATATGCTCTTCACTCTTTGAGTGAAACAAACTCCCAAACTTGTCGGCCTAAGTTCATTTCTTCTTTTTCATATATGTTCTAGAGCAATAGTAGCCTCGCCTCCCAAGTTTGCCTTCACGAGGCCAGTGAGAGGGATAGCCCAAAGTGGGATACACTCACATTTGCCACGGGAATCCAACCCACTCTAAAACAAAATGCATGTATCCTTAATGAGGTACATGACAAATGGATTTTAATTTTTCAACCTTCCTCTAGTAGTCCTCACGGATTGCACAAAATTGTACTTCAGTGCATGTGAGAAGCCTCCTAACATACTTGGAGGATGAGAGATTGAAGTCTATTTGAATGGAATATATACTAAAACCTTGATAACGTAGCAAAGACCACCTTCTAGAGCCATGTTTACAAACCAAATCTTGTGCTAGGTAGATTCTTGAAGTGCATTCTTGTGAAAAACCCCTGACAATGTTCTACAAATCAAACATTTTGTGTTTAAGTGGGTAAAAGAGACAAGTGAATGTGTGGTTGTTGTGTTTGAAATACATAAACAAGTGAGAGATATCCATTGAAAATCATCTTATATTTTTAAATCTCCTCAATAATAAAATCAACAACTCTCATAATCAAGGATAAATTTCACAACAAACCCTTGTTGGATGTCGATTTCCATGCAGTCACAAACATATAAAGGATCATTACCAGGAGATAGCACTATCTTTGCAAACCCAAGGCAAGAAGTGGAGTACCAAAGTGTGTTCAAAGATCCTAATCAAGAAGAAATTTTCACGAACCTATTTGAACCAAGACTTGAAGAGATGGGTGATATGAATTCATCCTATCACAATATCAACAATGCTAACTATAATCCTAAGGAGACACTTGAAGAAAGGGTTACGAAAGCTGCCCAAGATAATGATTTCCTAGAGGTTATGGAAAAATTAATAGACAAAGATAGGGAGAACTTCTTCATAAGCCTAGCACAAAAGGGGGTAAAGCTGCCCTATGACTTTGATATTGACTAACTTAAGAAGGACCAACACCAAGATGATCCTATGAATTTCATGACTAGGAAGATTAAGGCCTTTCAAGAACAAATTGATACCATGAAGAAGGCAGCCAAACCTAAGGCCTGATCCATAGAAGCTTTGTGTCCTTTTCCTTTTGACAAAATTTTAGCAATGGTATCTTTTCCTTTCAATACCATCTTTCCTAAATATGATAAATACATGGGTAAAATAGACCCACAAGACCATTTAAGGGAATTTTGCACCCTAAGCATAGAGTTCATGCACAATGATACTTATCTAATGAGACTCTTTCCTAGAAGCTTACGAGGTCCTACAATGGAGTGGTTTTCAAAACTAACTCCCAAAATAAAGTCTTTCGAGGAGTTAGCCTCCAAGTTCATAACCCATTACTCTTACAAAATTGAGCATGAGATCATGATGCTCAAGTTATGAGATACCAAACAAAAAGATGGGGAGTCCTTCTTAGGATTCCTACAAAGGTGGAGGACCATTTTTTCAAGGTACCCACGAAGTATCCCAGAGAAAGAGAAGATGGAGATCTTCACCAATAACTTGACCGTGGAAATGAACTATCGATTACAACTTCAATGTCCTCCAACATTTGAAAAACTTATTGAAAATGGAGTTAAGATTGAAGATGTTTTGGTCAAAAGAGGTGAGATTAAATTATTTAAAGACAATAAATCCAACAACAATAACAATAGCAGCAATAACAATAATTATGTTCCTAAATATTTTAATCAAGGGTCCAACAATCACATTGATAAATCAAAATCATGGAATAAAAATAACAATAAAAACCTTGTGAATGATGGGGTTGTGGAGTCACACAACTTGAAGTCTACCCCTTTTATTCTACCCTATGGAGTGAATTCTTCAAAGAATGTTAATCAAGCAAGTAAAACTCTATATAATTCCAATAATTATAACAACAACAATTCCAACACTTCCAACAATAAGACTTGGGATAAGTCAAAATCAAACTCCAACTCTAATAAAATGAAATTCACCCACTTGGGTGAACCTTTGGAGAATGTACTAAGAACCTTGTTGGCCAATCAAGTTATCATGTTACCCGACATATCAAATTATGAACCCGAAGTCAAACCTCATTGGTGGAATGCATCTCATCATTGTGAATACCATCAAAAATGAGGTCATCCAATCAACGAGTGCATGAAATTGAAGTACTTAGTGGAAGATTTAAATAATAATGACACCATCCAAATTGAAGGACCTCGAAACAATGGGGATCACACAGCCTACAAGAACCCCATTTTGAATCATGAAAAGGGGGATTCATCCAATACAAATCAAAATCATAAAAATGGTAATGATAAAGTGAACTTTGCCCACACCTATGATAACATAATAAATACCATAAGTGAAGAAGATCAAAGCATAAATGTTGTCATAGTAAAAGGAAAATCAAGAGAAGCATCAACAAATGTGGTCACTACAAGGCAAGCCTCAAAAATTATTATACCCAATAATGCTCCAAAAATTGTGGTGTCAAATCAAGCTTCCACATCATCATCAAAAAAATACAACTTGGTTGACCAATTGCAAAGAACTCCCGCTCAAATCTCTATTCTTGAGCTGCTCAAACTATCACCAATCCATAAGGATATCTTAGAAAAAGCCTTGTTGGAAACAAATGTGCCTCTAAATTTGGAGGTAGACAAGTTCCAAAACATGGTGGGGCATTTAATTGCACCTCATTGCCTATCATTCTCTGAATAAGATGATATGTCTCTTAATCATCCCCAAAATCTGCCTTTACACATAGAAGTGTTGATCCACAAGCATAGGGTGAAAAGAGTCCTTATAGATGGAGGTGCTGGCCTAAATATGTGTATCCTTAACTTGGTAAAAGCCTTAGGATTTTCTAAGGAGGCTATTGACCCAAAGAAAAAGATAACCATAAAATCCTACAATGATGAAGAAAGAGTGTCAAGAGGAGTCATAATCTTGCCCATAAGATTTGGTCCTATGCAAAAAGAGACCATATGCCAAGTATTGGACCTAAAATTGACTTATAATATTTTGTTAGGAAGGCCATGGATCCATGAAATGCAGGTTGTTCCTTCAACTTATCATCAATGCCTAAAATTCCCATATCAAGGGAAAGAAATAATGGTAAGTGGAGACCTCAATCCCTTCCAATATTGTAATAATTTCAAGCCTATAAATGATTCATTGGTTCCACACAATGCTAAAGGGTCTATACCCAATCAAATGGAACAAGGCCAAATTTCTAAAGACATCCCTTTACCGAAAGGAAAAGAAAAGATGGAAGAAGAAGTTGTTAAAGAAACTCCAAAACTCATTAACCAAACTACATCAACTAAAGGAAAAGAGAAGGTTAATGAGGATGATATTATGGAAGAAGCAAAAGAAGACTCTATCAAAGTTGTCCAAAGATATACTAAAGAAGCCCATTATCAAAAGATGGATAAAATGATGAAAAAATTTGATAAGCAATGCAAACTTAAACAACAAGGAGTAGGCGAATACTCCTTATCCATGATGGACCTACCCTTATCACCAAATTCCTTTGGAAAACCTCCAAGTCTACCTCATAAATATAATGAAAACTTTGTAAGAGAAAGTACATCATCATCCATGGATGAAGAGGATAATCAAATTATGAATTGGTTATACAAGGATGAAGAATAAAGTGCTCAAGTCAAGTACATTCAAAATATAACCATCCCTACTCATCAATATGGTAAAGGTTTTGAAATCATGCAAAAGATGGGGTAAAAAGGTCAAGGACCTTTAGGCATAAGAAATGAAGGGCTAATTGAACCCCTAGAATCCACATGGCAAGATTCCAAGGAGAAAATAGGTTTAGGATATCTTGAAGAAGGATATACACAAAAACATTATCCCAAAGTATATGATCAAATACTACAATTAGAATCTCATAGTGATGAGGATTATAATGAATGGGAATGGGAGACGCTATCAGATGAGTCATGCCAAGACAAGGGTATTGATGTCATTCATACCTATGCTTCTACCAAAAATAAAGGACTAATGGCAGAATCAACTTCAAATCAAGCATCTAGTTCTAGTCAAGAGGGTCCAAATAATGTGCCAATCATAGAAATTGAAATAAATCAATGGGTAGGTGAGCCATATGTTCCTTCATGGAGACCTACTATGGAAGAATCAAATGCTAGGATTAACCCACATGATTTTTATCCAATAGAAACCATAGTGGAGTCTAGTGAGGAGGATTTTGATCCTTCTTCTTTAGAGCATTTAGAGGAAGCCCATGTCCAAGATCTTCAAGATACAATGTATGAACCCTCCAACAATGAGATATACACTTTAAACCCAGTTGAGACAAATCCAAGTGTTGACCCTTTAACTCTCATTTAGTTGGACCTAATTGAATGGGATACCATTGAACCCAATACCTTGCCAACTTTCTTGAACGACAACACACTGTCCCAATACGTCAACGCAGTGGAACCTTCTTTTACCAAGGAATATCAATAGGAAATGATCAAAGAGAGAATCCAAACTCTTAATCTGAGAAAAAATGAAAAAAAAAAAAAATAGAAAAGGAAAAGAATCGAGTGTTGAAAACCACTTTGTGGCAACATTAGATCCCAAAGAAAAAAAGAAAAAGAAATAAAGAATGTTTCTAAAGGTGAAAACCCAACTGAGGCACCTATAGAAGGGAGTTTGGATGTTCTACTAGATCACTATGAAGAAAGGTCTCCAATTCTAATCAAGTCAATAGAAAAGATAAACATTAGATCAGAAATAGAGCCAAAGATCATCCACTTAGCATCATCCCTATCAAGCGAAGAAAGAACAGAGTTCACTAAGTTCTTTAAGGAAAATAAAGTTAACTTCGCATGGTCTTATGATGATATGTCAGGGTTAGAACTAGATTTGATAATGCATTATCTTAATATAAAGGAAGGAGCCAAACTGGTCAAGCAAAAACTAAGCAAAATGCACCC
The DNA here is from genome assembly GCA_027943335.1 of Chamaecyparis obtusa. Lineage (NCBI taxonomy): Eukaryota > Viridiplantae > Streptophyta > Pinopsida > Cupressales > Cupressaceae > Chamaecyparis > Chamaecyparis obtusa. The sequence continues at coordinate 946,526 of BSBK01011581.1, read as the reverse complement.
TCATATAGCCCTACTTGTCAAAGTGGAGTTAGAGAAGCTATTAAAGGTGGGGTTTATAAGAGCCATTGATTATGCACAATGGATCTCCAATATAGTTCTAGTATCAAAAGTGGATAAGTCCATCAGAATATGCATGAATTTTAGGGACTTAAATTTGGCATGTCCTAAAGATGATTTCCCATTTCCGAGCATTGATGCCATTGTAGACCTAATAGCGAGACACTCCGTGTTTTCACTTATGGATGGATTTAGTGACTATAATCAGATCAAGATGGCACCCAAAGACCAAGATAAAACTACCTTTACATGTGCATGGGGTACATTTTGTTGGAATGTCATGCCTTTTGGCTTGAAAAATGTCGGAGCAACCTATCAAAGAGCAATGACAACAATATTCCATGATATGATGCATAAGTTAATGGAGGATTATGTGGACAACATACTAGCTAAGTCACATTCAAGAAAAGAAAATCTACCTATCTTGGTGAAAATTTTTGAAAGGTTAGAGGAGTTCAAAGTAAAGCTTAACCCTAAGAAATGTGCTTTTGGAGTTCAATCTAGCAAACTTCTAGGTTACATTGTATCTACCAAAGGGATAGAGGTTGATCCTGCTAAAGTGAAGGCCATAATGGAAATGGAAGCACCTAAAACCATTAGTCAGATGAGATCTTTACAAGGAAGGATACAATCCATTAGGAGATTCATCTCTCAATTGGCAAAAAAATACCATAATTTCACCCAACTTTTGCATAAAGACACAATCTTCAAGTGTGATGAAAAATGTGAAGAATCTTTCAATTTACTAAAGAAATACCTCATGAATCCACCAATATTGATGCCACCTATCAAAGGAAAGCCCTTAATCTTGTACATTTCAGCAACAGAGAATTCATTGGGGGCACTTCTAGCACAAGAGGATGAAAATAGAAAAGAGAAAGCAATATACTACATTAGTAGAACCTTAGTCAAATATGAGGTGAACTATACCTTCATGGAAAGGGCATGCTTGGCTGTATTTTTTGCTTCCCAAAAATTATGCCATTATATGCTAGCACACAAGATAAGGCTCATTTCCACAATTGACCCTTTGAAGTATCTACTAAGAAAAACAACATTAAATGGAAGATTAGCAAAGTGCATGATGATCCTAAGCGAATTTGATATAGAATATGTTGACAAAAAAGAAATTAAAGGACAAGTCATTGTAGACCAATTAGCAGAAGCACCACTTCATGATGATCATCCTATATAAGTTGAATTCCCAGATGCAGAGATTGTGAATGTTGAGGCAAAAACATGGCAGCTTTATTTTGATGGTTCCTACACTCACCATGGGTCAGGAGCAGGCATACTTCTAATCACACCTCAAGGCTCCACTATCCCTAAGTCATACAAATTGCTATTCCCATGTACAAACAATATAGAAGAATATGAAGCCTTGGTTATGGGAATCAAGTTGGCATTATAGTGGAAAGTGATAGAATTAAAGGTATATGGAGACTCACAATCAGTCATAAATCAAGTCAATGAAGAATATCAGACAAAAGATGACAAATTAGTACCTTAAAAAACCATGGTGGATAATCTCAAGAAGTATTTCATAGTCATCACATTTGAACAAGTTCCGAGAGAAAAGAACAAAGGAGTAGATGCCATGGCAACCTTAGCATCACTTTTGTAGATGCCTAATCATAGTGATAGATATGAGTTCTTGGTAGAAGAAGCGACTCAACCCGCGTATGACCCAACCCATCCTTATACCATTTTCCTACTTACTACAACCGAATCACCTTGGTATGGACCAATTTACACCTATTTGAAAGACCAAACCCTTCCTATCAATCAAACCAAAAACCAAAAGAAAAGCTTCATTAGACAAGCCGCCAAATATACTATAATTTCTGAGACATTGTATCAGAAAAGTCTTGATGGAATGCTCCTTAGGTTTTTAGAAGAGGAAGAATCAAACTTATCCTTATGAGAAATTCATGAAGGAATTTGTGGATCACACTCAATCGGATTATCTTTAGCTAAGAAACTTCTTAGGATAGGATATTTTTGGCCTACCATGGAAAAAGATTCTTGTAACTTTGCAAAAACTTGTAAGAAGTGTCAATTCCTTGGAAATTTGATACATGCGTTGGTGCAAGAACTTCATCCTATGACAACACCTTGGCCATTCTATCAGTGGGGTCTAGATCTAATAGGAATGATCCATGCACCATCTTCAAATGGGCATAAATTCATCATAATGGCTATGGAATACTTTATTAAGTGAGTGGGAGCTATACCCCTATCAACTTCAACTGGAAAATAGATATCCTTGTTTATCCCAAATCATATAATTTGTAGATATGGAATACCTCATGCCATAATAACGGATAATGCAAGGCATTTCAAGAACAAAGATATGACGGAATTGTGCACCTAATTTCACATGATACATCATTCATCTTCAATCTATTACCCTCAAGGTAATGGACAAGTTGAAGCAACAAACAAAAATATATTGAAAATCTTGAAGAGAACGGTGGATAATTCTGGTAGAGATTGGCATATCAAGATAAAGGTGACCTTGTGGGCTTATAGAACAAGCATAAGGATGCCAACAAGGGCTACACCCTTCTCCTTAGTCTTTGGAACATAAGAAGTTTTGCCTTTGGAGGTAGAAGTTCCATCCTTGAGGATATCTATGTATGGATTGATAAATGAGGAAGACTATAGGGTTGCTAGGCTACAAGAACTAGAACTCTAAGATGAAAAATAGAAAGAAGCCTTTGATCACTTAAAGGTGTACCAGAATAGAATGTCAAGATCTTACAATAAACACATCAAGCCAAGGACATTCCAAATAGGTGACCTAGTGTTGCAAGAAAATCCCAAGAACCAAGCAGAGAGAGAGAGAAAAAAGGAAAGTGGGAAGCAAACTGGTTAGGACCATTTCTCATCGTTGAAGATTTTGGGACCATCACATACAATTTATCAAATTGTGATGGTGAAGAGCTACAAGAACCCATAAATAACATACATCTCAAGAGGTTCTATACCTAAGGTAGATGAAATATTATAACAAGTATCAGATGGAGAGCATCATATTTATTGTACATAATTCAAAAGAGATCTTAAAATACCAAAAACATTGGAAAAGCTTAAAATACCAAAAACATTGGAAAAGCTTAAAATATCAAAAACATTTGAAAAACCATAAAAGATAAAAACTAGTGGAAAATTGAGCATGAAGAAAGGAAAAACATTCAAATATGATCCTAAAAAAGATGTTGTCTTGGTGAAAACCTAGCAAATAGGTGCCTTGATAATATGAAAAAGGAAAAAAATTGAAAAAGAAGAAAAGTGCCTTGGTGAAAACCTAGCAAATAGGCACCTTGGTAGCAAAAAAAGAGAAAAGCTTTAAAAATAGAAAAAAGAGCTTGATCCATTCAATCAGTGAAAACCTAGTAAACAAGCACCATTGAAAGTCCAAGTTAGTTACATACTTAGAAGGTCACCTTGTTAATATTGCATTCGCCAACATTCGTATATATTGCATAATAAAACCCCACAGTTGCATTTGCAAGTACCTTAAGATTTTGGTCACCTAATCGAAAATTTTTCCTAAGTCCCATAAATGAAATCAATATCAAACTAGGGGCAATCTAATCTTAAGGAGCAAGGATTCATCAACAAGATTTGTTCAATTAGAGAATCAATTCATCACACTCAAAAGAGGAACACTTAATCAAATCTACATCTCAATCCAATGTGAGCCTAAAATGAAAATTTGATCCAAGAATTTAAATGACCTTACTCTTTATCAGGATTAAAAGTATGAAATGGATGGAACTACACTTGAACTATGGATTTGAAAAACATGGCCAAATTTTTTTCTAAATGTTGACTCAATTGATGAAATCATTTCTTTCTAGCGAATCGATGAAAGTTTTAGACTAGACAAGCTATGATGAAAGGATGATATTTTCCTGATTTTTGAATGGTTGTCTTAAAATCAAAGTTTTAAATCATGTATTATTTTCCTAAGGATGTGATCATCAAAGAATCATCGAGGACTTGTACATAGGATAAAACAAATATTTCTGCTTGTTTACACAAATAGATACCTTGGCTATTTTGATCTTCAATATCATAATACCAACATCCACTTGCAACATAGAATCTGACAAAATCAGTATTCACACTCTCATGATTGGCTTCAATCAGTGATAGTCATACCGAAGAGACCAATGGGAAAGCAAGGAAAAAGGAAAAAGCATTCATATCATCATAGTTGAACTAGTGATGATTGTACTCAAAAAAGGGATCCAAAAATGCTCAATGATGATTATAAGCTCTAAATCTTGAATAATCACAGTTAGCTACATACATGTCAGACTAAGTGCATTGTATATATTTGTTTTTCCTTTCTTAGCTTAAATTGCAAGGGGAAAAATGAAATGGGAGGGTTCAATTCAAACATCATTATTCTAGATTCAAAACAACGAAAATGAGATTATCTTTTGCATTCATGCATAGCATTAATCATTAGTCATTATACATAAATAGACAAAAAATAGAAAAAGAATCATTACTCATACATCATTTGCATACATGTAGTTAGGGATAGAATTGCATACATTTGAAAATATAAAAACATAGGATCATCCATATCCATATGACCATAAAACAATTTGCATCCATACATTGAAAAACATAAAACATCTCATAATATTCATACATCAATGCATCCATCTATCTATATCATAAAAATAAGATACATTGCATCCATTGCATATAATAAAAGTAAAAGCATCATAAACATCATATAGCTGCATATAAAGATAATCTCATAAATCAACAAATCAATAAAAGATGAAGGAATAGATCATCATATATCATCAAAAGAACGTTTCTCAAAGGATCCAGTACATCAAAGTATATCCAAATACAATATCATGAAAGTGGTACATCAAAGGTTCTAACCAGTCAAATAAACATGAAATGTGCAACAGAGGACATCAATCATAAATGAACTGTCATCAATCAATCATGATCCCATAGCACTAGAACCTCTTGGATCTCTATCATCCTGTGGAGGAGGAGCTTGAGAAGTGCTTGCTCCACTCAGTCTCTGAACAACCACTGCTGAAATAAACTGCTGCATCAAGGAAGCAACTTGATCTAAATGCCCCACAATAGTAGACATATCTGTCTGCATAGACTAAATATCTCAGGCTAAAGAACTAATAGCGGGAGCATCCTATGGATCTATCCATGATCCTATGGCTACTAATCTAGTGGAGGCATCTGCTATGCTGGAACTTGCTAACCCTGAACCTACTGAGCATCATCATCTTGATGTGCCAAAGCAACTCTCTATAACTACACCAAAGGATCTAAACCCCCAGGAACCTGTTTAGTAGCCTCAACATGAGCCTGTCTCTGAGCTCTCTACTGTCAATGAACTCTATCCTATCTAACTACTACTCTAGGATGAACTACCTAGACTACATCAACCTTTCTATCTCTGACTCTATCTCAACCATGTCCATCCCTCACCCATCCTCTACCCACAAAAACTAGAGGATCTCTACATCCTTGATGCCTCCAATGTCTACCACCACCACACCCATCATCACCACCACCGCCACCACCATGTCAAGCTGGAATAGGCTCCACTGGATATATGAAATGAATAAACCTATTTCGAGACCACCAGTCTCAATACTCATGGGACATCCCTACATCAGACATACCAGTCAACATCTCCCATCTGAAGAAAGGCATACCAGCAATCTGAGCCATGACAAATTGATAATCAATAAAAGGGCCCCATAAAGATCTATCGGCCCGTACTCATGCATATAACACATTTCCCAGAGGCATATCCTATATCCTACCATACTATCTGGAAACTCAACAAAAACAAAACCACTCAATAATAGTATCAGATCGGCCAATCATCCAATGAGGAGTAAACATATATGGCAACTCATCATCATCATCTCGCCAGAGATCGCAATCAAGGTAGGGAGGCCATGTAACATGATCAAGATCATCTATCTAAAGTCTCCAATAATCCAGATGACCTAAATGATGTTGAATTAGCATACCAGTAAATAGAAAAGCATAGGGATATCCACGTGGTTGTCTCCTATCAGAAATAGGCTTGGTAATAGGAAGATGCTCCCAAATCCATAACTGAAGGATAATAGCACCATCAAATAAAGAAGAACTCTCTCTGTACACCACCTCATGGAGATCTCAATATAACTGAGCTAGTACACAAGAACCCCAATCAAAATGTCAAGGCTATGCTAGTAAATCCTCTAGAATCCTACCCCAACCAATGGAAAAACTATGAGCTTATCGGTGAGGAAGAAGTAGACCACCAATCAATGTGCCAAGAACTGCAAGCAATGTAGGGAAAGAAGAAAACTTTGGCCATGTGATCATATCATCATCAATAAAATTGTCCACGAACACTCATCGATAGATAGTAGAATCATACATAGAATCATAATAAACAATCTCTCCTCGATAGGGAATCCGTAGCAAATGATACACGTCCTCAGGCATGATCGTCATCTCACCATGAGGAAGATGGAAAGTATTGTGGTCGGAGTGCCAATGCTCCACCATAGCTATCAATAACCCATGGTTCAGCTAGAACCAGGGAAGATCAAGAAGGAAGCTCAAACCACAAAGCTCTATAACATGAAACTCAGCATCAGTAAGTGTCTTCCCAAGGTCAATAACCCATGACAGAACTGATCGGATATATAATATAGGGAAGTCAACTTGTTTGGCAAAGAACAAAAGAATCATATCAGCATATTATATCAAGGAACATCTAAAGTAGATCAAGTTATTCTAAAACCCATTTTCTCATCATGAGCACATCAAAACTCCTAACTCTATATCTTGAGGAAGGAAAATCTTTGTTTTATCTCTCTAGATCTTGAGAGTAAAATATTAGACCATCACTCTATCATAACAGATTGACAAATCAACTTGGTTGGTATTACTATACTGATATCCTAATTGATTATTTAGTTCAAACGTAACTAACCTAAACATATCATTCCAATCAGTCATCTTGATGTACTAAATGTTTCAAAAATAGAATAAAAAGAAAAATTCAAGGACAAGAAAAAAAAATTGAGAAAAATGCAGCAAGCGTGATTTTATTCATCGCAGGCAACATTTCCTTAAGCGACACACAATTCTTGTTAGGTGACATTACTTTTATCTTAGGTGACAAATTTCTCATAGGCAACACTGAATTAACCTAAGCGATAATAAAATCTTCCTAAGCGACATCAAAATGCTAGGGTTTCATAGGCGTAAAAAGTTATGAAATCTAGTTTTTAAGACCTAAGTCTACGTGTGAACCATTTAATCTCGGCGACAACAAAAATTGGTTAAGCGACATTAAAATACTCTTGAGCAATACTAAAAACTATAGATGCAACACTTAACAGTGTTAGGCGACATTGAAATTTTCATAACCATGACTTAACTATTTGAAAGCAACGATAAAATAAAAAAATGCAATAAATGCTAACTAATGAGCAATAAATACAATACCGAGGTTTGAAAAGTACTTATCAGAGATCCATAGTCAGGCAGCCTCACGTATCTCCAACACCACTCAAATTGATGCTCTCGAATAGGCACAACCATCTCGAAAAGCAGAAGAGAACCAGAGCAAAATCACAGAAGAGAAAAGTAAAAATGAATAGTAAATCTAGGTTTTTCAACCTATTTAAGCTAAATTGACCTAATTTTGAGGTAAGAATTGACTTTGACCTATATTAATCTATTGCATTAGCTGGGGCAAATTGAGAAGTGTGGAGAATCATAAAGTGTTTTTCAGAAATGAAAACATATCAATCAATCATTTAAATCTATCTATCAAAAACAACAATATGTTTCATTTTTGAGGGGGCATACCATCAGATAATCAAATCAACATCATTAGTAACATCAACAGAAATTAGGGACCAATCATCAAATCAAATCGAAATTTGTTATCAAAAAAAATTTCATAATCAAACGAAAGGGGGCATCATATCAGATCATCAAGAGAGTTTCATATAAATCAGCAAATCAATCATCATATCGAGAATGATCATCAGAATCACATCAATCAGGAGAGTTTCATATCAATCATTACCTACACCAATTTCATATCAAGAATTAGTGGATTGACCATCAAAAGACATTAAGAATGAACATCAAAGATTGACCATCGTTGAATCAGGACCTATCGATCAAGCAAGATCAGAGTATTCTTTGAATCGACATGCTTCGCACGTCAACTCAAAGAGGGGCATTTGTAATCACCTAAAAATGGACAAAGACAATTTAATGATAATTCAAAGCAAATCAAGTCAAATCAAGGAAAATTCAGGACAAAATTGAATCAATTGAATCACAATGCACAATTAGCCTATCAAAATGAAAATCAAGTCCTAATTCAAGATCAATCAAAATTGAGAGCATTTTAATCAAGTGCAATCAAATCAAAATACAATTAATTCAATTAATTGTATAGTCTTGGATTAAATTAAATTCAACCCATTCAAGGGGTGCATGGCTAAAATAAATCAATTAAATCAATTAATAAAAATCAATTACTCTCAACAAACCAAAATGAGAGAAAATCAATCAACCAATGAGATTTGAGGAAAGGCATTCACATGGATCAAGCCAAATTGAATCTCGTTCACTCAAAGTGAAAAGGAATCTTAACCATCCATCTTTTCTACTTGTCCCAAGCTTTGAGGACACAAAATTTTCTTTGTCTTCAAAGGGTGGAACCAAAGACTTAACCCCAACTCAATCATTATTAAACAAAACTACATCCCCTACCATTGGAAAATCTATAAAAGGAAGGCCAAGATCCTTCATTATGATCAACCACCTATCTGAGAATTGCATCAAACCTCTTGCATTTTGAGTTTAGAAAAGCATTTAAGAGCAATTTTAGCATTTATCTTGATAATTGTTAGCTTTGGCATCATTGTTTATCTTTATCATTCTCATACTAGGACTGTCATTAGTGAGAGCTTGTTGAGAGCTCACCCATTAACATCTTAGTTAGAGAGCCATAGGATGCTCAATTAATCATTGATTTTGTTAAATAGTTGCTCAATTGTGGTTGTATTTAGTTATTATTTCACTTATTTTTTATGATTAACCCTAATTCTATGAAGATACTTTTATTAGTATACACAAGCTTCTACTATTCTCTTTGGTATTTTTATGTTTGATGGATGAGCAGATTTTTTGTAGAAATTGAAGGACATCCTAGGTTGTACAATGCCCTGGTTGATTGTTGTCATAATTTGTGATGACAAATGTTGAACTAAAAAAATTTCTTCACCAAAAACTTTCTCCATCTCTTTTGTAACGTCATCCCAACTATCCTTGTTTTTCAACTTCTCTAGCAATGGTTTACTTTCATGTTGAAATAAGTTTGCAGAATTCTTATTAGCAACAAGCATTGTTTGAATGACATTGAGTGGATCATACTTCCAGTACCACTCTAAATCAACTTTAAAAATATCTATAAAAAATTTGTCACGTTGAATGCCTTTCTCTCAAATGTTAACCCTCCAATTGAGAAAGGTAAGGAAGGGAATATGTTCTTCTTCAATTGGCCAATGAAGAGTCTATTTATGCTCTATACTTGTACTACATATTCTACTACAAACACCCTGTCTGTCACATGCATTGCAAGTTTGTGGGGTTGCAGTTCTGATTTGTAAAACCTTAGTCAGCCAATTGAATAGTGCTTCCAAGTTGGATGTAGTCCCTACATGAAGCAGACAATCCAGGCATTGGAGTGCTTGTTATTTTTTTGTACAATGGTGCCAAAAAGAAGTCTACAAAATTACTATACTTCCTTTTGTTATCATACATTCTTATCTGAGGTGTCCTTGTTATGTATGTGGAGCCTAATCAGACTTATCCACGTGGTCAAGGGGCAGAGCCCCTGATGGGGTCAAGGGGATGCTAAGAATGACATAATAATATTGTAAAGTGTCAGCCATCTATTTTCTATTACTCAAAGTATTTTTGCCCCAATTTTGTTATCTCAAAAATACTTGTAAAAAGGGCTTTGGGTTTGAGATTCAATGTAAGAGGGATTATTGTAGCTTCCTATGGTGGTATTGAGTTTCAAGTTTCAAATTGTAATCGTTGGATAATAATAAAGATCTTGGACTCACTGTTGGTCGATGTAGCCCAGAGATTGGGTGAGCACCCCTTGAGGGGCCCACTTAGGGGTAGCACCACAGGGCGGGGTCAACAGGCAGCACCCCTCGATGCTAAGAATGACTTAATAATATTGTAAAGTGTCGGCCATCTATTTTCTATTAGTCAGAGTATTTTTGCCCTAATTTTATTGTCAAAAATACTTGTAAAAAGGGCTTAGGGTTTGAGATTAAATGTATGAGGGATTATTGTACCTTCCTGTGGTGGTATTAAGTTGTAGGTTTCAGATTTTAAATGCTAGATAATAATAAAGATATTGGACTCACTGTTGGTGGATGTAGCCTAGGGATTGGGTGAGCACCCCAGGGAGAGGTTGAGGGGCAGTGCCCCTCAATGCTAAGAATGACTTAATAATATTGTAAAGTGTCGGCCATCTATTTTCTATTAGTCAAAGTATTTTTGCCCTAATTTTTTTATGTCAAAAATACTTGTAAAAAGGGCTCATGGTTTGAGATTGAATGTATGAGGGATTATTGTAGCTTCTTGTGGTGGTATTGAGTTGCAGGTTTCAGATTGTAATCGTTGGAGAATAATAAAGATATTGGACTCGCTGTTGGTGGACATAGCCCAGGGATAGGGTGAGCACCCCTTGTGAGCCCTGCTGAGGGGCAGTACCCCAGGGTGGGGTCGATGGGCAGTGCCCCTCGACACTAAGAATGAATTAATAATATTGTAAAGTGTCAGCAATCTATTTTCTATTAGTCGGAGTATTTTTTCCCTAATTTCATTATGTCAAAAATACTTCTAAAAAGGGCTTAGGGTTTGAGATTGAATGTATGAGGGATTATTGCAGCTTCCTATGGTAGTATTGAGTTGTAGGTTTCAGATTGTAATCGCTGGATAAAAATAAAGATATTGGACTCATTGTTGGTGGACATATCCTAGGGATTGGGTGAGCACCCCTTGTGGGGCCCCCTGAGGGGAAGCACCCAAGGGCATGGTCGAGGGGCAACGCCCCTCGACACTAAGAATGACTTAATAATATTGTAAAGTGTCAGCCATCTATTTTCTATTAGTTGGAGTATTTTTTCCCTAATTTTGTCATGCCAAAAATAGTTGTAAAAAGGGCTTAGGGTTTGAGATTGAATGTACGAGGGATTATTTTAGCTTTCTATGGTAGTATTGAGTTGCAGGTTTCAGATTGTAATCGTTGGATAATAATAAAGATATTGGACTCACTTTTGGTGGATGTAGCCTAGGGATTGGGTGAGTGCCCCTTGCAGGGACCCTTAAGGGGTAGCGCCCTAGGGCAGGGTCGAGGGACAGCAGCCCTCGATGCTAAGAATGACTTAATAATATTGTAAAGTGTTGGCCATTTATTTTCTATTAGTAGGATTATCTTTTCCCTAATTTTGTTATAACAAAAATACTTGTAAAAAGGGCTTAGGGTTTGAGATTGAATGTATGAGGGATTATTGTAGTTTCCTATGGTGGTATTGAGTTGCAGGTTTCAGATTGTCATCACTGGATAATAATAAAGATATTGGACTCACTGATGGTGGATGTAGCCCAGGGATTGGGTGAGCACCCCTAGTGGGGCCCCCTAAGGGGTAGCACCATAGGGCAGGATCGAGGGGCAACGCCCTTCGATGCTAAGAATGACTTAATAATATTGTAAAGTTTCCACCATCTATTTTCTATTAGTCAAAGTATTTTTGCCCTAATTTTGTTATGTCAAAAATACTTGTAAAAAGGGCTTAGGGTTTGAGATTGATTGTATGAGGGATTATTATAGCTTCTTGTGGCAGTATTGAGTTGCAAGTTTCAGATTGTAATTGTTGGATAATAATAAACATATTGCACTCATTGTTAGTGGACGTAGCCCTAGGATTGGGCAAGTGCCCCTTGTCGGGCCCCCTGAGGGGTAGCGTCCCAGGGCAGGGTCAAGGGGTAGCACCCCTTGATGGTAAGAATGACTTAATAATATTGTAAAGTGTTGGCCACCTATTTTCTATTAGTCAGAGTATGTTTCCCCTAATTTCATTGTCAAAAATACTTGTAAAAAGGGCTTAGGGTTTGAGATTGAATGTATGAGGGATTATTGTAGCTTCCTGTGGTGGTATTGAGTTATAGGTTTCAGAATGTAATTGATGGATAATAATAAAGATATTGGACTCACTGTTGGTAGACATAGCCTAGGGACTGGGGGAGCACCCCTTGTGGGCCCCCCTCAGGGGTAGCACCTTAGGGTGAGGTTGAGCGGCAGCCCCCCTCGACACTAAGAATGACTTAATAATATTGTAAAGTATCAGGCATCTATTTTCTATTAGTCGGAGTATTTTTAACCTAATTTCATTATGTCAAAAATACTTGTAAAAAGAGCTTAGTGTTTGAGATTGAATGTATGAGCGATTATTGTAGCTTCCTGTGGTAGTATTGAGATGTAGGTTTTAGATTGTAATCACTGAATAATAATAAAGATATTGGACACCCTATTTGTGGATGTAGCCTAGGGATTGGGCGAGAACCCCTTGCGGGGGCCCATGAGAGGTAGCGCCCCAGGGTAGGGTCGAGGGGCAACACCCGTCGGCACTAAGAATGACTTAATAATATTGTAAAGTGTACACCATCTATTTTATATTAGTCAGAGTATTTTTGCCCTAATTTTGTTACGTCAAAAATACTTGTAAAAAGGGCTTAGGGTTTGAGATTGAATGTATGAGGGATTATTGTAGCTTCCTGTGTCGGTATTGAGTTGTACACTTTAGATTGTAATCGTTGGATAATAATAAAGATATTGCACTCACTATTGGTGGATGTAGCCCAAGGATTGGGTGAGTGCCCCTTGCGGGGCCCCCTCAGGGGCAGCGCCCCAGGGTGAGGTCAAGGGGTAGCACCCCTCGATGCTAAGAATGACTTAATAATATTGTAAAGTGTTGGCCATCTATTTTCTATTAGTCAAAGTAGTTTTTCCCTAATTTTGTTATGTCAAAAATACCTGTAAAAAGGGCTTAGGGTTTGAGATTGAATGTATGAGGGATTATTGTATCTTCCTGTGGTGGTATTGAGTTGCAGGTTTCAGATTGTAATCGCTGGATAATAATAAAGATATTGGACTCACTATTGGTCAACGTAGCCTAGGGATTGGGTGAGTGCCCCTTGAGGGTCCCCCTAAGGGGCAGCACCCCACGGTGGGGTCAAGGGGCAGTGCCCCTTGATGCTAAGAATGACTTAATAATAATGTAAAGTGTCAGCCATCTATTTTCTACTAGTCGGAGTATTTTTGCCCTAATTTTGTTATGTCAAAAATAGTTGTAAAAAGGGCCTAGGGTTTGAGATTAAATGTATGAAGGATTATTGTAGCTTCCTATGGTGGTATTGAGTTGCAGGTTTCAGATTGTAACTGTTGGATAATAATAAAGATATTGGACTCGCTGTTGGTGGACGTAGCCCAGGGATTGAGTGACTGCCTCTTGCAGGTCCCCCTAAGGGGTAGTTCCCTAGGACGGGGTCAAGGGGAAGCACCCCTCAATGCTAAGAATGACTTAATAATATTGTAAAGTGTCGGCCATCTATTTTCTATTAGTCAGAGTAATTTTGCCCTAATTTTGTTATGTCAAAAATAGTTGTAAAAAGGGCTTAGGGTTTGAGATAGAATGTATGAGGGTTTATTTTAGCTTCTTATGGTGGTATTGAGTTGTAGGTTTTAGATTGTAATCGCTAGATAATAATAAAGATATTGGACTCACTATTGGTGGAGGTAGCACAGGGATTGGGTGAGTGCCCCTTGCAGGGCCCCTTGAGGGGCAATGCCCCTCGATGCTAAGAATGATTTAATAATATTGTAAAGTGTCAGCCATCTATTTTCTATTAGTCAGAGTATTTTTGCAATAATTTTGTTATGTCAAAAATACTTGTTAAAAGGGCTTAGGGTTTGAGATTGAATTTATGAGGGATTATTGTAGCTTCCTATGGCGGTATTGAATTGTAGGTTTCAGATTGTAATCTTTGGATAATAATAAAGTTATTGGACTCGTTGTGGGTGGATGTAGTCTAGGGATTGGGTGAGCACCCCTTGTGGGGCCCCCTAAAGGGTAGCACCCTAGGACAGGGTCGAGGGGCAGCACCGCTCGACACTAAGAATGACTTAATAATATTGTAACGTGTAGCCATCGATTTTCTATTAGTCAGAGTATTTTTTCCCTAATTTCATTATGTCAAAAATACTTGTAAAAAGGGCTTAGGTTTTGAGATTGAATGTATGACGGATTATTGTAGATTCCTGTGGTGGTATTGAGTTGTAGGTTTTAGATTCTAATCTGTGGATAATCATAAAGATATTAGACTCACTATTGGTGGATGTAGCCCAAGGATTGGGTGACCACCCCTTGTGAGGTCCCCAAATGGGTAGCGCCCCAAGGACGGGTTGAGTGGAAGCACCCATCGAAGCTAAGAATGACTTAATAATATTGTAAAGTGTCGGCCATCTATTTTCTATTAGTCGAAGTATTTTTTCCATAATTTTGTTATGTCAAAAATACTTGTAAAAAGGGATGAGGGTTTGAGATTGAATGTATGAGGGATTATTGTAGCTTCCTATGGTGGTATTGAATAGGAGGTTTTAGATTGTAATCACTGGATAATCATAAAGATATTACACTCACTGTTGGTATATGTAGCCCAGGGATTGGGTGAGCACCCCTTGCAGGGCCCCATCAGGGGTAATGCCCCAAGGAGGGGTTGAGGAGTAGCACCCCTCGACGCTAAGAATGACTTAATAATATTGTAAAGTGTCAGCCATCTATTTTCTATTAGTCAGAGTATTTTTGCCCTAATTTCATTATGTCAAAAATACTTTTAAAAAGGGCTTAGGGTTTGAGATTGAATGTATGAGGGATTATTGTAGCTTCCTATGGCGGTATTGAGTTGCAAGTTTTAGATTGTAATCGCTGGATAATAATAAAGATATTGCACTCACTGTTGGTGGACGTAGCCCAAGGATTGGGTGAGCACCCCTTGCAGCACCCCATGAGGTGCAACGCATTAGGGTGGGGTTGAGGGGCAATGCCCCTCGATGCTAAGAATGACTTAATAATAATATAAAGAGTCACCCATCTATTTTCTATTAGTCAGAGTATTTTTTCCCTAATTTTCTTATGTCAAATATACCTGTAAAAAGGGCTTAGGGTTTGAAATTGAATGTATGAGGGATTATTGTATCTTCTTGTGGTGGTATTGAGTTGTAGGTTTCAGATTGTAACTGCTGGATAATAATAAAGATATTGGACTCCCTGTTGGTGGACGTAGCCCAAGCATTGGGTGAGCATGACTTTTGGGGCCCACTGAGGGGTAGCGCCCCAGGGTAGGGTCGAGGGGCAGCACCCCTCAATGCTAAGAATGACTTAATAATATTGTAAAGTGTCAGCCATCTATTTTCTATTAGTCAGAGTAATTTTTCCCTAATTTCATTATGTCAAAAATAATTCTAAAAAGGGCTTAGGGTTTGAGATTGAATGTATGAGGGATTATTTTAGCTTCTTGTGCCTATATTGAGTTGTAGGTTTTAGATTGTAATCGCTGGATGATAATAAAGATATTGGACTTGCTATTGGTGGACGTAGCCTAGGGATTGGGTGAGCATCCCTTGCGGGGCCCACTGAGGGGCAACACCCCTGGACGCTAAGAATGACTTAATAATATTGTAAAGTGTCGACCATCTATTTTCTATTAGTCAGAGTATTTATGCCCTAATTTGGTTATGTCAAAAATACTTGTAAAAAGGCTTAGGGTTTGAGATTGAATGTATGAGGGATTATTGTAGCTTCCTATAGTGGTATTGAGTTGCAGGTTTCAGATTGTAATCCTTGGATAATAATAAAGATATTGGACTCGTTGTTGGTGGACATAGCCCAAGTATTGGGTGAGTGCCTCTTGCGGGGCTCCCAAAGGGGCAGCACCCCAGGATGAGGTCAAGGGGCAGCACCATTCGACGCTAAGAATGACTTAATAATATTGTAAAGTGTCGGCCATCTATTTTCTATTAGTCAAAGTATTTTTTACCTAATTTTGTTATGTCAAAAATACTTGTAAAAAGGGTTTAGGGCTTGAGATTGAATGTATGAGGGATTATTGTAGCTTCCTATGGTGGTATTGAGTTGCAAGTTTCAGATTGTAATCATTGGATAATCATAAAGATATTGGACTCGTTGTTGGTGGATGTAGCCTAGGGATTTGGTGACCACCCCTTGCGGGGTCCCCTGAGGGGTAGCACCCCAGGGTGGGGTTGTGGGGCAACGCCTGTCGATGCTAAGAATGACTTAATAATATTGTAAAGTGTCAACCATCTATTTTCTATTAGTTAGAGTTTTTTTGCCCTTATTTTGTTATGTCAAAAATACATGTAAAAAGGGCTTTGAGTTTGGGATTGGATGTATGAGGGATTATTGTAGCTTCCTATGGTGGTATTGAGTGGAAGATTTTAGATTGTAATTGTTGGATAATAATAAAGATATTAGACTCATTGTTGGTGGATGTAGCCCAGGGATTGGGTTAGTGCCCCTTGCGGGGCCCCATGAGGGGCATTGTCCCAGGGCAGGGTTGAGGGGCAGCACCCCTCAACACTAAGACTAACTTAATAATATTCTAAAGTGTAGGCCATCTATTTTCTTTTAGTAGGTTTATTTTTTCACTAATCTCGTTATGTCAAAAATACTTGTAAAAAGGGCTTAGGGTTTCAAATTGAATGTATGAGAGATTATTGTAGCTTCCTGTGCCGGTATTGAGTTGCTGATTTTAGATTGTAATCGCTGGATAATAATAAAGATATTGGACTCGTTGTTGGTGTATGTACCCCAGGGATTGGGTGAGCGCCCCTTGCGGGGACCCCTCTGGGGTAGCACCCTAGGGTGGGGTCAAGGGGTAGCGCCCCTCAATGTTAAGAATGACTTAATAATATTGTAAAGTGTCGGCCATCTATTTTCTATTAGTCAGAGTATGTTTTCCCTAATTTCATTAAGTCAAAAATACCTATAAAAAGGTCTTAGGGTTTGAGATTGAATGTATGAGGGATTATTGTAGATTCCTATGGTGGTATTGAGTTGTAGATTTCAGATTGTGATCGTTGGATAATAATATAGATATTGGACTCACTATTGGTGGAAATAGCCTAGGGATTGGGTGAGTGCCCCTTGCGGTGCCCCTTGAGGGGCAGCACCCTAGGGTGGGGTCGAGGAGCAGTGCCCCTCGATGCTAATAATGACTTAATAATAATGTAAAGTGTCTGACCATCTATTTTCTATTAGTCAGAGTATTTTTGCCCTAATTTTGTTATGTCAAAAATACTTGTAAAAAGGGCTCAGGGTTTGAGATTGAATGTATGAGGGATTATTGTAGCTTCATGTGGTGGTATTGAGTTTTATGTTTCAAATTGTAATTGCTAGATAATAATAAAGATATTGGACTCGTTGTTGGTGGACGTAGCCCAGGGATTGGGTTTTCACCTCTTGCGGGGCCCCATGAGGGGCAGTGCCCCAGGGTGGGGTCGAGGGGCAGCAGCCCTCAACACTAAGAATAACTTAATAATATTGTAAAGTGTTAGCCATATATTTTCTATTAGTCAGAGTATTTTTGCCCTAATTTTGTTATGTGAAAAATACTTGTAAAAAGGGCTTAAGGTTTGAGATTGAATGTATGAGGGATTATTTTAGCTTCTTGTGCCAATATTGAGTTGTAGGTTTCAGATTGTAATCGCTAGATAATAATAAAGATATTGGACTCGCTATTGGTGGACGTAGCCCAGGGATTGGGTGAGTGCCCCTTGCAAGGCCCCCTGATGGGTAGCACCCCTCAACGCTAAGAATGACTTAATAATATTATAAAGTGTCGGCCATGTATTTTCTCTTAGTCGGATTATTTTTACCCTGATTTCGTTATGTCAAAAATACTTGTAAAAAGGGCTTAGGGTTTGAGATTGAATGTATGAGGGATTATTGTAGCTTCCTGTGGTGGTATTGAGTTGTAGGTTTCAAATTGTAATCTTTGGATAATAATAAAGATATTGGACTCATTGTTGGTCGACGTAGCTGAGGGATTGGGTGAACCATGTTAAATTTTGTGTTATTGTGTTCTCTCTTGTTTGTTAATATTTGCATTTTCTGCATATTATCCTAACAATCCTATTATATATCGGAGTACCTATCCCCCTCTAAATTTCAAGCTTTTTGTCATTACTCATTAATATTGTAGCATGCTTGGCTAGAAGAAGATAGCACAAGTAAGTTGTGAACCTAAATGTCTTAGAATTGCCTATTTTAATCAATGCTAATTGTTCTTGCATTGATTGAACCACGTGTCTAAAAAAATTATATCTTACTGGTTCATTGACATTATGGATATCCCAAATGAATTGAAGAATGCCAACACCCACTTCCCTATTGTTTTCCAGTCCCCGACAAAATGCTAGCGAGGATATAGTATCCTAAACCCATGGCACAAAAGTGTTAAAATCATGAGGCTTATGGTTCTCACCCAATGAAGCCTTTGCCTCTACAACTATTAGTCCTTTATAAATGAATCTTTTTTGTTTGGTGGGACTACCTCATATTGTTCTACTATCAATCCGAGGTCAATATGGACATTACAGTTTTGTTGGTCAAACCCTACGTTTAGCAAATTGAGAAATTCTTCCAGGGTTATTGATCAAATTTCTTCTTGATTTTTTTTTATTCACAATTGCTTTTCTTTTTCATCATAATTTTCTACACAAATCAAGATAATTTTTGGGCAAGGGAAAACTTCAGATAACAGCATGTGACCCAAACCAACATCCCACGAAGCAACTTTATTGGTTTTTGCACCTATCACTGTGTTAAATTTTATAAAACCAAACCTCTTTGGCCCAGTTTCCTTATTGCACAATTTATGTTTAATTGCTATAACTCTCCTTTCACCATCGATAACAGGATCATAAACATTGTGATACTCATCAGTGAAACAAAGGATTTCTACTAGTTTTCTGTAGTCTATTAAAGTTTTCCCATTTGCTTGCCCTTGGCCTTGACTTTTCAATTTCCCCATTGTTCTTCAGAAGATTGAAAAAATATAGATTCATAGATATTTACTAACAAAATCACAAAAGTAACTAACTATTTAAGAAAACCCCAATTGTACATGCTAGAATTAAAATTTCAAAATCAAGTTAAACTAAGTTTTTGACATTACAAAATCAGGACGCATCAGGCTAGATTTCTTACCCGAAATTAAACTTTGAAATCTAGATAGATAGAAGTTAGAATGGCTAAGGCTCTCACAAATTACATTCTCAAAATATTTGGCGATGGTTTAACAGTTCTTTTTAGCTCTACTGCTATGAGTAATGTTAAAAACCTTTCTTTGAATGTAATGGTGTATAATTATACTATAATGGTAATGTAGTATTTCTAAAACATACTACGTGTCACATAATCTTTCTAAAACATACTACATTCAACATAATCTTTTCGATGAATTACACGTCAATGTATCACGTTTTCAGAGTGAGTTTTTGGAAAAACTTTTTGAAACCCATAGTACTTCTAAAATACAACTTCAACCGTTCATCTATCATAATCCAATGATTGTCATGATTTTAAAATATTAATAATTTAATACACACTAATGAATATTAATCATTAACTATATTCACTTAGAATAGCTTATCCATGAAATTTGAACTAGTCACCATTAAATGATAAAGTTTGGAAACATTAAAATATTACATGAAACAAAAGTGCAACGTAAATTTTTTATATTATATGAGGAAAAATTTCATTACAATTCAAATATGCCCATAGACTATATCTATTAATGATTCTTATAATCAAAACAAAAAATAAAAGCAGTAGCACTTCGAATTTCTTAAAACATTTTTATATTATATTTTTTAACATACGTGATTACAATTTATATCATTGCAAAAACCTTGGTAAGCTACTACCACTAGAGGGAGACACGGTAGAGGGACTAGAGAGTAGAGACTACGTAGAATCATAGACTATCTGACTGAGGCTCCCTTCCTTCTGTGTGGAAGTCTGAAGAGAGGATAATATCAAGGAATTCTTCTAGCCACCGATAGTCCTCGGGCTCCTCCAGTAGATGCCACTTATGGAGGAAATCCCTCCCAATCTGTGCCCACTTCTGATGATGCATGAGCTGCTTAGCATCAAGGTTCAGTAGAAACGGTTGCCTAGGAACATTTACTCCTGGTTGTAGAATCTTAGGCAAATCATTTTCCCAAGGAATTCCAAACCCAATTTTTGAAAATATGACAACATGCACATCGTCACTGAGGTACTCTTCTTTGAAAAATTTCCTCAGAAGCATGATAATATCCACCTTTTCCACCCAGGTCCAATAGAGATGCCAAGAACCAAGATGAAATGTCAGTGTTCACTCTATACCTATTTTCACTCTCCAAAAATTCACATCCAAGCACCATCCTTATAGCCTCCTTGGTGAAGGCTCCTAGCTCCGTAGCAACAAACGCCATGATTGGGTCTGTGCCAGGCCCAAAAAGAACTTATGATTCTCCAAGGAAGTGCATCTCAAATGAATTGGAGTGTTCATTGAAAATCAAAGAGAACCTAGCACTCATAGACTATTTTTACAAATATGCTTTCACAATCATAAATTAATGAGCGCAGATCGATCTATTTATAACTCCTGATTGAAAAATCTAATTAATTCATAAGATAAATGGTAATTGTCCAAAAATCTCCAAATCTTTCATATTTAATGCAACAGTGGGTGAAAATGGAAACAACACTTATGATAAGACATTTCTATCTTGGGAATAATGAAGGTCAAAAGGATCACACCACACAGGTGGACATAACAATTCTTTATTATTAAAAAAACTTGAAACCTGTGCCCACTCCACAAAAACAATAAGCAAAGTACATTAGCTATGAAATGGTGGCAAGAAATGAAGCTTTACCATTGATATAAGATCATCGAACGGTCAAAATACAATGTCCTTAGATGAGATGATGTTTTCATTCAAGCCTTAACTTTAAGGCATTATTCTATCGAGGTAATGAATAGTTATATGATGTCACACATATCTATCAGTGAAAATTGAAAGGTGCCATCTAAGAATTTAGAAACTATTAATTCACATTATTTTAATTGATGTCATGACTCATCTACTCATTGCCATTAATTAATATTTCTATCTAATATTACCGAAGATTGCCAAAAGAATTCTACTTTTTTGGTGTCATAAAATGAGGTCACAGACTCACAGTGTCACACATCCATTTGATTACAACATATCAATGGCCAAAGGTGAAATTTGGACCTATTTTTGGTCTTCATAATCTTTACAGAAAATTCTCAATGGAATCATGACATGTGGTATGATTGATCCTGTGCTTATTGGTACAATCAATTATACCATGTGTCATGATTCCATCGAGAGTTTTTAGTAAATATTATGAAGAGAAACGATAGGCCTGAAATTCACCTTTGGTCATTGATATGTTGTAAATCCAATAGACATGTGTCATGTGAGTCTGTGATGTCATAGTGATGTGAGTGGGACCCGATGCAAATTCAACATCAAATCACAACCATTGGATTAAGAGAGATGAATGGTGGAAGGTGCATTTTGGAGGGAATGTGGTGAGATAACTCCTTTATTGAAAACTCTCTTTGGAATCATCACACATGTCATTCTTCAAATTTCTAATTATTCAATCGCCATACCAACTATAAATTTTTGAAAACCATTCGCCATGACAAATAAATTAATTCAAATATTTGGAAAATAGTTTTGCCATATTTTTATAAAAATGGTATCCATTATTAAAATATTCTCCACCAAATATCCATATTTTGAAACATAATTCGCCATCAATATTAATAATTTTTCTATAAAAAAATTTATAGTCGCCATTTTTTTATAAAAATGGTATACACTTAAAAAATTCACCACCAAATATCCATATTTTGACAAATAATTCTCCATCACTATTAAAAAATTTCCCTCCAAAATACATGTGATTCACCACAATTTTATACTTTTTAGGAGGGGGGGTTCCTTAAAGTTATCCCTGCCCACACTGACATAATCTATAAGAAGACATCATAAGCCAAAACAAATAATTGGAGATAAAGAATCTGGAGTTATGACAAGAAGTAAGATGAAAGATCAAACATGCTTATTATGTAAATTTGAGACTAAGACCGTGAAATATCCTTTAGAGAATGAAGATTGGATTCAAGCCATGAATAAAGAAATAGAGTAGATAGAAAAGAATAAAACCTGGATACTAGTGTTGAGACTAGAAGACAAGAATGTTATTGGAACAAAATGGGTATTCAGAAATAAGCTGAATAAACATGGCCAAGTCACTAGGAACAAAACTAGATTGGTATGCAAGGGATATGCATAGGAAGAAGGCATTGACTATGGGGAGACATTTTCCCCAGCTGCAAGATTGGAAGGAGTGATGACTCTACTTGCATATGCATCTTTTAAAAGGATTCAAAGTGTACCAAATGGATATCAAATCTACATTTCTGAATGGAATAGTGGAAGAAGAAGTATACATTGAATGACCAAAAGGATTTTGACTCAAGCAAGAAGAATATCATTTTAAAACTACATAAGGCATTGTATGGATTGAAGCAAGCCCCTAAAGCATGGTATGAGAGACTGCACAATTATTTGATAAAGATTGGATTTGTAAGGACAAATAACAACAACAATCTGTATTTGAAGAGTAAAAAAGCTAAAAGGATATTGTTAGCTGAAATATTTGTTGATGATATCATATTTGGATGACAAGATTCCCTATGTCAAACCTTTTCAAATGAGATGCAAATTGAATTTGAAATGTCTATGTTTGGTGGGATCAAATTCTTTGTTGGTTTTCAAGTTTATCATATGAAGAAAGTGTGAGGAATGAATGTTGAATATATCCTATGGGGGAGTATTTGTAGTCATTCTATAGCAGTTGTTGTTGCATTCATGATTGTGATTGTCATTGATGTCAAGACAATGATCTACTGAAGTTTAGCAGAGAAACAGACAATGTTTGTGTTAGCACATGTAGATTATTGAAGATCAAGCTATGTAGAGTTGAGGAATTAATTTATGATGTTTCATATGATCATGGTTAAAACCACATAAGGAAATTTTTTTATTCATGGAAGTTATGTGTAAGTCAGTGGAAGCAATATTCAAGTAGTGTTCCTAAATAGTGGTTTGTGGAAATCAGATGATATCTCCTAATTAGGATAGAATCTTGTTAGGAATGGGAACACTAAGAGGGGGGGTGAATAAGTGTTCACTGTATTCAATCTTTTTACTTTAATCTTGAAACTTAACTTGAATGCTTAAATACTGAATTGAACATCAACATAAACAAGATATATATACACAACACATAACACCAATATGGTTACGGGGACACCAAAAGAGGTAAAAACCCTGGTGGAAATTGACACCCACTAAGAACTACACTAGTATCTTATGATCCTTGTTAGAAGATCTAAAACCCTGTTAGGAGATGTTCTTTACAATGCTTTTAGTATAATGACCTTGTCAAGGATCGGACCCTATTAGGAGTCTTTTACAATAACCCTATTAGGTGTGGGGACACACTATCCTAGAGCTCACTGGTCAAGTGGTGAAGGCTACAACCTTCTAATCTCAGATAAAAATTATATTTGTTGGATGAACTAGTACTATGACACTGCTTGTCTGATTAGTTCCTTTGATGTGCTAATTCTTTGACCTCTTGAAAAGCTCTAATACATTCTTACTACTCTTCGCACACTTCTTCTCTGCTTATCTTATCTCTATTTCAACTTCCATACTTTATTAAAAAGGTGCATCTAATATTTATATGCGCTACCAAAATAATTAACTAGGTTGGCCTATAATTGATTACATACAATGCTTCCAAGTGAATTGGCTCAAGCGTGTTTACAAAAAAACATAATTACATGTCTACAACTTAATTACAATTGGTGCATAGCCTTTACAAAAAATAATATCATCACTAATCAAATTACCAACAGTCGGCTACATACTCTGTTTTGTTCTGGCATTCACTGTCTGAGCTACTTCAACTATCTGTATCTTTTCCATACTGTATCTTCCAATCATGTGCTCTTAGACTTAACATGAATACACTCTTACCATCTTATCTTCTAGGGTGCATACCACAACTCTGTCATACACATGTGCATTGATGCTATGATCTACTGGTGCTTTGTTAACTGTCTAGTCTTCTGTACTTAACCAAATTTTGATCTTCTGATAATGTGCACTGACTCAAAAATACTATATGCCTTTGTTGCCATAATGAAAACACTAAATCTAGTCATATACAATAGTATAGTCAACTTTCCAATAGTCTCCCCCTTTTTCATTAATGGAAACAAAGGAATATGGAAAAGTTACTAACTGTACCCTTATACAAAAACTCTTTAACATACTCTAACTTATATCTCCCTTATACTCTTTACTATGTATCTTCTTTACATATACATAAGACTCCTTATTCTATACAATACTCCCCCTTTAACATTAATGACAAAGGTTCTCCAAAAATGTATTGACAAGTACTTACAAAGTTAGGACATCTAGATATGTTATTTGCAAATTTTGGATCTCCTATTTTCAGAATGCTATCATTGCATTGACAATCTATAGATGGGTGCATAAGGCATATTGCAGCTTCTCCATCTTCTCTAGGTTTGTACTAGGACCTTGATCATATGTCACCATAGCTGCATCGATCTCCTTGATTTTCTAATTTAGAATATCTAGAGAGGGCGCAAGAGCATTCATGAGCTGTGTCTGCCTTGTGCTTATCTTAGACATCTCTTTCTTTTCCTTTTCTATCTTGTCTATCTGCCCCTGGTATACATTGTTGCATATTTTCACATCAATGGAGGGGTCTTATAATGATTTCCTTACATTTTCAATCATTCCTTTTGCCTCTTGGATTTTCTTGTAGTGATCAGTAGTTAGCTTATCTTGATTCATACAATCTACAATGATCTCCGTTCCCTTTGCAGAAAACTCCTTCAAAGATGCTTGCCCAACCTTTAATGAACTTAGGTCAAGTGTAAAGTTACTAACCAGCTCACTCAATCTCTTTTTCATGTATTTCTCTTTTGGTACTTACGATGTAGATTCTTCTAAGCTAGAGAAGTTAGTCTTGAAGGTTGTAAGGATGGTGCTAACATCATCAACTGTATGGACCTTAGACACTTTCTTGTCTAAAGGTAATAGGCTATTCAAAATGTTGACTGATTCAACAAACAAAGGGTTCCTCATTACCTATTTCACTTTTTATTTTTCCATAGCTAAGACACTGATATTAATCAGGTCTTCTTCTCCCCAAGAGTCTAAGTTTGAGGTGTCTAGTGTCAAACTTGTCAACAATGATGTCGAGGGTAAGGGTATGATAGGATTGTTGTCTATCACTTCTTGTTTTATCTTCATATTTATTTCAATAGATGGTTCATATGTTGGTTCACTTCCTTTTACCTCTTCTAACTTTTCTTCCTCCTTTTTTGTCTCCTTCTCTTCTTCTTCACCTATTAGATTTTTTAGTAGTGCTTCTTCTTGTAGCTTGGGTGAATTGTCACTGCATAAGTTATAACCTCTTATGTGCTCACAAAGGCTTATTCAAACTTATCCAAGTTAGTGTCTGTGGCTACTAATGCAATCTCTACATTATCAATAAAGATTGTATCATCTTTTTATGTCTTTGTCATGGGCACAAACTTTACTACCTCTGTAGGTGTTATCACTATAGGTGCTAGATCTTGAGGACTTGTTACTGGTATATTTTTGGTCTATACCATCTTGGCTTCCTTGGAGGGTACTTGTGTTGTGGGCATAGTAGGTGGATACATGTGCCTATTCAAGAAAACTTTCTCAAAAGCTTTCTCTATTTCTTTGGCTATCAACTCAAAGTTCTTGTCCATTATGTGTAGTGTTCTTAGATTTGTTATTAGATGTGGCTTTACCAGATCTAACAAAAGTGTTTTCTCTTCTAAGGAACATAGTGGTAGGCTTTCATCTAGAATCTTTCCATTATTCTAAGATCTTCTTCAATAGTATGTTTCTTCAAGGATTCTAGGATATTCCAAACACTATCCGAGATGATTGTCTTAAGTTCCAAGACTGTCTTCTTGAACTTAATCATATGTTTTATGATCATGCCATGAATATCTGATTTTTCAATTTCACTATACATCTCATAAAACTTTCTTATCTGATCTAATATGCCTTCATGAATAATCCTTGTTCTCAAAACTTGAAGACTAGGTCTGAAACCTACCTCTGGAGGTGCTTGAGCATTTTTCTTACTTCTGGTTTCCCGCGAGGATGGGTGACTAGTGCTAGTTTCCTTCTTCCTTTTGGCCATTTCCTTATACTCAGGAGGTGATGTTAGATCAATTGTCACTTTGGGCATAGGAGAGATAACATTTGTTTTACCCTATTTATCCTTTGGATCTTTAGTTTAGGATCATCAGTTTTTTCTTCCACTATGGATGTGCTCTCAATCTCTAATGCTATATTTTCTTCCCTTGCTTTTTCTAGGTCTTCCTGAGTTACTCCATGAATTCTAAGTATCTTAGATGTAATCTTTGATTCTTTCCTTTTTGTTTCTACACTGTTAAGAACGGCATCAACTTCTCTTATGTTCTCTTCATAAGTCCCCCATCTAAGTTCATTAGGGTCCTTAGGCACTGATAGTAGCACTTGTGCATAGACTTCCAAGATAGGTTCTTCAACTTCATATCCAAGTGGATGGATCCACTTTGTTCTTGGATCAACTGCTACCATACAAGTTATATCAGTTTCTACCATAAAACAAATGTTGTCTTTGTATTTCTCAACAATACTTTCTAGTATCCTGTACCTCATCTACATTTTTACCCTGAATGTCTTCAATTCTAGTGTTATGTAATCCTTCAATGTGCTCTTAGTAGATGCCTTGAGAGATATTTTAGGCATTGTAGGCATACTCTTGTCTAAGTACAAATCTGAGACCTTTCCAACTATACGGAGGTACATGTAGATGATTAAAGATCCAAACTTGAATATTTTAGTCTTATCATGTTTGATGGCTCTAATGTTATCAATTAGGTGTGTGCACAAGATCTCGCATAGATTGAACTCACCATTTTCTCTAACAATTCTTATTATTGCAAGAATAGTGGCCGGAGATACACTATTCACACTGTCGGTGTGCTGAAATTGATAACCTAATATCATGGACATCAATTTGATGTCTCTCTCCTCTATATGCTCAATTTTCATTCTGTGCCTATTACTTCTTGACTTACATGCATGTTCTACTAGTTTTCTCACATCCTTTCCTGCTAGAAAAAAGACACCTTTCTTAGAGAGGCATGTCATCTCATGAATGAGATCTCCTGTGATTCTTACCGGGACTTCATCTATCCAAAATAGGTCATCATGAATTCTTCTTAATAGGATCTTGATCCACTCTGATTCATAGAATTCATATGTTGTAGCATACTCAATAATGGGATGGTCTTCTAGATGTGTGAACTCATCTAGGAAGGTTTTTTCTAGCTTTATCATAGTTTCAATGTGCGCTCTTATCCTGTCAAGTCCTACTGGTTCCTGCTTACAGTAAATGTATGCACGGATGTCTTCAATGTGCATCACACCCATAGGGGTTCTCAAGAATGCACCTTCTAAGTCATCTAGGGTAGACTTAAAGGGATTCCTCTTGAAAACATATATTTTCCTCTCCGCAACATCAAACACAAAAGGTGTAGCCATAACTTACTTGTTTATCGCTTCAAATAGATTTCCAAGAACTTCTAAATCATCATGATAGATTAGGGCTTCACAACCAATCAATCACACTCTTTCACTGGTGAATCAAGCTTCAATACTTCACAATCAACTACTAGGGATTATGTGATCTCCAATCACTCTAACTTGAATACAACGAGTGATCTACAAGTCTCTATGTACTTTAAAGTGAAAATTCCACCATTAATGCTTGCCACGTAAACCAGAATTTGACTTAGATTTTCCAACTTCCACCCTGCAATCAATCAAGTAGTGCACTCTTGCACATAGCATCATATTGTCTCCAAGATGTTAAATCCATAACCGCATACTCTAAGGGTGAGTATACTGACTGTGCAAGGGTCTAGAGCTAAATTAGCTCCCCCTATGACCCTAAGGGTCATTCATCTAGATGTAGAGGGTGCATCCACTGTGGATGCATCCAATACATACTCATCAATCTTATCCTTCTTTTCTTCTAACCAAATCAAGCTCGCATCTTCTGCAGCTTTCACAAACTTGACTTCTCCTTCACTATCTAATATTGATTCTTCTAGCTTTTCAGGGCTTTCTTGACTTTGTGTTCTTGATCTATAAAACTTTGAGATGTGTCCAGCCTTGTTACATGAGTGACAAATAATTAGAGGCCTAAAATTCCTTAGTGCATTGATATGGGTTACCATTTTACACTCTCTAGCTAAGTGACCATTATAATTACATATTTGACATGTAATACTCTGAGAACTATTTGTTTGATTCTGATTTCTCTGATTATGCTGAGTCTTGTTCTTCTGACTTGTTTTACAATTCATAGCTCTATGACCAAATTTATTACATGAATAATAATAACCATTGAAATGTATTACCTCTTTACAGTTCCTTGTTATATGTCCATGCTTTTTACATGCATAAAAAGTTCAGTCTACTAGCTTGCGCTCATCTTTAGATGGTTCAGTATTGTCTTTAGTCTGATTTCCAGTTTCCTTAGCTTTTGTGGTGTCTTCTAGTGCTTTCATCCTTGCTCACATGTTGTCAATCTGATTTTGTTCTTTATTGAATCCAATGTCCCTAGTATCTCCTTTAAGCTTCTAAGCATATAACTGAGATTCAATCAGATCCTTTCTTGTGTGTAATTTATCAATGTGATTCTTTGCCTCTTTTAATTCAAATTCCAACTTTTTTTTACTGTTTCTTAGCTCCAAGATTTCCATATTTTCTTGCCTCAATTCTTCATTCAGTTGAAGGTTCTCTTTGATCTTTTCTTCATGGACTTCTTGATTGTTGGTTAGCTTTTCATCCAATTCTCCAATCTAATCTTGTAAAGATGTGTTCTCCTCATTCAGCTTCTTGACCATTTTTCCCAAATCACTATTTGTACAATCCTTCAAATCTTATCTCAGTTTCTTGATGAATACTTTTGTGCTACTGACTTTCAATTTTAGTTCTTCAACTTCTTTCTCAGATCTATCAAGGTCTTCAACAGCTACCATAAGATTCTTCTTCAGATGTTTTTCTTCTTCTGAACCGATTGATCTCCTTAAGTGGTTAGACTTCTTTTCAGAGGACCAAATCTCTAATACCAATTGTTAGGAATGGGAACACTGAGAGGGGGGGTGACTCAGTGTTCACTGTATTTAATCTTTTTACTTTACTCTTGAAACTTAACTTTAATGCTTAAGTCCCAAATTGAACATCAACATAAAAAAGATATATATAAACAACACATAACACCAATATGGTTACAGGGAAACCCAACTAGATAAGAACCCCAGTGGGAATTGACACCCACTAAGAACCACACTAGTGTCTTATGATCCTTGTAAGAAGATCTACAACCCTATTAGGAGTTGTTCTTTACAATGCTTTTAGTACAATGACCTTGTCAAGGGTCGGACCCTATTAGGAGTCTTTTACAATAACCCTGTTAGGGGTGGGGACACACTGTCCTAGAGCTCACTACTCAAGTGGTGAAGGCTAC
Organism: Chamaecyparis obtusa; assembly: GCA_027943335.1. Taxonomy (NCBI): domain Eukaryota; kingdom Viridiplantae; phylum Streptophyta; class Pinopsida; order Cupressales; family Cupressaceae; genus Chamaecyparis; species Chamaecyparis obtusa. Next base: position 916,497 of record BSBK01011581.1, on the reverse strand, counting down.
AACCTTTTGATCTCAGGTATAGATTATATCTATTGAATGAACTAGTACTATGACACTGTGTGTCTAATCAGTTCCTTTGATGCGTGGATGCTTTGACCTCTTGCAAAGCTCTAATACATTCTTACTTCTCTTCACACACTTCTACTCTGCTTATCTTATCTCTATTTTAGCTTCCATACTTTATTACAAAGATGCATCTAATATTTATATGTGCTACCAAAATAATTAACTAGGTTGGCCTATAACTAATTACATACAACACTTCCAAGTGAATTGGCTCAAGCGTGTTTACAAAAAAACATAATTACATGCCTACAACTTAATTACAATAGACATATAGCCTTTACAAAAAAATAATATCATCGCTAATCAAAATACCAACTGTCGACTGCATACTCTGTTCTATTTTGGCATTTACTATCTGAGCTACTTCAACTATCTATATCTTCACCATACTATATCTTAGACTTAGCATGAATACACTCTTACCATCTTATCTTCTAGGGCACATACCATAACTCTGTCATACCCACATGCACTGATGCTTTGATCTATTAGTGCTCTATTAACTATCCAATCTTATGTACTTAACCAAATTCTAATCTTTTGATAATGTGCACTGACTCCAAAACACTATATGACTTTGTTTCCATAATGACAATACTAAATCTAGTCATATACAATAGTATAGTCAACTTGCCAACAATATATCCTATGGGGGAGTATTCGTAGTCATTCTGTGTTGGAAAGTTGACTATACTAAGGTATATGACTAGATATAGTGTTTTCATTATGGCAACAAAGTCATATATCAGTTTGGAGTCAGCGCACATAATGAGAAGATTAGAAATCAGCTAAGTGTTGAAGATTGGACAGTGTACAGAGTTCCTGCAGCTCAGAGCATCAGCGCACGTGTGTACAGATGAATTAAGGTATGCACCTTGGAAGTTAAGTTTGTTATAATATACTTATGCTTAGTCTATGATTGCACAAGTAGAAATGCAAAGATGTGAAAGTTACAGAGAGTTGAAGTTACACAGCCAGTGTGTGCCAGCAGAGAATAGAGCATGGAGCCGACAGTTAGTATTTTGGTTTGCGATTGTAATGTAATATTGTAAAGGCTATGTGCCCATTGTATTTAGGTTTTTGACATGTTTATATGTATAATGGTAAGCACGCTCAAGCCAATTCATTTGGAAGCATTGTTTGTAATAAGTTATAGGGATGACCTAATTGTGTATTTTGTATAAGTGCATAAATATAAGGTGTGCCCATTGTATTCGATATGGAAGCCAATAGAGAGTTTTAATAAGTAGAGCATAAGTCTATGAAGACACTAGAAGATGTATTAGAGCTTTGCTAGAGGTCAAAGCATCAACGCATCAAAGGAACTGATCTGACAAGCAATGTCATAGTGATAGTTCATCATGCAGATATTGTGTGTATTTGAGATCAGAAGGTTGTAGCCTTCACCACTTGAGAAGTGAGCTTTTGGACAATGCATCTTCTCCCCTAACAGGGACGATTGTAAAAGACTCCTAACAGGGTCTGACCCTTAACAAGGTCTACTGTACTAAAAGCATTGTAAAGATATTCCTAATAGGGTAAAGGATCTTCTAACAAGGATCACAAAACACTAGTACAGAATATTAGTGGGTATCATTTCCCACCGGGGTTTTTACGTATTTGGGTTTTCTCATAATCATATTGGTGTCATGTGTTGATTTCATGTTTCATGTTTATGTGAATGTTTATATCAGTACTTAATCATTTAAGTTTAGAATAAAGATTAAAGGAAAAAGTTAAAATACAGTGAACACTAATTCACCCCCCACCCTCTCAGTTTTCCCATTCCTAACAATTGGTATCAGAGCTCTAGTCCTCAGCACATAAGTTTAACCACTTGAGGAGATCATGGACAAAGCAGAAATGAAACATCTGAAAAGAAATCTTGTAGCTAGTCTTGAAGACCTCGACAAGTTACAAAGAGAATCTAAAGAACTAAAGGATAAACTCAGTGATGCTCAATTAGTCATCAAAAAGATAAGGAAAGATTTGAAAGAATGCTCTACCAGTGATCTAGGGACAATGGTAAAGAAGCTGAATGAAGAAAATAAATCCTTGAAAGAACAACTTGAAGAGTTTGATGATAAGCTAACTAATAATAAGAAAGTTTGTGATGAACAGATCAAAGAGAACCTTCAATTGAATGAAGAACTAAGGAAAGAAAACATGGAAATCTTGGTGCTAAGGAATAGAAAAGAAATCTTGGAGTTTGAATTGAAAGCAACAAAGAATCATATTGACAAGTTACACACTAGTCCTGATTTGGTAGAATCTCAGTTGTATGCAAGAAGAGCCAAAGGAGACACTAGCTGTATTGGTTACAATGAAGCTCAAAATCAGATTGACAATATGTGAGAAAGAAAGCATTCATGAAAGGACTATTGATGCTAAAAAGACTGAAGATCAAACCAAAGATAATGGTGGACCACCTAAGAATGAGCGCAAGCAAGTAGAACACACTTGTTTTGCATGTAACAAGCATGGACACATTGCAAGGAACTGTACAAAGGTAAGACCTTTTAATGGTTATTGTTACTCATGCAACAAGTTTGGTCATAGAGCTATGAATTGCAAGACTAGCAAGAAGAATAGAATTCAGCAAGATCAAAGAAATCAGAATCAGAAAAATGTAAGAAGTTCTCAGAATGTTACATGCTAGATATGTAACTATAATGGTCACACAACAAAATAATGTAGAATGGTGACTCATGTTAATGCGTCGAGGAATATAAGACCTCCACTCATTTTTCACTCTTGTAAAAAGGCTGGACATATCTCAAGGTTTAGTAGATCAAGGATGCAAGGTCAGGGAAGCCCTAAAAAGGCTAAAGAACCAGTTTTGGATCCCGTAGGAGAAGTTAATTTTGTCAAAGCCTCAGATGATGTGAGCATGATTTGTTAAGAGAAAAATAAGGACACAAATGATGAGAATGTATTGGATGCATCCGCAGTGGATGCACCTTCTACATCTGGATGAATGGCCCCCAAGGTCATAGGGGGAGCTAATTCAGCTCTAGACCCCTGCATGGCTGGTATACTCATCCTCAAAGTATGCACCTTTGGACTTAAGCTTTTGAAGTGTATAGGAGCCTTCATGTAACAGTGCACATGCCGAATGTTAGTAGAACTTGAGTTGAAAATTGTGAAGTGACAGCCTGGTTTACGCGACTTGCATTAATGGCATATTTTTCACTTTTAAGTACATAGAAATTTATTTGATTTCTCATTGAATTCAAATTCAGAGTGATAGAGAGAAAAAATAGCCTTTGAAGTTTTTGTGAAGATTTGGCGATTGAACTATCAGTGTTTGCAGTGCATTTGGTCAATCGCAAAAACCCTAGCTTGTTGTGCCGATTCGAAGCCGTCAAATTATCTCAAAGCTTAGTTGGAAAGTGATTAACAAGTAAGTCATGTCCACTCCCATTTTTTATGATGTCATTGAGAAGAAAAGATATTTTTTCAAGAGGCACCCATTCAAATCAATCCTAGATGATTTAGAGGGAGCTTTCTCTTGTACACCTATGGGTGACATGCATGTGGAAGACATTAGGGCTTACATTTACTGTAAGAAGGAACCAGTTGGATTGGATAGGTTAAGGGCACACATGGATACCATGTTGAAACCTGACAAGACATTCTTGGATGAATATGCTAAATGGAATGATCACCCTATTGTTGATTATGCTATGGCATATGAATTCTATGAAATAGAATGGATAAAGATCTTATTGAGCAGAATTCATGATGATTTGTTTTGGATTGGTGTTGTACCAATTAGAATCACCAGTGACTTGATTCATGAGATGACAGGCCTTTCTAGGATAGGGGTCATCATTCCTATGGGCAAGGATGTCAGGAAAATGGTTGAGCAAGCATGTAAGTCAAGGAGTGATAGGCATGGCATGACAATCAAGCCCATTGAGCAAGAAGACATCAAACTGATGTCAATGATACTGGGATATAGGTTTCATCACACCAGCAAGGTGAATAGTGTGTCTACGGGCACTATTCTAACAACCATAAGACTTGTAAAGGAAGATGTCGAGTTCAACTTGTGTGAGATCTTGTGTGCACAATTGATAGATTACATCAAGGCTATCAAACATGACAAGACAAAGATATTCAAATATCCATCAAAGCATCCACTAAAAGTACATTGAGAGACTATGTAACATTGGAATTGAAGACCTTTAGGGTTAAGATGCAGATGAGATACAGAATTCCAAAGAACATTATGGAAAAGTATAAGGATACAATATGCTTTATGGTTAAAACTAATACTACTTGTATGGAAGTTGTTGAGCCTAGAACTAAGTGGATTTATCCACTTGGTTATGAAGTAGAGGAACAATTCCTAGAAGCTTATGCACAAGTACTTCTATCAGCCCCCAAAGACCCCAATGAACCTAGGTGGGGAACTTTTGAGGAAAAGACAAGGGAAGTTGATAAACTAAATAGTGTAGCAACTAAGAGGAAAGACTCTAAAATCACATCAAAAATCTTGAATATACATGGTGTGTCTCAAGTAGACCTTGACAAGGCAAGGGAAGAGAAGATTGCTTTGGAATTAAAGAGCGTTGTAGCAGAAAAAGAACAAGAAGATCTTAAGATGAAGAAAATAAAAATTGAAAAAGATGATAGTAAGAAGGATATGATTGATGACACTCCTTCTATGCCCAAAGAAACCAATGATCCTACTGCTCCTCTGAATTATAAACCAATAATTAAGAGAAAGAAAGAAGTCACCACTAGTCATCCATCCTCATGAGCATTAAGGAGCAAGAAAACTAGTCAGGCACCTGCTAAGGAAGGATTTAGACCAAGTCTTAAAGCTTTGAGTGCAAGAATTGTTGATCAAGGTAGAATTGATCAGGTGGGAAATTTTTATGAAACATATAGTGAAATTGACAAATCATAAATACATGGTATGATTATCAAACACATGATAAAGTTCAAGAAGATAATTCTTGAACTGAAAATAGAAATTTCAGATAAGGCATGGGAAATAATGGATACCTTAAAAAGACAAGCCACTAAAGAAGATCTCAGAATAAGGGAACAAATTCTTGATTCCACTCTTCCAGTATGCTCTATTGAAGAAAGGTCATTGTTACTAAATCTGGTGAAGTTGCACTTAAGAACAAAGATGAGGACACTCCACCTCATGAACAAAGACTATGAGCTGATTTCTCAGGAAATAGAGAAGGCTTTTAAGAAGGTACTCTTAGAGCAGCACATGAAACCTAAGTCTATGCCCATCTCTCAAGCACCTAGTAAGCAAGACAAAGAAGAAGAGACCATCAATTTACAATCTACAAGTCCTTAGGAATTAGAACCTATAGTGGAAGCACAAACAAAGGTAGATAAATTTGCACCCATGTTAGAGTCACTTAAGGATAGCACCTTTATCATTGATAATGTGGAGATAGCCATGACGGCCACTGACACAAAATTAAACAAGTTTGAGGAAGCTTTTGTGAGCACACAAGAAGCTGAGATGTTATGCAGTAGCACTCCTCCTAGTCATCAAGAAGAGGTATTGAATGAAAATATATCAAATGAGAAAGAAGAAGAAGAAGAAGAGGAAGAAAAAGAAGAGGAAGAAAAGAAAGAAGAAGATAAAGAACAAGAGAAAGATGAAACTTTTATTGATCTAACCAAGGTAAAACTAGAAGTGATGGACAACACTCCCATCATTCCCTCCTCAGCATTGTTGTCAAGTTTGACACCTGACACATCTATTCTAGACTCATGGAAAGAGGAAGACCTAATTAAGTTTAGCGTCTTGGCTATGGAGAAAGCAAAGGAGAAACAAGTCATGAGAAATCCTCTCCTTGTGGAATCTGTGAACATATTGAATAGTATGTTGCTAGAAGACAAGAAAGTGTCCAAGGTACATTCAGTTGATGATGTAACTACAATCATATCATAGTTCAAAAGAAATTTTTCAAGCCTTGAAGAATCTACATCCAAGGTTGCAGAAGAGACTGAATGAGTTGATGAGCAACTTTGCTCTAGATCTGAATTCACTCAAGATAGGACAAGCATCTTTAAAAGAATTTGTTGTTCAAGGAAGGAAATTCAATATAGACTACATGGATCAGGATAAGCTTACTGATGCCCATTTCAAGGAAATAAAAGAAGCATAAGCTATGATTGAGTAGGTGAAGATTTCATTGACAGACACATCCACTAATGTAAACATGTGCAACAATATCTACCAAGGTCAAATGGAAAAAATTGAGAAGGTGGAGAAAGAAATGGCAAAGATAAGGTCTAGACAGACTCAGTTGAGGAATGCTCTTGTGCCCTCACTAGATGTTCTCAATCAGAACATAAAGGATATTGATGCCACCATGATAACCTATGATCAAGGTTCGAGTACAGATTTGAAGAAGATGGAGAAGCTTCAATATGCTTTATGCACCCATCTCTAGATAGTTAACTCTTTGATAACTTTTTGGAAGAAGGAGATCTAGAATCTCAAGATAGCATATCCAGATGTTTTCCCTAAGTAAGTATGTGCAGATATAGTTTTTTGCTACACCTTTTTAATTAATGTCAAAGGGAGAGTTGTGTATAGAATATGGAGTATAATATGTATAGGGAGATATAAGATTATGTATAAAAATGTATAGAAGACAAAACATTTTTGTGTTAAGGGACAGTTAGCAACTTGGCCATATTCCTTTGTTGCCATCAATGACAAAGGGAAAGATTATTGGAAAGTTGACTATACTAAGGTATATGACTATATATAGTGTTTTCATTATGGAAACAAATTCATATAGCAGTTTGGAGTCAGCGCACCTGATGAGAAGATCAGAAATCAGCTAAGTGTTGAAGATTGGATAGTGTATAGAGTTCCTACAGCTCATAGCATTAGCGCACATGTGTACAAATGAATTATGGTATGTGCCCTGGAAGTTAATTTTTTTAGACTATACTTATGCTTAGTCTATGAGCACACAACTAGATATGCAAAGATGTGAAAGTTACAAACAGCTCAAGTTGCACAGCAAATGTGTGCCAGTAGAGAACAGAGCATGGAACTGATAGTTAGTATTTTGGTTTGTGATTGTAATGTAATATTATGAAGGCTATGCACCTATTGTATTTAGGTTGCTAACATGTTTATATGTATAATTGTAAGCATGCTTAAGCCATTTCATTTAGAAGCATTGTTTGTAATTAGTTATAGGGCCGACCTAATTGTGTATTTTGTATAAGCACATAAATATAAGGTGCACCCATTGTATTTGATATGGAAGTGAATAGAGAGTTGTAATAAGTAGAGTAGAAGTGTGCAAAGACACTAGAAGATGTATTAGAGCTTTTCTAGAGGTCAAAGCATCAGTGCATCAAAGGAACTGATTTGACAACCAATGTCACAGTGACAGTTCATGCAGATATAGTGTGTATTTGAGACCAGAAGGTTGTAGCCTTCACCACTTGAGTAGTGAGATCTTGGACAGTGCATTCTCTCCCCTAATAGGGATGATTGTAAAAGACTCCTAACAGGGTCCAACCCTTAACAAGGTCTACTATACTTAAAGCATTGTAAAGCTACTCCTAACAGGGTAAAGGATCTTCTAACAAGGATCACAAAACACTAGTGCAGAATATTAGTGGGTATCGATTCCCACTGTGGTTTTTACCTATTTGGGTTTCCCCATAATCATATTGGTGTCATGTGTTGATTTCATGTTTTATGTTTATGTGAATGTTTATTTTAGTACTTAAGCATTTAAGTTCTAAATAAAGATTAAAGGGAAAATTTAAAATACAGTGAACACTGATTCACCCCCCCCCCCCCCCCCCTCTCAGTGTTCCCATTCCTAACATTTTTTAGTAGTTGTTGTTGCATTCATGACTATGATTGTCGTTGATGTCAACACAACAATCTACTAAAGTATAGCAGAGAAGCAAATAGTGTTTGTGTTAGCACATGTGGGTTATTGAAGATCAAGATATGTAGAGTTTAGGAATTAATTTATTATGTTTCATATGATCATGGTTAAGAGTGCATAAGGAAATGTATTTATTCATGACAGATATGTTTAAATCAATGGAAGCAGTATTCACGTAGTGTTCCTAAATAGAGGTTTGTGGAAATTAGATGATATCTCCTAATTGGGATAGAATCTGAGCATAATCTAATTAACAATATCCTATGGGGGATTATTCATAGTCATTCTATATTCTGAATGAGTATAATTGGAATGTTGAATATATCCTAAGGGGGATTATTCGTAGTCATTATGTAGTAGTTGTTGTTGCATTTATGACTGTGATTGTCATTGGTGTCAACACAATGAATATAATCTAAATGTTGAATATATCCTATGGGGGAGTATTTGTAGTCATTCTGTAGTATTATTTATTGTATTCATGATGGTGATTGTCATTGATGTCAACACAATGATCTACTAAAGTTTAGCAAAGAAGCAGACAGTGTTTTTGTTAGCACATGTGGGTTATTGAAGATCAAGCTATGTAGAGTTGAGGAATTAATTTATGATGTTTCATATGATTGTGGTTAAGAGTGCATAAGGAAATTTATTTATTCATGACAATTATGTGTAAATCAATGGTAGCAGTATTCAGGCAGTGTTCTTGAATGGCGGTTTGCGGAAATCAGATGATATCTCCTAATCAAGATAGAATCTGAGCATACAAAGTTATACAGATGATGAAGACATGATGATTGTGACATGGATGTGATAGAAAGGTCAAAGGTCACATGAGTGAAGAGTTATCCTAATTGGAAGCTGGCATTTTTATGTAATTGTGGAATTGTTATGTAATGTGTGGAAGATTTTATTTTGTAATTTGTATGCCGACTCATTTGTAATTATTTGAGTGTGGTATAAAGGAAGGAATTTTTTCCTTATTGTAGTGTGTAAGTGGAATTGTAATGTAATATTGTGAAAGTGAATTGTGAAATTGTGTAATACTTGTTGAAAGAGGATATGCGAAGTATAGAGATCTAGTATTGAGATATGATGAAGCAGTTGGTGTGGTTTGGCACAGTCAGAGGAGGAGTGATAAGTTGTTAAGATCAATAATATTTTGATATTATTATGCTGAATAATATAGATATCAGTTGGACAGTGTGTCCAATCATCTTTCCCATGAAGTTTCTTGGACGGTGAGTCCTTTTGTCTTCCATAACTGTTAACATGGTTAGAATCTTTTAGCAGGTATTCAAAGTCTCCTAGCAGGGACTAATATGTACTAAATGTATTTCATAAGAATCCTAATACAGTCCATCCTCTCATGAGGATCTTTCATATTAGTACATATTTTGTGGCCATCATTCCCACTGGGGTTTACTCTTTGATCAAGAGGTTCCCTAGTCAACATATCTTATGTTATTGTGTTGTTATGTATGTATTTCTTTCTATGGTTGTTAATCACATTGCTCACATGGTTAAAATCTATTAAAGGTGATAAAATTTGTATTTATATGATAATTAATTCACCACCCTACTCTTAGTTATTTTGGTGGACTTTACTTTCTAACAATTGGTATCAGAGTAGCAGGCCCTTGAAAGAAATATTTATAACTTGAGGAGATCCATTGTGAATCATTTTAGGAAAGAAAGCCCTAAGTTTGATGGAGTGAACTTTGACAATTGGAAAGAAAAGATGAAGACACATTTAATTTTTTTAGGACCAGGATATTGGTTAATCACAAATAATGAGAATACTATCATTGATGAAGAAAAAATTGAAGAATCTACTAATGAGGAGAGAGCTCTATTCATGTGTAACATACTTGCTAGAGAAGCACTTTTGTCAGGCCTTCTGAAAAATGAGTATAGTTAGGTAAAATATCTAAAAACATCTCATCAAATTTAGTTAGCTTTACAATCTACTTTTGAAAGTGATGAACATGCAAAAAAAGTCAGATTACATAATTGGATATGTGCATTTGAAGATATAAGAATGATGGAAGATGAATCTATTAGAAGCTATATTGGTAGAATGTCAGAAATTGTTGTAGGTATAAAATCTTGTGAAGGAATCAAGATAGAGAATGAAGTGATATGGAAAATTTTGAGGACATTGACTCCTTCATTTAATTGGACAATGCAGATGATCAAGAAATTTATAACTTGTACTAAGAATTTCACCCAAAAAACTCTTCTTGGAAGATTAGAAGTAGTAGAGATGAACTTGAGACAATCAAGAGATCTACCTAGAATGGAGACAACATTCAGCGCACTGAGCATTTAGCCTAATTTGTCAAGAAGCATGAGTATGAGTGGAGATTATGCTAGTAGCAGAAAACCTAGGAATGAAGAAGATAGGAAGATTGAAGAAGGAATTGCCTTGCTTGTGAAAAGAGAACCAGACGGTAAGAAAATTTTTAAATGTTGGACTTGTCAAGAATATGGTCATTTTGCATCTAAATGTCCTAAGAGAGTTAAGAAGTATAGAAATGACTTTAAACCTAGAAGATCTAAAGAATGTTATTATGCCAATGATGAATATTTTGAAGCTATTATGGATAAATCTCTAAGTGAAAGTGATAATGAGAATGATGATATAGGATTTGTAGCAATAAAAGAAGAAAATCCTAAAACAGAAGTTAGGGAAGAAAAATCTTTCATTTCTCAAGTAGAAAAGAAATCTGATTGGATTATAGAAAGTGGTTGCTCACATCATGTGACTAGAGACATGAAGAAATTCTTAAAGTTTAACAATTATGATGGAGGAATTGTTAGAGTTGGAAACAATGCACCTTGTTTGATAAAAGGTATAGGATCTATTGCTCTTGATGGAAAGACTAACACTAATGATGTTTACTTTGTGGATGGATTGAAACATAATCTTTTGTGTTAGACAACTAGTTGATAAGGGATATCAAGTTTGATTTACTGAGAAAACTTGTGTATTTCAGTTCAATCCTACTGAGATGACATGTTAATTGACATGGTAATTTGATTGGCACTGTATCAAGAACCAGAGGTAATGTATTTCAGTTGAATCCTACTGAGATGACATGTTTGATTACTAAGATTGATGACAGTTGGTTATGGCACAAAATATTTTTTCATATAAGCTTTGACAATATTCTAAAAGTAAGTACTACACTTGCAGTGAGAGATTTGCCTAAGATTATGAAACCTACTAACATGATGTGCAAGGAATGTGATGGCTAAGCATAAGAGAATCTCATTTCCCAGCAAGAAGTTTACAATAATAGAGAAATTGGAAATTGTTCATATAGATTTGAGCGGTCCCACAAGGACTAGAGGATTCTATGGAGAAAGGTATTTTATGATTCTTGTTGATGATTTTACAAGAATGGTGTGGATTGCATTTCTTAAAGAAAAGTCTGAAGCATCTGATAAGTTTGGAGTAATTAAGAACAAATTTGAGAATGAATCTGGAATGAAGATTAAATGTTTGAGATAAAATAGAGGTGGAGAATTTACTTCAAAATAATTTAACACTTTTTGTGAAGTGAATGGTATTAGGAGATAGTTTTCAGCCCCTAGAACACCTAAACAAAATAGTATTGCAGAAAGAAAAAAGAGGTCAGGTACTGAAGCAACAAGAGCCATTTTATTTGAAAATGATTTGGCGAAGATATTCTAGAGAGAAGCAGTGAACACAATAGTATATACAATGAACAGAGTACAGATCAGAGAAGACACAAACAGGACACCTTATGAAGTATGGGTTGGACATGCACCATCAATTAAGTATTTTAGAATTTTTGGAAGAAAATATTATATTAAGAGGGATGATGACATTGGAAAGTTTGATCCTAGAAGTGATGAAGGTATATTTCTTTCTTATTCATTGAAGAGAAAATCTTATAGATGTTATAATAAAATAACTAAAACTATTGTTGAGAGCACAAATGTTAAAGTTGATGAAACCTACAAAATTCAGGAAAGAATGCTTGATTATGAATTAGATGAAGGAACTCATCCTAGAACTGATCCAGAGAATGTTAAATTATTCTATGAAACTGACAGTGATTTGCAGAATGAAGGCTACATTGAGGAAATAATAGAAGAACCTATAGCTGAAGCAAGAACTAAAACAGTGATACCTAATAGGAACCTATCAAGAAATCATCATGTTGAGAAGATTATTGGAAGCATAGACAGAGGAGTTCTGACATGAAATAAGGTACAAGAATAATTGTGTTTAATTTCTAAAATCGAACCTAAATCTACTAGTGAAGCCTGTGAAGATGAACATTGGATTAAAGCTATGAAGGAAGAATTAGATCAAATTGAAAAGAAAAAGACTTGGAAATTGGTCCCCAGACCTAAAGATAATAATGTTATAGGAACTAAATGGGTACTCAAGAACAAGATGAATGAACAAGGAGAAGTTGTAAGGAATAAAGAAAGATTGGAATGTAAAGGATACTCACAGCAAGAAGGAATTGACTATGAAGAAACTTTTGCACCTATAGTAAGAATTGAAGTAGAAAGAATGTTTTTGGCTTATGCAACTTATAAGAAATTCAAAGTGTATCAAAAGGATGTGAAGTCAGCATTTCTGAATGGAGAGTTAGAAGAAGAATTTTACATTGAGCAGCCTGAAGTTTTTCCCTTGACTCATGAAGGAGATATGGTATGTAAACTAAAGAAAGTTTTATATGGACTTAAACAAGCACCTAGAACTTGGTATGCAAGACTGGATAGGTATTTGATAAAATTAGGATTTACTAAAGGCACAACAGACAACAATTTATACCCAAAATAAATTGAAAATGGTTTGTTGGTTGTAGTTACTTTTGTTGATGATATTATCTTTGGAGGAGACAATGAAGCTAGTCATAAATTTGTAGATGAAATGAAGATTGAATTTGAAATGAGTATGATTGGTGAGATGAAATATTTTTTAGGATTGCAGATAGTGTAGAATAGTGATGGTATCTTTGTATGTCAAACAAAGTAATTGAACGACTTATTGAAGAGATTTGGAATGGAGAATTGTAAGCCAGTTGGAACACCTATGGTAACTAGACACAAGTTATCTAGCACAGGTGAGACTCCTGCAGTTGAATAGAAGTATAGATCTATTATTGGAGGATTGTAATATTTAACTAATACAAGACTAGATATATAACATGTGGTTGGAATTGTTGCAATATTTCAAGATGAACCCATAGAATCACATTATGCAGCAGTAAAAAGGATACTGAGGTACTTAAGAGGCACAATTGAATATGGATTGTGGTATGAAAAATCTGATGACTTTACCCTATGTGCATATACAGATGTAGATTGGGGAGGTAGTGTTGATGAAAAAAAGAGCACAAGTGGTGGAGCATTTTTCCTTGGAGGAAGATTGGTTTCTTGGCTAAGCAAGAAGAAAAATTGTATTGCACAGATCACAGTAGAAGAAGAGTATGTAGCAGTAGCAAAAAATTGTAATCAGATAATTTGGATGAAACAAATGTTGAAGGATATTGGAATAAAATTTAATGAGCCTGTTGTTATAGACTGTGATAACACCAGTATAGTTAGTATGTATAAGAATCATGTACTACATTCTAAGACAAAGCATATAGAAATAAAGTATCATGTAGTGAAAGAGAAATTTGCAGAGAAAGAAGTCAAACTGGAGTATATAAGCACAAAAGAGTAGATTGTAGATATATTTACAAAGCCTTTTCCTAAGGATACATTTGAGTATCTAAGAGGTATGCTTGGGGTTATGCCCCAACCTACTTTTGAGAAGTGATGCAGATTGTTGCATCCATCCAGTGGTATATGAGCCTTATCTTTCTTCTAGACTGGATGTTGGTACTTCCTCTATGGGGGAGTATGTGTTTCTGAGCTGAGTCATGAGGACTCTAGTGAATTTATTTTCTAAAAAGTGTCTTTTGACATTGAAGTTGTTTTTGACATAGTGATGAAGCATTTGTCATTGATGTCAATGGGGGAGAAGGATACATGAAAAACCATCTATTGAAGAGAACTTGAGGAAGAAGGTTACAAGCAATATAAAATGGAAAACTAAAAGATTTGAATAAGAAAACAAAGTAAGATTTTATTGATGAAGAGGACTTGGAAAGAATTTTAGAGAAGTAGTGTTCCAGTGTTGGTATTCATGGAACTTGGATGTTTTTTCATCTATGTTGCCATCAATGCCAATGGGGGAGATTGCTAGGAATGAATGCTTAATATATCCTATGGGGGAGTATTCATAGTCATTTTTTAGTAGTTTTTGTTGCATTCATGACTATGATTGTCATTGATGTCAACACAGTGATCTACTGAAGTTTAGCAAAGAAGCAGGCAGTGTTTGTGTTAGCACAAGTGGGTTATTGAAGATCAAGCTATGCAGAATTGAGGACTTAATTTATGATTTTTCATATGATCATGGTTAAGTTCACATAAGGAAATTCATTTATTCATGATAGTTATGTGTAAATCAGTGGAAGCAGTATTCAGGCAGTGTTCCTGAATAGCGGTTTGTGGAAATCGGATAATATCTCCTAATCGGGATAGAATCTGAGCATGCAAATTTTTAGAGATGATTAAGACATGATGATTGTGATGTGGATGTGACAGCAAGGTTAGAGGTCACACGAGTGAAGAGTTATCTTAATTGGAAGCCGACAGTTTTATGTAATTGTAGAATTGTTATGTAATGTGTGGAAGATTTTATTTTTTAATTTGTATGCTGACTCATTTATAATTATTTGAGTGTGGTATAAAGGTGATGAAGGTTTCTCCCCTTAATACCAAAAACACATAACAGAAATAGAGAAACAACAACAATTTGCAAGAACAAAAAGTGGGCTTCTTATTATCTCAACAAATGTGGAATTACAAATTTCAGAATTACAATATGCAAAGCCACATGGAAATTTTCCCTTACAATATTTTGTAGGAAAAAGCCTCGAATCATTACCCACATCTACTCTAAACTCCTCTGAACTTCCCTAGAAAATACTATAGGCCTTCCTTATATAGGTAATTTTCTGCTGCCTAGGAAGGTTCCAAAAATTTAGCCTCTAAGCCCGACCAAACTTAGAATTATTTTATTTTTCATTTTATTACATCATAGTCGGATCAAAACAACTTTTGAAACCCAAACAAAAATTTTGAAGGAAACTTATTTTCTACCATTTCAGGTGGCCCAACTTTTGGAGACCATAAGTCATCACCAATTGATCTGATTGACTATTATGACCACATTTCAGAAAGGGTATGAAGTGCTCTACAATGCTTAAG
Organism: Chamaecyparis obtusa; assembly: GCA_027943335.1. Taxonomy (NCBI): domain Eukaryota; kingdom Viridiplantae; phylum Streptophyta; class Pinopsida; order Cupressales; family Cupressaceae; genus Chamaecyparis; species Chamaecyparis obtusa. The sequence continues at coordinate 901,210 of BSBK01011581.1, read as the reverse complement.
TGAAAGAAAATTTTTGACCTCATTCGGGGCCTCTAAAGACTTCAAAACTGAGTTTGAAGTTTCTGTACCCTACTGCCCATACCGAAAATTTTTAATATGTTCAAAACTAGACTTGATCTGGTAATGAAACTTTACTAGTAGGCTGATACGACCAAAATGAACCTCCAAGGAAGAAAATAGAACATTCTGAGCTCAAACAAAAAACTTACTAAAAATAGTAAATTTCCAAAAATAGCAGCTCTGCACAAGATAGCCCTTATTGAAAAGAAACCAAAATTATTTTTGGGTGATGTAAGATTTCTCTTACACCCAGGATGCTCCTACATCAGACACCTGCGGTGATTTGAGAAGTGACCCTATCACGACTCAAGTGTGAAGAGGAAAACCAAGATGGTTAACCTCCTCCTTTGTCAACCATGATGAATCTTCAATAGGTCATCCTTTCCATTTGACCAGATATTCTTCATATGTCTTGTTCCTTGTGCTTCTGCCAACATGACTATCCAGTATATCCTCAATCTCCTTGGTATCTGAACTAGTTGCTGGAATACTCCATTGTGCTTCTATGATCTCATTTTCAACACCCCCTTCATGATACTCTATTAAATCTGAAATGTCAAATACTAGTGAAATGTTGAGCTCAGTAGGCAATTCCACCTCATAGGCATTTCTTGAATTATGCTTCTTCAGTATCTTGCATGGCCCAAACTTCTTCATTTTCAACATGTTATATGTACCAACTAGAAATCACTCCTTCCGTAAATGAGCCATGACTTCATCTCCAACCTAACATTCCTTATGCCTTCTTTTCTCATCTTCCATAGCCTTATACTATGCATTCATCTTGGTAATGTGCTTCCTCACCTCCTCATGGATGTTTTTCAAATTTTCTACAAAATCCTCAGCTTCAGTACTACTTATTTCTCCTTTATCTATCTTCCTCAACTCAGATGCATTTCTGGTACTACTTCCCTATACAATTTGGAATGGTGATTTACCAGTGCTCCTATTAACAGAATTATTGTATGCAAATTCTGCCTGTGGTAAAATCAAATCACATCATGTTGGCTTGTCTCCAACCAAACATCTCAGTAAATTTTCCAAAATCCTATTCACCACCTCTATTTGTCCATCAGTCTATGGATGATGTGATGACCTGAACTTCAAATCTGTCTTCAACTTCTTCCACAATGTGCGCTAGAAATATCCAACAAACATAGTGTCCCAATCTGAAACTATACTCTTTGGAAAACCATGTAGTCTCACCACTTCTCTAAAAAAAATTATGCTACATGAACAACATCATTAGTCTTCTTGCAGGGAATGACATGTGCCATCTTCAAATATTTGTCAACCACCACAAAAATTGAATCATGTCCTCATTGAGTCCTTGGTAAACCAAGAACAAAGTACATATTGATATCCTCCCATGGGTTCTCTGGTACAGGTAATGGCTGATACAACCCTATATTTTACTTCACTACTTTCACCATCTAACATACTCTACAACTTTGTACAAACTTCTTGACATCTTGCTGCAACTATAGCCAATAACAATTCTCACTAACCAAAGCAAGGGTTTTATCAAGACCAAAATATCCATCCAATCCTCCTCTATGCTTCTCCTTGATGAGATTATCCCTCATAGAACTTCATGGAATGCACAACTGACTCCCTCTGAATAGCATACTATCCTGGATGATGAAATCCAAACATTTCATTCCATCTAGAGTAATAGGTTATGTACAAGCTTTCCAAGCTTATCTAAAATCAGGATCCTCTGGGTAAAAATTCTTGAGTTCCTTGAACCCAACTACCTCAATCTGCATTTCTGTCAGCAATAGTTATCTTCTGCTAAGTGCATATGCAACTCTATTAGACTTTCCACTTTTGTGTTTCAAAACAAATGTATAACTCTGCAAAACCTCAACCCATTTCAAATTCTTTTGATTCAACTTTCCTTGACTATTCAAATATTGCAAAGCTTCATAATCAGTATACAAAAGAAAACTCCTTAGGAAGAAGATAGTGTCTCCACTTCTTTAATGCTTGAACTATAGCATAAAATTTCTGATCATAAACAAAATATTTTCTCTTGACATCATTTAACTTCTCACTAAAATAAGAAATAGGTTTACCTTCTTGGCTCCTAACAGCTCCTATTGCAGTACCACTAGCGTCACAATCTACTTAAAACACCTTATTAAAATTTAGAAGTGCTAAAACTGGTTGTTTTGAAACCCAAATAGAAATTTTGAAGGAAACTTATTTTCTGCCATTTCAGGTTGCCCAACTTTCAGAGACCATAAGTCATCACCAGTTGACCTAATTGACTATTATGACCCCATTTTAGAAAGGGTGTGAAGTTCTCTACAATGCCTAAAATCAATTAGCCAAAGTTTCGACCTCATCTGGGGCCTCTCAAATATTCAAAACTAAGTTCAAAGTTTTTGTACTCTGCTGCCAATACCAAAAAAATTTAATATCTTCAAAACTAGACTTGATCTGGCAATGAAACTTTAGTGGCAAGTTGATACGACCAAAATGAACCTCTAGGGAAGAAAATACAACATTCTAAGCTCAAACAGAAAACTTACTAATAATAGTAAATTTCCAAAAATAGCAGCTCTACACAAGATAACCCTTATTGAAAAGAAACCAGACTTATTTTTGGGTGATGCAAGATTGCTCTTACACCCATGATGCTCCTGCATCAAAAGGAAGGAATGTTTTCCTTATTGTAGTGTGTAAGTGGAATTGTAATGTAAGATTGTGAAAGTGAATTATGGAATTGTGCAATACTTATTGAAAGAGGATATGAGAAGTATAGAGATCTGGTATTGAGATCTGATGAAGCAGTTGGTGCAGTTTGGCACAGTCAGAGGAAAAGTGATAAGTTGTTCAGATCAGTAATCTTTTGATATTATTCTATTGAATAATATAAAGATCAGTTGGATAACGTGTTCAGTGATCTTTCCCTTGAAGTTGTTTGGATAGTGGGTCCTTCTGTCTTCCATAACTCCTAATAGGGTTAGAATCTTTTAGCAAGGATTCAAAGTCTCCTAGCAGGGACTAATATGTACTAAATGTATTTCATATGATTCCTAACAGAGTCCATCCTCTCACAAGGATCTTTCATATTAGTGAATCTTTTGTGGGCATCATTCCCACTGGGGTTTACTCTTTGATCAAGAGGTTCCCTAGTCAACATATCTTGTGTTATTGTGTTGTTATGTATGTATTTCATTCTATGGTTGTTAATCACATTTCTTACATGTTTAAAATTTGTTAAAGTTAATAAAAGTTGTATTTATCTGATAACTGATTCACCCCCACCCCCCCCCCCCCCCCCCCCCCCCCGCCCCTCTCAGTTATCTTGGTGGACTTTACTTTCTAATAGAAAGGTATCTATATTACTCAATCTAAGTATGTCATGGAGATACTAAAATTTTTTGGTATGGAACATTATAGACTAGTAAGTACACATGTGGCTACTCAACAAAAAATATCAAAAATTGATGATATAGCTGAAGTCAATCAAACCCTATATAGATCTATGATTAGAAATCTACAATATGTTGTCCCTAGAAAACCAGATATTTCCCTAGCAGTTCAGATTATTACAAGATTTTCTAAAAATCCTAATGAGAGTCACATGATGGCAGTGAAAAGGATATTGAGATATCTAAAAGGAACATAGGACTATGGATTGTATTAGAGAAAGAATGATAAGTTTGAACTAAAAATTTACACTGATGCAGATTAGACAGGAAATGTGGATGATAGAAAGATTACAAGTGGTGGCGCATTCTTTCTAGGAAAAAGATTTTTCTCTTGGACAAGAAAGAAATAGAATTGCATTTCCCAATCTATAGCAGAAGCTAAATATGTACCAGCAATAGTGAATTGTTCAAATTTAGTGTGGATAAATTCATTGTTAAAAGGTATGAAGGAGGAAATCACTGAGTCGCTTGTTATTTTCTATGATAACACAAGTTCTATCAACATATCAAATAATCATGTAATGCACACTAAAAATAAGCATATTACTATCAAGTATCATTACTTATGAGAGTTAGTTCAAGACAAAGAAGTGAGATTGGAATATGTGAATACAAAGGAACAATTAGTAGATATATTCACAAAAGCATTACCCAAAGATGCTCATGAATACATAAGAGATAAATTAGGGGTGATTCCCCTAACTGATGCTACCTAGTAACATATAGGAGCACTGCATCAAATGTGCTAATCATAATATCTGACAATTTTATGTTGAAGAGGTCACACTTTAGGAGTTGCCTAGAGTTGTGAGAAGTAAAGAAAAAGATGTTGGTCAGTCATAAGCAAGATGACATAGGGAGTAATAAAATTCAAAGAATTGATATGAAGATATCTACATGGTAAAGATGCAAGCAATAGATAAAAGTTTCCTTGGCATTATTTTCAAAGAGGGAGAGATTAAATGAACTTGAGGGAGAGATTCAGAAGAAATGAACCTGACCAAAGAGGGAGTGATTGAATAAGACTGTACAGAGATTCTATAAAGATGAACAGACAAGTAAAAATCTATCCAAATGGGAGCTGATACTTGGATGTGAATCAAAATGAAGCTAAGGATATTAATGAAGATCTGATACATAGAGATTTTATATTGTATGGTAGATCATGTGGTGTTGCCATCAATGCCAAAGAGGGAGATTATTAGAAACTACAATTGAAATAATTGTTAAATTGTTATTGATGTCAAACCTTAACTGGTAAGATTGTTACTATCTAGTAGAGTACCATATATTTTGATTGATGAAGAGGATTTGAAAAGTAGATAACAAGAGAGCCTAAGGAAAGGTTGAGTTATGTGATACTTCAATGGTCACTTGATTATTCAGCACATTGACAAGGTAATGTGTTGTTTATCTTTAAATCTAAGTGAAGAAGAAAGACTGGACGCATAGGATTAACAAAGAAAAAGTGAAGAAATTTAGTTTAAGTCAAGTGATGCTAGTGTCGACCGAGCACCAGTATAAGCTGAGAAAATCTAGTATCAATCGAGCATCAGTATTTGCCAGGAAATAAATAATTAACCAATCAAAGATAGTATTTTCTGAGAAGGAAATTTTTGCTGATGACCGAGATATCTAGTAATGACTGAGGAGCTAAACACAGTATTGACTGAGTGTTAGTAATTTACAATTTATGAAATAATTAAGAATCCCAACCAACATAGTTGAATTCTTGGGATATGTAAAATGTGTTAAAATTATTAATGAATGGTATGGAACCTTTAATGCATGGTAAATCATTTTATTATGGATTCAAGGATAATTTTAGAGATGTGTCTAGAAGGAAAAGAAGGAGAACAAAATGATAGATAGATTTGATGAATTTGACCTAAACCTAAGATCTACAAAAGAGATTAAGTGGAAAAAGATTAATCTACCTGATCAAAGAAGTATAAGGATGAGCTAATTGTGAGGTTATGAAGAGTACAAAGAGGTTGATGTTTTTGACTGATGAATCTAAGAAGAAGGCTAAGGAGAATTTGTGAAGAGTTTAACAGAGTTGAGGTGATTGTTTGAATAGATTTTCGAGCAGATCAGAGATGGAGATGGAAATGAAGGTCAATCAATAAATTAGCATATGAGCACATTGGATCTGTATTTGCAATGTGAGTTGTATATTTTAGATCAGAACCTACTATTACTTTCTAACCATTATATCAATCAAAATCCTTTAATCAAGGTTGACCTAATAGTCATTTTGTAAACCCTTTAATCAAGGTGACATTCTAATGGAATGTTCTTAAGCCCTCTAACTAGGCCACTTTTAACAAGGTGGTTAAATCCTTTAACAAGGTCACACCTAACAGTGTGTATTGTAAACCTTTAATAGGGTTGGCTACTCACAGAGCTCACTTAAGAAGAGTGAAAATTAGTAGCATGTTACTGGTGGTTTTTCCAAAATTGGGTTTCCACATTAATTCCTAGTGTTATACTTTTGTGAATGTTATTTGATGTGAATGTTGTTGAAAGTTTTATATTCCCCAATTTGATTACTTTTGGACAGTGGATTGTAAGTTTTATGTTACTGATATATTCTATAGAGACCAAGTGAATTGCAGATTAGACCTAAATTTTTTGAAGAGCTAGAAACTTTAATTGGTACATTTGGACCTGAGGATAATCGATTCACCCCCCTCTCAGTTATTCTAAAATCATTCTAACAAGCTTCACCTTTTCCCACTTTTGGTCATCCCTCTCATAGGCCTCGTTAAGGCATGTTCTCAGGAGGTAGGCCCACTAAGGATCTAACATGTTCATATGAAAGAAATGAAATGAAATGAATAAGTAGGTCTAGGAGCTTGATTAACCAAAAGGTGAAGAGCATATCCCTACTACTTCTTCACTTCCAAACACAATTAACAATGTTTTTTCCCAAGCCTTTTAATCTAATGGAATTCAAGCATGTTTGACATTTTGATTCACTATAAAAGTGAAGAGCATAGGCCTAATGCTTTCCTTCACAAACAAGGAGACTTATTTTATGTGTTTGTTCATTCCTTAGCTCATTTTTCTCTCAAGTTTGGCAGTTCTAGGAGTTTTATTCACTATAAAAGTGAAGAGCATATCTCTAATGCCTCACTTAGGATTCAAATTTTCTTCTAAATTATGCTAGATTTTGGAATTGAAATGCCACAAGTTAAGAAATTGCATAAGGTCTTAGGGTTAACTTATTTGAAGCTAGCAAAGGATAGGTCCATTTTTTAGGTTTATTTTGCATTTATTACTCACTTAGTGGTGATCATTCCAACACCTTAGCATCCTCCTTTCACAAACATTAGTCTAAAATGTATAAATACAAGGTGACAAAATCCAAATCAAAGTAATTTCAACTTTCCTTTCAATATGCAAATTTAAGTTCAAGGAGAGAAAATCCAATTTAAGGAGATATAATTTGATTTGTATGCATTAAAAAATTTAGTGTAATGTTCATATTACTTTGCATCATCATCCAAATTAGCCATTATGTTTTTATTATAAATTCATTTTTCAAACCTTGCTATTCTTCTTTCTTCCTTCTCCTTGAAGTAATCATGCAGTTTGCACACTCTTTTTTGACCTTTTTTTTTGTCATCTACAAAACTAGAGAATCATCATTAGTGATTTATCATATTTTAAAAATTGCATAAAAACTCATACACGCTACAAAATTTATTGAATACGCTATTGTTTTCTTTAAATGTGCTATAAAAATTATTGTAAGTGTTATTTAATATTTACTATGCTATTGGCATAAATGATGGAGAGTAATGAAGTGAAGGAATTCATTGATCATATGTGTAAGTTATAATGGTTTAGAGCATGATTTGATAATGAGACATGATAGGTTTGGTTAAGCAATGATCAATTATGGTATTTTCATTGATGTCAACTATTAACTTTATAAGTTTTTGATGATGATCATGGAATAAACCATGTGAATGGTAATATGTAAAGATGTTCTATAGAAGTGTTTGGAATCATGTTTGGGTGCTACCTATAAAATCTTAACTTGTTGTGATGACTGGTGAGATAGATTTAGCGGAGGTGATCGGATATAGTGAAATGGTTAAGACAATAATTAACATGAATATGATACTTATATCATTATGGTTATGTGTTTGATTATTTTGGTGATCAATTTTTTTCTGGTGGTTATCTAAAGTTACTAGATGCTAATCCTACAATCAAAATTCATTTTGACAAAAGATATGGGATATTTCAAAGGATAAACAATGATATTTGAAAAATGTTATGTTTCTAAGCAGCTAATGGTTTGACCGATATTGGTGATTTAAATTGATGTTGTAGTCAAATCTTATTGGGAAAACTTCATTGGAGAATGTGAATGGACTACTCAAAACAATTTTTTAATGCTTTTATCATCAAGGTGAGCACGTAAATATGATTTGAGCAAGTTGACTTGTCAAGAAGGAAAATACTTGATGAAATAATTCAATTTCTTGATTGAATCCAAAAATGAAAAGGTGTGGTTAGTGAATTTCAAATTGGACATAGAGATATGTGATATGAAACCAAGTGTATGGTTAGATTGAAATGGTATTACATTTTAGGGTTTTCTTTGGCAGTGGAAACCTAAGAGAAAAGGAATGTAGTATAAGCTAGCAAAAGAAGATGGTGAAGTTGTTGATCATGTGTCACTAAATAAGGAAGAAGGGACAGAAGGTGCAGTCCATCCAAGTGTTAGAGAGGAATGTGAAGAATGTTGTTTGAGCTAGAAAGGATCTGATCAAGGAAAGGATGTTACTATTTCACATATCATTCTTACCTATTATTTCTTCATAGCTACAATGGAGTTCTGGAAATCTTCAAGTGAGGTAGATCCTGACAGATGTTCATTGTATTGAAAATCTTGTATGGTGGCATTGTAATTAAATGTTATAATTCCTCTCACAAGGATACATCTTACAAGGTACAATATTTTTATGAGCTTTAGGTAAAGCCTCTCACAAGGTTATATTTTTCCATGTATATGTAAATGCCTTTCATAGGGAAAAGCCTTTAACAAGGCATACTTCAGAAGAGTAAAAATGTGTGGGTTCCATCCCCACCGTGGTTATTACCTAATTTGGATTTCCATGATACCAAAAATCTTATGTCTTTGTGTTGAATGTTTTGTGGTTGTGCACTTACATTTTATTGTTGAATTTGTTGCTTTATTGGTTAAGTTAAAAGTGTTTAAATGTAAAAATCGGTAGATTACTAATTCACCCTCCATCTTAGTAATCTCATCATAGTAAGCTTAACAATTGGTATCATAGCTTTTGTCCTTGGAGAAGAAGCTTAACAACTTGAGGCAAAGATTCTGACAAGTTGATGAGAAAGGAAGGTCCTAAGTTCAACAAGGATAGTTATCCAGTATGGTGTGGAAGGATGAAGTTGTACCTAAAAGTAATGGATGATCGGTACTGGGATCATGTGACTACAAAATATGTTCTTCCTAATAGAACCTTGTAATATTGATCAGTTGAAGGTAAAAAAAAACAACATTGTGAATATGGAAGCAATAGAAAGTACCTTATCAAATGCAGAGTTTATCAATGTGCAATATATTGACACTACTTATAACATGTGGGAGAAGATGAAAATAGTCTATGAAGGAGACTCACATGTGCAAATAGCTAAGGTAGACAACTTAAAGAGAAAAATTGATGACATGAGGATGACCGAAGAAGAGAATATTGAGAGATATAGTCTAAGAATTAAGGATGAAGTGAATGCAATCAGAGGAGCTCATGGAGTCATCACTGAAGCTGACATGGCAAGAAAAATCCTAATAACTTTATTACCACATTATGCAATTAGAGTTTCTATTATACAAGAAATAAGGTCCTTAGGAACTTTACATGTTACTGTTAATTATTTGGTTGGAAATTTAACTACCTTTGAGATGAGCAATTATGATAATAGCATGCCTAGAGCTGATGCAACATTTAAGGCCTATCTAAACTCTAGAAGGAATTCTGAGCCTACTATTCAAATTGATTTAGTATCTTATGGAAGTAATATTGATGATATCATTTTTTAGGAAAAAGAGCAAGAAGAATTGGAAGCCTTGTTTTCTAAAAGGTTACCGAAAGGAAAGGGAAAGTATAAAGCAAAATTAACCTTGGAATGCTTTGCATGTAGTAAGATAGGACATATTGCATCAAGGTCCCTTGAGAACAATAAGAAATAAAATAACAAGAGATATAAGGATAAAGGAAAGAAAGCTTGTTATCTAGTTTAGGAAGGTGTTACAAATGATGAATCAGATAATTATGAGGATGTTGAGGAGATTATATTTGTTTCTATAAAAGAAGACAAGATAGAAGGTAGTGAGACTACATTGTTATGAACTATGAACAAGAGTGAAGATTGGATTATTGATAGTGGCTGCACACATCACATGATTGGTGAAAAGAGAAAATTCATTGACCTTGAAGAATTTGATGGAGGATGAGTTGAGTTTGGAAATGACATCTACTATATGGTAAAAGTTAAAGGAACTATAGCACTAAGTGACACTACAAACTGTGATGATGTCTACTAGGTATTAGGACTGAATTACAACTTGTTGAGTGTTTCTCAACTAAATCAGAAAGGATTTGATCTGGAATTCATTAAAGGACTATGCAAGATAAAGAAAAAACAAGGAAAGTTGGTTTCTACTAGAGAATTGACAAGAGGTAACTTATTCTACTTAAATCCATCTGTTAAGAAATGTTTGATTGGAAAGGTAGAAGAGATTTGATTATGGCATAAGAGGTTTTGTCATGTTAATTTTGATAACCTGATCAAAGTCAGTAAGAAGAAATATGTTAAAGGTCTTCACTACCTTGTAAAACCTGATAATGTTGCGTAAAGATTGTCAATTTGGAAATCTTACTAGTTCTACATTCAATAGTAAAGGCTACACATCTGAGAATATACTTGATTTGGTGCATATTGATTTATGTTGTCCTATGAGAACTCAAAGTTATTATGGAAATAAGTACTTTATGTTTTCCATTGATGACTACTTAAGGATGATGTGGGTTTTGTTTCTTACAAGAGAAATCATGAGCTTTTCATATGTTCAATATTTACAAAGCAAGAGTAGAGAAGGAAACTGGTAGGAGCTTAAAATGCTTAAGGTCAGATAGAGGTGGAGAATTTTCATCACACAAATTTTTTATCTATTGTCAAGAAGAAGGGATCAAAAGAGAAAATATGCTCCTAGGAAACCACAACAGAATGGAGTAGCTAAAAGAGGAAACATGTCATTGATTGAATTTTCTATGACTTTGATGATACAAAAGGGTGTTGCACAAATGTTTTGGAGAGAAACAGTCACCACTATTGTATACACTTTGAATAGAGTTTTGATCAAGAAAGGAACAAGAAAGACACCTTATGAACTATGGTATGGATGCACTCCCAATGTAATTTATTTCAAAATCTTTGGTAGTAGATGATTTATTAAGAAGGATGAAAACATAGGAAAGTTTGAAGCTAAAAGTGATGAAGGAATATTTTTGGGGTATTCATCTAAGAGTAAATTTTACAAGTGTTTAAACAAGAGGAAAAATAAGATAATTGAGAGTGTGAATGTTAAAGTGGATGAGTTTTCTAATGAAAATGATGAAGCAAGTAGTAGGAGACCTAAAGAATACAATGGGATAACATATATGCAACCAGTGATGGAAGATGAATCTACTGAACAAAATGAACAAAGACATGAGGAACAAGAAAATGATGGTACACATGTCTGAAATGAAGTTGAGAAATAGACATCTAGGCCTACCTTACCAAGGTATGTTAAATTAAATCACTCTTATGATAAAACAAATGGGGACAAGAATGTTGGAGTATTAACTAGAAGGAAAGCTAGAGGGATCACTTGCTTACTTTCTAAGTTTGAGCCTAAAACTGTTAAGCATACACTAAAAGATGATGATTTGTTGAATGCAATGAGAGGAGAGATAGAAAAGATAGAGAAGAATGAAACTTGGACTCTAGTACCCTGACTGGTAGATAAGAATGAGATTGAAGCTAAATGGGTGGTTAGAAAAAAAATGGATGAAACAAGAGAAGTGGTGAGAAACAAAGAAAGGCTTATTTGCAAAGGATGTACACAAGAGGAAGGATTGGATTATGGTGAGACCTTTGCACATGTTGCTAGATTAGAAGGAGTAAGGATACTAATTTCTTATGCATCTTACAATAAATTCAAGGTTTATCAAATGGATTTGAAATTTACTTTTCTGAATGACATACTAGAAGAGGAATTTTATATTGAACAAACTGATGGTTTTGAGAAGAATGATGGACAAGACTTGGTAATTGAAGAATGCATTGTTAGGACTGAAACAAGCACCTAGATCATGGTATGAGAGACTCCACTCATATCTCACAAAGATTGAATTTTCCATAACAAGTGACAACAACAATGTGTATCTAAAGATTGATGAAGAAAACAAGTTATTACTTGTTGAAATCATTGTTGATGATATAATATTTGTAGGTAATGATTAATTAAGCAGAGCATTTGCTGAAAAAATGAGAAAGGAATTTGAAATGTCAATGATGGGTGAGATCAAATACTCCATTGGCTTGAAAGTTTCACAACTTGATAATGGTATCTACATTAGTCAGTCTAAATACATCAAAGAGATATTGAAGACCTTTGGACTTGAGGAATCAAAACTTGTTGGAACCCCAATGGTTACACGTTGCAAATTGTCTAAGGATGATGAATCTGATGAAGTCGATTAGACTATGTACCAATCTATGATTGGAAAGCTACAATATGTTGTGCATAGTAGACTAGATATTACACAAGCAGTTAGTTTGGTTGCAAGATTTTTTAACAAATCCTAAGGAAACACACTTGACTGCAATAAAGAGGATATTCAGATATATAAGAGGAATAAAAAATTATGGACTACGGTATAGTTACAAAGGATATTTTTCACTAATTATTTATATTGATGCTAATTTGGCTGGAAATGTGGATGACGGGAAAAGTACAAGTGGTGGACCATTCTTTCTCGATGAAAGACTTGTTGCTTGGACAAGTAAGAAGCAGAACTATGTAAGAAGTAGAATTGTATTTCCCAATCTACTACTGAAGCTGAATATATTATTGTCACTATCAATCACACTTAGGTGGTTTGGATTAAGCAACAACTTGAAGGTATACAAGAAAAGGTGACTAAACCTATATTTATTCACTATGATAATACTGCTACTATTAACATCTCTAACAGTCCATTGATGCACTCCAAGACTAAACATATTGTTATAAAGTATCATTTTCATAAAGAACAAGTTCAAAAGAAAGAGGTAAGGTTGGAATACATTCCAACTATGGAATAGATTAATGATATCTTTACTAAGCCTCTACCTAAGGATAGGTTTGAATACTTGAGAGGTAAGTTAGGGGTCACTCCCCTATCTACACTTAACTGAGAAGATGTTGTACTGCATCAATCCTGGAATTTTATTGTTGTATCTTAACTTGGATTGATGTATTAGTAATAACTCCTGGAGTAGTAGTTAAGTTGTAAAATATGTTGAGCACGAAATCAAAGAGAAGATTTGAAGATTGATACAAGTCTATGTTGTTGATTGGAAACTTTAGCATTGTTGTCAAAGGGGGAGAATGTGCCATCACCAAATTTGTACATATTGGTATAGGTATTTGGTATATGTTATGAGATGAATGGATTTTTGATGTAGGAGCATCCTAGGGAAGTTAACAACTTGCATGTTGGAGTGTTTTGATCTTAGTGTTGCTCAGTTGCAGTGTTGACCAACGAGCTTGGTCACTGAAGGGACTCGGTCGCTGAAGGAACTCAAAAAAATTTTGGTGCTTGGAAAAACCTATGCTCAATGATGCTTATGGAGCTGAGTTGATGTGCTTGCTTGATGATGTGTGGCTTGCTCAGTAGTTTTGCTGACACTCAGTAGTTTGGCTTGCCAACTAGAGTTCTTAGGATTTTGGTTGGCTGACTTGATGCATTTAATATGTGTAGCATGTGTTTCATTCTCCTATGTATATTTGGAGGCCAACATGAAGAATTAAATATTTGTAAGGCTATATGAGAGTTGATTGATTTTGCATTTAATATTTGTTTTTAGAAGATGACTGGGTTTAGGATTTATTTCTTTCTTCCAGCCAACTTGTGGTTAAAGTAGTATAAAACCATGGATTTGGGGTAGAGTTGTGTAGATAAAGAGATTCAGGTCAGGAATATGAAGAAGGAATTTGGTGAGCAGAGCTAGTGGATGAGGATTAGGAACAAGGAGATCACTTATTGGCTTGTGGGCACAAGTTTGGATCTTGTTGGATGTTTCTACCAGACTAATGTGTTGTTTCAGATCTAGATAGCTAGGGTTAGGGTTTGGAATTAGATCTTGAGGGATCTTGTAGAAATGTTATTTTCATTGTAATTGTTCATAACCGAGAAGGCCTTATAGCTAGGCACATTGCATGTAATCAGTTATTTTATGTATAAAGAATTCTGATTATTTCAGATCTTGCTTTGTTGTTGGATTCCATTGTGTGGTTGTTTAGCCAGGGGATTTGAAATCTCCTTTGGGGATTCTCCCAGCCTTGCACTACATCGAGTGGTATCAGAGATGAAGTTCTTGAGTGTGTGGATAGATCGCTGAAGGTGAGGTAGTGTACACTAGGACCTTGGGTTGGGTTGATCATGTGGTGATTTTTTGCCTTGGATTTATAAAGATCTTGGAAGATGTCTCCAAGAATATTGGACCCTAGGGTGATTGAAGATCTCTCTGATGTTCTGGAAGCAAGGATTTTTGAGAAGGTTAGATTGGATTTTAGATTTGAGACAATAATAATGAACACTGAGATAGTCTCAGAGATTATGAGGGCTATTGCTAGTATGTTGGATCTAGTGGATATGACTTAACCCATCAGAGGGATCAATTTGGTGGAGATGAAACTGATTGGTTTCAGAGATCTAAAGCTTGGTTAAGTGCTAGTTACAAAATGGAAGTTTCTAACTTCTTTGGTACATTGAGATCTAAGGAATTGATTGATTGGATTGGTGAGTTAGAAAACTACTTTGAGCTTGAATAAATTTAAGACCCTCTTAGAGTGAGGTTGGCACAGACAAAGGTGAAAGGACATGTTTCTCTTTGGTGGTAAGAATTGCATAGAGAAAGAGAAGATGAAGGTGAAATGAACATAAATCAGTGGAGGTTGATGGTGGCTAAATTGAAGGCTAAGTTCATACCTGCCAACTATGAACTTGAGTTGTTTAAGAAGTTTCACAATTTAAAGTAGAAAGAATTGACTATTGAAGACTATACCGAGGAGTTCTATAAGTTGACTATTCGATCTAGACACAGAGAAATCAGTTAGGAAAAGGTAGCTCAGTATGTGAATGGCTTGAGATTCAATATTCAAGATGAGCTTGGTATACTAAAGATTGATTCAGTTGAGGATACTTATTAGTATGCCCTGAAGGCAGAAGATAAGTTGAAGAGGAGACAACATGGTAATTCCCAAGGGAAGGAGAAACAGGATCACTCAGTGAAGGATAAGCTAACTGTTGAAGATGAACCAGAACTTGTTAAGCTAAGGAAGAGGATAGGTATGGTTTGCTTTAAGGTTAATGTTTTTCATTGTGGTGAAAAAGTACATAGAGCTTATGAATGTTCCCAAAAGGCTAGTGATTGAAGAACTACTCTAGTGAATGAGGTTGAAGACTTGGTGAATGAGCCTGAACAGGGAGGAGAGAAGTTATTGGCTTGGTGAGTACTATGTGGTAAGTGTGTATTGGAACCTTGTCAAAGGAGAAATTTATTCAGGACTCATTGTAAGTTTGCTGCTAAAATCTACAATGTGGTTTTGGATGCTAGTAGTACTGATAACCTTGTAGCTAAGGAGATGGTTCTTAAACTTGGTTTGAAAAGAGTGAGACATCCTTGTCCTAATAGGATTGGCTAGTTGCAAGATGTACATGATTTGTAAGTAAGGGAGAAATGTCTTGTTGACTTTCAGATTAGCCAGAACAAGGATCAAGTGTTATTTGATATTGTGGCCATGAGTAGTAGTCACATATTGCTCGGTAGACCTTGGTGGTATGATTGCAGGGTTGTGCATGATTGTGTCAAGAATGTGTTTACTATTGAGAGGGGTGGTAGGAAGTTTTCATTGATCCCTTTGCAAAATTAAGAACTTAGTAGGAGGAACCTAAACTTTGGGAGCCAAGTTGAGTTGAAGGATCCTGGAAGGGTTAGATATTGGTATGGAGAACATACATGTGGATTGTCAAGGAAAGACTTTAAAAGGAAAAGAAAGAGGAAGTGGATCCAGGGTAAGAGTGTTGAAGACTTGGAGGACATGTACATGAAGAACCAGTTTAGGGTTTATATGTTGAATCTCATAAGATGTTCTTTCGGATTTTAAGAATATATTTTTACCTATGGGATGTTTGATGTAGGAGCATCCTAGGGAAGTTAGCAATCCTCCATGTTGGAGTGTCTAGATCTTAGTGTTTCTCAGTTGTAGTGTTGATTGAGGGGCTCGGTCACTGTAGGAACTCAATCGCTGAAGGAGCTCAAAAAACTTATGGTGCCTGGCAGAACCTATTCTCGATGATGCTTGTGGAGCTTGATTGATGTGCTTCCTCAATGATGCCTGGCTTGCTCAGTAGTTTTTTTGACACTTGTTAGTTTGGCTTGCCAACAAGAGTTCTTAGGGATTTTGTTGGCCCACTTGATACTATGATCAGAGAAAACCTAACCTATTCAAAATAAGTGTAGACATTCAAACATTAGCCTAATAGAATATTCCTAGCATATAGTAAAAACAATTTGCAAAGATACTTTAGATAGAGCTTAACAAGAGCACCATATCACCATTTGATTTTCTCTCAATTTAGGGACGTGGGTATGCTCTCAAAACACTTGGAGAATCTCCCTAATGTAGATTAGGAAGGTTTAGGATCAAATAGGGACCATGAGAACCGCATAATGGCATCGAATCAGGTATAGAAGACCTGATTTTCCCCTAGAGCCTCAAGGAGCCTAATGAAGCTGAAATGCAGATTAAGCTACAAATGATTATGCTAGATTGGTTTTAAGCCCAAATATGAATGTGAGGTGATGAAATGCTATGAGAAACAATGAAATAAGCTAAGTCAATCCATTAATGCTAAGCTAAGATGTGATTTAGGAAAGCTTTAAAAATGAGTTCGTTCTAACAAAAACTAGAAATTGAGCTAAGTCTAGATGTAATTTAACATGATAACACTACTTAATATGATTATGTGAATTGGTGTTTTTTCTCTTGGAAGGGAGGGTATTTATAGGATTTTAGGAAGGGCTTGGGTTAGGAAGTGGAGTTAGGGTTAGAGTCAGGGTTTGGGGTAGAGTCTAGGGTAAGGTTAGGGGTAAGGTTAGATGGATGAGGGTTAAGGGTTGCTCACACATGTGTGAACAACACTAGGGAAGTGTGCCTAGGGAACCAAGGTTAAAGAGGGGTCATAGGCTTCATTTATAAGGCAATAAGAGCCCTAATGAGGGTTTAAGGAGTCATTAATGAGTCTGTAAGGATCATTAATATGGAGGTTTGACCAAAATTCAAAGGGGGGTGGTTTAGACTAAGAAGGTTAGGAATCACCCTCTAAGTAGGTTTAGGATAGGGTTTAGGAAAGTTAGAAGGGTTTAGGGTTTTCTAGAAGTTTTTAGGGTTCTCTAGAAGATTTTAGGGTTTTAGGCTTTAAATAAATATTTAATTTATTTAGGGTTTGTGACCTTATTCATCAAATAATGATTCAATAAATAGGGGGAAAATAATTTAAATTTGTTTTAAATGCTTTTGGCTAGGGTTTCTTAATTAAATGTCTTTAATTAAAATAGGAGAAGGGATAATGACAATAAAAACTAATTAATTGTTATATATGATGATGATCCAATATGTGATTTCTTTGCAGTCTTAGGTGTAAGACTAATTTCTTCTTGACTAGGGGCTTCTACTTGTTTCTCCATTTCCTTTTCTTCTTTAATCCTTGAATCTCTCTTCTCTTCTTCTCTAGCACTATCCTGCTCTTCAAAAGCCGAATTGTCAACAATGTTTTCAAGATTCTTGAAAGTGTTATCATCACTATCTGAAGTTATTTTAGTTCCTTCCACATGCATTGACTCATCTTCAATGTTTATAGCTAGTGGAGAGGGAATTCTCTGATGTTCAGCTTCCTTATCTTGCTATGTTTGTCTTGCTACACTAGACTATCTTTCAACACTAGATGTCATTACTTTGACTATTGCTTGCTCTATTTCTCTATTGATCTCTTCATAATTTCCTCCCATAATCTGAATGGTTCTTTTCTTTGTTCTTAGATGGGTGTTTAGTTCTTTCATGATCCCCTTGAAATGTTCTTCATCTTTAACATCACATAATTTTTTTATAAGATTTTCTTTGATTTTATTGTCTTCTTATGTTTCTCTTTTCTTCCTATTCACTAATTTCTCATACAAGTCATCAGGTATCTTGCCCTGAATTGTGTCAAACTTCTTGTTAGACAGTATCATGTGTCTCACAACTGCATTTTCAAGATTCAGTCTTTCTAAATAGTTGTAAAGGTCATAATACTTGTTCATCGTAGAAAAGTCTCCATCTTGTATGATTTGTTCATTCACCTTTTCAATCTTAGGTTTCCATGTTTTCTTTTTCACTGGGGTTTCTTCATCATCTTTTATTTCTACTATCTTTCTCTGTACTGGTGGTACCAATGTTTTCTGCCTTTGCCTAGTTGAGTAGAAATTTCTTTTACTCTTTTACTAGGTGTAGATGAGGATGATCTTGTGGATTTTCTAACTTCTTGATCTTTCTCAACTTCCTCCACTTTTACCTTAATCTGAATGTCTGTTGGTTGTTCTAAAACTGATGATAGGGGTGGAACAGACAAAATTTCCTTTTGTCCTATGTCTCTGATGATTGTTGTTGTCCTTTTAGCAATTATAAATTCTTGCTATGTCATCCATGTGTCCTTCAGAATCTTCTTTATTGTACTATCCACTCTCTTCTTAGACTATTTATCTTCTAAGATCGACTTTATGGAGTTGAAGTTCTCCTTAAAAGTCCCGAATCTATTACTATGAATATCCAACTTGCTCTTAAGCAATCTGCTCACATACTCTTCCATTTCAGTTTTAGAAATTTCATAGCCAAGAGGGTCTATGAATTCTACTCTAGGTTCTACTGCTTCAATGAATGTAAAGTTAGTATCAACCATGAAACATATCTCATTGTTATATTTCTCAACTAAAGATGGTGGAATCCTTGATCTTCTTTTCATTAAATTCTAAAAATTTTTAATTACCAATATTGCACTCTCATTGACCTTGTCAATCAGATGTCTCATTTATACTTTGTTAATCCTTTCCATTGTGGTTTTACCATCATTCCAATCAACACCAATAGTGTAAGGGAATCTTCTTAATAAATGGAAAAACATATAAGTAATCAATGATGAGAATCTAAACTGAGATTTCTTAGTCTTCTTTATCTTTTCCAAGTTCTCAAATAATTGAATTCTCAAAATTTCACACATGTCAACTTGAAATTTGTCAACACACATTAAGTAGGCTACATGTATCATTAATGTTGCCATGTCATTTTCTCATGAGTTTGCATAGAACTTAGCTATAAGGATCTTGCACAAATACCTAACATCATCCTATTGAATCTTGCTAATCACTATACCTCTGCCATTGTAAGATGATTTTGTGTTGTCTAATACTATTTTTCTCATGTTCTTCTCATTCAATGGTATGACTTTAGTTTTAGATAAACTGGTTACTTCATGAATTAGGTCAGCTGTGATATCTATCACTCTGTCATCTAACCAAAACTTTCCATTGTTAATTTTGCTCAAAATTATCTTAGTACATTCTTCATCATCAAACTCATACTGTATAGAATATTTTATGATTTCATTATATTTCAAGTGTTCAAACCCTACTTTCAATGACATATCTTGATTGTAAATCTTTTCATATCCTTTGGTAAAGTTACTATCACTCAGGGTCTCATGCTTGCATCCCAAATAACTTCTAACATTCTCTAAGTGTAGAACTCCATCTAGTACAGATGATAAAGCTAATTTAGGGTCTTCCTCCAAGGGTTCTATTGGTTCCCTTTCGATCTTAGGTCTATTCTTATCTCTTACATTATGAATCAATGAAACATCCATGATTTTTGCAAATTCTTTAACTAATTTATAGATTTGCTAAGTAAAATACCTCAATTCTGCAATTTCGGGCTTGCGTAGATTCGGCATGAAAATCCTTCACCAAATCCTTGCAAACTGCTTTCAATCACATCTCTTTGATCTCCTCAGCACTAGTATTCACCTTAATGATCAAATAATACTGATCATAACCTTTTAACCTTTCAATCTCACAAAAATCTAACATCGCATTCAATTCTTTTGCTGCTTCTTTCCAAAAAGTTGTTTTTGCTTACCTGCAAAACTTAAAACTTCTTGCGATCTTGCATAACATGATATTATCCTATGCACTCTTAACCATAGCATCAATACATCATATACTAACTTGCATTAACTACGCAAGACTCAATTCATCCTATACTAACTTCTATACTATCCTAAGTTCCTATTCTACTGTATTTTTCATGAATTAAGTACTTTGAGATGGGTTAGGAATAAATTCACTCTTACCATTAGATACTTCACCTTTCTGATTACCTTCAGTGCTGAATATATCTCCTTGATCTGTGGCTTTAACAAACTTCACTTCTTCTGAATTACTACAACATCCTCTTTGACTGTTACTTGTATTTTCATTTCTCCTTGCATGACTTCTAGGGTTAGGGTTAGGATGAGAAACCCTATTATTCATTCTGAAAAACCTTGTTGTATGTCCAATCATGTTACATATCTGACAAACAATTCCATTGTTTCCATATCTTGGTCCTGACTGGTTGATTTGTGATCTGCGATTTCTGGCAATGTGTCCAACTTTGTTGCATCTATAACATACTACTCCATTTCTCCTATTCATATCTTCAGTAGGTCTCTTATCTACATGGTTAGTATTTCTAAACATTCTACTACTATTATTATTCTCAATAAATCTAGGTTTTCTACATTCAATAGCTTTATGTCCAAAACCATGACAATTATAACAATAACCATTAAGAGGTTTAAATTGCTTACCTGTACAATATTTCTTCATATGACCAAAAGTATTACAAACAAAGCATCTAACTTTAAATTCTCTTTGCGTACCTTTAGGTAACTCTTCTTGTTTAGGTGGTTCTTCTTCTTTAGGTGTATCTTCATATTTGTCAATGTCATCAGATTTCTTTTCATCTATGCTTTCAGACACTTTCAGATTTGGTTCCTTGCTTTCTTCATTTACTTTAGATGAGTTAAATCTAAGACCAGTTTTTTCATAGAATGGTTTTTTATAAGACATTTGTTCGTTAATCTTCTCATGTGTTGAATATAGTCTCTCAAGTTGTTGTTTAGATTGAGTCAGTTCACCTTTCATAATTGTATTGTACTTCTCAAGTTCAGCATACTGCAATTTGTTTTTTTCAAGTTCAAATGTCACTTTACAAAGTTTAGATTTTAGATCTTCATTATCAAGCTTCAAGTTTTCATTCTCAGATTTCAGACTTTCTTCATTCTTTCTATTTCCATCTTTCAGACTTAACTTCAGATTTTCTATCTTTAATTCATGTTTAAGGATCTCATTTTCTTTTTCCAAGTTGTCATCACAATCTTCAATTTGAATTGTAGATTCCTTTTCTGATTTCAGATCTTCCAACTTGTTTTTCAATTTCTCAATGAGGTTCTTTGCATCATCATATTTTCCTTTCACGGTGTCTCTTTCTTTAGTAAGCATATCAATCTATTCAAGAGCTTCTTCAAGATTCTTTTGTAGCTGATTCATATCCATAGAGATCTTACTCAAGCTTCTAGGCTCTCCTTGAATGATTATTTTCCAAGTAACTAGGCTCTGATACCAATTGTTAGAAATATGGAATACTGAGAGGGGGAGTGAATTAGTATCCTACAAACTTTTACTTTTTCCCAATTATGGATATACTAGATTAACTTGATACATGCATAACATAGTAAACTAAAGAATATGCATAACAATAAAGAAAATGAACTCATAACACATTATTTGTTCTTGAGGAAACCCTACCCAAGGGAAAACCCCGGTGGGGATGGTACCCACAAAGATTCACTAATCAAAAGTATCTTGTTAAGGATGTTGACCATGTTAGGAGCCTATTACATGCATATAGTGTCTCAGTCCTGATTAAGGGACTTTAGGCCTTGTTAGAAGCCTCAACCTTGCTAAGAGTTGGTAGTACAAAATATGATTACTAGATGAGCCCATTGCCCAAACAAGTAATGTACAATGATTACTGATTACAAAATATGGCAAGGTACATAACCTTATACTACTTACTTTGCTTTCACAACTTCGCATCAATATCTCTTCACTTATATTTTCACTATATCATCTATATCATTACAATTCCTTCTTTCTTCACATTTACATATGCCTTATATTTATACAAGTTATTAAGACTAATAAATATTAAATTCGGCTTGACAAAAGCATTATACAAAATACATATTTACCCAAGGGTTAACATCTAGGATGTCGGATAGCCTGGCTAATATTGGGGTTAAATCTAATGAGGTCATCACTTGGGACAGCGAAGCGGATATCAAAGAGGAAACTAAATCATACATTTATTATGATAAAATCAATCATAAGGCAGGAAAGATTGGAAATTATTAATGAGACTCACCTAAGTACTATGGAGTCTATTTGCAATTATGGAAAAGTATGGAACAACAATTTAAGCAACATCATTAGCAACAGTTCACATGCTTTCTGGGTTATGCATTCCGCTAATCTCTTTATTAATACGGAAAGCTTTCTTGATCACCATAACCCTAATTTGAAAAAGAGCTTTGTGTTACTAAATTTCTCTAACATGGGGGATGACCTGAATCATGAAGAGCTGGATAATTGTAATAAGCTCAAGGAAGCTTATATGGCTATGGTTTGGTGAAAGCTAAAAAAAGGTGGAGTGACCCCTTATTTGGAAAAATTACATGGATTTGACAAGGATATAACTCAAAAATTTGTTGAAGGCTGGAAAAATGACACAGTCACCATTGAAGGAAGAATGGTGGAGATTACTATGGAGCTTATCGCTCAAGTGACGGGTATCCCCAATGATGGACAAAAGTTTTATAGGAATCGCAAGATATCGGATATGGTGGCAAAAAAGTTCCTGAAGTCTGCGAAGGAAAATGTTGATTTTGTGGAGGGCAAGATTAATGGCTACATTGATCCTTTCAAAATCAAGGAAATATGGCACTACATTCTGTACGTTGTGACTGAGTATTTTACCCTCGACGGTCACTTCACCCATGCTCATTCCCATCACTTCATGTTCCTTAACCACTTTACGTACAAGGATACCATTAACATACCCTATTATCTTCATACTTCTCTGGTTAAAAGTATTAATGAGAATAACGGCTCTCCTAAGAAGGCTATTAATCATGAGGGCTTGATTATTTTGATTTATGAGCATATGAAGAGAACTATCCCTAACCCTAGCTCTGCCCCCTCCTCTACAAAGATTAAATGGAGCCCTATGACTCCTAAATTTGGGTCTGTTAAGCAGAAGGTGGAGGATAATTTGGGAAGTAGCTCGAAGAAGACTTTCTTGAAAGCTGTGGAAGCTGAGGTTTACTCAGAGGGTTCTGAGATGGAGGATTCTGATGAGGAGGTTGCTGAGAAGATCTAGGAGATGCACAGCCATGGCAAGGAGAGGGATGACACTGATGATTCTGATGCTATGTCAGCCCCTGGAGAGCACAAGGAGGAAATTAACAGTAAGGATTTGGAGGAGGAGAACAAGGAGATGACTGAGGGGGAGGATCAGCTGAAAGATGAGGCTCACCTACAGGGTACTGATTATTCACAAATGTGGGGGGATGAACCTAAGCCCATGTCTATTGAGGATAAGGACACTACTGAAGTAGAGGACCCTAAGAAAATAATTCAGGAAAGTATGGCTGAGGAGAAAGGTGAAGTTGTGGAAGAGGCCAACTTAGAAGGTACTGTGGCACATAATTCCAATAGCCTGGAAGACCTGGTTGACACTATTATTCAGTATGCGGAGAAGAAGAAGAATGATAGGGATTTGAATAAATAGGAGGTTCCCATTTTGGATGATTTTTTTGCTGGTATGAGGCATGATGTGCTTGTCTCTCAAGATTCTAAGGACAACATTCAAGAGGGTAGTGATGACTCTAGTGAATGGAAAGCTAGAGAGTCCTCCATCAAGCTCATCTTTGAAGATTTTAATGATAGGGAAGAAGTGACTACTGGTGTGTTATAGACTACCAAAGCTGAGGCCTTTTATCCCTTTAGATCTAGAAAATAGTGCTTTCATGAAATTAAAAGGCTCCATCTCAAAAGTAGGAAGCTTGAAGCTAACAACGCTATCCTCCATGAGAAATTTGAGTCTCTCCTCAAAGATAGATCTTCTAACTCCCCTGCTGCTGATATAAAGGAAAGAATGGATAAAGTTGATAATACTCTTATCAATATCCTCCAGCACAGTATGGACAGTATGAAGGCTTCCAGCACCAATCTCAAGGCTCTGGTCAACTTGCTAGATAAGGCTTCAGAGGATGATACTAAGGTTAGAAATTCTCCTCTGCTAGATAGTGGCAGGCCTAGCTCTCAGACCCATGGGAGCAACAAGAAAAAATCTCCTCTGATGAAGAAGAACCTGGATGAGCTGAGAAGTGTTATTGGGTGGATGGACAACATTCAGGCCAAGATGGAGAAGACGTTGGATGAGAAAGTTGGGGTTCTATATGTGGATGCTTAGTCCAGTTTTCCTACTCATTTTTTGTATTCCCTACTATCTTTTTGTGTGGGTTTTTGTCCCTTTTAATGCTATCATTGTAGTCCCTTATATGGGCAAATCGATGTTGTATGCCTCTTTTTTGGCATTGTGTCTTCTTCTTCCAATCTTTTGATCCTTAAGCTATAAAGGGTTTTGGGTCCCTTCAAAACCTATTTTTTCTAATAATTAGAACATATAGGATGTCATCCCTTTATATTGTTAAGACATTATTTTGGTTAAAAAAATAATCCCTTAACTCTTTACCAATTATGTCTTCATATACTATCATGTCAGCTTGACACTATCTCTAGTAAAACTATCACAACTTCTTCTGTATGTGTCGTACTAACTTCCACTCTTAGGTGAGTCTTCTATAGTCATCATTGTATCTATGTTCAAGTACGTAAGCACTGAACTTACTCCAATCATCATCACTAATCAAAACTATCTTTGGGTACACTAGAAAAAAACATTGTCTCATACTTAGACAATTTTTCTTTGCGTTCTATCATACTTGCTCACAATCATATGCGATCTTCATGTAAATTGTAACGCCCCGCCAGGCAACCCAAGAGGACAAGACATAAAACCTCCATAAAATGCAAGTAGTGAATTTTTTTTTTAATTTTATTTATTTATTTTAACTAGAATAATATTCATCATTACACTTCATATTTCTAAAAGAAGAAATAATTTTCTACTACTTGAATGTAAGATTTATACAACTTAAGTCCTCCCGGGTTCCCTAACGTCGCTACTAAAGCAACATCATATAAACCATTTACATGCATAAGATATTCACAGAATCATGAGCTTAAAAGATCTACATTCATTTTAATGCACCAAGTTAAATGTCCCTAACTTATTTCTTTTATTAAACATAGGTTAATCATCCAACATCATTATTCCTTTTATCAACTCATTCCATAAATTCATATTGATTTCATCTACATCTACTATCCTTTATATCACTTTTCTCTAATAATTTAGGTAAGAGATTAATATTCATTAAGGTAGGAATTATCCTAGGTATTTCATTAACATGAACCAAGTATTAACATTATAATCAAGTTACTATTTTATTGCATTGTTTCATAACCATTCATTGTTAATAATTCCAATCACTAACCTATCATTTCTCAATAATTTCCTTGGATCTTTTCATCAAGAGAGAATACATTTTTTTTGTGATACATCATTATATATAACTATATTTAAGATTATTTCCTTTACATATGGACAATATAAGAGGATAGGAGAAATAACATAAATACTTTCTTTTAATGCTAGTAACATGTCCAATATTCCACATTCTTTTCCCTTTCTTTTACCTAGAACTACCCATTCCCTTATGCATTGCTTTGAATTGAGATTGCATCAATACTACAAGACTCCTTTTAGGAGATTAAAAATTACATGAATACAAATACATAAGTACATCTCAACATATTAAAATATCCAATAAGAAATCTTCAACTGCAGATCTGGAAAGGAATATGTGCTAGGATCATCCAAAGAATCACGATCAATACCTCGATATAAATATTAACCACCCAACCACGTGGAACCAATAGGCCCACTCCCCCGAGCTAGGAGATAGAACCAAAGGCCCATACAAGAGGTAACAACTAGGAAATTCCTAAGGTGGTGATAAAATTTCCCCAAAGTCACAACACAAAAGAAAAGACAAGAAGACCACAAGGACTACTAGAGGCATGATCAAATTTAGTAGAGACTCTAAGCTACAAGCTAGGTGAGTGTCATCGCATATCCCTCACCTCTTGGGTTGTCCTGGTACTAGCCACTCTTGGCCCCAGGCCCCAAGTAGGCACATGCGGAACCGAATGCCTCTCGTACAGACAAGGTCATCCAGTCGTACCTACGCATAGGTACCTTCTCCCACTCCCATCCTTAGTCTTTACTAGCACTAAAGACATGGGCAAGGCACAATTAATCTTGATTAGTGTGTAATTTCCCATTTCAATAATCTCCCATTTCCAATTCATTTATTTAGGTTATCACTTGATTAAATAACTCATAGTAGGTTATCCTGGTACTAGCCACTTAGGGCCTCGGCCCCTAACTATGAGCCACTCACCTAGTGTACTTAGGTTCTCTAACATACATATAAAAATCATAAGAGCATAATAGATCCATCATCAAGTATTCATATCAATTCCATAACAACATTTGATTGAGTTTAGGAAAACATATGTTGTCCCTAGTCCACTTGACAACCCTAAACCCAATATGGCATACAGAATGTTCCAAACATATAAGAAGACATCCAAGTGATATTATAAATATATTTAGAGTATACATAGATCCAATTAACCAAAAAAAATATTCTAATAGCCTCTGGTGACCATACAAAACCTTAAAACTTAATGATGTTCTTAAACTCAATTATTTCAAGCAAGGATTAAATGCAAAGAATAGTCATCATAGAATAGTCATCCATATCTTCCACAAAACAAATAATAAAGGAAATCTCTTGAGTTGAGATTTAGCTAACATAATTATGGACTCTCAATTTGACTTTTAGGAAGATCCAACGGTGGGAAAGAAAGTTATGACTTCTGGTTTAAAACAAAAAATTCTGGTTAGGGTTCAGACCTGCCTTCACTAAAACGGTTGTAATTTTCACAAAACATAATAAAAATTCTCCAAACCAATTGGAAATGAAAGATAAGACTTAGGAGAATATTTTATATCAAATTTAGACTTTTATATAATAATATCAGCCTGTAGCATATGAATACATTTGATAGAAAATTGGGAATCGAGAATGGACAGGCATAGTCTGCCAAAATGTCAAAAATAAGGCATTAATTCGACCCTAAAAATAAAATAAGAGAGATACCCATTTGAGATCTGTGAATTTTACTTCCAGAAAATCAATTTAGTAAAACCCTAGATGCAATTTAAATTATTATAATAATAGATCTCCAAAAATGGGTTGCTAAAAACCCTAGGAAAACACATGCCAATTCTTACAAACAAAAACTCAAAACTTTAAAATAACCATAGAAATTAAAAGTATAGATATAATAAATAATTATAATATATAAATAGATGCATAATCTATCAGAGACATAAAGTAACTAACATATTCAATCCATACCTCATGTCCTACGAAGGTTGAATCGAAGAAGGAAGGAAACAAAAGAGAAGACAAATCCAAACTTGAGATGCATCCTTCAAACCCTATCCACTTTCAGAAATCTCCATGAAAGAAAGAAATAATTCCATAGCAAAGAATCCCTCTCTCAACTATTGAAATTCTCACAAAAATGTCTCTCTCCCAAAAGCAAAGATAACCAAAAATTCTTAAAGACATATGCTTACAAAATCTCCCTCACATCTCCAAGTTTTCTCTCCAAAATCACCATGAAAATTAAGGTCATCCTCTCCTCAATGCTTCAGCTCCAAAATCCCCCCTCTTCAAATGAGAAAGTAGTGCATATAAATAGATTTCCAAAGGTTGAGAGGAAAAGTAACCAACTTCCAACTAACTCTTAACTAAAGGGTATTATAAAATAACTTAATATCATACAACTATATTCTCAAATATACAATAAAAAATTATTTGTATTCATTCATACACATATGTAATATTATCCTAACATATATGCATATGCCATCATTAATTACATCAATATCTATATATATAACCTATCTTTATTATTAATAATTAACAATTGAGAATAATATACCTCGCATTATTTAATATTTAATTATTAATAATATTATACTTTACATTAATCCCAAAATATACACCGTCAACAATATCTACAATAATTAACATATAATCACATATAAATTATATATATATAAATACATATATGTGTGCACCCATATATATATTTCCATATATATATATATATATATATATATATATATATATATATATATATATATATACATGCCAAATACCAAACACTATAATCTATAAGATTATGAAGTAATAGATCACAATATTATTACTTATTTATAATTGCTATAGGATATAACACTGAGGTAGAATAAAATCACATGCCTCAAAATAAATCTAATCATCCAAAGAGGCCATAAAAATCATCTATGAAACATATGGAGAAAACCATAAGATCAAACAAGGTCAACCAAAGTCAACAAGGAAAGTCAAGCCAAACTCCTGAAACACAACATAGAAAGATTAACTAAGAATCATACCAAGAAGGAGAAATAAATAAAATGAGTAAACAAATCATACAACCAAATGAATTCAAGTGGTCACAAGGCACTAACTACAACCATGCCCAACCGGGTGCATTGGATCTGGGTTTTTGACCCAAAGGTTGACTGACAAAGAAGGAACCCTAATATTCCCAAATTGGAATAATGAAAAAGGAAGACTCATGTAGGGGCCTTAGTACTATCTCCATAACAACAACCATCGAGGATTTGAGGGCATGCTCAGACCTGTGAAGCTAGGTGAAGTCGATGCCTAGTACCTGCAAGCCTACATCACAAAGAAGAAATACATATGCACGGATATACATATAAAAGAAAATATTACAGACAGATGACTAGGATCGATAAATCGTGTGGACCTCAGCTATGTGAGTAACTACGACTTTGTCCTGAATCATGAAAACACATCATGTATATATATACACTCAAAGCATGTAGCATCATCATAATAAAGGTTAGAATCTCAAGCATTGTGTTAGTCTCTTATCAATACTAATAATAAATTAACATAATCAAATCATCAAGTGAGATACAAGATTCATCCAAGGTAACCTTAATAGAAGAAAATATAAATAACCACTTATATATATCTATCAAATACATATCATATAACATCCTAACTATGTTCATAAAGGTCTTGTAGGTACTCAATACATACATGGAGATAAATACATACAAAAATGATACCTTTAGATAGTATGTCTGATATTAGAATCATTGAGTACTAGCTTATGAAATTATTATAAACAACTATAAGAATAGATCAAACAAGTATCATGTACAACTTAAGCTGTAAGAAAACATCGAAGGATCTTAATTCTTTCAAAAACACAAAACTTATATTAGGGTTAGAGGGGTATTACATAAATCATATGTTGCCATAATGACAACATCTAAGTATCTAACTCAGCTAAATTTCCAACAAGCTTGACCTTGATTGGTAGAATGGTGTCAACACCATACATAAGGGAGTATGGGGTGGTGCTTGTGGGAGTATGATAAGAAGTATGATAGGCCTAGAGGGTGGAGTTTATTTGGAGGTTCCAATCATGACCAGAATCATTGAAAACCTTCTTGAGGATTTTCAGGATGGTTTTGTTGGTTGCCTCAACTTGGCCATTTTCTTGAGGGAACTATGGGCTAGAGAAACGATGGTGGATGTGGATTCTGGCACATAGATCATCCACATGCTGGTTTTCAAAAGTTGTGCAATGATCTATGAAGATGGTTGAAGGGATGCTGAAGTGGAAAATGATATGGTATAAGATGAACTTGGATATCTGGATGCCAGTAGTGAGGATGAGAGAAATTGCTTCAACCCACTTTGTAAAGTATTTTGTGTCTGTTATGATATATTTATGTCCAGCTGAGGTAAGGGGAGTGATTAACCCAATGAGGTCAAAGCCCCAACATGAAAAGGGCCATGGTGGTGCAATGGGCTGCAAGTCTTATGGTGGAGCATGAATCAGATTGGCATCTTGTTGACATGGTAGACATTTCTTGAAACATTCACAAGCATCATGTTCCATTGTTGGCCAATAATACCCAACTCTAAGCAATTTCTTTTCTAGGACCATGCCACTCATGTGGGCACTGCAAATTCTAGCGTGAACCTCTTCTAAAACTAGGATGGCCTCATTTGAATCTAAACACTGTAGACTATGATTTTGAATCTATTACCTGTCTTGAAAGGCTGAAACATTCAAACATTAGACTAATCTAACATGTTCATGAACTAAAAAATAGCATAAGACATGAAAACAAAACCAAAGCCACCTCAAAATTGTTGCTAAAAACAAGTGTTATAGAGCAAATGTTTGATTTGCTTCAATTAGAAGGATGTGGGTGTGCTCTCTAAGCACTTGGAGCATATTCTAATGCATACTAAGATTGATTTTAGACCAAATATAAGTGTGATATGATACTATATGCTATGCAAAACAATAAAAGAAACTATGTTAATCCATTATTACTAAGCTATGATGTTCTTTAAGAAAGCTTGAAGATGATAAAAAGAAACTAACAATTAGTATTGCTTATGCTAAGTCTAGAGCTAAATGGACATGATAACAATGCATAAAATGAAAGGTGAATGGATATTTTGCTCTTGGAAATGAGGACTATTTATAGACTTTTGGGAGGATGAATGAGTGGCTAGGATCAAAATCTTTAAGAGAGGCCAAGATTCATTCAAAGGGGAGCACATAGATTGTGCTAGTTCAAGGCCACCTCCTTGTGACAAGTGTCAAAAGGGCATTGGGTTGAAAGATGGGAGGAATGTGCACAATTTGAGAAATGTGCCTTAAGGTCAAAGGGTGTAAGAAAGGGGTGAGGGGCTTCTTAAATGCATCATAAATGCATATAAGAGGGATAAGGAGGCTTTAAATGCATCATAAATGCATGTAAGAGGGATAAGGAGGCTTTAAATGCATCATAAATGCATGTAAGAGAAGCCTCTAGAAGTTTGTTGACTTTGGCTAAAGTTTAGGAGTTGGCTAATCTTGGTTAGTGAATGTGACAAGGTTAGGGAGGTGATTAGGATTAGGATTAGGATTAGGACTTTCTAGAAGAGTCTAGCACTTCCTTAGAATAAATAAGGATTTTTAGGAAATACATAAAGATTTATTTATTTCCATGGGTTTAGGTTTGAGAAAATTTATTAAAATAAATTTAATAAACATAAGGATTAAATATTTAATCTTAATTAAATATTTTGAGTTGGGGTTAGGGTTAGAAAATGATGGGATTAGCCTTTAATCGTAATTAAAGAGGGTTTTAGAAGATTTTGGAAGAGGTTAGTGGTTTTAGGAAAAAAGGCCAACTTTTGGTCAAAAAATAAATTAATTATTTTTTGGGGGATTTTTGGTCAATTTATTAATTAAAATAATTAATAAATAGGGGATTAATGTTTAAATAAGATTTAAACATTTTTGGGAGGGATTTCTTAATTAAATATTTTTAATTAAGAAAAAGGGATTTAATGACATAAAAATAAATTAATTAATTAAATAATTAATTAATTAATAAATGATGATGTCATCAGAGATTTTTCAGAAAATAAAAATACTTTATTTTCTAAAGGATTTTTAGGTGTCTACATTTTGCCCCTCTTTGATGCGATGCCGCAAGTGGCATGGCTTCAAAGACAAGAAAATAAGATGCCCAAGGCTAGAATTTAGAGGAATAAATGATTGTGCCCCCTCGAGAAAATAACGCAAGGAGTAAACATTGTGGAATTTTTTCGAAAGGAAACAGAGAAGGAATGACTGAGGAAGCAAGGGAGATAAATAACCAAGCTTCCAATAGCAAAGATGAGTGAATGCAAGATGAGATGGAATGCAAAATGCAGGATGCAGCTATATGAGGATGCAAGATTAATCTATATGATGCAGGATGCAGGGGAGATGGGGAAGCTCCAAGTGCAAATGTGGAGAGCACAACCTAGTTTAATATAGCAATGCTAGAGACCTACCAAGGATACTGGGATCACGAGGCCTTGTCACCAGCGTTGTATAGGACTGACGCGAAAAAGAGACACAGGGTTGCCCCAGCATCGCACATGAAACTCGAAGGAGGCATGGTGGAAATGATGCTGAAGAAACCACAAACACACGACTGACTCACAGGTAGAAGCAAAAGATCAAAAGACCTTGCCCTAGATTATCCTCATTCGCAGCACACCATGATATAAAGGATCATGGTGACGTTGAGTAGAGAACAATGAGAAGCTGTAAAAGATTAACAAGACCCAAAGGACAAAATCCAAGGTCAAAATGAAAACTTCAAAAAGACATCCTTTGCCAAGGAGAGAGATTTGATTTGATTGATGGCGGGAAGATTGGTCTGAACGTGTGGAAGGATACATCGACACGGACCTGGTGTGCTTGGTGGAAGATTGGATTTGACAGGAGGAAGGATACATCCTCAAGGACCCGCGGATTGATGAGAGAATGAGTGGTGTTGTTCACTGGCAAATGATGAAGTCAAAGAATAATCACGGTGATCAAGAATAGTCGACAATTGAGGTTGTTGAAGTACAAGGCTAGGTAGGACAAAGTGTGCTGATCAAAATGCTGCTGCAGGACTGACAAGGACTGATGTACAACGGACGGGAAAAGATATACAATGGATATGTACAAAAGCTCAGGATTGGGGATAGGAAGATCTCGCTATATAGGATAGAGTACAAGATATATGCAAGATATGGTACAAGATATGTGCAAGATATGGTACAAGATATGTGCAAGAGGGATTGTGGTGTTGCTGAAGGTTGATGGAAAAAGGAATGCTGGGGGATGGTGGATGGGGATGGGAATGGGAGAAAAAGGACTGAGATGGTGGGATGGGGGATGGGAGTTTGATAGATAATGACTCGGTCCATTATGTATGGTGCCTATTTGCCAGGTTTTCACCACCATACTTGTCCAAGGCACCTGAATTGCCAAGTTTTCACCATTGGATGATTTTTTTTCTTTTCTTTTTTTCTTTTTTTTCTTTTTTTTTTTATTTTTCAATTTTTCAATTTTTTTTATGGATTTTCTGAATATGTAGGATCTGGTTCAGGCATAGAACCTCTTCAGATGTATGATGTTGATTGGATCATTCAAAGGCTCTCCTTCTGGTGTAGATACCTGATAAGCTCCGGAGCTGAAGCATGAGGTGACCACATAGGGGCCCAGCCAAGTAGGCTCAAACTTGCCTTTCTTTTCACGATTTGCTTGGACCTTTTGATTTTCTTTGAGAACCATGTCACCGACTTGGAACTATCTAGGATGGACCTTCTTGTTATAACTCCTTTTAAGTCGATTCTGGTATGCAACCAGATGATCGTAGGCTTGCCGTCTTTTTTCATCTAGCAGATCTAGCTGTGTGAGCCGGGCCACACGATAATCTTCATCAGTTGTATAGTTCTTCATGGAGACTCGCAATGATGGGAGCTCAACCTCGATCGGAAGAATGGCTTCAGCACCATATACAAGGGAATATGGGGTGGTGCCTGTGGGAGTGCGATAAGAAGTACGATAGGCCCAGAGGGCAGGATTAATTTGGAGGTGCTAGTCACGACCAGAATCATTGACAACCTTTTTGAGAAGTTTCAAAAGAGTTTTGTTGGTTGCCTTAGCTTGGCCATTTCCTTGAGGGAAATATGGACTGGAGAAACGGTGATGGATGTGGAGTCTGGCACACAGATCATCCACATGCTAGTTTTCAAAAGGTGTGCCATGGTCTGTAAAGATGGTAGATGGTATGCCGAAGCGACAAATGATATGATAGAGGATGAACTTGGATATTTGGATGCCAGTAGTTAGCATGAGTGGAATCGCTTCAACCCATTTGGTAAAGTACTCTGTGGCTATTATGATATACTTGTGTCCATCCGAAGAGAGGGGGGTGATCAAGCCAACGAGGTCGATGCCCCAACATGAAAAAGGCCACGGTGGTGCAATAGGCTGTAGATCATGTGCTGGTGCATGTATCAAATTGGCATGCTATTGACATGGGAGACATTTCTTGACAAATTCACACGCATCATGTTCCATTGTTGGCCAATAATATCCAACTCTAAGTAGCTGCTTTGCTAGAACCATGCCACTCATGTGGGCACCACAAATTCTAGCGTGAACTTCTTGTAAGGCCAGGACGGCCTCGTTTGAATCTAAACATCTAGATAGGACATTGTGATACCCGCGACGATATAGGGTGTTGGCTACAAGAGTATAGCGGGAAGCTCTGCGAATAAAGTTTTGGCGTTGGTTATTGGTGAGATGGGGAGATATGATACCATTTTTTAGATATGCATGGATGTCGTGGTACCATGGGGATTGAGGACCAACCAAGACACACACCATGTTTGCATCGGTATTCTCATAAGCTGGCAAGTGTAGCTGCTCGACTAGAAATTCATATTGTGTTGCGTCACGTGGGATTTCCAATAAGGATCCGATGGTTACCATTGCATCTACTGCTTTGTTTTGAAGTCTTGAGATCTGTGTGAACTGTAGATGTAGGAAATGCTCTTGCAGTTTGTCCACCAGCTCTTTGTAAGGTAGCAACTTGTCATCCTTTGTCTGATATTCATCTAGGACTTGTTTGATAATCAGCTGTGAATCTCCAAATACTTGTAATTCTGTGATATTCCACTGAATGGCTGTTCTGAGACCTGAGATGAGTGCCTCATATTCTGCAATGTTGTTGGTACATGGGAATCCCAATTTGAATGATTTTGGGATGTAGTCACCGTGAGGTGTGACGAATAGGATTCCTACCCCTGATCCATGTGATGTGTAGGAGCCATCAAAGTATAGTTTCCACATGGGTTGCTCTTCAATCATGCATAAGTGTTCATCAGGGAATTCCATGATTAGTGGATAGGCATCCACCAGTGGTGCTTCTGCTAGCTGATCGGCAATGACTTGCCCTTTGATTGCTTTGCGATCAATATACTGGATGTCGAACTCGCTGAGTATCATGACCCATTTTTCCATACGGCCTGTGAGAGTTGTCTTTGATAGTAGATATTTCAGGGGGTCCACCTTTGAAATGAGCTTGATTGTGTGACTGAGCATGTAATGTCTAAGCTTTTGAGTGGCAAAGACCACTGCAAGGCTTGCTTTTTCCATAGGTGAATAATTAAGCTCATATCCGACAAGAGTTTGACTGATGTAATAGATGGCTCTCTCCTTGTTGTCATCATCATGCTCAGCTAAGAGTGCCCCCAGTGCTGTAGTGGTTGCCGAGATGTAGAGTATGAGAGGGCATCCTGGAATTGGTGGTACTAGGATTGGAGAATTGGCAAGATACTCCTTGAGCTTATCAAAGCTTCTTTGACATATGGGATCCCATTTGAAGCTTGTGTCTTTGCATAGGAGATGCGTAAAAGGTTGGCACTTGTCTGCTAACTGAGAAATGAACCGACGCACTGATTGAAGCTTTCCTTGTAGGCTTCTGAGCTATTTGAGTGTTCTTGGTGGAGGCATCTCTGTTATTGCTTTGACCTTCTTAGGGTCTATCTCTATGCCTCACTGTGATACTATGAAATCTAGGAGCTTTCCAGATGTAACACCAAAGACACATTTCTTTGGATTGAGTCGTAACCCATAGTGCTACAGGCGATCAAACACATTCTCAAGAATGTCAAGGTGTCCATGGTGTGTCTTTGATTTTGCAAGAATATCATCCACATAGTCCTCTAGGATCTTGTGGATCATGTCATGGAAGATTGTTGTCATCGCTCTCTGATATGTGGCTCCTGCATTCTTTAACCCGAATGGCATCATGTTGTAGCAGAAGGTGCCCCATGGAGTAGTGAATGCTATTTTATGTTGATCTACTTCTGCTATACGAATCTGATTGTAGCCTGAAAATCTATCCATTAGTGACAACATTTCATGGCCCGCTGTAAGGTCTACGATCATGTCTATGTTAGGTAGCGGGAAATCATCTTTAGGACATGCCTTGTTCAAGTCCCTAAAATCTATGCATATTCTGATGTCTCCTGAAGGCTTTGTGATAGGTACCATTTTGGAGATCCAATCTGAGTAATCTATAGCTCTGATAATCTTTGCATCTAGGAGCTTTTCTAGTTCTGATTTTACCAAGAGAGCTACTTTGGGATGCATTTTGCGTAGCTTCTGCTTTACTGGTTTTACATTAGGATCCACTACTAGATGATGAATGACAAGATTAGGATCGAGCCCAGGCATGTGCGCATATGACCATGCAAAGTTTGTAGTAGCTTCTTGAAGTAGCGCAGTGAAAGCCATTTCTTCACCTTCTGTCATGTTGGCTGCAATGTAGGTGATCCTCAGACATTCCTCTGTACCTAAGTTGACTAGCTTGGTTTCTTCTATGATGATAGGTGATTGCTCAGGTCTGTAATCCTGGATGGGAGGAAGAGGCAAGTCTTCATCTTCTAGCGCTTGAATTGCCAAGTTTTCACTAGAAGATACGCTCTTTATTTTTACTTTTTTGGAATCAGAATGTGCCCTAGAAGGGTTTTCACATAAGGATTCATGTTTTTCTCTTTCTATTTCTCTTTTGCAGCTAAAGCTTGCCTCTTCCCCAAAGTATCCCTCTGGGTCAAGCTTGTAGATGTGAGATGATTCTAAATCTTGAACTGATTGTGGGCCTGATGCCCCCATGAATTCTAGGAGTGCTTCCATGCTTTGGAACTCATCGATGTGTGTAATACTTGGTTGGTCCCAGTCTATGAGTTCAGGGTGGGTGAGGGGAAGTTCTATGAGATTTATGGTGAGTTGTCGGAGGACAGAAGTCCCCAGGAGGGTGTCATCATCAAAGATATCATCATAGGATCTGATTTCTTTCTCTTCAGAGATGTCTTCAATCATTATGAGGTCATCCTGGCTATTTAAGAGGAGAACGCTAGTCATATTGGTGCCCCCGATTGCGATATTGGGCCCTTGTATATGCAGGCGAGGG
Organism: Chamaecyparis obtusa; assembly: GCA_027943335.1. Lineage (NCBI taxonomy): Eukaryota > Viridiplantae > Streptophyta > Pinopsida > Cupressales > Cupressaceae > Chamaecyparis > Chamaecyparis obtusa. The sequence continues at coordinate 864,070 of BSBK01011581.1, read as the reverse complement.
GTATTAAAACCAAGACCCTGATGTTCAGGATTCTTTGATGGTGTGATGGGATATTGGTTGCCACCTTCTTGTGGCCCTAGACCACCGCCTTGATAGTTATATTGTTCTGTGACATTCTTGTATGGGATTGGATATTTCTCTTTGAAGTACTCAAGAATTTGCATGTCACGGGATGGGGGATCTTTGTACAACCATCTGTTGATATCCAGCTCCATCTCTTTGTTGTTTATGGTACCATGTGACTCAAAAATCATATTTCCTATCTGCTTGAGCTTATGATGTTCCTCAACAGGCTTGCTATGATAACTTGGGCGCCCTTGAGTATGTGGATCACGTGGGAGAGCCCCTACAGCAAATGCATCATGTAGGCTATATTTACAACAACCCTAGTTGTTGATCTTGACGGATGAGAGGGTGGAAGAGAGGATAGTCTCTGGATTGCGATGGGATCGGGATGAGCTGGAACTGGCAATAGAAGTGCCAATATCGGTTCCAGGACAATGAGTGGAATGAGGGAAGGATGCTTCCATCGCACGACAGTATGTGAAGGGTTGGGGGTCAGCATGGATGGTAACCTCAGTGCTTTGATGCAAAAATTTGATGCACTGATGGTAAGTAGATGGTACAGCCTTAATGGAATGAATCCATGGTCGGCCTAGGAGGATATTAAATGGTAGGTCAAGATCAACAACATGGAAAATAGTATTTTGTGTTGCTGGGCCCAGTTGAATGGGCAAAGTAATGGTACCTTCTAAGGTATGCTCCAAGTTATCATAGGCTTTGATAGTGATCACTTCATGTGCTATATCAGCCTGGGTGAACCCAATCTGTTGAATGAATTTTAAAGTACACAAGTTTAGAGCTGAGCCATTATCTACTAGGACCCGTTTGATAGCGAAGTCTCTGACCATGACAATAATGCGGAGAGGGAGAGTATGGTCAGGAGCGACATCTGGTATATCAGATTCTTTGAAGGATAAGGCACATGCTGCTGATAGGTGTCCCACAAGAGTTTCAAACTGAGTTGTGTTAATGTCCGTGGGGACATGGCCTTCTTTTAGAGCTTTGTCCAGGATCTCCTGATGGATGGGTGATGTGCGGAGCAGGTCCAAGATGGATATTTGCGCTGGTGTATTCCCAAGATGTTCTATGAGGTTGTATTGTGCATTGTGTGCATTTTGTACTGGCCTTGGACAGGCACCAGCAATAGTTATTCGACCCCTACGGGTGGTAACAGCACATTGACTGTCTGCTCCTCTGACATGGATGGTATTGATTGTGGGCTCATCTTGGATGGGCTCAACTTGAGTTATGCATCTGACATACTTGTCATAGTTGATGTAGGCCGCTGTGTGATCTTCTTGCTTGCCTTTGCCATGATTTTGGGGCTGATTGGTGTTGGCTTGATTCTTCTCGGTATTGTGTTGAGGGAACACATTTTGATATATTTGCAAACTGGCGTTGGGTGAAGCTTGAGCTGGTGCATCGACCTGGATCTCCTTGCGATCAATGAGATCCTGGATGTAGTTCTTAAGCCGCATGCACTTCAATGTTGTGTGCCCCTTCACATGATGGTAATCACAGTATTCATGTTCTTTATACCAATCAGACTTTGGTACGTTGTCATCCTTCTGTGGGATGGGCGGATATGTGATCATATTTGCCTTGGCTAGCCGATAAAAGATCTGATCCAGAGGCTCACCCAAAGGTGTGAAAGTCCTCTTTGGATTGTTCTGATTGTTGGGCTTGTTCTGCCTTGGGGCAACGTTAACTATGTTAACAGAATTGCCTTGACGTGCTGGCTGTTGCTGTTGGTATTGTTACCGATACTGTTGCATAGGTGGTTGATGAGCTTGAGGAGGCTGCTGATAAATAGGTGCTTGATATGCGGGAGCTGGTGGTTGCTGATAGATGGGCGCTTGTGGCGGTTGGTATGTTTGAGCTAGTGTAGGACTAGCCACAATGAATTATACATTCTTAGTGTCAATGGCTCCATCTGTAACAACATTCTTGTTACGATTCCAATAACGGGATTTATCATTATTGGGTTTGTTCTTGGAATCATCCTTGAAGTGACGAATAGTGCCTTCGTCTAGGAGAGCTTTCTCGATGCCTATGCCTTTGCTCTTGATGTTTTGGTATGTCTGGAGATAGTTCATTCGCATGTGATGGGATAGCTTTGGATGCAGGCTATCAATGAAGATCTTTGTTATATTCTTCTTTGGCGGCTGATATGATAACCTGGTTGTAAGATTCTACCATCTTTGCAAGTATTCTGCAAGGCTTTCTCCGTCTTTCTTCTTTGAGTTGCATAGGTCTAGCAAGGACAACTCATTCTCCACATTATGGGCATAGTGTGTGATGAACTTCTCAGAGAGTTCAGCAAAGGTTTTTATTGTTCCATGTGGTATTTTGTAAAACCACTCAACAGCAGTTCCTCCCAAGCTTTTGGGAAACAGGCGCAGGAGATAGTTATCACTGTAAGCTACTTCTTGGCACGCCATGTAGAACTCTTTGATATGGTTTATTGGATCTCCTTTCCCTCGATACTTGTCGAACTTGGGCATCTCAAAATGCTTGGGGAAAGGGATAGTTGCTATGGACCGATCGAAGGGATATGAGCACACCTCTTCAAATTTGTATATTTTATTCTCTGTTCCACTTTGTAGCTCCTTTAGAGCATTTTTCATTACTTCCCACTCAGCATTGAGTGGCGAGGGAACTGGGACTTCTTCTTGTGATGGAAGCTGTGGAACTGGATATGGCGCTTGCTGTGGATAAATGGGTTGGAACTGATTTTGGAGCAATGGTTGCTGGGGATATTGCTGGTGTGGCATAGGGGGATATTGTGGTAAATGATATGGAACCGCTTGATATTGTTGGGCTTCTTGCTGTTGTTGAACTGGCGATTGTTGTGGGACTGCTTGCTGATATTGGACATTTGGAACTTGCTATTGTAACTGATGGGTGGGAACTTGTTGTTGCTGGGGGATGATAGGGATTTGTTGCTGGGGCTGATAGCAAGGGACTTGCTGTTGTTGAGGAATGATGGGTGTTTGTTGAAAGGGGACATGTGTTTGCTGTGGGGGAGGCTGTTGGAATGATGCTGCTTGGGGGTATGATGGTGGTAGTTGCTGAGGTTGGCTTTGGGTTTGGCTGATATAAGCTGGGTGCATGCCTGCGTTACTTAGAGGTGGAACAGATGTGGGGAAGCTAGAAGAAAAGGGTGATGGGGTAAGATAGCTGGGGAAAGTTGGCTGTTGAGGTGGTGGAACTTGCTGGAAGGTATTTGAGATTTGGGATGAATAGCTTGAAGCCGGCGGTGGTTGGGGTAGTTGCTGCTGTGCTGCTTAGGTGAAGGCGGTTTGTTGACTTGCAACCATAGATGTAGGGGATTGCGATGGGATCCCCCATGCCTTCATTTCTTCTTGTGTAAGGCCCCATTGAGAGCTTGTGTTAGGGTACACTGCAGTGGATGATGGAATGGTAGGAGCAATGGGAGCTTGGGACATGAATGATGGTTGAGAGAAAGGAGCTTGTTGAGGTTGTGGTTGAGTAGATGCTTGTGAGGAGGAAAATGAAGGAAACACCCAAGAGAAAGATGAGGTTGGAATGGGAAGCGATTGTGCTAACCCCAAAGAAGAAGGTACGGGTGCTTGGGGGGTGAAGGGTGACGGTGCTCCTTTGATGGTGAAAGGCGTTGCTTGACTTGCGGATGGTGGCGAAGCTTTTGGTGTAAAAGCTTGCGTGAGAGGTGGAAGCTGACTTTGGGTTAAGCGTTGGATTTGGGCTTGGGCAGCCATAGCAGATGATGAAGCAAAAGGGGTAGGAGATGGAGCGGATGGCACTGCAGCTTGTGTTGCAGGACTGGCGAGGCTTCCTTGCAAGAAAAGGGGAATGGTGGAAAGCTCTTGGGGTGTTTGCATGATAGGATCGGGGAATAATTGGATAAATGGAGAATATACTTGTGCTGGAACTTGGATAGTATTGATGGGGATGCGTGGATAGAGAGATGGTGGGATGGAGGTACTTTCTGGCAGATAGTGGGCAAACGTGCTTTGCTGATGTTGCAATACAAGGGCATTGGTCACTGGTGGCCTTTCTGAAGGATTTGCAAATGCTTGGATTGCCAACGGGGATGAAGGGATGTTTGGATCTTCACATGGGTTACTGGCTTGGATCTGGGGATTGTAGGTCATCATGGCGTTGGTGAAAAGGTTGGGATCGGATGAGGTTGTTGGTGGATAAGGATTCATGCTTCTTCTTTTCTGAGATCTGGTCTCAACAGGCATGGAGATGAAAGTGCTAAATGGATGCAAGATGTTTGGCTAAAAGATGTTGATGGATGCAAAGTTGATGAACTTCTAAAGATGATGACTTTCTAGAATGCAATGCAAGGATGGATGAACTACTCGGATTTGGATTAAGGATGGTGGAAGATTGGTGGGAGATGGTGGCAAATTGGTAAAAAAGCTTGGTGATGATGGAGGATTGGTGGGATGCTCTGATTTGGGTCAAGATTGGGTGGAGGATTGGCGGGATGCTGGTGGAAGATTACTAAGTGTCAACAATGAGTTGTTATTTTTCCCTGATGGAGGATCAGTGATAGGATTTGGGCCAACCTAGGATAGACTGATGATCTTCGGTTAACTGGATGCTTATCAATACAAGCCAATCTCTTGCTCGAGATGATGAGGCTGTGCAAGGACAAGTTGGATTTCCTTTAGACAATGCTCTGTCAAAAAGGGGATGCTTTCTGATTTAGGATAAGGGATGGAAACAACTCAAAGGTTTTGAACACTAAGTGTTTGTGGATTTTGAATCTCTGGATTTGGTACAAAAGATGGTGGGTTCTGATTTAGGAGATGGATGCTGGATTTTGGATGAAGGATATGGGATTCTGATGGTGGATTGCTAATGGAAAGATGGTGGAGGATGATGGAATAATGCTCTTTCTAAAAGGATGATGCAGATGCGACTGGGATGGATGATCTATGATGCTGCTAGGAGGATGATGGTGCATGCAACTAAGAAGGATTTCTAGGATGTAACTAAGGTTTGGTGATGATGCAAAGATGAAACTAAGATGAAGCTAGGATGACGGACTACCGAGATAAGATTGTGAGATCTGAAGGTAGAATGGACATGTGATGGATCCAGCTAATCTTCTCTTTCAAGGTTGATGTAGCGATGGTTTACTCGGAAATGGTAGGCAAACTGTTTGACTCTTGCATTATAGCCAATATTATCAAGCCTTTCTTGATATTTTTCTTCTGCTTGGGTTGCTTGGACAAAGGATTGATGGCTTTTAAGGTTCCTTTTTGCAACTTTCTTCTCTTGATAATCTTTGGATTTGGGCAACTTAGCTTTTGGATGTTTGATCAAATTGGGCATATCTTTGGAAAATTCTAATAGGTTTGGTCCGAGAACAAAAGGCTCTTTGGATATCTGATTTCTGCAAGATTTTCTGAATATCAATTTTGTTGATTGGTTTGATTTTCTCAAGTGGCAAAGGATAAATTAAAAAGACTTCTGACAAAGCAATCTCCACAAAGGGAAAAGCAACCTTGCGGGATACAAACAGGATGACTGACTCTGATAAAGCTTTGAAAGTGTATGTTTCAACAAGTGTTTTCACGGAGTCTTTGACTGTCAAGCACTTCAAACAGATCTACCTAAGGAAGGTGAGTATCAAAATCGCTTGCCCACAGCTTGGTATCCCCCAGAAGGGAATACAAATGGTGAGTAATCTTGAGGCGACCCGGTAAACCCCTTGGAATCGGTCCTTGCACAAGGATTTTGATACTTTCGGATGTAGATAGGGTAGCCTCTATTTTATCAAGTTTTTAATAGTTCCGTGGAGTCTCCATACCCGGTTATGCTGACCACCTGTGACTCACTTAAGAGCCTAGCCAACAACGCTGGGGGAGGAATATTTACCTTTCCCCAAATATTTGTATTTGGCACAAGATGCCCGGCGATTAGGAGATGTAAGTGAGTACTTTTTGCCTTCACTTTATTTATATACCGGCCGGGGGGGATACCGGTTTGAGGTCGTTCTCCGAGGAGGAAGCACTTTTCTCCTCGGACAGGCCTCGCTAAAAGTAGAACAAGTGAACTTGTCCAAGTTCAAATGTTCTACGTTGCTTACTTTAACAAAGATTTTGCAAGAAGATAAAGCTCCTAGATGCACATCAAGCAAGTTTGTTCATTTTCCCAATTTGATTAAGTGTGTTTGAACTTTGAAATTTTGAAGACACAAGTGCTTAAGATTTGATTTGTTCTTTTTCCAAAAAGTAAGCGATTTGAGCGATTGCAAGTTCTTTCTTTGATCATTCAAGATTGAGATTGGCGTGTTGATTTAGAACTTTGAAGTGCTTTTTTTTTTTTTTCCTTTAAGGCATTCAAGATTGAATTTGTATTTTGCTTGAATTGAAAAGGAGGGAATAGAGATGTTTGTTCTTTTAATGCATTCAAGATTGAGTTTAATTTTCAAATGGACAATGACTCTTAGGACTTAGCTTCATTCCTTTAGTTTCATTCAAGATTTGGTTTGCCCCATTTTAGACTTCAAAACAAAGTTGCCTAGATTTAGTTAGATGCATGAATTTTAAAAGGCATTCAAGATTTTGCAATAAGAGACTTGTTCACATCAATAACAAAGCTTTAGGACTGATTTAGGAAAATTTTGAAACCTTTAAGAAAGTTTAGGAACCAAATTTGAAAAGTTTTAGCAAAGCTTTTTGATGATTTTGTTCCTAGTTTGCTTTGAGATTTTTAACAAAACTTTGAATACATTGCAAATGAAGTCCTTTTTTAGCTCTCTTTGATGCTTTTTAATTTTGATTTAGGACCATTTAGGATGATTTTTTAGTTGATTAGGGACCACTTAGCTTTCCAATGCAAACTTGATGTTCTTTTTATGCTCCCAAATCATAAAATGTTCCTACTTTGCATGAATGCATTTAAAACCTTGATGTTGCAAGGATGCAAATGTTTTGATTGATTTTTTCTTGTTTGTTAGAATAAATTTTGCAAATTTTAGTTCTTAATACATTTAAGAATGATTTGGGGGTTCATTTTAAGCACTAAAATAAGGTTTGTATGATTTTGCTTCCTTATGGATTTTTTTTGAAAAAAAATGGCCATGACCTTGCTAGAAGAAGAAGAAGTAGATGGAATAGAAGAATATAGACAAGAAGAGGAAGAAGAATTTGAAGAGCTCCATCCACCTATAAGCTTGAAAAATCTGAAAACACTCCAAAATCTATCAGAATGTTTGCAAAGAACCCGTGAAGTGGGTCCCACCGGGCGTGCCAGAATGTAGACTATGATTTTGAACCTGTTACCTGTCTTGAAAGGCTAAAACATTCAAACATTAGACTAATCTAACATGTTCATGAACTAAAAAATAGCATAAGACATGAAAACAAAACCAAAGCCACCTCAAAATTGTTGCTAAAAATAAGTGCTATAGAGCAAATGTTTGATTTGCTTCAATTAGAGGGATGTGGGTGTGCTCTCTAAGCACTTGGAGCATATTCTAATGCATACTAAGATTGATTTTAGACCAAATATAAGTGTGATATGATGCTATATGCTATGCAAAACAATAAAAGAAACTATGTTAATCCATTATTACTAAGCTATGATGTTCTTTAAGAAAGCTTGAAGATGATAAAAAAAACTAACAATTAGTATTGCTTATGCTAAGTCTAGAGCTAAATGGACATGATAACAATGCATAAAATGAAAGGTGAATGGATATTTTGCTCTTGGAAATGAGGACTATTTATAGACTTTTGGGAGGATGAATGAGTGGCTAGGATCAAAATCCTTAAGAGAGGCCAAGATTCATTCAAAGGGGAGCACATGGATTGTGCTAGTTCAAGGCCACCTCCTTGTGACAAGTGTCACAAGGGCATTGGGTTGAAAGATGGGAGGAATGTGCACAATTTGGAAAATGTGCCTTAAGGTCAAAGGGTGTAAGAAAGGGGTGAGGGGCTTCTTAAATGCATCATAAATGCATGTAAGAGGGATAAGGAGGCTTTAAATGCATCATAAATGCATGTAAGAGGGATAAAGAGGCTTTAAATGCATCATAAATGCATGTAAGAGAAGCATCTAGAAGTTTGTTGACTTTGGTTAAAGTTTAGGAGTTGGCTAATCTTGGTTAGGGAATGTGACAAGGTTAGGGAGGTGATTATGATTAGGATTAGGATTAGGACTTTCTAGAAGAGTCTAGCACTTCCTTAGGATAAATAAGGATTTTTAGGAAATAGATAAAGATTTATTTATTTCCATGGGTTTAGGTTTGAGAAAATTTATTAAAATAAATTTAATAAACATAAGGATTAAATATTTAATCTTAATTAAATATTTTGAGTTGGGGTTAGGGTTAGAAAATGATGGGATTAGCCTTTAATCGTAATTAAAGAGGGTTTTAGAAGATTTTGGAAGAGGTTAGTAGTTTTAAGAAAAAAGGCCAACTTTTGGTCAAAAAATAAATTAATTATTTTTTGGGGGATTTTTGGTCAATTTATTAATTAAAATAATTAATAAATAGGGGATTAATGTTTAAATAAGATTTAAACATTTTTGGGAGGGATTTCTTAATTAAATATTTTTAATTAAGAAAAAGGGATTTAATGACATAAAAATAAATTAATTAATTAAATAAATAATTAATTAATAAATGATGATGTCATCAGAGATTTTTCAGAAAATAAAAATACTTTATTTTCTAAAGGATTTTTAGGTGTCTACAAACACCTAGAGAGAATGTTGTGATATCCTCGATGATAAAAGGTGTTTACTACAAGAGTGTAGTAGGAAGCTCTGTGAATTAGGTTTTGGCATTGGGTGTTGGTGAGATGAGGAGAAATGATACCATTTTTAAGATATGAATGGATGTCATGGTACCATGGGGATTAAAGACCATGTTAGGAATGAATGCTAAATGTTTTTCATTCATTCTGTAGCATTTGTTGTTGCATTAATGACTATGATTGTCATTGATGTCAACACAATGATTTACCGAAGACTTGCAGAGAAGTAGACAGAGTTTGGATTAGCGCACATGGGTTATTGCAATTGGAGCTATGTGATGTTGAGGATATACTCTTTGATATGTTATATGTCTATGCTTAAGAGCACAAATAGTAATTCATTTATTCATGGAAGTTATGATCTTTTTGGTGGAAGCAGTATTCAGGCAATGTTCCTGAGTAGCAGTTTGTGGAAATCGGATGATATCTCCTAATCCGGATCGAATCTAGTTTTGTGTAGTTAAAGGGAATTTGAAGAAACATTCATAGTGATGTGGATTATATAATAGACTTCGAGGTCACATGAGTGAAGATTATTATATTTGGAAGCTAATAGTTTTGTATAATTTTGGTGTAGCGTGTGGAAACTTTTATATCGTAATTGTATGCCGACTCATTTGTAATTATTTGAGTGTGGTATAAAGGAAGGAATGTATTTACTTATTGGAGTGTGTGGTTATAGTGGTTGTGTGTGATGTTGTATGCATGAAGTGAAGAAAAGAGCTAAGTATGAAAGCAAATTTGTGAAGCAAGACATGCGAGGTACAGAGATCTGAAATTAATATCTGATGTAATAGTGAGTGTAGTTTGGCACAGTTAGAGAAGAGGTAACATATTATTCTCTTGATTAATGCAAAGATTATTTGGATAGTGTGTTCAGTGATCTTACCCTGAAGCTATTTGGGCAGTGGGTCCTTCTGTCTTCCATAACTCTTAACAGGGTTAGAATCTTTTAACAAGGATTCAAAATCTCCTAACAGAGATTCATATGTACTGAATGTATTTCATAAGACTCCTAACAAAGTACATCCTTTCACAAGGAATATTCATATTAGTGCATCTTTTGTGGGCATCATTCCCACCGGGGTTTACTCTTTGATCAAGAGGTTCCCTAGTCAACAAATCTTGTGTCATTGTGTTATTGTGTATGAATATCTTTCTATGGTTGGTAATTATATTGCTTATATGGTTTAATGTTGTTGAAGATTATCAAATTTATAATCTTTTAACAAGGATTCAAAATCTCCTAACAGAGATTCATATGTACTGAATGTATTTCATAAGACTCCTAACAAAGTACATCCTTTCACAAGGAATATTCATATTAGTGCATCTTTTGTGGGCATCATTCCCACCGGGGTTTACTCTTTGATCAAGAGGTTCCCTAGTCAACAAATCTTGTGTCATTGTGTTATTGTGTATGAATATCTTTCTATGGTTGGTAATTATATTGCTTATATGGTTTAATGTTGTTGAAGATTATCAAATTTATAATTATCTGATAACTGATTCACCCCCCCCCCCACCTCTTAGTTATCTCAGTGGACTTTTCTTTCTAACAATTGGTATCAGAGTGGCAAGTCTTGAAAAAGAAGTTTAACAGCTTAAGGAGATCCATGGAAAATTTCAAGAAAGAAATCCCTAAGTTTGATGGAGTAAATTTTGACGGCTGGAAAGAAAAGATGAAGACACATCTACTATGTTTAGGACCAGGTTATTGGTTGATTACAAAGAATGATAAGACTATCATCGAAGAGGACAATCTTGAAACATCTACTGTGGATGAGAGAGATCTATTCATGTGTAACATACTTGCAAGAGAAGAACTTTTGACAGCACTTCCGAAGAATGAATAGAGTCAGGTAAAATATTTAACAAAATCTCATGAAATTTGGAAAGCTTTACACTCTACTTTTGAAGGTGATGAACATGCAAAGAAAGCTAGATTACATAATTAGATATGTGCATTTGAAGATATAAGAATGATGGAAGATGAATCTGTTAGAAGTTATATTGGTAGAATGTCAAAAATTATTGCAGGGATAAAATCTTGTGGAGGAACAAAGACAAAGAATGAAGTGATATGGAAAATTCTAAGGACATTGACTCCTATATTTAAGTAGACAACACGGATGATTGAACAAGTGATACCTTGTACTTAGAACTTTACAAGAGAGATTCTTCTTGGAAGATTGGAAGCAGCAGAAATGAACCTGAGATTATCAAGACACTTACCTAGAATGGAGACAACATTCAGTGCTCTTAGTGTTCACCCTACTTTGTCAAGAAGCATCAGTGTGAGTGGAGATTATGTGGGCAGCAACAGATCTAGAAATGAAGAAGACAAGAAGATTGAAGAAGGTATTACCTTGCTTGTGAAAAGAGAACTAGACGTAAGAAAATATTTAAATGTTAGACTTGTCAAGAATATGGTCATTTTGCATCTAAATGTCCTAAGGAGTTAAAAAATACATAAACAATTTCAAACCTAGAAGATCTAAGGAATGTTATTATGCTATTGATGAAGATCTTGAAGCTAGTATAGAAAGAACTTTAAGTGAAAGTGATACTAAGAATAATGATGACATGGGATTTGTAGCAATTAAAGAAGAGAATCCTAAAATAGATGTTAAGGAAGAAAAAGCCTTAGTTTCTCAAGTTGAAAACAAAGCTAATTGGATTATAAATAGTGGTTGTTCACATCATATGATTGGAGACATGAAAAAGTTCATAATGTTGAATGAATATGATGGAGGAGTTGTTAGAGTTGGAAACAATGCACCTTGTTTGATTAAAGGTATAGGATCTATTACTCTTGATGGAAAGACTAATACTGATGATGTTTATTTTGTGGATGGATTGAAACATAATCTTTTGAGTGTTGGACAGTTAGTTGATAAGGGATATCAACTTTGGTTTACTGAGAAAACTTGTGTGATAAAGGATAAAGATGGAAATCTGATTGGAAATAGATCTATAACCAGAGGTAATGTATTTTAGTTGAATCCTACTAACATGACATGTTTGATTGCTAAGATTGATGACAGGTGGTTATGGCATACAAGGTTTTTTCATATAAATTTTGATAACATTGTAAAAGTAAGTACTACACTTGCAGTAAGAGATTTGCCTAAAATTATGAAGCCTACTAACATGATTTGCAAAGAATGTGTAATGGCTAAACAAAAGAGAATTTCTTTTCCCAGTAAGAGGTTTACATCTATAGAGAAGCTAGAGATTATTCATACAGATTTGAGCAGTCCTACCAGGACTAGAGGATTCTATGGAGAAAGGTATTTTATGATTCTTGTTGATGATTTTACAAGAATGTTATGGATTGCATTTCTTAAAGAAAAATCTGAAGCATTTGATAAGTTTAAAATTGTTAAGAAAAAAGTTGAGAATGAATCTGGAATGAAGATTAAATGTTTGAGATCTGATAGAGGTGGAGAATTTACTTCTAGAGAGTTTAACACCTTTTGTGAAGAAAATGGCATTAAGAGATAGTATTCAGCCCCTAGAACACATGAACAAAATGAAATTGCAGAAAGAAGGAACAGATCAGTGACTGAAGTAGCAAGAGCTATGTTGTTTGAAAATGATTTGGCAAAGATATTCTGGAGAGAAGAAATGAACATAGTAGTGTATACAATGAATAGATCACAAATCAGAGCAGACACAAACAAGACACCTTATGAATTATGGTTTGGACATGCACCCTCAGTTAGGTATTTTAGAATTTTTGGAAGCAAATTTTATATAAAGAGAGATGATGATATTCGAAAGTTTGATCCTAAAAGTGATGAAGGTATATTTCTTGGATATTCTTTGAAAAGCAAAGCATATAGATGTTTGAATAAACGAACTAAGACTATTGTTGAAAGTGCAAATGTTAAAGTTGATGAAAAATTCAAAATTTAGGAAATAATGCTTGATTATGAATTAGATGAAGAAGCTCATCCTAAACCTAACACTAGATCTCCTAAATTATTTTATGAAACTGACAGTGATTTTTTGAATGAAAGCCACAATGAAGTCATTGAAGAACCTACATCTGAAGAGAGATCTGAGATAATGATACCTAGAAAGAGTTTGTTAAGAAATCATCCTATTGGACAAATTATTGGGAGCATCAAAACAGGAGTTCTAACTCAAAATAAGGCACAAGAATAGTTATGTTTGATTTCTCAAATTGAACCTAAGACTACTAATGAAGCTTATGAAGATGAAAGTTGGACTAATGCTATGAAAGAAGAACTAGATCAAATTGAAATAAACAAGACATGGGAATTGGTCCCTAGACCTAAAGACAAGAATGTTATTGGTACTAAATGGGTATTCAAAAAAAAGATCAATGAACAAGGAGAAGTAGTAAGAAACAAAGCAAGATTGGTATGTAAGGGTTACTCACAGCAAGAAGGAATTGACTATGAAGAAACCTTTGCACCTGTTACAAGAATTGAAGCAGGAAGAATGTTTTTGGCATATGCAGCTTACAAGAAATTCAAAATATATCAGATGGATGTGAAGTCACCATTTCTGAATGGAGAATTGGAAGAAGAAGTCTACATTGAGCAGGCTAAAGGTTTTCCTTTATCTCAAGAAGGAGACATGGTATGTAAATTGAAGAAAGTTGTATATGGACTTAAACAAGAACCTAGAACTTGGTATGCAAGACTGGATAAGTATTTGTTAAAATTGGGATTTACAAAAGGAACAATTGATAGAAATCTATACACAAAAGAAATAGAAAATGGTTTGTTAGTTATAGTTATTTTTGTTGATGACATTATCTTTGGAGGAGACGATGAAGCTAGTGACAAATTTGTTGATGAAATGAAGACTGAATTTGAAATGACTATGATTGGTGAGATGAAATATTTTTTGGGATTAGAGATAACACAAAACAATGATGGTATCTTTGTAAGTTAGACAAAGTACTTGAATGACTTGTTGAAAAGATTTGGAATGGAGAATTGTAAACCAGTTGGAACACCCATGGTGACTAGACATAAATTATCTAGCACAGATGAGACTCCTGCAGTAGAACAAAAGAAATATAGATCTATGATTGGAGGATTGCAGTATTTGACTCATACAAAACCTGATATAGCACATTCAATTGGAATTGTAGCAAGATTTCAAGCTAAACCTAGAGAATCACATTGTGCAGCAGTAAAGAGGATACTGAGATATCTAAGAGGCACAATCGACTATGGACTATGGTATGAAAAATTTGATGATTTTACCCTATGTGCATATACAGATGTTGATTGGGGAGGTAGTGTTGATGATAAGAAAAGCACCAGTGGTGGAGCATTTTTCCTTGGATGAAGATTAGTTTCTTGGCTAAGCAAGAAGTAGAATTGTATCTCACAAAGCATAGCAGAAGTAGAATATGTAGCAGTAGCAAACAATTGTAACCAGATAATTTGGATGAAGAAAATGCTGAAGGATATTGGAATAAAATTTGTTGAGCCTATTTTTATACTTTGTGACAACACCAGCACAGTTAGTATGTCTAAGAATCTTGTATTACATTCTAAGACAAAGCATATAGAGATTAAGTATCATGTTGTAAGAGAGAAATTTTTTGAAAAAGAAGTCAGACTTGAGTACATAAGTACAAAGGAGAAGATAACAGATATATTCATAAAGCCTTTGACTAAGGATACATTTGAGTATCTGAGAGGTATGCTTGCAATTATGCCCCAGCCTACTTTTGAAAAGTGATGTAGTTGGTTGCATCCATCCAGTGGTATATGAGCCTTATCTTTCTTCTGGCCTAGATGTTGGTACTTTTTCTATGGGGGAGTATGTGTATCTGAGATGAGTCATGAGGACTCTAGTAAATGTATTTTCTGAAAAGTGTCTTTTGACATTGAGTTGTTGTTGACATAGTGATGAAATTTTTGTCATTGATGTCAATGGGGGAGAAGTATACATGAAAAACACTTTGAAACATCTGTTGGAGAGAACTTAATAGGATAACAAAGCAAGATTTGATTGATGAAGAGGATTTGAAGAAGCAATGTTGCAGTATTGGATTTTTGGAACATTGCATGTTTTTCATCTATGTTGCCATCAATGCCAATGGGGGAGATTGTTAGAAATGAATGCTAAATGTTTGGCAATCATTTTGTAGCAATTTTTGTTGCATTCATGACTATGATTGTCATTGACGTCAACACAGTGATTTACCAAAGACTTGCAAAGAAGTAGACAGAGTTTGGATTAGTGCACATGGGTTATTGTAGTTGGAGCTATGTGATGTTGAGGATATACTCTTTGATATTTTATATTTCTATGCTTAAGAGCATGGATAGTAATTCATTTATTCATGGAAGTTATGATCTTTTTGGTGGAAGCAGTATTTAGGCAGTGTTCTTGAGTAGCAGTTTCTGGAAATCGGATGATATCTCCTAATCGGGATGGAATCTAGTTTTGCGTAGTTAAAGAGAATTTTAAGACAAATTCATAGTCATGTGGATGATAGTGCAGACTTTGAGGTCACACGAGTGAAGATTTATTGTATTTCGAAGTTGACGGTTTTGTGTAATTTTGGTGTAGCGTGTGGAAACTTTTATATTGTAATTGTATGCCAACTCATTTGTAATTATTTGAGTGTGGTATAAAGGAAGGAATGTATTTCCTTGTTTTAGTGTTTGGGTATAGTAGTTTTTTGTGATGTTGTATGCATGAAGTGAAGAAAAGTGCTAATTATGAAAGAGAATTTATGAAGGAAGACATGCGAGGTACAGAGATCTGAAATTGAGATCTGATGTAACAGTGAGTGCAGTTTGGCATAGTCAAAGAAGAGGTAACATATTATTCTATTGAGTAATGCAAAGATTATTTGGACAGTGTGTTCAGTGATCTTACCCTGAAGCTTTTTGGGCAGTGGGTCCTTCTATCTTCCATAACTCTTAACAGGGTTAGAATCTTTTAATAGCGATTCAAAATCTCCTAACAGAGATTCATATGTACTGAATGTATTTCATAAGACTCCTAATAGATTCCATCCTTTCACAAGGAATATTCATATTAGTGCATCTTTTGTGGGCATGATTCCCACCGGGGTTTACTCTTTGATCAAGAGGTTCCCTAGTCAACATATCTTGTGTCATTGTGTTATTGTGTATGAATATCTTTCTATGGTTGGTAATTATATTGCTTATATGGTTTAATGTTGTTGAAGATGATAAAATTTATAATTATCTGATAACTAATTCACCCCCCCCCTATTAGTTATCTTGGTGGACTTTACTTTCTAACAGACCAACCAAGACACACCATTTTTGAATCAGCGTTCTCATAAGAAGGCATGAGTAGATTTTCAACTAAGAATTCATACTACAATGAATCATGAGGGATTTCTAGTAAGGATCTGATGGTTTCTATTGCATCTATGGCTTTGTTTTGAAGCCTTGGTATCTATGTGAACTATAGGCTCGAGAAGTTCTCTTTCAATCTGTCTACCAATTCTTTGTAAGGTAGAAGCTTGTCATCCTTTGTCTGGAATTCTTATAGGACTTGCTTGATAATCAACTATGAATCTCCAAACACTTGTAGTTCTATGATGTTCCACTAGATAGTTGTTTTGAGGCTTGGGATGAGTGTCTCATACTCCACAACATTTTTAGTACAAGGGAATCCAAATTTGAATGATTTGGGGATATAGTCACCTTGAGGTGTGATGAATATGATTCCTTCCCTTGATCCATGCAATGTGTAGGAGCCATCAAAGTATAGCTTCCAGATTAGCTATTCTTCAATCATACATAGATGGTCATTAGAAAATTCCATGATTAGTGGATATGCATCCACCAAAGGTGCTTCTTCTAGCTGATCGGCAATTACTTGTCCTTTGATTGCCTTTTGATCTATGTACTGAATGTCAAACTCGCTTAGCAACATCACCCATTTTTCCATATGGATAGTGAGAGTTGTCCTTGATAAAAGGTACTTAAGTGGGTCCACCTTTGAAATGAGCTTGATGGTGTCTCTAAGCATGTAATGTCTAATCTTTTGAGTGTCAAAGAACACTGCAAGGCATGCTTTCTCCATCAGTGAGTAATTGAGCTCATATCTGACAAAATCTCGACTGATATAGTATATGGCTCTCTCTTTGTTGTTGTCTTCATGTTGTGCTAAGAGTGCCCCCAATTTTGTAGTAGTTGCAGAGATGTTTAGGATCAGAGGACATCTTGAGAATGGTGGTACAAGGATGGGAGACATGGCTAGATATTCTTTTAGCTTCTCAAAGCTTCTTTGGAAGATAGGATCCAATTTGAAGCTTGTTTCCTTGTGCAGTAGATGTGTGAAGGGTTGGAACTTGTCTTCCAGCTATGATATGAAGCATCACACTAATTGTGGCTTTCCCTGCAGGCTTCTAAGCTACTTGAGTGTTCTTTGTGGAGGCATTTTTTTTATGGCTTTGACCTTTTTGGGGTCAATCTCTATGCCCCATCATGACACAATGAAGCCTAACAACTTGCCAGAGGTCACACCGAAGACATATTTATTTGGATTTAGTTTCAAACCATAATGATGGAGATAATCAAACTCACTTTCAAGGATGTTAAGGTGTTCACATCATGTCTTGGATTTTTCAAGGATATCATCCACATAGTCTTCCATGGTTTTGTGTATCATATCATGGAAGATCACCATCATTTCTCATTGATAGATGGCTCTTGTGTTCTTTTTCCCAAATGAAATCATATTGTAGCATAAAGTACCCCATGGTGTGGTGAATGCCATTTTGTGTTGAGCTTCCTCTGCTATTTAGATCTAATTATACCCTGAGAATCCATCCATGAGTGACAACATCTCATGGCCTACTATGAGATCTACTATCATATCAATATTGGGTAAGGGGAAATCATCCTTGGGACATTCTTTGTTTCAGTCTTGGAAGTCTATACAGATTCTTATCTCTCCTGAAGGCTTAGTGATAGGTACCATGTTGGAGATCCACTATGAGTAATCAATGGCTCTGATGATTTTGGCTTGTAGTAGCTTCTCAAATTTTTCTTTTACTAATAGGGCTACCTTAGGATGCATTTTACATAGCTTCTTCTTTACTAGCTTATCATTAGGGTCCACTACAAGATTGTGAACAAATAGATTTGGATCAAGTCCTGGCATGTGTGCATATGACCATGTGAAGTTGATGGTAGCTTCTTGGAGGAGTGTTGTGAAATCCATTTCTTCAATTGTAGTCAGAGATGCTGCAATATATGTAATCCTTGGGTATTCTTCAATTCCCAAGTTGACTGGCTTTGTTTCCTCAATAATGATAGGTGATTTCTTTGGTCTATAATCCTAGATGGGGGGAAGAGGCAAGTTCTCATCTTCTAGCACCTTAGAGAGGTTTTCACCAGAAGATACGCCCTTTATTTTTTCTTTTTTAGAATCAGAATGTGCTCCAGAGGGGTTTTCACATAAGGACTTGTTCTTTTCTTTTTCTTTTTCAATTTTGTGGCTAAATCTTTCCTCTTCCCTAAAATATCTTTTAGGGTCAAGCTTGCAGACATGAGCTAATTCTTGGTGTTGATCTGTTTGTTGGCTTGATGCTCCCATGAATCTTAGGAGTGCTTTTGTGCTTTGGAACTCATCAATATGTGTGACTCTTGGTTGGTCCCAGTCTATGAGTTTGGGATGGAGGAGGGGAAGTTCAATGACATTAATCGTGAGTTGACAGAGGACAGAATTTCCTAAGAGGGTATCATTGTCGAAGATGTCATCATAGGAAATATTTTCTTCCTCTTCAGGGATGTCTTCGATCTCTACAAGGTCATCATGGATATTCAAGAGGGGAATGTTGGGCAAGTTGGTGCCCCCATTCATGGTACTAGGTTCTTATAAATGTAGAAGAGGGGTATTAAAACCAAGACCTTGATGTTTTCGATTCTTTGAGGCTGTGATTGGATCTTTATTTCTGCCTTTTTGTGGTTCTAGACCACCACCTTGATATTTACATTGTTTTTTTGTGTACTTGTGTGATGCTGGATATTTTTCTTTGAAGTAACTAAGAAGCTCAGTGTCAAGAGGTGGGGGATCTTTGTATAGCCACCGATTGATGTCAAAGTCCATCTCAAGGCTATCTATATTGTCATGGGAAATAAATGTTAACAGTCCCAATTGCTTGATTTCATGATTGGCTTCAGTAGTCTTTCTTTGGTGGCTTGGGAACCCTTGTGTATCTAGATCAAGTGGTAGGGCCCCTACTCTAAATGCATCATTTAGGTTGTACTCACCATAGCCTTGGTTGTTGATCTTGACCAAAGAGAGAGTGGAAGCTAGGATAGTCTCTGGATCGCTATGGGATTGGGATGAGCTAGCAACTGAAGTGCCAATTTTGATTCGAGGACAATGGGTGTAATGGGGGAATGAATCTTCCAACACACAATAGTATGTGAAGGGTTGGGGATTGGCATGAATAGTGATCTTACTACCTTGATATGGAAATTTGAGACACAAGTGATAAGTAGATGGTATGACCATGATGGAATGGATCCATGGTCTGCTGAGGAGGATGTTATATGGTAGGTCTAGATCAAAAATGTGGCAAATGGTATCTTAAGTTGTTAGGTCCAGCTTGATAGGAAAAAAAATGGTACCTTTAGAGGTACGTTCCAAGTTATCATATGCCTTAATAGTGATGACATCATGTGATATGTCAACCTTTATAAATCCCACTTGTCAGATGAACTTTAAAGTGCACAAGTTTAGGGCTGAGCCATTATCTATCATGACCCATTTGATGGTGAAGTTTTTGACCATGATGGTGATGCAAAGAGGGAGATTGTGGTCAGGCTCAATAGCTAGTATATTAGAAGGCTTGAAGCAAAGCACGCAACATGTAGATAGGTGTCCCAAAAGGTTCTCAAACTAGATAGTATTTATGTCTATGGGGACATGTCCTTCTTCGAGGGCCTGGTTGAGGATCTCTTGATGGATGGGTGAAGTGTGGAGAAGGTTGAGGATGGAGCTTTTGGTGAGTGTATTCCTAAGATGTTCCAGGAGGTTATATTGGGCATTGTGAGCTGGCCTTGGATTAGCACTGGAAATAGATATCTAGCCTCTGCAGGTGGTAACACCACACTGACTATCTTCTCCCTTGACATGCATGACATTAACTATGGGCTCAACTTGGGTTATACATTTAACAAACTTGTCATAGTTGATATGGGAGGTAGTATAGTCTTTTGGTTATCATGATCTCCTTTCTTTCCTTTGCCTTGGTTTTGGGATGGAGGATTGGTATTAACTTGTTTCTTCCCAACATTGTGTTGAGGGAACACATTCTGATAAATCTGCAGATTGGCATTAGGCAAAGCTTGGGTTGGTGTGTCCACTTGGATCTCTTTTTGGCCAATGAGATCTTCGATATAGTGCTTTAGTTTCATGCACCTTAGGGTAGCATGTCCTTTAACATGATGATAATCACAATATTCATGATCTTTGTACCAATTAGGCTTGGGAGTTGCATCATCAAATTGCTGAGTTGGTGGGTAAGTGATTAGATATTCCTTAGCCATTTGATTGAAGATTACATCTAGTAGTTCACCGAGAGTTGTGAAGGTACGTTGCTGATGAGTTTTGACTCAAGGCCTAGTTTGATTTTGGGTAGTGGATATGGCATTGGCCTAATTTGCTTGGTTTGTTTATTGTTGATAGTTCTGCATAGGCTACTACTTGGTTTGAGGTTGTTGATATTGATATGCAGGAGTTGGTGTAGGACCAACCACAACAATTTAGACATGTTTGGTGTTAGTGGCTCCATCAGTGACAATGTTATTATTTCTATTCTAGTAGTGAGGCTTGTCATTACTGAGCTTGTTGTGGGAATCATCCTTGTAGTGTCAGATTGTGCCTTTGTCTAAGAGACCTCTTTCAATATCTATCCCCTTTACTTTGATGTCTTGATAGGTTCAGATGCAATTCATCCTCATGAAGTGGGATAGTTTAGGATGTAGATTATCGATAAAGATTTTGGTAAGATGCTTCTCTGGTAGTTGATATGATAACCTTGTAGTGAGGTTTTTTCATTGTTGTAAGTAATCAACTAGGCTTTCTCCTCCTTTCTATTTTGAGTTGCAAAGTTCTAATAGGGAAAACTCATTCTTGACATTATGGGCATATTGAGCAACAAACCTCTCAGAGATTTTGGCAAAGGTCATGACTGTCCCATAGGGTATTTTGTAAAACCACTCAATAGCAGTTCCTCCCATGCTCCTGGGGAATAAGCACATAAGGAAGTTGTGATTGTATGCCACTTTTTGGCAAGCCATATAGAACTTTGACATGGCTGACTGGGTCTCCTTTCCCTTGATATTTATCAAACTTGGGTGTCTTGAAGTGTTTGGGAGAGGGGATTGTTGTGACTGATCTATCAAAGGGATAAGGTAAAACCTTGTCAAACTTGAAGGCACTAGTACATTTGAGACCTTTTCCGATGGCTGATTGTCTAAATTCAAATAGTGTATCATCGATTAAGAGACACCATCTGACGTCATAGTTTTGTAGTAAAAAACACTGACGATTATGATAGGTGTCATACATGCGATGTCTATAGTCATCACAAAAGGGGGTTTCAACACAGGGAATATACTTGTTGAGTCTACTTGTAGCCGTCCCATTTTTGACTGATATTCGTTGGATGTAGTTAGTTATCGATGGAAATTTTGTACCTATGATGGGTAACCATCATAATGTTCTGACACCTAGCTATCGTTGGAAGATTGTATACTAACGAAAATGCTATTGGTGATATGGTTATTTGTTGAGAATTTCTGACATATTGTCGTCGCTTCTCTAGGGCCATCGTAATTGTGATGGAAATCACAATTTTTTTAAATATATATATATATTTGTCAATCAAGTTTGACTCAATTGGTGTTCTTGAAGATTTGGTTATCATTCAGAGATCACTTTACAGTAGATTTGGTAGCGGCTCATACATTATTGAGTCGAGTCTACAAACTTGGATTTGTAGATCACTATGCTATTTGTGATGACTTGGGAGAAGTCTTCTTCTAGGTGAACCGAGCTGAGAGACTTGGATTATAGAAAGTAGGTCGTTTGATGTGACTTATGAGACATTGTATGCCTCTTCACAGCAAATTCACAGTGTGGTCTATGGTGTTTCATTTTGACTTGGTTCTTGGTAGCCATTGAGATGAATCGATATGACTTGATCTTGGGTCAAGACTTATTGAGGCAAGCTGAAGTGATCATTGCTCCTTGAAGTGATTGATGTTTCCAATAGATAGTCATTGCTTTTAGTTTTGTCATCGATTATTCTTTGGTTTTCATCGTAATTGCAATGACTCACACTATTTTTTAAAAAGAAATATATATTTGTCATACGTTGATTGAGATCTTAAATTATTGAGCTTCTCTTTGTTTTGATAATAGTTTAACATTCTCTACTTAATAGGGCCAACCGTGTGAAGGTGGAAGCTCATCTGGCCCCTCCTAGGATCCTCTTATGACCCTTTACGACACTTTAAGACCTCTAAGATGTGTATTCTTAGGGGTCATAAAGGGTCATAAGGGGTCTTGGGACACAACAGCTGAGAAACATAAATGTACGCATCATGGTCACAATTGTTTGGAGGCGCAACATAATTAAATGCTATACCCAGATAATGCAACACAACCACTTGATCTGATTTATGAAAACCAGATTACAATACCTGGTGTGATACCTACAGTATTATAGATTTCAACACAAAAATTGAGAACAACAAGATTACAAACCAAAAACTATCTCCATTCTATTCAAAATTGGAGTTTATACAAGTTGAATGGATCCCAAGGGTCACACAAATCCCTTGGAATTGAAATGAAGAGTCATCATAATGTTTATTACAATTAAACTATTAAAACTATCAAAAATTATCAAAAAACTAAATATAAAATTTCGGTCCACTTGGAGAAGGCATAACTTTCTCATCCTAGCTTCGAATTATGAACCGTTTGATGTGTTGGAAAGGTATTCAAATAATCTTGAACCAAATTTCAAAAAATCGATGTTTCATCATGCTTTCGGGCAGCATGTTTGTCCAGAAATGCACTGAAGACCCTCAAAATTGCAATTTACTAAAATATATGAAATTTTGGAAAAATTAGATTTTCAATATTTTCCCAATTTAATCCTGATCATTCCTCCCCCCTTAAGAGGCAATGGGCCCCATTGCACTAATCTACTACAACAAATGAGGAAATTGTTCTTCAATTTGTTCCTTACTAAACCACTTGCCTTGATGAGAATGTTGACCAGCTCGAACCACCCGATACAAAGGAATGTTTTGATTTCTCAAAGTCTTTAAAATGGCTTCAGTAACATGGTCACACTGGACTGGAGCAGTAGTAGAGGGATTTAAATCTGTAGCTTGAATGTGTTCAGTAGCTTGGGAGATATCCAATAAAGGAGGAAAATAGGGTCTCAACAATTCCACATTGAAAATTGGATGCAGTCCCAAAAAGGATGGCAAATTAAGTTCAAAAGCATTCTCACCAACTTGTTTCACAATAGTGTATGGTCCATAACGAAGAGGATGAAGCTTCCTATTTGGTCCATGTAGGCGCTCTTTCTGAAGATGTAACCATACCTTGTCACCAACCTAAAACTAATGAGGAGTTCTATGTTTATCATGTCTTTCCTTATACTTCTGATTACTCTGCTCTAATATCTCATAAACTTGGTGTTGTAGGTGTCTAATGTTATCAATGAATTTTTTTGCTTTATCTACCTCCTTGTCACCTTTCAATGGACTACTAGAGTGTAGAGATGGTATTGCTACATCCATAGGTGCCAATGGCTGGTACCCAAGAGAAACCTCAAATGGATTGTGCCCTGTAGTACTATGGAGTGCACGGTTGTAGCTGTGTTGCACATAGGGTAAGCTTTCATCCCATGTGTGAGGATGTTTTGAATGATACATCTGTAAAATATGAATAATCATTTGATTCACCACTTCTATCTGCCCATCTGTTTGGGGATGGAATGTTGTGGACTTTGTCAGTTTCGTGTCCATTTTAGCCCATAGTGCAGACCAAAATTTACTGATGAACGTGCTATCCCTATCAGAAATAATGGTTTTTGGCAAACCAAAATGAACCCACACATGGTCAAAAAATAGCTTGGCAATATCTTCTATAGAAATCATCTTTTTACATGCCACCATGATAGCCATTTTAGAAAACCTATCTACCACAACATATACACAATCATGCCCCCGCCTGGTAGTTGGAAGCCCAGACATAAAATCCATTGAAACAGACTACCATGGCTTATCAGGAATAGGTAATGGTAAGTATAAACCCAACTTACAGTTTTCTGGCTTTGCAATTGCATAGGCTGCACAAGCTTGTATATGTGAAATGATATCCTGCTTCATTTTTGGCCAATAGAAATACTCTTGAAGAATAGCAGTAGTCTTACCAATACCAAAATGTCCTACAACACGACTGTAGTGAGCTTCCCATATCATTTTCTTTCATTCTTCAGTGGGTACACATATGTGACCATTATGGCAAAGAAACCCATCCTGCAAGTGAAAATCAGAGATAGATTTTCCTTCTACCAAATTACTATAGATCTTAGCAAAATCAGGGTCAGTACTATATAGTTGTTCCCAAGTGGATGATTGATGACCGCATGAATCCAACACTATTGTCAAACCTGCAATTGGAGGCCTACTCAAACAATCTGCCACCTTGTTACTGCTTCCTTTTTTATGATGAATGTTGAGGTGAAATTGTTGTAAATAGGCTGACCACCGTTGATGTCTATCATTCTGTAGCTTCCCTTGTGTTTGCAAGAATTGGAGTGGTTTATGGTCTGTATGTATAATAGTTTCCTTTCCTAGTATATAGTGTTCCATTGTTTGCAAGCCTAAACAATGGCATACAACTCTTTATCATAGGTGGGATACCTATGTACTGTATCAGAAAAAGTTTCACTATGATAGGCAATAGGATGCCCATGTTGTGTGAGTACCGCACCAAGAGCATAATCTGATGCATCTGTTTCTATCTCAAATGCCTGGTGTAGATCTGGAAGGACCAATACTGGTGCTAAACATAGTCTTTTCTTTAAATCCTCAAATGCTTGTTGCTTTGCCTCTGTCCACTAAAATTTTGCTTGTCCTCCACCCCTTAGTGATTGATTAAGAGGCCATGATATGTGTGAGAAACCAAACACAAATCTGCAATAGAAGTTGGCTAAGCCCAAGAAGCTGCGAAGCTCTGTGAAATTTTTAGGGGATGGCCAATCTTGGATTATTTGAATCTTTGCTGAATCAACATGAACACCCTTAGTGTCAGTGATATACCCTAAGTATTGAATACTCTGCATACCAAAAGAACACTTCTCAATGTTGGCATAAAGTTTGTGTTTTTGCAGAGTTGAAAGAACTTGTTCAACATGCTGCAAATGCTCAGACCAAGTTTTGCTAAAGATGAGTATGTCATCCAAATAAAAAACTACAAAAGAATCAATGACTGGTCTAAGCACATCATTCATCAATCTCATAAATGTGGCTGGGGCATTTGTTAGGCCAAAAGGCATGACCAACCATTCAAACAAACCTTCCTTAGATTTAAATGCAATCTTCCACACATCTGCTAGATCAATTGGTACTTGGTGGTATCCAGACTTCAAGTCAACTTTTGTAAAGAATTTAGCCCCCCTAAGTTGGTCCAACAAATCATCAATCCGAGGGATTGGATAGCTATTTTTAACAGAGATTTTGTTTAATGCTCTATAATCAATACAAAGCCTCCATGTCCCATCTTTCTTTTTAGCAAGGACAATTGGACTTCCAGAAGGTGAAGCACTTGGATGAATGTGTCCTTTTTGAATCAATCATGAATTTGTCTCTTAATCTCATCATTTTCCAAAATTGACCTCCTATATATTGGCTCATGTGGTAGCGGTGTGCCTGGAATTAAATCAATAGAGTGCTTGACTTGACAGTGTGTTGGTACTCCCACTGGTGGTGTAAACACACTGTGATATTCTTTCAAAATTTTATCCATCTAATTTTGTTTATTCTCTGTTACCTTAGCATGTGTATTAAGAACAACTGACTTTGTTTGTTCAGGGCAAATCATGAGTACAACAAAAGCTCTAGTTTGAGCAATCAAGCGTTTACATTGTCTAGCACTAATTAAAGATGTAGTTTGTGTTGGACATACCTCTGGTATTGTATATCTCTTCCCACCATGCTTGATTGTAACACTACATGGCCTGGACTCATACACCCCATGCCTCTGATACATGTATGGCTGCCCCAGCAAGACATCGCATACATCCAATGGTGCTACATCACATATCACTTCATCCTTGAAAGGCTTGATTGAATATGGCAAACGACATTGTTGATTTATTTGAATATCTTGTCCCTCATTTACCCATCCCATAGAGTATGGTTGTGGGTGTCTTGTCACTTTCAAATTTAATCTTTTGAGTGTCTCCCTAGAGATCAAATTCTTTTGACTCCCACTGTCAACAATAAAATGCAGAGGCTTTCCATCAACCCACATCTGTGAATGAAAAAGTCTCTATTCATCTTCACGGGGTAATACTTTAGTAGTTCCAACTACAGCATATGGGTTTTCTTCTATGATGGAATCATTCTCCTCTTTCTTAGAATTATCTATTGGTGATGATTCAGGTTTAGCTTCCTCTCCTCATATTTCTGTCATCAAATTTTTAATACTTCAACAATCCTTTGTATTATGGGTTGGGGACTTATGCATCTCACACCACATGCCCATGTCTATCTTTTTAGTAGACCACCATGTGTTCTTGGGTGAATTTGAATGAGATTCCTTGGTCACCTATTTTCCTGCAAATTTATTGCCACCTTCAACCCTTGGCTTGTTGTTTGCAAAGTAGTCCCTCTTCCCTTTTTGCTTGGATTTTTCTTCAATTTTTGTAGTATATTTATAGGCAGTTGCCAATGTCTCAATATTTAAAAATTCCATCTTTGTTTGAATATACCTGTGAAGTCCACTCTGATATTTCAAAATTTGATGCTTCTCTGAATCATGAATACTGAGTTTTGCTGAAAGTGAATGGAATGTATTGGTGTAATCTTGCACAGACTGATCCCTCTTTTGGTGAAGAAGTTGCCATTCTATGTATTTTTGTTCATATACATCCTCTGGGAGGTAAGCTTCTTTTATGTATTCCACAAATTCTCCCCATGTGGGCTTCTTATCAAGAGAGTATAAAACCATCTTCAGCAACTGATTCTTGTTCTTTGTTTGCTACTTTGGTTTCCCATGCTAATTTCACATGGGTTTCAGCTTTGAGGAGAGAAAATGTTATCTTTTCAGCATCTGAGAAATTATTTACAGAAAAGTACCTATCCAACTTTGATAACTAGTTATCAACAGCTTCAGAATCGACCTTTCCTTCAAAATTTGGGATGTCAAAATTGACTTGCACTTTGAAAGGGGTATTTCCACGAAATGATGTTTCAGATTCAGAGGGTTTTTGCTTCTATAGGAGGCATGAAAATTGACTCATCATCTCCTCTCGTTGCTTATTTAAAGCTTCCTCGACCAACTTCTTAACATCATCGTCTGACATCTTCGATCGTGTGCATCTCAAAGGTGGGTATTTTGACAAATCTTGTGTATCCAATCCTAATCTTTGGTAGGAAGACCTTGTGTAAATTGGCATAAAGGAGCATTCCCACTCTAATACCACTGATCTAATTTATGAAAACCAGATTACAATACCTGGTGTGATACCTGCAGTATTGTAGATTTCAACACGAAAATTGAGAACAACAAGATTGCAAACCAAAAACTATCTCCATTCTATTCAAAATTGGAGTTTATACAAGTCGAATGGATCCCAAGGGTCACACAAATCCCTTGGAATTGAAATGAAGAGTCATCATAATGTTTATTACAATTAAACTATAAAAACTATCAAAAATTATCAAAAAACTAAATATAAAATTTTGATCCACTTGGAGAAGGCATAACTTTCTCATCCTAGCTCCGAATTATGAACCGTTTGATGCATTGGAAAGGTATTAAAATAATCTTGAACCAAATTTTGGAAACATTGATGTTCCATCATGTTCCACGTAGCATGTTTTCCAGAAATGCACCGAAGACCCTCAAAATTGCAATTTACTAAAACATATGAAATTTTGGAAAAATTAGATTTTCAATATTTTCCCAATTTAATCCTGATCACCACTACTCTTGTAGTTCCAAGTTGACACTACGGGATCCAAAAATCAAAGATAAGGAATCTATATATGGTTTTTGGATCCCACAGTGTCAACTTAGAACTACAGGAGTAGTGGTTGTGTTGCATTTTCTGGGTATAGCATTCAATTATGTTATGTCTCCAAACAATTGAGACCATGATGCCTACATTTATGTTTCTCATCTGTTGTGATACCTACATTTATTTTTTGTAGTTGTCATGTTTATTTGCATGTTCTTTGTGTTTGGCTTCTCTCCCTCGCATCAAAAATAAGATTTTCCCACTCTGAATCGAGAATGTGCGTGCAACACAAGCAGAATATGCATAGATAGCAAGTGGAGCTGAGAAGACCCAGCACATTTACATTTTTTTCTCCTTTATTTCTTGTACACCATCTCTATCAGCAAGTTTCTTCATGGATGGCCTCCACTATCTTCCCCACTACAACTGTAACCACTATTGATTCTCCTGCGATCATTACTATCTTCTTTATTGATCAGACCTCCACTCCAATTTCTCTGATGAAAAATTCCAAATTCAATGTTTGGTATTCCTTCATCTTCCCTCAACTCCATCACTTATGTGTATGGCTTCTCTTCCTCGCATCGAAAATAAGATTTTTCCCACTCTTAATCAAGAATGTGCATGCAACACAAGCAGAATATGCACGGATAGCAGGTGGAGTTGAAAAAACACAACACGTTTACATTTTTTTAATAGGTCAAAATTACAATGTTTGCGATGGTCTATAACTTAAAATACGCAACTAAAGACCTCTATAAAAAATGAAACCTTGTTGTGTTTTTTAGCTCCACCTGATATCCTATGTATATGAATTGAGATTGCATATTGAACTAGGTGTCTCCTTCTGCATTGCCTGAAACCAAGAGACTGTCATAGTTAACATTTAAATGGCGCGTCTCATCATCACAACTAATCCACCTTAAACAATTGATTAACCATTCTAGACAAGATGATGATTTAAGTATTGTGTTTTAGAAAAGAACTCATTGAACATTCTAATACTAATTTCTCCCAAAATATGAAATCCACTAAAATTTAGCGAAAACTCCTCCAACATTACAATAGTGTATAAAAGGAAACTCAGTGTCTAAACATGGAACTAAGCTCAAACACATGTAAATAAACATCAGTCATTATCAAATAAACATCGGTCATTATCAAATAAGTTGCATAAATGAGAATCATTTTTTTTTTGGCTTTCTCTTTTTTTCTGCTTCCTTATATTGTTGCAGAGGCGTATCCATGTCCAGAGAATCATTTCTTCTTGGCTATGCACATGATCTCACTATCCTTTGCAAAGGCAGGTCCTCTACAATAACAAATAAAAGGCTTCAATTAAAAACATATTATCATAATTGGGGTTAATTTAAAATATATTAATTATTGTTACAAGAATTTCAATACATTAAAAAACATAAACGTGATGCTCTTTACCTTGTCCAACCACATCATCTTGCCCAGGTGCTTGAACCTCAACACGCTCATCGGGAACAACGTCCTCTACATCCCCTACAACTGTAATACAAAATGTTTTATTAATCCCAACACATTATAATTAAATTTTTATTACTATGGAAAATTCAATTTAACATGTTTCCTTGTATTAAATATTCATTAATCAAAATTCAAATACAAAATGTATACCATGAGTACTACAATTCACATTAGAATCCATGCGTCCATCGTGCTCGGCTGGTGCAATATCAATATTGGTAGGTTGCATTCCAATGTAAATGATTAGTGTATTTATTGACAATATATACATATAAATACAAGACAAATACTGAGAAATGTTAATCATTCAGTTTACTACATATAAATATATTCACTTTAAAGTTTTAAACAAATATATAATCAATGTTTCCTTAAAACAAATATATTCACTTTATGTTGGAACTTAACATCAAATGCGGTAATTGGTAAAGTTTTCAACTTGAAATAAAAATCAATTGGCTTATTTACCTGATCAACAGATCCAGCAAAAGAACCTTGTGCACTCATTTCTCAATATCGTTCAGCCACGACTTTATAGCCTTGTTTGAAGCCTATTTTTTTGTCCTCTTCTATAATCAGTTTTTTGAACTCCAAGGCCTACATTTTTTATTGGTATCATGAATTTTTATTGTAGTGAATTTCATCAAAACTAAATTGATTGCAATTTAATTATAAATATTTGCATACAATTTTTCATTTACTAATACTTACAACTCGTGCAACAAGTTTTGAATATCCACCCGAGCCAAGCCTGTGTTGCACGTGCTTTTGTTTTCTTGTTGTTGTTGCCTTTGTTGTGTCAGGCAACCTATGTGATGTTTGAAGTATGTTAGATCACATAAGTACAAAGAGTAAATAGTACATAATTTCATTATTAACATTATCACATACCTTCTTTCCTCGGGTGATACTACTCGTCCACTATGTCTTGCACTTCTCTCAAGTGCATCCTTTTTAAGATCCTCCCACTCATTAATAGGAATATAGGGAGGCCACTCGTAATAAGGGTTGTGTTCTATTTGGATCCTGTAGTTGTCCCTAATATACTTCAAAATAGTGTCCGCTTTGTCAAGGAGTCTAAGTCTATGAAAGACTTCGGGTCCAAAAAGTGTTGTCATAGAGTCAATGAGCTTATTCTTTAACCCTTTATCTTGTACTAACCACCTTTTAAGAAAAAAAACTATTAGATTCATAAATGAAGTGAAGATACCTTTTAATATACTTGAAGAAAGGGATGAAACAAAATCTAATCTTGCAATGAAATCAAAATATGATACCATGTGCGTATGGTCGGTTTGAAAATGTGCAAACATTCATCATTAAGTTTTTCATAAAATAGATTATTCCCTACAAGATAATTACGAGATTATTATAATTAGTTATTGCAAGGGACCACACAAGGGGTTAGTGCATTATGTTATGAGTATTATATTATATAGTAAAAGAAAGGATCAGTCTTTAAAGTACTTGGAAGTTGGGCTACTCTCAAGGGAAGTCCATCTTCATTGTTCACAAGCAATTGATCACACTGTATTGTTCCCGTACATTTAACACGAGTACATCCAGGAATTGCATCATTGCCTCCTACATAAAATAAATCCAATATTACAAAATTCCCCCCAAGAAAGAATATATAGTTCAAGTGAAATAAACACCTGATAAATAAGAGAGAAAAAGATGAGTCTACTTACCAATAGTAGGTGTACTTGCCGACATTGCAGTACCCCACCCCTAGTCCCTTTTTATAAAGATTATGATTAATCTAGGATGATAGATTATATGTTAGGAATTTGTTGATGCTTATGATTTTACTGACCCCAAACTTGCATGTGTATGGTTGATGTGTTTGTTTTATATTTCTGTTTGATGTGCTTGATGTGGTTGAGGGACGGAGTCGTAGTTACTTGCTTGCGAGATCCACACGATTAGGCGATCCCCTCCATTGTCTATTATATCTCTATATATATGCACATGCTTGTTTCTTATGCAGGTTCACAGGTACCGGGCATCGACTTCCCTGAATTGTCAGGATGAGCATGCCCTATTGCTAATCTCAATGGTAAAAGAGGGGAGATAATATTTAGTTCCAAATCCTAACCTAAGCCAATTATTGTCCTAAAGTAGGGGACAAGATTCTATGTTTTCACCCTTCTAAACTCGTCCAATTGGCAAGAGTTTATACCTATATCCTGAGTATGAATGTGGGTCCTTAGGTCTTTTTGATTCTTTGATTTGTGGCATTTGGGTGTTTTCTATTTTTAGATCATTCTATTTTTAGTTGTGGGATAGTATTTAAATGGTAATTAAATAAATGTATTTATTTAGTTTAATTATTGTTTATATTATATAGTTGATGCATAAATTAATTAGAAATTAATTATATGCTAATTTGAGTGTGGTTGAAATATTTAATTTAATGTGAATTAATTAAATATCTTCACTTTTGATTTCTTTAAATCATGAAAATTAACCTTTGTTTAATTAAAATATATTTATTAAATTAAGGGTTTTTTTGGCATGTGGTTTTTATGTTAACTAAATGTTCTAATTATTATTTAATTGAATGCATTATGTTGCACATTCATAATTGCATGAAATTGAATTAGTAATTCAAGTTGAAGTTTGGTTAAGAACTTTTCAATAAGTCAAAGTGGAGAGGAGACTTCAGTTCAACTGAGACTGAACTGTAAACTAAAGTTCATCTTCATGCAAAGCCCTTTTTGGAGTTGAGTTCAAATTCATGCATGAGAAAGGAAGTTTCTTTAAGTATTGGGGGTTTTGGCCATTATTCAATACACAGGTTTTGGAGGAGGAATTTTGGAGACAGATTTAGGACAGATTTAGGAGAATTCTTCAAAAAGCTTGGATTCTATTTTCTTCATTCTAGACATCATCGAATCTGTACAATTTTGATTTGAGGTAGGTTTTGATTTTATCATGGTTATTTTGTTTCGGATCTTTGTAAGAAATTGTAGAAAGTGTCTTCCTCGTGCTTGCTGGTATTGATTGTTTGAGTAGCATAGCGTTGTGGTTTTCAGTTGCATGTTATTTATGAAAGATATTTTCAATTGCATGTTATTTAATGAAGATATATTTAGTTGCATGTTATTTAATGAAGATATATTCAGTTGTATGTTATTTATGAAAGATATATTCAGTTGCATGTTATTTATGAAAGATATATTCAGTTGCATGTTATTTAGAAAAGATATTTTCAGTTGCATGTTATTTAATGAAAATATATTTAGTTGCATGTTATTTATGAAAGATATATTCAGTTGCATGTTATTTAGAAAAGATATTTTCAGTTGCATGTTATTTAATGAAGATATATTTAGTTACATGTTATTTATGAAAGATATATTTAGTTGCATGTTATTTAGAAAAGATATTTTCAGTTGCATGTTATTTAAGGAAGATATATTCAGTTGCATGTTATTTAATGAAGATATATTTAGTTGCATGTTATTTATGAAAGATATATTCAGTTGCATGTTATTTATGAAAGATATATTTAGTTGCATGTTATTTAAAAAAGATTTTTTCAGTTGCATGTTATTTAATGGAGATATATTTAGTTATATGTTATTTAATGAAGATATATTTAGTTGCATGTTATTTATGAAAGATATATTCAGTTGCATGTTATTTAGAAAAGATATTTTCAGTTGCATGTTATTTAAGGAAGATATATTCAGTTGCATGTTATTTAATGAAGATATATTCAATTGCATGTTATTTATGAAAGATATATTTAGTTGCATGTTATTTATGAAAGATATATTTAGTTGCATGTTATTTAGAAAAGATATTTTCAGTTGCATGTTATTTAATGAAGATATATTTACTTGCATGTTATTTAATGAAGATATATTCAGTTGCATGTTATTTATGAAAGATATATTCAGTTGCATGTTTAGTTGCATGTAGTGGTATTCTATTTTTAAAAAATTCTATTTTTAGAAATTCTATTTTTAGAAATAAATAAAATTCGTACATGAAAATTCTTTTAGAATAAGAAAAATAAGAAGAAGAAGAATGCTATATAATTAAATATTATTTTTATGAAAATTTCATAATGATGTGTTTATTATTGGAGTGTTTGGTTTCTTTTAGTGACTACTGGTATGGGTAGCATTAATTTATCTTTTAGGAGATGTAATCTCAGAGGTGGGGTTTTAGATGTTTAATCTATCTTGTTTGGTTGCTGTGCATATTCTGTTGTGTCGGTGAAATTGTTTTATTATGTATCTGGTTTTGCATGTTTATGGTCTTGCATGTGGAATCTAGTTGTAGAGATTCATGAGTTGTGATAACTCAGAGTTCTTAATGTTCATGTGAAACCCTAGAGTAGGTCTTCTAAGTGTATATCAAGAAGTGGCTTGTGAATTGGTGTCGGAGCCTGAAAGTGGCTACTAGGAGATCCCATTACAAGTGGTTTAATAAGCGATAATTAATAAACATTGGGAATCTAAAATGAACCTAATAAGATATTTGTGCCTCGCCCATGCCTGAGATCCTTGATTGAGTTTGGCTAGGATGGGAGTTGAGATGATGTTTTCCGCCTATATGGACTAGAGATGGCATAGGTAGTACCTTGTCTACATGAGAGGTTACTATAACCACATAGAGTCACTAGGGCACCGGGGTCTGAAGGGACTACTAGGATAACCCTAGATTTGACTTATGTGATGACACTTCTTATATGCATCTTAGGTTTCCTATATGTTTTGTTTTCCTCTGGTAGAGTATGTTATACCTTGTTGTACTTTTTGGTATCCTTGAGTTAGAAGCTTTCAGGACATCTTCCTTGGTTGTTGTTGTTTGTTATCCAAGTGGGTTCTGATGTTATCTCCTCAGCATGGTGGGAGTGGACCATTTAGGTTCACGAGGTCTGGTGGTAGTGGTTCTTTTACCATTTGAGATTCTGACATTCATGCACCAAGGTTGGATGATCCATGTTGCAGTTGTTCTTTCTTGTTCTTCTTTCTTCTTGTGATCTTGTGTCATTGTTTTAGGTATTCAAAGTTATCGTGTTGTATTTCTTTTCAGTTATTGTATTCACATACCCTGCGACATGTGCAGTGGATGCTTATTGTTATGGTCACCTTATGGTACCAATTGTATTTATGTAATCATGCTTATGATGTTGTGTTTATCTTTCAGATGTTATCTTGGGATTCATATCTTTATCTTATAATAATTAATTAACTCTTTCGTAATATACGTCAAGGAACCCTTTGGAGTTGTAACGTTTGTTAGTTGTGTATTGTTATGCTTTGCTTCCACATTGTAAACTTGATGTTGTTGATTGTTAACTTTAAAAAAATTATTCTGCAAACTTAGTCACATGTTTAGGTTAAGTTATTCTGGGTTTCCTGGCAAGGCATTATAGACATTTTAGGTGGAACTACCTCTATGGATCTGATCCTCATACCAGGCGCCGTACTAAACATAGGTTCAATAGCAAGTGCTGAACAAAAATATTGTTAGAGCATAAAAAAATATGGATAACCATGGACAAGATGAAGGATAAAACATGCGATGTACCATCTGAAGTATTTGCATCTAAGGTAATGCCCTTTAATCTATTTAGCATCCCCTATAAAGAGAACACATATATATTTTAGTTAATGACATAAATAAAATAGTAAACTATAAAAATCATTATTGAACTTTTGTTATAATCAAAAACTACATTAATACTTACTCTATAGTTCTAAACATGGCCAATCAACATATCTGTTGCCCTCTGTATTTTAGGAGCATGAGGTTGAATATTTTCCATTCGAGCTAACTCTTTTGATATTGCACAAAGGACCCTTTCCAGTGCAACCACAGGATCAACCTTTGATAAAAAATTAACATCGAATGGATCATGTTCATTTTGTGGCTCCTCATGGACTACGTGTTCCTTTCCCTTTCTCTAATTAGCACTCGTTTGTGAGAACAATATTATTAGACTTTTATTTAAAAGAAATCCAAAATAGTAGAACAACAAAATATACCCATTAACATTTTTATTGTATGTGTAATTGTACAACAACAATGAGTTTTACCTGTCGGGAAGAAGTCCCATGAGAACTATCACCGCCGTGTGTATCATGTGGCTATTGATCCATACTATAGCTTTGTATTTAAAAAAAAATCATTCAGACATGTTAAAACACGTGTTCTTATTCTAAGTTATGTTGAATAATAGACAATTATCAAAATGTGTACTACCTTGTCCATGATAGTGATGGGGTTTTTTGTATCTATGTGATTCAAATTGTAATTGATAAGCAACTCCTCTCCTCCACGTATTGATGTGATCACACATACAAATATGTGATTTCCCTCGCATGCCTCAAATATGTAATTAGGTTGCTTCTTAGTTGACGTAGGTTGTGTACTATTTATAAAACCTGTAATATTCCCTGATGCTTTTGGTCTTTCGTCAATGTATATGGCTACTTTTTTACTTTGTTCATTGACTTTTTGTTGTATATAATTTGTCGCAAGTGCATACCTACACATATTTTTTTTATATTTAATAATCTGCATCCAACTACTGTAATCATAACAAAGTCTGACATACTCCATCAATTTGACAACTTTGTTGTAAGAGACCTTTATGCCATCCATGGAAAATAGGCCCAAACCATGTAATGAAGATGGTGTTATGTGATATATCCTCTCTTTAACACAAAAATTAGTGTTTATTGGAAGAAGTTCATTGGGTACCCATTGTTTCTGTAGATGTTTGTACCTAAACGGTAGCTCAGAGTCACCTTTGCACTCATCATCATAAGAACACAACCCCCCTTGAGCAGGGAAAAATTTCATGCGTTTATTGAATTTATTTCTGATCTTTTGACCTCAAGTTGATCTCTTTGAATTACATGTACTTAATGTCTCACTTTCTTCTTCCATTCCTAGATTTTCCTCACTCGAGGAAGACAATTCTGACAAATACCTTTTCGCTAGTACCTGCACCTCATACAATGAGAAAGATAGGTGGTAATGAGAGATATTTTACATATGGTAAAAGACATTAATCTCTATGGGATGTATTGACTTGTACCTGACAATCCATGAGACTGTGTGGGATACTTGACATAAGATAATAGTTATATAATCAGACAAACATAGTTCACTCCATAGTTTTCATTATATCTTGTGAAGGACATTATTCATTGTTAAAATTATCTATTTATCCAACAATATTTTGAATATCTTAGCATTGCATATAACTAAACATCTCAGCATTGCATAGGACACCACTATTGTGGCATTTCATTAAAATAGTTCTTGTGCCTTTCCACTAGTGTTTTTATTACATCTTTTGAAGGACTTTATACACTATTAAAATTATCTATTTATACTTTCAGAATTAGCTCACTCCATTGCAGGAAACAAAGAGAATCACCTGTGATTTAACATCATTGAGATGCCTCCTTTCATTAGCTTCATGTCACCTTCTCATAGCTTCTCATAGCTTCATATGTGTTTCATCTTTCATTTATACACTTACTTCCTAAGGGGTATTCTTGAGTTCAAACACATTGAGCTACTACAACTGAATTATAAATCATGAATTCACTATAAAATTAATTCACTATAAATCAAGGGGCATTATAAATCATGAATTCGCTATAAAATTAATGTATTGCTCTAGATTTCATATGGACATTTTGTCAAATGGTTGGCATGTATGTTTATTCAAATGGAGTTATATCATTTGGAATAGATATATGATCAATTGATATCAAATTCTATGTCAAGATTTACAGCATTAAATTGATCATAGTTAGAAGACTCAAACACAAGAAGAATATGAGTATAGCCAATTTTTAGAAGAATATGAATGGATGCAAACATACATAAGTGGATGAACATAAATAATGAAGGTACTTGATATTGCCTGAAGTAATGAAGTGTTGACCTTGGGTTCAATCCAGTATGCTCATGTATGATCCAAAAACTGCAAGGAAAAAAAGGATGGGGTTAGATCAAAAGGATCTAAGCAATGCCTGACACCCTATTATTGATCCTCATCTACAATTATGCATGTCCATAGTTAAGCCATACACTTCTAAAGGGAAGTATGCTACAGAACATGTGCACTCAGTAACATCTATAGTGTATAGGCGCTGGAATCCAAATGAAGCCCTACATTTATGTCTCTATGAACACTTGGTGAATCACTATTGTGGTTGCATTTACATCTTTATGAACATGTGGTGAATCACTGTTGTGACTGCATCATCCAAATAGTGCAACAACAACACCAAATGTTGTTGTTCCATCTGGTGTTGCTATGGCATCATTCCCAAATGATGCATCCACAACAGTAACCCACCATGCCCATCAACACAAGGCAGACATGATCAAGCATAAGCAATGGAGGGGGCATTATCAAGGTCAAATCAGAGGTCAAATTTCATTCTTTGAAATTTTATATTTGTACAGTTATAAAATTTCATGCCTTGAAATTTTATAGCATAGTTCCTTAGCATTTGATCTTCATATTGCAGCCATGACTGGAGGTAGGCATTCAAGCTTTGTCTTCTCATTAAATCAATTTCATTTTGATGGCATTTTTTGATTTAATTGCGACACCAGCTTGGTTATAAACAAAAAAATAAATAAAAAGAAACTATCATTTGTAATTTTTGTGAATTTGAAGAGTTGTCGCAAAGACAGCACTGCACTTTTATGTGGTGCGAAGAGGGCATTTGAGTTTGGCTCGTGGGCTGCAAGCTAGGGCATCATGCATTGTTTATGAGCTCATTGTTTGAGCACCTTATGTCCCTATTTGATTGGTCGGTGCTCTATTTGTTATATTGAGTTTACATCATATATTTAGTCTTAATAAATATCTTATAAAACAACATAAAATTAACCCAAAATACTTTGTCTTAATAAAATCTTAATAAAACAATATATTTAGTCTTAATAAAATCTTATAAAACAACATATATTATTTGAAGTATTTGATCTCTTTTTATTTATTTTGTTGTTGATATTCACTATGTGGTACTCCCCACTTATGATCATTTCACGAGGAAATGTCTTGATGGCTCGCAGGCTGCAAGCTAGGGCATCATCATTGTTCATGAGCTCACTATTTAATATTGGCATTGTTTACATCTTTTCATTTGGAATTCTTGATGACCCGCGAGCTTTGAGAGCTAGGGCATTGTTGCTATTACCTTCAAGGCATTGTGCAAAGTGTTTGATCTCTCTTTATTTGTTTTTATGTTGATATTCACTATGTGGTACTCCCCATTTATGATCATTTCATGAAGAAATGTCTTGATGGTTCATGGGCTGCAAGCTAGGGCATCATGCATTGTTTATGAGCTCGTTGTTTGAGCACCGACCAATCAAATAAGGGCATGAGGTGCTCAAGCAGTGAGCTCATAATGACATAAACAATGCATGATGCCCTAGCAAAATAGCAAAACAAATAAAGAGAGATCAAACACTTCACACAATATATGTTGTCCTATAAGATTTTATTAAGACTAAATATATTGTTTTATTAAAAAAAAATAAAGACAAAGTATTTTGGGTTAGTTTTATGTTTTTTTATAAGATTTTATTAGGACTAAATATATGATCATACATTAATACACTTACTATTTTGAATTTGAGCTCGGACATCATGCAATGTTATTGTTGTCATTGCATGCTTGTTGATGTTGTGCACCATATATTGTTTTATACACTATTTATTTCATTGAGACCATGAGCTTGGCATTTGTAATGTATTTTTTGTTATTGGATCAATGCTACCATGTTGTTGAGGTTGTAGATGCATTGAATCACCATTGGCATTCTATTTTGATAGCAGCAATATAACAAATAGAGTATCGGCCAATCAAATAGGGACATCAGTAAGACATTTAATGCATTATTACTTCATCATGATGATAAAAATTTCATTGGCTCAAAGCACATAGAATGTCAGTAGATGCATTGAATCACCACTTCCATTCTATTTTGATGAAGAGGAACTATGTTATAAACTTTCAAGGCATGAAATTTTATAACCATACATATATTTTATGAGTATAAATGTACAACAAAAGAGCACCCACATGCCTTGGCTGTTATTGGTCTATGAAAGGTTTTGGTTTTCCTTTCCCAATTGAGATGTCATCCTAAGATTCAAAAGGACTACAGTACTGGTGAGGGCACCTAGGTAGGGCTGTTTGGTACCTAGTGTTCCTAAATTTTGGCTTGTAGTGGCCTTAGCCAAGCCACTAGGTTAGGGAGAAGCCTATTTGGTCTCTCTAGGTGTGCTATCTAGTGTTTGTTCTTCTTTGTTCTTTTGAGTCCTTGGTGTGTCTTTTGGAGCCTATTTGCAGTAGTCTTAGCCAACTTTTCTAGGTTGCCTGTCATAGGACAGTGTTCTAGAGTTGAACAAATGGCCTCTTTAATGTTTTAGAGGTTTGAAAATGGCCTTTATGACCCTTAATCAATCAAGGATTGAGTGCTTTTGAGGTGTGTGTAAGTGGTTTGTCTATCCACCAAAAGTTGCTTGACAACTTTGAAAGTTGTCATGATAGTTTTTCTTGCAAAAGCATGTAACCGACTCAAGAGATAGCTAGCCTGATCCATGGGCCCTAACATCAAGGAGGGATATATTTAAGCTTTGAAAACCATAATTTGAGGTGTAGGGAAGAGTGCAGTACAGAGAGAAAACTTTTGGTTGCAGTTAGACTATGTAACTAGTTTTCCTTTGACAGAGATATACATTTTTGTGTTGACAGAGATAAGAAATGGATTGAATATCTAACTGTAATGTTTTCATGTGATGATTTTTAATATTTTTTAATTCCTAGGATAGTTATTTAGCATTTCATTTCAGTTTTTAGTTAGTCTTCATAGTTTTCTTTATTTTGGCATGTCTTAGGTTACTACTGACAGAGCTTTGAATAATGGAGTGCTACAACACTCTCCCATCGTACAATTTGCATCGGTCTATGGGATTTGTGTCTAGACTCCCTGTAATATATGTTGTGCAAAGGAGGGGCCCTAGAAATTTCATGATGTATCTATAAACTGATGCCCTAGGAAAGCTATCAGTGTTCGGTTAGGGGTCAGTGTGCTATTGCAGAGTAGATGGAGTGATTGAGGGTGCTCAAAGCCTAGTTCAAATGATGTGGAGGGGAGGTCAGATGCATGCTCAAGCATCTCCAATGCAAAGAGAGCTCAGGGGATTGTGGATACAAGGGAAAATACTAAACCCTCACTGTTATAAATAGTGAGTTACCAAACCCTCATTTATAGCCCCATTTTCAGTAGGCCATGTACGGATAGTATGGGAAAAGGAGACCAAAATAATCTTAAAGCCCTCCCAAAAGGGTATTTGAATCCATAATTAGTTGGATGCTTTTCTCAGAGAATTTTGGAGTTATTAGCAAAAAAAGGTCAATTAGGCCTACTAAACCTAGTAGCCTTTTTAGGCCAGACAATAGACAAAACTTTTTAGAAGGGACAAAGAAGTTCCTAGAACAGTGAACTTTATCATATTCTTGGTGTCATAGCCTAAATGGAGAAAGGAGGAGTTTGAAACTTCTTAGAAGGGGACTAGGATAGCACCCTTAAGGCTAGGAGATTAGCCTCTTTGATTCTAGGAGGGGCTAGGACAAAGTTATAGCAAGGTCTATGTAACATCAAGTACCCTAGTTTGCATTATTAGATGATCTTGTTAAATTTGTGTTCATTTCATACAAAGATACGTGTAAAGGAAAAAAAAATTGCATCTAAAGGTTACATGTATATATATGAAAAATAACTTGTATATACTATACAAGGAAAATAACTTTCAGAAGAAAATGCAAGAGTATAAGCATACATAAGAGGATGAACATAAATAATAAGGGTGCCAGACATTGCCTGAAGTGATGAATTTTTTACCCAGGTATGAATCTAGTGTGCCCCTATGTGATCCAGAACCTGCAAAGAAAAGAGAGATGGGGGTTAGATAAAAAATATCTAAGCCATGAATGGCATCATATTACTGATCCTCATCTACAATTATGCATGTGCATAGTCAAGCTATACACTTCTAAAAGAAAAACCATGCTATAGGACATGTGCACTCAAAAGAATGTTGCAGAGTAAATTATTGCATTTATGTCTACATGAACACCTGGTGAGTCACTATTGTGATTTCAAGTAAAGATCATAACATCACAACATGGCTTGCAGCCCAAGGAGGCCCCATTGCATGCAGTGAGTAAGCTACATCAAAACAAAGAGGTACACAAATCTGCATCATCTATAATGATGTCCCTATTTGATTGGATGGTGCTCTGTTTGTTATATTTTTGCTATCAAAATAGAATGGCAATGGTGATTCAATGCATCTACAGCCTCAACAACATGGCGACATTGATCCAATAACAGAAAATACTTTACAAATGCCAAGCTCATAGTCTCAATAAAATAAATAGTGTATAAAACAATATATGGTGCACAATAGCAGCAAGCATGCAATGACAACAATAACATTGCATGATGCCTAAGCTCAAATTCAAAACAGTAAGTGTATTAATGTATGATCTAATAGCAACAACCTCATTGATCATTACCTTTCACTCCTCCATCATTATAGAAGAGATAACTACCTACAACTATATTTCATAATTCCTCCTTTGAAGTATATATATATATATCAAGTATAATTATGAGTTTACATCATATATTTAGTCTTAATAAAATCTTATAAAACAACATAAAACTAACCCAAAATATTTTTTCTTAATAAAACAATATATTTAGTCTTAATAAAATCTTACAGAACAACATATAGTGTGTGAAGTGTTTGATCTCTCTTTATTTGTTTTTCTAGGGCATCATGCATTGCTTATGTCATTATGAGCTCACTATTTGAGCACCTCATGTCTCTATTTGATTGGCCAGTGCTCAAACAGTGAGCTCATAAACAATGCATGATGCCCTAGCTTGCAGCCCGTGAACCATCAAGATATTTCTTCATGAAATGATCATAAACGAGGAGTACCACATAGTGAATATCAATAGAAAAACAAATAAAGAGAGATCAAACACTTCACACAATGTCTTGAAGGTAATAGAAATGATGCCCTATCTCTCAAATCTTGCGGGTCATCAAGCATTCCAAATGAAAATATGTAAACAATGCCAGTATTAAACAGTGAGCTCATGAACAATGTATGATGCCCTAGCTTGCAACCCATGAGCCATCAAGACATTTCCTCATGAAATGATCATAAATGGAGAATACCACATAGCTAGTGAATATCAACAACAAAACAAATAAAGAGAGATCAAACACTTCACACAATATATGTTGTTTTATAAGATTTTATTGAGACTAAATATATTGTTTTATTAAGATTTTATTAAGACAAAGTATTTTGGGTTAATTTTATGTTGTTTTATAAGATATTTATTAAGACTAAATATATGATGCAAACTCAATATAACAAATAGAGCACTAGCCAATCAAATAGGGACATGAGTTGCTCAAACAGTGAGCTCATAAACAATGCATGATGCCCTAGCTTGCAGCCCATGAGCCATCAAGACATTTCCTCATGAAATGATCATAAACAGGGAGTACCACATAGTGAATATCAACAACAAAACAAATAAAGAGAGATCAAACACTTCACACTTCACCTTAGCCATATACTTCTAAAATGAACTATGCTACAGAACATGGGTGTGTGTTAATGTGATTCAAAAGCTATTATGGAAGATTATTTTATTATTGAGATAAGGATATCTTAATTCTATAAGAATAAATGTTTTGAGAAATATTTGAATTTAATTTTGACAATAACATGAGGAGTGGATATATTTCAAGCTTCAGCAAGACTTCATACCACGCACTGTTCATAGATTACGTTCAATGTGTTATCTACGGTTGTATTGGTGGGAAAACTCTTGAAAATGTGCAAAAGAGATTGAATTCAACCATGTTGTTTACATGACACATGTAGTTTACCTCTAGTCTAAATTAGTGTTGCGTACAAATCTATGAACGGTGTGTGGTACGAAGCTTCACTCAAGCTTGAAAATGATAAGCATTATGATGTTGAGGTATGGTGTGGTAAGCACAAGTATAGTTTTTCGTAAGCTGCTATTGGTATAGTTTTGTTTTTTTTCAATAGTTGCAGAATCTAGCTTCTCCTATATTTACACATATGTATACATTTTGGGCTTGGTTTTAATGTCATGTAAATTTGAGTGAAATGGTAATAATATTTAAGAGCAACAAGTATGGCATTTTAAACAAGTATGCATATACATTATATAACAAGAGTGATATATTTTAATGGAAACACTTAATAAGAAGGATGCCTATATAATAGGAGGAGTGATATATTTTAATGGCAGTGGACATAGAAATTGTAGTGAAACTCTATAATTTATTATTGTAAGTGGACATAGAAATTGCAATGAAACTCTATAATTTATTATGGCTCAGTGTTGTATATCCATAGTCAATGTCTATTTAAACTTTAGGATGATACTTATATGATGGCTTAAGTAAATTGTTCTTACCTTGAGACTAGTACACCATCAGATTAGAGGATGGTTGTTATAATAGTAATTGTGTGTCTGTGGGATACTTTTATATTTTGTATTAAATGATGATAGATACATATGGGTTTCTTTCTTTTGCAACAGTTTATATTCTGATACTTATATCTTGAATTGTCAAATGACCAATGAGTGATAATT
The DNA here is from genome assembly GCA_027943335.1 of Chamaecyparis obtusa. Classification (NCBI taxonomy): domain Eukaryota; kingdom Viridiplantae; phylum Streptophyta; class Pinopsida; order Cupressales; family Cupressaceae; genus Chamaecyparis; species Chamaecyparis obtusa. Next base: position 819,742 of record BSBK01011581.1, on the reverse strand, counting down.
TCAAAAGTGTATCATAATTAAAGGCATGTGAATTCATATTGTACTTAATCTGAATGCCACTGTGTAATGTTTTTACTTACGATATTAATCTTAATATATCCCTATGAAGATATCCCTAATTTATTATTGATGTCCCTATTTACATCTTTTCATCAAATGACCCAAAAACATCAAGAATGGTCCTATAAGGTCACTAATAGCCAAATTTTAGAAGAATATGAATGAATGCATACATACATAAGTGGATGAACATAAATAATGAAGGTACCAGACATTTCCTGAAGTAATGAAGTGTTGACCCGAGGTTCAATCTAGTATGCTCTTGTATGATCCAAAACTTGCAAGGAAGGAAAAGATGGGGTTAGATCCAAAGGATCTAAGCAATGCCTAGCACCATATTAATGATCCTCATCTAAAATTATGCATGTACATATTCAAGCCATACACAAACTCAAAAACATAGTAGCATTGATCCAATAACAGAAAATACATTACAAATGCCAAGCTCATTGTCTCAATGAAATAAACAGTGTATAAAACAATATATGGTGCACAATAGTAGCAAGCATGCAATGACATCAATAACATTCCATGATTCTTGAGCTCAAATTCAAAATAGTAAGTGTATTAATGTATGTTTGCATGATGCCATTTATTAAACAGTGAGCTCAAGAACAATGTCAATATTAAACAGTGAGCTCATGAACAATGTATGATACCCTAGCTTGCAGCCCGCGAGCCATCAAGATATTTCCTCATGAAATGATCATAAATGGGAAGTACCACATAGTGAATATCAATAGAAAAACAAATAAAGAGAGATCAAACACTTCACACAATGCCTTGAAGGTAATAGAAACAATGCCCTAGCTCTCAAAGCTCGCAGGTAATCAAGCATTCCAAATGAAAATATGTAAACAATGTCGGTATTAAATAGTGAGCTCATGAACAATGTATGATGCCCTAGCTTGCATCCCATGAGCCATCAAGACATTTCCTCATGAAATGGTCATAAGTGGGGAGTACCACATAGTAAATATCAACAGCAAAACAAATAAAGAGAGATCAAACACTTCACACAATGCCTTGAAGGTAATAGAAGTGATGCCCTAGCTCTCAAAGCTCGTGGGTCATTAGGAATTCCAAATGATAAGATGTAAACAATGAAAGTATTAAACAATGAGCTCATAAACAATGTATGATGCCCTAGCTTGCAACCCGCGATCCATCAAGACATTTCCTCATGAAATGATCACAAAAAGAGAGTACCACATAGTGAATTTCAACATCAAAATAAATAAAGAGAGATCAAACACTTCACACAATGCCTTGAAGGTAATAGCAATGATGCCCTAGCTCTCAAAGCTCGTAGGTCATCGAGCATTCCAAATGCTAATTAGGATGTAAACAATGCCACTATTAACAATTCTAAGATGTAAACAATGCTACTAAAATTGAGTTAATGAGAAGACAAAGCTTGAATGCCTACCTCAAGTGCTAGTTCCCTCTTCCCAAATAGTGTCGACCTCTTCGTACATGCCAAACTTGAATGCCCTCTTCGCCCCACGCATAAATGCAGTGTCATCTTTGCAGCAGCTCTTTGAATTCACAAATTACAAATGACACTTCCTCTTTCTTTTTTTTTGTTTATAACCAAATGGGTGTCGCAATTATGACAATATCATCGTTATTACAACACCATTGGGGGCACTTGCAAAAAAAAAAGCATACACAAATTGTAGTGGCATCGCAAATTGGCATCAAAATTTGACCCCAAATGTTGTAGTGAGGCCTTGCTTTCTATCCTGCCCTTAATCTCTTTAAGATAATTCTTCATCTCCTCCCATTTGGCATTCATCATTGTTGGAGTGGGTACTCCCATTGGGAAAGGATCTAATGGTGCTCGTGAATAAGGATGATTTTGTGGTGGATATTGTGGAGTTGGATATGGAGATTGCCTAGCAAGATAGGCCGATTGGAATGGGTTTTGGGGTGATGGTTCTATTATACACTAAGTTTGCACCCGTGTTTCAAGCTCTCTTGGTCTTGATAACGTAGTATAACCTGGGAATCATCTCTAGGTTGTGCGACCTATGCTAATTGAGATGAGACCTCTAGGTTATAGGCTGGTTCCTCTTGGATAATAACCTTAATTTTCTTCTTTGACAGGAAAGTAAATTCTTGAGGGGAAAAGGAATAGAAGGAATGCTTGAAATGGAAATAACTGGAAGCAAACTACCTACTAGGTGATACACCGAAAATATGGTATGAATTGTAGTATAGAGGATGAAATCAGTACATAAGCTTAAGTCTAGGAGATCACAAATCACTAAATAGGCTTGCATCAATATTTCATAGAAGGGTCTGCAATAGAGAGATGCTATGCAAGGAAAGAAAAAATTTCACAAGGCAATAGCACTCTCAAGAACTTAGACACAAACTATGACCTGAAAATAGACATTCACCTCTGTAATTGGGTACAAGAATGAGATAGATTGCTAGGGATGGAAGTATACCCACAAGAGCATTCAAATCAAATCATTCGCAAGCATACACATAGACTATAGAAAGAAAGAGGGATCAAGAACCCTAAGATATCACTGAAAACATTCAAATACTTAATCCATTAAGAGACAATTCAAACAAGTAAGCATAGGGACATAAAAATGTCACAAAGTACCTTGCAATATTTGAACCATCAATGAAAGCCTCAAACTGCAAAAATCAAAGGGCAAAAAGAATGCCACAGATAAATTCTGAGAAAGAGAAAATCCTTCTTTTACAATTGTCAACTCTGAGTTCTAAAAGCTCCAAAAAACAATATATACACATCCTTTGCACATAGGCAGGAGCAAAACCTAACTAGGGTTTACATAGATTCGACATAAAATAATCATAAACCCTAACCCTATCATGTTTGATCATAAATGCATGGAAATATCTCAACCAATCAGATATCACATTGTGTGCCCATCACTATAATACATCTACCTACGGACAAGCCGCCTTGATCCATCTACCACTTTCTGCAACTTGGCCTTGCCATAAATGTTTGCAATTGAAGTACAAAAGTCCACAGGTGGTGCCACCTTTCAATGTTTCCTCAGCATGAGAAAATCAACATGGTACCCTGAGAAATTGTAGGAGATAGCCATCAGATCTTCTAATCATCCTCCCAACTGCAACTATCCTGGAACTATCAATTCTAAGCTACCCGCAGCCACGTAATCGACCAACAACAAGAAACCAGCAAAAAAAACCTTGTGAAAATATTTAAATTTGAAAACAACAGCTACTGGTCCAATTTGAAATGTGGTCATCAATATCTATTTTTCCTAGCAGATGAATGGCCTAGATCAACCTTGGCACAATCAGGAGACCCTTTGAAAAGTCAAGTGCCAACTCATCAGCTGGAAGCCAATAAAAATTGAACACCTGAGCATGACTGACAGCATAGAAGGTAGAAGAATCTTCACTTTGCATCGGACAGTGCTCGCATGATCGCATGGGGTCAAAGGATTCCATGAGATCATGCACCCACCGTAGATCTTACTTCCCTGCCACCTCACTCAAGATACTTGGACCCACTGACAAATCCCTGTCATCCTCCAACCAGCCAATAAGAAGTGAGCACATCATAACATCAGGACCTACCTAACAGAGCCCTAGCAACAAAGTAAGATCGATAGTTTTTGTATGATCACAAGGAATATTCCTACCCCATGTGATCATGCGACCGTCATTGGATCTTTGGGAAAGACAACCACTGGGCCCGCTCTGACCTATCTCCACATCACCAACCCCTTGACCAATAAGAAATGTACACCTCAGACTACGTGGCGGTGGACCCACTAACAACCTGTAGCGCTATATGAAAGGAAGATCGACGGCCATCGCTATGCCATGATATTAAAACACTTTCATCTTCACTCAATGGAATAGAGATGACCATCAGATCTGATCGATACTTAGCCTCTTCAAAGACTAAAACCATGATGCCAAACATTAAACACCTGCCAGATCACTAAGTGTTAGGGTTTTGACTGCCAGGAATAAGAGATTTGGTGACTGAAGGATTTAATTGCACACATGCAAAATGAAAGTCTTAAGTGGTCGAAAAGGTAATGAAGAAATATAACAGGCGAAAGGGTTTTAGGGCTTTTTGCTACAATGGCTACATTTATGAATTTTGACCTAGGTCATTGATGCCAGAGACAAAACAAAACATTGTAGAGACCAAGGGAAAGATGCTAAACCCATGAAATTTTTTGGAGGTGTTCAACTAGGTTAAAAATGCAGACCACGGATTAAATTTAGCCTATGACCAAAATGAATAGATATGAAATTTTGGGCAACATTTTGGCGATTTCCATTGGATGTCAACCTGCTAGACATTGAAACTAGTGGCCTTGACATATTCATTGGGCATGGGGTCATCATTTGAGCACAAAACCTTGGTAAAGAGACAGACCTGGAGCTGAAAGACAAAAACTATGCACAGACACTTCTTGAAAAGTAGGAAAACTAAGCTAGAAAGCAGGGACAAAAGCAAGAAACATATTTACAGGGATTTACAAGGAAGGGTTGACCTCAAAGCAGGGCTTCAAGTGGAAACCATTAACTAAAATAGGCAAGGCATCTCCTTCAAGATTTGATAGCTAAAAAGCATTAGGCCCCTTGCATTCTATAATAACAAATGGTCCACCCCAAAAGGAATCAAACTTCATGTGTCTACCAGGCCTTGATCTGGACTCATCCCACTTGAGAACTACATCTCCAACTTTGAAGCTTCTGGCCCTAGCTCTTTTATCAAAACTCCTCTTTGTCTAATCTTGATGGAACTCCATATCTTTCATGGATTTGTCTTGAGTTCCTCTAACTCTATGAGCTAAGCATACCTGATTTGCAAGGGATCTCCTTCTTCAAATAGGACATATTGAGTGGCTAAGTCCAAAGCTAGCAATTCAGTTGAAATGGACAGCTTAGCCTCTCTGCCATACACTAACATGTAAGGGGAATTCCCAATGATCTTCTTAGGGGTAATCATGTCTAACCATAAGGCAGACTTCAATTTAGTATGCCAATCCCTTTGGTTGTCTTGCAGAGTCTTCTTGATTATCCTAATTAAGTTCTTATTAGTAGATTCTGCCAAACCATTGCCCTGGGGGTAGTAATTTGAACTTATATTCAAATAGATGCCATTTCTGATTGCCCATTCTGAGACTTTAAGGCCTATGAATGCTAAAGCATTATTTAATATTATGGAGTCTGGAGTGCCAAATTTGTGAATTATATCATCATAAAAACTTAAGACATCACTCTCATTTGATTCTTTTAAGGCAACTGCCTCTATCCATCTAGTGAAATAGTCTGTAGCAGTAATTATCCACTTGTGTCCTACATTAGATGGAGGGTTAATCATACCATTAAATTCCATACCCCATCTCATGAAAGGTTGCTCTGTTCTGATTGGTTGAAGGGGCATAGCTGCAAGATTTTCTTTTCCTACAAACATAGCACATTTTATGCATTTTCTCACATAATCATGACTATCCTTAAAGATAGATGTCCAATAGTATCCGGCCCTCATGATTTTAAAAGTTGTAGTCCTAGGAGAAAAGTGACCTCTAGAAGGTCCATCATGAAATTCAAATAGGACATTAGCTATCTTTTCTAAATCAATACATCTTAAAAGGACACCATTGTGATCCTTTCTGAAAAGAACTTCATCTATCTGCACAAAAGGAACAGATTGTAACCTATAATATCTTCTTTTTGCTGAATCTAGGTCTATAGGACATTGTCCTATTTTTAAGTAATGAATCATGTTAGGCAGCCAACCTGATGCCTTGGCATGTTCTTATGTAGAATGCATGACTAGAGATGCATCCGTTTGTTCTAATTTCTTTGAGCTTTCACCCCCTGCCAAATGCTCACAAAGACCTCTTCCTCTAACCAGCTTGGTGGTTTGGACATCAATGTCATATTCCATTACCTTGGTAATCCAACCAGCTCTTTTTTCATTTAGGTCCTTGGAAAGCAAAAATTCTTTGACACTTGGATGAGTAACCTTCAAGTGTACCTTGTTATGGGTCAATAGATATCTAAACTTTTTAAGGCTCTTCACCACAACAAGTGCATGGTTTTCTACAAAAGATTATCTTTGTTCATATTCTTCTAAACCTTTGCTAAAGAAAGCAATAGGCTACTCCAACCCTTCTGAATTTTCTTGAGTCAACATTGCAGATATAGCATCATGACCTTCATAAGCATAAAGGATAAAATCTTTACTGAAATTTGGGTTTAATAGAGCAGGAGCTTTTGTCAAGGCTTCTTTGATGGCTTGGAAATTAGCTATTCCTTCTTTAGTCCAATTGAAACTTGAGCTCTTCTTTAACATGGTTGTTAAAGGCTTCAATAAATATGCAATCTTAGGCAAGAAACGCCTAACAAAATTAATCTTTCCTATGAAAGATTGCAGGCCTTTCTTATGATGTGGCAATGGTAGCTCTAGGATGGCTGCAATTCTCTCAGGGTCTACTGTGATTCCTTTCTTGGATACTATATATCCCAGCAATTTTCCTTCATGTACTGCAAATACACATTTCTTGGGATTAAGAGATATCCCAAATTCTCTGCATCTTTCAAAGATTTTCCTCAGATGTCTGATATGATCTGTTGCATGTTTATAATAGATAGTTATGTCATCTAAGTAGACCAGTACAAATTTGTACATGAGGCTTTTAAAGGCCATATCCATTGCCTTTTGAAATGTAGCACCTGCATTTGACAAACCAAAGGGCATCTTTTGATAAGCCATGGTTCCCCACTTGGTTGTAAATGCAGTCTTATATTGATCCTCTTTATTAACTAAGATCTAATTGTATCCTGAATAGCCATCCAATAATGAAAATCTCTTAGATCCAGAGACACATTGTAGGATTTGTTCCATAGAAGGTAATGGATGGTGGTCTTTTAGGGATGCCCTGTTAAGATCCTTGAAGTCAACATATAACCTCAACTCCCCATTCTTCTTCCTTACAAGAACAAGGTTGGAAAGCCAACTAGTATGCTTGATGGGGTAGATGATACCACTTTCTATTAATTTGAGCACCTCTTTATGCATAAGTGGTTCAAGCTTGGGATTAACAGGCCTTTGTTTTTTCCTTATTGGTTTTCCATTAGGCTCTAATTTAATAGTGTGCTGAGCAAGGGCTATGTTAAAACCTTTGAGGTCCTCATATTGCCATGCAAAAACATCACTGAATTCTTTGAATAATTGGGTGTAAGCTTTCTTTTCCAAATCAGTGTTTACCTTTCCAAATTGTAAACTTTTACCTAGTTCCAACTCTAATTCAACACAATGTTCTTGTTGAACTACCAGGCCAGCTTTATTTTTCTTAACTTGATCACCCTTGTTGAAGATAGTCTCTAAGGTGACAAGACCTCTAGGCATCTTATTAGACTTAAGTTGTATCACTTGGTCACCATAGTTTTTTGATAGCCTATCTTGGTTATGTTTTGAGAAGACATCTTCTTCAAACAAGAATTGTAGAATTTTCTCATCATTGTCAAACACTTGCCAATTAGTATCATTGTCAGGGATAGAGGGTCTGACAATCACTTTGATATGTTGTTGGTCTATTTCTTTTGAAATGCTATTGCGGATGTCATATTGAGACCCAACAGCAGCTAATCTATCTGCATTTTGATTTAGTTTTCTAGGGATAACAACAATATTGAAAGCACAAAAGTCTTCAATTACATCCCAAACTCTATGTTTGTATGCTTTCAAAGTGTCATTTTTAGTTGCACTTATCCCTCTCACTTGACTGACTACTAGCTCACTGTCACCATAAACTTTTAAGGCCTTAAGCCCTCTTTTCCTAGCCCACTCTTGTCCATTCACTAGGCTCTCATATTCTGTAGTGTTGCTAGTGCAGGAGAAACTGAATCTAAAAACTGTATAATATCTTTCTCCTTTTGGGGACACTAGCATAGCACCACCACCAGAACCATGTCTACTACTAGCCCCATCAAAAAACAATTCCTAAACCTGATTACTCTGATCCTTTGAATCAGTGTCTTCTTTGAGGAGATTTGGCTCTATAGATCCATTCTCTTGTATTAAATAACTCCCCAAACCAGCATCCCAAATAACATTTTCTTGGGCTTCAAAAGCCTTTTCTAATTCTAGTTCATCTAAGAAAATATCAGGGATACTTTCTATTTTAGTGCTTGCTTCTCTGATAGTTGGGAAATCACTATCATCAAATATAGGATAGTTCACATTGATGGTATTGGATACATATGGTTCTATGTGGTGTGCTGCCAATGATTCTGATTTAATGGTAACCTTGGTACCATATCTTGTGTGGAAAAGCATGTGGGACCAGTCAGAAGAAAGGTAGCCTCCTATTTTGGCTATGAACTCCCTTGAAAGGCATATGGAAAATAAGGCAGGGAGATCTATGATGTATATTTCAAGTAGGATAGAGAAATTAGGACTAGCATGAAGGATTAGATTGGTATCTTTAGCCACACCTATAGTGTTAACTGAGGATCCATCAAGTTGTGTAACCTTCTTTTGAGGGGTTCATATTTAAGTCCTAATTGGTTAGCCACCTTTTTGGGCATTACAGTACTAGTAGCTCCACTATTTGTCATACAATTATGTACTAAGGATTTTCCAATAATTAAGGATACATAAAAGGGAGGTGGTTTTGAGTTCCTACCTTGCATGGTACTGCCTTTAGAGCTACAACTTGGAGCCTCCTTTTCTTGATCAGTGTTGACCAACACTCGCTTTGCAATCTCTTTTGTATGCTGAGGAGTTGTCATTTTAGTCATAGCTTTCTTCAAAATCTCAGGTTGCCCTAGAATAGACAAAGAGTCCAATATAGACATAGTAATGTTCACCTTCTTCATGTTGTCTACAATGTTGAAAGGTGCCACACTGTGTACTCTTTGTTGTGCTTTCACTATGTTGGGTTCCACCTCCTTGAGAGTCTGGCCTTCTTTGTTTGTAATGACAGGAGTAGCTTGTTGTATTGGCTCTACAGATGTAGTAGCTTTAGTACCAGAGTGTTGGCAGCAATGGAAGGTTCACCAATAACTCCATTGAAGTCTTGCTACTCCCAATTGAAGAGAGCGGTCTCATTATCTTGTGGTTCTTGTTGAGGAGTTGATCCACTAGAAGAAGCCTCTGATTGAGCTTGTGAGGCCTTTTGAACCATCAGAGCTTGGTTCATCCATCCATTTGAACATGTAGTCTGATTATGAGGCTAATTACAAGGAAAACACCATTCATTGTCCATAGCCATATTATTTTGACTAGGAACCATGTCCCTAACTAGATTTGCAGAATTGAGAGGAGTAGGGTTGTATGGTTGGAATGGTCTTTGATTAAAATTTTGTCTTTGCCCTTGATACCCTCCTTGGTATGGTGGCCTATTTTGTTGATAAGGCTATCCCTGATTCTGATATTGTTGATTAGGACCTTGGCCTCATGGCTGAAAGGGTGGTCTGATTCCTTGCCCTTGCCTCTTTAGACTTGTAACCTCTTTATTCAAAGTTTGTAGCAAGTTTGTCATTTCTTGCTGACTAGTTTGTTGACTATTCTTGATCTCTTGCAACTCTTGAGAGAAACTTTCTTTTAGCTCCTGACCGCTAGTACTGGCTTGAGGTCCTAATATGGTGGGAATAGGGGTAAATGGGGGTAATTATATAGGTGCAATGGGCTGAAGGCTAGGAAAGATGGGTATGGGTGGCCTTCTAGCTATCATGCCTGCTTGGATTAAACAATTTTCAGCCCTGACAGCTATGTTAAAAGCTTGGGGTAGAGAGGTACCGCCCATAGATTGGATCATGATATAAATCTGACCATTCAAACTTTGAAAGAAGTATAGGAAAGCATGGTCATCTGATGGCCTCACTGAGACTAGAATTCTATTCCATGTCTTGAGGAATCTATTATTATAATCTGGCATTTATTCTTGAGGGTCTCTTTTAATGGTTGTTAACTGCTCAACCAAAGACAAGTTGTCTGATTTATTTTCAAAATGTTTACTCAATGCATCTCATAACTCATCCCATGAAGTAATGGAGCCAATAGTTAAAGTTCTAAACCATTCAAGAGCCTTACCTTTTAGAGAGGCTGCTAATAATTTGGTGGCCACATCTTCTTGAGTTATGTTATGTATGCTGCAGATTGTGGTCGCATCTCTTATATGCTCAAAAGCAATGGTTTGTCCTTCACCTGTGAAATCAAGTAGACTCTTTAGTGCCACCAAGGGAACATCATGATGTTGAGCAAAGGCCAATGGACTCCCTTGGTTGAAAGATGCAAAAGCAAACTGTCTAGCCATTGTAGGAGCTAAAATTTGATGAGTGACAACTGTGTGAGTTGTATTTGATGCTAGATTTGAATCTTCTTCTAGATCTCTAGTTAGATATCTTCCTCTTCTTCTGAGATGAAAAGGAAAAGGTCTCATTTCTAAAGTATCAAGAGGTGTAGACTGAACTCTCCTTGCAAGAGATGTTCTCTATGATCTACCTTTGTAGCCTCTTTTTAAGGGAAACTCTAAAAATTCGGTAGGCTTTGAGCTTCTAGTCTCAATCTTTCTCATGAACTTTGAACAAATTTAGCCTGGATCTATGAAATCAGTGGAGTCACCAGATATACTTGATAAAATTTTAAAAAAACTTCTAAAAGCCTGTATTATGCAGTCAGTATATCAGAGATAGCATAATCTTCAATCAATGAACTTCTTTTGTAGTCAGAATTGTTACGCCCAAGGTGAGGTATCTTTGGATCTGAATTTCATCTTGTAATACCTTTGAACATAAATCTACTCTTAGTCCCACCGGGTGTGCTAGAATTGTTATACACTAAGTTTGCACCCTTGTTTCAAGCTCTCTTGGTCTTGATAACCTAGTATAACATGGGAATCATCTCCAGGTTGTGAGACCTATGCTAACTGAGATGAGACCTCCAAGTTCTAGGCTAGTTCCTCTTGGATAATCACCTTAATTTTCTTCTTTGATAGGAAAGTAAATTCTTGAGGGGAAAAGGGATAGAAGGAATGCTTGAAATGGAAATAACTGGAAGCAAATTACCTACTAGGTGATACACTGAAAATATGGTATGAATTGCAGTATAGAGGATGAAATCAGTACATAAGCTTAAGTCTAGGAGATCACAACTCACTGAATAGGCTTGCATCAATATTTCATAGAAGGGTCTACAATAGAGAGATTCTATGTAGGGAAAGAAAAAATTTCACAAGGCAATAGCACTCTCAAGAACTTAGACACAAACTATGACCTGCAAACAGACATTCACCTCTGTAATTGGGTATAAGAATGAGACAGATTGCCAGGGGTGGAAGTATACCCACAAGAGCATTCAAATCAAATCATTCGCAAGCATACACATAGACTGCAGAAAGAAAGAGGGATCAAGAACCCTAAGATATCACTGAAAACATTCAAATACTTAATCCATTAAGAGACAATTTGGACAAGTAAGCATAGGGACATAAAAATGTCACAAAGTACCTTGCAATATCTGAACCATCAATGAAAGCCTCAAACTGCAAAAATCAGAGGGCAGAAAGAATGCCATAGATAAATTCTGAGAAGGAGAAAATCCTTCTTTTACAATTGTCAACTATGAGTTCTAAAAGCTCCAAAAAATAATATATACATATCCTTTGCACGCAGGCAGGAGCAAAACCTAACTAGGGTTTACATAGATTCAACATAAAATAATCAGAAGCCCTAACCCTATCATGTCTGATCATAAATGCATGGAAATATCTCAACCGATTAGATATCACTTTGCGTGTCCATCACTATACTATATCTACCTGCGGACAAGCTGCGTTGATCCATCTACCACTTTCTGCAACTCGGCCTTGCCATAAATGTTTGCAATTGAAGTACAAAAGTCCACAAGTGGCACCACCTTTCAATGTTTCTTTAGCATGAGAAAATCAAGATGGTACCCTAAGAAATTGTAGGAGACAACCATCAGATCTTCTAATCATCCTCCCAACTACAATTGTCCTAGAACTATCAATTCTGAGCTACCCACAGCCACGTAATCGACCAACAGCAAGAAACCAGCAAAAAAAACCTTGTGAAAATATTTCAATTTGAAAACAACGGCTAGCTGGTCCAATTTGAAACATGACCATCGATATCTATTTTTCCCAGTAGATGAACAGCCCAGATCATCCTTGGCATGATCGGGAGACCCTTTGAAAATTCAAGCACCAACTCATCGGTCGGAAGCCAATAAAAACTAAACACCTCAGCATGACCGACAATGTAGAAGGCAAAAGACTCTTCACTTTGCATCAGACGGTGGTCGCATGATCGCATGGGGTCAGAAGATTCCATGAGATCATGCACCCACCATAGATCTTACTTCCCTGCCACCTCACTCAAGATACTTAGACCCACTAACAAATCCATGTCATCCTCTAGCTAGCTAATAAGAAGCGAGCACATCATAACATGAGGACCCACCTGACAGAGCCCTGGAAACAAAGCAAGATCGACGGTTGTCGTATGATAGCAAGGAATATTCCTACCCCGTGCAATCATGCGACCACCATTGGATCTTTGGGAAAGATAACCACTGGGCCCACTCTGACCTGTCTCCACATCACCAGTCCCTTGACCAATAATAAATGTACACCTCAAACTATGTGGTAGTGGACCCACTAACAACCTGCAGCGCTATATGAAAGGAAGATCGACGACCATCACTATGCCACGATCTTAAAACACTTGCATCTTCACTCAATGAAATAGCGATGACTGTCAGATCTGATTGATACTTAGCCTCTTCAAAGACTGAAACCACGATGCCAAACATTAACCACCTGCCAGATCGCTAAGTGTTAGGGTTTTGAACGCCAGGAATAAGAGATTTGGCGAATGAAGGATTTAATTGCACACATGCAAAATGAAAGTCTTAAGTGGCTGAAAAGGTAATGAAGAAATATAATAGGCCAAAGGGTTTTAGGGCTTTTTGCTACAATGGCTATATTTATGAATTTTGACCTAGGTCATTGATGCCAGAGACAGAACAAAATGTTGCAGAGACCAGGGGAAAGATGCTAAACCCATGAAATTTTTTGGAGGTGTTCAACAGGGTTAAAAATGCAGACCAAGGATTAAATTTAGCCTATGACCAAAATGAATAGATATGAAATTTTGGGCAACAAGTTCCTATGGAGGATATTGTTGCTAAGGTGCGAGAGCGTATTGTTGTGGAGGATATGGAATGGCTTTCTATTGCTGGGGTATGATAGGATTTTTTTATTATTAGATGATAGGATATTATTGTTGCATTGGATAGGATGATGCTTGTTGTTGTTGGGGGATGATAGGATGGTGTTGTTGTTGTGCTGGGAAGTATTGATGATGTGGAGGAGGCTGAGGGAATGGTGTAGTTTTCTGATATGATGGTCCTTGATGCACTTGGCTTTGGGTTTGGCTAATGTAGGTGGGATACATTCCTGCATTTCTTAGGGGTGGAATGGATGTTGGGAAGCTAGTGATAGGGGGTGGTTGCGCAAGGTAGCTGGTGAGATGAGATGAAATGTGTTGTTGGGGTTGTGGAACTATTTGAGAAGTGATGGGTGGTATGGATAGATAGTTGGTATATGAAGGAAAGGAGGAAGCTGGTGGAGGTTGTGATGGTTGTTGTTGCACTGCTTGAGGGAAAGTGGCTTTTTGGTTTGTAGTCATGAATATGTGAGATTGGGTCAGTATACCTAAGGCTTTCATTTTTGCTTGGGTGAGGCCCCAATGAGAGCTGTTTCGTGGTGGGATTTGTGATGCGAAGGATGTGGAAGTGATGATGGGGGTTTGAAATGTAGATGCTAGATTTTTAGGGCCCATGAAGGGCATCCCTATTATGAATGCATTTTGTTGCGCTTTTGTGTGAGTGATGAAAGGAGGAGGTGGAACATATGCTTGGGTGAACCCCTATTGGGAAGTGGAAGAAGATGTTTGTGTTCCCCATGGGAAGGATGGTGCTGATGTGGAGGCTTGCTGAGGGAAGGAGGGAAATGGTTGTGTTGCCCCCAAAAAAGATGGTATTGGTGTGGAAGCTTGCTAAGTGCAAGGGGGAAACACTGGAAAGGATGATCTTGCTTGGCTTATGAAAGGTGGAGGAACTGCTTGTGTAGCAGCTTACGTGGGAGGTGGAGGTTGGTTTTGTGGGAAGATTTGGACCTGAGTGATGGCTTGAGATCCTATAGAAGATGATGGTGTTCCCATGATGGAAAAGGGAGTGGATTGTGCTATTGCTTGTGTTGTGGAACTTGTGAAGCTGCTTTGCAAGAGATGGGGGATGGGTGAGGCTTCCTGAGATATGTGCAAGTTAGGATCATGGATTTTTGGGATGATGGGGGTATAGGTTTCAACTAGGATGTGGATTATTTTGATGGGGATGAGGGGCTGGAGATGTGGTGGAATGAAAGTACCCTCTTGCACAAATTTTTCCATTATATTCTATCGATTATGATCAATTATCGCAATTACCATTTGTGCATGTCCTGAATGGCTCATGAAGGTTTTCATGGAGAATGATGTGGGGGGATATGTTGGATTTTCCCACACATTCTCAACTTGTGGGATTTTTGGATTGTAGGTTACCATTGCACTAGTAGGATTGTTGGGATCAGACCAACTAGTGGCCATGTTGGGATCCATATTCCTTCTCCTCTTGGATCACATCTCACCGGGCATGGAATGTAGATCTAAAGATGATGATGCAGATGATGGGTGGATGTAAGATGTTTCTAAGAAAAAACCTTAAGGATGATGGATGCAGATCTAAATAAACTTTAAGGATGGTGGATTTCTAGGGTATGATGTAAGGATTCAGAACTAACTGAAGAATGGTGGGATGTTGAAGGATGGCGGGATGCTTGATTTGGATCAGGGATGATGGGAGATTGATGGAGGATGGTGGAGGATTACTAAGTGTCAGCAATGAGTTGCTACTTCCTGATGTAGGATCAAATAGGATTGGGTGGTCAGCCTAAGATATACTAATGATCTTCGGAAGACTAGATTCTTGTCAATGCACACCAATCTCTTGCTTGAGTTGATGAAGCTAACAAGGACAAGTAAGTATGCCCTCGACAATACTTAGTCAAAGGGTAGTTCCGGGGTGATTCTGATTTGGGGTGATGATTTGGAGCAACTCAAATGATAGGACATGAATTTTTTTTGGATTTGGATCACTGGATTTGGTTTGAGGATGATGGATTTTGACTTGGATGTTGGATTCTAGATTTGGGATCAAGGATTATGGAATGGGACAAGGATTTTGATTATGGATTTCTTGATGGAGGATGAACAAATGACACGATTCTAAGAGGATGACCTAGATGCAGCTGAAAAGGATGACCTATGATGCAACTAGGAAGGTGATAAAAATGCAACTAAGGATGAATGATGATGCAAAGATGAATCTAAGGATGATCTAGGATGCAAAGGATTCCAAGATAGGATGTAGTATTTTGAAGGAACGATGGATATGCGATGGGCCAAACTAGTCTTCCCTCTCTAGGTTGACATAGTGACAGTTGACCTAGAACTAGGATGAAAAGTGTTTCACTCTTGCATTATAGCCCACATTTTCTAGTTTCTCTTGATACTTCTCTTTTCCTTGGATTTCTTTGAGGGGAAGGTTGATGATCTTTCAGGTCTCTTTCTACAATCTTCTTCTCTCGATAGACTTGGGAATTGGGAAGCTTAGCTTTATTATGTTTGATCAAATCAAACATAGCTTGGAAAGATTTGGAAATTGTTTTGAATCAAGGCTTTTGGGTATCTAATTTCATGGAATCTTTCTACAAGGATGTCTGAATAAATTTGATCATGATTTGGATTAGTTTTGATGTTTCGAATGGAAAAGGACAAACTCAAAAAAGACACTCTGGAAGAAACCCTGACAAAGGACAAAGTAACTTTGTGGGATACAAGCAAAATAATTGAAACCTGATTCTGATAGTGTTCCTGAAAGTGCATATGTTCTGACAGATGTTTGCATTGAGTTTGGAACTTCAAAAAACACTTCAAACAAGGATAACCTAGAGACAAGCTAGTATCAAAATCTTTTCCCACAACTTGGTACCCCAAAAGTGATACATATAGTGAGTAATCTTTAGGTGATTGGGGAAGCCACTTGGATCGATCCTTGCATAAAGATTTTGATACCTTCAAGAATAGATCAAGAAGCCGCTGATTTAACAAGTGTTTAACTTGGTCTGTGGTGTCCTCCCAATCAGTTTGTATGCACGTGAATCACTTAAGAGCCTAGTAGACCATGTTGAAATAGTAGGGATATTCACCTACCTTGGGCTACCATCAACACGCATTACCCAAGCTTGAGGAGATGAAGCGAGAGTTTTCTCAATGCTTTATTTTTATACCAGTTGAGGAAGTACCGGTTTGAAGTTGATCTCCAAAGAGGAAGCACTTTTCTCTCTAGACAGGCTTCTCTAGAAGTAAAACAAATGAACTCATCCAAGTTCAACTTGTTTTACATCACTTAGTTAACAAGGATTTTGCAGAATTGAAACTCCTAGAATCACACCATGAAGATTTATTTTCCAAATTGATTAATGATTTTGAAATGAAATCTTGCAAAAACATGTTTTTATCATTTTTTTTAATTCATTCCTTGAAGATAAGAAATCTTTTGAAAAGATATTACAATTGTTTTACCTTTTGTACTCAAGATTGTGTTGCCTTTCTAGGATCTTGAATTAAATTTTGAAATGAAATAAATTCTTTTCTTTCAAATTTAGGACATTCAAGATTGTGTTTTCTTTGGACTCAAAGAAAATGACTCTTTTGATTTGGACTTTGGTTCATTTCTTTATATTCATTCAAGATTTTGTGTTCTAGAACTCAGTTTTAGGCCCAAAAGAAGTGTTCCTAGAGTGTTTTATGCATGAAAATTTTGAAAAAATTCAATATTTTTCAAAAAGATATTTTTTTTAACCAAGAAAAAAGCATTAGGATTGATTTAGGAATGTTTAGGATAGTTTAGGATTGTTTAGGAATCGATTAGGAATGAGATGCAATTTTGTTCCTAGATTGCATGAAACTTTGAAAACACTTAAGATAGTGCAAATGAAGTTTACTTTGGCTAAGATAAATGCATTAGGATTGATTTAGGAACACTTAGGATAGATTAGGGTTGATTAGGAACCAATTAGGATTGATATGCAGATTTCTAGTTCCTTTTATGCACCCAAAATTTGAAGTGTTCCTAGCTTGCATGAAAACCCTAAAAATACTTAGATTTGAACGTATGAAGTTCTTTTTATCCAAATTGAAAAATCACAAGTTATTTTAGTTGATTTAATAATTTATTAGTATTATCTTTGATTTTTTAGGAAAGATGCACAAATTTCTCAATTTCTAGGCATTCGAGAGTGAAATGGAGTTCATTTTAAGCCCAAAAATGAAGTGTTTTTTATTCCTAAGCATGAAAAATAGTTGATTAGCCTTAAGTAATTATTTTTTTAGTGATTTAATTTCATCCAATGAGTTCCTACAGAACATGGGGTTAGAAATTGAAAATTTACAGTCAAGAGGCATCGAAAAGCCCCAAAGAACCCTAAAACCCAACTAAACCCATGCTTAAGGCCTTACACATGCCCCCTGCTTCCCATACGAGTAAAAAAGGAAGGGTATTTAAATTATTTTACTTGTATGAGTTAGGATGAGGGCTCATACAAGTCACTATGACTCCTAGTATAAGTAAATAGGGCCAGTGGGCTTAAAATAGGCCTAAAATGCATGCAAAGGTGTCATACGAGTATTGGGAACCTCTAGTATGAGTATACATATGTACTCAAATGAGAAACTAGAGCCAAGGAGTTTACTCATATGAGAATCCTCCTAGAACATAATGAGATTTATCAAAAGGTGAGTTTTTGGCTCAAAAAACCCTAAAAAAATTAGTTTTGAAGGCTTGTGGGGTCCCACCGAGCGTGCCAAAATGTGATTAGAGAAAACCTAACTTGTTCAAAACAAGTGTAAACATTCAAACATTATCCTCACATCATATTCCTATCATATAGTAAAAACAATTTGCAAAGACACTTCAAATAGAGCTTAACGGGAGAACCCTGTCACCGTTCGATTTGCTCTCTATTTAGGGATTTGGGTGTGCTCTCGAAACACTTGGAGCATGTCCCTAATCAAGATTAAGAAATTTTAGGATCAAATAGGGACCATGAGAACCCCATAGCAGCATAGAATCAGGTATAGAACACCTGATTTCCCTCTAGAGCCTCAAGGAGCCTAATGAAGTTGAAATGCAAATCAAGCTACAAATGATTATGCTAGATTGATTTTAAGCCCAAATATGAATGTGATGTGATGAAATGCTATGAAAAAAAATTAAATAAACTAATTTAATCCATTAATGCTAAGCTAAGATGTGATTTAGGAAAGCTTTAGAAATGAGTTAGTTCTAACAAAAACTAGAAATTGAGCTAAGTCTAGATGTAATTTAACATGATAACACTACTTAATATGATTATGTGAATTGGTGTTTTTTCTCTTGGAAGTGAGGGTATTTATAGGATTTTAGGAATTCTTGGGTTAGGAAGTGGAGTTAGCATCAGAGTCATGGTTTGGGGTAGAGTTTGGGGTAAGGTTAGGGGTAAGGTAAGATGTATGAGGGTTAAGGGTTTCTCACACATGTGTGAGCAACACTAGGGAAGTGTTCCTAGGGAACCAAGGTTAAAGAGGGGTCATGGGCTTCATTTATGAGGTTTTAAGAGCCTTAATGAGGGTGTAAGGAGTTATTAATGAGTCTATAAGGCTCATTAATGGGGAGGTTTGACCAAAAGTCAAAGAGGGTGGTTTAGATTAAGAAGGCTAGGAATCACCCTCTAAGTAGGTTTAGGATAAGGTTTAGGAAAGTTAGAAGGGTTTAGGGTTTTCTAGAAGTTTCTAGGGTTCTCTAGAAGATTCTAGGGTTTTAGGCTTTAAATAAATATTTAATTTATTTAGGGTTTGTGACATTATTCATCAAATAATGATTCAATAAATAGGAGGAAAATCATTTAAATTTGATTTAAATGCTTTTGGCTAGGGTTTCTTAATTAAATGTCTTTAATTAAAATAGGAGAAGGGATAATGACAATAAAAACTAATTAATTAATTAATTAATGATGATGTCATCAAGGATTTTTGCAAAATAAAATATTTTTATTTTGGCAAAGGCATTTTAGGTGTCTACAGATACATTTAATATGTGTAGCGTGTGTTGCATTATCCTATGTAGATCTGGAGGCTAACATGAAGAATTAATTATTTGTAGCGCTATATGAGAGCCGACTGATGTTGCATTTAATATTTGTTCTTAGAAGTCGACTGGGCTTAGGATTTATTTCTTTCTTCCAGCCATCTTGTGGCTAAAGTAGTATAAAGCCATGGGTTTGGGGTAGAGTTGTATAGATGAAGAGATTCAGTTCAGGAATTTGAAGAAGGAATTTGGTGAGTAGAGCTAGTGACTAAGGCTTAGGAACAAGGAGATCACTTAGTGGCTTGTGGGCACAAGTTTGGATCTTGTTGGATGTTTCTACCAGACTAATGTGTTGTTTCAGATCTGCCTAGCTAGGGTTAGGGTTTGGGATTGGATCTTAAGGGATCTTGCGGAACTATTATTTTCTTTGTAATTGGTTGTAACCGGGAAGGCCTTACATCTTGTCACATTGTATGTAATCAGTTATTTTATGAATAAATAATTATGATTGTTTCAGATCTTTCTTTGTTGTTGGATTCCATTGTGTGGTTGTTTAGCTGGGGCTTGGACATCTCCTTTTGGGATTCTCTCGGCCTTGCATTGCATCAATTTCACACCTTAGAGGAGTTTCTACACAGTTTGGAGAGTTGTTGCTTCATAGATTGGAAGTTGAGAAGTTGAAGATGGAGATAAACCTGAAGAATCTATGAATATGATCAGTTGGTTAGTCAGATTTCTTTGGGACATGCATGTAAAGAGACAAAGAAGTATGTTTTGACTTGTTGTGTTGTCATCAATGCCAAAGGGGGAGATTGTTAGCATAACTGATTGG
This sequence comes from Chamaecyparis obtusa, assembly GCA_027943335.1. Classification (NCBI taxonomy): domain Eukaryota; kingdom Viridiplantae; phylum Streptophyta; class Pinopsida; order Cupressales; family Cupressaceae; genus Chamaecyparis; species Chamaecyparis obtusa. The sequence continues at coordinate 799,610 of BSBK01011581.1, read as the reverse complement.
GAGTAATGAAGTGAAGGAAATGGTTGATCATATGTGTAAGGTAAAATGGTTTAGAGCATGATTTAATAATGAGACATGATAGGTTGGGTTGAGAAATGATCAGTTATTGTATTGTCATTGATGTCGATTATTAACTATATAGGTTGTTGATGATGATCATGGAATACACTATGTAAAGATGATGTTTAAAAAAGTGTTTGGAATCATGTTTGGGTGCTACCTGTAAAATATTAACTTCTTGTGATGACCGGTGAGACAAATTTAGCGGAGGTGATCAAAGACACTTAAATGGTTAAGACAACAATTAACAACAATATGATAATTGTATCATTATGGTTGTGTTTGATTCTTTTGGTGATCAGTTATTTTTCGGTGGTTGCCTAAAGTTGCTAGATGTTATTCCTACAACTGTGATTCATTTTGAGAAAATATATGGGATTTCAAAGGATAAACATTGATATTTAAAAAATGTTATGTTTATAAGTGGCTAATAGTTTGATCGGTATTGGTGATTTAAATTGATGTTATATTCAAATGTTATTGGTCAAAATTCATAGGATAATGTGCATGGACAACTTGAAATAATTGTTTGATGGTTATATCATCAAGATGAATGTGTAAAGATGATTTGAGAAAGATGATTGGTCAAGAAGGAAAATACTTGATGAAATAATTTAATTTCTTGATTGAATCCAAAAATGAAAAGGCACAGTTAGTGAATTTCAAATTGGACATAGAGATATGTGATATGAAGCCAAGTGTATGATCAAATTGAAATGGTATTATATTTTAGGGTTTTCTATGGTGGTTGAAACCTAAGAGAAAAGGAATGCAGTATAAGATGGAAAAAGAATATGGTTGATGCAGAGGCTTGGAGAACTCCACAAATTGGACAACAAGACTCTACACCTTTGTAAAACAATCCCAAGGACTCACCGTGTACCCAAGGGAATCCACTTGCTCCAAGAGGTCAAATGACTTCCAAATGACACAAGGCTAACCACAAGACTTCCTAGGATCCCAAAAAACCCCAAACAACTTGTCTTGACTGGTTACAATTTCCCTTTAAGCCTCTTGATCAGATATCTGAAAATGAGTTACTAATCCCAAGTGTCCTCTCTTAGTAGCCCTCAAAAACCTGATTTTTGCCCCTTTTCCAAAATTTTCCCAAAACAAACCAAAAAAAAATGACTGATTAAGATACCCTTTTGGAAGTTACACAACATATGTCAAAACCAAGTAGGCTTGTTTTGGAACCTCAATCCCAAAAAATATTGTCTACACTTTCTTGCCTAGGCCTAATTGGGCCACTTTACAAAGAAACTACAAAAAATATTTATCCCCAAACCATATAACTTTCAAAAGTCCATATTTGTGACTCAAAACAAAGGATTATAGTTTTTTTTTTTGCCCAAAAACTTCTGAGATGATCAAACTCAAAAACCCTCACCAAATGGCTCAAAAAACTAGGGCTTCTCCAATCTGGACTCTCCAAGCGAAGTCTCAACCAACCAAAGGTTGATTCACCATCCTTTCATAATATATAAGTTCATCCAACCATAAAGATTACCCCTCATGAGGCCCAATATGCTATTGCAATAGTATTACAAGCATTTCCATGCTCCTTAACCCTGCAATAGTCATCAAATGGCAATCACCTGCAACATATGATGGATTTTCTTGCATATTTAGTGTTAGTAAACTATAATACACATTTTTTATTCATCCCCAAGTCACAGTGATTACAAAAAGTGGATGAATCTCAATCCATTCTTCTAAACCAATGCAAAATTATGCTCTGTCACGATATGTAGTCAGAGACTTTCAATGAAAACTCAATATAAATGAATTGAAAATGGATTTAAAGAGGTTTTTAAACACACATTAATGTATAATTAGTGTATTAGACTCATTGAAACATTCAAAAATCAAGAAATTTGCAAAAACTACCACTTTTATTGCTTCAGTCTTGTGCAGTCTGTACAAACTCTGTACCAGGCCATACTGTACCTTTTCCTTGTCATGGGCATATCAAATATGATGCCTAGTAACCATATCAACCAACTCCATTCAGTTTTGTTTGATTAAAATTGCATTTAGGCATTAAAAACCCATTTCCCTCATAAACTAAGTGACCGTTAAGATTCAAATATTTGAATTCTTAACTTACAAATTATTGAAACTTAAGCCTTCTAACTTATTTAATTATACTTCTAAGGTCTATTTGAATCACATAGACACTTCTAAATACTAATTAGACCCTTTGGGCACTATTGACCCAACTTACAATAATTTTGATGTCCTAGTCCTCTACTTGGACCAACAGGACTTAAACACATTTCATTACATTTTTTTATTGCCAATTGCCATTATTGGCTCTAATACACCCCAATTCACATTTAGGGATGACTGTGTTCCTCTATCTTTGACTGGCTTCAAGGTGGACCTAGGTGTTTTCATGGGTGCTCCTGCACCATACACCCCACCTTGGAAAAATTTCTTGTCCCAAGAACTAAGGGACTGTGTCTTTGTGCCTCCCATCTTCCTTGTAGGTGGTCCTCTCTTCTTCACTTTGTGAGTCCTTTTTTCAACCTGCAATTCTATCCTCTTACCCTTCACACCTGCAAACAAAGAGTGAGAAACAAAAGAAGGAATGGAACTAAGATCAAATATGTCATCATGCTACTGCAAACAGTGATCTTGTGTCTACAAACTATCCTTGCAACTGCCTCCTTAGATCAGATTGACCCTTCCCTATGTCTTTCAATGACACCTCTATAATTTTCTTCATTTCTTTCTCCAAAGGACACCACATTGTTCCAATAAGGACACCATCTTCATGCCATGTTTGTTGTTTTACAATCAATTCCTCATGACTGTCCACAAACTCATCTTTCAAGACCAATAAAGTGGTCTTAGAATCATGCTCTATAGTCACCATCTTCTCATGCTTTGGAACCTGCAAATCAACATATGTTTTTGCACCAAAGACAATGATGCTACCAACTTCTTCTACCTTTCTTGGAAGAGGTTTAAGGGTGAATTTTCTTCCCTCCTTGTGCACCACATATTCATTTTTCAAACCATAATGAATGGTCTACCTTGAAGCCTGCCATGGTCTTCCTAATATGATGTGACAACATTTCATGGGAACTATATCACATAGAACCCTATCAACATAACCCCCGATTGAAATATCTACATATGCTTGCTCCTTAATCACAATAATCTGATCATTACTGACCCGAGAGGCCCTATATGGTCTACCAATAGGAAATTTAGGTAAGTTTAACTTATTTACCATCTCATAGGACACTAGATTATCAAATGAACCAGAATCTATGATAACCTTGCATACTTTTCTATAGCATTTACAATTTGTCCTAAAAATAGATACCTTGGGTACATGTTGAATAGGTGACCTTCCCATAAAGAGACACTCACCTTCTTTAGGATATGCATAGTCATGGTGTGATTCTTCTTCCTCTTGTTGTTTATTGTCATCTTCTCCTTGGACCAATTGGACCCTCTTATCAGTATTCTTGGCTTCTCTTTTAGGACACTTGTAGAATGGATGCCCTTCTTCATCACACTTGTAGCACTTTCCAGGGAAGCTCTTTCCTCTACCATTTCTTTGTTCCCCTTTCTAATCTGATACTTTATTTTTACCCTTCTCATTTTTTCCTTGGCTTGGATGTACTCCCTTGCCCTTGTTTTGTTTCCCTCTTAAACTGCCTTGCTTCTCTTACCTTCTTTTAAGCTTGTCTTCTTCTTTTATTGCCAACTTGTAACAATCTTCAAGATTCCTTGGTGTGGCCATACTCATCTCATCCTGGATGTTGCACCTCAACCCTCCAAGATATCTAGCCACCTTCTCTTCCACATCTTCATCATGAGAGGCTCTAATGTCAAGCTTGTGGAATTCCTCTGTGTACCGTTGGACATCCATGTCCTTCTACTTCAACCCTTGAATCTTCTTGAAGAGTTGAACCTTGTAGTCCTCAAGTAGAAAATTCTCCCTCATTTTGGCCATCATTCTAGGCCATGATGTGATCTTTGGTAGGTTTTTCTTCCACCTCTCTACTTGTAGGCAATCCCACCATAACAATGCATGACCCTTAAGTCTTGCTTTTGCAATCTTCACTTTATGCTTGTCTTTAATTTTCTCATAGTCAAAGCGGTTCTCAACAGTACTAAACCAATCAAGGATAACTTCCTCATCCATATTCCTATCATACATTGGGATCTCTACTCTAACTTTGGATTCTCCTCCTTTAACTGCCTTCAAGATCTTCACTAGTCTAGCATCCTCAAGATCCAACCTTTCTTCAACAGGTTCCTGTTCTACTTCACCTTCATCCTCAACCGAGTTACTGAGAGGGGAGGGGTGAATCAGTAACTCCAAATTTTCTTACAATTACAGATGTATTAACATATAGTTCACTTTTTCCTTATGCATATAGAAAGCATGAAACTTAAAAGCATTCACAACAATGACACATAGATTTGGTTACCCAGAAACCTTCCAAAAAGAAAGTAAAACTAGGGTGGGGATGAAACCCACAAAGCTTTAGTACTATAGAATAAAGTTGGCCGGTTAAGGCTTACAATTTGATCACTTCTGATGATCTGCCCTGCTAGGAGCAATAAGGATTGCTAAATCCACCCTGTTAAAGGATTTACAAACATACAATGAAGTATGCACTCGGTAAAGAGATATTACAAAAGACTGTTAAGTCTACCTGGTTAAAGGATTTTAGTACTGATTCACCTGTTAGGATGAAATAGTAGATCTCTTGCTTTGCAACTAGATTGCTGATTGAGATTCGCTGATGTACTGATCACCTTCTGTGATGAATTTGTCTTTGTTGTTCCCTATACTATTGTAGCCCTTTGTAATTCGCTTATCTCTGCCTTTCTTTCTTTTTCACATTCATACTCATTTTCTTACATCTTGACATTTTTACAACATTGTTTATATACAAGTCTAAACAATTAATTACAATTACAAAGTTAGCTTGACAAATAAACATAAGTGCCACTAAGTCGGCCCAAGTATGGTTACACGGTTCCTGCAAACTAACTCGGTGACTTTCTGATACTCGGCGTCCAGTGCATTACTCGACATCATCATGTACTTGGTAGAAGTGGAGGCACGATTCATACTAACCACTCGGTAGGTTTTGAACTCGGTAAATACTGGTGACTCGGTAGACATAATGTTACTCGGTTTACACTGTCCTGCTCGGTTTGCACTATCTTGTTCGGTTTGCACTGTCTTGCTCGATTTGCACTGTCTTGCTCGGTTTGCACTATTCTTCTCGGTTTGCACTGTTCTGCTCGGTTTGCACTATTCTACTCAGTTTGCACTGTTCTGCTCAGTTTGCACTGTTCTGCTCGGTTTGCACTGTTCTGCTCAGTTTGCACTATTCTGCTCAGTTTGCACTGTTCTGCTCGGTTTGCACTCAGAATGCAAATAAGTGTTGTCACTAGTGGCAATTCTGCTTAATGCCAACAATCTCCCCCTTTGGCATTAGTGACAAAAACACGTATTGCCCAAAACTTATATACATGAATCATACTGAGATTTATTTTTAATTTTTTTTTTTAAAAAATTTGTCTTTGTCATAAGGCTTTATACATTATCTCCCCCTTTCAATGTGCTAACTTTTTCTTCTATACAAATCTTCTTCTATACATATCTCCTTCTATACATATCTCCCCCTTTTTGACAATAATGCCAAAGGTGTATATACAAGTGATTTACAGAGAGAATCCAAAATTTGATAGAAAATCAAAATGTACCTTCATTATTAGTGCCAGGGTTCTGTCCCAATTTTCTTGCAGAATCTTGCATGTTTGGATTGCAATTTGGACTTCTGCAGAGAGTTCAATCATGTGATCTGCTATAGAGAACTGATTGTCAAGAATCAATGTTTTGGAATGTTCAATGTGCTTATACATTGTATTCATGATGGGAAGGATCATGTTCTGGATGTCTAGTAGTGTGGACCGGATCCTTGTGTCTTCTTTCAGTAGATCTGACTACATATTTGATAGGTATGAGATTTTCATGTGATGAGAAGAGCTTGAACTTGGTTCAAGTTGCAGCTTCTGTATGCTAATCTTCATATCCTCATCCATTTTATTCATTTTATCCTTGACATGCTTTGTGAACTCGGCAATATTGCACAGTCTGGCCAAAAGAGAGGTGACATTCGAATAGGTAGATTCAATGTTTGACAAAACTGAAGACAATCCCACTTGATTAATAGCTATGTGCTGAGCAATGTGCTCAAGCACTTTATTGTTGAATCTCTTCTCGGCTCTTTCAACTAACTTTTATGTCCCAGATGAATCCTCATTGTATTTATTTACTGCTTCTGCTAATTGTAGCAAAACATGTTGAGAGGAGTCTACTTTAATACCTAATGCATCAGACAAAATGTCTTTAGCATCCTTAATGATTTGATATTCCTTGTCTCTCTCCTCTTTAAGCTTCTTTTTCTTTGCTTTCCTTTGGAGGATTTCACCTATATTTTGCATTTGGTCCGCTGATAGATTTGCAAAATCTAATGTCGGAATCTCTATTTCTTCATCTAGGTCTATATCCTCTACTATATTCTTACCCAAAAATTTTATACTCGGTTGAGCCTTAGGCTTATCTGTACTTAATGCCTTAGTAGTAGTGACAATGGACATAGTAGGACTAGCTATAGAGACTGGCATACTGTCTACTAGAGAACTTAAAATATTTACACTTGTAGAATCAAAAACTGGAATACTTACTGCTGGAAAACTTGATGGAGTGGGAGACTGTAACTCGGTAGAAGAAATGGTGGTTGCTTCTATTGTTGCTATAGGTGATTGGAAAAAAGTTGAAGTTGTCACAACCATGCTTGAAGGTGTCTCCGGGCTAGATGTAGAAACTTTTACTGGAGAGGTAGGAAGTGATGCAATGACTTCTGCTGCTATCCTCACAATATCATCTACCTCAGTAGCTTCTTCTTGTTCATCACTGTCATCTTCAATATCTTTTATTATTACTGTTTCAATACTCGGTTGGTGAAGATGGTATAAGTTCTTCCATGTGGCATTTGCAGCCTTCACAACCGATTCAATATTGTTGATCAGAATCAAACAAGTATTGAACTTTAGTGTCATCTTATTTTCATTTTCCTTTAATGCCTTCTTTATTTCATCATTTTTCAAGCTCGGCATTGACTGTCTCATGGTTTGATCAAATATGTCTATTACAGTTTGCTTTGCATTGCTCCATCTCATTTTTATTGGATCTAATAAGACTGCTAGAACCTGTGGGGCTAATTCATCAGGAGAGTATTTCCACTGTCCCATCTTTTCAATAACAGCATCTTCTATTTCCTTCGGTTCTGTTTCCGATCTGGTTTCATATTTAAAAGATTTTATGTTACTTACTCCAGATCCTGATCCATCTCTAAAAAGTTTGATCCTCTCTTGAAAGTTTAGAGGAGGCCTTTTGAATACTATATCTTTGTCTGCCTTGTCTTCCTTGTCTGCCTTACCTCTTGCACTTGTCCTTGTAAATACAGCAGTGGGAGGCTTAGGTGCCTTAGTGATGAATACCTTTCCTTTCTTCTTTGCAGGTTCTGGTTCCTCTGTTTTCTCATCCTTTTCCTCTTCTTCTTCATCATTTTCTCCTTTGTCCTCGGTTAGAATTTGTATTTTGGCTATCCTCTTCTTTCCTTTGTTTACCGCCTGTGGAAGCTTTATGCTTAATTCAATTCTCACCTTTGCTTCATCATATGTTCCAAAATATGGAGCTTTGGGATTAACAGGCTGATTAAGAAGGGCTTCAATGATATTCTTGGTTTCATCAATATTTACCTCATAAGGAAGAGGTTTTACATATGCAATCCTCAGTTTAGCTGCTTGAATATATACATTGTCACAGTCTACCATGAACAAATGTCATCCTTATAATCTTCCACCAACTTCTGTGGAATCCAGAATGTGTCATTCATTTTCTCTTTGAAAGACTCAAAATAACTATCCATGATGCTTTCAAAATTTTCACCCATTTCTGAGATGTATTCATTTATCTCATAAAGGACTGGCACATCTTTTCTCCATACAACTTTTCCTTTGGAAGGGAAGAATTTCTGAACATATAAGAATAAACAGACCAGTAGAGATCCAAACTTACATGGATTGTTTTTGGAAGTTTGAATGCTTTCCATGTTCTTGTTAAATTGTTTTAACAATAAATCTACAAGGTCAAATGATAAGTTATTCCTGACCACTTTGTATGCTAGGTCAATAGCTTCACAGGAGACACTATTCTGTCAACTTGAACTGTATATTTTATGGGCAATTATGTGTGTACCAAACTTCAGTTCAGCATCGGTAATGCTGCTAACTTTCATGCCTCTACCGTCCCACTCGGCTAGCGTTTTCTTCTCCAGTTCCGACCGACCTAGGGTTTTAGTAGTTTTTGCTTTGTTCAACATGGGAAGACCGGTGATTTGATGAATCATCTTCTTGGTGATCTCTATGGGTTGTTCAAGCCAAATCTTGCCATCATGTATACGGCTGAGAATGTATCTAACCCATTTTTCCCGAAAGTTTCGAGGTAAATGTGCAATGTGAACTAATCCCTTATCTTCCAAATGTTTGTGCTTGGGTTTTAGAATACCATCCACACACAGTTCCTCATGCACAATATCTAGCTCTAGGTTTCCCATTTCTTGAATTGCATAGTTGAAATGATTGCGAATATCGTTAATAAGTAGTACCTTAGGAGGAATCTGAGATTGAGCTCCGTTCGGGTCTAGGGCTGCTGCAATTGTGGGCATGATCTTGAAATCTGGTGCTCTCCATTCCCCTTGGACTAACATTTCTGATCCTTTCTTCGCTGAAGTGCTGGATGATGCCATGGTAGCTCACAGAAAATTCTTTTCACAAAAAATATTTGAATCGCTGGATTGCTCTTGAAATTTTTTGCTCTCAAAGTGCTAAAGTTCGCGGTGAGGAATGAGTTGGATTTCTTGCCTTTTGTTTACAACTCTGTCATTAATGCTTAGTACAAATTAGGGTATAAATTCTGACAGCCTGTCACCCACTAAGAATTAATTGCTCGGTAAAGACTTCGCAACTCGGTGAACTCGAGAATTCATATTGCTCCGACCTCGCTCGGTAAACACTAGTACTGACCTTGCTCGGTGAAAACTAATACCGACCTTCCTGTGATCTTACTGCATCTTGTATGCTGATTTAGATCTTTCTTTTAATTTGGTTCTGGAACTGCTTGAAGTTTGTCTATGAGAATACAGTTCCAGTGCTTTCTTGGAAATTTAGTTTGAGTCAGTAGAGGCACCCATTCCATTACTTGGACTGGTTTGCTCGGTAGATTTAGGAATCCACTTTTGTCTCACCTATTTCCTGACCTTAGTTGCTTCATTCTTCTTTCCATCTTCAAATTCACTAGCATTCATGCAGTTTCTGGCTATGTGACTGAGTTTAGTGCATTTGAAGCATCTTACGGTAGTATCTCTTTTCCTTAGATGATGTTTTATGCAGTTCATGCCAATGTGTCCATATTCTCCACAGTAATGACATCTACACCAGGTGTTGTAGTCCCATCCAAACATTGCTTTCATAATTTGTTCTGCTGGATTGAATGTTTTGGATCTGCACTCGGATGCTTTGTGACCTTGTTTGTTGCATTTGTGACAATTACCTTTGAATCTTGGTTTTTCCCTGCATTCATTTACTTTGTGACCATGTTGATTGCAGTTGTAGCATTTTTCATTGAATTCTGCTTTTTCATTGCTCCAACATTTATTTGAAGTATGTCCTATTTTACCACAATGATTACAAGTAGGTTTCTGATTTCTTTGAGTACCTTGCTTAGAAGATTCACCTTCTCCTTTGTATCCAAGTCTTGCTTTTCCTTTCTGCCTATGAAGATTTCGCTCATACAGCTGATTCAAGTCTTCTTGGCTTTTCAGCATTCCTTCATTGATTTGTTTTTCGGCGTTTAGGTCATCCACCAATCTTAGATTGATTTCCTTTTCAGATCTTAGTTCTTCTCTTGTGCTTTCTATTTCTGATCTTAGATTCAGAATTTCCTCATTTGTATGGGAGATCTGATCAATTAGGTTTTCTAGCTGAAGGGTTTTATTTTGGACTTCATTGTTCCTTCCATCTAATTCATCTTTCAACTTGTTTTTTTGTTCTAAGATCTCACAAAATCTTGTTGAGTGTAGCTCTTGTTCTCTTTTTAATTTTCTCACTTCTTCCTGCAGAGACCCATTCTTTTCTAGGAGTTCTTTGACAGCATTGTTTGCTTCATCTGAGCTATTTGAGGGAAAAAGATCTTCAATCTTTTCTTCAATGTAATTTTGATCATTCATCTGATTTGCAAGTTCCTTCCTTCTTCTTAGGGATTGGGAAAGATGTTCTTTTGCTTCTTTAAGTTTAGCTATGGCCATTTCCAGATCTAGCTTTTCATTTTCAATCACCTTGTTCAGTTTGAATACCTCCATTGTCCTGGATCTTTGCTCAAGCTAGTTAAGCTTTATCTTGAGAACCAACTCTGCTCTGATACCAATTGTTGGAAATATTCAAGAATTAACTGAGTTACTGAGAGGGGAGGGGTGAATCAGTAACTCCAAATTTTCTTACAATTACAGATGTATTAACATATAGTTCACTTTTTCCTTATGCATATAGAAAGCATGAAACTTAAAAGCATTCACAACAATGACACATAGATTTGGTTACCCAGAAACCTTCCAAAAAGAAAGTAAAATTGGGTGGGGATGAAACCCACAAAGCTTTAGTATTGCAGAATAAAGTTGGCCGGTTAAGGCTTACAATTTGATCACTTCTGATGATCTGCCCTGCTAGGAGCAATAAGGATTGCTAAATCCACCCTGTTAAAGGATTTACAAACATACAATGAAGTATGCACTCGGTAAAGAGATTTTACAAAAGACTGTTAAGTCTACCTGGTTAAAGGATTTTAGTACTAATTCACCTGTTAGGATGAAACAGTAGATCTCTTGCTTTGCAACTAGATTGCTGATTGAGATTCGCTGATGTACTGATCACCTTCTGTGATGAATTTGTCTTTTTTGTTCCCTATACTGCTGTAGCCCTTTGTAATTCGCTTATCTCTGCCTTTCTTTCTTTTTCACATTCATACTCATTTTCTTACATCTTGACATTTTTACAACATTGTTTATATACAAGTCTAAACAATTAATTACAATTACAAAGTCAGCTTGACAAATAAACATAAGTGCCACTAAGTCGACCCAAGTATGGTTACACGGTTCCTGCAAACTAACTTGGTGACTTTCTGATACTCGGCATCCACTGCATTACTCGGCATCGTCATGCACTCGGTAGAAGTGGAGGCACAGTTCATACTAACCACTCGGTAGGTTTTGAACTCGGTAAATACTGGTGACTCGGTAGACATAATGTTACTCGGTTTACACTATCCTGCTTGGTTTGCACTATCTTGTTCAGTTTGCACTGTCTTGCTCGGTTTGCACTGTCTTGCTCAGTTTGCACTGTTCTACTCAGTTTGCACTGTTCTGCTCAGTTTGCACTATTTTTCTCAGTTTACACGGTTCTGTTTGATTTGCACTGTTCTGCTCAGTTTGCACTATTTTGCTCGGTTTGCACTATTTTGCTCAGTTTGCACTATTCTGCTCGGTTTGCACTGTTCTGCTCGGTTTGCACTATTCTGCTCGGTTTGCACTCAGAATGCAAATAAGTGTTGTCACTAGTGGCAATTCTGCTTAATGCCAACATCTCTACTCTAACTTTGGATTCTCCTCCTTTAACTGCCTTCAGGATCTTCACTAGTCTAGCATCCTCAAGATCCAACCTTTCTTCAATAGGTTCCTGTTCTACTTCACCTTCATCGTCAAAAGAGTCTAAACCCCTCTTCTCAACAAGATTGGTCAAATTTTCAATGAATTTTTCCAATCTCTTGTTCTTTTCTACTTGCTCCATCACAATCCTAGCAAGCTCCGCGTTTGTCATCTTTGGAGGCATGTTTTGAGCCTCTTCTTCAAAAACTTCAAACTCTTCCTCAGACATACACACCTAACCTTCCTCCCAAGGTTCTTACTTTCTCTAATACCAATTGATGCAGAGGATTAGAGAACTCCACAAATTGGACAACAAGACTCTACACCTTTGTAAAACAATCCCAAGGTCTCACTATGTACCCAAGGGAATCTACTTGCTCCAAGAGGTTAAATGACTTCCAAATGACACAAGGCTAACCACAAGACTTCCTAGGGTCCTAACAAACCCCAAAAAAATTGTCTTTACTGGTTAAAATTTCCCTTTAAGCCTCTTGATCATATATTTCAAAATGAGTTACTAATCCCAAGTGTCCTCTCCTAATAGCCCTCAAAAACCTAATTTTTGCCCCTTTTCCAAAATTTTCCCAAAACAACCCAAAAAAAATGATTGATTAAGATACCCTTTTGGAATTTATAAAACATATGTCAAAACCAAGTAGGCTTGTTTTCGAACCTCAATCCCAAAAAATGTTGTCTACACTTTCTTGCCTAGGTCTAATTGGGCCACTTTACAAAGAAACTACCAAAAATATTTATCCCCAGACCCAATAAATTTCAATAGTCCCTATTTGTGTCTTAAAACAAAGGATTATGGTATTTTTTTTCACCCAACAACTTCTGAGATGGTCAAACTCAAACACCCTCACCAAATGGCTGAAAAAACTAGGGCTTCTCCAATCTGGACTCTCCAAGAAAAGTATCAACCAATAAAAGGTTGATTCACCATCCTTTCATCATAAATAAGTGCTTACAACCATAAAGATTATCCCTCATGAGGTCCAAAATGCTACTGCAATAGTATTACAAGCATTTCCATGCTCCTTAACCCTGCAACAGTCATCAAATGGCGATCACTTGCAACATCTGATGGATTTTATTGCATATTTAGTGTTATTCAACTATAATACACATGTGTGATTCATCCCCAAGTCACAGTGATTACAAAAAGGGGATGAATCTCAATCCATTCTTTTAAACCAATGCAAAATTATGCTCTGTCACGGTATAGTCAGAGACTTTCAATGAAAACTCAATATATAAATGAATTGAAAATGGATTTACAGAGGTTCTACAACACACATTAATGTATACTCAATGTATTAGACTCATTGAAATATTTAAAAATCAATAAATTTGCAAAAACTACCACTTTTATTGCTTCAATCTTGTGCAGTCCATACAAACTCTGTACCAGGTCATACTGTACCTTTTCCTTGTCATGGAAATATCAAATATGATGCCTAGTAACCATATCAACCAACTTCATTCAATTTTGTTTGATTACAATTGCATTTAGGCATTAAAAACCCATTTCCCTCATAAACTAAGTGACCGTTAAGATTCAAATATTTGAATTCTTAACTTACAAATTATTGAAACTTAAGCCTTCTAACTTATTTAATTCTACTTCTAGGATCTATTTGAATCCCTTAGACACTTCTAAATCCTAATTAGACCCTTTGGGCACTATTGACCCATCTTACAATATTTTTGATGTCCTAGTCCTCTACTTGGACCAACAGGACTTAAACACATTTCATTACAATATTTATTGCCAATTTCCATTATTCGCTCTAATACACCCCAATTCACATTTAGGGATGACTTTGTTCCTCTGTCTTTGACTGGCTTCATGGTGGACCTAGGTGTTTTCATGGGTGCTCCTGAACCAATGGTGAAGTTGTTGTTGATCATGTGTTAGTGAAGAAGGAAGAAGAGATAGAAGGTGCGGTCTAGCCAAGCATTAGAGAGGAATGTGAAAAATGTTATTTGAGCTATAGAGAATTTGATCAAGAAAAAGAAGTTTCTATTTCACATATCATTCTTACATGTTTCCTGACAACTATAGTAGAGTTTTGGAAATCCTCAAGTGTGGTAGATCCTAATAGATCTTCATTGTATTGCAAATCCTGTATGGTGGCACTGTAATAAAGTGTTCTAAGTCCTCTCACAAGGCTACCTCTCACAAGGTGCAAGCTTGTTATGAGCTTTAGGTAAAGCCTCTCACAAGGTTACATTTTGTTATGTATATGTAAATGCCTTTCACAGGGTGAAGCCTTTAACAAGGCGTACTTCAGAAGAGTACAAATGTGTGGGTGCCATCCCCACCATGGATTTTCTCTAATTTAGGTTTCCACGATACCAAAAATATTGTGTCTTTGTGTTGAATATTTTGTGGTTGTGCACTTACATTTGATTATTGAATTTATTTCTTTATTGGTTAAGTTAAAAGTGTTTAAATATTGAAATCAATAGATTATTGATTCACACCCCCCCCTCTTAGTAATCTCATCATAGTAAGGTTAACATATGTGCTATAAAATTATCCAGACTTTAAAAGTATTATAAAGCCCCATTAAAGGTGTTACAAAGCTATGTTATACATGCTGGGATAAAATTATATAGAAGATAGAAGGTTATTCAAATACGTCAAAACTCTGTGTAAATGGGTATAAAAGTTGGTTGCACAAGTCATTCAATTATGTGTAGGCATCAAAATAGAGCTTATAGGTGTCATTTCATCCTTCAAACACACTATTTCACCTGCAAAAGATCAAAATCTGCAAAACAAAAGCATGGATATGTAAATATTTAACAAATTTCTCAAACTTGAGGCCTAAGCCCCATGGTGGGTGTCATTTTGTACACTAAAAATTATATTCATGAAACATTACAATGATAAATCTACTTGAATTATGAAAGATAAAGATAAATGATGATCAAATTCAAGAAAATACTCTCAAAATCATCTCATCTCTCTCTATCTAAAAAAGTTAACGAGTAGCTCACAACTTAATCACTATTAGAGACAACTCTAGAATGAGAATTAAGCTATACTAAATGCAATTCTATCAAATTTACTCAATTATGCTATGAATTCAAATTTAAATGCCTATACAAAGTAGATCTCAAATTCCTATAATATGAAAGTGGATTCTAGATCATAAATGCCTATAATATGGATGCAATATGAAAGTGGATTCTAGATTATTTTCTCTTAGAATGCTCACTATTTATAGATTTTCCCAAGGCTAGGGGGTAGTGAAGTTAACCCTGGTCAAAATTGAGTCAAGTTGATGGTTTTAAATGATGAGACAAAGAGACGAGAATGGATGGTCAAGATAGCAAAAGAAAATTGGATGGTGGAGATAGAAAAGCCTCTTGAGTGATCTATGTATTTCAAATACTCTCACCTCATTGGTTGAATGAGTTTTGTCTTCATGTGGTAGGTGAAAATAATTGGATTTATTATTTGATTTAATTGATTGATTTAGCCATGTCTCCCCTAAAATGGGTTGAATTAGATTTAGATTTAACAATACAATTAATCGATTAAAATTAATTGCACACAATTATTTGATCTTGTTTATTTAATTAATCCTCTTGGCTTTGATTTTCAATTAATTCATGCTTTGAACCTCAATTGTTTTCTTTGATTTTGCTTGACCATTTTTAGGCGTATACAATACCCCTAATGGTTAAACTTTGTAAACATTAATTAGAGAAGTTGTGCAACTTCATTGGTACTAGTAGCACATGACTACTAGGACATTCATGCATAATTATTAGTAAAAACAATTATTAAAGATAAATGTATCAGTTCTTAGAGGAATATGTATTGGATTAGTTTTGCAAAATTTTAAAGTAGTTGTAGCGCACAGTTATTGAGGCATCTTTAAGTAGGTATTGAGCAACACTTCTAAATGACCACTTTTTGACCTTGTGTATGTAATGAAACCCACAAAATTCATTTTGAGTACCCAAAACCACAACAATAGTTACAAGCAACTAAATCACATCTAGAGACATTTAAAAAATCGTCAAAATTACATAAATCATTTGAAAACTTAAAATACATAAAATTAATTATAACAACTACTCTAACCTTCCCCTAATCCTCCCTAATCCTCCCCCTTCCCCTAACCTCTATGTAAAAAAAAAACAATTTTTTAAATTTTTATCTTGCTCACTCAAAAATATTCTCATGACCTAACCCAAATATCCATCAATATCCATCAAACCTTACTTTAGACTTACTTTACCACCAAATTAGTAATAGAAAAGATTAAAAAAAAAATCAAAATTAAAATGCCCTTCAAAATTTGTGAAGTGTACGAGTAGCTTAACAAAGTAAGATTTGCCAAAAGAGGAATAAATCTACCAACATACGGCGCCCCGTTAATTGAGCCCCAAAAAAGATGTTTAATGTACACGAAAGCAGAGGAATCATAAAACAAACCTCGATTCAAAGTACCGTGGAGAAGACTTAAAAACACATGATTTCCTCTCTATTAGTTAGAAAAGGACAAACGGGAGCGTGCTTGAAAAAGTAGCGTCAAAACTCGTCAAAAGCGCGTAAACGAGCAAAGAAAAGAAGAAAAGATGGCGGGCTGCCCAGCTGGGCAGGCATGTGATTCTCGGGCAGACATTGCATATCCAGCACGGCACTTTAATTATTTTGGATAGTGGAGGAGGACTATTAGTACTCGTACCATCCATCCATTCATTCATCATCATTATTATTTTCTAGCTTTTCCAACGCACCCTAACGTCACACGAGTCTATTATTAACAAGCTTGGAATCTGATGGCTGTATTTATCCTGTTTTTCCACTTTTGAATAGTATATGACAAGCTGTTTGAGGGAGTAAATTTTGTGATATTTCTATCAGAATTCAATTATGTAGTTTTTTTTGGGTCAAACTTCTTGACTCATGTTTCATGAGTAGTGGTTCACACGAACCCATCTCTCAAGAGAATGTTTGGAATACATAGCACTCATTGGATCTAGGTGATGCTCACAGAGGTGAAGCACATGGACTTCCCAAAAGGTCACCCATCCCGCGCCTAACAATGGAGTTTCGTCCATGGTTAAACCCACTCTATTTGCAAATTGTCAAAATTTGTTATAGACAATATAATATTTTATTATAATATATGATAAATGTATGTTATTAACGATAGTAAGTTTCCACAATCCATGATTTTACTCTACACTTCTAGATAAGATTGTATATAAATTTTTAGCATTCTTTTGTACTCACTAGCAGGCCTGGAATTTGAATTTATTGGACCGTATAGATTGAAAGGTTAAATTTTCACAAAATCATCAATATGACGCTTAAATTTATTAATAAATCGTCAAAATTTGTTATAGATAATTTAGTCTTTTATTTGAATATTATATATTATATATATATATATATATATATATATATATATATATATATATATATATATATATATATATATATTAGTTTATATTAGAAACTTGTTTTACCAATTTAAAATATTAGTATGCAATATATAAACTTAGAAACTTTTTTAATTAATTTGACATATATTACTAATTTATAATATTTTTTTTAATTTTATATTATTTTATGACAAATAAAAATTTCTATATAATTTATTATATATTATTTTTATTTATTTAAAATCTTTTCAAAATAAAACATATGAATTTAGAAACTTGTTGAGAACATTTGAGATTTTTGTAAATATTATTAATTTATACTAATATTAAATTGAGAAAATATTTAAATTTAAAAGAATTATTAGACTATTCATAAATTAGAAAAAAATTGACAGACAATATACATCTTAAAACGTAAAATGAAAGACATTAAAATGACCAAACCGTGATGAAAAATTGATATGACAAGTAGGGGACCGTCAAATTCCAAGCCGCTCACTAAGAGCCAAGCTTTTAGTAGTAATATATATTATTTTATAATATATATATGTTTCTATTTTGATTATTATATATTTATATTAATTTAGAATTCTTTTTATTTGCATCAATTGTTTTTTTAAAAGACATTAAAATGACCAATAAAAAAATGGTGGCTGCTAAGCTCCCCACAAAAACGTACAAAAAAGAAAAATATTTTGATTTTTTTTTTTCAGATCTGCGCAGTGATTTTTTTTACAAATTTTTTATCGTTTTCAATTTAAAATCTGATAATCATAAAGAATAGATACTGAAAATTTCATAAAAACCTGTAATATTTTTAATTTTTAAATTTGATCAATAATACATTTTAGATAGAGCTTAACCACGTCTTAAAAAAATCATATGACAAGTCAAATTCGAGTGACAAGTCAAATTCGAGGCTCCAATATAATCAACTCTAATCGTAATCCCATCAAAATAGGCACAAAATATGGCCCTCAGGTGTTGTGCGTCACGCAACCAGCTGGTCACGACTGCCTACCGACACGTCCGTCACCCGGTCCACCCAGTCACCGGGCCCCAGGGCTTGCAAGTTTATCCACAGGGTGCCGGGTGGAGCCGGTAACGTAGCAAATTATTTAGTTGATTTGAGAGAACAAGTGGATTATCCGTGATGCTTTCAACTTACCGAAACCCTTATCTTCTATCTGGTATCTCTCGCTTTTGGAAAAGAAAGAAGGAAGACGATTTCTTTGTTTTCGTTCATCAGAATGTAAACAACGTACAAGCATGGGATTACCATATTCCGGAGCGCCCACACACCCGATTCTGAAATCAGTATAAACGTTGACAGTTGATGGAAACCTTCTTCTTTTTCTTTTGACATTTCGACTTGATTGACGAATAAGTATCCCACGAGCCGCCATTAATATTAGGGTTTAGGCGTGTTCTGCTTCGCTTTCTTTAATAATGGCATCCTTTGATTTGAGGATCGACATAACGATAAGATCTGGTGATGAATTTGATTAATGCGCCTCATCTTTTCTGGATTGGGGTTCGTTTCGCCTGCGCATGAGTTCGGAATAGGTAGGGGAATCGTAGGGTCCAAAAGTGCTTCCTCGGCATTTCTGGCTTTTGTTTTGGATTGTATTCATTTGATAAGTTTGAGATTTTGGACTTTTTTATTTGATTTGGATTAAAGTTTTGGATGGTTCTTAAATCCGGATCTTATATTCGGAGTAGATCATTATTATCGCATTTGAACATCTTGCTTTTATTCCTTTTGTCATCACATGTTCTATAAGGATATTCTTCGTTATTAAAGTAAAGGACGGTTTTATCCAAATGAAAAGTAAATTCTTATCAGATTATGTTAAAAACTATTTATTATGGGTTGGTATATAAGGTGTGTGGTAGTATATGGTGGGATGATGTGATATATAAGGTGTGTGGTAGTATATTTTAGAATTCTGATTTGGAATTATTGGAGTTCCACAAGTTTTTTCCAATGCTTTTTTGTTGGCATCATAGTTTCATTAAGTCTACATCTTATTCTAAGACTTGTGGATTTTATCTTTGTTTCATATTTATTATTTGAGTCATTTAAGGTCTCTTTGTTCAGAAGATTTTTATTGGTTTGTTTCGGTATAAGTTTTCTTACTATCCAAATCTGTGATCCCTACCTTGCATTGGTTATTAGGTAACTTTTTAAATAGAATCTTACCTTATTGTGATATGGGAAAATAAATCTTAGACTAATCAATGCATTAATCTAGGTAAAACCTTGCCCCACACAACATTGGAAGAATGTGAATGGGGCTTAACTTCTAACCTGAAGGAAGAGCCAAGTTGTCTTGGTCCAATTATGTATGGATGTAAGTGATAGGGATTTTTGAATATGTGTGTGATGAACTATGTTAGTATTGACCAAATCAAGCGATCTTGATAGAATGTGAATGATATAGAATAGAGGAGAACCAAAGGCCTAAAAATGGAGCTGTTTAGGAAAATCTTCAGTGCTAGGCACTAGTGTCCAAATGATGTACAAATGACAATCATGAGCACAAATAAAATTAGTAGAGTTCTAGACCACTACTATTGAAATCTAGGGAAAAAGAGATAGGAAAGTGTAATGGTGAGAAAAGAAGGTAGACAAATGGGTAGTTTAGGGTTACTTGAATCATATTTTTTCAATTACATTAGAATATGAAGCCAGCAAGAGGTAAGTATGATTGAATAACACTTTGTCCAAGAGAGTCGATTCACTATCATACTCTTAGAGCTTCTATTCATTTGTTGTTATAAATGATTGATCGAGTGATTTGAAGGGATATGTAATCAAGATCTAAGCTAATATGACTAATACAAAAACAAAAAATTGCCAAGCATGTACAAAATTGAAAAGAAATTTGTATTGTGCACGTGTCTAAAATCTAAATTGAGATTGGGAGGTTACTATTGGGCATGGTGCTTCATCAAAAAATTGATCTACTTCATAGGTTTCAAGATTTGGGCTCATGGAGGTTTACACTAGGCTTCTGGTAAATTTGAATTACTTTCTAAAGGTCAAGGTCGTCCCAGGTGGCCCCAACTTTGGTTTCCTTGATGAAATTTTGGATCTAGGATTGTGATTATCTCGAGTTAATTTCTTGTTGTCTTCTCTATCAAAACCTATAGTTGAATATGTAAGACAAAAAAAGGGAGTGTGTGTGTAGCTATATAGGGGTTTTCCTTAGTCAATCCCCTATCGATGAGTTCCACCTCCATAATCGCCAATATTTGAAAATTAGAATAGTGCATGTTCTCAAATCTTAAGTGTGCCTAAGATTGAATGGTCTAATTGCATAAATGTAACCTAGAATCCTACTCAATTGTGTTAGAGAAAAACCCTAAATGATATTAATTAAAATTGAATCAAGAATACATGAACCACATAACCTGAAATGATAAAATTCAAATATGAATCTTATTTGCATAAATATAAGAATAACATGAATTCATACCAAAACCTAAGGGAGAGCTACAAGCCAATCATTAGTTAGTAATTCCCTATTGTCCTCTAATGCCTCTTAAAAATTCCACGATGATGTATGAAAATTAATGGAAACTTGATGCTTGTTGATTTGTTGTTGAATTTGTAGACCTTCACTTTGGAGGATATCTTTAATTTATAGAGCTTGTCTTTCACAAATTCTTGATATCATAAATCAGGAGGCTTACTTGCTTACGCATGAGATTTTGACTTTAATTTGATGAATATATGACATAGAGTTATCATATTTTCGTAATAAATATATTTCTAGATAATGTAAGACTATCATATTACAATCCTAAAATCTAAAAAAAACATGGTTCAAGGCTGCTCTAGCCAATGTAGTCCCAAGTAAAGTTTCCCAAATATTTAGGGATGCAAGATCATAGAGTCTAGATGCTTGAAAATCATTCACACAAAAAACATATGATGTGTAGATGTGAGTAAACATGTCTTGAACTTTTAAATGAGGCAAGATTTATATTAAATTGGGAAGATGAAACAATTAAATGAAACACCTATAATTAAGGGCTCAAATAGAATTGTGATGAGATCTAATTAAGGACTTGTATTCTTGAATTAATTAATACTTAAATACATAATGGAGTCCTATAATGCATAATAGAATGGGACACAATAAAATGAGTGCTAGGAGAATATAGAATTGGACACTATAGTAGAGGTGTACAATTTGATGCTACATTTAGCCCCCACTTTAGTAGTCATATGACACTACATGCATATGCAAGAGAAACTATAGAAAATTAAATATTGATGTAAAAAACATATTTCCAAAAGTGTTTAATGAAGCCCCCAATGTAGAAATACTTGCAAAACAACATTAGGAACCACATTCTGCAAAACCACATTGTTAGTTAAATCCAAAATTTATTATAAAATTATTAAGGATGGTGAAATTTGAGGATAGCTATATGCCCCCTATTTCTACTTGCTATTTAAATGGTAGAAATAGGGTATCATGTTTATCATGTTTACGACATTGAATTGTGAAGGATAGGTGATGACTTGAATTCTATCAATGAGGTACTATAATATATTATTTCAAAACTACTCATATATATATATATATATATATATATATATATATATATATATATATATATATATATATATATATATATATATATATATATATATATATATATATATATATATATATATATATATATATAGAGAGAGAGAGAGAGAGAGAGAGAGAGAGAGAGAGAGAGAGAGAGAGAGAGAGAGAGAGAGAGAGAGAGAGAGAGAGAGAGAGAGAGAGAGAGTTGAATCACATGATTCCAACACAATTGAAAACATGAAAATTAGAGTTCTTTGGTTCAAGTTATGAAAGGTTTAGTAAAACAATGTAAAATAGGGTTTGTAGAGATACTTACCTTTACATAGTGAAAATACCACTATTCATTATCTTATTCAACATTGTCTCTTGGTACAAAGGGGTCTTCAACGTCACAATGTCAAGTAGATGACCAATTCAACCCATGAGAATGTAGGTCTTAAGACAACCCATTGAGGAGGGGATCTATATGCATGAAGTAGGCTTTTCAATCCTAGTTTGTGTATGATTTCTACTTTTTAATTCTAATTTAGCATGTAACCCTAGTGCAGACCACAGGTCCCCCAAGCTAGGCTCCATAGATTGACCTAGATGTCATTGACCTATAAATGCACCATAGACCTAGATAGGTACCTTAGACCTATTTGGGCACCCTTGACCTAGTTGGGCACCATTGACATGTCTAGGTTCTAGTGACCTAGATAGACATGCTTGACCCATCTAGGCACCCTAGGCCTAGACAAGTGTCACAAGGAACCTACATGTTGTGGTGTTTGGTTAATTGGATAGATACTAATACTGCATGTTTATTTTTTCAAGCACCTCCAGAGATGCAAGAACACACATGTGGCTATTTTTTCAACTTCCTTCACTATCACATGTGAGATATTTCCCATGAGGAGTTGGATTTATTACGAGTCGTAGGGTTGTATTGGGTGTATTGCATGCATTTTATGTGGTACAATGAGGTGATGTTGAAGCCTTTGATGGAGCATTGGACTTATACACCTCTACATTCCATCTTTCGATAGGAGAGATGATGATCACATTGAAGGATGTGTATCTTATTTCACGATTCCCAATAGGAGGGGAGACAATGAGATTAAGGTAGGTGTGCTTAGCCAAGGCTATCATGGAGTATAAGATATATTTCATCAATCATGTCACATTGAGAGAGAAGAGAGATCAAATTGTGTTAGAGTTGTTAGATCACATACTAGTGTACTATTGTGGTGAAGATCTTGATTGCCACTATTGTATTAGTTGTTGCACTTAGTTTTGGATGAGACACACACTTTTAGGGAGGTCTAGTTCATACTATCTAAAGCATGGAGGAGAGAAATATAGCCTACACTTGGGGATGAAGGATTCTTGTGGATATCTATTATGACCTAGGTAGATATGTCCATTATAGGAGGATGATCCATGCGCATCTTGGGTTCTTTGCTATCTTGCATCAAGACAAAAAAAAATTTGTTTCCTATTTTCTAGTTTGTACAATCTCTGTGTTTCTTTCAACATTCCTTCAATTTGGATCTTTTATTGAACCGTGAACTTCATGGATTGTTCTTGGCATCATGTTGCATCTTTGCCTAGGTTCGCACCTTGATTGTTACTTCGCAGTTGAGATCTTGTGGATTCTGGGTGGGTTTTTACTATTCTTCATGTTCTAAAGGTTAGTTGGAGTTTTCTGATCTTGCGAAGGACTTTTCTGATCTGTGAAGCTTCATGGCTCATTACACAATGTTGCTACTCTTGTGGCATCTCATGTCTGGGATCACACATCATGTTTCATATATATGAGGGAGATCCTTATGAATTGGGTA
This sequence comes from Chamaecyparis obtusa, assembly GCA_027943335.1. Taxonomy (NCBI): domain Eukaryota; kingdom Viridiplantae; phylum Streptophyta; class Pinopsida; order Cupressales; family Cupressaceae; genus Chamaecyparis; species Chamaecyparis obtusa. The sequence goes on along the minus strand of BSBK01011581.1, from coordinate 775,913 downwards.
CTGACCTATATTTGTGATGCGCTTTCCTTCTCTTGGAGAATGTAATCTTTTCTAGGTCAACTTGATGCTTGTGAAGGCTTTATAAGTTGTTGTAATTGATTCTTAGGGGAGCTTAGTAATGGATGAATAATAAGATAACCTCTTGATAGTTGGAAGGTATGATTTTCATTATATAAGAAATCTTGTAAGCCTGACATGTAAGACTGCATATTGCAAGTCAATTATTATTGAATTTATGTTAATGCAAAGGTTGATTTGGAATTTCTCACTGTATTATGCTTTATTTTTCTATTGTGTGACTCTTGTTGCAATGATTAGACATATCTCATTGAGGTCCCTCCTATCCTTAGCTGCACTAGAGGAAGAGTTTGATGACTTGCACCTTGCTCTAGGTCTAGATGTTCAAGCACATAGCGCATACCAAGTACTTGGATTCCCCATCGAGTGTTCCTATACCAATCCATAATCACATGCATATCCATCTAGGAGACCTTGATACATAGGAGATTTATTATACTAGAGAGTGGTGCTTGATAACTCTTGTTTAGGTTAGTAAGTATTTCATATTGTTTTGGCAAATGGAAGTTGTCCCATATAAAAGCTATACTCTCCACAACCATTTTAATCAACTTGAACCTTGATCTTAGTAATATTGCTATCTGAAGTAGATGATGAATCTAGAAGGATGGGTCCACATAAGATGAAAAGGATGGAGCTTCTTGATCAATGGCACTTGATTGGATTTATAATGTTTCTTTTTTATGTTTTTTCAATATTGAAAAAGGATGAGGTCTCCTTGGATAGTGACTTTGGAACCATAATGAGGAATTTTTAAGCATTGGTGATATGTAGAGGGCATGACTTGCATACCATGCATGCATGAATAAGAAATAAGAATGTTATATGGGAGATCAAGGTCCAATACATGAAAAATAGTAGATCCACTATGGTGGTATGAACTTGGATAGGAAATGTTAGTGCTCCCTCACAATCACTCTCAACACCATCATGTGTTTTTACAGTGATACACTTTTTGAAATCAATGACATCATCAAAGTATCCTAATTGTTTCACCAATTGTAAGGCACAAATGTTCAAACTTTCCCCACCATCTATCACGACTCTCTTGACTCTATTTTTATGGATAACAACCTCTAGGTATAAAGCTTCATTATGAGATGGAGTTGTAAAGGAAAGGTCCTTTTAATACAAAACTAACTGATGGGGAGATGTAATATTCCCTACCATCACTTGGAATTGATCAATATTTGTGTTATTACACATAAAACAAGTTGGAGTTCTTTTTCTAGAATGAATAGATGTGTGAGATATTTGTAGGAACTTTAGGAAGGATATCAATGTAAGAGTTTTCCCAAATGATCTAGGAGACTATAGTTAGATGTGGATTGGTCTCCTTGAATGATAAGTTTACCTCAATGTGCAAGGCTAACACACTCATGACTTTTTCCTTAAAAGCTAGAGTGGAGACAAAAGTGTTAGCTTGACTTATATGGGCCATGGTGCACTCATATGGAATATAGGTATAATTGACATTCTTGAAATCAATGATATTAGATTTTCACAATTCATGATTTTAATTGCTATTGTTTCTCACTACTTTATTGTTTTTTGTGTATAAAAATTAAAAGAAAACTTACATATATTCTTAAAAATAAAAAAATACTATAAAATAAAAAATATAACTTACATAATTAAAGATATAATTAAAACATATAAATATGAAACCACCAAAATACATGTACCTTTTTTCCTCATGTTTTCAACAATAAAAATAAGTACATATCATGAATCAATTATTTTTTATAAGATAAGAATAGTTATTTATATGCTAAATATAAAGATATTAAAGTTTTGAAATATATATAAATAATAAAAATATATATATCAATTTGATAAAAAAAATTAAAATATTTCATGAAAGTTTTAAATCAAATTTAAATTAGGGAGTATGACTTATAGGTTGCAGCTAATGATTGAAAGCTATATATTCTGCCAAAGTGATCATAGTATCATCTCATCACTTCTATGACGGAACCTTGCACTCGACAAAACTTGATATTTGGTAAGCTCATTCCTATCCATCAGAATAATAATTTTTTATCCAATAATACATAAATAAAGAGAAAAATCTAACCATCTACTTATATATAATATTTGCATGTATGTTGGCACTACTAAATAACAAACTAAAATGTATTTATTAAAAAGAGGACACTTAGAATTTTACGAAGAAGACACTCAAAATTTTTTCCATCATTTTCTTTATAAAACCTATGTTTTAGTTTGCTATTTAGCCACGGGTCTGAGTGAGGTACCTACAATATTGTACGAACACAAGGCCAAAACAGCTGCCCTTCTTTCGCACGCTTCTTCAACGCTTTACAGCTGTACGTCTACTCTTTTTACACTAGAACAGAAATTAAAGCTTTTAAAATAATTAATGCGATTTTGTTTTGTATACAAATATTTTTCTAATCTCCAGTACAAATATTTTCTAATCTTTAATACTATAAATATTAAATAAACAAAGGTTTAATTTCGTCGAAGTTGACCACGCTTTTACGGCCTCCGCGTTTCAGAGAAAAATCCGCCGAGTGAACGAAAGTTCAAAAAAGGGATAACTTGCAAAACGACGAAAATTATCAGAAAAACTATATGAACACACTTGTCGAAACGTATGAGTTGTTTGGCAAGATTGAATTTTTAAAGCATCAAAAATGAAATTGAAAAAAACTAGGATGCATTCTGATGATGGATCATGTATGATCTGAAAAATTGATAATAAAAAACTCTACACAATCAAATCTAAAAACTGAATAAGAATGATTCTAAAACTAATATAACATAAGAATGATTCTTTTTCCTCTAGTAACGATGCTGTCACCATATGGATTTCTTGATACCATTTACAAAATTACATCCTCCGAACCCAAAAAAAATAAAAGTAATTACAAGAGAAAACAGACTACTGAGATTGAATTGCCCAATGCCAGCATCATTTTACAAATTTATTAGATGACACAGAAAAAGTAGGCTGCCGTTTTGGTTAGGGATTGTGTGCAATTTTTACAGAAAAAAATAAAATCGCCACAGATTCAAAGATTACAAATTGACACCAAAGAGCCTGACTCTTTTGATGGGCTTTTCCGTTACATTTTCGGCGGGCGGCTGTTCGACAGGCTTGAGCTTGATAAACTGTGGCGGCGCTCTGCCCCAATTCGGTTCTGTTGGCTGCAGCCGCTCAGCCCATGGCGGCGCCGCCGCCGGCATGGGAGACGTAAAAGACATCCGTTGTGAATGAGGAAGAGGAGGAGATTTGGGTTCAAATGGGGAGAAAAAAAGCGGAGCTTTGCCGGCGCGGCGCTTCCAGGTGATGTAAAAATGCTGCTGCATGTTGTGGGCATCGGCGGCGGCTCTGTGGAATGAGACGACGTCGCCTGCGTGGAGTTGCATTTCGCGGACGAAGCGACTCCAGCCCTTGGTGAGCACGTAGCTCTGGCTGCTGCTCCAGTACGAGTAACGGAACCGCCATTCTTTCCCCGCGGTGTCTCGGAATGAGAGCAGCAATCCTTTGTCTTTTTCACTTGAGTCCAGCGGGAAGTATTTCTCCGCGTGGTGCTTCGGAATCACCAGCCGGTTCAGCTTTCCCACATCGCTGGGAGTCACCGCCTTGTCGAACATGTGTACTCTCCGGGATTTCTCCTCTCCTGTAGAGCCATGAGGACTCTCCTTATTCTCCTCTCCTGTAGCGCCAGGAGACCACTGCGCTCTCAGGGATTTCCCCTCTCCTGTAGCGCCAGGAGACCCCTTATTCTCCACCGCTCCACCATCTCTTTCTCTCTCATACCCGATGCTTTCAAATGGGTATTTCAGATACACTTCATCCGCCGCCTTGGGGGCTCTCAGTCCCATATCATATTGCCTCTGGTGGATCTGCATCTGCTCTAACCAGTGCCCAATTTGTCCATTTCCAAGCCCAGTTTTGCACACATAGTCTCCACTCACTGAAGAATCTCCACAACTGAGTCCGCTTCCTATCCTTTCCAAATCCAAACTCTTTCTTTTCCCCCCACCGTAATCATGGCTTTTGTTGGTCCACTCCGTGAACGAAACTGTGGCATTCATTTTCCTCCCTTCCACCATCGTAACACCGCTAGCGGAGTCGTCTTCTGACTGTAAACCATCGGTGTGTAGAAATGACATCTCTCAGCTTCTTGTGGGAAGAATTTGTATTGTCCTCTGGAAAAAACCAGTTTCGAGTCAGAAGATTGAAGATCTTGAGGCTCAAATCTTATATGTAATCCGGAGTTGCATTGTTATAGCCTAACATGGAATTGATTTGACCCAAGGATAAGTGATGAATAAGGATATCTGCAATTTACATGGGTGGTACTTGAAAATGCCAAAACACAATCCTTTTGTGGTCAACAATGGCAGCTGCCTACCAAATGAAGGAGGCGCTTGCCCTGCTCGCTCAACGGACAAAGGTCGACGCTCTTTCTCGATCAATGCATTCTAGACAAGTCCTTAATAAATTGTTTAATGGGTAGTCAGCATGCATTTTGAGTCTAAGATTCTGTAGGGACTGAGGAGCCTTACCAGATTTGATTAGGGTAAGATTTTGAGTGGAAAGCAAAGCTTTGAGTGACGTTGTCTTTTTCGTGATTGTCCTTTGCACAGTATAATATATTTTAGGGTTTTAAGAATACCAAAAACGTGTAAACGGAGGGACAAGAAGTTGGAAAAGGTTTTCGAGGGATTTGACAACAAACGTGTCACGTCGCCAACCTTCCCTTCCATGCGGGAAAATCCTGAAAGTGGAATAAATCCATTCCCAAGTGTTGCACGGCATTTGCCCAGGATGTGTCCTTGTTACTTTTCATTACGCCTTGTCCTGCCTTGCTTTTCTTACCACACCGTTATCCTTGCTCAGATAGATACATTTCTAGTTTCTTGTTACTGTATTTGGTGGAACACTTGTTTATGGGGCGGCTTACATTGACTTTTCTCAAGTGTTATCCTTTTGAAAATTAGCGTAGTTGATGTTTCCTGGTCATAAAGTTGGTTCACAAAATCTTCTCGGGTTAAAATGGAGTTTAGGGTTCACACATGGTACTTAGGTTAAAATGGAGTTTAGGGTTCACACATGGTGCTTAGGTCAAAATGGAGTTTGGAGTTCCCATAGGATTCATAGGGTTAAAATAGAATTTGGGGTTCTAATAAATTTTTAAGGTTGATTTGTAAGTGTTTTTAATAAATAAAAATAATCTAGGGGAAGAGTATCGGTAATCAACAAGGGGTCTAATATTCATTTTGTTTTTGTCATAGTGACTTCTAGTAGTTCACTTAATTAATTTCACATGTACCAATAACAACTCACTTTATGTACTAGTAGTTGATCATATTTTAGCTTTTCCAAACCCTTTCTTATTCATGATTGGCCCATTTGTGCATCACTACTAGAGATTTGTGAACCCTTACTGGGAAATTTGTGCACCACTATTGGGACATTTGTCCGTCCACACGTATTGGCGATTTTGAGTGAGTTGTTATTGGCACAATAGGGGTCATGTATCGATCAGCACTTTGAAAAGACCATTTTTGACCCATTTGCACATAACAACTCATACAACATGCATTGTTAATACCCAGAAGCTGAAACCTTAGCTATAAGCAGTTAAGCCGCATACAGAGACAACACAAAAAAAAAAACACCGAAATCAAACTTATAATTTGATCTCTATAATCGTGTGAACTTAGGATGAGTGAATATTGGTACGCTTTCCCTATTAGAAATAATTATAGATCTTTATTTTTACAATTTTTAAGTTAGCTTTATATTGATAAAATTTATGTTTATGTCTATTTATAATATGATCATTTATGTTTCAATAGATGAGTCTATACAAATGCAGTCCAAAGATAATGTTATATATTTCCTCAACTTTTTAAGTACTTATCCATTTTTATAGGATCTAATAATACTTAGATAAGTTAAACTTCAATAATATTTTGTAAATGTGGAAAAATATGTTTGATTAGACATTGTGTTTCTTAAATAGAAGCATGCATTTAGATTTGTGCTTATAGTTGTTTCATCATCTTCCCTTTGTTACATTTGTCTAGTAATGTATCGACAATGAAAATGCTTAGTTTAATAAACCAAAATTTTCATACTAAATGAATACAAGAGCACACTACTCAAAAGGTAAAATAATAATTAAACTAGAGTTATTGAATTGTGGCTTTGATTATTGATAATGTCCAATTTAAGAAACTAAGTAAAAGAAAATATAATCTAGCTAGTTTGGTATTTCTAATTTGGGAGCTTATATTCTTAGATTGTTGTTGAAGAAGAGTTAATTAATATTATATCTTCTTGCTATGTCCAAGGTGTGAGTAATTTGAGTCATGAATAGAAGAATCTTTACATGAAATGAAGCCTCCCTAATCATTTCCCAAGCATAACTATTATATCCAAGCATTAGTGTGGGTTAGTAGAAATAAAATTATGTTTAATTTGAGCGAAAATAATTGTTTTCTAGAATTGTCTTATACTAGCACCTATTTTGAAATAGGAAGGAAAGACAGAAAATCATTTAGTGTTTTGTAATATCTAAAGCCACTCATAGTCGACTTATAGGGTGTACTCCTATAGAATTCATTTCTTAGGATCAAGTAGAATTAATAAAATATTTGATAATGTCAATCTATATAATTAGATCAAAAGAGAGTGTTGGTGGAAATGAGTATAAGTTGGGTTGGAGTTTTTTTGGTATCAATTTAGGCGATGTTAAATTATTTGTGCTATTATGGCCAATTACTCGCAAGCAAAGTTTTAGAAAATATTGAAAATATTAAAATTATTATTAATATGATCTTTTAAATGTACAATATAAAAATGCAAGAATCTAATTGATTATCTAAAATGGTTATTTGAATTAATAGTGTATCTTCATGTTTCTAGGAACTAATAAGTCAAGAAAGAGTTTCTTTTGTGTTTCTATGCTAGATGTCAAAATTTGAATGAATTAAAGTCAAATATCAAAACCTAAAATATAATTAGTTGTATCAAGGCATATGTGTTGTATTATACATCTCTTATATTTTCAAACCTTATCCTTTATGTAACCATTGTCTACCAACCTCCTTTTTTAAGAAAATATAGTATGTAAAAATCTATCAAATAAATCATCTGTGATAGTATTTTAGAATGGCTATAATAAAGGAGTGATGGTTACAATGTTAATACAAGAACAATCTCTTAGTTTAATTTTACTCAATTAATGGCACCTAAACATGCATGTTTCTCTAATGTGTAATATTAAGTACTTATAATATTGATATCAAAAGAGTTTCCAAAGTTTAAGTTGAGTGTTAGAAATAATCTATAAGATGAAAGTTTACAATTTTCTCTCTTTTATTAAAAAGTGGTCAACATTAACTTAAATTTTTAACTTGTGTCATTAAAAAGTGGTATAGATATTTTAAGTTTTTAAATGATATAAACTAATAAAATATATATTTTTTAATGTATTTTGTGAACTTGTATTTTTTTATAAATTATATATATATATATATATATATATATATATATATATATATATATATATATATATATATATATATATATATATATATATATATATATATATATATATATATATATATATATATATATATATATATATATATATATATATATATATATATATATATATATATATATATATATATATATATATATATATAAAACATAAAATCAGCACTATAATTTAATGATAGATGAAATGCTAAAATATGAAATTAAGAGAGCCTCCAATTTTTTATAATATTTTAAAACTTTTTTTCATATGTATAACTTGCAACCTTGATACATAGATTATTTTTTTCTTGCCTCAATCAATTAATTTAATAAGTATTAAAAGTCTCATGTGCTAAAAATAATTATTTTGAGGTCTATCCACCTTTGTCTTAATTACTTTTCTAAAATAGAAAATAATTATATTATCTCAACATAGAATGTCTCCTTTACCCGTGCTTATTTTTAGCTAAAATTTTAAAGAAAATGTAAATATTGATTAAAATAATAATAATACATATGAAATGTATAATTATAAATCTACAAAAGTGTCTTTTTGATATTTGAAAAAATATTATTTACATGAGTAGATATTTTGATAACATTAAGCTTTTCAAGTAATTATTTACTAAATTGACACTAAAGTAATGCAAAATATATATTTAAAGGATACTTCTAATTGAAAAAATTATGACCCAAATCAATTTAGCTAGATAATATTTTAAACCAAAATAGAATTTTAATTAAACATGATATAATTTAGCTATATTGATGTTAGCCTAAATTGAAATATAAATTTGAACTTCTACCCTGGAATATTTCATTTAACAAAACAATATACATCTAAAAATAAAATGATCCTTAGTTTCTACTTCATGAATGCAAAGGTGACATGTTTGGTTCTTTCTATGATATACTTAAAGACATGGTTAAAAACATAATAGCCACTCCCACTATTAGACAATGATATAATGATCTAAATTTTACAATAGACATGTGAATATTTAACCAAATAACATGTTTACTTAAGTATAAATTGATCAAACATATTTTACATGACCAAGTGTCAATGGATTCCATCCACAAGCATTTAAATTTAACTCTGATTTGATTGAACCTATTTATTTCAAACAAACTCATCTACATTTGATTCCACCGTAGTTGATCAAACCATTTCCGAACAACACCTTGACTAAGTACCTCATTCTAACTTAAGTATTTCTTTATTTTTTAAATTTTAAATATATATTTAAAAATTGAAAAATATATGGAATTGATATTTCCTTTATGCCTAATGACTCAACATTTTGTGAAGAGAAATATCCTCAAAAAATGTCTACATGGATCAATGATAATGTCATTATTGGTGTTATGGTTGATTCTGCCTATAGGGTCAATGTGATAATAGAGTAGGCACTCTTCATTAATGGATTGCATAGGGTGAGATATGATGAGTTGAATGCTACCATTTGTAGGCATGATGGTATTTCTCTTTTTTCCTTAGGGTATACCTCCTTGTCAACCCCTATGGGACCAAAGGCACTTTCTACTATATTATCAATTATTTTAAAGCATAGCTTGTTTTGGGTGATGCTAGGTACTCCATGGATAGTTTTAATGGATTTTGTTGCATTTTTAGTTTATAAATGTATTAAGTTCCCTCATTATGACATGGTGCACACTATTCAGGATATTGAATATAATCCATTTCTCTCACATGGGGCATTTTTATAGAGTATTTTCAACCCACTCTAATTGAACCTTTGTTGTCCCATGATGATCTCATGTACAAGTCTTATTATAAATATTAGATTGAGGACCTAATACATGCATCAATTCAACATGCTAGTTCTTTAATTCCTTCGTCATCCATCACTCGTCCTTCTAAGTATAATCTATAATTGTGTTCTTCTCTTATGTTTCTTCTTCATTAGGGGATAAAGACAAGCTTGTTCCTTCAAGTAGAATCCTCTTCATCCCAAGAGAATGAAACCCCCAACGGTTAATCCTATTCATTCTATTGTGAATAACACAAGAAAAGGTAAAACACCTTTTTTACCTAATTTAAAGCCCCACCTCTTTGATATTCCCATTCTTCTAGCCATCCTTCACCCATACTTGATATGACAAGGGGAAGCATTCCTCCCTAGCTAGCTCTTTACATACAATGTGTGCATCCTAAACTCCAAGGGTTCCTCTTGTTCCTTTTCCTACTCCTAAAGGAAAATGAGGAAAGGAACCCATGGTTGAGACTAAGGCCCCAACACATGTAGAACCTCTTGTTTGAATGATAAAAAATTCACTTCTATTAGTAATAGTTGTGACTATGGTGTCTCCTATGTAACAGGATGTTAGAGGATCTTCTCAGGTTTCTATTGTTGGTGCACATTTGCATTGGGACTTCCTTGAGCATGAACATAAGTTTCATCAACAAGTGATGGGCTTAGAATGTGAAGAAAATATAAAGGCTTAGAAGGAGCCTTCTAACTCCACTCTAGCATCTTCTTCCACTTCTATTTCATTTTTGTTATTCTTGATGTCCCCATTTTTTATGTCTAATGGGATTTTTTCCACTTTTGGCTTCCTTAAGAAGTTTCAATGAGCCTAACCCCAAGACAATGCAAATTTTCATTTCTCCTTCCCTAGAGCCACCTCTTATCACTTATCTTCAAAATACTCCCTCATTCTCACATCTCATAGACATGCTTCACACATAAGTTGTGTCTAGTGTGGACCCATCTCCTCCTCTTTTTTCTTCTCCTCATTTCAATCATAGCTATCTTGGGGTCCTTCGGCCTATCATGATTGACAAGAAGATTTTATATCACCTTACTAAGTCCAAGTTTGGGTAGGCCCCATTCCAGTATTTTGTTATATGGAGTCAGCCTCTACAACTTCTATTTTGGAAGTTGAGGAGATTCCAACTTGTCTGAAGTTTTTCATAGCTCCTCTCCCATAGGTCAGTGATTTGGCTCTTATTTCACAACCTTCAATTAAGTCGTGCCTCATTTAAGTCTTCAAAGTTTATGTTTAAATCTTTCATAAATCTTTGGAGGATATTTTTACATTGTCAATTATATTTCCAAGATTATTCACCCTTGACACATAGGAGTTGTTAAATGAGAATGTTGAGACAACTTCATCCTTAGCTTTTGTTGTAGGTGAGATGTCAAGTAGTTCTTTAGCCATTGTTCCTATAGAGACTCATACTCCTTTCCCTTAGGATCTAGGTTGAGAGGATCTAAGGACATGTTGGATGTTATTAACTAGAGAATCCCTCTTGAGTCTTCATATCTTTAGATTAGAGAGTATTTTTTTTTGTGTTTTCTTGTTCTTGTTTATATATTTGTGTGCTCTCCTAAAGGTGGGCAAGATACCCTCATAGGTTCTTGGATATAGGACATAAATATATGTCATTCACTTCCCCTATTTTTTTCATCATTATTTTATTTTTCATATTTTTATTTTCAACATTTGAGGATGAAACAAAGTGTTGGGGGCATTTAGGCCTTCTTCCATGTTGACCCAAATTTTTATTTTTCCTTTGTTTCAATGTTCTCTTTCTTCATGGTTTGAAATATTTAAGAATATGATGATGACCCATATTTATATGCTACTTCTATCAATCATACTGACCTTGAATAACCGAATCCAATGTCTCTCTATATTTTTGTTGATGTTGTGGGTATTATATACTATACATTGCAAGGTATCATTCCATTGATACATCTTGTTATGTTTTCATGCTACCATATATATTCTCCTTAGATTGAATTGTACTCTCCTTTGTCTAACACACATCATTCTAAGGGGGATATCATGTTCATATTTATATTATTAGATCTATCTTGGCTTAGGTCTCTTTTGGAAATATGATTGCATCTATTTATCTTATTGGTTCTCAAACTCCTAGTTGGACTATTAAGAATATAATATTAGAATATTTCTAGAACTTATTAACTCATTCCAATTGTTTAAATTGAGTCACATTTATCAAGAAGAGAACTCTATGGATGATGCTTTTGCTAACTTGGGCATTAACTTTCCTAGGGAGAAATAATGGGGAATGGATGACCCTATTCCTCATGAGATTAAGTCTCTAATTCAAAATGATGAAAAAACTTGCTAATTTGATGTCGCCTTTAGAAATGATGGTTGGTGAGTTTAAATTTGTGTAGAATGAGTTGGAAAAGAGACCGATAATTAATGAGGCACCTTATCACATGTATCATTATTTGCAATCTAGATTGTTCATCTAGATTTTAATTTTATGTCTTCATTTCAAAGCTCTCTTTGTAAATATCAGGGAGACTAAATTAGAGTTGAACCCACAATCTATGATAGATGGCAAAGTGATGAAGATGTGTGGAGTGAGATTTCTGGTGGGGGCCTTACCACTTTTATTGAGAGGGTTCATGGGAGTGATCCATAAGTCACAAAAGATTTTGAGGATAGATAGGATGATAGAGTGTTGGAAGTTTTTGGCATTGAACTAGTGATTTCAGAGGAATTGATTGCTAAATTTTCACAAACCCTCATTGAAGGAACATAATTATTTAGAGGCAAGAAGAGCATTGATAAAGTGGTTAGTCTTATAAGGCAATGAGAGGGGGGTGAATCAATGAAACCACAGATCTACAAAAACTTTTTATTAACTTCTAAATAAACCAACTCGCAAAGGTAAATATAACATAGAAGCATAGCAAATAAAATATCCACAAATAATCAACACAAGGACACCAATATTTTTACGTGAAAACCCTTGTTAGAGGGAAAAACCATGGTGGGAATGATCACCCACTAATCTCACTATTGCAACAATAAGATCTATACTGTTAGGAGCATTACATCACCCCATTAAGGGAATTCTTGGTTAAGAGTATCTATAACCTAGTTAAAGGTTATTACAATAGTCTTGTTAAGAACTAATTGGTTAAAAGATTTAAAACTCCTTCTAAGAGTCACCCTATTAAAGGATTTAATCTTCGGACCTATTATGATAATTCTTACCCTGTTAGGAGTAGCCTTGTTAGAGGATTTTGATCGCAAGCCTGTTAGAACTTTCGATAAAAAAATCTTGAAGAATGATCTGATGATGTAACCTTCTGACTGATAGATTCACTTCTATACTATTCAATGTATTGTTCTGATCACACTAACACCTCTAACACACTTTTGCACTTCACCTTCAACAATCACAATCACCACAACAAAAATTAACAATAGTAACTTAATAAGTTTACATCTCTTTATATACTTTTTCAAGTTTATCACAAACCCTAAAATGTGTTAGAGTAATTTAAGTTGTTTTGATTATTAATTAAATCATATTAATTTAGTTATTAAGTTACTTATTATCTCTTTTTTTACTTAAGCTAACCTTAGGCATATAATGATTAATGCTTTTATTAATTATTATCATGCAACCTAGGTTTCCTTTTAGGGTTTTGATCTCCTTTTATAAGGATTGATCTCTCTTGTAAAACACAACACATTCATTTTTATTGTATTGCAACTTTTGTTTTTGCACATCAAGAATGTCTCATCTTTCATGGATCCTTGCATCTAGACCTCCATAGTTTTTTCTTTTCTCTTTCTGTGACAGGTGTTTTCATGTAGGTGATTCTTAGGAGCTATGGGTTATTTTCTCATCAACTCTAATATGGTATCAGAGCTTCAGATCTTTATGCCCATGTTCTCTTCTTGAGAGATTTGGCCTTGTTCGTCAGATCTATGATTTTTAGAGGTTTTGTGTTGGATTTGAGGGGAGCTTTGTTTCTGGTCAATTTGGGCTCAAACAGACCTCACCATTGAGCTCAAAGCACCCCAAAATCACAATTTACATATAAAAATTATCCAATTTGGACAATGTTGTGATCTAAGGAAAAATGTTTTTGTACCAAGGTCGTACGACCCTAGCACACAATTCAAGGCAAAAATTTTCTTTGTAGTGGGACTGGCAGCAGCCACGACCAATAGGACTGGCGTAATTACCACTAGCAGAATTGTCATGGTTACCGTTGCGGTCTCTTTCGGGCCACCCCCACTGCACATGCTAAGGTCACATGGGTGACTTGGGGCTAAGCCCCAGTCCCCTCTCCGCTAGCCCCCTGGTTGCCACACAACCAAGGGCCAAATTTTTTGGCCCCCAATCCTTATTTTGTTTCTGTAGTGATGGTCATAAGATCATTAGTTTTAAGTTCATGAACTTCTGTCGTCAGCATTGGTCATCAACCTTGCATGCACACTTTTTGGGCCTTCCAGAGCACCTGTTGGTTTTTTGCTCATATCTTGAGCATACAGTGTTGAAATCGGGCCAACAAGATATTTTCAGAAATCTCTTTCCAAGATCTATCCAGATTTGGAGGTTTGAATTTTTTATTTTTCTCTTTTGATGGTGCTTTTTTCTGTCAAAGATATAAGTTTTTTTTTGCAATCCAGGTGCCATATCTTGCGCATCTAGACTCTTTTTTTGGAAAATGAGATATCATTGGAAATCTTGTTCAATGAAATTTCCAATGGTGTGAGTCATTTTTCTAGATTCTTTTCCAATTATATTTTATTCAATTTTTTGAATTTCTACACTCTAGTGAATATCTTAGATGTTTTAGGTCCTTTGATCTCTCCCTTGTATGGGATGACTCATCTTCAGTCATTATTCATGTTTATACATACTTCTATCTTCTTTGAGCATTGTATACATCTTTTGTACTAATTCTTTTATGCAAACACACCGAGTTAAAGTGTCATTCTATTGCATTCTTGGGATCTTGCACATCTATGTGCCTTTTGTACTCACACTCCATTATAAAGTGCCATGGAGGGGTTTGATATTTGCCTTTGTTTTCCATATACCTTTGTCACTTGAGTTTTCCTTCCATGACATTAGCCTCACGATTTCTTTATATGTGTTTGTACTTTATTTGCACTTTCGATATTTCTAGTTCTTAATCATGTAGTTCTTATTGGCCTTCTTTTTTTAGTGTACCTATTACCTCTCCCTTATCTGCATTATGGGGGGTTTCTACTGTTGTTTCTTATGATTCCTTGGTTCAATGGGGTGATCTATGTATTTAGTATTTGTTCCTATGTATTAGGCGGATGCAGTGGCTGGATACCTATGCATTTCAGTAAGATGAATCATTTACCATATGGAAAAATTTTCATTCCTATTTTTTGTAGGCAATCTTCCATCTTTGATTAATCATCTCTTCGAGATTTGGTGTTTTATGCCATCTATATCTTTGAGTTTAGTTGTTTTCCTTTATTTTCCTCCTAATTCAAGTAGTGTCATTTGCAGGCACTCATGCAAATTACAATCCTCTCTAATTGGTCATGTTCTATTTTAGTGGAGGTTCTTCAAATCAATAGTTACTTCTTGACAGAGTTTACAACTTCTTGCTTTAGTGGTGTTCTGCATGTCCATTCTTTATTTTTATCTTCTAGAACATTCCCTAGTTTTGAAGGCTTCTTTAGTCCTTCAACTAGTCTTCATCTCTTTTTGTAGTAGAGTTTTTCCCATGTGGTTTTCTCTATTTATCTGCTTTATAGAGACTGTCTTTTGTACTTGAGTACCTGATTAGGCCTTTGTTGTCAGGACCCATTTTATTTCAGTAGATGTTCTAGGATTTTAGCTACTACCTAAGTTTATCTTAAGGGGGAGTGTTAGAGTAATAAGTTATTTTTCTTATTAATTAAATAATATTGATTTAATTATTAAGTCACTTATTATCTCTTTCTTTACTTAAGCTAAACTTTAGGCATATAATAATTAATTCTTTTATTAATTATTATTATGCAACCTAGGTTTCCTTTTAGGGTTTTTATCTCCTTTTATAAGGATTGATCTCTCTTATAAAACACAACACATTCATTTTTATTGTATTGCAACTTTTGTTTTTGCACATCAAGAATGTCTCCTCTTCATAGATCCTTGCATCCAGGCCTTCATAGATCTTGCTTCTCTCTTTCTATGACACGTGTTTGCATGCAAGTGATTCTTGGGAGCTGTGGATTGTTTTCTCATCAACTCCAATAAAATGTATTATAAGTAAGCTCCAAAAATCCATTCAAATTACATAAGTGATTGTGTTAACATAGGAAATTGAAATCTTCAATGTTGTCCCTCAGCAATACAATTCAAAAATAAGTCAAACATTGACAAATAATTGACTGCTACCTTGATTTAACCAATTTGACTAGACTGATTGACTATTCTTGTTGATATCGTTGATGATTATGACTCAAATATCCATGTGCACTCCTAATATGCTTGAGTGATCATAGACATAGGTAAACATGACTCTGTAGATACTTCATGACCGATCACACAATCTCATCATTCAATATTAGATCATTGTGCACTGAATTTATCAATATTGACTATATTACCACCTGTACACTTGATACTTAGAAAAATCCTCAAGTGCAATCACCTTCACCATTGGTATATCTGATCTGACTTGCATACCCCGGTTACCCCACCTAGGAAGTAGTCTAAGGGTTGGAGAGATACTAGGGCCAAACAAAGTTATTGGAGCAGGCCTGACCAAGGAATCTAGAGTGTGTGTCCCTATCTATATGGTTGCTCGGATGGGGAACTGAACCCAACGTGAGCGAGGTTGGAAACTAGGGGTGAATATTAGCGGCCCCAACAAAACAATAGTAATTGGGGGAATAATCTATTGACAAATGATAGTGCGCAATGAAAGATGATGAACAACCAACCATGAAGATGAGGAGCTACAAACAATAGTAACTAGGGCAATCAAATAAATGAGGAGGTTGGGCGACCATTGAACGATTACATAATAGTGTCATGAACATTTTGGATGGTCGATTTACTAGCCTTTTGAGCTATCACTTTATTATTTAAAACCACTTTAGGCATCATAAATATATTTCCATTCCATTCTACTTTTTTTCTTCTTTATCTTATAGTATCAAAGCCCATAAAAATACCCTTCTCAATCAGTGTTGCATGAAGGATTAATTCCTTTATATTATGGAGTTTTCTAAAGCAATTTCGATGGCCAGAAACCCTCATATGGCCAAAGAAAATAAAGATGTTAATCACTTTCTAAGGGTTCATGTCATGGAGCCAGAAGGGACCTCTGACGAAGATGTGGGTGGGCTCCAAATGGGTAAAAGATCGACCCCCAAAAGAGAAGCTAAAGCCCATTTAAAATTTATCATGTTTGATGGTGAAGACTTTGATTATTCCCCCTATGTGGAATGTGTGCCTGATTCTTTTAGCCCTAGTGGGGACGTTAAAGGAAAATGTAAAATTAGGGGCTCCTCTTCAACCACGATCAAAGGGAAAGGTAAGAACCATGTTACTTCTTGTGCTAAAAAACTAAAGTGGGATCATACTATAGAAGATGACTCCCTCAGACACCCTCCTCTTGTAAATGTGCATGTTCATAGGTACTAGTTGAAAAGGATACACCCTTGGTGAAAGGGTTTTCTATGTATGATAGTGCTAACATTGAGAAGAGTGTTAAGGATACTATGGATGACCATGACACCCTATTGATGTGGATTATCTCAGAGCCGAATGCAATTAAAGTGAAAGAGATGGTGTCCCGTGGTGATCACAAAGTAAACAAATTGCTTACTATGACCCATAACCTCTCAAAGGGGGTGAGTTTAAACACGATTATGAGCAGAGAATTAAATGCCTAGAAGATGATATTATGAAAACCTATGATAGACTTAATATTGTGGTTGCAGTGAGCCACACAACCATGGAGCATAGTATTGATGGGCTCAAAAGGTAGAATGATCAGGCTAACATTTTGCAAGGATTGACCAAAGGTACAACTAGGAGCAAAAAGTTAAATATTTTTAGTGGAGATCATGGTGCTAGTGTTGATTCAATGTCAAGTTCTGCCACTCGGCTCAAAAGCAAAGACAAAGGTGCAACTCCTATGGATTCTATGATGAATAAGATGCAAAGTATAAATGAAGAATTAATTTTAATGAATGAAAAAATGATGAAAAAGATGTAAGGTCATTGGGAGGGTCTCCCTTTTTGTTCAGACTTTTGGTGAGATGCATTCCCCTATTTTTTGTTGTTTAGATCTATCTAGGATGTATCCCCTATTTTTGTTCTGGTGGTTGCCTGTCGACTCATTTTTTATTTGGTGTTGTTTGTTGCTTTAGGCTTTTATGCTGTTTAAGGATTTCAAATCCCTTCAAAACTTACTTTCCTTTAATAAAAACAACTGTCAATAAAGTTTAGAAAGTAAAAACCTAAGAACTACAAACCCACCACCTCATAAAACCAAAAAAATCTATAAAATTGAAAAAAAAAAAACACAAATCCTAAAAACAAAGAAATAAAAATGATAAAACAAAATTATAATTAAATAATTAAAATGTATGTAAAGATTCAATGAAAGAGAGGACTCCCAATCCACAACCTTTCAAATACGGTTAGCATCATGGCAAAAATGTTAAGAGGATTTCCAGCATGGTTTAAAAATTATCTATGCACATAATCAATTCCATCGAATCTCCACCTCAAAGGCCAAAAACATTCTCTAAGCGGTAAAATTTTTTATCACATTCTCAAAGCCCAAGGATAAAACAAATATCTCCCATGAAAAGAGGATATTCAAACAAAAATTTATCCATGCTTCAGAACTGTAATTCTATCTGTCATTGTCACTTCAACAGGCCGCCACAATTGGCTTTAAGTGTTGTAGATGACAGACAGGCACTGGGCTATGCCGTGTTCGAATGGATTACTCACACATGCCAACATTTGTCTGCATAATCTTGCCTTTTATGTTTAATGGAAGTCTATCTTTTCGTTATTTAATATACAACTACAAGTTTTAGATTGAATTTCAGAATATAACTCTGGTCTCACGTCTCTTATTTAGATTACTACAATGATATTAACTTGCAAAAGTATCATGTACCCATTCCGTAGAAATAGTTCCAAACGTGATCCTGACCTTATGTTTCCTATTTAGATTACAGACTTCTATAAACAAAGAAAAACGTATTCACTGCTACAAAGTTAATCTTAACTGTTACAAAAATATTATATCTGAATATAATTGTGTCAGAATATTTTTTTCATCAACATTTCAGATCATACTTAATAATCTATCATCACAATGAATCCAAACATATTCACCACTGAAATTAAGGAACATGTGAAGTGGAGTCAATTTTGTTATTATGTGTTATCTATCCAATAAATAAAACAATATTTCATTGGTGTGGGTCCAAAAATCTTCAAAAAAGATAATCCTCCAAAAAAGATTACTGTTAAAATGTGTCAATACGGGCATACAGCTATATCTCCCATTAGAACTGTGTCGCAGATGTGACTTTTTTCCCTATTAAAAAACCCAAAAATATCTCACACGATGACTCCAGATATAACCTGGCGAATCCAGGCTGAACTCTGCGTCACTCACCGACTTCTGATACTTATTACACATTTCTACGGCATTAAACTAATAAAAAACTTTCTGCTTTCTACTCCGAAGCTACGTGGAGATGTTTCTCTCCTAAAAAATAGACAAGCTTGACTTAATACGCGCATGTTAGATGTTAGGTCCCTCGCACACCTAAATTTGGACTGGGTTTCGAGAACGCTGAATGGAAATTGTTTGGATTTCCAATAAAAATGGTAGTGTGAAGCTTGGACGCATCGTGGAGTTTGCCCACGTCAAATCAATCAATACTATCAAATTGGCAGATGAATTAGGGCAAGATTGGAATTTGATGGTTGTAATGGCAAGCACTTTAAATCATATACAATAAGTTGAAAATTTATTGAATTGTATGAATTGATTATATTTTTTATAAATTATAAAATATATTATAGATAATATATAGTACTTTATTTTATAATATAAATATATATTATTTTTCTTTTGGCAAAATTCAATTTCAGCTAAGAACTATTATTCATTTCATCATTTATGATGTTGGAGCCTTTCCATTCAACAAGATTTGATTCTTGGTGAGTTCATTGAGAACCAAACAACTTCACCAACATACCAAAGGTCCATTAACAATATATATTATTTTTAAAAAATAGAACATACGAATTTAGAAATTTGTTTTGATAATTTGAAATTTTTACATATATATTATAATTATTATAATATTAAAGTGGCCAAACTATCATGATAGAAATGTTGATAATGAAAATTATACAGTTTAATCAAAAAAGACAACAATCTAACATAATAGACTCTAGAATTTACATGAATCTTATCATAAGAGAGGCAAGGTCAAATTCTAGACATGAATTAGGGTTTCGGTGCGGGGTCCAAGGAATGAAATGATATCTAACATGACTCGAATTTGGACTCCAAAAAGCTGAACAGGAGTCATAAAAGCACTTACAATATCTAAAGGAAAAGTAGAAGTGTGGGGGCTGAACTTGAAGTCTTTTATTATTCTTGGAATGTATTCTGTGTGTTCAGGGGATGAACGAAGTAAAAAGAGAGATTATTTGGGCCGTCATAAAGACAGCCGCCTCACATTGAGCTCGTGATTTTTTTGAATAATCATTTATTTATCAATCGTGCGATGAATGAATAATGAATATCTGTGAAAGAGGCGTGCTCTGACCACCCACAACGCAAACATCGCCGTCAGGTGGTCACCGGCACCAGAATTGAATGGAGTTAGGGTTTTTGATTTTGACGGCAACGTCGGCGTCAACTGATTTTTCAACGGCTACTGATTTTGGGTATGCCTATTCATGGTGCATATGTTTCCACGACTACAGAAACTAAAGGTATGTACAGGAATATACAGGTATATTCAGGGTTATATTGTTTATTTTGGATGGAAATAAGCTGGCTCCCATAAATGTAGGTATTTGAGTCTTTTATGGTGGATTACAACAATAGAAATTAGTTGTTTCAGACTAAACAGTCATGTGCAGAAAGATTCAATCTGTCAGAATAGCTGGAAGATTTGAATGAATGTATTTTCAAAGCTTTGAACATTTTTGAAAGCTGCATGGTGTTGTGGACTATAAAAGGACCTTTCATTTCATTTCCTTTTATTTTCTTAGTAGGTATCAAATCAAGGAAACTTAGAGGGGAAGTAATAAGGGCATGGACTGGGCTAACGACAAAATAAATAAATAAAAATTTCCAATGTTTTTTTCCGTTTTTGAAATTTGATCAATAGTTTATTTTGTAGGGAGCTTGGGTGTCTCTAATAATAAGTGGAATATTTTAATTATAAAAGTTAATGTCATATATGCCTTATTAATTGTAAGATTTTAACGTTTAAATTGGTGTGTGATTTAATTTAATATTTTAAATTAGATTGTGAGATTAGTTTTGTTTTTTAAATAAAATTGTATACATGTATACGTGTTTCTTAAAGTTAACAAATTTTTTAAAAATTTTAAGTTATGATTGACTCTTTTTTTAAAATAAAAAATTGATTATTTGCTTGTATATCAAATTATTTCAATTGAATATCCTACCAAGTTTCAAGATATTGTCATTTTAGAATGTATACATGCACACACACATCTTGTTATGAATTATTTTTATTTATTTGTATAAATTGTATTTCATTCACTTTTATAGATTAGATTGTGAGGTTAGTTTTGTCTTTAAATAAAACTTCACTTGTGTTCATAAAAAAACATAATTAATTTTATTTATTTATTATGAGTTTATTATTTCTCAAAATCAAATAGATGTCTATTGGCTTTCATATCAAATTGCTTGAATTGGGCACCTAGAGTGTCATATCGAAAGACAAATTTAGCTTACTAATATTAAGAATCACCTTACAAGAATGACAAAAGAAAAGAATGGAGCACTATTGATTATTATTAACACGCACCACCATTTACATAGATGTATACTACATTGACCTTTCATCTTAGACATCTTGCATGACTACAACTAAGTTGTGTCTTTAATTTGAAAGGAAACAAAGGTATAGAGTGCACTTCCTACATTAATCTATAGGACCAAATAAATTTGAATGAATCCAACCCAACACCCTAAAAGATTCGTGAGAACTATAATGCAGTGGAGTGTAGTTTTGTTTACAACATATATAGGGCTCATATAAATCAACTTCAAGGGTACAATTATTCAATAATTCAATAAGATTTTTTTATTTTTTTGGATTCATTATGCTTTTCTCACCTATATGGCACATTCTCTAGTATCACAATATTATTTTCTTTGTAATAGAATTGCTCTAATTAGAAGAAAGAACTCACTTAGATACCTTAAAATAATGAATGTAAAAAGAAAATATGACACTCCTTTTTATGTCTAGTTTTGATGATGAAGGTGTAGTTTTATAGATCTCTTCATTATAGGATTGAAACAACTATTACATTAGTAGTGCATGCATCTAGCTAAACTAGAGTGCCTACATGAACACCCTTTGCGAGAACCATAGATCCTTATTCCATCATTCACCCTTTAATAGATAAAGTTAGCTACATGCCATTAAGTTTGCTAACTAATAATAGGTTCCATATCAAACTTGGGATGTATAAAACACTATGAATCTTCTCCAATTATCCATTATAGAATTTGATCAACACTACCACGAACACAAATTCATAGATAAAAATAATAATTAATATACTATTTCTATCCATCTTATCCTTCATATTTTGAAAAGAACTCTTGATTGGAAGTTATATGGAAGGAAGTTCCAAAGTATGTCAACCATACACCTTTAAATAGATGTGTTGCCAAGACACACTCACCATTCTCTTATGAATGTCTAACAACCTCGTTATTTTTCTTTCCTGAGCCAAACTCTTATAAAGTGTCTAGTCTTGCTATGGTTATAATACATAGCCTTAAATGTTCTAGGATATTTTGATATATGATTTTCCATTTTCTTATTGTTCTTCTTGCATCTTCACTTCTATCTTAAATAATTTAAGAACTATTTAGTTGGTATGAAAGATTTTTCCAATATTTCTCTCAAGAGTAAATAAACCACTACTCTATCCATCTAAATATTTGAGGTAGTACTCTAAATTTTTACCATCAAGTGATCAAATGCATCTAGAAAAAAAAAGTGTTATATAATCATTATCCTTCTCAAGGGCTTCACTTTAAAAATGTGTAATTGGTGAGAATATTGAATAAGAAGAAGAAGGTTTTTATTGTAGTGACGAGAACATACATTGCCAATGCATAAATATGAACTAATAAACCATATTGTTGGTTATGTAACTAGTAACCATCCTACAAAAATCACCAACTAACTAATGTATTAATGCTAACATTATCCCCTTTAATACATTAGGCCGACAAATGATTCCCTGAAACTTCACCTTGCCAAGAGGCTTAGTGACTACATCAGAAAATTGTGAAGCGAAGGGACAAAAATGGAGCTAAATGTGGTGTTGGATCACTTGTTCTTGAATATAATGACAATCAACCTCGATGTGTTTGGTGTAGGCATGAAAGACATGATTCTTAACAAGTTTCAATACACCTTGATTGTCGCAAAACAAAACTGGTGGTTGATCTTCTGAAATATTCATGTATCTTCTAAGATGTGACATAACCAAATCACTTCGCACATAAATCCTCGTGCAACATGATATTCAACTTTGGTGGATGAAAGAGAAGTGACATTTTTCTTCTTTTCCATGAAATAGGGGCAGATCCAAGATGAAAAATATAACTTGATGTTGATTTCCAACCATCTAGATATCTAGCATAGTCTGAGTCAGCATATCATTGCAAGAAGAATTTATCATTCTTTTTATATTCTAGACCATACTCAAGAGTGCCTTGGACATATCGCAAAACATTCAAGTGACTACCACCTAGCGATGTTTCTTTGGTTCCTGCATAAACCTGGGTAGATAGAAAATAACAAAGCATAAATCTAGTCTCTAAGTATATGTCAAGTAAATGATACTCCCAACAACTACTGATAGAGGGTGGAATCTACTTGAGGTGAATCTTGGAAGAGATAGAGAGTTGCAAACTTGTTTGAACCATTGGGGTAGACATAGGCTTATAGTAAGTCACACCAAACTTTTCCAAGAGTGTATTGGCATATTTCATCTGGGGGATAAAGATATGATGCTCCCACTACCAAAATTCCAAGAAAAGACAATAATGAAGTGGCCCCAAATCATTCATATCAAGAAATTTCTTCAGATCATGCTTGACAATGTCAATGAGATTGTCTAAGTTCCCTATGATGACAATATCATCCACATACAACACAAGTACATGAAAATCTCTATTCCAACCTTTTTTTGATATACAAATTAGAATCAAAGGGACTTTGGATAAAACCATGCTACATAAGGTGACCATCTATTTTTATGTACCATGCCCGAGGTGCTTGGTTAAGCCCATATAAAGACTTAATTAGGTGACATACCTTGAGAGGATTACGTTCATCAATGAAACCTTCAGGTTGGACCATGTAGACTTCTTCTGTAAGATCACCATTCAAGAAAGCACTCTTGACATCCATTTGATAAAGCCTCCACCCCTTTTGTGCAGTTAGGGTACACACAACTCAGATAGTTTTGAGCCTAGCAGTGGGTGGGAAGGTCTCTTCATAATCGATTCCCTCATGTTCAACATATGCATTTGCACCAAGATGTGCCTTATACTTGTTAATAGACACATCTTCCTTGTATTTAATTTTGAAGACCCATTTGTAACCTATGGGCTTCTTTCATGTGGGAAGATCAATAAGCTCCCATGTATGATTTTTCATTAGAGACTCATACTCAACATCCATGGCATGCTTCTAATGCGGTTGACTAAGAGCCTCACATGATGTATCAGGTTCAGTATTATCCTCAATCGAGCTCATTAATGCTTAATTCACTTCATTTCTTATTTGATTTCATGTTCTGATCCTCGTAGAAAGATATGGAAGAGAACTTAGGTGGGAATATCAAATTGTAATCTGAACCCATTTTGGACAAGGATGTTGTTACTGATCAAAATCCTCCCAAATACCTAGAACAACAAATAGATCACCATGTAACTCTTCTTCACCTGCTGGTTGAGAAGAGTGCTCAATTTAATCAATAGACTATGAGAGAGTCTTATGAGAGGATAATGGAACACTTATTTGCAGTCGAGAGTCAAAAGATGACTCATCAAACACCACATCACTACTTACAAAAATATTGTGTGTCTTAGGATTCATGAGATCGTAGGCTTTGGAGTGTGAAATATAGCCAAAAAATATACAGTAAAGTGTCTTTGAATTAAGCTTCTTTTGTTTTTGAGTTGGGATATGCATATAAGCAGTGCAACCAAACACTTGAAAATGAGAAACTGATGGTTTGTAGCCACTCCATACTACTTCTAGTATCTTATTCTTGGGAACCTTACTGTGAGATCTATTGATTAGATACACAACACTTTGAACTACTTCTGGCCAAAATTGCTCACTTAACTTGGCTGTAGAAAGCATGCACCAAGCCATCTCCAAGACAGTTTGATTGTGTCACTCTACAATACCATTCTTCTGAGGTTTGTAGGGAGAAGTCAAGTGTTGCTTAATTCCATGAGCCTTCAAGAACACCACAAACTCATGAGAAGTAAATTCCACCCCTCGATCTGAGTGGAGAATAAGAAGAGTCTTCCTAGGTTGATGAATTGCTTGATGATATAAGTTGTGGAAATGGGATAAAGCCTCACTCTTCCTCTAAAGAAAATAAACCCAAGTCTTCTAAGAGAATTCATTCAAAAACAATTGAAAATAGTTGTATCCTTGAAAAGAGGTGGGAAAGGGCCCGCAAAGATCAGTATGAACAACGACAAGGTGCTTGGAAGAATGCTAGGTGCTATCCTTGGTAAGGATCTCTATGCTACTTCTCTACAAGGCAGACAAAACATACATTGAAAGAAGAGGAGAGAGGAGGAAGACCTTGTACCATTGTATGGGAACTCAACTAAGATAATGAGCTATCAGAGAGATGTCCATATCTATAATGTCATAGATAATTAGATTCAACAATAGAGGCACAAGTACCAACACCAGATGAGGAAGTTGTATCAAGAGAAAAAAGATGACCCTTTTTGATACCTCTAGCAATAACCACACCATCTCATGAGATAAGACAAGATTTAACACCATCTTGGACCTAAAATTCTACCTTAAGTCTGTGATTTAAAAGCTTACAAATAGACAAAAGATTGCTAGTAAATCTAGGAACATAGAGAACATTAGTGAGAGAAAACTCTTGTACCAAGGGGAATGGTAACAATACCAATGCCTTCTGCCATGTATATTTATTATTGTCAGCAATACGAATGAAATCACCAGTAGGTGTGGGATTCAATATATCAAACAAATCTTTATCCCTAGTCATATTTTTACTGGTGCCAAAATCAATCAACCAAACATATCATGAGGATGGAGAGGTTTGGGAAATAAGGACTAGATTATGATTAACACCAGGAGAAAGAGTATCCTCATCTAAGGGCCCATCAGATGTCTCCTCTTGTTGGGTAGAAACATTGCCTTGCTAGTCCCATCAATGTGGATGTCTACGAGATTGGACACAAGCATGACTACAAATGGAGGAGCCTTCTTTACTCGAAGCTCCTTGAGTAAGACCATTGTACTAACATC
Organism: Chamaecyparis obtusa; assembly: GCA_027943335.1. NCBI lineage: Eukaryota > Viridiplantae > Streptophyta > Pinopsida > Cupressales > Cupressaceae > Chamaecyparis > Chamaecyparis obtusa. The sequence goes on along the minus strand of BSBK01011581.1, from coordinate 749,707 downwards.
GATTTGTATCATGGGTGTGAGTATTATAAATGTAGCACCATTGATTGGAAGGATTTTGTGGTGGTAATTGCTTCAGCTGTGGTGGCTGGGGTGGCAACTAAGAAGGTCCCTTGCATTCTTTTTGTCCATGTTTTCATAAGGAGACAAGATCTTTTTCCTCAAACTCCTCATGTAAGGATTCGATGGCCTCTTCCTATTGAACCAGACTTAACAGTTCCTCAAAAGATACTTTTTATTTCATAATATTCATACAACATACAACATACATGTCAAAATATGAATATTCTCCAATTCAAATACTCAAGATAACTTATGTTCGTATAATTTCATATTAAATGTATTTTATATGATTTCTACATTTAAATATATTTTTAATAGTGTACACTAAAGAAATATATACCATCACAAGTGTAATATCCCACATTAAGATAAATCACAACTTTACATAATTAAACAATTTATATAAAACACACAACACCTTAAATCTACCAAAAATTATTAGAAAAAATATTTGTTGAAAATGTCTATTTAAAAACCTTTCAAAACTATTTTAAAAATAATATAAAAAAATCAAATCCAATTCAAACCATTATAGCCGTGTGCACCTCTCAAATTAACACTTTTGAAATTTTTATTTTTGAACTACTTTTTTTCTACCCACCTACCTAATTTAATGCATTTTGATTATCATTTTCATATTTTAACATATAATTTATTTATGACTTTAAGACAATTAATTTTATTCAAACTTATCCTTTTAGAATAATTTTCTTTGAAAAAACAAAGGAAAAATATCCTAGCACTTATTATAAATGAAAAAATAAATTGATTTGTTTAAAAGGGTCATTCCTAAACATCATCTCATAAAACATTAAAAGTGAACTGTATTGAACAAAATTAAAACATAAGTTTACCACTTTTAATATAAATAAAATATAAAAAAATACATGGATGGTTTTTGGGTATTTCTCCCTATTGATAGATAAGTGGTTATTAGTACATGGGTGAGTAGTAGATCTTTTCCCATTGGTAATATTCAAAGGGTCCTTTCCTCTACTAATACATGAGTGGGTTGCTAGTACATATGTAACTATTGGATCTTTTCCCATTGATAATATTTCAAGGGTCCTTTTCTATGTCAATACATGAGTGGTTATTGATGAATACACAACTAACATATCTTTCCTAATTGATAATAACAAAAATAGAACTATCTTACTTTTGCCTCAATGTATCACCTTTTGATCGATTTGTTCAAAAGGGTAAATGTTTACCACTTTTAATATTGGTGCATGGATGACTATTGGATCTTTTTCCTATCGATAATAATTCAAAGGGTCCTTTCCCTTGTTCATACACGAGTGGTTATTGGGGTCCCTGAATAACTATTGGATCTTTTCCCATTGAGAATATTAGAAGGGTCAAATTTCTCCTATTGATACGTGAGTAATTATTGCTATATGGACACCTATTGGATCTTTTCTCATTGATAATATTTGAAGGGTCCTTTTCCTTATTGATACATGAGTGGTTATATGTACATGGGCAATTATTGAAACTTTTTCCATTGATAATATATGAAGGGTCATTTTCCCTATTGATACATGATTAGTTATTACTATATGGGCAACTATTGGAGCTTTTTCTATTGATAATATTCAAAGGGTACTTTACCCTATTGATACATGAGTTGTTATTGGTACATGGAAAATCAATAGATCCTTTCCCATTAATAATATTCAAACGGTCCTTTGCCCTATTGATACCTGAGTGTTTATTGGTACATGGGCAACTATTAGATCATTTTCCATTGATAATATCCAAATTGTCCTTTGCCCTTTTGATACATGAATGGTTATTGGTACATGGACAACTGTTATATCTTTTTTCCATTGATAAATTATCTAAATCGTCCTTTCCTCAATGGTAGGTGAGAGGCTATTGGTACATGAGAAAGTATTATATCTTTTCCCATTTATAATATTTGAAGGATCCTTCTTCATATTGATACATAGATAGCTATTGGTACATGGGAAAATATTAGATCTTTTCCTCTTGATAATATTTAAAGGGCCATTTTCCTTGTTGATATGAATGATTATTGATACATGGACAATTATTGATAGATAAGGACGAGGATAATTATTGATACATGAATAGTTATCTATAGATGAGCCATTATTCGATCTTTGCTCATTGATATCCTAATAGAACTATTCATCTTTTACTTCAAAGTACCACCTTTTTTTTCGTTAACTGAAGAGATATTTTTTCGTTAACTCAAGAGATATTCCCAACCATACAATCATATCCTTATGTATTGATTTGTGACTCAGTCCAACATCCAACCTATCCTTGCCTTGTTCTTACAAATTGCCTTGGTCTTGTGCCTAGGGCTAGATATCGGATATCATAGATGCATCATCATATATGGCCTGCTAGAAGAGCTGTGGTCCTCACTTCGAAGAGAAAGGGACAAAGAAATGGTCTCAATCATACAGTGTACAACTCTCATGTTCCAAGTCGGCAGCTTCCTATCCATCACTCTCCCATCACGGGTGGGGGGGTCCAAGCTACAGAACTATATTCCTTTTTGCCAGTTCTGTGTGACCTCCGATGTAAATGATTGGGCACTAGGTACTTGCTGAAATGCGTACAACGCCTCTTTAAATCTCCTCACATGCAAAAGGCAAGCCGAAGGGCCATTTCTGGATTCAGGACAGACAGTCCTTTCTATTTTCTTAAATATCTCCACTCTCGAAAAACGTGGAGGGAGGGATTTTGCTGTCTATTAGAATACGGCGACCGCCGACGGATAGCCGTTAACGTAGCTGTTGCATGGGGACCTGCTGCATGTGCTCACTGATGTCATCTTACTCAACATTGCGATAACGTGGCCTACCCACGTACAGAATATTGACCCATCTACTTCTCCACCTGAATTATTATTCCGTTTTCTGGAAAGTGGAAAGTATGACCTGGGCGTTACAGAATATTACCTACACAATTCCATTTGTGTGGTGGAGATGCCATGGGGATCGTAGAGTGGTCACTGTTGCAGGTGCCACATTTGGAGACGCTAAGTTTTAAGTTTGTTTTTTTTTTCCATTATTGTATATATGTAGGGGAGAGGAGGCAGGGTGCAATAGGATGACACGCCCCACCAAAGAATAGCCTAAGTGCAGTCACATGGTAAACATACATATTGGCCAACTCAACACTACCAAATAGTGAGCTAATACATCCGCATAATACATAACATTGAAGGAGTAGCAACACATCATGATCTGGCCTAGTCGGACAACATACAATTTACAAGTAGGGTACATGAGGCAATCATGTAGCTTCACTCATACTAGGTCAAGTCATACAAGGATCTACTTTGGGGATCATGAAGCAAAAAGCAAAAGGCCCTGTTAGGCGCCCACACCTCACCAATTGACCCCAATACATGTCAAATACTATTTGAAAAGTAAAATAAATAATTTTTGATTAATATAAGGCTAGAAAATGAATCACTTTAGGTGAATATTAGTTTTTTATATATGCATTAAAAAAATCCATTGAGCTCCTTTCTTATCAGACAATCAACCTGTCCATCCCACTGATAGGTTTTGACACACCCTTTACTGGGACGTTTAGTAAAAAAAGTCAAGGAATGTGGACTCAATCTGAAAACATGTCCAATCAAATACATATAATCCATTTATAATGAAATGAGGTTTGGCAACTTAGCCTCAAACCACACTAAAAATAAAACATTGCCACGTGGAAGTCCACTGACCCAAAACAAGTTGACAATTGGCTTGCAATGCAAGTACGTAGACTGGTAGTGCCTACTAAGATGTGATCAACCTAAAACATTTGACAATGACCCTGTCCCATTGTTCTAGCCACACTACTCCTTCATTCCACCTCAAGTGCACATGTTGTGGTCACTTCAACATTAAACAACCTGCATTAATAAATAAAAATTGTGTAAGAACACTATTGAACATTCAAGGGCAATTAAATCTAAAATTAAAGCAACAATTCAATGAATTCTTACAAGCTAAGCTTGAGATTCAAAATTCAAATAAGAGTACAAAAACTATTAAGACACCACACCAACACAACAAGGTCATAACATACAAGTAGACTTCAAACCAACTCATTCATGTCATTCAACATCCCCAAAGATCAGAAAGAAAGCAAAAGACATCGAAAAAAGAATTCAAGTTTATTTTCCACGTATGTAAATATTTAGTACTACTTTCACAATTTGAAGTTAATTGTTTCAAGTTAATTCTTTCTAATTTTTCCTTTACGTTCATTCCAATTTATCTGTTGTAAATATAATATGAGGATTCTCATCCTCACAAATTTACAAACTTCACCTACCGTGCTTTCTATTGTTTCCTTCATGTTCATTTCATTTTCACATTTATATACACTTAATGACTATTTTTGATTCCTTAACATTCAATTCACTTTCAATTTTCTATTATTTCTATATTATCCTTCTTGTTCAATTCATTTTCAAGTATCTATCATGTTTGTACTATTTTATTCTTGTTTATTTCTATTTTGTTAGAGTAATAAGTTGCTTTCTTATTAATTAAATCATATTGATTTAATTATTAAGTCACTTATTATCTCTTTCTTTACTTAAGCTAAAGTTTAGGCATATAATTAATTCTTTTAATAGTTATTATTATGCAACTTAGATTTCCTTTTAGGATTTTGATCTCCTTTTATAAGGATTGACCTCTCTTGTAGCACAACACATTCATTTTTATTGTATTGCAAATTTATTTTGCACATCAAAAATGTCTCCTCTTTCATGGATCCTCGCGTTTAGGCCTCCAAAGCTTTTGCTTCTCTCTTTATGTGACAGGTGTTTGCATGCAGGTGATTTTTGGGAGTTGTGGGTTATTTTCTCATCAACTCCAATATGGTATTAGAGCTTCAAATCTTCATGTCTCTATTCTCTTCTTGAGAGATTTGGCCTTGTTTGTCAGATCTATGATTTTCAAAAGTTTTATGTTGGATCTAGGAAGAATTTTGTTTTTGGTCACTTTGGGCTCAAACAGACCTTAATGTTGAACTCGGAGCACCCAAAAACCCCTATTTCCATATAAAGCATGTCTATTTTGGCCAATGTTGACCTCCAAGACAAGTTTTTTTGACCCAAGGCCATACGACCTTGGTATGCACTCCGAGACACAAACAAAATAAAAAAATTAGCTAGCAGAACCACCACAATCTCCATTGCAGTTATCGCTATAGTCACCGTCGGCCCCACAGTAACCTCCAGCCCCGCCGCCTCAACCTCTAGTCACATGAGTGACTGAGAGTTTAATTCCAGCCCCCTGATCTCCACACGACCAAGGGCCGAGAATGGTGCAGGAGCACCCATGGATTGCTTAGGACAGTCCATCAAGTTTTTATTTTGAGTGTGTGATTGAGGTCAATTTTGTTATGTTTAGCTTAAGGTCATGTTGACCATAGTGTAAGTACAATAGGGTTCTAGTGAGTTAAGTCTTAGGACCTCTTGGAAGAGGCAATTAGGGGCTAGAAGGTTGTAAAGTCTCCTGATTAGCACTAGAGACATGATGACATCTCTCATAATTGCACTCTCAGGAATGACTTGAAATTTATGTGGTTTGAACACATCGTTCCTCACAAGTTGTACATTGAACACTTCCTTTCCTTGTTTCTTAGCTGCAACAGATGATGAAGATGCCATTTCTTCAAATTCTAGGGTTCAATTACAAAATAAGTAATTGGGTAAATACCTTGCTCAAATAGTTCTCAGATGTTTGTCGATGGCATGATATTAGGATCTTTGCAAATCACACTTAGCACAAATAGCTCTAGATTAATCACTCTAGAATCGCTCTGCAAGTTCTCAAATCACTAGTAAAATGAGAATAAATGGTAACTTCCCACTTTATAGACTTCAAACAGTCAGATTAAGGCTTCATTAATGACCTATACACTTTCTAGGTAAGAAACCATTCTCTCAGCCATCTCATGTTAACTCGATTAACATAAGCTCAGTCAATAGTACCCTTCAATTTCGGCTTGGTACACATCACATCTAGGCTACCATAGGAGCTCAATATACACTAGTGACTTAGTCACTATGGTCTAAAATACTGATGCTCAACATCAAATATACTATGTAACTTCTTTTTCAAATCTGTCCTAATGCATCTTAATCTATGCAGATATGGACTTTAACTTATCAAATGTTAGGAACTGATGTAAAATAAAGCATTATAAAATTCAATTCCTCACATACCTTATTTTCTTAGTTTAAAGTAGTGTGATCACTTAATCCCTTGGATTGGGTGACCTTAGGCTCACTAGATCCACTACTGCTTTCTTCCTGTTTCTTCTTCCATGTCTTATTCATCTGGTTTCTCATTTGATCAACAGTTTCTTCATTCTTGACTTGTTCATTGCTTGGTATATGTTCTCTGCAGTCTCTCTTTAAGTGACCAATCCATTATTTTTGTAACAAACCAGACTTCCACTCATCCAACTCTTGGATTTTCCTCAGATAAAATGTGTCTCCAACCAGTTTGCTCCAATATGACCATATTTTCCATAGTAATTACAATTATACCATATATTGTACTCCCATTTGTATGTGTTACCTTTTCTAGGTACATTGGTTTGCTGATTGGATGTCCACTTAGCTTTGGATCTACACTCATGTGCTTTATGACCATATCTATGATAGTTAAAATAGTTTTCTTGAAATCTAGGTGAGGTAGGTGGATTACTAACCTTTGTCCTACATTCATGTGCCTAATGTCCATGTTTCTTACAGTTAAAACAATATCCATTGAACTTTGGTTTAGGATTAGACTTACCATGTTTTCTTCTATAGATGTTAGTCATGTGTCCCATCTTTCCACAATGATGGCATGTAGGTTTGTTGTTCTTTGGCTTTGCATTCCTTTGTTCTCCACTCTTTGATGATTCTCCTTCCTCAGTGGATGACAGGTACTCATCATGTCCAAGTCCAGATGTATCAGTAGATCTTCTAGGTGACCTTAACAGTTCTTTAAAGTATCTCACAGCTTCATTAGGATTTTTCATCCTCTCATTGAGTTCCTTTTCAGATCTTAGTTCATTCTTTAGTTGACTATTTTCTGATCTCAGATTTGTGATGTCCACATCTTTCCTGCCCAACTCTTGATTAGCAAGTAGTAGTTTATTTACCATGTCCAATTGACTGTTTGTCAACCTTTGCATGTCACATGTCCTTTCATCAAGTCTCATAGATATTTGTCTTTTATCTTCTTCAACCATTGTCTTGTCTTCTTCAACTTTCTTTTTTTGTTCAACAACTTCACAAAATCTTACTGATTGTATTTCTTGTTCTCTCTTCAAATTTCTGATGTCGTCACTCAATATTTTTTTTTCTCTAGCAGATCTTTGATAGCTTTTTCACTTTCAGTAGAGTTACCACTTTCAAATAGTCCTTTAGTATCCTCTTCTTGGTATTGAGTTTCATTCTAGTGTATTGCCAATTCTTTTCTTCTGCTTAAGGATTTCCTCAATTCATCTCTGGCTGCTTCAAGATGATATAGTGCAAGCTAAATGTCAATCTTTTGATTCTCTATGATCTTTCCCAACTTATTAACTTCCATGTCAAGATCTTTGACTCACAAGTGATTAGAATTCTTTAAGAGACTTGGATCTGATACCAATTATTGGAAATCTATTATGGGAAAGTGAGATGTTGAGAGGGGGGGGGGGGGGGGGTGAATCAGATATCTACCCATAATTCCATTTTGACATAAACTTACTTGCATAACAAAAACATTGAATTCAATACTAAAATAGATCTAACATCCTAATTATCATCCATGAAAATAATACATAACACAATGATTTTGGTTACCTAGAAACCCTTGAAAAGTAAAATTGGGGTGGGGATGACACCCACAAATCTTCACTATTGCAGTATTAAAGTTTTCATGTTAGGGCTACTAAGTTTGATCACAAAATAATGATCTACCCTGTGAGGGGTACTTATACAATCTACCTTGCAAAAGGATTTAAACTTACAACAAAGTAAGAAATCAGTTAAGAGATTTACTTAGGCATGTTAAAACCACTATGTTAAGAGATTTACCCTGATTCACCTATTAGAATGATTCAGTACCTGATCCTTTAGTTTGCACTATGATGCCGATAACAAATATTCTCCTTCCAATATAGATTTGATCTCCTCCATCAAATATATCTTTGTTCTTTCCTTCACTACTCTTCTCGGTCACTGATCTCTTCTTTTAATAATAAAAAAAACTTCTTTGTTCTACATGTATGAAATCTCCTTCATACTCTTCTCACATACATTACATTTTAGGGTTCGGATCTCATCTTATACAAATAATAGATCAACTCCATGAATCAAGATCAACAATCTAGATTGTTTACTTATGTCTCTTAAGCATTCCCTAATTTGGATTGGTTCCCTAGATTACATATGGATCAATGATTATAAATTTAAAGCATAATCATCTCTGTGATTTCCTCAACAAACAATAAATATAATGTAGATGTTGGCCAAAATGGTTTACCTAAGTGTTTGCACCATTACAAACACATATATCAAATCTGGCTTACTTGACATTTGAATTCTCTCGCACTTGACATACACTATTTTTCATACCTTGGTGCTCATCACAAACATATCTACACAACTTGACATAAGCTTTCTTGGTTGATACTGAAGTACTCAGTGACCTCTGACTTGCTCAATAATAACTATTGCTTGGTAAATGTACAATATACAAGTCTATACTCAACTCGACCTATACATGATGACTTAGTCACAATGATGACTGACCAATATTGCCTAGAAAATGACTAAGTGTAAGACACTAATAGACAACCAAACTTAGAGATCAACAAGAATATTCTAAGAATATTCCTTCATCACTTTTTGAATCAAATTTCCCATTTCTATCATATTTCAAAATGTAACATCTACTTCCAAATATTTTGAAATAACTTACATTAGGTGTATAACCATACCATAATTCATAAGGTGTCTTGTTTGAATCTTTCTTCAATTAAACTCAGTTCAATATGTATACAATATTACTAACAACTTCTCTCCAATATATCTATGCAACATTCTTTTCAATCATTACTGTTCTAGCACAATCAACAATAGATCTATTCCTCCTTTCAACAATCCCATTCTATTGTGGTGTCCTCAGTGTAGAAACTTTTCTCTTAATTCCATGCTCATTACAAAAATTAGTGAACTCATCAGAAATAAATTCACCACCTCTATCTGATCTCAAACATTTTAATTCTTTACCACTTTCTTTTTCTACTTTAGCTTTAAACCATTTAAACATCTTAAAAGCTTTAGATTTTTCTTTCAATAACATGACACTCATCATTCTAGAGTAGTCATCAACAAATTAGATAAAATATCTATCTCCATAATAACTCTTAGTTCTCATAGGACCACACAAGTCAGTATGAACTAACTCCAAAATAGCATTAGCTAAATAATTTTTTCTATTAAAACTAGATTTTTACATTTTTCTCATTTGACATTGTTTGCACATGACATGGCCAGGTTTAGATATGCTCAGTAAGCCTCTAACTCTTCTTTTCTTATTGATCTTAACCATGTTGTCAAAATTAACATGACATAACCTTTTGTGCCATAACCACACATCTTCAGTTCTATCCAACAAACAAGAAGTTTTGGCATTATCAAGATAAAATAGATTACCTTAAGATTGTTCACCAGTACCGACCAACTTTCCAATATCATCATAGATTAACACTTTTCTATTCTCAAATGCAACTCAGTGACCTATTTTATTCAGCTGTGTTACACTCAATAGGTTATAATTAAGTCCCTTCATCCAATATGCATTTTCACATCTGATCTTATTTTTCAACAATATAGACCCTTTTCCCTTTACTAGACAAGGTGTATCATTTCCCATTTTAACATATCAACTATTATAATGTTCAAGGTATTCAAAATTTTCTTCATCACCAGTCATATGATGTGTACAACTACTATCAATAATCCAAGTATCATTCTTGCTAACTTTAGAAATAAGTGTTGTTTCAACATACCTTTCTTCTTCTTCTGAATCTTCTTTTAAAGATATGAATACCACCTCAATGTCTTCATCAGTGTTGGTGTCAGTGTCATCATCATCATCTTCAACAAGGTAACTTGTCTTCTTGCCTTTGTCTTTTTAATCTCGGTTACTTCTTTTGTCATACTGTCAGTTGCCTCTGTGCTCTCGGTTATCTCTTCTGTCAGACTTTCTTTCTTTATATCTCTCATTGTCTTTCTCATCTTCTTTCTTGTTAGGACATTTAGCTACAATATGGCCAATCTCTTTATAATTAAAGCATACCAAAGGTAGTTTTCCTCTATATCTCCCTTTACCTTTCTGCAGTCTCCTAGCCATTAATGCTTCAAGCTCATCAAGTTTGTCCTCATCTCTTTCACTATCAATCTCATTTCTTATCACATGTTTGTTGGTTGATTTACCAATTTTTAGAGATGACATAAATGTAGACTCAATAGTAGGAACAACACTATTATAAAAGTTATTCAACTCAAATTTAGTCAATATACCGATTAGACTATCAAGTATAATATGATACCTATTAGAAATAGGAAATATTGAGAGAGGGGGGGGGGTGTGAATTAGTATTTCTCAAGCTTTTAATTTTGCCCAATTATGGATATAATAAATTAACTTGAAGCTTGCATAACAAAGTAAACTAAGGAAACTGAATAACAAGCATAGCAATAAAGTAAATGAACTCATAACACCATATTTTTTCTCAAGGAAACCCTAGCCAAGGGAAAACTCCAGTGGGGATGATACCCACAACTGATCCACTAATCAAAAGTATCTGGTTAAGGATATTGACCCTGTTAGGAATATATTACATATACAGTGTCTCTGTCTTGGTTAAGGGACTCTAGGCCTTGTTAGAAGCCTCAACCCTGTTAGCATTTTCTATTACAAAAATAGAATTCTTGCAAGATGAGCTCACTGCCCAAACATGCAATATATAATGATATCTTTGAATACAAAGGTAAAATACATAACCTTATACTACTTCCGAATAGCTTTCCTATTCTGATTTATCTTTCTAGGCTCCTCACTTTCATATAAAGAGATTTCTTGCTTTCCTTCTTAAAAAATACAACTTCACATCATGCTATTCTTATTACAATTGCTATATGTATCATGTACATTTCACATTACATAGTTCTTACATTTATACAAGTTATTGCAAATAATAACTTCCAGTTGGCTTACAATACATAAACTCTTCTCAAAATATAAAACCAATTCATTTTGTCTTAGGGTTAACATCTAGGATGTCATCCCTATATGGTTAAGTCATTATTTTGATAAACAAAATAATCCCTTCTTCTGCTCTGTTTAGGTCGGCTCAACACTGTCTTTGTAATTCTTTAAAATCTCCTTTCGTACATGTCGTATAGAATTGCGCTTTCATATGTAGATTTGATATACATAGAATTATCCATGTTCAAGTGCACATACATTGAACCTTCTTCCGTGAACATCGCTAATTAAAACTACCTCCGATTAGACTGTAAAACACTATTGTACTTAGATAATTTTTAGTGCACTCTTACAAGACTTCTTTCTTCTATAGTGAGATATTCATAGTGAGCATTGAGCATCGTATTTACACAAGACAATGACTACAAATTTATGCAAGAAAATTCACCTCTTGGAAGAATGATGTGAATCAATCTCAAGGTTCCTTTTGGGTTGGGTCTCAACCGCTTGGATAGCTCAACTGAAGATAAATGTGAATCTATTCACACGGAGGCCTTTTTTGGTTTGTATCTCAAAAAGGGGCTGTAAAAAAAACTTCAAAATACCACGGTATTTCTCTTTTTTGGATTTTTAGATTTTAAAACAAAAGCAATGTTAATCTAATTAATCTACCATAATTGATTTACAAAGAAAGTAAGAAGAAGGGTAATGAGAATTTGAAAGAAATTACTAAAAAGAAACTAATGGACATAAACCGATATCACATTGCTTTGTGAATTAAATTACCAAGAAGATTAGGAAAACCCACAAAATGGAGATCTGAATAAATCACAATCTCAGCAAGGCAGATGCAATCATCAATGGAAACAAACACAGACATATGATAAGTAAAAACTCATCAAATCATGAATCCACCATAGATGTGCGCACATGAGACAAGTTTATCTTCAAAACACCAAAAGAAAGATCTTCTTGATAATTCATTACGACAAAGAAATGTAACACCAGCAAACACCGAACTAAGGAATCACAGATTTAAACCACCACACAATCAATTGGCTCTTTGAAATAAATAAATGAGCAATTCACACATTCATAAACCTCATAAAGATAGTAGAGGAATCACACCATGATCGAAGCACCAATTGCATGTATTGTATTAATGATAAAATCTGACCTTGATTACATTGAGTTTATACAATTTATAGAGTTATGCTCTTATTTTCCCAGCTAGGGTTTCGACTGCATCTAAAACTTGGAAATAAATTTAAACTACAGATAACATGAAAGAAACTACCTCTAAAAACAAGTTAAACTACCCTAGCATGGAGTTGAACCTTGTGCATTACAAAAACTAGAGAAGATCATGCATAAAATGGATCAAAATGTAGTTGGAAATTAGAGACGATGCCTCTAATCCTCTGTTATAGCTTCTCCACATGGAATCAATTGAAAGAGGCCCCCAAATCATGTAGAAATGATCCCATAAAAGAGATCTAGTTGACTGAAAAATCAAGTCTAAGATGACTGAAGTCAAATGGTGGACGTGCCCAGAAATCACGGATCCCGACGGTTGCCCCAAAAAAATGAAGCTCCAAAATTGACTAAGTGTCAAATCCTCTTTTCCCAAGTTTTAGACTTCGGACTTTTGGAGGCCGAAAATTCTCTAGGGCCAAAATGCCAAAAATTATGGCCTTCAAAAATGGCTAAGTGTGAAAACTATCCTTTTTCTACATAAAATTTGGCTAAGTCCAGACTGGATGCTTATTGACTTGGGAGTATTTCTGGATGAGCCTGGTGGAACCTATCCACAATCTCTAGCACCTCTTCAAAGTCAGCTATTTTGACCCCTCCAAGGAGTTCTTGTTGCCTCTCTCAGAAGGTGACCAATTCCACTGCAAACCCCTTTATCTCCTCTTCTCGAGACATCATCTTCTGAATTTCCTCCTTCTCATAGACAATCTAATGAAGGTCCTCTTTTGTTTTAAGTCCTTTGAATATACCCAAATACTGATTGATGATGACATTTACAAAGTACATTTTTTTATCATCATCCTCATCATATAAGTCTAAGTCCAATCCGTCAAAGAACTTATACATTTCCCCTACAAAAAGTAGACTTTCATCTCTCCTTTTATCCATCCTTTTCAATACATTTTAAAAAATGGTCAAAGCTCTAGTTATATCCTGGATCCACTTCTCAAAATTGTCTAGCTCCAACCCTTCATCCACCTTGACCAAAACTTGAAAGCGTTGCTTTTTTATTACTATGAGGTCGTCCAATGCCTTTTTCCATTTTAGGATCTTCTCCTCCATACCGTCCTCTTCACTCATAATCTCTACCAAGTGTGTGATTCCTTGAAGAATACTTCAAAAAGGCCTCAAAATCATCTTGAGAGACACCTTGGCAAACTCTGCAAAATCGGCCTTCCAGTCTACACAAGCTTGAATAAAATAATGTGGAACATCTATTGATATATTTACCTCACCCCTTTTTTTCCAAAATAGCCTGCAATGAGGCCTTAGGGTTATTAGGGTCAATGTGACCTGCTGTCTTAAGAATGAATTTTTTCATGGCCACATTCTGCTCCATTAATGCTTTTATCTTCTCTTCATCTTTATCCATGAAGCCTAGAGCATGCTTCAACCTGAGGGTCGCCAGAGTTTTACTTCCCTCTCTAGTTGGCTCTCCCAAATCTACTTCCTCCAACACGTAGTCATCTGGGGTGACTTTAGTTGTACTAATACTCACTATAGGGATAGCCACTTGAGCCATCTATCTACCCGCTTGGTCTTGTGTTACATATGATAGGGTCCTCACTCGGGTGTGAGATATAGCTTGATAGAACACTCACCCTAATGTGGCCATATCTGTTTCATCATCAGTATATACCCTTGTCCTCAGCTGAATGTCCTTGGTGAACCAAGTGGATTTTGAAAAGGCATTGAGGGGCTCATAAGGGGCTGCTAGAGTCAAGGTAGTCATAGGGTGTTCTATCTCCATTTCCCCATGACTCTCCTCCTCTCCTCCTCCTATTTCTTGTTCTTCCATCACATTTAGCTGTCCCTCCTCATGTGTCTGTTCCTCATCATTTGTTTTCTCTTCTTCATTAGCCTTTTTTTCTAATCCATCTTGTTCCTCTGACAACATCTCACTAGTCGCCTCTGTTTCTTTCTTGTGCTCTTGAGGCCCTTGTGCTACTACTTCATTATGAACAAGTGGTAGAATAGGGGCTTGGGAAGGAGTATTTTGCATGGGAAGAGTAGGAGTAACATGAGAAGTGGGTGAAGGCATTGGTGGAGGAAGGGAAGTTGGCATGGGAGCATGAAAAGGTGGAGGTTGTGGAGGCAACAGAGTGGTTTGAACTAGAGGCGGAAGTGGATTGGTAGGCGGTATTTGATGCGGAGGTGGGAGTGGATTTTGATGCATAGGTGGAGGTGGAGGCTGAACTGGGTGTGAAGCCAAGGGAACTTGTGCAGCTATATCCTCCTCAAAGGTGACACCTATAGAAGATTCCCTTCCTAACTTTGCAGTTTCCTTCTGAATTTTAGCTGCAACTTCCTCAACTGGCTCTTGATACTTTCATGGGGCTTCCTCTCCCATATTGTCATGAGGACTAGTGAACTGCATAGGGATAGAACCAAGAGGAAAAGAATATCCTGCAGCTGGAGCCTGTTGCTTAGATTCTTGGAAACCATGAAGTCCCTTGAAATCTAAGATATTAAACTCATCATCACCCAGAGCATCTAGATTTATTGGCTCTCCCTAGGTTTGTCCTTCAGCATCTTCTTGATCATCTTCCAGTATTCTCCTTCTTTTCAAAGATCCTACAGAGTGGGTTCTTCTGCTAAGGGATACCTAACCCATATCATTTTCATCATCCGCCAAAAGGGTGTCCATCTGAGTGGGCATTGTGCCTTTCTTCCTTTTGTAGACGTTCCCTTTAATAACCTTTGAACCAATACTGTATAGTTGGTGAGTTAGCCTTCTCTACCATTTCTACAAAGAGCAAAGGACATGAATTAGTAAACATCAAATCACATAAAAGAGACAAAAATCTAAACAACCCTAAAAGAACTAAGCCTTAAAAGGTTCTGAAAAGTCAATTTCGGCCTTTCGGATTTTTAGGGGCATGAGACCTTCGAAAGGCCAAAAGGGCCAAAATGCCAAAAAGGGGACCTCCAGCTAGTGGTTGAGATTGATGGGATCGGCCGTACAATCTTTTGATCTTTCAGTGAATCGGATGTGCAAGATGTTTGGAGTGCAAAACCTCTGAAATGTTGAAGAGGGGTCTTGGCAACTTTTGAAGAAAGTGTCCCGAGCACTTTGGACACCGAACCTTCGTAATTTTGGTGAATCAGGGGTGCAAGATTTTCAAGGTGTGAAACGTCCAAAATGTTGAAAAATATGATGCTCAAAAATTGGAAGATGAGGGTTTATGCAAGAACTAAAAAATGAGCGTTGGAGTGAGTTTGACCATAAACTCGAGGCCAGGGGATCTAAGGGGACAACCTTGTGATCCCCAAGGTAGGACTCACATGAACAAACCCTAGTGGAAAACAAAACCCTAGCAACAATAGGAAAACAAATGCAAAAGTAGAAAGGAAGGACATAAAGGACACGAAGGTGCCTACCTCAAGAAACCACGAGATGAGAGGCCAAGATGCAGACGACAAAAGAACCAGAAGCATAACAAGCCATGAAGTAAAAACCTAGAAGCTCTAAAAAAATGCGATCACAGGAAGAAAAAGTGAGGGTAAAAGACCCACTCACTACCTTATATAGGAAACCGACGGGGGTGACGTCAACCCCTCCCACCGATTGGCCTTTCGACCTTTTGTGGGTCCAAGACGTCCCAAAGTCTGAAACGTCAACTTTGTTTGGAGAGTCAGACCTTTTGGTGCCTGGCCCTTTGAAAGTACGAAACCTATGGGGTTTCAAAAATTCCCAAGGCTGATCGGCTTCCGGACCTTTCGCACTTTTGGACATCTAAAAGTGCGAAACAACAAAAAGACTTAAAGAAACAACTAGACCTAAAACCAAAAAACCAAACTGATAGACAGACAAACAACCTAGGACAAGCTAGAAAGAGGGGGGCCCCTCAAGCCAAGAGGCTACAAAGGGGAGCATGGTTGTGGAACCACAACAAATAGCCCCAATAAAAAGAAAAATAACCCGAGTATCCCAAAGTCATTCCACTTTGAAATAATCCCATCTTACGGTGAGCCAGACACAAAGCCTTCAATTAGTGTGATTCTCCTATCATCATCAAGATTGGGAACATCGTTGCATCTATATCCAGTGTGCATTTATGTGTGCTCAAATTTCCCAGGAATCCCTCATTGTAAGCCTTTGTTGATTATCAACCAATCATTGTCAGATCACTGCCCACCAATCCGAATTCGGCCAAAAGTCAATTTAACCTTGCTCTACTACCAGGCAGGCATTTATAGCCCTGATAGAGATTGCTAAAATCACCCTTCCCCTCACTTAGATGAGCTTTATTCAAAGTTTTAAACTTCATTGGAGGGCTCTTAGACTCAACATGTGTCAGATTGAAAGTGAGGTCCTTGAACCATTGTGATCTAGATGATTCATTTCTTCTTTGTTCAAACTTTGGTACTTTGGTATTCCTTTTCTTCTTTTATCATATATCATCTCTTTTCTTTTTTTGAAACTAGAGTAGCGCTTAGACTGTGCCACCCTAGTTTGCGAGCTTCCATCTTTGTTGACCTTGTCTTTATGCATTCCTCCTTTTTACTCTCTTTCTCTTTTCTTTTAGTTTGTATTCCAGCTAGGAGAGGGTTCTGACTTCTGACCTCCTCTGTGACCATGCAATTACCTAATTCCAATTGGAATCTTATCTAAGAGGCTCTTGGTCCAGGTTCCCTTTTAAATGTGTGTTAGTGCTGAGGATGGTTGGCTCCGATGAAACCTTTCGAGAAGTTTGAGAGGAAAAAACACTTCACTTTCGACCCTCATATCTGGCTCGCTGGAAGACAAAACTAAATCAAATGGTCTGAAAAAGGAAGATCCTTATCTCCTACATAAGGCTACCTGATGTAGATCATTAAGCTTAAGAAACACCTACCCCTCAAGAAAACACAAATGGATGACCCAACAAAAGACACAGACGACAAAACTCAAAAGAAAACAAAAGAAAAAACTCTAAACTACAAGAATGTACAAAAAAGATCAAAGGTCCATCAAGACCCAAAGTAGTATTTGAGAAATTGGTCATTAACGGGCAGGGTATGTGCTGTGTGTGTGAATTTTGTACCTGATTTGTAGACATAACACTTCAGTAAAACATTAGAGGTTAGCTATAATCAAAATCGTGCAAAATTGAAATCTACTCTAACCAAGTGATTTACTGCCTTCTAGTAGGTGCGAGATTGATGTTCTCAGATTGTAATCGAGATCAGTGACCTAGATGACACCTAAATGAAGGATTTGAATGCAATTGATCTAGATATGAGATTGAATGCAATTAAGCTATTTTTTTTTATATTTTCTATGCAATATGAATGATTAATCTGATATGAAATCTATGCTAGATGAAATTGATATGCTATGAATGCTATTGAAAATTGATATGCAATGCTAATCTAACAATGATATGCAATATGAATGCAAAAATAAGATTGATCTCACAAAGATGTCGATTCGCAAGAGCTTTGATTCTTCAATTCGAATTCTCCAGCGTGATTGTGCAAAAATATGAGATGCTTGGATGCAAATTTGAGAGATGATTGAGAGATGAGATGAGGCTTGTTTTTATAGAAATCCAAGGCTTTGGAGGTGCATGAGAAAAGCCATAAATCACTCAAATAACTCAGGTTGATTTTTGAGTTATTTTTAAATAAAGGATAATTAACTCACAAAAACATGCAAAAGCTAAGTTTTAACTCAAAATAGAGTTTAGCTTTAATTGATAATTGATAGTTGTCTGCTTTTATGATTGTGCATGTTTTATTTATGAATTAATTTAATAATAAAGTGATTTATTTCCAACTTAACTGATTTTTGAAAATAAAACAATTGATTTATGGGTTAATCAATTATTTAATCAAACTTTTATTAAAAACTATATTATTAAATAATGACAACTTGCTTTAATTAATTAAATAAGAATTTAATCAATTATTCATATGATATTAGATTTATTGTCAAAATTAAATAATACAATTAATAATAGATAGAATTAAATTTAATTACACAATTAAGTGGCAAATATTAAATCTAATTAATTAAATATGAAAATATTCAATTAATCAAACTTTAGGATAAATGTGATTTATTGCCAAATAATTATTAAATTAAAGATAATTATGATGATTAGGAATATTGCTAGGAATATTCCCTAATGCAGAATTTAAGATAATCAATTAGATTTGATGATGTTCAGATGTGCCTTAGGTTAGGACTTCGATGTCGATTTTGTTCGATTTGTCGATGTAAGAGGTTAATGAACTTATAGCCCATTTTTGGGGTATTACATTTTGCCCCTCTTTGAATTACTGTGCAAAGCGCACTGGTTCAAAGATAGTCTGTGTTTGATAAAGATATGAAACTGATGTTTGAAATTGATAATTGATATGAGACAGAAGCTGATTGATATTGATTTGATATGGAGATAATAGGTCCTAAGTGACCAAAGATAATGTTCACTATAACAGCAAATGAACCTATGATTGCAAAAAAGTGTCAAAACACCTGATTCCAAACCTTAGGATTGCAAAGAAGTGAGTGACCTGTTCTAGACTCAATTGTCTTAGCAGAAATAGCAGGTATCACATCCAAACCCTTTAGTTGCCAAAGAACCAAGGAAAGAACACTATGATTTGATGGTTGTAAAAACTGATACAGTTTACAAGATTAGGAGAATACCAGATTGATATGGATCTTGATGAATCTGATATGCCCCAAGTGATGATAGATTTGCCCCAAGCGATGAGGACTTTTGATGAATCAGTGACTAGACATGATTGCTGTCTTGATCACTGATGAAAGATATTGATAGATTTGATCGATAGAATTTGATTTACAGACTTTGAATTGATGTGCAATACCATGCCCCCTTCGGGATTAAAATTGAAATCTGATAAGAAAAGTTAGTGTTGAGAGTTTAGAAGCATGTTAATTGATGGGAAAAGTGGTTATACACTTTGAAGAACGCATTTTGCATCGTCGGAAGGTCCCAAAAGACCAAGTTTGACTAGGTTTGACCATGAGTTGACCATGGTTGACCAAGTTGAAATTTTGATAGTTTGATGGAAGATAATCAGTTAAGTTGAATACTGGATTTTTGTAATGATTGAAGGTTGATTATGCAAGCAGTTACTAATATGAATGATCTCAGATTTGAATTTTGATCCTGAAAAAGGATTCTACTTGCTGCTTCGTTGGAGGAACCTTCGTGTGAGATTCAGCTCTTGTTAGATTTGAAGAATTGATTGAAGAATCTTGTTAAGTTTTGAAGTTCATTTCAAACATTTATGAGATCATGCAAACATGCAAAATACAAAGAAACATGCAATATGAAATGCAACCCTAGGACCTAGGACCTAGTCACTGATCATGTGTCGATTTGTTATCATCATTGAACTTTTAGGTAACCGGATAAATCAATACAATGCCCACTAGCCATGAAACCATAGACATATGAATATCAATTTGTATGTGCAAGAATCAATACAACACCCACTGGTCAAACAACCATGGACATATGAATATTGATTTTATTTTTGGAATGTCGGATTAGATATAAGTACCAAGGCATAAACGCCAGGATGACCTGAATATCATGTCCATTTTGATATAGCAATTTGTACAAGCATCAAAACATAAACGTCGTGATGACCTGAGTACGCCTTGCATGGAAAACACATCAAACAGTCAAGAGATCATTCTAAATCCAATGTGAATTACCCGTGGCGACCCTTTATCGTTCACCTCCTTAGGCAAGATCGCGTTTCACAGTAGGAGAAAGAATTTACTTCAAAAAGATAATAGTTAGATCAAACGTCCTTGAATTTTCCGGGTATCAATGGTCAAGGTATGCATGGCCATCCAATTCGAGATAGAGGCTCTTATAGTCGGACACCATTTCAATCCAGAATTTCCAAAGATGTTAGATTTTCACATACAAGCAGAAAATAAAGAAAAGATTATGCCCCTAGTCATCACTCTCTAAATCTTATAAAGGACATCATCAAAGAGCTCGAAGGGACACAATATGCAAAAATCTCAATGCGAATCAGTAAGCATACAAGGAGATAAAAGCATGTAAAAAGCATATATTGTTTTCAGTTGAGTTTTAATGTTTGATTGCGTTGTTGTAGATGCAAAATCCTTTCTGGAGATGAGACAGACAGACAGACTCAACTTGAAGCTTCAAAGGACTCTGACTGGATAGGATACATCTAAGATACATTGGAGGCCATAGGATATGACATTGATTGCCCCCAAGTTTGAACATTGATAGGATATAGACGCGCAAGCTGATTGGTGTACAAACTAACTTATTGAAAACTGGAAATGTTGAAACAAACCGGGAGATATGTACAACTAAAGCAAGACTGAAAGCTGGGAAAGACCAAGATTGTGCTGATAGATGGAGCGTTTGGAACAAGTGGTGCCTGTTTGCTAAGTTTTCACTATCTTGGTAGAGATTCTATTTTTGCTACCAAGGCGCTTGTTTCCAGTTTTTCACCAAGGCACTTTTTTTTTTTTTTTTTTTGTATTTTTCATTTTTCAATTTTTTTGAATTTTTGATATTTTTTTGATTTTTTTGTGAATCATCAAGGTGCCTATTGCTAGGTTTTCACCAAGATGTTCATTTTTTCAGGACTTTTTTTTATTTTTAAAATTTTTTCAGGACATTTTACAATAGACTGAATGCCTTAGGCATAGAATTTCTTCAGATGGAGAACGTTGATTGGTTCTCGGAGCTGTTCTCCTTCAGTCATTGAGAGTTGATAGGCACCAGAGCCAAAAGTAGCAGTGATTAAAAAAGGACCCAGCCAATTAGGTTCGAACTTCCCCTTGCGTTCTTGATGTGATTGATGTTTAGGATTTTGTCTCAACACTAGATCACCAACTTGAAATTCTCTGTGTCTAACTTTCTTGTTGTAGCCTCTAGACATTCTTTTCTGATACACTCTGAGATGATCATACGTTACTTGCCTGCGCTCATCTAGTAATTCAAGTTCTTGTAACCTAGACACTCTGTAGTCATCATTAGTTACTAGACCATGCATTCTAATTTTGAGTGATGGGATTTCAACCTCAATAGGCAGTACCACTTTAGACCCATAAACTAAAGTGAAAGGTGTAGCCCCTGTAGGTGTTCTGATACTTGTTCTGTAGGCCCATAGAGCTGGATGAATCATGAGATACTTTTTCTGATACTTGTGCTGATACTGGTTCTGATACTGATTCTGATAATTATTCTGATACTAGTTCTGATACTAATTCTGATACTGATTATGATAATTGTTCTGATACTGGTTCTAATACTGATTCTGATAATGATTCTGATAATTGTTCTGATACTGGTTCTGATACTGGGTATACTTGATAGCATATTTTTCTATTGCAAACTCCCAAGCAAGATCATATCGTGCAGTCCCAATGTCTAGCAAGGTGGAGAACAAGAGGGATTGGCAAGCTAGTGGAAGAGATGGAAGACAAAAGAATAAAGGATAATGAAGGGAAGAAATCCTCAAGGGCAAACTCCTCAATAATAACTAAGCTAGGGAAAAATTGTCATGTAAATCACATTTAGACAAAGAATAAAAGGCTAGCATAGGATAAGTCACAAAAGCGTGATGCAAGAGCAGGAAAGGATGCAGTCCAAAAGAGTAGACATGTCAAGAGGCTTCATAGCACTGTGTTTTAATCTTTCTTTCTTTTTTTATTAGATCAAGACCAAAGGGGAAAAGGATAGCGATAGGTGAAAATGAATGGAGGAAGATGGATATGAAGGCTAAAGATGGAAGAAATGAAAGCAAGATCATCGTAAGATAGCTCACAAAATAGTCAAATGTTCGTGTATAGATCAACATTGTCAAGATCAAAGAGAGAAGATGGAATGGATGAAATAAGTAGAAGAACTACGCATAATACATGATTGCCAGGTTTTTATCATGGTACTTATCCAAGGTGCCACAAGGGAGTGGTTTTCACCATAGGATGAATTTATTTCTCTTTACTTTTGCTACCAAGGCGCCTGTTTTCAGGTTTTCACCAAGGCACATTTTCAATTTATTTTATTTTTCATTTCTTTTTTGGAAGAAGGCAAGCTTTTTAGATAATGCTCCTTGAAAGGATAAACCATGATATGCCAAGGATTCAAAATGACACGCTCAAAGATGCTAATAGGGAAAGGGAGATGAAAGAGAAAAATGGAGGATAAGGTTTTATGTAAAGCGAGTGAGGTTGGAAGATAGGAGGAATAGGAAAGTGAGGAAAAAGGATAGGAGGTAGAAGGATAATGCATGGAAGGATTGTGAAAGGGTAGATGGAAAGGAAGGCAAGTTCAACATCAACACATACCTTGAAGGGTGGTGAGAGAATGGAGGAATCATGAATGAAGGAATACGTGAAGGAATATGGTGAATGGATAGCAGAGGTTGTGGTTTAGGCACATGAAATGGAAGAATATTTTTGGAGGGAGATGAAGTGGAAGCCTTTGGAAGCTTGAATGTCAATTTCATTTTTTGTTCAACACCAGACTCTTTCAAGAGAGACTTTGGAATCCATATAGCCATAGGCTTTTTATTTCCTTTTGATGATTTAGAGATAATATCTTTAATGATGGATTTTGGAACCCATACTTGTCTTGTAGTTTTTTTCTTAGATATCTCTTTTGACTTTATGCCTCCGTGTCGATTAAAGGAGACATGATGATCTTCTTTTTTTGATGGATTCTTGCATTGCTTCTTTTTCTTGTATTAAACATTCAAGTTACTTCCAAAAGACTTGGGATTTGTGGAAGAGGGAGGATATGACTGGTTTAGATAGGTGGGTGGATGAAAAGGATTCAAGGGTATGCATCTATGTTGATCTTGAGAAAAGATGGGAGATGGAGGTATGTAAGGACCCAAGATGGATGGAGAATCAGGAGAGTTAGGAGGGGAAAGTGAAGGGACATAAGGACCCAAGATGGAAGGAAGGCATGAAGCCTTTAGTAGTGGTGGAAGAGGTCAAAGGATGGAAGTGGAAGATGCAAAAGGATAATCAATAAGTTCATCAGCATCTATATGACAACCAAGGATATCAACATCTTTAGAGTGAGCATTAGGATCTTCAATAGAGTCATGGACATCTTGAATATGAGCACCTTCTTTGATAGGATTGTTCAAAGCTTGCAAAGACTTAGGAAGAGTAGAAAGTGGAAGTGAACATGGAGTGGTAGAATAAGAAGATGGAAGACTTTGATCTTGACAAGGATCTTCGAATAGCATAAGCGCATAATTTTTCTCTTGTTTTTCAATAGGCTTAACATTGGAAGGAACACCATTTTTACCAACCTTAATGGAAGTATCATCTTTGGAAAGTGCAAGCATAGTAAGGTTATTTTGATTGTCAATAAGCTCAACAGTGTAGGTAGTAGCTTGATCTTGCTTAGGCGAAGACTTAAGACATGGTGGAATGCATGAAAAAAGGGGTACAAGATCAAAAGAACCCTGAGGCGGATAAGAGACATCGTGAAAAGGAGTGGATGACATGGAGGGTTCTTGATCTTGATCTTTCTTTATGTTCTTTTCTTCATCATTTTTAGAGTCCTCTTGACATGGAGCCACTTCTAAGGACAAGGAAGCATGTTGGGATTGTATGGATGACTTTGGAAGAGATGGTGGAGGACTAGCTGAAGTAGGGATTATAGCATATGAAGGCTTAGGCTCTTTAGGTTTATCATTATTGAAAGTCTTTGCAGCCAAGTGAAGGTTAGCTTGAGTTTCTTTAAGAGGTAGCCCTGGAGGATAACTATAGGGAACCGCATGAAAAGTATCAAGGCTTGTGTCGGATGAAGGTTCTGTGAAAGATTTGAAAGACTCGGAAGCTTTAAAAAATGTACGGGTATTGGAGGAAGTAGGGGATGGAAGGGAACCATCACCAGACAAAGGTTCAGCATTAACATGATCTTGCTTGAGAGTGTAATCTTTATTTTCAGATTGGCCTCCCTAGCTAGAGGTTCATTATTGGGTTGTTAGATCTCCCTATCAACCTCTCCGGGGAGAGAATGTATCAATCAATAAGAGAAGATGCACTAACCAATTTTAATTCACCAAAGCTCGTGATATCAACCCCATGTGATCTATCAACCTCTTTGGAGAGAGAATGTGTCGATCAATAAAAGAAGATGCACTAACCAAGTTGAATATGAAATGCACTAAGTATCCTCCCTACCTACAAGGATTCTGTCATCAAGAAAGATTTTTCTAGGAATCCAATCTCTCAAGAATCATGAATAGTGTTCATAGGGCCTAATTACTATGTGAGCATAGATATATTCCTGAAAGCAAATCTACCAAAAGCATCCAAAAAGTAGAAAGAGGAACACTTAACGCTTAAAGCAAATATGAGATGATTCCACAAGGTGGAACACTTAACACCTCACACAAGCTGAAAATGAGTCCCCAATTTAGAAAACAAGTGAGTTCCTAAAAGCACAAAAGGGTTGCCAAGTGGAACACTTAACGCTTTTGTCCTGTTGACCCCTCCCCTTTATGGTGCTGAGATTGCAACCACGGGGTGGAAATGAGGGGCCGGTGGATTAGCGAGTCCAATAACCCAAGATAGCAATCAAGATCAATCATAAGTATTCTAAGACTACTTAATGAATCCTTAAGGGATCACAACCTAGTATCAATTATGCAAGTGTGTAGAACAAAAGCATGAAAAGAATCACCCAAGCTAGACACACGAGAGATTTATTTTAAGGCCAAATTGAAATGTTATTAGATGAAGGAGAATACCTAGGATCCTTGCAATGCACTTAGTAGATTTTACCTAATTTTTAGCAATTCTTGTTGAGCTTTTCCATGTAAGCAAGTGACAAACTCCCCAACAAGCAAACAAGCAAACAAGATATGCAAAATATATTCAACTTGTGAAAACCAGAGGGTTAGCTCTAAAAATCAATTATTATCAGCAATAATAACCAGCAATTAACCCAAATGACAACTCATATCATTCATTGAACCATGTAAGAAAAAATAAGTGCATACCCATCACAAAACTTTATTTTTTTTGTGCTGCATTTGACCTAGTCAACAAGATTTGACTTTTTTGATATGATTTTGGCCACAAAAATAGAAATTAAGAATAGAGACCCGTACTAAAAAATAGAGAGCTTTCCAAAAATGCAAAACTTTTAGAAAAATCTCTTCATTTGTGCCCTAGAGACTCATTTTACCAAAATAGACTAGTTTTTATAAATTGACTATTTGAGCTATTATATTACATCCAAATTTAAAACACAAAGATGAACCCCTTGTAGAATTTAAGGAGCTTTCTGAAAATGTAAAAATTTCTGAAAAATATGTTGATTTGCATCAGATATTAATTTTTTATGAAAAATAGAAAAACAATTATTAAAAATTTAAAATAATTCAAAAAATTCTAATTTTTTTTTTGAAGCTTCCCTGATATGTCTCCAACTTGAAAAAAAAATTTCAGAGTAAAAATCCAAGCCGTTTGGGAGATAAAATTAAATATTTAAAACTTTAGGGTTTTAGCTCCCAAAAAAAATCAAAACTAGCATGCAAAGGTGGGTTGCCCCACGGTGGGCGCCAGAAATGTGTGTGTGAATTTTGTACCTGATCTGTAGACACAACACTTCAGTAAAATATTAGAGGTTAGCTATAATCAAAATCATGCAAAATTGAAATCTACTCTAACCAAGCGATTTACTGCCTTCTAGTAGGTGCGAGATTGATGTTCTCAGATTATAATTGAGATCAGTGACCTAGACGACACCTAAATGAAGGATTTGAATGCAATTGATCTAGATATGAGATTGAATGCAATTAAGCTATTTTTTTATATATTTTCTATGCAATATGAATAATTAATCTGATATGAAATCTATGCTAGATGAAATTGATATGCTATGAATGCTATTGAAAATTGATATGCAATGCTAATCTAACAATGATATGCAATATGAATGCAAAAATAAGATTGATCTCACAAAGATGTCGATTCGCAAGAGCTTTGATTTTTCAATTCCAATTCTCCAACGTGATTGTGCAAAAATATGAGATGCTTGGATGCAAATTTGAGAGATGATTGAGAGATGAGCTGAGGCTTGTTTTTATAGAAATCCAAGGCTTTGGAGGTGCATGGGAAAAGCCATAAATCACTCAAATAACTCAGGTTAATTTTTGAGTTATTTTTAAATAAAGGATAATTAACTCACAAAAATATGCAAAAGCTAAGTTTTAACTCAAAATAGAGTTTAGCTTTAATTGATAATTGATAGTTGTTTGCTTTTATGATTATGCATGTTTTATTTATGAATTAATTTAATAATAAAGTGATTTGTTTCCAACTTAACTGATTTTTGAAAATAAAATAATTGATTTATGAGTTAATCAATTATTTAATCAAACTTTTATTAAAAATTATATTATTAAATAATGACAACTTACTTTAATTAATTAAATAAGAATTTAATCAATTATTCATATGATATTAGATTTATTGTCAAAATTAAATAATACAATTAATAATAGATAGAATTAAATTTAATTACATAATTAAGTGGCAAATATTAAATCTAATTAATTAAATATGAAAATATTCAATTAATCAAACTTTAGGATAAATGTGATTTATTGCCAAATAATTATTAAATTAAAGATAATTATGATGATTAGGAATATTGCTAAGAATATTCCCTGATGCAGAATTGAAGATAATCAATTAGATTTGATGATGTTTAGATGTGCCTTAGGTTAGGACTTCGATGTCGATTTTGTTCGATTTGTCGATGTAGGAGGTTAATGAACTTATAGCCCATTTTTGGGATATTACATGTGCAAGATCATGAGGGGCCAAAAAGTGGCAATGTCAGTTCAAAACTTTAACAATGTAGTTGACGATTTTTTTTCACTTGAATTTGATAAAATGAAAAGGGTATCTTAAGGAGATTATCAACTTTCTATTGATATAATTGCTGTCAAATTTTGAATTCGGTAAGTAATTATTAGTTATTTTCTAATTGAGCTACCTCTAAATTGCTGATTTATATACTGATTGAAAAATGACTATAACTTTAAGACGGTATAACATTTTTGAAATCCAAAAAATGCATCACATTCTATGCTTCACCTACTATAAGGAATTTTTGTTTTTTTTTTTAATTTTGTAAAGTTTTGAATGAGTTAAGGTGGTCAGACACGAGAGTTTTTTTATTCTGAAAATGTTGTAGCAAAAAATTCATAATTAATTATTTTTTTGGAATAAAATTACAAAAAAATATGCGTCACATCTGGGCTTGAGTCTACTACTTATATATAAAATTTTATAATAAAATATTATCATTTGATTATGATTAAGGTGGTCAGACATACACCTACTTCTTATTTTTTTCCTAAAATTTTTGTACTGCTACATTGAAATCTATACTTTTCACCAACCATACTAACTTTTTCTCAAAAAAGGCCTAGTAGTTTAGAAACTACATTTAATTTTCTATAGATTCTATTCTTACAACTTTTTGATATTAGGTTCATAGCTAGTTGAAATTTTCATGTCAAGTTGACTAACCCTGATTTGCTGATTTTTCATTGCCACTTAAGGGCATAGTTTGTCCCCTCATGATCTTGAACATACCTGGCAATGGGACCAATTCTCCTTCAAGAGAACTAATCCTGAAGGTGTTCTCTCCTAGAATTTCTACATTCTAGAAAGGGCCTATCCACAAACGTTGAAATTTAGTGTGGTTATCTGGTTTTTCTTTTTCTTTGTCCCACATCAGAACTATATCAGAAATCCTAAAGGCCTTTATTGTTGCTCTTTTGTCAAACCAACACTTGACAACAACTTGATGTTTGGCCACATGCTCCAAAGCCATGGTTCTCTTTTCCTCTAGTTCCAGTAAATTCATGAGGCGAATTTGCACCCGATCCTCACCTTTGATGTATTGATCCATGAATCTTAGAATTGGTATTTTCAGGTTCATCATAAAAATAGGTTGTAGTCCATAGACAAACTGATAAGGGGAAGTACCCAAAGCATTTTTTATTCTCACATGATTAGTCCACAAGGTGTACTTTAACTGAGTGTGCCAATCCCTAGGGTTATCATCTAGGAGACGTTTGATTATCATGGTTAAGTTCTTGTTTGTAGATTCGAAAACCCCATTCCCTTGCAGATAATAATTGGATGAGAACTTGAGGATTACCTAATGCTCGAAATCCCATTGCATGAGAGACGTAGATGAAAAATAAGGGGCATTATCACATACCAGAAAGAAAGGCATACCAAATCATGTAATGATGAATTCTTCTAGGAACTTGGTTACCACCTCTGTAGTGCAATTTCTAAGGACTTGTGCCTCCATCCATCACATGTAGTAATCGGTTGCGATCAAGAAGTATCTATGTCTTGTGAAAGATGGAGGGTTAATGACTCCCACAAAATCTAGCCCCCATTGGGCGAATGGATGCACCTCGTAAACTGGTTGTAGGGGCATTTCTAGATGTCTCTCACATGTGGCACTGGTCTGACAAACATGACATGAACATGTGTTCGTGAGTGTCTTTGAACAAGGCTGGCCAATAATAGTCAGATCTCAATATTTGATGGGTTGTGGCTTCAGCTAACCCATGTCTAGTGCCATACTTGTCATGAAACTCTATAAGGACCTCCTTAGCTTCTATCGAATCTAAACAACGTAGGTAAAGGCCATTGTAATTTCATTTGTAGAGCTTTCCATTTTTTAGCATATAAGAGTTGCTTTTATTTTTTAGAGCTCTCCTCTGGGATCCATTCAATCCTTACAAACAGTGGTTTTGAAGAAAGTAATAGACTATATCCTGATACCAAACATCAGTGATCACTCCTTCGTTGGTGTATACTTGGCACACTAAACCTTGCTCTATTTTTGCCATCATCTTGGTGAGACCTTGACCTCTCACTAACCTCATTAGTTGGATTTCAATGTTGAATTCTTGTAGTATAGCCATCCAGTTCCCTCTTCACTCCCCCATCTTGTTATGCATTAACAAGGATTTGACCACTGGATCAGGAACAATAGCAGTGACCTTACTACTGAGGATGTAGTGTCTGAACTTCTTCACAGCTTTGACCAAAGAAAAGGATTGTTTGTTGAGAAATGGGTACTTAATTTCAATGTTTTTTAGAGGGTAGCTCATGAAACCTATTGGTCTCTCATCTTCCCCTTCTTTCTTTTGGGTGAGGATTCCTGCACATGAATGTTCTGATGCAAAAGAGTAGACCTTGAATAGAAGAAGGTAATCGGGGCTAACCAGAATCAAAATAGTAGAAATGGAAGTCTTAATCTCTTTGAAGGATTCTTTGGTTGGAGCATTCCATTCAATCTTAGTGTCCTTTTTTAGCATATCATTCAATGGACATACTATCTCTACAAATCCACTGATGAACTTTCTAACAAAGTTGATCTTCCCGAAGAAAGATTTCAACTCTTTTTGACTATTTGGGGGAGACAATTTAAGGACAGCTTCAACTCTTTCTGGGAAAATTGAAATACCAGTTTTAGATATGATGTACCCAAGGAGCTTGCCTCAGGTTACCCCAAAGACACACTTCTTAGGATTTAGTGAGATTCTGTAATGTCGACACCTTTTCAATACCTTGTGTAAATCTTCGATGTGGTCCCCATAGTTTTTGGAAAATATCGTGAGATCATCCATATAGATAACAATACATTTGTTGACTAGGCCTTTAAACACCTCATCCATATCTTGTTGGAAGGTGGCTTCTATGTTGATCAAACCAAATGGCATACGGTGATAAGAAAACATCCCCCACTTTGTTGTGAAAGCTATTTTCAGGTGATTTCTTCTTTTACCATGACTTGGTTATACCCAGAGTAACCATCAAGGAAAGACAGCATCTGAGATCCATTAACCACTTGCAACACCTTGTCGATGGATGGCAGGGGGTAGTTATCCTTTTGGGAAGATCTATTCAAATTCTAGAAATCTACATAGAGACAAACCTCTCTACTTTTCTTTCTCACTAGGACAAGGTTTACTACCCAAGTCGATTGTCAGATAGGGAAAATAATCTTGGCTTTGAGTAGCTTTTGTACCTCCTTTTGGATCATAGGTTCAATCATGGGGTCCACCAGCCTCTATCTTTGGCGGAATGGTTTAGCATCCAGATTTAAAGGGATGTTATGTACAATAGCACTAGGATCATAGGTTTTCAAATCTTCATAGCTCCAAGCTATGACATCTTTGTACTCTTTGAGTAGTTCCACCATCTACTTCTTTTCTTCAGCCGTGCCGACTTTTCCAATATGAAATTCCCTAAGTTCGAGTTGTGTACCCAGATTGTAGAGCTCATAATCATCACCTCCTACTACTAGTGTCCTCTCTCTTTCATGAGCATATTCATCTTTATTGAAAATTCTTTCCAAGGCTACCATTCCTTTTGGGGTGGAGTTAGTCTTCACATTTAAGATTCCTAGATCATCTGATTCCTCCATTTTGTCTTCTCCTTTGTCAATGTTTTGTTTTTCAAAGACTCCAGCACTCATGATGAACTCTAGTATCTATTGGTCCTCCTGAAATACCTAGAAGTTTGTGATATTATCTAGAATGGCTGGCATGGCTACCAATTCAATGGAGAATTTTTTCAATTTGGACCTTTCTAGTGGTTGTAAGGAGCTTGCCAACACTACCAAGGCATCCACAACAATATTCCTTCTTCTTGGGACACTGTGTATATTAAATGCTTCAAAATCTTTGATTAAGTCCTAGACACAGTTATGGTAGGAAGCTAACTACTTATTAGTGCATGACTACTGGCTCCATATTTTTTGGACTATTAACTATATGTCTCCCTCTACAACCAAAGCCTTTACCTTCTTTTCGTGGGCCATGAGGAGGCCTTGCACTAGTGCCTCATATTCCATGATGTTATTGGTGCAGTAGAATTGCAACCTATAAGTAGTGTAGTATGAGACACCTCGGGGGTTGACCAACTCTATCCCAGCCCCTACTCCTTGTTTACATTTGGAACCATCAAACCTGAGCTTCCATATGGGATGACCTTTATAAGAAGAGGGCCTGGCTTGGGGCTCTAATGCATCCTTTAGTGGTTGTGTGCCTACTTGGGGTTCATGAGAGGTTTCTGATGGTGATGATTTTTTTGTAGTTGGGGGCCCCGTATCTTCTGTGCCTAGATTTTCCCTTATGGAGAGAGGCACCCTTATCATCCTTTGTTTTACTTTCATGTCATGCCAGACTTCATGACATGGGGGTAGACATCTATCTTCAGAAGAGCTCCATTCCTCTTGTATTGGGCACTCTGTTGCAAAGACTTGAGGTTTTTCACAAAGGGGAGGTTTGTCCTCCCTTGAAAGTGTCATTGTATCCTTTGTAATCTTGGGTGCGTAAGACATTTGGCTCATTACTTGAACCACCACATCCTGGCAATCTTGGCATTCAAACTCTGAGTGATTCATCTGTTGTAGGCGATAATATCCCAGTAGCACCAGTATGTTTGGGTCAACATCTTGGCCAAGATGTCTCATGTTCTTCATCATACCCCTACAAACTCTGCGAGGATCTCCCTTGGAATTCGAGTACTCACCAACCCTTGCATGGGACTATCATTAGATTTCTCTTCTTCTTTGAGATGGAATGTGAAAGCCTTATCGAACTGATACACCCCCAGGTCAGCTTGTTAGAACAAGACTTCATTTGGGGAATTGTACTTGGTTATCATCTATTTGAGTTTGGGTTCTGCATCAATCTTGATTTGGTTATTGAGCCCCTTCCAAGGTAGCTAGAGTTGAGTGAAATCTGTGGAGAACCAACCCCTCAAGGAATGGGTCCATTCTTTACTGAGTAACATGTCATACGTTTCAAGTATGTCAACCACATGTATGTCGATGCAATCCTAGATCCTAGGGTTAGTGGTTAATTGTATGCATGTATCCTTCAGGACCCCAATGACCTTTACCTCTATTTTATCAAGTTGGATCACAATCCTGTTGGTTGGTTGAGGGTTCATCCCTAGCTTGTGGCATATGGATAATGGCATGACGTGACATGAAGCCCTCAAATCAATCAAGAAGTTGTGTAGGTTCTTTCCAAAAATCTTAAGGCTGAGCAGGAATGGGGGTACTTCTACCCTGTCCTTGAACATGGTTGGCATTTCCTTAGCCTCATTTACATTGGATGCATTTCTTGTGTTATCACTGGATGAGATCGATTTGGAATGATCTAGTGATCTCAGGAGGGCTTCTCTCTATGACAGGCAACTTTGTAGCATGTCATACATTGACATGTTGGCTTTAATTCTCTTAAGCTCCTCCAATGTGCTATACTTTTCTGTGGCCCAAGCTGGATTCTTCAGCATGGTGGGATGGTGTTGCGTTGTCAGGGTAGAAATTACATTGGGACCTCTAGGGGATGTAGGATTGTTGCTAGCCCATGGATCAGGTGGAGTGGGCTGCATTCCAGGGGGAATACCGTCAGTTAGAGGTTCCCTTCTTCTCCTCAGATTATAATTTTTTCTATTGTTGTTCTAAAAAGAATGGATCTTAGAATATTCAGGCTAACTTTCTTGATTAAAAGGGAAGATAAATTCTTCTTCAGTTGTGTTATTGACAAAACTTCCTCCACTACCTGGGTCATAAGAATCGAAGACCATGGCACTGAAGTGAGTTTGAGAGTTATTAGGATCTTGGATCTATTGATTGTCAAAATCTTGTTAGAAATAGGGAATACTAAGAGGGGGGGTGAATCAGTATTCTACAAACTTTATCTTTTTCCCAATTATGGATATAATAGATTATCTTTATACATGCATAACATAAGAAGCTAAACAACATGCATAACAATAAAGAACTCATAACACATTATTTGTTCTCGAGGAAACCCTGGCCAAGGGAAACCTCTGGTGGGGATGGTACCCGCAAAGATCCACTAATCAAAAGTATCATGTTAAGGATGTTGACCCTGTTAGGAGTCTATTACAAGCATATAGTGTATCAATCTTGATTAAGGGACTATAGGCCTTGTTAGAAGCCTCAACCCTGTTAGGAGTTGTAGTACAAAATGTGATTGCCAGATGAGCCCACTACCCAAACAAGTAATGTAAAATATACACTAATTATAAAATGGGTTAAGGTACATAACCTTATACTACTTGCATCAATATCACTTCGCTGCTCTTTTACTGTCGCTATTACATAAGCTTCATATACTTCACATCATACTACTACAATTGCTTGTTGCTTATTTCACTTTACAATTACAATTACAATTACATTTATATCAATAGCTTTATCCAAGAGTTAACATCTAGGATGTCATCCCTTTATATTGTTAAGTCATTATTTTGATAAACAAAATAATCCCTTAACTCTTTACTAGTTTTGTCTTCATATTCTATCCTGTCGGCTTCACACTGTCTTCGGTAAAATTGTCATAACTAATTTTGTACATGCCATACTAACTTGCACTCTAAGATGGGTGATCAATAGACATCATAAAGTCTATGTTAAAGTGCACAAGCACTGAACTTACTCCAGTCAATGTCACAAACAAAAACTATGTCTAGGTTCACTAGTAAAACACTATCTCACACTTAGACAAATTTGCAATGCACTCTATCATACTTGTTCTCTGACCTGTGTGATCTTCATGTGGATCATATGTTTCCATAATGACAACATCTATATAACCAACTCAGCCAAATTGCCAACAATCTCCTCCTTTGTCATTGGTGGCAACATATGAGAAAATTGGCTAAGTGTACAACTCAAAAATCTCAAAAATGTCCAAAATTGTGGCCATAGTATAAAATACATACTATCCTTATAACTCCTCAACAAATTATTGTCTCTAATATAGTACTCCCCCTAAGAGTAACAACCCTTATCATATACTATCAATTTTCTTCTATATATCTCTCCTCCTTTGACAACAATGACAAAATAAGGTAGGGAGGGTCACAAAATTGTATCACAAAAAGTTATACCTCAATTTATTTATTGCAAGGCCGGTAGGCTTGCAACACAATCAGCAAAATCTATCTTCATGGCTTCAATCTCCTTCTCCCATGATTTCTTAATGGAATCTGCCACATTAAGTAGTGTGCTTAGTCCATAAGAAGCAATTTGACATGCTTGGAGGTTTTCAAAGTTAAATTTCTGAAAATATGTCTTTACTGAAAGACATTCTTCCAACTGTTCTTCAATTATGCTCAGCTTCATAGAAGCATGCTCTCTCAAAAGAGTGTATCTTCTCAATTTAATGTCTCTCTCATCTTGCACAACTTTGATTTCATCATAAAGTTGCCTTACTTTCTTCTCAACATTATAGACCTTCAAATTGGGACTAGATAGAAGGTTTGTTTCATTTAGAATCTCTGCTTCCTTCAATTTTATCTTTTGATCTTCCTAAGCTATCAAAGTTTCTGATTTTGTACACTGTATGTACAAAGATTTTCCTATTTCCATGTGCTTCCTCAAATCCTTGATATAGATATCAAGAGTATTGATATCATTGCTGATGTACTGAATGATGTTTAAAAGCATTCTAGCCTCATAGTCTTCTTGTGCTTTCACTTTTGCAATATCAACTAGGTTTGTGTATTCAATATCAAAGGTGCTCATTACCTTCTTTTCTTTCTCCATAGGGTCTGCTTCTAAAAATTGTGTAGTTACAGTACTTTGTAACTTCTTAGTTAGTTCCTTTAGAAACCCTTCAAGACTCTTCACCTTCTTATTCTTACCAATTATTTTGTTCAAGGATGTAATCAATTCCAACTAATCATCATCATCAATTTCTTTTCCCAAATGCTCAATCATAGATCTGATTTGAGTCTTCTTTCCAGTCTCAAGAGTAAGACTGATATCTTCTTTGGTGGGAATGGGAATTTTTTCTTCTATAACTGGTGGTTCCACAATAGTGGTCTTTGTCATCTCTTCTTCTTTTGTAGCTTCCTATTCCTCAAAGGCTGAATTGTCAACAATCTTCTCCAAATTCTTGAATACATTTTCATTAGTATCCAAGGTAAATTGTGTACCTTCTACATTCATTGTTTCATCTTCAATATTAATAATTGGAGAAGAGGGAATGTCCTCTTGTACTTTCTCACCTACTTGCTCTGCTGCAACTAATGATTCTCCAACATATTCTGCCATAACCTTGATAATAGCCTATTCTGTCTCAAAATTTACTTCTTCATACCTGCCTCCCATAATCTGAATTTCTCTCCTTTTGGTTCTCAGATGGGTGCTAAGGGCTTTCATGATCTGTTTGAATTGTGTTTCATCTCTTATATCACAAATCTTTCTCACAGGCTTTTCTCTGATAGCTGCCTCTTCATCTGATGCTCCCTTCTTCCTATTCAAAAGTTTATTATACAAGTCATCAGGTATCTGTCCTTGAATAGTATCAAACTTCTTGCCTGTCAAGATTATATGCTTCACAACTACATTCTATAGATTAAGTCTATCAGTATAATCATAAAGATCATAATATTTATTCATTCTTGCAAACTCACCATTCTCAATAATCTACTCATTAAGCTTTTCAACTTTTGGTTTCCAAGCTTTCTTCTTAGTAGTGACATCATCTTTAACTTCTACAATCTTTCTTGGTACTGGTTGCACTAGAGTTTTATGCCTCTTTTCTGGTCTAGTAGCACTCTCCTAAACTCTTTTTCTTAGTGTGGAGGAAGTGGATCTAGTAGACATCTTTGTTTCTATGTCCTTCTCAAGTACTTCCACTTTCACCTTTACTTGTGGTTCTTCCCGTGGCACTGCAACTAATGATACAGGAGGGATAGACAAAACTTCATTTTGTCCACTCTCTCTAATTGCTGCTACTATCTGCATTGCTACCAAAAACTCTCTCTTTGTCATTCCTATATCCTTTAAGATTTTCTTAATGGTTCTCTCAACTCTCTTCTTAGACTATTTTTCTTCAATTAGAATCTTTGCGGAGTTGAAGTTCTCCTCAAAGGTTCCAAACCTATAACATTGAGTGTCCAACTTACACTTCAGTGGCTTGCTAACAAATTCTTCAGTCTCTACCTCAGATATTTCATAGCCAAGAGGGTCTATGAACTCTGTTCTAGGCTCTACTACTTCAATATAGGTAAAGTTAGTATCCACCATAAAACATATATCATGTTTATATTTTTTAACAAGAGACTTAGGGATTCTTGATCTGCTAGACACAATATTCTAAAATGTCTTAATAACAAGTACTGCACTCTCATTAACATTATCAATAACATGTTTTCTATATACTACATTAATCCTTTCCATTTTAGTTTGTCCATCATTCCAATCATTTCCTATGGTGTAAGGAAATCTCCTCAAAAGATGAAAGAACGTGTATGTGATTAGGGATGAGAACCTAAACTGTGTATACTTAGTTTTCTTGATCTTCTCCAAGTTCTCAAACAATTGAATTCTAAGAAATCACACATATCAACTGGTACCTTGTCCACACACATAAGATAGGCTACATGTACCATTCTAGCTACCATGTAATCTTCTCTTGAATTAGCACAAAACTTAGTAGTTAGGATCTTGCATAAGTATCTCAAATCATCTTGTTTGATCTTACTAATCATAATTCCTCTACCATTATAGAATGAATTTGTGTTGTCAATGACTATTTTTCTCATGTTTTTCTCATTAAAAGGAATAGCTCATGTCTTAGATAATCTAGTGACTTCATGAATCAAATCAGCTGTAATATCTATCACTCTATCCTCTAGCCAAAACTTTCCATTATGAATTCTGCTCAAAATAATCTTAGTGCATTCTTCATTATCAAATTCATACTGTAATCCATACTTAACAATTTCATTATGTTCCAAATATTTAAAATCTTGTTTCAGTGTCATATCCTGATTGTAAATCTTCTGATACTCATATGTGAAATCACTATCATTTACTGTCTCTACTTTGCATCCAAGATAACTTCTGACATTCTCTAAATGTAAAACTCTATTTGGTACGGATGACAATGCAAACCTAGGGTCTTCTTCCAAGGGTTCTACTAGTTCCCTTTTCATTTTAGGTCTATACTTATCTCTGACATTGTGCATTAACGAAACATCCATGATTTCTCCAAATGCCTTTACTTCTTTAAAGATTTGTCAAGTAAAATACCTTCATTTCACAATTTTAGGGCTTGCGTAGATTCGACACAAAATTCTTCTCCAAATCCTTACAAAATGCTTTCAATCACTACTTTCCGATCTCCTTGACACTTTAATTCACTTTTATGATCAAATAATATTGATCATAACCTTTTATTAATTCAAGCTCAGTTAGATCTGACATCGCATTCAATTCTTTTGCTGCTTCTTTCCAAAAATTTGTCACTACTAACCTGCAAAACTTAAAACTTCTTGCGATCTCACAAAACATAATATTTTTCTTTGCACTCTTAACCATAGCATTAGAACATCATAAAATATCTTTCATTAACTGTGCAAGACTCAATTCATCATATATCTACTTCTACACTAAATCTAAGTTCCTACTCTACTGCAATTTACATAAATTAAGTACTTTGAGATAGGTCAGGTAAAGATTCATTCTTACCTTTCAATACTTCACCTTCCTGATTACCTTCAATGTTGAATATGTCTCCTTGATCTGTGCTTTTGGTAAACTTTACTTCATCTAAATTACTACAACATCCTTTCTGACTATTACTAGCATCTTCATTTCTTCTTACATGATTCCTGGGGTTAGGATTAGGATGAAAAAATCTATTGTTCATTCTGTAAAACCTTGTTATATTTCTAATCTTGTTGCATATCTAACAAACAATTCCATTGTTTCCATATCTTCGTCCAAGTTGATTGATTTGTGATCTGTAGTTTCTAGCAATGTGTCCAACTTTGTTGCATCTATAACATACTACTCCACTTCTTCTATTCATATCTTCAGTAGGTTTCTTATCTGCATTGTTAGTATTCCTAAACATTCTACTACCATCATTATTCTCAATAAATTTAGGTTTCCTACATTCAATAGCTCTATATCCAAAACCATGACAATTGTAACAATAACCATTAAGAGGTTTAAATTTTTTACCTATGCAATCTCTCTTCATATGACCAATAGTATTACAAGGAAAACATCTACCTTTGAATTCTCTTTGCATACCTCTAGGTGATTCCTCTTGCTTCGGTGATTCTTCTTCTTTAGGTGTGTCTTCAGATTTGTTGATCTCATCAAGCTTCTTCTCATCTATGCTTTCAGATATCTTCAGAGCTAGTTCCTTGCCTTCATCATTTGCTTTGAAAGTGTTGAATCCAAGACCAGTCTTATCATAGAATGGTTTCTGATAAGATATTTGTTCATCAATCTTCTCACTAGTTGAATAGAGCCTTTCAAGTTGTTGTTTGGATTGAGCTAGTTCACCTTTCACAATCTTATTGTATTTCTCAAGTTCATCATACTGCAAATTGACTTTCTCGAGTTCAGATGTTACTTTAGAAAGTTTAGATTTCAGTCCTTTATTTTTAGTCTTTAGACTTTCATTCTTAGATTTTAGATTCAATTCATTTTTTCCATTTCCATCTTTCAAACTAAGCTTC
This sequence comes from Chamaecyparis obtusa, assembly GCA_027943335.1. Lineage (NCBI taxonomy): Eukaryota > Viridiplantae > Streptophyta > Pinopsida > Cupressales > Cupressaceae > Chamaecyparis > Chamaecyparis obtusa. The sequence goes on along the minus strand of BSBK01011581.1, from coordinate 710,578 downwards.
AAATTTGCTATCTTTAGTTCATGCTTAAGGATCTCATTTGCTTTTTCCAAATTGTCATCACAATCTTCAATAAGAACTTCGGATTCCTTTTTAGATCTCAGATCTTCCAATTTGTTTTTCAGTTTCTCAATGAGGTTCTTTGCATCATCATACTTTCATTTCAAAGTATCTTTTTCAATAGTAAGCAAGTCAATCTATTTAAGAGCTTCTTCAAGATTCTTCTATAGTTGATCCATATCTATAGAGATCTTACTCAAGCTGCTAGGCTTTCCTTGAATGATTCTTTTCTGAGTAACTAAGCTCTGATACCGATTGTTAGAAATAGGGAATACTAAGAGGGGGGGGGTGAATCAATATTCTACAAACTTTATCTTTTGCCCAATTATGGATATAACAGATTATCTTTATACATGCATAACATAAGAAGATAAACAACATGCATAATAATAAAGAACTCATAACACATTATTTGTTCTCAAGGAAACCCTGGCCAAGGGAAAACCCCGGTGGGGATGGTACCCAAAAGATCTACTAATCAAAAGTATCCTGTTAAGGATGTTGACCCTGTTAGGAGTCTATTACAAGCATATAGTGTATCAGTTCTGATTAAGGGACTATAGGACTTGTTAGAAGCCTCAACCTTGTTAGGAGTTGTAGTACAAAATGTGATTACCAGATGAGTCCACTGCCCAAACAAGTAATATACAATATACACTAATTAAAAAATGGGTTAAGGTACATAACCTTATACTGCTTGCATCAATATCACTTCGCTGCTCTTTTACTATTGCTATTACATAAGCTTCATATACTTCGCATCATACTACTACAATTGCTTGCTGCTTATTTCACTTTACAATTACAATTACAATTACATTTATATCAATAGCTTTATCCAAGAGTTAACATCTAGGATTTCATCCCTTTATATTGTTAAGTCATTATTTTGATAAACAAAATAATCCCTTAACTCTTTACTAGTTCTGTCTTCATATTTTGTCTTGTTGGCTTCACACTATCTATCTACGGTAAAATTGTCATAACTAATTCCGTACATGCCGTACTAACTTGCGCTCTGAGATGGGTGATCAATAGACATCATAGAGTCTATGTTAAAGTGTGCAAGCACTGAACTTACTCCAGTCAATGTCGCAAACAAAAATTGTGTCCATTTTCACTAGTAAAACACTATCTCAGACTTAGACAAATTTGCAATGCACTCTCTCATACTTGCTCTCTGACCTGTGTGATCTTCATGTGGATCATATGTTTCCATAATGACAACATCTATGTAACCAAATCAGCCAAATTTCCAACAACTCTTCCCTATACTCATTATCTGATTGGTGTGTATTGGGCACTTGAGTGAAATTGACCTCGGATGTGTTAGGTATTAGCACTATTAGAGGGTATGCTACCATTATTGGGGTGTGTGTTCCACATTTTATTAGTTCATTGTTGAAAAAATTGCATATCTTGAGAAGCATTCCCATAACCTCCACCATTATTGTTATTGTTGTTGTAATTGCCATAATTATGATTTTGATTTTGGGAGTAGGTGTTTGGGGTAGCAGTTGGTCGTTGGTAGTTCCACTAGTTTTGAGGTGGATTAAGCTTCATCCTGGTGATTTCTCCTATTAACTAGGACAATGTCTTTTTCATGGCATCCAAATCATTCAATAAAGCATGGTCTGACTCATTTGGGATAGAAGCCCTTTGTTCATACATAACTGCATTATGTTCATCATATCCTAGGTATGTGATGGCAAGTGGTGGGGCAGCAGTGTATGGGGCCAACATCAGGTTGAGTCTTGGGGTGTACTGCACTGGGAGTTGATTATTTGCTACAAATGGACCAGTCATAGCAGCATTCCCTAGTTTTGGTGAGACACCATAATTTCCACCTGCTTGTGGATCCATTTGTTAGGTAAATGTGATAGCTTTGTTACATACTTTTTTTAGAGTGTCTATGTCACCTGGGGGAAACCTCTTCAAGAATATGGATGCCAATGGATCCAAGGCACATAGGTACACTTGTATAGAAGCCCCAACTAGTAAAGTATAAGGATCCTCTAACTTTCGGTACATCTTATGAAAATGGTGATTGAACATGTCAATTGGTTCATTGAGGTCCTTTCTCATCGAGATGAATTGGTGGTGAAAATTATTCGGATCCACATATAACTTGAATTCATTAAGGAACTTTGTTTCAAATTCCTCCCATGTGGAGATGGATCCCAATGGAAATTTTAGATACCAGTTGTATGCAAATTCCCCCAATGTGTAGGGGAAAAGGTGGCACATGACGTCTTGATGAGAAATCTCTTTGTGATTGCATAATTCTTTGAATGCACAAACATGTTCTTCTGCTGTCCTGGATTATCTATAGATAAAACATGGACATAATTTCTCAAGATTTTTTGGCATCTTGTGGAGCTGTCCTTGTATATCCAATGGAGAGATTTGAGCATTCACAAAAAAATCCATTGGAGCTGGTGGTAGAGTAGCAGCAATGTGAGGAAATGGAGGAAGATTGGGATGATATGAAGTATCTGCTCTAAGTTTTGTTCTACTATTGTGAGGTCTATGAACTTCTATGAGTTCTAGCAATTCCCCTTTATTTGGTAAGGATCTGAGGACTCGTTCAAACCTTTTAGGAGAGAAAGATCCAATATTCTGGGGTCTCCCTTTTGAGGGCCCTCCTTCTAGTGCCACTTTTGTTGAGCATCATTTTTACATGAGACAATGACTAGGAATTTATGTGAGAAAATTCCCCTCTTGGAAGATTGATGCGAATCAATCTCAAGGTTGCTTTTGGGTTGGGTATCAAGTACTTTGATAGCTCAACCATAGATAAATGTGAATATGTTCACAAGGAGGCCTTTGCTGGTTCCTATCTCAAAAAGGGGTTGCAAAACAAACTTCAAAATACCACGATATCTCTCTTTTTTTTATTTTTAGATTTTAAAACTAAAGCAATGTTAATCTAATTAATCTACCGTAATTGATTTACAAATAAAGTAAGAAGTAGGGTAATGATAATTTGAAAGAAATTAATGAAAAGAAACTAATGGACATAAACCAATATCATGTTGCTTTGTGAATTAAAGTACCTTTAAGATTAGGAAAACCCACAAAATGAAGATCTGAATACATCACAATCTCAACCAGGAAGATGAAATCATCAATGGAAACAAACACAGACGTATGATAAGTCAAAACTCATCAAATCACGAAGCCACCACGTATGTGTGCAGACGTGAGACAAGTTTATCTTCAAAGCACCAAAATAAAGATCTTCTCGATAATTCCTCATGACAAAGCAATGTAACACCAACAAACATCAGACTAAGGAATCACATATTTAAACCACCACACAATCAATTGGCTCTTTGAAATAAATAAATGAGTAATTCACACATTCATAAACCTCGCAAAGATAGCAGAAGATTCACACCATGATTGAAGCACCAATTGTATGTATTGTATTAATGATAAATTTTGACATTGATTACATTGAGTTTATACAATTTATAGAGTTGTGCTCTTATTTTCGCAACTAGGGTTTCAGCTACATCTAAAAATTGGAAATAAATTTAAACTATAGATAATATGAAAGAAACTACCTCTAAAAACAAGTTAAACTATCCTAGCATGGAATTGAACCTCGTGCATTACAAAAACTAGAGAAGATCATGCATAAAATGGCTCAAAACGCAGCTGGAACTCATGCAAGCTCTCCATGAAACTTAGCGATGATGCCTCTAATCATTTGTTATACCTTCTCCACATGGACTCAACTGAAAGAGGCCCCCAAATCATGCAAAAATGATCCCATAAAAGTGATCCAATTGACTGAAAAATCAAGTTTAAGATGGCTGAAGTCAAACGACAGATGTGCCCAGAAATCACAGATCCCAATGGTTTCCCCAAAAAAATGAAGCTCCAAAATTTACTAAGTGTCAAATCCTCTTTTCCCAAGTTTCAGACTTCGGACTTTCAAAGGCCGAAAATTCTCTAGGGCCGAAATGCCAAAAATCAGGGCCTTCAAAAATGGCTAAGTGTGAAAACTATCCTTTTTCTACATAAAATTTGGCTAAGTCTAGATTGGATGCTTATTGACTTGGGAGTATTTTTGGATGAGCCTTGCGGAACCTATCCACAATCTCTAGCACCTCTTCAAAGTCAGCCATTTTGAACCCTTCAAGGAGTTCTTGTTGCCTCTCTTGGAAGGTGACCAATTCCACTACAAACCCTTTTATCTCCTCTTCCCGAGACATCATCCTCTAAATTTCCTCCTTCTCATAGACAATCTAATGAAGGTCCTCTTTTGTTTTAAGTCCTTTGAATATACCCAAATACTGATTGATGATGACATTTACAGAGTGCATTTTTTTATCATCATCTTCATCATATAAGTCTTAAGTCCAATCCATCAAAGAACTTATACATTTCCCCTACAAAAAGTAGACTTTCATCTCTCCTTTTATCCATCCTTTTCAGTACATTTAAAAAAAAAGGTCAAAGCTCCAGTTATATCCTGGATCCACTTCTCAAAATTGTCTAGCTTCGACCCTTCATCCACCTTGACCAAAACTTGAAAGCATTGCTTCCTTATTACTATGAGGTCGTCCAACACCTTTTTCCATTTTAGGATCTTCTCCTCCATACCATCCTCTTCACTCGTAATCTCTACCAAGCATGTGATTCCTTGAAGAATACTTCAAAAAGGCCTCAAAATCATCTTGAGAGACACCTTGGAAAACTTTGCAAAATTGGCCTTCTAGTCTGCACAAGCTTGAATAAAAGAATGTGGAACGTCTATTGATATATCTACCTCGCCCCTTTTTTCAAAAATAGCTTGCAATGAGGCCTCAGAGTTATTAGGGTCAATGGAACCCGCTGTATTAAGAATGAATTTCTTCATGGCCTCATTCTGGTCCATTAACACTTTTATCTTCTCTTCATCTTTATCCATGAATCCCAGAGCATGCTTCAACCCTAGGGTTGCCAGAGTTTTACTTCCCTCTCTAGTTGGATCTCCCAAATATACTTCCTCCAACACGTAGTCATCTAGGGTGACTTCAATTTTACTAATAATCACTGTAGGGATAGCCACCTGAGCCTTCCATCTACCTGCTTGGTCTTGTATTAGATATGATAGGGTCCTTGCTCGAGTGCTAGATTTGGCTTGATGGAACACTTTCCCTAATGTATCCATATCTATTTCATCATTAGTATATACCCTTGTCCTAGGTTGAATCTCCTTAGTGAACCAAGTGGGTTTTGGAAAGACATTGAGGGGTTCATAAGGGGCTGCTAGAGTTGAGGTAGTCATAGGGAATTCTATCTCCATTTCCCCATGACTCTCCTCCTCTCCTCCTCTTGTTTCTTGTTCTTCCATCACATTTAGCTCTCCCTCCTCATGTGTTTGTTCCTCATCATTTGTTTTGTCTTCTTCATTAGTCTATTTTTTTGATCCATCCTATTCCTCTGGCAACATCTCACCAGTCACCTCTATTTCTTTCTCATTCTCTTGAGGCCCTTATGCTACTACTTTATTATGAACAAGTGGTAGAATAGGGGCTTGGGAAGGAGTATTTTACATGGGAAGAGTAGGATTAACAAGGGGAGTGGGTGATGGCATTGGTGGAGGAAGGGAAGTTGGAATGGGAGCATGAAAAGGTGGAGGTTGTGGAGTCAACAAAGTGGTTTGAATTGGAGGTGGAAGTGGATTGGTAGGCAGTATTTGATGTTAAGGTGGGAATTGAGTTTGATGCATAGGTGGAGGTGGAGGATGAACTAGGTGTGATGCTGAGGGAACTTGTGTAGTTACATCCTCCTCAGAGGTGACACCTATAGAAGAGTCCCTTCCTGACTTTGTAGTTTCCTTCTGAATTTTAGCTACAACTTCCTCAACTGGCTCCTGATACTTTTGTGGAGCTTCCTCTCCCATATTGTCAAAAGGACCAGTGAACTATATAGGGATAGAACCAAGAGGAAAAGACTATGCTGTAGCTTGAGCCTGTTGCTCAGATTCTTGGAAACCATGAAGTCCCTCAAAATTTGAGATATTAAACTCATCATCACCCAGAGCATCTAGATTTATTGGCTCTCCCTGGGTTTGTCCTTCAACATCTTCTTGATCATCTTCCAGTATTCTCCTTCTTTTCAAAGATCCTGCAGAGCAGGTTCTTCTGCTGAGGGGTATTTGATCCATATCATCTTCATCATCCTGTTAGAAATAGGAAATACTGAGAGGTGGGGGGGGTGAATCAGTATTTCACAAAATTTTACTTTTTCCCACTTATGGATATAACAGATTACTTTAAAGCGTGAGAAACTAAATAGCATACATAACAGTAAATGTAAAGAAATCATAACACATGATATGTTCTCGAGGAAACCCTAGCCAAGGGAAAACCCTGGTGGGGATGGTACCCACAAAGATCCACTAATCAAAAGATATCCAGTTAAGGATGTTGACCCTGTTAGGAGCCTATTATAATCATAGTGTATTAGTCCTGGTTAAGGGACTATAGGCCTTGTTAGAAGCCTCAACCTTGTTAGGAGTTGTAGATACAAAACCTGATTACCAAATGAGCTCACTACCCAAACAAGTAATACAAATGTTTGATGATTACAATATGGTACTGCTTACAACTTCACATCAACAACTTTTTCTGCTATCACAAGTTACATATATTACATGTTACATTTCAAGTATGTTCGGTACATCTTTATTTATACAAGATATAAACATAATATCTTTCTCCTATCAGCTTGCATATCTTTATCCAAGAGTAAACATCTAGGATTTCATCTCTTTATAATATAAAGTCATTATTTTGAGAAGCAAAATAATCCCTTAATTCATTTACTAGTTCTGTCTTCAAAACTGCTATGTCGGCTGTACTCTGTCATGGGTAAAACAATCATAACTTTGTCCGTACTATCCGTACTCTTTTGAGAACTAAGATGGGGTATCCTTAGACACCATAGAGTCTATGTTCAACTAAAAAAACTATGATCATGCTCCAGTGAATGTCGCCAAAACAATCTGTATCGGGTGCTCTGTCAAAACACTGTTTCATACTTAGACAATTTTAGTCTGTGATCTTCCATACTTACTTTCCAGATTATGTGATCTTCATAGGGAACATATGTTTCCATAATGAAAACATCTATGTACATACCTCAGCCAAATTTCCAACACATCCTCCAAAAGGGTGTCCATCTGAGTGGGCATTGAGCCTTTCTTCCTTTTGTAGATGTTCCCTTTAATCACCCCTGCCGACCTAGGTCCAATTATCTTGAATTTAGGTGCCTTCCTTGGTGCACTTGCAAGTTTGGGGCCACTAGAAGAAGGAACATCTGGACGTTCTATACTCCCTATCATTCTAGTTTTAGGCTTCTTTGAGTGAGTAGCTAAGCCATATGCTATAGGACACTCATTCCTATAAACAATAGTTGGCTTCTGTGGTGCAACCTCTTTAAATTGTGGCTTTAGTACTTTCTCACCTTTCTTCTATTTTTCCTTAGAAGGCTAATCTGGTTTCTGTTTCATTGGTATGGGGTCCATAGGAAATGGGTAGGTGAGCCATGCCTTAGTTAGTTTTATGACATGCCTTTCCTTGAAGTTGATGTCATCATTTTCATCTCTATCAACCTTTGCATTCAAAATGGCCTTGGTATAAAATTTATCCAGATTATAGATAGGATCTAGGATATCCTCAAAGTCAACTCCCTTCACTTTTGTAGGTATCTTTAGTTGTAGAGTGGTTTGTGCCATCTCCAAACTCATCCGATAGTAGTCAGGGACCCTGACCTCATAGTCATCTAAGCAATTCATCCAATGGTCCTCAATATGGGGCTCATGTACATAATGCCTTCCCATTATGTGACTCTATGTACCAATTGGATCAAAATGGGTCCTTATGAGGTTGTAGCTTTGTAGAGGGAATTCATTTCATTCGAAGGACAAGGACTTATAGATCTTCATATCTGGTACATAGTGGGGCCCTATGGAAATTGGAAAGTCCCAACAATGTTTCTTCTTGTGTCAGATGTGCTCATGGGCATCGAACAATTGCCTAGCCATCTCCAATAGGATTACTCTATCAGATGGATACCTTGGTAGCTTCTTAGGAGCTAGGGTGCATCCTACCACTTGGATGTATTTAAAGGTCTTGAATTGAATGTAAAATTCCCTAAGGGACTTCACTTTTATAGTAGCTTCAATTAACAACCTTTTAGCATAGTCTCCCTCTATGGAGCGTATGCTAGCAAATACAAAGGCATCATTAATGATGCAAAAATTAGAGCTATTGTGTGGGTAGTACTCCTTCCTAACTAGCTATGGGTACATTATGAATGGCCATGTATTTAGATCTCCCATAGCACCAACTTTCACCAATCCAAGGTATACTGCTCTGGCAGCCAATAGGTACACAACATAGGATGTCATGTAGAAGTGCAGGTAATTTTCCACTCTGATCAATTGCTCTTCCAAGTTGTCACTAAGGATAGTGGCCCAATCAAATGTTTCCTGCCTCTCCTTTATTTTTTTAATAAGCAGGATCATCCATGGCTCTAGTTGAACAAACTTTGGTAGTCCATACACCTGACTAATCATGGTGATGGCTGCTTGGATATACCCCTTCATGTATCCTCTCTACATATCTATCTGGTCCAACTTATTTTTGGGTAGAGATTGTATAAGGTACTCCTTGTTCATGATGTCATGAGATAATGAGACATCCCTGTTATAGAAATCAATTCCCTTGCTGATGAAGAAGTTGTAGAATTTGTTGACCCCTTTGGGCAAGTGGAAGACATCTTCAATATTGTCTGGCCTTAGATCCAAAACTACTTCACCCATGCTATTCTTCACCATCCTTTTGTCTGGTATGTAGTGACTTGCTAGAGTGTTGATCAGGTCCGAGGACAAGATGGAGACTAGGTGTGCTACTACATTCACCAGAGAATAGTACACTAATGAAGTGTAGTCCTCAGATCTTCCTGCTAGTTGTGCATATTTGACCAAGTAGTCATTCCAACTAATGTTGCCGATGTCAGTGTCTGTGATCTCAACATGCAAGTTCCCCACCTTAGAGGGTGCATGATAACCTTTGAACTAATACCACATAGCTAACAAGTCAACCTTCTTTGCCATTTCTACAAAGAGAAAAGGACATGAATTAGTAAACATCAAATCACATAAAAGAGACATAAATATAAACAACCCTAAAAGAACTAAGCCTTAAAAGGTTCTAAAAAGTTAATTTCAACCTTTCAGACTTTCGGGGGCATGAGACCTCGGAAAGGCTGTAAGGGGCTGTTGGTTCCTCAAACCAGACTTTATGCTTTCATAAGAAACCAATACATCTATAGTTTTTAAGGATGGGTTAGATCCAAATATAAAGCTCAAAGATGATTGGACCAACTATAGGGACAAGACTTCCCTTTGAACTTCTAGCTCTGCAAAACCAAGGAGGGTGCTCCTAATCCAGTAAAATAAAACTTATTTCACTAATCATTGACTAGATTTAAATATAACAGATGGATGGTAAGAAAATACTAAATGATAACCACTCATTCATTGATTCCCCACTACCATAAGATGAGGTAGAACAGGTAGGTCACAATACTTCATAGATTTTTGATAAATTTGTATCTAATATTTGGAGTATAGTAGAACCTTACCAAGTATTGAGTTCTATAAACTAGCTTAACTGTTGGCCAGTGCCTTATCCATTGGGTATCACCCTCACTGCAAAATTGAGATACATAGACAAATATATCAAACTTTGATGATCTTTATCCTTTGAAAATACTGTCACCCTGTGGTGGATTTTATCAAAGGACTCCTAAATTTAGACTACTTACTTATATCCTTGTGCAAACCTCAGAGAATAAATGCTAGATCTAAAGCTTATTTAATTTGATCCTAGATCAAACCTGAAGAATATCAACACATAACACAAATGAAGAACACACATAGGAGAGATGTAAACCTTGGATTTTATTCAAAATTCTATATCATCATGTATACACAAAGTTCTTTAAAATGCAAACTATCTAGATATTTAACTAAACCAACAATATTTGCTATTATGAAAATTGGCTTAATACAGTCTACTGTATCCTAGATTGAGAGCAAAGTCATTAGTCGGTGTTCTAAGACTAAACAGAAGACTAAAACTACATCTCCTACCCAGTTCATAGAGCACTTGGGACCAATTATGAGAAAATTCATAGAGAATTAGGAACCCTTACAATAATGAAAAGATATATATATATATATATATATATATATATATATATATATATATATATACCTTTGGAAAAGACCTAAAAGATATTTCTACCATGACACTTGTTACTTCCTGAAAGATCAATTTTGCAAAAAACTTTTTTTCCCACCAAAATCTTACCTCGGAGACAAAACCTCTTACTGCTCTTTCCTGCTTGCTCAAAATTGATTTCTAATGCCGCCAATGAAACCATCATTTCCTGCCATTTCTAATGGTATATTAAACTTATATATTCGGGCAAAAATTGAACCTCCAGATTGAAAATTCATGAGTAACTTCATTCATGAACAATTTGGCATATTTGAAATTCAAAATTTATGCATATACTCAGACTATAAAAAGTTTTTTAAATCTTTCTGCACATATATGAATTTTCCCAGGCCCACATGTGACATGTGGTGCCATTTGATTCATCCAGCAGACCACATCATCACCACCTCACCATCCAACTCATCGCCACATCACCGACCATGCCACTTGTCACTCTCTAGTTGGCCTATCACTCTACTTTGCCACCTAATTGGGCTATGACATGGTAGCCTATCGCATGATCGCAAGGGCTAAATTCTTTCCTTGTAGTCATGCGACCACCATCAGATCTTCTAAGCACGTATCTTGAGGCAACTGGACCTACCATCTTGCTGCTCTGTCACCTTGTGCCATGTGTCACTACTTGATTCCCTACTAGCTCCAACCTACAACCTCGCCACCATGTCACCAAAGCTGCCACATGTCACCTTGTCACATGATCGTGTAGACACCGAAAAATCCTTCAGAAAATAAATTATTTTTGTTTTCTGAAAATCCTTGATGACATCATCATTTATTAATTAATTATTTATTTAATTAATTTATTTATTTTTATGCCATTAAATCCCTCTCTCTTAATTAAAAATCTTTAATTAAGGAATCTAGCCTAAAAATGTCATTTGGACATTATCCCTAATTTATTAATTATTTTAATTAATAAATTGACCAAAAACTTCAAAAATAAATTAATTTATTTTTAATTTATTTTTTATCCCAAAGTTGGCCAAAATTCTAAAGAGCACTAAACTCTTCTAGAAAGTCCTAAACCTTCCTCTAAATGGGTCAAAACCCTAATCTAGTCCCTTCAAACCCTAAGCCTAGATATTTAATATTTATTAAATTTACCTTTAATAAATATCTAAATCTCACCAAAAGTCACTTGCCCATCCCTTTCTCCTAATCCTAATCCTAAACCCCTTTCTAATCTTGTCACATTCCATTAGCAAAAGGTTTACCAAAACTTATGCTAACCTCCTCCTTAGTCAACAAAGATGGCCACCTCTTGGCCACCTCTTGCAAATGCATTTAAGGATGCATTTAAGCCTTCCTTATCTTTCTTACATGCATTCATTATGCATTTAAGACCTTCTTATCCCTTCCTTGCCACCTCTTGGCCTTGGGCACATTTAACAAATTGTGCACATGCCCTCAAACTTTCAACTCAATCCTCCCTTGACACTTGTCCTTGACTCAACCCTAACCTTAGTCCTAACTCTGACTCATCCTTTTAACCCAAGACCTTCCCTTTTCCTATAAATAGCCTCACTTCTTTGAGCAAACAATCCTCTCTCATCTTTCAACTCTCAAACTCAATAGCAAAGTTATAATGCCATTTTCATTCTAGCATAAGCATAAACTCATCATTTTAGATCATTTTCAAGCTTAAATCACATTTAAATTAGCTCAATTGGATTAACATAGATTCATTTCTTGTTTAATCAATCTTAGTTCATCTTTTAGCTTTGCATATTTGTGTGTTCTTGAGGCCTTTGAGGCAAAATAGGTTCCTCATACCTATTTTGTGTCATTTTGGGTCTTCTTGATCCTCAAATCATCCTATTTGCATGCTCCAAGTGCTTGAGTTTGCACACCCACATCCATCTATATCCAAGCATATCAAACGGTGCATGGGCGCATCCGTTTTAGGCTTAAACTGAGGTGGCTTTGATTTTAGTTTGTTTACCATTAAAATTGATTTGATTATATTGTATGATGTTTGTTTGTCTTTGGCCTTCAAAACAGGTTTAGGTGCACGCTCAAATCCTAGTCTACATTCTGGCACGCCCGGTGGGACTCAAACCACAATCATTTTTGATGAAATTATACTTTATATGCTTGTATTTTGCAGGAAATAAAAGAAATGTCGCCTTCATGAAAAGAAATGACGCCTACAGCAATTAAATGTTGCCTTCAAACAAAGAAATGTTGCCTTCATCAAAAGAAATGTCGCCTACAAAGAATCTAGTCACGCCTTCATGCAATTAAATCACGCCTTTGAGGAAAGAAATGACGCCTATGAGCTCTATTTTCACGCCTGCATAACTGAGATTTTCCTGTGATCGATAACTTCTGCTACGTCCCAGAATTCTCTTCTGTCGCCTTCTTGTAATGAAATCACGCCTGTGACGAAAGAAATCACGCCTCTATTTTTTTATCTGTCACCTTTTGAGGTACAGAATGTCACCTGTAAGAATTAAATGTCACCTGTGCACTTTCCAGCATCGCTTATAAGCTGGACAGTGTCACTTTTTGTTTTTTGCTTGGGACTATTTTTTTCATTTCTTTTATTATAGCAAAGGTCAAAAACAAAATCTTGAATGACATTAAGGAAATGAACTTAGGTCCTAGAATGTCATTGTCATTTTGAAAAGCTAACTCAATCTTGAATGCACTAAAGGAATGAATAACTCTGTTCCCTATCTCATTTCGAATTTCAAAGCAAGCAAACAAATTCAATCTTGAGTGATCTAAGTGATAAAACAAAGCTTTTTCAAAGTTCTTAAATCAACTCACTAATCAAATCTTGAATGCACAAAAGGAAAGAACTTGCAAACGTTCAAAATATTTACATTTTGGAGAAAGGAACAAATCAAAATCTAATCACGAGTGTCTTCATTTCAAAGTTCAAAACATCACTTAATCAAATTTGGGAAAATGAACAAAATCTGCTTGATGTGCATGTAGGAGTTTTTCAATTCTTGCATAATCCTTGTTAGAGTAAGCAACGTGGAACATTTGAACTTGGACAAGTTCACTTGTTCTGCTTTTAGTGAGGCCTATCCAAGGAGAAGTGCTTCCTCCTCGGAGAATGACCGCAAACCGGTATCCCCCCCGGCCGGTATACAAATAAGCGAATACCAAAAGAATCACTTACATCTCCTAATCGTCGGGCGTTCGTGCCAAACACGTGTCTGGGGATGGTAAACATTCCTCTCCCCCAGCATAATTGGCTAGGCTCTTAAGTGAGTCACAGATGATCAGCAAAACTGGGTATGGAGACACCACGGAACAAATAGCAACCTGATAAACTAGAGGCTACCCTATCTACATCCAAAAGTATCAAAATCCTTGTGCAAGGACCGATTCCAAGGGGTTTACCGGGTCGCCTCAAGATTACTCACCATTTGTATTCCCTTCTGGGGGATACCAAGCTGTGGGCAAGCGATTTTGATACTCACCTTCCTTAGGTAGATCTGTTTGAAGTGCTTGACAGTCAAAGACCCGTGAAAACATTTGTCAAACATACACTTTTTCGAAAGCATTTATCAGAGTCTTTTATCTTGTTTGTATCTCACAAAGTTGCTTTGTCCTTTGTGAAGATTTCTTTTATCAAATCCTTTGCCAATGGAAAAACATCAAGCAGATCTATAACTTGGTTCGAAGGACAATCAGAGCAGCCATCCCAAAACTTGGTCATCTCCCATCCCTTTGTCTCTCTAGAAAATCGTCTTCTTCTGTCAGTCATCCCAATCTGAGTCTTAGTCTTCCAAACCATCTTCATCCTTCCTCCTTATCCAACTCATTCGTAAAGTCAGCATGTCTCAAATCTATAATGAGTTTGGTTATGATATCTCTCCTCTCCCTCCAATCGATCCTAATGATGATGAAGGTCTTGTAGACCATGATGCCTATTTCAGCTAGTTTGCTCCAAGCAACCCCCATTGTTCCATCATTCCTCCAATCCAGCCAACCATGCCTTCGCGCTTATCTCCTAGCACTCCCTTTCATGTCCTCGGTAAGGCTAGCACTTCTTTTCATGTCCTCGGCAAAGCAAACCCAGTATCTTATCCATCCCCTGCATACCCTTGTCTTCAACCCAAACCTCTTCCATATGCTCCTTTCAGGCCTCCACCTTCTGCTATGGTCATATCCCAGTCACCATCACCCCTTAGAAATGCTTCACGCTACTTCCCCTATCTAAGGCCTCCATCTGCCCATCCTCCAAAAAATTCTGAAATCCAAGATTCTAGTCCTCCCATCCTTTTCACCAAACCTCTATCCTTTCCCAAACCACCATCTTCTGCTTCAAACCCCAATCCTCCATCCTATCTCAAACCACCGTCCTCTCTTCCAAACCACATTACCAAAAGTCTCTTCCCACCAGCAGAGTTCATCCCTCAACCCACTCCAAAACCTGTACCTCAAGCCATTAGCCCTGCCTCTTCAGCACCGTCATCCCCTCAAGCAAAATCCAAAGCTCCCTTTTCAAAATCATCTTTTTCATGGGTGTTCCCTTCTTTCTCTCCCCCTTCGCAAACATCTACCCAAGCACAAACCCCACTTTCATGCGAAGACCATCCAAGTTCCCCATCTCCTCCACCTTCCAAACCTTCTTCACCACAAAAGTCTCCAAGGAAACCAATAACAGAACCCAAGGAAGAGCCAATAGCAAAACCCATGCCTGAAATTGAAAAGCCAAGCAATCCTTCATGTGAAGCCACCATTGATGAGGCCCATCCAGCACTCCCATCTATTATCTATCTTCCATACATCCCAACTGTTGATCCTCTTCCATTTCCTATCATCGTTGAGTTCCTTTCATCTGAAGTATCTATCCAATCCCCAGAATCATCTCCTCCTAGCATTATCCAAAGCATACCTAATGAGCTTCCTGAGTTCATCCCTCTTCCTACCATTGCAGCTGAAAGATCTTCCATCCTTTTATCCATACCATCTGAAGAGTTCTTCCTTCTTCCAGAAACCCCAGCAGTAGAGTCTCCAATCCTTCTATCCACTCCCTCTGAAGAGTCCATCCATATATCCCCTAATCCTCTATCTGAACAAATCCCATCATGTCAAGATCTGGACCAAAAGCATGTTAAAATATCTATAGAAGAACATCAAGATCCAACCCCTTTACTTCCCCCATCGCATGTTCTATTGCCTCCATCACCTTCAATCCAAAATCCTACAATCCCAATTCCTCCAATTCAAGATCCTATCATCCCAATTTCTCCAACTAAAGATCCAATACCATCCCCCAATCCTAGTCAAAATCCCAACATCCTATCCTCTCCTCTTGAGGATCCTCCTAACCAAACTGTCTAGCTGCCGTCACTCTATCCACTTGGAAAACTAACATTTGTCAAAGGTAAACCACTTGAAAAAGAAGACATCAGCTTCTTATCTTCCATCAGGGAACCAGAAAATGGCTGTTTGTCATTCACCCCAAGTCAAAAATATCCTTGTCTGGATAAAATGCTGAAAAGATGGAACTATCAAGGCAAAGGCCTTGGCACTCACGAACAAGGAAATATACAGCCCATTCAAGGCAAGAAACATCCGAAAGGCTGTGGAATCGGTTGCATACCAGATGAGGGCACTTCTTCCACATCAGCAAAGGGCGCTTCCTCCAGAAATGTTGGTACAACTAAAGAAAAATTTAAACATCCTTACAAAGCCAACAAAACATCTTCCAAGAACCACAACGCAATTCCTCCCCCTCCATCGTTACAATCGAGGACAACCTATCATATTCCTCCTTCATCATCCCCATCCATTTTGGGTCCCTATGTCCCAAAGTCTTTCAGCGCATCTTCGTTACCCAGCAAATCCATTTTGGGACCTTATATCCCAAAGTAACTTCCTCCATCTTATCCTATTCAGCCTTTCATCCAACATCCAAGCATCCCTAGTCAAGATCAACAACGGCACATGTCCACATATCCTATCTACCAATCTCCTTCCATCTCTCCATCCAAATTTCCTCCATCCCAGACAACTCCTCATATTCCTCCCAATGCTCCTCACAACTTGGATGCCATATCATGCATGAATAAAGGGAAAAATCCACAAAAATCCCAGGATTGTTATGTCCAGTCTAATCGACATGCACAATCAAAGAAAAATCCGATCAAGCAAGCCAAAGCAAACCACTGGCCACAAAGGCCCATCAAAGAAAATGCCAAATCTAAAGCATCCCAATGGCTGCAAAGGCCCAATAACGATTACCATGTCCAGTCTAATCGACATGGTCAATCAATGCAAGCTCCAATCAGGCAATCAAATGTGCCACAAAGGCCCAGCAAAGAGCCAATCAGACATGCTAAAGCACCCCAATGGCTCTGAAAACCTAGCAAAGTCCAAGCAAAATCTATCACATGGCCACAAAGGCCTAGCAAAGAAAAAGCACAATCTGATGCCCACCAATGGCCGCAAAGGCACACTAAAGCTAAAAGAAAAATGATGTGGATCTCAAAGCAAAAAGATGTAATCCATCTAATAAAAACATCCACAATGGCATCCAACGTTGCCCATCTCCCAGCTCCTCAATCTTCCCCTCCATCTCCTCCATCCTCTAGCATAAATCCTCCATCACATCTATCTCTATCTTCCACATCCAATCATCCATCTTCCTCGCAACATGTGCCAATGTTGATCCTGACAACATCCCCCTATCTTGATCACTTTCCATCCTTCCATCCAAACACTTTCTACCACCATCTTTCCCATCTCCCCGATCTAATCCATGACTTTGCATGATCCCCCCCATCCTGCTACAGTTGTACCAACATCCAGGCACACAATCAGATGAAATGAGTGAGGAAAGTCAGCAAAGATCAGTCAGCACATCTAAAATAGCAAAGGGAAATCAATGACAAATCAGAGAAATCAGCAAAGTCAACAGTCAATCAGGCTTCAGCATCAACATGTGTCCATCAGCTTGAAACGGAAGCATATTTTGGAGAGGAGGTAAGCTTTAGTCGCAAAAGTTAAAAAAGCAAAGGCAAAATCATGAGTCTTTATGTGAAAACCCTTCTGGGGCACATTCTGATTCCAAAACAGTAACAATAAAGGGCGTATCTTCTAGTGAAAACTTGGCAATTCAAGCGCTAGAAGATGGAGCTTTGCCTCTTCCTCCTATCTGGGATAACAACACATGATAGTTCCCTATCAACATTGCAGAAACCAAGCTAAATCAACTTGGGTACAGAAGGATGTTTGTGGCTCATCTACATGGAGGTTAACCTAACAGAAAGTGAATCATGACCTTAAGTGCCTTGCTCCGAGGAGTCAATTATCAACTGTGCATGGTCATATGCACATGCCTAGGTGTGATCTTAAGCTTGTCATCCATCATCTAGCAATGGATCCCCATGACAAGCCGGCAACATCAGAAAATCAGCAATCCACATCAGAAAATTAGTGAAGAATCTCTCAGAAGATCAACATCAAATCGCATGATAGCACCAAAATCAGCACAAAACTCAGCGCCACATCAGAGAGTTAGCAACAACATCAAAATATCTGTGCAAAATCAAAAACAGGAGGGCCATTATCAAATCATAAGGGAACATCCAATCAAAGAATCAACAACACCATCAGAATATCAGTGACAAATCAAAAGGTCACCATCTAATCAAGAGGAAGCGCCAAAATGATGAAATCAGCTAATCAGCAAGCACGACAGCATTAAATCAGGGGTTCAGCAACAAATCAAAATGTCAGTGCATATCAGCACCGAATCAGCAACACATCCAAACAAAATCAGAAGTATCAATGCATATCAGCAACAAAATCAACAACAAATCAGAAAATCAGTGGAATATCAACACAAGCTCAGCGACAAATCAACAAGATCAGCACAAAGTCAAGGAAAAAACACAAAAATCCATAAAAATTGGATAAATCAAAGGAGAAAATTATCAACAAAGCAAAAATCAAGAGAAAAACATTCGTCCTCTGGTGAAAACTTGGCAATTCAAGCGCCTTGGACAAGTACCATGGTGAAAACCTG
Source organism: Chamaecyparis obtusa (assembly GCA_027943335.1). Lineage (NCBI taxonomy): Eukaryota > Viridiplantae > Streptophyta > Pinopsida > Cupressales > Cupressaceae > Chamaecyparis > Chamaecyparis obtusa. Next base: position 692,215 of record BSBK01011581.1, on the reverse strand, counting down.
GCAAACAGGCGCCATGCGTAGTGCCCCCCCCCTAATTCCTTTCTGCAGTTAGGGGCTTCCTTTCTATCACCTCTTATCCAACATGTCCTCCATCCCCTTTTATCTCTCACTTCTTTCATTTTCCATTGGATCTTGATGACAAAAATAGAGACTATCAGATGTACATGCTTTTGGGCACCTCCTTGGCATCCATTGCACCTTTCAGCTACATATCCTCTATCCAATCCTTTCATCCTAGCTTCCATCCTTCCTCATCCTCTTGTTGGCATATCTTCTGTCCAAGCATACACCATGCCTTTAAAACACATGAACTATCTTAAACAAGGGGCATCCTCTTCCTTGGTGACGTATTCCTTGGAGGCTATCCAAATCCGAATCTTCCATCTCCCAAAATCCTCAGCAATTTCTCTATCCAAATCCAAACCAACCACCATCCAATCCTTCCAGCATCCTCTATCTTGATCCACCAGCAAACCAACTCAGCATCCCATATCCTTTATCAGAATCCAACATCCACCATCCACAGCAGAAAGCAGATTCACCATCTTTTGCACCAAAATCCAGAGCTCCAAATCCACAAGCATTATCATGTTCAGCCCTTTGAGTTGTTTCCATCCCTTATCCTAAATCAGAAATCATCCTCTTTTTGGCACAGCGTGTTGTCTTAAAGAAATCAAACCTTGTGCTTGCATAGCCTTATCATCTCGAGCAAGAGATTGGCTTGTATTCACAAGAATCTAGTTGACCAAAGATCATCAGTCTATCCTAGGTTGACGCAATCCTATCACTGATCCTCCATTGGGAAAACAGAAGCTCATTTTGTTGACACTTGGTAATCTTCCACCAGCTTTCCATCTTCCACCAGCTTTTCATCCTCCAAGCAGCTTTTCCATCTTCAAAATCCTCTAGCAGTTCCACCATCCAATCTCCCCGAATCTTCCTCCATCCAAATCTTCTGGCAGTTCCATCCTCCCCATCCTCAGCATTTTCCTCCATCTTTCCAACACCTAGTATCTTCTCTTGACATTGGTATCTAGATATAGGCTAACCTCATTGCAATCCAATGCCATTCATCCCTATCCACACCTTGCTAGCAATCTTCCCAACCTATCCATATCTTCTAGCTAGCCAACACCCAAGATCAAGCCAACCGATCAAATCACATCCTTCATCTTGTAGCAAGCCTTGATCTCGATCCAATCATCATCATTGGGATATGTTCTTCCCAAATCTGTGTCATTTCAGGACGCATCATCCGCTGCTAGTCCATCTTGGCCTTCCAACCTAGCTGGGGCACCATCTTGCATATCTTTGAAGTTGTCAGCTTCATCCCCAGGTTCTTTGTATATCCTATTCTTGAGTCTTGTACCATAGCGTCAGTCGTGTCTCCACCTAAGCTCATTTGTACATTTGTGTCTTTAGGTCCCATCCTTTGTCTTAGTCCTTGTCCATCCTGCAGTAGCATTTGATCAAATATCTTGTCCCATCCCCAGCCTCAGAAAACTTTTAGTCCCACTCGGGCCTTGTGCTTCAGCAACATCAATTGTCGACTTATCCTTGCTCATCCTGATTATTCCTTGAACTTCAGCTTTTGCCAGCGAACAACTACACTTATTCTCTCACCAACCCATGGGTCCTTGAGGATATATCGTTCCTCCTGTCTGACCTAATCTTCCATCCTGGTCCTTGAGGATATATCGTTCCTCCTGTCCGACCAATCTTCCCACCATCAATCAAACCTAATCTCTCTCCTTGGCAAAGGATGTCTTTTTGGAGTTATCATTTTGATCTTGGATTTTTGTCCTTTGGGTCTTGTTAATCTTTTTGGCTTCTCTTTGTCCCACCAGGGTCACCACGATTCATTATATCACGGTGTGCTGCGTGTGCGGATAATCTGGGGCAAGGTCTTTTGATCTTTCGCTTCTGCCTGTGAGTCAGTTGTGTGTTTGTGGTTCCTTCAGCATCGGTTCTGCCATGTCACCTCTGCGCTTCATGTGTGATGTTGGGGCAACCCTGTGTGTTTGTTTAGCATCAGTCCTCTACGACGTTGTTGACAGGCCTCGTGATCCCAGTGTCCTTGGCAGGTCTCTAACATAGCTATATTAAATCTAGGCTGTGCACTCCTGTTTGCACTTGGAGCTATCTGGTCCCTTGCATTTATCATATAGATTAATCTTGCATCTTGCATTTCCATCTCATCTTGCATATCATCCATATTTGTCTTAGAAGTGAGGTCATTTATCTCCCCTTTCTTCCTAGGCCTTTCCTTCCTCGTCCCGCTGGGCACACTCTGTCCCACTGGGCGCATCTTCCATGATTTTGTCTCACTGGGGCATGTATCCTCTTTCTTCCAGTCCCCCCCGGGCGTCATACCCTCTTCTTCTGATTCTAGCCTCGGCATCTTGTTTTCTTGTCTTTGACGCCATGCCACTTGCGGCATCTCATCAAAGAGGGGCAAAATGTAGACACCGAAAAATCCTTCAGAAAATAAATTATTTTTGTTTTCTGAAAATCCTTGATGACATCATCATTTATTAATTAATTAATTATTTAATTTATTTATTTATTTTTATGCCATTAAATCCCTCTCTCTTAATTAAAAATCTTTAATTAAGGAATCTAGCCTAAAAATGTCATTTGGACATTATCCCTAATTTATTAATTATTTTAATTAATAAATTGACCAAAAACTTCAAAAATAAATAAATTTATTTTTAATTTATTTTTTATCCCAAAGTTGGCCAAAATTCTAAAGAGCACTAAAATCTTCTAGAAAGTCCTAAACCTTCCTCTAAATGGGTCAAAACCCTAATCTAGTCCCTTCAAACCCTAAGCCTAGATATTTAATATTTATTAAATTTACCTTTAATAAATATCTAAATCTCACCAAAAGCCACTTGCCCATCCCTTTCTCCTAATCCTAATCCTAAACCCCTTTCTAATCTTGTCACATTCCATTAGCAAAAGGTTTACCAAAACTTATTCTAACCTCCTCCTTAGTCAACAAAGATGGCCACCTCTTGGCCACCTCTTGCAAATGCATTTAAGGATGCATTTAAGCCTTCCTTATCTTTCTTACATGCATTCATTATGCATTTAAGACCTTCTTATCCCTTCCTTGCCACCTCTTGACCTTGGGCACATTTACCAAATTGTGCACATGCCCTCAAACTTTCAACTCAATCCTCCCTTGACACTTGTCCTTGACTCAACCCTAACCTTAGTCCTAACTCTGACTCATCCTTTTAACCCAAGACCTTCCCTTTTCCTATAAATAGCCTCACTTCTTTGAGCAAACAATCCTCTCTCATCTTTCAACTCTCAAACTCAATAGCAAAGTTATAATGCCATTTTCATTCTAGCATAAGCATAAACTCATCATTTTAGATCATTTTCAAGCTTAAATCACATTTAAATTAGCTCAATTGGATTAACATAGATTCATTTCTTGTTTAATCAATCTTAGTTCATCTTTTAGCTTTGCATATTTGTGTGTTCTTGAGGCCTTTGAGGCAAAATAGGTTCCTCATACCTATTTTGTGTCATTTTGGGTCTTCTTGATCCTCAAATCATCCTATTTGCATGCTCCAAGTGCTTGAGTTTGCACACCCACATCCATCTATATCCAAGCATATCAAACGGTGCATGGGCGCATCCGTTTTAGGCTTAAACTGAGGTGGCTTTGATTTTAGTTTGTTTACCATTAAAATTGATTTGATTATATGCGATGACGTTTGTTTGTCTTTGGCCTTCAAAACAGGTTTAGGTGCACGCTCAAATCCTAGTCTACAGATCACATAGGGGCATCTCCCCTCATTGCGATCATGTGACCACTATTAGATTGTCACACATCTCGAGGTGGCCAAAAGACTTACAGAATGTACACTTCATCAAAATTACCTACCTACACATGGGGCCCACCTATTACATCACCTCCAACTCATTGCTTGTTGGATACCTTGATTTACATGCACACGAGACAAGCCTTCATTCTTAGCATCTAGACTTGGACACCAGCATATTGTGCACTTTGGGTTATAGACTACTCATTTTCCCTGTGCATCATGAATGTGGGACTAATCCCTTTGCAAATATAACATTTCCTCAAAAGTTTACCTTAGTGCACCCAGTTGGGCCCACACTCATCCAGGAGGTCCCACGCGTCCCTCTCACTTCCTTTCACTTACTTCATACTTGAGCATTTTTACTTTTAAATGCATGATCTCATGAATTTGGGGCATATGTGGGATATATCCCTCACAACACATATGCTGCCATTGTCACCTTTCCTCTTCCTTTTCATGGATTTTCATCACCAGCCACTTGCATAGGCCACATCTTGGCCCATCATCCATCACCTGGTTTGTTGAAAATAGCATCGTGTAGCTACCACAATAGAAGAGGTGAAAGAAATATTTGTTCCCTCATAATGGCTATGCAAAGTAATACTCTTTTTTTTCCAACCGCTAACACGTATGAGTTTGGATATGTCTTTAGCATGTCTCCACCCATCTACGTCACTATTATGTTGGCATTGCACCCCGTGCTAGAAAGATTGAATCTTTTCACATCTTCCCTCATCTTCAACCGATTCACCACCCATGGAATGAGTGACAGTGTTGGGATGAAAGTAGAAATATTGGTGATAAAAATATTGATCTTAGTCGGTTTGATGTTGATCTTAGTCTAGTTTTTATTATGCACTATGCCCGACTAGTGTGCGCAAGAGAAAAGCATGGTAGCACCTTCCACAGTGTGCAACTTCTCATAAATATGAATTGTGATCCACTTCAAACAACTCCATCAATCAATATTTGACAATTCCAGTAGCCCCATATAGTCACCACGATCGGGTCTAATTTAGGAATGCATGGTGTCAATTGTATTTGCCTTGGTCTATAGACCAAACACCTGCATGAACCTCCCTATGTAAGCACTGGCTCTTCATCTTAAAACATTAGTATTTAATGGAAATTCACTATACTTAAAATGAGTAGGAAGATCACCTATCATGTCCTCATAATCCAACTTATAATATTCTGCCAGTTGCTTGTCCAATAATAGTTTCTCTCTGAGTAAAAATTTTCCCTTCTACCTTTCTTAGTTACAAAAGTAGGGAAGGAACGTGCTGGGTGTTAGCTGGCATGAAACGTGCCCTACCTACAACATACGTAGCTTTTCCTTTTAAAACTTCACGCATCCTCATAGCTAGCTCCAATCCAATTTGCGATGGTGCTTCTTCTATCTCAAATACTGACATCTTCTTTGGCACTGACAGTCTTCACTCCAAATGCTAGCTTCCTTCATTGCTTATGCTAGTCTTGGTCTTTTTCTTATGCACTGGCATGTAAGATTCAAATACTGGTAACCTTTTCCCTTGCTTTCTTTAGTGCCTACAAGAAAAAATGCACATCATAAGGAGCACACACAACCCCATTGGAGGCACACACATCACCCCAAAAGGTGCCTGCGCTACCTCAAGGGAAGCATATGCACTCCCTTAAACAAATGCAGCCCCCCCAAAATAAGGTCACCAGCTGCTTCCTCATGCACGAGTGTTCCTTTGATATGCACTTCTCCAAATAGGCAGCCTCTGATGCAAATTTAACACTGGCCATTCCTTTATTTAATTTTCTCAGAGTGGCCCTTGCCAAGTCTTCAACAATTGTCAATCTCTGAGTAAGGTCCTTGTAATTCTCAAAGAAAACCTCCCCATGCCTATCTGATGGCTGATTGGTTACTATTTTTATAACCACATAAACTGTTTGTAGCATTTGGTGTTTTGTGAGCAAGTTGATGGAATGTGTATAGAAGGCACTCAAAATAAGAGAAGTCAATTCCTCTCCAGTCTAACGTCGTGGAAAATATTTCTTGAGAAGTTGAAGGATAGAGGGAAGAAGATGTCGTGCATCCAAATCTGCTTGCTTTTCAATAATTTTTTATAAGCTCTTGCACATGCTCTGGTGGAACCCTTTTACCAAATATATTCAAACTTCTTCAAAAAATCCATAAACATCTTGAACTCTATAGTGGTAATATCTTTCAAACTCTTTTTGATCAAATCAGTAACATGTCTTTCCAATTGTTCCTATGGCTTCAATAGCTCTACCTTTAGAGGAAACACCATATCCTTCACAAAATTTAGTACTCTCTCATGAATATTCTCATCAGACTACTCAATGTGTTTTAAGAGGGCCGTCAAAGATGCTTTTGGTGCCCCACCATTTTCTTGGTAAATAGTCTGGGCTTAGAGACCTTTGAATGGAGCCAACCAATTGCATAAATAATCCACCATCTATCTTTGAAAATAAAGATGATGAGTGAGCCTCCAATACTTGTAGACATTAACATAAACAACTCCAATGTTAAGTAGTTGCATATATTGATATGGTCAAGTGTCAGATTATGAATCTTGAAGAATATTGCTTTACAATACCAAATCCCTACTGGCTCAACCACTTCTTGCAGCTCTTTAATAATACCAATGAGGCAGGTCGGGCCCAAAGTGGGTCCGCCCTAAAATGTTTTTGAACTCAAACACCCAAACCTTAAAAACCATCACCAAGATGACTGGTACTTGCAATTGGATCCAAACGCGACAGCCAGATACTTTAAAAACTTTCAATTTCTATCATTTTGCCAGTCGACAAATCTGAATAAAACACCTCCAGTCGCGCCATTAAAAGACTAATCAACACTAATCACTGGAAGAAGAAACTTGGGGAATATAAACTTTGTAACATAGGGAAATACTCTATTAGATAGCCTTTCTTGAAGATGAATGAGCCAAGATATTTTAAAACTTGGAAATGCTTGTTCAGAAATGCTCTGCAAACACAGACTAAAAACACTGCAAACTGCCTTTGAAAGAGATGGATAAAAAATTCAAAAGATGAGTTGAGGGCAGGCCACTGAAACTGGAAAAAAAATCCTATGCAAGGAATGCAACAAAACAAATTCCATCTGGAGATGATCATGTACCAAAAATCTATGAGCTTTAGAGAATAGCTACTTTGCAAAGTTATCCCATCTGCACTATTCATCATTATAAAACACCCCTTTACCTAACCATGCAAACTTGTCAGATGGAAACCTCACAGACTGAAACCTTGGATGAAAAATATTTTTCACACATATAAAACAAGGTTATGATTAGTTTCACCGGATTATCAACTAACTATCAATGATTGATCTTCAAAGTCATGCTTCCAGAACATCTTGAACTAGAAGGCAGTGAAATTATAGAAATTACATTTGGAATTGATCGAGCAAAGTGGCTAAATGGATTGGCAGAGACTTAAAAATATTCAAGAAAGTAGAATTCTAGGTCTACAATATGGAACATCCTTTAATCATGCTTGACCTCGAACTGGGTGGAAATTACAAAGCCTCAAAGTAGGCTACTCAGAAATTAGGACAATGCACACTCGGTAAAACTTAATAACCTGCAAATGAAATGGGCCTGACAAACAGGTGAAACATACACATGGGGGGATAAAAATTTGTATGAACATTATCTCTTATGCCTACAGAATGATGCAATAACCTACACATTATGAAGTATCATAGGGCAATAAATGCACTCATCCTAAGTGGGCTTCTCAGTGAAAATTTGGATAAACACTCGATGCAGATTTTAGGGAACACCTCCAAAAGACTACTTGAAAAACTTATCAAATATAAAGAATAGGACCTCAAATCTTTTACATATGTCAAATGATAAGTGATGAACACCCTATCCAAGTGACACATCATGAAAATCAATAAGTCCTTCTATCCATGCACTTAAACTATGTTTCCTTTTGAAGACTTTCAAAGCATTGATCTTACACTTAGAGAAAATTTCAAAATATGGAGTCAAAAATACAACTCATATTTTTGAGCTCCAACAATGGCTCTATCTGGGGATGCATGCCCCTTTTTGGCAAGCAGAGAATTCAAAAACTTTGGTAGAGCAGACCATTCAAAAAGAAAATCAAACTTCTCTCTCTTTCTCAAAATTAGGCTACTTTATTGAAAGAAACACTCCACAACTAAAAAAAAGGAAACTACACAATGAGCACACTATGTACAAATGGCCCAAAGCCACAAACTGAAATCACTTCTTACCTCTATCAAACAGTTGATTTTCATCTTCATTGATCAAAGGTAGACTAAAATTATTACTTCTGCCAACAAAATCAAACATGCTGCCATGAATTGTTAGCACATCATATGGAAAATAATCAACACCCCCACTGTCATTAGGAATTTAAAAATAAGTGAAATGTGGAAAGTGTTGATCACTATGCAACAAGAGGCTATCACACCCTTTTAAAATTCTAACCAACTGAGGAAGGAAAAATTCTGGCTCAACTTCATAACTTGAAACAAGTTGGCTTACTTTTTCATATGCTTGAAAATTAAAAAGGAAGTTTTGAAATTCAAACCCTTGTACATCACACAAGTGCTCAGGCAAACCACTATGAACTGCAACTTTTTGATTTAGATTTAGTTTATCCCGAGAGACATTAACATGCTGAATTTGAAAAAGAAAAGATTCATATTCTGCCTGACAATTGTTATGCCCTTGCTGATTTTCTTTAATGTCTTCTGAAAATAGAACATCAATACATTCTACATCCCATTCCTGGATAAAAGAACATACCTCTGGTTGAAGCAAATGTTATGACATAGAATTTGAAACCTCTTTCAACTTTATATGAAATGATTCACATTGTGGCTCTAACAAGTTAGTATCCAGCCTATTGTTCAGGTCATCTTTTGGGCATACGTCTCCCTGACATAATTCACTATTATAGAGTAGATTGTCAACACTATTAACCTCCTCTTGATAAGACACTAATTCAAAACAATTAACAATATCCAAGTCATTAGTATCCATATCAAACATGCTGACTTCCATTTCTAGTTTAATTGTAAATCGAGCGACCATGGTTTCATATTCTGGCTCATAGAAGCCTTCATCAATCTTAAGATTAATAAATTTACATGACAGATCAAAATATGAAAGCATACAAACTAAAAAATCAGTTTTATCTTTATTATTAGTTGAAACAAAGGAATTCATTATTACTTTAGTCAAATCAGCTTCTTCAAAATCATCTTTAACACATGATAAATCCTTGTCTCTTTTACAAGGCTGCCTGTAAACCATTTCCTTGTCTTGAAGAAGATCAAGGTCATTGTGGCTCCATGAGTCCTCTTCTTCATTATCCACACTACTAGAGTCTGATAGAATGTAATCAATTAGGGCTTTATCATCATCTGATGAAAGATCTTCCCCCTCTTCATTTTCAAATCTTGGATGCAAATAATTTTTCTCTACAACCCCATAACTAGAAAAACTAGTTTCAAACTTACTAGGTGTGTAACCCTTGTATATGTCTATCTCTGCATCAAATACATTTTGCAATTCTTCATTAACCATGTTAACTCCCTCATGAGGGACAACCACATATTGCTGAAAATACTCTCTATTTTGTTCTAAAGTATAATTTGAAACATGGTTATTAAGATCGGTAGGGATATAGATACCTTTAAACTAATTTTTGTTTCTTGATACACACCCATCTATTTCATTTGATTTGTTATTGTAGACACCTAAAAATCCTTTAGAAAATAAAGTATTTTTATTTTCCAAAAAATCCCCGATGACATCATCATTTATTAATTAATTAATTAATTTATTTTTATGTCATTAAATTCTTTTATCTTAATTAAAAACATTTAATTAAGGAATCCCTCCCAAAAATGTTTAAATCTTATTTAAACATTATCTCCTTATTTATTAATTATTTTAATTAATAAATTGACCAAAAATCTTAAAATAAACAATTAATTTATTTTTTGCCCAAAACTTGGCCAATTTCCTTTAGACCACTAACCTCTTCTAGAATCTTCTAATCCCTCCTTAATTTCAATTTAAAGGCTAAACCCATCCTTTCTAACCCTAATCTCAACTCAAAATATTTAATTAAGATTAAATATTTAATTTTCATATTTATTAAATATATTTTAATAAATATTCCCAAAACCAAAAGCCTTTGGAATGAATAAACATTTATTCCATAAAACCTAAGAAAACTCTAGACTCTGCTAGAAACTTCTCAACCCAACCTCTTCACCCATCCTAATCCTAAAATCCCCTAATCCTAATCCTAATCCTCCCCCTAACCTTGTCACATTCCCTAAACAAGGTTAGCCAACTCCTAAGCTTGACCCAAAGTCAACAAACTTCTAGAGGCTTCTCTTACATGCATTGAAGGCATTTAAGGCCTCCTTATCCCTCTTACATGCGTTTATGGTGCATTTAAGAAGCCCCTCACCCCTTTCTTACACCCTTTGACCTTAGGCACATTTCCCAAATTGTGCACATTCCTCTCATCTTTTAATCCAATGCCCTTGTGACACTTGTCACAAGGAGGTGACCCTGAACTAGCACAATCCATGTGCTCCCCTTTGAATGAATCTTGGCCTCTCTTAAGGATTTCAATCCTGGCCACTCATTCTTCCTTCCCAAATCCTATAAATACCCCTCCTTTCAAGAGCAAATCCATTAGCTTAACTTTCATTCTCATGCATTGTTATCATGGCCTTTTATTTCTAGACTTAGCACAAATCATTCTAATTTAGTTTACTTTCAAGCATTTTAGCTCATCACAGCTTAGTAATAATGGATTAACATAGTTTTTATTGTTGTTTTGCATAGCATAGCATCATATCACATCTCTATTTGGTCTAAAATCAATCTTAGCATAATCACACTTGCATTGAATCTCCATTTAAGCATCATAGTTTGAGTTCTTGAGGCCTTAGGGGCAATCTTGGGTGTTCTACCCATTATTGTGCCATTTTTTTGGGGTTTTCATGAGTCTCAAACCATTTTAGAATGCATTAGAGTATGCTCCAAGTGCTTAGAGAGCACACCCACATCCCTCTTATCAGAGCAAACCAAACAGTGCTTGGGTGCACCTATTTTTAGCTCAATCTGAGGTGGCTTAGCTTAGAGTTTCCTTGTTTTTGTTTTGATTGTATTCTAGATTAAACTCTTAACGTTTGATTGATTTGAGCCTTTCAAAACAGATACAAGATCCTCAAAAGCCTTGCACACATTCTGGCACGCCCGGTTGGACTCGAAACCACAATCACTTTGATTAGATCATACTTTATATTTCTTTTCTTCCAGGAAACAAATGAAATGTCACCTTCAATCAATTAAATGTCACCTTCAAGAAAAGAAATGTCACCTACACACAATACAGTCACGCCTTCAAGCAATTAAATCATGCCTTCAAGAAATGAAATGACACCTACAAGCTCTGTATTCATGCTTGTTTACTAACAGATTCCTGCCATCGATAACTTCTATTCTGTCTTCAGTTTCTTCTTCAGTCGCCTGCAACTTAAGAAATCACACCTGCAACATAAGAAATCATGCCTACAACATAAGAAATCACACCTTTGAGATAAAATTTTACACCTTCGGGTACAGAAGTCTCACCTGTAATCATTCCGTTATCGCTTGTAAACATTCTGCTATTGCTTGGATTATTTCTGTGTCGCCTGTAAGTCTTTCTTTGCCGCCTAGACTTATTTCTTTGTCACCTAAAAATTTTCTCCGTCGCTTTTGCACAGTTATCTATCGCCTGTAAACATTTGAGTGTCGCCTGAGAGTTTTTTGGTGTCGCCTGTGCACTTTCCAGTGTCGCGTTCTGAGCTGGACAGTGTCACTTTTTGTTTCTTTCTGTCTTAATTTGCTTGGGACTAGATTCATTTTTCTTATTGCAAACAAGGTCAAAACAAATCTTGAATGAAATTAAGGAAAAATGAACTTAAGTCCTAAGAGTCATTATCATTTTGAAAATCAAACGCAATCTTGAATGATCTAAATTGGAAAGAACAAGCATCCCTATTCCTTCTTCTTTGAATTTCAGTTCAAAAAAAATCTTGAATGATCTAAGGATAAAACAAAGCTCTTTTCAAAGTTCTTAAATCAACTCACAAATCTCAATCTTGAATGCCCAAAAGGAAAGAACTTGCAAGCGCTCAAATCGTTTACCTTTTGGAGAAAGAACAAATCAAACCTTAAGCACTTGTGTCTTCAAATTCAAAGTTCAGACAAACTTAATCAATTCGGGAAAAAGAACAACTTGCTTGATGTGCATCTAGGAGCTTTACATTTTTTGTATAACCTTGCTAAAGTAAGCAACGTAGAACATTTGGACTCGGACAAGTTCACTTGTTCTACTTTTAGCGAGGCTTGTCCAAGGAGAAAAGCACTTCCTCCTCGGAGAACGACCTCAAACCGGTATCCCCCCTGGCTGGTATATAAATAAATTGAAGGCAAAAAGTACTCACTTATATCTCCTAATCCACGGGCGTCTTGTGCCAAATACAAATGTCTGGGGAAAGGTAAATATTCCTCCACCAGTGTTGTTGGCTAGGATCTTAAGTGAGTCACAGGCGGTCAGCATAAATGGGTATGGAGACTCCTCGGAACTATTAGAAACCTAATAAAATAGAGACTACCCTATCTGAAACCGAAAGTATCAAAATCCTTGTGCAAGGACCGATTCCAAGGGGTTTACTAGGTCGCCTCAAGATTACTCACCATTTGTATTCCCTTCTAGGGGGTACAAGGCTATGGGCAAGTGATTTTGATACTCACCTTCCTTAGGTAGATTTGCTTGAAGTGCTTGACAGTCAAAACTTCGTGAAAACATTGTTGGAACATACACTTTCAGAGCTTTATTAGAGTTAGTCATCTTGCTTGTATCTCACAAGGTTTCTTTGTCCCTTGCAGAGATTGCTTTTCCAAAAGTCTTTTTTACCTATCCTTTGCCATTGGAAAACATTGAATCAAAACTTGATACTCAGAAAGTCTGGCAGAAATCAGATATCCAAGAAGCCTTTTGTCTCAAACCAAACTTATCAGAATTTTCCCAAAGATATGCCCAATTTGATCAAACATCCGAAAGCCAAGTCGCCAAAATCAAAAGATTATCATGAGAAGAAAGTTGCAAAAAGAAACCTCAAGAACCATCAATCCTCTATCCAAGCAACCCAAGCAGAAGAAAAATATCAAGAAAAGCTTGATAATATTGGCTATAATGCAAGAGTCAAATAGTTTGCCTATTGATTCCGAGTAAACCATCGCTACATCAACCTTGAAAGAGAAGATTAGCTGGATCCATCACATGTCCTATTCTACCCTTAGATCTCACAATCTTATCTCAGCAGTCCTTCATCCTAGCTTCATCCTAGTTTCATCCCTGCATCATCACCAAACCTTAGTTACATCGTAGAGTCCTTCTTAGTTGCATGCACCATCATCCTCCTAGCAGCATCATAGATCATCCATCCCAGTCGCATCTACATCATCCTTTTAGAAAGAGCATTGTTCCATCATCCTCCACCATCTTTTCATCAGCAATCCACCATCAAAATCCCATATCCTTCATCCAAATCCAGCATCCATCACCTAAATTAGAAACCACCATCTTTTGCACCAAATCCAGAGATCCAAATCCACAAGCACTTAGTGTTCAAAACCTTTGAGTTGTTTCCATTCCCTATCCTAAATTAGAAATCATCCCCTTTTTTGACAGAGCATTGTCTAAAGGAAATCCAACTTGTCCTTGCACAGCCTCATCATCTTGAGCAAGAGATTGGCTTGCATTAATAAGAATTGAGTTGACCAAAGATCATTAGTCTATCCTAGGTTGGCCAAATCCTATCATTGATCCTCCATCGGGAAAAACAAATAGCTCATTGTTGACACTTAGTAATCTTCCGCCAGCACCTCACCAATCCTCCATCCAATCTTGACCCAAATCAGAGCATCTCACCAATTTGTCACCATCTTCCATCATCCCACCAAATCCTTTCGTCTACATTCTAGAAGTTTCATCATCCTTAGAAGTTTCTTATCTTGCATCCATCATCCTTTAGAATCTTTAGGAAACATCTTGCATCCATCTAGCATCTGCATCTCCATGCCTGTCGAGACAAGATCTGGATCTAGGAAATGAAGACACATGAATCCTTATCCAATCACCAGCTCATCTGATCCCAACATTTTTACTAGTGCAATGGTAGCCTATGATCCCAAAATATAAACTGGAAATACATGGGATGATCCCAATATCCCCTCAGTTCCTCTAGCAATAGAAACATTTGTGAATCACCCAGAGAATCCACCAGCAGTCAATACACTCATAGCCCAAAACCAGTAGAGCATGTTCACTAATTTTGCACAAAGGCATACTCCCATTCCGCCATATCTCCATCCTCGTATTCCTATAAGCACTATCCAAATCCTAGCACAAGTATACTCTCCATTCATCCAACAATTCCCTGATCCAATCTTGCAAACATCCCAAGAAACCTCTGCCATTCCCCTTCTTTTACAAGGAAGCTTTGCCAGTCCTGTAACACAAGCTATAACACCATCTGCTCCATTCCCTATCACAAGTACTTCATCATTTTCTATGGCCGCCCAGGCTCTCACACAAACCTTTACGCAAGTAGTTCCACCACCTTCCATAAACCAAGCAACACCATTCTTTCCAGGAGGGATGCAACCATCCTCCCCCTTCACTTCACAAGCTTCCACATCCACACCTTTCATGCCAGGAGGGACACAAACACCCTTTCCTTTCACTCCACAAGCCTTAGCATCCATACCATCTTTTCCAGGGTCAACGCAATCATTTCCCTCCTTCACCCTGCAAACATTAGCATTATTTATTCCGGGGGTAGCACAACCACTCCCCTTTCCTACTTAGCAAGCTTCCACATCAACATCACCCTTTTCATGGGGAGCACAAACATTCCCTTCCTTTTCCCCCTAGCAAGCATCTACCCAAGCACAAGCCCAACAAACTGCCTTCACCATAGGAATGCCTTCCATGGGTTTTTCCAATCCACCTTTCACGTCCCAAATTCCCATCACATCTACCTTCCCGGCATTTTCTGCAACACAATTTCCACCGCACACTGGCTCTCATTGGGGCCTCACTCAAGAAGAAATGAAAGCTTGGGGCATACCAACCCATTCTTCTATGTCCATGTTTGAGAATCAATAAGCCACCTTCTCACAAGCAGCACAACAACAACCATCATAGCCTCCATCAGTTTCATCATTCACAAGCTATCCATTCCTAGCACCTAGTGCTTTTCAACAAATTCCTCCACCTCAGAAGCAAAGTTCATCCCATTTCACAAGTTATCTTGCCTAGCCACCGTTTGCTTCAAGCTTCCCCACATCCATTCCACCCTTAAGCAATGCGGGAATGCACCCAACCTACATTGGTCAAACACAGAGCTAGGTCTAGCAAGGACCATCTTACTAGTAAGCAGCATCATTCCACCAACCTCCCCCACAACAACCCCACTTCCAGTCATAGCAACAAACCCCTATCATTCCCCAGCAACAACAAGCTTCCTCCTACCAGGTGCAACAACAAAATCCTACCATTCCACAACACTAGCAAGCAGTCCCATATCCACCACCACAATATCCCCCTATGCCACATCAGCAGTATCCTCCCCAGCAAGCATCACTCCAAGATCCACTCCAATCTACCTATCCTGCTGGGCCATCTCCATATCCCACTCCACAATAGCCACCTCAAATGGGAGTACCTGCTCAAACACCAATCAATGCTGAATGGGAAGCCATGAAGAACACTCTTAAAGAGCTTCAAACTGGTATCGATAGCAAAACCTACAAGTTTGAGGAGGTGTGTCCTTATCCATTTGACCGATCCATTACCGCTATACCTTTCCCCAAGCACTTTGAGACACCTAAATTTGATAAATATCAGGGAAAAGGAGATCTAGTCAATGATATTAAAGAATTCTATATGGCATGCCAAGAAGTGGCTTATAGTGATAACTATCTCCTACACCTATTCCCCAAAAGCTTGGGAGGAACCGTTGTTGAATGGTTCTACAAAATACCATGTGGGACTATCACAACCTTTGTTGAACTTTCTGAGAAGTTCATTGCCCACTATGCCCACAATGTTGAGAATGAGTTGACTTTGTTAGATCTCTGCAACTCAAAATAGAAAGATGGAGAAAGCCTAGCAGAATACTTGCAATGATGACAGAACCTTACTACCAGGTTATCATACCAGCCACCTAAAAAGCATTTGACCAAAATCTTTATTGATAATCTGCATCCTAAGTTATCCCACTTCATGAGAATGAATTGTCTCCAAACCTATCAAGATATCAAGAGCAAGGGGATAGGTATTGAAAAGGCCCTCCTAGATGAAGGCACAATCTGACACTTCAAAAATGATGCCCAAAAACCTAGCAATGATAAATCCCGTTACTGGAATCATAACAAGAATGTTGTTACTGATGGAGCCAATGATACCAAGCATGTCCAATTTTTTGTAGCTAGTTCTCCGTCAACTCCTGCATACCAACAACAACAAGTGCCCATCCATCAGCAACCTTCTCAAGTCCATCAACAACCCATGCAACAATATCATTCTCAGAATAATCAATAGAATTATCAGCAGCAAGCCCATCAAGCTTATCAAGGTAACCCAAACAATCAAGTCAATGCCGTCAATATTGCTCCCAAGTAGAACAAACCCAGAGCTCAAAATTATCCAAAGAAGACCTTCACACCACTAGGTGAACCTCTGGATGTTATCTTTCTTCGGATGGCCAAGGCCAACTTGATTACATATCCACCAATTCAGCTAGTTGATGATACCACTCCCAAGCCTGATTGGTACAAAGATCATGAGTACTATGATTATCATCGTGTCAAAGGACACACTACCCTGAAGTCTATGAGACTCAAAAACTATATCCAAGATCTCATTGATCAAAAAGAGATTCAAGTAGATACACCTGCTCAAGCCTCACCAAATGCCAATTTATAAATCTATCAGAATGTGTTCCCACAACACAATGCTGGGAAGAATCAAGCTAATACAAATCATCCCCAGAATCATGGTAAAGGCAAGCAAGAAGATCACACTACTGCCTACATCAATTATGATAAATTTGTTGGATGTATAACCCAAGTTGAGCCCATAGTCAATACCATCCATGTCAAAGGAGCAGATAGTCAATGTGTTGTTACCACCCATAGGGGTCGGATAACTGTTGCTGGTGCCCGTCCAAGGCTAGTAAAAAATGTACACAATGCACAGTACAACTTCATAGAACATCTTGGGAATACACCAGCCCAAATATCCATCTTGGACCTTCTCTGCACTTCACCTCTCCATCAGGAGATCCTCGACTGAGCTCTCAAAGGACATGTCCCCACAGACATTAACACCACCTAGTTTGAGACCCTTGTGGGACATCTATCCATAGCCTGTTCTTTATCCTTCAAACCATCTGACATGCTAGCCATTGCACTTGACCATACTCTCCATCTCCGCATCACCGTCATGGTCAGAGACTTTGCCATCAAACAGGTCTTAATAGATAATGGCTCTGCCCTGAACTTGTGTACTTTGAAATTCATTCAGTAGAATGGGTTCACCCAGGTTGATATAGCACATGAAGTGATCACTATCAAAGCCTATGACAACTTGGAGCATACCTCTAAAGGTACCATTACTTTGCCCATTCAGCTAGGCCCAGCAACACAGGATACTATTTGCGATGTTGTTGATCTTG
Source organism: Chamaecyparis obtusa (assembly GCA_027943335.1). Classification (NCBI taxonomy): domain Eukaryota; kingdom Viridiplantae; phylum Streptophyta; class Pinopsida; order Cupressales; family Cupressaceae; genus Chamaecyparis; species Chamaecyparis obtusa. The sequence goes on along the minus strand of BSBK01011581.1, from coordinate 674,554 downwards.
ACCTACCATTTAATATCCTCCTAGGCTGACCATGGATTCATTCCATTAAGGCTGTACCATCTACTTACCATCAGTGCATCAAATTTACGCATCAAGGCACTAAGGTTACCATCCATGCTGACCCCCAACCCTTCGCCTACTATCGTGCGATGGAAGCATCATTCCCTCACTCCACTCATTGTCCTGGAACTGACATTGGTACTTCTATTGCCAGCTCATCCTGATCCCATTGCGATCCAAAAACCATTCTCGCCTCCACCCTATCTTCCATCAAGATCAATAACTAGGGTTGTGGTGAATATAGCCTACATGATGCATTTTCCGTAGGGGCCCTCTCGCTTGATCCACATACTCAAGGGCACCTAGATCACCAAAGAAAGCCTATTGAAGAGCATCATGAAATCAAGAAAATTGGATCCATGACTTTTGAATCCCAGGGCAACATAAACAGTCAAGAGATGGATCCTGACATAAATAGGTGGTTGTATAAAGAGCCCCCATCACCTGACACTCAACTTCTTGGCTATTTCAAAGATAAATATCCAAAATAATATAAGTATACCACTGAACAATGGCACTATCAAGGCAGTGGTCTAGGGCCATAAGAAGGCGGCAACCAATATCCCATCACACCATCAAGGAATCCTAAGCACCGGGGTCTTGGCTTTAATACCCCTCGCCTGCATACACAAGGGCCCAATACCGCAACTAGGGGCACCAACATGACTAGCGTTCCCCTCTTAAATAGCCAAGATGACCTTGTAGAGATTGAAGACATCCCTGAAGAGAAAGAAATCAGGTCCTACGATGATATCTTTGATGATGACACCCTCCTGCGGACTTCTGTCCTTCGACAACTTGCCATCAATGTCATAGAACTTCCCCTCACCCACCCTAAACTCATAGACTGGGACCAACCAAGCATTACACACATCGATGAGTTCCAAAGCATGGAAGCACTCCTAGAATTCATGGGGGCATCAGGCCCACAATCAGTTCACAATTCAGAGTCAACTCATATCTATAAGCTTGACCCAGAAGGATACTTTAGAGAGGAGGAAAGCTTTAGCTACAAAAGAGAAATAGAAAGAGTAAAATATGAGTCCTTATGTGAAAACCCTTCTTGGGCACATTCTGATTCCAAAAAAGTAAAAATAAAGAGTGTATCTTCTAGTGAAAACTTGGCAATTCAAGTACTAGAAGATGAAGACTTGCCTCTTCCTCCCATCCAAGATTACAGACCTGAGCAGTCACCTATCATCATAGAAGAAACCAAGCCAGTCAACTTAGGTACAGAGGAATGTCCAAGGATCACCTACATTGCAGCCAACATGACAAAAGGTGAAGAAATGGCTTTCACTGCGCTCCTTCAAGAAGCTACTACGAACTTTGCATGGTCATATGCACAGATGCTTGGGCTTGATCCTAAACTTGTTGTTCATCATCTAGCCATAGATCCCAATGTTAAGCCAGTAAAGTAGAAGCTATGCAAAATGCATCCCAAAGTAGCTCTATTGGTAAAATCAGAACTAGAAAAGCTCTTGGATGCAAAGATTATCAGAGCTATAGATTACTTAGATTGGATCTCCAACATGGTACCTATCACAAAGCCTTCCGGTGACATCTGAATATGCACAGATTTCAGGGACCTAAACAAAGCATGTCCTAAAGATGATTTCCCACTACCTAACATAGACATGATTGTAGATCTTACAGCGGGCCATGAAATGTGGTCACTAATGGATGGTTTCTCTGGATACAATTAGATTCATATAGCAGCAGAAGACCAACAAAAAATAGCATTCACCACTCCATGGGGTACATTTTGCTATAACATGATGCCCTTTGGTCTAAAGAATGCAGGAGCCACATATCAGAGAGCGATGACAACAATCTTCCATGACATGATTCACAAGATCCTAGAGGACTATGTGGATGATATTCTTGCAAAATCAAAAACTCGCCATGAACACCTTGACATTCTTGATAGTGTGTTTGATCGCCTATAGGACTATGGGTTACAGCTTAATCCAAAGAAATGTGTCTTTGGTGTTACATTTGGAAAGCTCCTAGGTTTCATAGTATCATGACAAGGCATAGAGATTGACCCTAAAAAGGTCCAAGCAATAACAGAAATGCCTCCCCCAAGAACACTCAGACAGCTCAGAAGCCTACAAGGAAAGCTTCAATCAGTGCGTCAGTTCATTTCTCAACTGGTAGACAAGTGCCAACCTTTCACACATATTTTATGCAAAGACACAAGCTTCAAATGGGATCCCATATGTCAGAGAAGCTTTGATAAGCTCAAGGAGTATCTAGCCAATTCTCCAATCCTAGAGCCACTAGTTCTAGGACACCCTCTCATACTCTACATCTCAACAACCACTACAACACTGGGGGCACTCCTAGCTCAGCATGATGATGAAAACAAAGAGAGAGCCATCTACTACATTAGTCGAACTCTTGTTAGCTATGAGCTTAATTACTCACCCATGGAAAAAGCATGCCTTGCAGTGGTTTTTGCCACTCAAAAGCTTAGACATTACATGCTCAGCCACATAATCAGGCTCATTTCAAAAGTGGACCCCCTCAAATATCTACTATCAAAGACAACTCTCACAGGCCGTATGGAAAAATGGGTCATGATACTCAGTGAGTTTGACATCTAGTACATAGATCGGAAAGCAATCAAAGGGCAAGTCATTGCTGATCAGCTAGCAGAAGCACCACTGGTGGATGCTTATCCACTAATCATGGAATTCCCTAATGAACACTTATGTATGATCGAAGAGCAGCCCATGTGGAAACTATACTTTGATGGCTCCTACACATCACATGGATCAGGGGCAGGAATCCTATTCATCACACCTCAAGGTGACTACATCCCAAAGTCATTCAAATTGGGATTTTCATGTACCAACAACATTGTAGAATATGAGGCACTCATCTTAGGTCTCAAAACAACCATTCAATAGAATATCATAGAACTGCAAGTGTTTGGTGATTCACAACTGATTATCAAGCAAGTACTAGATGAATATCAGATGAAGGATGAAAAGCTGCTACCTTACAAAGAACTTGTGGACATATTGAAAGAGCATTTCCTAAATCTACAATTCACACAGATACCTAGACTTTAGAACTAAGCAGCAAACGCAATGGCAACTATTGGGTCCTTGTTAGAAATCCCACGTGACGCATCACAATATGAACTCCTAGTCGAGCAGCTACATACACTAGCTTATGAGAATGCTAATGCGGAAATGGTGTGTCTTGGTTGGTCCCCAGTCCCCGTGGTACCATGACATCCATGCATATCTAAAGAATGGTATCATATTTCCCCATCTCACCAATAACCAACGCCAAAACCTTATCCGCATAGCTTCCCACTACACTCTTGTAGCCAACACCCTTTATCGTCGAGGGTATCACAATATCCTCTCTAGGTGTTTAGATTCAAACGAGGCCATCCTAGCTTTACAAGAGGTCCACGCTAGAATTTGCGGTGCCCACATGAGTGGCATGGTTCTAGCTAAGTAGTTGCTTCAAGTTGGATATTATTGGCCAACCATGGAACATGATGCTTGTGAGTTTGTCAAAAAATGTTTACCATGTTAGTAGCATGCAAATTTGATTCATGTACCAGCACAAGATTTGTAGCCCATTGCGCCACCTTGGCCATTTTCATGTTGGGGCTTCGACCTTGTCGGCTTAATCACTCCCCTTTCCTTAGATGGACACAAGTACATAATAACTGGCACATAGTACTTCACCAAATGGGTTGAAGCAATCCCACTCACCCTCACTACTGGCATCCAAATATCCAAGTTCATCCTTTACCACATCATTTGTCACTTTGGCATACCATCTACCATCTTCACTGACCATGGCACACCTTTTGAAAACCAGCATGTGGATGATCTGTGTGCCAGACTCCACATCCATCACCATTTCTCCAGTCCATATTTCCCTCAAGGAAATGGCCAAGCTGAGGCAACCAACAAAACTATCCTGAAAATCCTCAAGAAGGTTGTCAATGATTCTGGTCGTGACTGGCACCTCCAAATTAATCCTGCCCTTTGGGCCTATCATACTTCTTATCGCACTCCCATAGGCACCACTCCATATTCCCTTGTATATGGTGCCGAATCTATTTTGCTGATCGAGTTCAAGCTCCCATCATTGCGAGTCTCCATGAAAAACTACACCATTGATGAAGACTATCATGTAGCCCATCTCACACAGCTAGACCTGTTAGATGAAAAGAGACAGCAAGCATATGATCACCTGGTTGCATACCAAAATCAACTCAAAAGGAGTTATAACAAGAAGGTCCATCCTAGACAGGTCCAGGTCGGTGACATGGTTCTCAAAGAAAATCAGAAGGTCCAAGCAAATAGAGAAAAGAAAGGCAAGTTTGAGCCTACTTGGCTGGGCCCCTATGTTGTCACATCATGCTTCAGCTAGGGAGCTTATCAACTATCTACACCAGAAGGTGAGCCTTTGAATGATCCAATCAACATCATACATTTGAAGAGGTTCTATGCCTGAACTAGATCCTACATATTCAAAAAATCCATAAAAATTGGAAAAAAGCAGCAAAATACAAAAAAATAAAAAAAAATCAAAAAAAGCAAAAAAAGAAAAGAAAATAATCGTCCAATGGTGAAAACTTGGCAATTCAGGCACCTTGGACAAGTATGTTGGTGAAAACCTGGCAAACAGGCACCATACATAGTGGACCGAGTCATTATCTATCAAACTCCCATCTCCCATCCCACCATCTCAGTCCTTTTTTCTCCCATCCCCATCCCCATCCACCATCCCCAGCACTCCTCTTTTTTCACAATCCTCACGCAAATCCACCATTCCCACCTACACATATCTTGTTCCCTATCTTGTACCATATCTTGTATCTCTTGTAAAGTGCTATCCTTCTTGTACTATATCTTGTACTATACCTTTGTACCATATCTTGTATCATATCCTGTATATCTTGTACTCTATGATGTATAGTGAGATCTTCTTATCGCAAAATCCTAAGTTTTTGTACATATCCATTGTATATCTTTTCCCATCCATTGTACATCAGTCCTTGTCAGTCCTGCAATAGCATTTGATCAGAACACTTTGTCCTACCTAGCCTTGTACTTCACCAACATCAATTGTCAACTATTCTTGATCATCGTGATTATTCTTTGACTTCATCATTTGCCAGCAAAAAACAACACTCATTCTCTCATCAATCAGCGGGTCCTTGAGGATGTATCCTTCCTCCTATCAGACCTCATCTTCCCCCCATCAAATTAGTCAAATCAAATCTCTCTCCTTGGCAAAGGATGTCTTTTTGGAGTTATCATTTTGACCTTGGATTTTGTCCTTTGGGTCTTGTTAATCTTTTACAGCTTCTCATTGTTCTCTACTCAACGTCACCATGATCCTTTATATCATGGTGTACTATGAATGAGGATAATCTAGGGCAAGGTCTTTTGATCTTTTGCTTCTACCTGTGAATCAGTCGTGTGTTTGTGGTTTCTTCAGCATTGTTTCCACCATGCCTCCTTCGGGTTTCATGTGTGATGCTGGGGCAATCCTGCGTGTCTTTTTAGCATTAGTCCTATGCAACACTGGTGACAAGGCCTTGTGATCCTAGTATCCTTGGCAGGTCTTTAGCATTGCTATATCAAACTAGGTTGTGCTCTCCACATTTGCACTTGGACCTTCTCCAAATCCCCTGCATCCTGCATCTTGCATCCTGCATTTTGCATTCCATCTCATCTTACATTCACCCATCTTTGCTCTTGGAAGCTTGGTTATTTATCTCCCCTTCTTCCTAGGTCCTTCCTTCTCTGTTTCCTTTCGAGAAAATTCCACAATGTTTACTCCTTGCGTTATTTTCTCGAGGGGGCACAACCCCTTATTCCTCCAAATTCTAGCCTTAGGCATCTTATTTTCTTGTCTTTGACGCCATGCCACTTGTGGCATCACATCAAAGAGGGGCAAAATGTAGACACCTAAAAATCTTTTAGAAAATAAAGTATTTTTATTTTCTAAAAAATCCCTGATGACATCATCATTAATTAATTAATTAATTAATTTATTTTTATGTCATTAAATCCCTTTATCTTAATTAAAAACATTTAATTAAGGAATCCCTCCCAAAAATGTTTAAATCTTATTTAAACATTATCTCCTTATTTATTAATTATTTTAATTAATAAATTGACCAAAAATCTCAAAATAAATAAATAATTTATTTTTTGCCCCAAACTTGACCAATTTCCTTTAGACCACTAACCTCTTCCAGAATCTTCTAATCCCTCCTTAATTTCGATTAAAAGGCTAAACCCATCCTTTCTAACCCTAATCTCAACTCAAAATATTTAATTAAGATTAAATATTTAATTTTCATATTTATTAAATATATTTTAATAAATATTCCCAAAACCAAAAGCCTTTGGAATGAATAAACATTTATTCCATAAAACCTAAGAAAACTCTAGACTCTGCTAGAAACTTCTCAACCCAACCTCTTCACCCATCCTAATCCTAAAATCCCCTAATCCTAATCCTAATCCTCCCCCTAACCTTGTCACATTCCCTAAACAAGGTTAGCCAACTCCTAAGCTTGACCCAAAGTCAACAAACTTCTAGAGGCTTCTCTTACATGCATTGAAGGCATTTAAGACCTCCTTATCCCTCTTACATGCATTTATGGTGCATTTAAGAAGCCCCTCACCCCTTTCTTACACCCTTTGACCTTAGGCACATTTCCCAAATTGTGCACATTCCTCTCATCTTTTAATCCAATGCCCTTGTGACACTTGTCACAAGGAGGTGGCCCTGAACTAGCACAATCCATGTGCTCCCCTTTGAATGAATCTTGGCCTCTCTTAAGGATTTCAATCCTGGCCACTCATTCTTCCTTCCCAAATCCTATAAATACCCCTCCTTTCAAGAGCAAATCCATTAGCTTAACTTTCATTCTCATGCCCTTTTATTTCTAGACTTAGCACAAATCATTCTAATTTAGTTTACTTTCAAGCATTTTAGCTCATCATAGCTTAGTAATAATGGATTAACATAGTTTTTATTGTTGTTTTGCATAGCATAGCATCATATCACATCTCTATTTGGTCTAAAATCAATCTTAGCATAATCACACTTGCATTGAATCTCCATTTAAGCATCATAGTTTGAGTTCTTGAGGCCTTAGGGGCAATCTTGGGTGTTCTACCCATTATTGTGCCATTTTTTGGGGTTTTCATGAGTCTCAAACCATTTTAGAATGCATTAGAGTATGCTCCAAGTGCTTAGAGAGCACACCCACATCCCTCTTATCAGAGCAAATCAAACAGTGCTTGGGTGCACCTGTTTTTAGCGCAATCTGAGGTGGCTTAGCTTAGAGTTTCCTTATTTTTGTTTTGATTGTATTCTAGATTAAACTCTTAACATTTGATTGATTTGAGCCTTTCAAAATAGATACAGGATCCTCAAAAGCCTTGCACACAGTTATGATAGCAAACACCAGTAGATAGAAATCCTTTGGTGATCCCATATTTCAAGTTATTTTCTATATCCATTACTGTCATAAAAGTCTGGTGTAAACTCTTTGGTTCTTTGTTTCTCAGTAAGAAACTCATTTTTTTACCAAAAGCACCCAAATAAAGTATCATACATATTTGATCATTGGGTGTATAGCTTTTGGGAATATCATTTAAAGTTTTGGTAAATATAATGTTGAACAATGGAACTAATTGTTCTTCTTGAATCTCAGTCTCCATCAATTTGTTCAGTGCAACACTTGCCCCTATTCTTTTAGCAAATTGCTCCATGAAAGCTGAAATAAAATCTTCCCATGAAGAAATAGAACTTGCTGGCAAGGAGTAGAACCATATTTTGGCATCTTCTTTGAAAGTCCGAACCATCAACTTCATGAAGATTTCTTTATGACAATCTTTGAAGTCTCCCATCAGATCAATAAAATTTTACAAATGTTTACATGCTAAATCTGATTATTTCCCGTTAAAATATAGTAGATGCTTCCTAATCTTAGTATGAATCTCATTTGGGAAACTAGGTATGCCATCAAAACATAATGGTGCATACCTTTTCACATAAAATCTTCTGCACGAATCCATTATGGGTTGCACTTTACTTAATGAAATTTTAAAGTTCTTATTACGAACAACTTATGTAGCCATAAGGATTCTTTGAATCACACACACTCCTCCAAAACATAACCAAAATTTTCCAACAAATCCAGAGAAATATGTAGATCCATAATATAAAATCCTTTCTAGGGTGACGTCACCAAATAAGGATCATGGAAATACAAAAATTACAAAATGAGAAATACCTGGTGTTTTCCTTTTGTTGTTGCTATTTTTATTTATTAGCTAAAAATATGGTAGATCTTAGAGCTCACCTTGTAGCTCCATCAGGTTCTTTTTTACGTAGAGTCACCACCTCCTTGAAGAGGAAAATAATTCACTTATTCACAATCTTTTTCCAGCCGACAACAAAACTTTACCAGGATCTTTAAACACTGTCTATTAGAACTGCATATATCATATTTTCTATTCCGAACTTGCACTGATCAAATAGAGAACACTCAGAGTCACCACTCACAACCTGGTGAGATGATATTAAAACCTTTTGAATTTGACTCTATACACTTCAATGTTAACCACTGGATAGATAAATAAGACAGCTAGGAGTCTAGATCTACTCATCACCATGTTATTTAAACTTTAATATAACACTAGAGATATTAAATGGGATTTAGCATGACTTTTGCATCTCTATTCCCCAACAGAGTCACTATTTTGTTGGTTCCTCAAACCAGACTTTATGCTTTCATAAGAAACCAATACATCTATAGTTTTTAAGGATGGGTTATATCCAAATATAAAACTCAAAGATGAATGGACCAAGTATAGGGACAAGATTGCTTTCTACACTTCTGGCTCTACAAAACCAAGGAGGGTGCTCCTAATGCAGTAAAACAAAAATTATTTCACTAATCACTGACTAGATTTAAATATAACAGATGGATGGTAAGAAAATACTAAATGAGAACCACTCATTCATTGATTCTTATTTACCATAAGATGAGGCAGAATAGGTAGGTCACAACACTTCATAGATTTTTGATAAATTTGTATCAAATGTTTGGAGTACAGTAGAACCTTACCAAGCATTGAGATCTATAAACTAGCTTCACTGCTGGCCAGTGCCTTATCCATTAGGTAACACCCTCATTACAAAATTGAGATACATAGAAAATATATAAAACTTTGATGATCTTTATCTTTTGAAAATATTGTCACCCTGTGGTGGATTTTATCAAAGGACTCCTAAATTCAGATTACTTACTTATATCCTTGTGCAAACCTCAGAGAATCAATGTTATATCTAAAGCTTATTTAATTTGATCCTAGATCAAACTTGAAGAATATCAACACATAACTCAAATGAAGAACACACATAGGGGAGATGTAAACCCTAGATTTTATTCAAAATTCAATATCATCATGTATACACAAAGTGTTTTAAAATGCAAACTATCTAGATATTTAACTGAACCAACAATATTTGCTATTATGAAAACTTGGCCTAATACAGTCTACTATATCCTAGACTGAGACCAAAGTCATCAGTCAGTGTTCTAAAACTAAACAAAAGACTAAAACTACATCTCCTACCTAGCTCATAGAGCACTTGGGACCAATTCTGAGAAAATTCATAGAGAATTAGGAACCCTCACAATAATGAAAAGATCTTTATATATATCCCTCCGGAAAAGACCTAAAATATATTTCAACCATGACACCTGTTACTTCTAGCAAGATTAATTTTGCAAACAACTTCTTTTCCCACCAAAATTTGACCTTAGACACAAAATCTCTTACTGCTCTTTCTTGCTTTCTCAAAATTGATTTCTAATGCCGCTAATGAAACTGTCATTTCCCACCATTTCCAATGGTATATTACACATATATTTGAGCAAAAATTGAACCTTCAGATTCAAAATTCATGAGCAGCTTCATTCATGAACAACTTTGCATATTTGAAATTCAAAATTTATGCTTATAGTTAGACAATTACAAGTTTTTTAAATATTTTTGCACATATATGAATTTGATAGGGCCCACATGTGACATGTGGTGCCATTTGATTCATCCTATAGACCACATCATCGCCACCTCACCATCCAAGTGACCGCCACATCATCAGCCATGCCACTTGTTTCTCTCTAGCTGGCCTATCACTCTGCTCTACCACCTCATCAGGATGCCACATGGTAGCCTATCGCATGAGCGTAAGGGTTGAATTCTTTCCTTGCGGTCATGTGACCATCGTCAGATCTTCCGAGCATGTATCTCAAGGCCACCAGACCTATTGTCTTGCTACTCTATCACCTTGTGCCATGTGTCACTACTTGATTCACTGCTAGATCTAACTTGCAACCTCACTACCATGTCACCAGAGCTGCCACATGTCACCCTATCACATGATCGCATAGGAGCATCTCCCCTCCTTGTGAACATGTGACCACCGTCAGATTCTCATGCATCTCAAGGTGGCCAATGGACCTACAGACTGCACACTTCCTTAAAATTACCTACCTACACATGGGGCCTGCTACTACATCACCTCCAACTCATCACAAACTAGACACCTTGATTTATGTGCACATGAGACAAGCCTTCATTCTAAGCATCTAGACTTGGACACCAACATATTGTGCACTTTGGGTTATAGACTACTCATTTTACCTGTGTATCATGAATGTGGGACTAATCCTTTTGCAAATATAACATTTTCTCAAAAGTTAACCTTAGTGCACCTAGCCAGGCCCACACTAATCCAGGAGGTCCCATGCTTCCCTCTCACTTCCTTTCACTTACTTCATACTTGAGCATTTTTACTTTTAAATGCATGATCTCACGAATTTGGGGCGTATGTGGGATGTATCCCTCACAAAACATATACTGTCATTATCACCTTTCCTCTTCATTTGCGTTGACTATCATCAATGGATAAGTGCATAGACCGTATCTTGGCCCATCATCCATCACCCTATTTTTTGACAATAGCATCATGTAGCTACCACAATGGAAGAGGTGAAAGAAATATTTGTTCCCTCATAATGGCTATGGAAAGTAATACTCTTTTTTTTCCAACTTCTAACACGTATGAGTTTGGATATGTATTTAGCATGTATCCACCCATCTATGTCACTATTATGTTGGCACTGCACCCCATGCCATAAATATTTAATCTTTTCACGTCTTCCCTCATCTTGAACTGATTCACCACCCATGGAATGACTGACATTTTTGGGATGAAAGTAGAAACATTGGCGATAACAATATCGATCTTAGTCAGTTTGATGTTGATCTTAGTCTTGTTTTTATTATGCACTATCCCTGACTCATGTGCACAAGAGAAAAGCATTGTAGTGCCTTCCATAGTGTGAAGCTTCTCAGAAATATGAATTGTGATCTGTTTCAAATAGCTCCATTGACCAATATTTGATGATTCCAGTAGCCCCATACAGTCACCATGATTGGGTTTGATTTAGTAATATGCATGGTGTCAATTGTATTTTCCTTGGTCTATAGGCCAAACACTTGCGTGAACCTCCCTGTGTAAACACTGGCTCTTTAGCTTAAAACATTAGCATTTAATGGAAATTCCCTGTACTTGAAATGAGTAGGAAGATTGCCTATCATGTCTTCATAATCCAACTTATAATATTCTTCCACTTGCTTGTCTAATAATAGTTTCTCTTTGAGTGAAACTCTTCCCTTCCATCTTTCTTAGTTACAAAAGCAAGGAAGGAATGTGCTCGGTGTGAGCTAGCATGAAACATGCCCTATCTACAACATAAGTTTCTTTTCCTTTTAAAACTTCACGCATCCTCACAACCAACTCCAATCCAACTTGCGTTGGTGCTTCTTCTATCTCAAATGCTGGTATCTTCTTTGGCACTAGCAGTCTTTATTCCAAATGTCAGCTTCCTTTATTGCTTATGCTAGTCTTTGTCCTTTTCTTATGTGCTGGCATGTAAGATTCAAACGCTTGTAACCCTGCCCCTTTCTTTCTTTAGTGCCTACAAGAAAAAATGAATATCATAGGGAGCACACACAACCCCATTGGAGGCATGCACAAAACCCCAAAAGGTGCTTGCACTACCTCAAGGGAAGCATATGCACTCCCTTAAAAAAATGCAGCCCCCCCCCCCCCCCCCCCCCCCCGAAAAGGCCACCAACTGCTTCCTCATGCACGAGTGCTCCTTCTTTGATATGTGCTTCTCCAAACAGGCAACCTCTGATGCAAATTTAACACTAGCATTTCCTTTATTTAATTTTCTCAAAGTGGCCCTTGCCAAGTCTTCAACAATGGTCAATCTCTGAGTAAGGTCCTTGTAATTCTTGGAGAAAACCTCCCCATGCCTATCTGATGGCTGATCGGTTACTATTTTTATAACCACATAGACTGTTTGTAGCATTTGGTGTTTTGTGAGAAAGTCGATGGAATGTGTATAGAAGGCACTCAACATAAGTGAAGTTCAACTCCTCTCCAATTTGACATCGTGGAAAATATTTTTTGAGAAGTTGAAGGACTAAGGGAAGAAGACGTCATGCATCCAAATCTACTTGTCTTTCAACAAATTTTTATAAGCTCTTGCACATGCTCTGGTGGAGCCCTTTTACCAAATATATTCAGAATTCTTCAAAAAATCCATAAACATCTTGAACTCTACAACGGTAATATCTTACAAAGTCTTTTTGATCAAATCAATAACGTGCCTTTCCATTTGTTCCTATGGCTTCAACAGCTTTGCCTTTAGAGGAAACACCTTGTCCTTCACAAAATTCAGTAGTCTCTCACGAATATTCTCATCAGAACACTCAATGTGTTTTAAGAGGGCTATCAAAGATACTTTTGGTGTGCTATCATTTTCTTGGTAAATAGTCTGGGCTTAGAGACCTTTGAATGGAGCCAACCAATTGCGTAAATAATCCACCATCTATCTTTAAAAATAAAGATGATGAGTGATCCTCCAATACTTGTAAACGTTAACATAAACAATTCCAGTGTTAAGTCATTAGTTGCATATATTGATATGGTCAAGTGTCAGATTATGAATCTTGAAGAATATTGCTTTACAATACCAAATCCCAACCGGCTCAACGACTTCTTGTAGCTCTTTAATAATACCAATGAGGTAGGTCGGGCCCAAAGTGGGTCCGGCCTAAATTTTTTTCAAACTCAAACACCCAGACCTCAAGAAACATCACCAAGATGATTAGCACCTGCAACCGGATCCAAAATGGATAGCCAGACACTTTAAAAACTTTCAATTTCTATCATTTTGCCAGTCGACAAATCTGAATAAAACACCTCCAGTTGCGCTATTAAAACACTAATTAGAACTAATCATTAGAAGCTGAAACTTGGGGAATATAAATTTTGTATCATTGGGAAATACTCTATTAGACGGCCTTGCCTAAAGATGAATGAGCCAAGAGAGTTTAAAACTTGAAAACACTTGTTTAGAAATGCTCTACAAACACAGACTGAAAACATTGCAAACTGCCTCTGAAAGAGATGTATAAAAAATATCAAAAGATGAGTTGAGGGCAAGCTACTGAAATTGGAAAAAAATTCATATGAAAGGAATGCACAAAAACAATCACCATCTAGAGATGATCATCTACCAAAAAGCTATGAACTCCAAAAAATAGCTACTTTGCAAAGTTATCCAATCCGCACTATTCATCATTATAAAACACCCCTTTACCTGACCTTGCAAACCTATCAGATGGAAACCTCATGGACTGAAACCTTGGATGAAAGAAATTTTTCACACATATAAAATAGGGCTATGCTTAGTTTCATTGGATGATCAACTGACTGTCAATGATTGATCTTCAAAATCATGCTTCCAGAACATCCTGAACTAGAAGGCAATGAAATTATAGAAATTACATTTGGAATTGATCGAGCAAAGTGGCTAAATGGATTGGAAGAGACTTGAAAATATTTAGGAAAGTACACTTCCAGGTCTAAAATATGGAACATCCTTTAATAATGCTTGACCTTGAACTAGGTGCAAACTACAAAGCCTCAAAGTAGGCTACTCAGAAATCAGGACAATGCACACTCAGTAAAACTTAATAATCTACAAATGAAATGGACCTGGCAAATAGGTCAAACAAACACATGGGGGGATAAAAATTTGCATGAACATTCTCTCTCATGCCTATGGGATGATGCAACAACCCACACATTATGAACAATCAAAGGACAATAAATGCACTCATCGGAAGTGGGCTTCTCAGTGAAAATCTAGACAGCCACTCGATGCAGATTTTAGGGAACACCTCCAAAAGACTACTTCAAAAAATTATCAAATTTGAAGAATAGGACCTCAAACCTATTACATATGTCAAATGATAGGTGATGAACACCCTATCCAAGTGACACATCATGAAAATCAATAGGTCCTTCTATCCATGCACTCAAACTATGCTTCCTTTTGAAGACTTTCAAAGCACTGATGTGACACTTGAAGAGAAATTGCAAAATATGGAGTCAACAATACAACTCAGATTTTTGAGCTCCAACAGGGCTGAAATAATGAAAAGGGGACCTTCAGCTAGTGGTTGTGATTGGTCATGCAATCTTTCAGTCTTTTGGTGAATTGGACATGCAAGATGTTCAGAGTGCGAAACCTCCAAAATGCCAAAGAGGGGTCTTGGCAACTTTTGAAGAAAGTGTCCCGAGCACTTCAGACTCTGAACCTTTAGACTTTTGGTGAATCAAGGGTGCAATATTTTTGGGGTGTGAAACCTCTAAAACACTGAAAAATTTAATGTCCAAAAACTCGAAGGTGAGGGTTTATGCAAGAACTCAAAAATGAGCCTTGGAGCGAGTTCGACCATGAACTCAAAACCAAGGGATCAAAGGGGACAACCTTCCAACCCCTCAGGAAAGACCAACATGAAAAAACCCTATCAACAATAGGGAAATAAACACAAAAGTAGAAAGGAAGGACAAAAAGGACACGAAGGTGCCTACCTCAAAAAACCACGAGACGAGAGGCCAAGAAGCAGACAAGAAAAGAACCAGAAGCAGAACAAGTCGGGAAAAAAAAACCTAGAAGCTCTGAAAAAATGCTATCATAGGAAGAACAAGTGAGCGTAAAAGACACACTCACTACCTTATATAGATAATTGATGGGGGTGATGTCAGCTCCTCCCACCGATCGACCTTTTGGGGGTCCAGGACCTCGGAAAGTTTGAAATGCCGAAAGGTCTAGAGAGTAGGACCTTTCATGCCCAAACCTACAAAAGGCCAAAACCCATGGGGTTTCAAAAATGCCCAAGGCTGATTGGCTTTTAGACCTTTCACATTTTCAAACCTCCAAAAGTTTGAAATAGGGAAACAATGAAAACACTTAAAGAAACAACTAGACCTAAAACCAAAAAACCAAACTGACAGACATACAGACAACCTAGGACAAGCTAGAAAGAGTGGGGCCCCTAAAGCCAAGAGTCTAAAAAGGGGAGCATGGTTGTGGAACTACAACAGTGAGTATATGTTTCCATAATGACAACATTCACTAGTACATTTTGCACCATTTTTTGACACACTATTGGTCAAAGTTTGTACCCAACTCGGTCGAATAGTCGACCAACTGGTTCATCGCTATTATCCGCATTGAAATATCAACCCATTGCTACAACCATAGAATAATCAACACCAATATTGGTTGAAAATGAGGGCAATCTAGGCCAAAAATAACATTAGCAAGTGTTGGTATATTGGTCAATCTTTCGACCAATATAGATTAATATTGGTCGAAAACTTTGGTGGCTCCGACCAAGATGCCAAACTTGTGACGGTCATATTTCGATCAGTATTGTTCAAAATATTTAGCGGCTCTGACTAGGATGCCAAACCCATGACACCACATTTTGACACGGCGTGTTTGATTTTCAATGACGGTGGGTCAAAATTTTGACGAAACACGGAGTGTTAAAAAAAAAATTGAAGATAAATATCTAGACTAATCACCAACAACATCCTCATCAGTGATTAGTTTTGATATTTATCTTTAGGTGTCCACACTCATTCTACTCCTTTTTGCCAGTGGGTCCCTGCTCATTCTATTTTCCAGACTTCTTTGGGCACTAGCAATCCATCTACTCTTCTTTGCGTGAAACTGTGGGTTTTTTCATTTTGTTTGAACTATTTGAGAGATAGGCTCTGACTGGTGATTTGTGAATTGGTAGAGCTTCCTCTTAGACACCCAAAAATATTCAAATATATTGGTGTGAAGCTCCCAAAGGATATTCTTCTCTATGGGCCTCCTGGTTCTGGAAAAACTTTAATTGCTAGGGCAGTGGCAAATAAAACCGGTGCCTTCTTTTTCTATATCAATGGACCCGAGATCATGTCAAAGTTGGCTAGAGAAAGTGAAAGCAATCTCCAGAAGGCTTTTGAGGAGGTTGAGAAGAATTCCTCATCCATTATATTTATTGATTATATATTATAGAGATTTTTTAGTGGGCTTGCAAGTATGCTATTAGAGAAAATATTAAGAAGGCGAGTTTCAATTGTGGTGGCTTTTGCAAACTAGATTTGGTTATGAATTTCTTAATGGTTTTTTTTGAGCTAGTTTGTTAGAATTTTACATTTTTTAATTCAATTTTCCTCAACTTGTATCTTATTATTTCAATTTGTCATGTTCTCTTTCCTCTGTACTTTTATAGGATAATATTGAATGTGAAAGAAAAAGAAGTAAGAACCCCGAGGCAATGGATGAGGATGATAGTGATGAGGTAGCTGAAATAAAGGCTTCTCATTTTGAGGAGTCAATGAAATATGCCCGAAGAAGTGTCAGTGATGCTAATATTTGAAAGTATCAAGCCTTTGTACAAACACTACAACAATCTTGAGGCTTTGGTTCTTAATTTTGATTTCCTGGTGCTTCTGCTGGTGCGTTTGGATGTATTTTCTATAGCAGATAATAAAATGATAATGAATTATACAGTTAGGAAACTTAGTACACAATTGTCATCTTAATGAAGTGACAAATGTGTCTGTTCTAGCAGGGACCTTCCACTGACAAATAGCCAATGCTATTCAATTTGGCTCTAGCTTTTGCTTGTATGAGTTTTATCTATTCATATATTTGAAACTTTATCTAGTTTATCAGCCTTTTAGCCAAGGACTTACTAACTTGTAAGTCTTTCGAGAAATATTAACTATGTCAAGGAAATTTAGCTATGGAAACTTTTTCTCAAGTGGTAGATAATGCTACGAAAACCTTGCTTTAAAAAAAAAATCCTGCTGGAAAATATTCTATACTAAATCAATTCTACAACAAAGAAAGTCTAGTTCAACTAATTTTGATTGGTTATCTGTGAATTGGTAGAGCTTCTTCTTAGATGCCAAAAAATTTCAAATCTATTGGTGTGAAGCCCCCAAAGGGTATTCTTCCCTATGGGCCTCCTGGTTCTGGGAAAACTTTAATTGCTAGGGCAGTGGCAAATGAAACTGATGCCTTCTTCTTTTGTATCAATGGACTTGAGATCATTTCAAAGTTGGTTGGAGAAAGTGAAACAATTATCTTGAAGGCTTTTGAGGAGGCTAAGAAGAATGCCCCATCCATTATATTTATTGATGAGATATTACAGAGATTTGTCAACAGGCTCTAGCAATCCATCTGCTCTGCTTTGCATGAAACTGTGGGTTTTTTCATTTTGTTTGAACTATTTGAGAGATAGACTCTGACTGGTGATACATAATTGATTTGTATATTTTCAGTGTGGAAGTAGTGTTGGGGATGCTGGTGGTGCTATGAACATAGTCCTTAACCAGTTGTTGATGGAGATGGATGGTATGACAACCAAGAAAACAATTTTCATTATACCTAATGGCATTGGCCTGTTATACCCAAGGGTTCAATGGAGCTGATATTACAGAGATTTGTCAACGGGCTTGCAAGTATGCTATTAGCGAAAATATTGAGGTGACTTTCAATTGTGGTGGCTTTTGCAAACTAGATTTGGTTATGAATTTCTTAGTGGTTTTTTTTTAATGGGTTTGTTAGAATTTTACATTTTTTGATTCAACTTTCATCAACTTGTATCTTATTATTTCAATTTGTCATGTTCTCTTTCCTCTGCACTTTTATAGGATATTGAACATGAAAGAAAAAGAAGTGAGACCCCTGAGGTAATGGATGAGGATGATAGTGATGAGGTAGCTGAAATAAAGGTTGCTCATTTTGAGGAGTCAATGAAATATGCCCGAAAAGTGTCAGTGATGTATTTTTTGTTGCTACTGCTTCAGATGTATTTGCTAAGATGATTTCCCCCACCAAGATGATGTGCATCCAATTTATGGAGATCTGCTAAATGTTTTATATGATAAAGATCACTACAAGTTGGCCCTTGGCCAGATCAATATTGCTCGCAATCTCATTGCCAAAGTGGCCAAAGACTATGTTAGGATGATAAAATATGGGGATTCTCTTTACCGCTGAAAATCTTTGAAGGTTGTTGCACTTGGATGGATATGTACCATTGTTAAGAGAATTGGACCGAGGTTGGCTTACCTCAAACAGGTGAGGTAGCATATGGTTATGTTCTTTTCTCTATCTATCTAGTTTTCACTACCTATCGTTCCTTGGGATATCTTGCAAGCATTCTATAAATTGATGGTCTATATTTTTGTGGGTGTCTTGTATGGGCCTATGAACTTTGTTATCTTGTCTTTCTTTTCAATCCTACAACTAGATTTTGTTACGTGGATTTCTTGTAAGGAAATTTGATACCACCATTTCAGTAGTTCTTCATATGATAGTTTTCTATGCAGTCCCCAGTCCAAGCTTTATTTGTAGGTTTTTTTATCTCAATATTAAAAGAATTAATTTAGTTACATAAAGATTTATGTCCCAAACACAATGACAACTAGGATGTGAATTTAATCTTTCTGACAACTAAAGAGTCAAATTTAGATAACAGATGGTTCAATATAACCTACAACTTTGTCCATGTAAGAGTTGAACTCTAAAATTTATGGTATGAAGACCTACAACATGTAGCTAAGAATATGATACTGAATAATTATGACTTATTTTAAAGATTTAGGAAAACTTAACCATTTCTGTAGTGATTACTTAAAAAAAAGTATACCTGATTGACGACTCAATATTTGTAACCTCTCAGAAACTTTTCCTTTCCACTTCAATATATTTCGTTGATAATTATTGATCTCCTCAAAACCACTAGAAAAAAAATAATGACAACAGAACTTGCTACTTTAGAAAATTGCATCAATACTTAACTTAAACATTATAGTCATGAAGGGTGTAAAAAAATCTGATATGCTAATAGACAAACTCATTTTGCACAAAATGGCATTAAGCATGGATTTTGGTTTAAATGTGGTACAATAATTCCTTCATCAAAGACATTATCTATTACATTTATAATTGTTTATTTAGGTTCCATAGCACTAGCATATACACAAAAAGAATCTGTATTAAAAAAAAACATGGACAATACATATATATAAATTTATTTGGAGATTTGCCAGCAGGCTAGTACTGACTATATGTTTGTCATTGATGACAACATATGGAAAGTAGCATGCATGAAAGTCTTATGTAGTAAGCTTTCAGTATATGTAGCATGGAAATGATATTAGCATGATATCATGGGCGCAGAGGTTAACTGTTAGAATAGATAGTTATATAGCAGTTGGTGTCAGCAGTGTTCCTAACAGAGTAACAGATAGTGTTCTGTGTATGGTTGTCTGTCCAGTTATAATGGAGCCTTGCGCGCTTAGATATATGTTGAAGGCATGTTATTGATGTTTTAGTTATGGATGCATAGTTTGAAGATGAATGCAAGTGAAGTTATGCAGTCACTATTCACCAGTAGCAGTTTCCTATGTTTATTCAGAAGAGTCGACAAAGATCTTATAGGTTCTTGAGTTGCACCTATCTTGAGGGTATGCACCCTTGGAGTTAAGTTTGGATAAGTGTTATTGATGTTTGGTTAAGAGGGCATGAGTTAATTAAGCTTAAAAAGAAAGTTATAGTTGTTTTGGTAGAGCCAACAGTGTGTAGCGTGCGTCTACATTTATTTTATTAGACAAGTCCCATAATGAGTTGCGTGCATAATAGAGATGAAAAAATGTTTGTTGGAGTTTATTATGGTTTCTCTAATATGATTTCAAGGTGGTTCTAATAGGTCAACTTGATTATATCATTTGGAGGAAAGATATTTATAGGCAGGCATTTGTGATTGCTGTAGTGTGGTTCAGGGTTGATTAAATAGAGTAGAACAGAGCAGAGTGTGTGAAGTGTTGAGCCATCAGAAGAAGGTCTATGTGACCAAGTAAAGTCCTTGTGTGATTCATTGGAATTTATCTAGATATCAGGTCAAAGCACAGTTCACCAAGATCCAGATATAGTGTGTATCTATTATTTAGAAGGTTGTAGCCTTCACCCATTTGAGCAGTGAGCTCTTGAACAGTGCGTCCTCACCCCTAACAGGGAAAATTGTAAAAGACTCCTAATAGGGTCCAACCCTTAACTAGGTCTACTATACTTAATATTGTTAGGAATGAATTCTTGGTAGTCATTCTGTAGCAGTTGTTGTTGCATTCATGACTATGATTGTCATTGATGTCAACACAGTGATCTTCTAGATTCTTGCAGAGAAGCAGACAATGTCTTGATTAGAGCATGTGGGATATTGCATTTGGAGCTATGAAATGTTGAGGTTATATTATTTGATATGTTATATGTATATGGTTATGAGCACAGATAGTAATTCATTTATTCATGAAAGTTATGAGCACTTTGGTGGAAGCAGTATTCAGGCAGTGTTCCTGAGTAGCGGTTTGTGGAAATCGGATGATATCTCCTAATCGAGATGGAATCTAGTTTTTTGTAGTTAAAGGGAAGTTTGAGACACATTGATAGTGATGTGGTTCATAGTGAAAACTTTGAGGTCACATGAGTGAAGATTTATTGTATTTGGAAGCCGACAATTTTTGTGTAATTTTGATGTAGCGTGTGGAAACTTTTATTTTGTAATTGTGTGCTGACTCATTTGTAATTATTTGAGTGTGGTATAAAGGAAGGAATTTTTTTCCTTGTTTTAATGTTTATTCAATGTAAGCATGGTATGGTTGAATGCGAATGTATGTATGAAGTGAAGAAAAGAGCCAATGAAGTTGTGAAAGCGAAATTGTGAAGGAAGACATGTGAAGTACAGAGATCTGAAATTGAGATCTGGTGTAGCAGTGAGTTTGGTTTGGCATAGTAAGAAGGTAACATATTTCATATTATTTTGCTAAATAATATTAAGGTCAGTTGGACAGTGTGTTTAGTGATCTTGCCATTGAAGCTGTTTGGGTAGTGGGTCCTTCTATCTTCCATAACTCCTAACAGAGTTAGAATCTTTTAACAGGGATTGAAAATCTCCTAACAGGGATTCATATGTATTGAATGTATTTCATAAGACTCCTAATAGAGTCCATCCTTTCACAAGGAATATTCATATTAGTGCATCTTTTGTGGGCATCATTCCCACCGAGGTTTACTCTTTGATCAAGAGGTTCCCTAATCAACATATCTTCTGTCATTGTGTTATTGTGTATGAATATCTTTCTATGGTTGGTAATTATATTGATCATATGGTTTAATGTTGTTGAAGATGATAAAATTTATAATTATCTAATAACTGATTCACCCCCCCCCCTCAGTTATCTTGGTGTACTTTACTTTCTAACATGGATACCCTGGGCCCTAGTAAAAATAAGTGTGTCAAGAAACCAAAAACTCTACAAATTTCCCTAGATAATTCCCCCAAAAGTAAGTCTCCTAAGAAGTCTCCTGGTCAACATATCTTGTGTTATTATGTCATTGTGTATGAATATATTTCTATGGTTGGTAATTATATTTCTTACATGGTTAAATGCTATTGAACTAGATAAAATTTATAATTATCAGATAACTGATTCACCCCCCCCCCTCTCAGTTATCTTGTTGGACTTTACTTTCTAACAATTGGTATCAGAGTAGCAGGTCCTTGGAAGGAAAGTTTAACAGCTTAAGGAGATCCATGGTGAATTTTAGGAAAGAAAGCCCTAAGTTTGATGGAGTAAATTTTGACAGCTGGAAAGAGAAGATGAAGACACATCTACTGTGTTTAGGACCAAGTTATTGGTTGATTACAAAGAATGATAAGAATATCATTGAAGAATATAATCTTGAGACATGTTCTAATGATGAGAGAGATTTATTCATGTGTAACATACTTGCAAGAGAATCACTTTTGACAGCACTCCCGAAGAATGAATATAGTCAGGTAAACTGTTTAACAAAATCTAATGAAATTTGGAAAGCTTTACACTCTACTTTTGAAGGTGATAAACATGCAAAGAAAGCTAGATTACATAATTGGATATGTGCATTTGAAGATATAAGAATGATGGAAGATGAATCTGTTAGAAGCTATATTGGTAGAATGTCAAAAATTGTTGTAGGGATAAAATCTTGTGGAGAAACAAAGATAGAGAATGAAGTGATATGGAAAATTCTAAGGACATTGAATCCTGTATTTAAGCAAATAACATAGGTGATTGAACAAGTTATACCTTGTACTTCAAACTTTAAAAGAGAGACTCTTCTTGGAAGACTGGAAGTAGAAGAAATGAACCTGAGGTTATTAGGAGACTTAGCTAGAATGGAGATAGCATTCAGTGCTATTAGTGTTCACCCTACTTTATCAAGAAGCATTAGTGTGAGTGGAGATTATGCTAGCAGCATCATATCTAGAAATGAAGAAGACAAGAAGATTGAAGAAGGTATTTCCTTGCTTGTGAAAAGAGAATCAGACGGTAAGAAAATTTTTAAATGTTGGACTTGTCAAGAATATGGTCATTTTGCATCTAAATGTCGTAAGAGAGTTAAAAAGTACAAAAATAATTTCAAGCCTAGAAGATCTAAGGAATGTTATTATGCTAATGATGAAGATCTTGAAGCTAGTATAGAAAGAACTCTAAGTGAAAGTGATACTAAGAATAATGATGAAATAGGATTTGTAGCAATTAAAGAAAATAATCCTGAATCTGATGTTAAGGAAGAAAACACCCTAGTTTCCCAAGTTGAAAAGAAATATGATTGGATTATAGATAGTGGTTGTTCACATCATATGACTGGTGACATGAAAAAGTTCATAAAGTTTAACAATTATGATGGAGGAGTTGTTAGAGTTGGTAACAATGCACCTTGTTTGATTAAAGGTATATGATCTACTACTCTTGATGGAAAGACTAATACTGATGATGTTTACTTTGTTGATAGATTGAAACATAATCTTTTGAGTGTTGGACAGTTAGTTGATAAGGGATATCAAGTTTAGTTTACTGAGAAAACTTGTGTGATAAAGGATAAAGATGGAAATCTGATTGGAACTGGATCTAGAACTAGAGGTAATGTATTTCAGTTGAATCCTATTGAGATGACATGTTTGATTACTAATATTGATGACAATTGGTTATGGCATAGAAGGTTTTGTCATATAAACTTTAATAATATTGTGAAAGTGAGTACTACATTTGTAGCAAGGGATTTGCCTAAAATTATAAAGCCTACTTACATGATTTGCAAAGAATGTGTGATGGCTAAGAAAAAGAGAAGTTCATTTCCTAGTAAGAAGTTCACATCAGCAGAGAAGTTAGAGATTGTTCATACAGACTTGAGCAGTCCTACCAGGACTAGAGGATTCTATGGAGAAAGGTATTTTATGATTCTTGTTGATGATTTTACAAGAATGATGTGTATTGCATTTCTTAAAGAAAAATCTGAAGCATTTGATAAGTTTAAGATGATTAAGAATAAAGTTGAGAATGAATCTGGAATGAAGATTAAATGTTTGAGATCTGATAGAGGTGGAGAATTTACTTCTAGAGAGTTTAACACTTTTTGTGAAGTGAATGGTATTAAGAGACAATTTTCAGCCCCTAGAACACCTGAAAAAAATGGTATTGCAGAAAGAAGAAATAGATCAGTGATTGAAGCAGCAAGAGCTATGTTATTTGAGAATGATTTGGCAAAGATATTCTGGAGAGAAGTAGTGAATACAATAGTATATACAATGAACAGAGTACAAATTAGAGTAGACACAGACAAGACACCTTATGAATTATGGTTTGGACATGCACCCTCAGTTAAGTATTTTAGAATTTTTGGAAGCAAATGTTATATAAAGAGAGATGATGATATTGGAAAGTTTGATCCTAGAAGTTATGAAGGAATTTTTCTTGGATATTTTTTGAATATCAAAGCATATAGAAGTTACAATAAGAGAACTAAAACTATTGTTGAGAGCACAAATGTTAAAGTTGATCAGAAGTTCAAAATTTAGGAAAAAGTGCTTGATTATGAAATTGATGAAGAAGCTCATCCTAAGCCTAACACTAAAACTACTAAGTTATTCTATGAGTCTGACAGTGAATTGTTGAATGAGAGTCATGTTGAAGAAACTGGAGAGGCATCTAGAGAAGAATCTATAGTTGAAGCAAGATCTGAGACTATGACACCGAATAGGTATTTATCAAGGCATCATCCTATTGAACAAGTTATTAGAAGTTTGGACAGAGGAGTTCTGACTCAGAATAAGGTACATTTATGTTTGATATCTCAAATTGAACCTAAATCTACTAGTGAAGCTTGTGAAGATGAACATTGGATTAATGCTATGAAAGAAGAACTAGATTAGATTGAAAAGAACAAGACATGGGAATTGTTTCCTAGACCTAAAGACAAGAATGTGATTGGAACTAAATGGGTTTTCAGAAACTAGGTGAATGAACAAGGAGAAGTAGTAAGAAATAAAGCAAGATTGGTATGTAAGGGATACTCACAGCAAGAAGGAATTGACTATGAAGAATCTTTTGCACCAATAGCAAGACTTGAAGTAGTAAGAATGTTTTTGGCCTATGCAACTTTTAAGAAATTCAAAGTATATCAGATGGATGTGAAGTCCGCATTTCTGAATGGTGAATTGGAAGAAGTCTACATTGAGCATCCTGAAGGTTTTCCTTTGACTCAAGAAGGAGACATGGTATGTAAACTGAAGAAAGCATTATATGGACTAAAGCAAGTACCTAGAACTTGGTATGCAAGACTAGATAAGTATTTGGGATTTACTAAAGGAATAGCTGATAGCAATTTGTACACAAAAGAGATTGAAAATGGTTTGTTGGTTATAGTTATTTTTGTTGATGACATTATTTTTGGAGGAGAAGATGAAGCTAGTGACAAATTTGCTGATGAAATGAAGACATAATTTGAAATGAGTATGATTGGTGAGATGAAATAATTTTTGGGATTACAAATAACACATAACAATGATGGTATCTTTGTAAGTCAGAAAAAGTACTTGAATGATTTGCTAAAAAGATTTGGAATGGAGAACTATAAACTAGTTGGAACACCTATGGTTATAGGACACAAACTATCTAGCAAAGATGAAGCACCAACAGTTGAGCAGAAGAAATACAGATCCATGATTGGAGGATTGCGGTACTTGACACACACAAGACTGAATATAGCACATTCAGTTGGAATGGTAGCAAGATTTCAAGCTGAACCTAGAGAATCACATTATGCAGTAGTAAAGAGGATACTAAGATATTTAAGAGGCACAATGGACTATCGATTGTGGTATGAGAAATATGATGATTTTACCCTATGTGCATATACAAATGCTGATTGGGGAGGTAGTGTTGATGATAAGAAAAGCACCAGCGGTGGAGCCTTTTTTCTTGGAGGAAAATTAGTTTCTTGGCTGAGAAAGAAGTAGAACTATATTTCACAGAGCACAAAAGAAGAAGAGTATGTAGTAGCAGCAAACAATTGTAACCAAATAATTTGGATGAAGCAAATGCTGAAAGATATTGGAATTAAGTTTGTTGTGCCTGTTGTCATACATTGTGACAACACCAGCACAGTTAGTATGTCTAAGAATCTTGTATTACATTCTAAGAAAAATCATATAGAGATCAAGTATCATGTTGTAAGAGAAAAAGTTGCTGAGAAAGAAGTCAGACTGGAGTACATAAGCACAAAGGAACAAATAGTAGACATATTTACAAAGCCTTTTCCTAAGGATACATTTGAGTATCTGAGAGGTATGATTGGGGTTATGCCCCAGCCTAATTTTGAGTAATGATGCAGTTGGTTACATCTATCCAGTGGTATATAAGCCCTATCTTTCTTCTCGATTGGATGTTGGTACTTCCTCTATGGGGGAGTATGTGTATTTGAGCTGAGTCATGAGGACTCTTGTGAATATATTTTCTAAGTAGTGTCTTTTGACATTGAGTTTTTGTTGACATAGTGATGAAATTTCTATCATTGATGTCAATTGGGGAGAAATATACATGAAAAACTATTTGTACCAAATGTACCATTTGTTGGAGAGAACTGAATAGGATAACAAAGCAAGATTTGATTGATGAAGAGGACTTGAAAATGTTTGCCAGAGTAGTAGTGTTGCGGTATTGGATTTTTGGAACATTGGATGTTTTTCACCTATCTTGGCATCAATGCCAATGGGGGAGATTGTTAGGAATGAATTCTTGGTAGTCATTCTATAGTAGTTGTTGTTGCATTCATGAGTATGATTGTCATTGATGTCAACACAGTGATCTTCTAGAGACTCGCAGAGAAGCAAACAATGTTTTGATTAGTGGACATGGGATATTGCAGTTGGAGCTATGTGATGTTGAGGTTATATTCTTTGATATGTTATATGTCTATGGTTAAGAGAAAAGATAGTAATTAATTTATTCATGAAAGTTTAGAGCACTTTGGTGGAAGTAGTATTGAGGTAGTGAACCTGAGTAGCGGTTTGTGGAAATTGGATGATATCTCCTAATTGAGATGGAATCTAATTTTGTGTAGTTAAAGGGAAGTTTGAGACACATTGATAGCAATGTGGTTTACAACACAAACTTTGAGGTCACACAAGTGAATATTTATTGTATTTTGAAGCTGATAGTTTTTGTGTAATTTTGATGTAGTGTGTGGAAACTTTTATTTTGTAATTGTGTGCCGACTCATTTGTAATTATTTGAGTGTGGTATAAAGGAATATTTTTCTTTGTTTTAATGTGTATGAAATGTAAGTATGGTATGGTTGAATGTGAATGTATGTATGAAGTGAAGAAAAGAGCCAATGAAGTTGTGAAAGTGAAATTGTGAGGGAAGACATGCAAAGTACAGAGATCTAAAATTGAGATCTGGTGTAGCAGTGAGTGCGGTTTGGCATAGTGGGGACGTAACATATTTCATATTATTCTACTAAATAATCTTAAAGTCAGTTGGATAGTGTGTTCAATGATCTTTCCATTGAAGCTATTTGGGCAGTGGGTCCTTCTATCTTCCATAACTCCTAACAGGGTTAGAATCTTTTAACAGGGATTCAAAATCTCATAACAAGGATTCATATGTACTGAATGTATTTCATAAGACTCCTAAAAAAGTCCATCCTTTCATAAGGAATATTCATATTAGTGCATCTTTTGTGGGCATCATTCCCACCAGTGTTTACTCTTTGATCAAGAGGTTCCCTAGTCAACATATCTTGTGTTATTGTGTCATCATGTATGAATATCTTTTTGTGGTTGGTAATTATATTGCTTACATGGTTAAATGTTGTTGAAGTTGATAAAAGTTATAATTATCAAATAACTGATTCACCCCCCCTCTTAGTTATCTTGTTGGACTTTACTTTCTAAAAAATATATTGTAAAGCTACTCCTAACAGGGTAAAGGATCTTCTAACAAGGATCATTATACCCTAGTACATAATATTAGTGGGTATCAATTCCCACTAGGGTTTTTACCTATTTGGGTTTCCCCGTAACCAAAATATTGTTGCTGTGTTCAAGTGTTCTTTCATTATGTTTATGCTTTATGTTTAAGTATACTTAATTGGATAAAGAATTGAATCTTGTAGATAACTGATTCACCCCCCCTCTTAGTTATCCCTTGGGACTATTCCTAACAATTGGTATCAGAGCCAAGTGCCTCAGAGAGAAAGTTTAATAGCTTGAGGTTGATCAGATGGTGTTCTTTAGGAAAGAGAGTCCTAAGTTCGAAGGAGATGTTAATCTCTATTGAGCATTTAAGGTTGTCATTAGTATCAAAGGATAGTAAACAAGTCAGTCGGTTACTTATATTGAGTTGGTCGGTAACTAGAAGTAAGACAGAGTAGTCGGTAAATATTTTACACTGAGCATCACAGTTTACCGAGCACCAGCGACACCGACACCGATTGTCAATAAACATCGAGCATCATAGTGTACACTAGGTAGATTATATAATGTTTACTAATGATCACAGAAAATGGCATAGTAATCTAAAATGGCACATTCTTCTATGCAAATGGTTACAATAGATCGTAAAATAGTTTACCAAGATTGAGGAGCATTTATTGTAAATAGATACTCATTAAATGTAATGTTTATCTTATTGTAATAGTTGATCTAGGTTATTTTTCACTGTAGATCTTAGGGTTATGATTATTCTTGTAACCTAATTTTTGCTAAGGCGGTAAAAATAGAACACTATATATTTTGTTTGTTCGCACCATTTTATGAGGTTGGGTGAACTAATATATATGAATCACGGAGCACTTGAAGAAATTGCCTATCTTCAAGATAATCAGTTTACTGAGCAGAACAAAGCACAAAGAATATCAGATTGAGCAGAATCAGAGAAGGCTACCGAGTAGAACAAAGTAGAAAACCATCACAGATAAGGTGATATTTTGATGAGCATTTATTGATCTATTTCAGACAATTGAGTTGTCAACTAGCAGATAATTGCATATTACTTTCTGACAATTGTGATATATTTTTTGATAAATCTCTTAACAGAGTAGACTTAACAGTCTTATGTAAATCTCTTAACTGAGTACAGACTTCAATAGTGTTGTTTAAATCCTATAACTAGGTAGATCTAGCTAATCTAACATGTTACTCCTAACAGGGTAAGATCACCAGAAGTGATCAAAACTTGTAGCCTTAACAGGCAAACCTTTTCTATCTATAGTAGTGAAGAATTTGTGGGTGTCATCCCCATTGCATTTTTTACCTTCTTACAAGGGTTTCTGTGTTACCAAAATACTTGTGTTATGTGATTGTCATATTGATTTCATGTTGTTTACTTTCTTAAGTTAACTAGATGATTGATTTATACAATTATATTCAAGTTGTTTTGATCGATTATCACAAGTATTCAATTATAGATCTGAAAGGTTTTGCAAGTAAAGTTTTGAAGGCACTGATTCACCCCTCCCCTCTCAGTACCTATCTCTTCTAATTCCAACAATTGGTATCAGAGCATAGTTCTCTTGTTGAACAATCTAACCATTGAAGGGTAAAGATCTAAGTCATGGAGAGATACAAGCTTGACAAAACTATTGAGAATCAAAAGATACAAATACAGATGTTTGTGGAACATTATAAACAAGCCAAGGAAGAACTAAAGAAATTAATGGTTGAAAGGAAGAACCTTACGATTCAGCTGAATGAAATTAGTTATCATGAAGAACCTATTGATGACATATCTGATCATATTGGATCAAGCTCTAGAAGCATCTTTGACAGATCCAAAAGCATAATCTCTAAGTTATCTAAAAAGAATCAGCATCTATCTGAGCAAGTGAAAGAACTTCAAATCAGTCATGAATCTCAAATGGTGAGAATGGTGGAAATCATGAACAATGCTAGACAAGCTGAACAAGATCAGAATCTGGCTATTGAGGACAAAAGATTGATGATTGAACAAATTCAAGCAAAAGAAAGTGAAATATAGAGACTCACTGATCATCACTTCCAAGTATCAAATCCGATGATGATAGTTAATCAAGAAATGAACTGAGTAAATGGAGAATTATCAAGAAGACTTGAAGATGTTGCAATACTCACAGAAGATAATGAAAAACTGAGAAATGAAATAAAGATACAAAAGAAACACAATGAAATGATGAAGATAGTTGAGGATAGTTCTAAAAAGATTGATGATTTCCTGACTAATCAGAGGAGATTCAGAAGTAGAACCGATATAGGCTACACCGGTGAAGGAGAATCATCACAACAAGTTGAAAAAGTCAACAACAATCAAATTTAGAAACCTAAAGTGATGACATGTTATTATTGTGGAAAACTAGGACATACATCCAATGTGTACAGAAGATAAGCACAAGGTAAACCTCCTATCATTCCTAAATTCAATGGTATTGTTATTACTATGGTAAATTTGGACATCCAGCTTATGAATGTAGAGCTAAAAAGAATGACATTGCTAATAATACTACTGAGGAGAAAATATGCTATACTTGTAATAAGCATGGACACAATGCAAGGGACTGCAAGGTGAAAATGAAACAAGTCCGGACACCTAAAGAGAAACTACAATGAAAGCCATATCAACCAAAGAGACAAGGTAACTCATATGTTTGAGATTATAATACATGGACTAATTGTACTATATGTGGTCGGTATGGACATATTGTAGAAAAATGTTACAAAAAGAATCAAATTGGACAATCAAGAAATTGGATAAATGCAGGAATGGCATGTATGCACTATCACAAGGTCAGTCATGTAAGCAAGAACTGTAGAGATCAAGCACCTGATGAAAACCATATATTTGAGAGTGGATATAACATTGTAGATATTATGAAGTTAAGGAACACAATGTGGAAGAAGGCATCTAGTGAGAATGATGAGTCAAGTAACACTATTGGTGAAACCTCGTCCACTGGATTGGGTGAAATCGGTACCTCCACTTAAGATGACAAAGGTATGTATGGAACTAACATTCTAATTGATCACATTTTACATATAGTTCCTTATATATGATGTACAAATACCAAATCTACATGAATAAAGATGCACTATGGTTTATGTGTTATAAGTTTACAAATGTCACATAGTCGGTAAAAGAAGAAACGTGAGTTGGTTACCCATCGGTAATCACTATACAAGGTTAATCGACAACAGTGTAAATCGATGAAGAAATTATATGTTAACCGAGAAAATAAATTGTAGACATTAGTGAGCTGACAGCTATTTCGTATTAGAAGTTAGGTCATGCATTTAATGCATCAAAGTTTGAGCGGGAATATACAAAATTCTATATATATGCAAAAATAGAGTTGATTGTTACATTGTGACTTCGAAGAATAGAGATTTT
Organism: Chamaecyparis obtusa; assembly: GCA_027943335.1. Taxonomy (NCBI): domain Eukaryota; kingdom Viridiplantae; phylum Streptophyta; class Pinopsida; order Cupressales; family Cupressaceae; genus Chamaecyparis; species Chamaecyparis obtusa. Next base: position 643,237 of record BSBK01011581.1, on the reverse strand, counting down.
AAAAAGAAGATTTCATGCTAAAGATTTTTTAGAAAAGATTCAAAGCTACTGTAGATCGAACCAACAATAATTCTTCGACGATAATGAGTAAGTTCATCTGCCTACTGAACACTAGTTATCTATTGTTTGCCAAAACCCTAGAAACAATTTATGGCATCGACATCGACTGCAAGCAAATCATAGAACATTGAGGAGGAAGTAGAATTAATTGTTAGGGTACATTTTATCAAGGAGAAATTCAAACCACATCGCAAGGTTGCAGCACAAACAGACAATATGGGCGCATTTTCTAGTATTCTAGATAGGGTTTTGTTAACAAAAGATGTTAGGGCCTATATTCACTGCAAAATTGATGAAATGATGAATTGTCTAGAAGAGTGAAGAAAATGAGAAAGGATCTCATAGCAAAATATGGAAATGCATCTAACTCACCTAAGGAGTCACCGATTAAAGAAGAAACCGAAGGTCAGTTACATTTGGCTGACAAGCCATATGATAGCGAGGAGACTAAGTCAAACAAAGAAAAGGATCACACACCAGTTCCTCCCACCAATGATGAATAAGAAATGTAGCTACCAGAACCTGAAGGAATGAAGACATGTTCGTCAACTGCTGCACAATCTACTGAGCAAGTAGAAGCAGTAATAGTAGCAAAAAGAAGAGCAACTACACCGACAAGGAAATATGTTAAGAGAAAGAACAAGAAATTAGCTGAGACACTGAAGAAAAAGAGGAAATACATAAGAAGTAAAGAAGATATAGAGGAAATTGACACTGAAAATGATCCTTGTGTGTGTGAATTTTGTACCTGTTCTGTAGACACAACACTTTAGTAAAACATTAGAGGTTAGAAAAAATATAATCATGTAATGAATTGAAAGCTAAACTAACCAGGTGATTTACTGCCTTCTAATAAGTGTGAGTATGATGTTCTCAGATTGTTATCGAGATCAGTGACCTTGATGACACCTAAATGAAGGATTTGAATGCAAAACGGATATGAAATATGAATGCAATTAATCTATTTTTTTTATTTTCTATGCAATGATATGATGAAAATTGATATGAATCTATGCTAGATGAAATTGATATGCAATGCTAATCTAGAAATGAAATTCTAATATGATATGCTAAAATATGAATGATCTCACAAAGCTTTGATTCGCAAAGATGATTCTTCAGTCTCCATTTTGACAGTGTGATTATGCAATTCTTGTGGATTTGAGAGCTGATTTGTGAAGAGCTAAAGCCTTAATTTATAGAAATCCAGGGCTTTGAGGATGCATGAAAGAAAGCCATAAATCACTCAAATAACTCAGCTTGATTTTGAGTTTTTTTAAAATAAAGATAATTTAATTCACAAAAACATGCAAATCATGCAAAAATAGCTTTTTAACTCAAATTAAAAGTTTAGATCAACTTTAAAACTCAAAAATGATGTTGAGTTCCAAAAAGTCAATAACTTGCATTGATTTTCTGATTTGGAGTTTAACTACTCTTTGATTGTGCACATGGATAATTATGAATTAATAAATTAAAAAAGTGATTTATTTTGAACTTAATTGATTTTTGAAATAAAATAATTGATTTATGGGTTAATCAATCATTTAATCAAACTTTTATTCAAAAATAATATCATCAAATATGACAACTTTCTTTAATTAATTAAATAAGAATTTAATCAATTAATGATAGGAATTTTGATTTATTGTCAAATTTAAATAATAATACCTAGGAATAAATACAATTAAATTCAATTAAATAATTAAGTGGCAAAATTAAATCAATTAATTTAAATATTTATCATATTCAATTAATCAACTTTAGGATAAGTGTGATTTATCGCCAAATAATCATTAAATTAAAGATAATTAAGATGATTAGGAATATTACTAGGAATATTCCCCAATACAAAATTTAAGATAATCAATTAGAATTCGATGATGTGCTGATGTGCCTTAGGTTAGGACTTTGATGTCAATTTTGTTCGATGTGATGATATAGGAGGTTAATGAACCTATAGCCCATTTTTGGGGTATTACATTTTTCCCCTCTTTGAATTACTATGCGAAGTGTAGTGGTTCAAAGATAGTCTGTGTTTGATAGAGATATGAAACTGATTTGAAATTGATAATTTATATGTGACAGAAGCTGATTGAAAGATTTGATATGAAGATAATAGGTCCTGAATGACCAAAGATAATGTTAACTATAACATCAATGAACCAATGAAACAAAAGCATTAAAATGCCTGATTCCAAACCTTATGATTGCGAAGAAGTGAGTGACTGATTCTAGACTTGATTTTCCTCAGAAGAATCACGTAGGTATCACATCTGAACCCTTCAGTTACCGAAGAACCAAGGAAATAACACAATTGAACCGATAGTTACAAAAACTAATACAATTTACAAGATTAAGAGAATACCAAATTGATATGGATCTCGATGAATCTGATATGCCCCGAGTGATGATTGATTTGCCCCAAGTGATGAGGTCCTTTTGATGAATCAGTAACTAGACGTGGTTGTTGTCTTGATTACTGAGGAAAGATATGATTTCAAATTTAGATTTATAGACTTTGAATGATGTGCAATACCATGCCCCCTTCGGGATTAAAATTGAAATCTGACAAGGAAAGTCAATGTTGAATAGTTTAGAAGCATGTTAATTGATTCGAGAAGTGGGTAAACACATTTGAGAATGCATTCTGCATCGTTTAGAGGTCCTGGAGACCAAGTTTGACTAGGTGAAACCATGAGTGGACCATAGTTGACCAAGTTAAAATTTTGATAGTTTGATGTAAGATAATCAATTAAGTTGAATTTTAGATTCCTATGATGATAGAAGGTCGAATATGCAAGCATTAGACCGTCCTGGGTCCAAAAATTTTAAATCACAATTTTGACATAGGAAATGATCTCAGATTTTGATTTTGATCTTGAAAATGGATTCAGAACATTGAAATTAGCCAGGGGTGCAATTTTTATGAAAAACAGAGCACTTTTGAAAATTAGGTCAAAAGCTATATAAAAGCTAGAAGGATCATTTTTAAATCATTTCAACCATTTGACTTTGGAGATCTTGTGGAGCCCTTTGAGCAAGAAAATGACAGAATAGTGAGAACCGAAGGTACCTGTGAGTTCACATCCATTTGAGCATTGCCAGAGACATGATAGACCTCGACAGTATGGACATCCGGTATGTGGACCTCTGTGCTCTCCTGAAAATGCAAATTTTTTTATGTTTTTTAGCATTTTTGAATTTTTCCATTAGCATTTTTATTTTTGAATGTCGCATGTTTGAAAACTCGTATGAGTCCCATCCCAGACTCATACAACATTCCATTTGCATTTTCTCTATCATTTCATACATTACCTAGTGTCATATGAAGGGGACTCGTGTGTCGTACGACATTTCATCGGGTCACTAGAAACTCGTATGATACTGAATCCAATGTCGTATGACCATGGATTGTCGTATGGTCTATTGTGGAGTGTCGTACGACTTTAGGTGCTAGTCTAGACTATCGTATGAAAAATAGTGAGCTTAAAACTAATATTTAGGTCCAAATTTTGACTTGTCTGATTTCTGATGCTGATAGCTAACCTCTTAACCTACCTTCTGAAGTACCCAACTGTCCAATTTCTGTATTATTAGCCTGTTATTGAACCCAATTTCTAATAGAATTCCCTATTTTTGTATGATATAGGTCACATATCCAGATGTTCATGTTTGACATTCATACCCGGTGACCCAAAGATTATGTGTCTCGCTTCTTGACCCTATGAGGGTTCATCTTGCTGCATGTGGGTTTGAGTATTTGATCCATTTACCTGATATTAGGGTAAACCATGGCCTATTGATTGCACTTATCGAGAGATTTCACTTTGAGACATAGATATTTCATTTACTGACCAGAGAGATGATTGTGACTCTAGAGGATATTTATAGGATACTACACATTCCATTCCATAGCAGTCGGCATCCTAAGTATGTGAGTTTCGGCTAGACTGGTCTTCATGCCTTTAGGCATCTATTTGGGAATGATACACAGTTGAGGGGGTCCATTTTCTAGGAGACCCTTGTACAAATATATGGTCAGACGCACCATTTAGAGTGCATTATTGCTGGGATGATCGGGGAGCTCATCATGCCAGGTTGTTAGTAGAACAACTTTTTGATGGGATGGGCTCCGATGGTAGCCCTTCTTATGGCCACAACCACTGAGCTTTCCTGGGGTCAGTGCCTATTGGCCCACACATTTTCAGAGATGCATGAGGTCATATATTAGGACTGCAAGAGCTTCGCTTCTGGAGCTCTTGTATTACAGATATGGGCCTGGGAGCATATCCCAGTGTTGAGACCGGTTTTCTAGACACAGCGGCAGCCATAGGAGCCAGTGATATATATGTATGTTGGTTATGTCACACAGGTTCGCATGGGTCATACTAAGTATTTTAGATGATGTTTGGATGATATGAAATTTGTGCATTGGAGACCCTACTTGTAGATAGAGGCATGGCCCACTGCGAGGGAGTAGTAAAACTTTCTTTTTCAGAGTTTGGTACTCATTGGTTGTTCCTCCACTATTTTGGAGAGATTTCTCATTACTAGAGTGTGGCATCAGTATGGACACAGATAAGATGTCCCACAGGAGTATACTGCATATGCTTGCATTGTTTGGGAGATTGGGTTCGGATGGACATAGAGGCTCACCTATTCTTTATGTTTAGAGGAGTACAATGCTATCATAGGTAGAGACTGGGACTACCATCCATAGGTTGTTGATGTAGGGGTCATAGATGGATACATCTCTTGGCTAGTGGATCATCCCATTCATAGATTCTCTGATCCCACTAAGTTGATACCCTCCATGGAGGAGGCGATGGATGTTATAGGTGCTCCCGTGATACAAGGTCTGAGACCTCAGACAGTGCATCCTACACCACCTAGATAGAGAGTGACGACTCCACTTCAGAGACCATTAGGACATATGAGGCCCCCTCGTCCTTCTACTTCTTCAGTAAGTACATCCACAAGTTCATAGAGATAGACCAGGGGTGAGAGGGGAACTTTGGGCAGTGTTGGTTTTGTGGATGATGTCTTAGCCACTAAGTAATTTGTAGGTGGTGATGTAGATTCTATACAGGTAGATACCACATTTGATCTAGGAGCTGAGGTTAGATGTTGTAAGGCACATAGAGCAGATACCACTGATCGGTAGCCAGAGCAGCCAGTACAGGACACAGAGATGCCGACAGCTAAGGTAGATCCTACTGTTCCTCTCATTTCATTAGAGACTATCAGATGTCTCAGAGCTCAGGTCCAGGACTAGAAGGTATAGAGTGCTAGGTGGGAGGAGAGGTACCTAGAGGTAGATAGGTAGTGCACAAAGATTCGTGCAAAGTTTTTCTTTGAGGTTCAGATATTACAGATAGAGGTGACCTATCAGACCTCTCAAGCTTCGTATTATGTGTCTGCATATTATGATGTTGTCCCTACTACACAGAGAGTACCCACGTATTCATATTATATGGTAGCCTTAGAGGGAGCTAGGGCACCGAGAGCAGAGACTATACCAGATGCACCACCCCCTCCTCCACTAGATACTGAGGAGCATGCCGATAGTTGATTCATGTTCTTATGTTTTGATATACTCTATTCTTTTTGATCACTGATATACTGTTCTAACTCTGATGGCTCTCTGGGGCTCATTCTTTTGTACACTATGCCAGTAGTGCACCCTTGACACATTTTGAGTTTATGATATATATGAGATTGATGTTTTTGGTTGTGACTTCATTTGTGTATGCAAATTAGATGTCTAACAACTAGAAATGATAAATTAACTATTAAAGCTAATGAATCTATCTAATGCAAACACAATGAAGAATGCAAAGTAACTATAAAATGATGAAACTAATTTAATTACCTTCACCTACCATGTAGCTTGTCTCCATTGTCCTCCTAGCTTTGATTTCTTGAAGATGTTGAGCTCTTAGATTTCCAAATGAAGCCTTCTCCCAAGATGCTACCAAAGTGTGGAGATTGAATGAAATGAGTGCACAATAGCTTATACAAACTAGTGGATGGAATGCAAATGAAATGGTAATAGTATGGATGCTTGATTGTTCTTAGAATGCTTGGATTTTTGATTGCTTGAATGCTTGAATTCCTATTATCAAAAATACCTATTATCTCTCAAATGAGAAATGTGGCTCCTTTTATAGAGTTTTGGAGGATCTAGGCCTAGGTGGCACAATCCTATGGTTGAGAATGAAAGGTGGAAGATCCTAGGGCTAGGATTGACTTGGTTGAAGGAGTTGATAGAAAGGGGGATGTAGTTGGAATGTGAGAGGAAGAATAGGGATGATGTTCCTCTCACATTGACATGGAGGAGAAGAAGGTGGAAAGGAAAGACACATGTCAAGTGTCTCACAAAGACCAAAGAGAGAAAGAGGGAGAGACCTTTTCCTCATGAGGACTCTTTGCACAAGTGTCCTACGAGTCACCTTTGACTCTTAGAGGTGGCTTGAGAAGCTCCTTAGGAATAGGGAATGTCTCTTGACTTGGTTGTTGAGAGGACATGTGGTCATGAGACTAGGTACTATGAGGACACATAGCCCTTAAAAATAGGACATGTGTGGGTGAGGATAATTGTAAATAAATAATTAAGAATAATTATTTATCTTAGCCAAAGTGATGTGTCAGGTGACTAGGTAGGTGAGGTGAACTAGGAAACTTAGTCATATTTAGGTGATTGTGTATTTAATTAAATCACTTTAATAAGACTATTTAGAAGACTTAGGATAGAAGAATAGACTATAGTGAATTCACTAAATAAATTGAATAATTTATTTAATAAATAGAGGAATAATTATTAATTAAATAATAAATATTTAATTAATTTATCAAGTCAATAGTAATTAAATAATAAATATTTAATTAATTGGTGAAGCCATTTTTAGGTGTATACATTTTGCCCCTCTTTGAAATAATGTGTTTGTCACATTGTTTCAAAAAAAATTTCAAGTATTTTGCCCCTACCTCAGATAATGTCTAAAATGACGTAAGCATGCCCCCTTGAGAGATTGATCAATAATTTGTGGTTGGTTTTTTTTTTTTTTTTTAATTTTTTTTTAAATTTTTTTTGATTAATCAATCTCACGAAAGAAATAGATTAAAAAGTGGGTGAAAATGGGGTGAAATAGAAGAAGAATGAGAGATAGGGTCCACACACCAAGCACATAGGGTCCACAAGCTATAAATAGGGCTTAGGGGGCCACAATAGGCTCATTGTGCACACTTGTCATTGGGAGTGTTGGATATTTTCCTTGCAGGACCAAACTTGAATCAAATAGTTGGGCTTAGATCTTGGTTAGACACTCAAGTTTGACAAGGAAATAGTCCAATTGATGAGGATAGAGAACATCCTCCTTCTTCTTTGAGCTCCATAATCACTCAGGTGGGTATTGCCTTATCTGCATAGTCATGACACCTCATGATAAACCAAAGGCCTGCAGACATATTAATGTGGAATAGCAATCAATATCCTATAGGTATCCTCTACCCTAATGATAGAAAATCTCATGCAATAGCCCTAGTTGCATGGAATGAGATTGAAAGCTAGAGACCTATCCTATCAATAAGAAAGGGAAAGGGTGGAATTGAAGGGAAATGATTTTAAAATGAGTTTGAAGGGACCCCTGTGATACCCTAAATCTTTCATAGACCAGTGCCTTATCCAATGGGCCACAGAGTCAAATACCCTATTACAGATGATAGCTATGAAATAAGAAACAACATACATTCAATGTGTCGATGCCTGACATCAATCACACACCATGACCAAACCTCAACTTAGTTCCCACCTGTGCATTCAAATATGTTATTACCCATCAAAGAATTTTGACCCTCCCCTTAGAAGAGACCTATGAATAGACAATACATTAACTAGTATCCACTAGAAGACAAGCATGACCTATCCTTGATATTTCAGCTCATACATACATGAATACTAACCCTGAACCAGTTATCTCTACGAAGACAACTCCACCCACAAGCTCTTAGGCAATGAAAGGTAGAAAAACCAAACATCCTTGATGCATGACTAATGAGTTTAAAATTCAAATGGAGATAGCTTGACAATAGTAAGAGTATATTAACTTCTCATACATAAGACAAGTCACTTACAATATGTATTGTGTTCTCAGAACCAACAAGAGAAAGAAGAACACTCTATATGAAAAGAACAAGAGAAAAATCTACAGGAAAAGGATCCTTCAGCATGGAGCCAAAACTGTTAAGGAAATTGGAACCACTAGAACTGATGAAATTCAGAACCCTTGCTAATGATCATGAAATTTTTTTTATAGGAACAAGGATGCAACAAGAAAAGGATCATTAGAACACAAAAATTAAGTTTGCAACCACCCAGTACAACAAGAAATGAAAGATTATAGAGAATCCTAGAAACCCAAGAAAATTAGATCAAATCTGATGTACAATGCATTGGTTTCATAACCACAGGCTAATTGTGATGCAAATAGAAGTGATTTCTTGTTGCAAGAAGAAAAAACATCGATGCCAGAGTAAGCCTAAAGACTTAGCACGTGCAAAACATGGAGATCTCTGGCATCAAACAAAACTTTAGCCACCTGCGCCAAAACAATAGTCCACTGTATTCAAATTGGCAAGACATCCCAGGTAGCAAAATCAGATCAGGACAGCCACATAGATCTTCTTCATCATTATCGCAACTACTACTATCCTATAGAATTCAAATCTGATCTACCACACATGTCGCAAATAGCTCACTATGAAAACACAAGCGAGAAACCCTGCAATCACATTTGAATTTGGGTGCCAACGGCTAGCTAGTCAACAACCAATTAGAATCCAGCATGTCAGCACCACTGGTACCGTGGACCCACTTAACTCTGTAATAGTGACATCAAACAGTTGTTGCATGATCGCATAGCTAGGAAACAGGCTATGCGAATATGCGACAAGCCTCCACGTCACCCTTCTACCTTGCCGCATAATCGCCACTACTGACACAAAATGTTAGTCGCAAGATCACATAGCCTTGAAAAAGGCTATGTGAACATGCAACTAACCGCCAGCAATCACCACCGCTGCCTGCCCACCGACCAATCAAGAACCGCCATGTCAGATAAAGTTAACACCAAGGGGTTTGTCGCATGATCACAAGCTATGAAAATGGCCCTTTCAATCATGTGACAAGGCCATAAGACCACCACATTGTTACTCGTGGGCCAATGAAAAGTGAACACTAGCACTGCGTGACATCTTGGACCCACTACACAAAATGCGCACCTCCGCAACAAAAGACAATGGGCCCACCTAACAAGCCTAATCACCACCTCAGACCAACCGAAAGACACCACATCACCACCTGCCACCATGCCCAAGGACATGTGTCAACCGGTCACATGATTGCATGTTAGAAAACTCTGACATGTGGTCATGTGACAGCCAACCCCAGGCTGCCACATCACAACTGGCGGGACCACCAAACTACATCACCGATGGGCCTCAGCACAAAAAGGTAACCGATCACATGGTCACATGTCAGAAAACTTTGACATGTGATCATGCGACAACCAATCATTTCAAAGCCCATTGAAGACCCAGGCCCACCTGATAGGTGGCAATCAGTCGCAACTTCGTGAGAAATAAACCTCGTGCAACTTTTCTATGCAAACAAGGGATAGCCCATTGATTCTGTCTGAACTTTAACCACACCTGTCAACTGAGAAGAACTGAGACCCACACGGATAGGTGGCAAGTGGTTGCATGATCCCATGTCAGAAAAGTCTAACATGTGGCCATGTGACAACCAATCAGGAAGAGCCTTTGAAGACCCGGGCCCACCATCCATCGCACTTGCATAGTTGAGGGAATGCCAGCAAACAGGAAACTCTGAGGTCAAAAATACACAAAGTTTTCGACACAGCGAAAGATCAAAAACACATAGAGTTTTTGATGCCAGAAGACAAGTGCACAAAATTGGGAAGGCATAAGGTCGAAAATAATGAAGGTTTTCACACAGGCCGAAAACATCATGGATTTTCAAAAACATTGTGGGTTTTCGACACTTAGGCAGATTTTAAAATTTATTTCTACAGACCTCAAAACTTGAATAATTTTCTAGATTTTGCAATTCAGCACATGCAATTTGAACTAGAGCTTGGTGACACAATAAAGAGCACAAGGCATGACACTTCAGGAAAACTTACAAGGAAATGGGCCATTTTCAAAACATTTTGCATTGACAGGAAAATGGACTAACAGTGGCTCTGGCCTGGGATGGTGGGTAACTTGTGCCCATGCGAGAATTCAAGATTTCTGGGAGAGCAGACCACCCACTGGACAAAAATAGGGAACTCAAAAACTGGCAACCAAACTAGGAAAGGAAACACACAGTAGAAAGGGAAGAATATTTACAAAATTTACAAGATTTACAACCAGGCTCAAGTTCCAAAAATTATGATCAATACTTGCCTCTATCAAACAAAAAATTTTCATCTCCACAAATTAGAGACAAACTAAAAATTTTGCTTCCATGTGACTGATCAAACTTATATCCATCCTTCCATAATTTGAAACAAGAAAAATCAGCATGATCAATTTGAGGACCAAAATGGAAATCATACCAACTTTGAAAAGAAAATGGCATATGCATGTTGCATTCCTTAAATAGGAAAAGGCTCAAGGAACTACAACATAAATCACCTTCAAATTTACCACCACATTCGGGAAGCTTACTGTCCAACTAAAAAGAAAAACTCTCCAGCTCTATCAAACTGTCAGTGCAATCGCTATTGGATCCATTCATACCAAAAATTTGCACCTCTAAGCAGAAGATACACCGATCTTCATGCAAACACTAGGGGAACTCATCACATGGGACATGATCACCGAACATAGGAGCAACTTGCATCTTGTCAACAACTGACAAAACCAAAAAATGTTGATAGGTGGGAAGAGAAACATCAACCTATCCATGAGATGGTGAAGCTTGAGTAGCTGAAAGGCCATCCTTCCATGGCTTAGCAAAAGATTCAAAATCAGAAGAGGATTTAGAATGCACACAACTTTTTCAATCAGTACTCAAAACAATATCAGGGACCACTAAGTCACTTGAAACTGAAAAAACACTAGCAACCTCATCATCCAACACATCATATATAACAGGGTTGCTACCTGGTGGTGCTAGGGTAAGAAGGGGAGAAGAGGCACACATGTCAAAGTTAGATCCCATTGACTCATGTTCCATATCAAAATCAATGTGTGCTAGATATAAGAACTTAGAAACATCCCTCCCTAAATATGTAAGATATTCACAAGACAAGAGGTTTGAGACTTGTTCACTATGAAGTGAACAACTATCCTCAAAAACATCATCTTCTACCATACAATCATCAGTAATACCTTCATCTATCCAATCCTCTTCTTCATCTGACTGATTGTAAAGACTTTCTACCCCATATTGAGAAAAGGCATCACTTTCATGACTGCAAGAAAGAGTGTCAACACCTGACACATCTCCTTCATAAATTTCATCATTCTCAATATTAGCACCAATGAGAAAAGTCCCAAGTGCATCCTCAAGTTCAAGACTACCAACACCATGTACCCAATCCCTGATACATATATAATGCTCTTCCCACAAGAAATTTGACCAATTGGTTGATTCAGGAAAACAAAGATCCAAGAATAAACCAACGAAGTCAGATTCAAGAAACTCAACATCCTTAGGAAGCTCATCATATACTTCACAAAATATATCATAGAAGAAGGATATGAATAAATCCTTTCTACTTCCCACTTTTAATCTTACTAATCTTATGTAATCCCTAAGGATGCCCTCCTCAAGGAAAGCCAGCTCCTTATTCAACTTATCCATTAAACTTAATGCAATACTTCCATATAATTTTGCCAAACTGCAACTAAAAACTTGAAGTATGCTAACCTCTACTCATACCTTATCCTTCTTTTAGTGCTTGATCACTTTATAAGGAACATTTAAAACTTGAAAAATACCTAGGAAAATCTTGCAGCAGAAGACCTTGTTGACTGAAAGGAAGGTCAGATCTAGAGCTCTCCATGCAGCTCCATCAAATTTTGCAATGTAGAGTAACCACCTCTTTGAAGAGGAAAGTATTTCACTGATTTGTGTATCTCTTCCAACCAACCAAAACTCACTAGGATAACATGCACTGTTTATCAAAAGGAACACTGATCAAACAGAGAAAAATTAGAGCCACCACTCACAACTAGGTGAGAAAATATTAGCAAATGCTTTATTTGTTCATCTAACTCTATTCTAGACTCTCCCCAGTAGAGTCTCCATCTTGTTGGATCTTTTCCTTGCAAGACCAAACTTGAATCAAATAGTTTGGCTTAGATCTCGGTTAGACACTCAAGTTTGACAAGGAAATAGTCCAATTGATGAGGATAGAGAACATCCTCCTTCTTCTTTGAGCTCCACAATCACTCAGGCAAGTATTGCCTTATCTGCACACTCATGACACTTCATGACAAACCAAAGGCCTACAAATAGATTAATGTGGAATAGCAATCAATCTCCTATAGGTATCCTGTACGCTAATGATAAAAAATCTCATGCAATTTCCCTACTTGCATGGAATGAGATTGAAAGCTAGATACCTATCCTAACAACAAGAAAGGGAAAGGGTGGAATTGAAGGGAAATGATTTTAAAATGAGTTTGAAGGGACCCCTGAGATACCCTAAATCTTTCATAGACCAGTGCCTTATCCAATGGGCCACAGAGTCAAATACCCTATTGCAGATGAAAAAAGGGTGGAATTGAAGGGAAATGATTTTAAAATGAGTTTGAAGGGACCCCTGAGATACCCTAAATCTTTCATAGACCAGTGCCTTATCCAATGGGCCACAAAGTCAAATACCCTATTGCAGATGACAACTATGAAATAAGAAACAACATACATTCAATGTGTTGATGCCTGACATCAATCACACACCATGACCAAACCTCAACTTAGCTCCCACCTGTGTATTCAAATATGTTATTACCCATCAAAAGATTTTGACCCTCCCCTTAGAAGAGACCTATGAATAGACAATACAGTAACTAGCATCAACTAGAAGACAAGCATGACCTATCCTTAATATTTCAGCACATACATACATGAATACTAACGATGAACTAGTTATCTTTGCGAAGACAACTCCACCCACAAGCTCTTAGGCAATGCAAGGTAGAAAAATCAGACATCCTTGATGCATGACTAATGAGTTCAGAATTCAAATGGAGATAGCTTGACAATAGTAAGAGTATATTAACTTCTCATACATAAGACAAGTCACTTACAATATGTATTGTGTTCTCAGAACCAACAAGAGAAAGAAGAACACTCTATATGAAAAGAAGAAGAGAAAAATTTACAGGAAAAGGATCCTTTAGCATGGAGACAAAACCGTCAAGGAAATTGGAACCACTGGAACTGACAAAATTCACAACCCTTGCTAATGATCATGAAAATCCTTTTATAAGAACAAGAATGTAACAAGCAAAGGATCATTAGAACACAAAAATTAAGTCTGCAACCACCCAGTACAACAAGAAATGAAAGATTATAGAGAAGCCTAGAAACTCAAGAAAATTAGATCAAATCTGATGTACAATGCATTGGTTTCATAACCACAGGCTAACTTGCGATGCAAATAGAAGTGATTTCTTGTTGCAGGAAGAACAAACATCGATGCCAGAGCAAGCCTGAAGACTTCGCATGTACAAAACATGGAGATCTCTGGCATCAAAAAAAACCTTAGGCACTTGCGCTAAAACAACAGTCGACTGTATTCAAATCAACAAGACATCCCAGGCAGCAAAATCGGATCAGGATGGCTGCACAGATTTTCTTCATCATTATTGCAACTGTTACTATCCTATAGAATTCAAATTTGAGCTACCACACATGTCACAAATAGCTCACTATGAAAACACTGGCAAGAAACCCTGCAATCACATTTGAATTTGGGTGTCAATGGCTAGCTAGTCATTAGCCAATTAGAATCTAGCATGTCAGCACCACTAGTACCGTGGACCCACTTAACTCTGCAACAGCGACATCAAATAGTTGTCTCATGATTGCATAGCCAGGAAATGGGCTATGCGAACATGCGACAAGCCTCCATGTCATAATCACCGCTATTGACACAAAATGTTAGTCGCATGATTGCATAGCCTTGAAAAAGGCTATGCGAACATGCAACTAACTGCCAGCAATCACCACTGCTGCCTGCCCACCAACTAATCGGGAACCGCCACGTGACATAAAGTTAACACCAAGGGGTTTGTCACATGATCATAAGCTATGCAAATGGCCCTTGCAATTATGTGACAAGGCCATAAGATCGCCACATTGTCACTCGCCGGCCAATGAAAAGTGAACACTAGCACTGCGTGACATCTTGGACCCACCGCACAAAATAGGCACCTTCGCAACAAAAGATAATAGGCCCACATGATAAGCCTCATCACCACCTCGAACCAACCCAAAGACCCCACATCACCACCTACCACCAAGCCCTAGGGACACATGTCAACCGGTCGCATGATCGCATGTCAGAAAACTCTGACATGCGATCATGCGACAACCAACCCCAGGCTGGCACATCACCGCCAGCGGGACCACCAATCTGCATCACCGATGGGCCTCAGCACAAAAAGGTAACCAGTTGCATTGTCACATGTCAGAAAACTCTAACATGTGATCATGTGACAACCAATCATTTCAAAGCCCATTGAAGACCCAGGCCCACCTGCCAGGTGGCAATCGGTCACAACTTCATGAGAAATAAAGCTTGTGAAACTTTTCTATTCGAATGAGTGACAATCCATTGATTCTATTTGAACTTTAACCACACCTAGCAACTGAGAAGAACTGGGACCCATGCAGACAGGTGGCAAGTGGTCGCATGATCGCATGTCAAAAAAGTCTAACATGTGGCCATGCAACAAACAATCAGGAAGAGCATTTGAAGACTCGGGCCCACCATCCATTGCACTTGCGCAGCTGAGGGAATGCTAGCAAACAGGAAATTGTGAGGTAAAAAATACACAAAGTTTTTGATACAGTAAAAGACCAAAAACATAGAGTTTTCAATGCCAGAAGACAAGTGCACAAAAGTGGGAAGGCATAAGGTCAAAAACAACAAAGGTTTTCACATAGACTGAAAATATCATGGATTTTCAAAAACATTTTGGGTTTTCGACATTTAGGAAGATTTTAAAATTTGTTTCCTACAGACCTTAGAACTTGAATAATTTTCTAGATTTTGCAATTCAGCATGTGCAATTTGAACTAGAGTCTGGTGACACAATAAAGAGCACAAGGCAGGACACTTTAGGAAAACTTGCAAGGAAATGGGCCATTTTCAAAAGATTTTGCATTGACGGGAAAATGGACTAATAGGGAGATCAGAGCATGCGAGAGAGAGGAGAAGAGCTGCTAGGATGCCATTCCCGTCGTCAGATCACCACTTCGATAGAGTCAGACGCTTCCAGTGACCACCCGATTTGGGTGAACTGGTAGGTGACTTGATCCTCCTTTGTAATTTCATGATTTGATGGATGTTAGAGTAGAATTTTAGCATATTTAGGATAGATTGAATGGTAGATTAGATTAGAAATTTTTTCATTTTGCGGTGTGGTATGAATGTATAGTTTTGGTGGACTAATGCACAGAAACTAGCAACATTTGCATAGAAAAATAAAACTTTCTGCGCATACATGTAGGGAAACTGCACATTCATACTAGAGGAATGTTAGAGTTGCGTAAGTGTTAAATAAAAATGTGCATTTGAAAAATCAGTGCATTTGTGCATATTTGTGGTGCAAATGCTCAATAAAACTGCCCTTTTTTGAAAACCTATGCATTTGTCCAGAATTATTGCGCAAATGTGAAGAAAAACTGCGCATAGGTGAAAACTTGCACAAATTTTAAAGAAAGCTGCGCATGCATGGTTCAATGTTGTGCATGTGTTTGAAGTGATAAAATGTGGTCAAACTAGATAGTTAATTAGGTCAAACTTGATGTCGATAAGCCGATTGGATCTGTCGGTGATTGATTGTGATTGATTTTATCAAGATAGGCAACATTGTAGCATGTTTGCTAGTTAACCAGTCTTGAACATAGATAATTGATAGAATCATTTGTTAAAACATGTGATAATAACATGTTTGAAGTTGATAGGATAGGATAGATAGATTGATAGATCAGTTTATCAAAATCTGATAGGTTGATTGTTGTTTACTTGAATAGGAGGATATTACAGATAGTCTAATGTTACGAGAGAGATATCCTGTGACTCTGAATCTGAGACCGGCACTGTCGAAGATAGATAGACTATTGATTGGAGCATCTGGACTATATTATGTGATTTATATGCCCAAAATTTGAGTGAATCTGAGTATGATGAAAGCTTTAGTAGAGCGATGGCACTCAGAGATGAGTACCTTCCATCTTTCGATAGGGGAGATGACAGTTACATTAGAGGATGTATATCATGTCCTTAGTCTACCCATCACAAGTGAGCTGGTACAGTATGATCAGAATGATGAAGTCATAGAGTGTAGAGCCATCTTCAGTGATGATGATATAGAGGATGGAGAGATCAGCTGGGAGGACATGATGGATTTGTATGATCCTCTACCAGTAGTGCTAGCAGGAGCGATTGGGGGATTCGTATGCCCTAATCGTAGATCACATGGATTTGCAGTTGGATGGGTCCGCACATTATAGTGGATGATGGAGGGGACCTGATATGCTTGGGGTGTGTGTCTATTAGCACATCTCTATCATGACATGCATCAGGTGGTGTACCATAAGGGTGCATCATTATCAACAGGTGGGACACTGCTCCATGTTTGGGCATGGGAGCATATTGCAGTTACTCAACCTGTGGCTATTAGATTTTGAGGCATAGGGAAGCCCTATATTCATTTATACTCCTTAGTTTTGTTTCAAGAAAAACTAGGCCATTTAGAGTTTTGGTGATATACCTTTGATAGACTGGACACAGTGACATAGAGACCCTACCTAGGGTGTGAGCCATGGGATGATGAGTGACAACTTAGTTTTTGTTTTGAGTCATAGTGGTTGATAGGGCAGACACCATTTATCATTAAGTGACAGTCGGTGAGTCAGGTCCTACGACAGTTTGGCAGGATACAGGGCATGCCACAGGGAGTGACAGAGCATGTGCATATGCATCAGGAGAGACAAGACTAGGGACCCATCGCATCATTCAATGTTGCTTGATAGGAGTTTTTGGATGCCCCATTTCAAGCATGGTTGATGAGATCGACGATGGTAGACCCAGGGATGACTACTGATTTGGAGCAGTTTTTGAGGAATTTTCTAGTTCTATGGATTACAGATCCAGCAGTGAGGCCTCCAGAGAGAGATCCGATACAGAGATGACGAGGGAGACTCCGAGGGAGAGATAGACATGGATGAGGGAGATGAGGTGGTGGTGACAGTGGAGGAGATGGAGGAGGAGATGATGGTGGAGATGGAGGGAGAGGGGATATAGCAAGACCTTGGATGAGAGGAGATGGTGTGAGGTAGAGAGAACTGATGCCACCTCTAGCTAGATAAGGATCGAGACAGCCTCCGACATAGCTAGTACAGCCGACTGTAGGACCTCCACTATAGGTACCAGTCCCTCCAGCATAGATACTAGTTGCCATAGTACAAAGAACAACTACATAGGTACAGGTGCCAGAGGTACAGGTGTAGGGACAAGAGGAGGCAGATGTTTTACTAGCCCAGGGAAGTGTGGTATAGGGTGGTCAAGTGTAGGATGATATACAGGATGAGCCTGATGTTGAGATGCTAGATGTATAGGCACAAGATGAGCTAGCTGACATGGACATCGGGGGCCAGGATCCCTACTTATAGAGAGACACTGTAGAGGAGGAGGAGCTAGTTATTGAGACACTGCTAGTCAGACTAGCAGTTACACAGGTACAGGCAGACCAGGTGCCAGGTCTAGAGAGATGGATTGAGAGGTTAGAGCATCAGATGGATGCCCTTAGACATGAGTGAGATGTAGTGATTGAGAGCCTCGGGGAGTCTGAGATGCTATTAGATGAGCTATAGAGGACAGAGGACCTAGGTCCCCATGGAGATAGCTTGAGAGTCATGATATGAGCCGGGAAGGAGATATCCTACTGGTGAGAGGCATACAGACAGGCAGTGCCTAGGGATTAGTGGATTGGGAGCTTTAGAGAGAGCTCAGTGGTGGTGAGGATAGTAGTATATGAGAGACAAGCACCAGCTGGTAGTGGAGGTGTATCATCACATCCTCCTAGAGCACCCACTAGTTCAGGAGACTAGGGCGGCTCCTTAGGAGTAGGTGGGTCAGCAGCATAGGGCCTTATTGCAGCTCACAGATAGTGACAGATAGATTGAGGAGGCAGTGGGTCATAGATACCACTTGTATACACATTTTGTATCATATTATCATTGTATCATTATGTATTGACTTGATAGACACTGACTCTAGACACATTGTTATTGATTATATATCATGGGACATTTGGATAGTTTTGTTGTATTTATGGACTTTATATGATTTTGACTCTATATGATTGATGTAGTTCTATCATGATTTTCTATGATGTTTATATACATGTGTGTACTGACATATGCAGGATGTGATGATTTTCCTTTATATGCATGAAATGGATGTCTTAAAATGCAAAATGATTAATTTTCTATATGATGCTAATGGATAAACAAACTAATATATATGATGATATAAATGCATGTTCTAAATGATATTCACTAATGCTATGTGATGATAAATACAATGATGTAAAAATAATGTGAATAATATAAAATGAATGGATACTAAATGCATGATGATACTAAATACATGTAATGAACAATAAATGATATTGTAATGCAAATGATATCTAATGTAATAAATGAAAATATACCTAAGATGATGGATAACATGATAAAATGAAATGAGATGAAATGATAACTATAACAAATATCAAATGAACATACCTAATAAGAATTATGCATGCGTTAGAATGATTAAGTGCAAAGTATTTTTGGTTGTCCAAATGTCCTCAACTGAAATAACAACATCCTTGACACAAGAAGAATGGACTTAGGAAAAACAAATAACCTAATGAGAAAGATAACCCACAAAACCTTATAAAAGGAGCACTGCTATGCAATTCACGAGATGGTAAAAATGCAAATGTAAAATGAAATGAATGTATGTCCACAACTTTAGGTAACATCTTAGAACTTCATAATAATTGGAATTTGATTTTCATCATTGAGCTCGTTATGTTGCAAGAAAATGCAAGCATCATGGTATAATTAAACCAGGATGACCTGAGCACTTCTTGCATTGAGTTTAATATTGCAAACTTGACAAGCATCTAGGTATAATTGAATTGAGATGACCTAAGTTTCATTTGCGTAACAGACAAGGAATATTTCCCCCCTCCATCGGGGAACAAATATTTGGAGTCCAGGTATGTGATGGCATATCATCATAAATAGCATTTGTTAGAATAACATGATTTGCATTTTGTCCATACTATGAAATGGATGAAGGCACTTATACATAGACACCCCAATTACTTGTTCCTTTGATTTCAACAGAAAATACCCCACAAACAGAAATCAAAGAAAATATTATGCCCCATCCTGACTATTCTAATCAATGACATATGGGAGTTTCAAAATCATGTCAAAGATATCCCAGAATAGCATAGGAAACATGATAACAATGAAATCTAGATATGAATGCATAATTTATAACTAATCATTCTAACATGCCTGCCATGAATATACATTTCTTTTGCCAAAAAGATAGATTTAGGATATGTTAATCAGTTCAAATGATGATGTATAGTCAAGATGTATACATAAGTAGTGATGAGTAAAAGAATAGATCATAGATTCTGATTTAGCATGAAGATACCATTGTGAAAGAGCATTTGATTGCATTCACCTTGCCTGGTGAAAATAACTTCATTTTGTCCTCCAAGAGTCACAACTATCATAGATCCACTTCCCAAACTAGGTTGAGGACATGCCCCTAGCTAGGTGATGGACTGACTTATTATGGATGAAGAAAGATGCAACAAGACTATAATGAAGACCATGAAAAAAGATCAAGCTATGATGGGGTTTGATTATGGGTAGATACAATGGATGGTGTATGAACTGGCCATTTTATTATGATATATACATGGTGGGGACAAGAACTAAGTAACCTTTTTATTATGGATATATACAATGAATAGACACACTAGAAGAATCCTAATAGATAGAGGAGCTAACTTGTCACACATAGCGCCTATTTCTAGGTTTTCACCATATGCTTTTATTGCAATTTTCTTTTGATTTTGTGATTTTTTTTGTATTTTTGACTTTATTTATTTACAAAATAGATATACAGACTATATACATGCCCCTTGCATTGGGATTTTAGGGATAGAACTTCTTGAGGTGGATACTGTTAAGAGGTTCATCCAAGGAATCCCCTTCAGGTGTAGACAACTGATAAGCCCCAAAACCATAGACCGCTGTAATAAAAAAAGGTCCTAACCAATTTGGTTTGAACTTACCTTTCTTTTCAAGGTGTTGTTGATTCTTTGGATTTTCTTGAAGGACTAAGTCACCCAACTGAAAGTCTCTGATCTTTACCTTGCTATTGTACTAACGGGACATACAGTGCTGATAAACTTTCAAATGATCATAAGCTTGCTGATGATGTTCATCTAGGAGTTCCAATTCAATCAGACGTGCAACTCTATACTCTTCATCAGGAATTGAATATTTAAGAGTAACATGTAGTGAAGGCAACTCGACCTCGAGGGGCAGGACTACTTCAGATCCGTAGACAAGGGAATATGGAGTGGCTCTAGTTGGAGTATGGATGGAGGTGCAGTAAGCCCATAAGGCTGGATTAAGTTGGAGATGCTAGTCACTACTAGTGTCATTAATAGTCTTTTGTAGGATTTTAACAATTGTTTTGTTTGATGCCTCAGCTTGGCCATTTCCTCGGGGATAGTAGATGGTGTAATAGTTGTGGGTGATGTGGAATTTGGTGCACAAGTCATCCATGTCCTAGTTTTGAAACTATTTCCCATGATCAGTGATAAGATACATAGGTATACAATATTTGCAAATGATATAGTTTAAGATAAACATGGATATTTGTTTCCTTGTGGTAGTAATTAATGGAACAACCTCAATCCATTTAGTAAAGTATTCTATGGTAGTGAGAATCCATTTGTGACCATTAGAAGATGGAGGGTTGATAGCACCCATGAGGTCGAGTCCCCATTGACTGAATGGAAAATTAGTTGTAAAAGGATGTAACTCTTGAGCTGGAGCATGGATAAGGTTTCCATGTATCTGACATTTCTTAAATGCCCTAGCAAAATGAAAGGATTTTGCTTCCATGGTAGGCCAATAATAACCCATACGCATGAGTTTCTTAGCCAAAGAGGGAGCACTCGAATGTGTCCCACAAATACCCTCATGTACATCACATAAGGAAAGTTGAGCTTCGTCATGTTGGAGACATCATAGGAGAGTACCATCAAAACCTCACCGATAAAGGGTGTCGGATATTAGGATATATCGGGAGGTTTGGCAGAGAAAAGTTCATTTTTGATTTCGGGAAGGTCGGGAGGTAGGGTGTTATCTTTGAGGTAAGAATAGATCTTTTTTTAGGTTGGGGAGTCATGTCCAATTAGATGACATATAATACTCGTATCAAGCTCATCATATGTGGGACAAGTTAGGGATTCCACCAAGAACTCAAAACGGGCCTTAGTATCTTCTATATCAAATAAAGAAGCAATTGGTGCCATGGCATCGTTAACCTTGTTTTTATGCCGAGGAATCTACTCAAAATTGATGATAGAGAAATAATTTTTAAAATCATCAACCATACATTTATATGGCAATAACTTATCATCTTTGGTCTGATAATCATCAGTAACCTGGTTGACAATCAGTTGAGAATCTCCATAGACATTTATTTTAGATACGTTCCATTGTAAAGCCATTTTTAACCCAATCAGCAAAGCCTCATATTCTGCTACATTATTGGTGCAATGAAATAACAACTTGAAAGATTTCAGAATAGTGTATCCTTATGGCATGATAAAAAGAATACCAGCTCTTGAACCCTGCTGAGTGTATGAACCATCAAAGTATAATTTCCATGTTTGTGTGGACAAAGCTAAGATATGAGCATCAGGAAACTCTGTGTGTATAGGTTGGTCATCTGTTAATGGAGCATCAGCTAGTTGATCTGTGATCACCTTTGACAGCCTTCCTGTCTACATATTCAATATCAAACTCACTAAGTAGCATGACCCACTTAGCCAACCTATCTGTCAGTGTTGTCTTGCTTAAAAAATACTTTAAAGGATCAATCTTTGCAATAAGCTGAGTAGAATGTGACAACATGTAATGTCACCACTTCTATGATGCAAAGATAGCAGCTAGACATGCTCTTTCAATAGGGGAATAGTTTAACTCATATCCCACTAGAGTACAACTGATGTAGTAGATGGCTTTTTCTTTTCCTTCAAGATCTTACTGAGCTAGAAGAGCACCCAGTGAAGTTGTCATGGCTGAAATGTAGAGCAATAGTGGCTTGCCCAAAATTGGTGACATCAGAGTTGGAGGATTTGCTAGATATTTATTGATTTTGTTGAAAGCTTCCTCACACTTATCATCCCACTGGAATAAGATATTTTTATGCAGCAAATGTTGAAAGGGATGATTGTGATCTGCTAGTTGAGAAACAAATCTTTGGATGGATTGTAGACACCCCTGTAAAGATCTTAGCTAATTGATGTTAGTGGGGGAAGCCATCTCCAATATTGCTTTAACCTTTTATGGATCCACTTTGATTCCTTTAGCTGATACAATGTACCCTAACAGTTTGCCAGATGTGACCCCAAATGCACATTTCTTTGGATTGAGTCGAATCTGATATTTTTCCATCCGGGTGAATATTCTATCCAACACTCTCAAATGACCAGCTTTGTCTTTGGATTTTGCTAAAATGTCATCAACATAATCTTCCATGATGGTATGCATCATGTCATGAAAGATCATGGTCATGGCTCTGTGATAAGTTGCTCCAGCATTTTTGAGGCCAAATGGCATCACATTCCAGCAGTATGTACCCAATGGACAAGTAAAAGTAGCTTTTTCCTGGTCTTTCGGTGCAATCTTGATTTGGTTATAACCAGAAAATCCATCCATTAATGATAACATCTCATGCCTAGCTGTTAGGTCAACAATCATGTCAATATTTGGCAAAGGGAAGTCATCTTTTGGACAAGCTTTATTAAGATCTTGAAAATCAATACAAATTCAGATAGACTTGTCTGGTTTTGAGACAGGAACAATATTGGAAATCCACTCAGTACAATCAATAGCACGAATGAACCCAACATCTAGGACCTTCTTCAATTCTTCTTTCAGCATTAGAGCAATGTGAGGATGCATTTTGCAGAGCTTCTACTTAACTAGTTTAACACCTTGTTTGATAGATAAATGATGCATAATGAGATTGGGGTCTAGACTAGGCATATCAACATAGGACCAAGAAAAGTTGATTTATCTTTCTCTGAAAATTTTTGCAAAGGCTTCTTTCTCTAATTTTGTCAAGGATGCTGCTAGTTTGAGGATGCGTGGAGACTCCTTTGTTCCAATGTTAAGTGGTACTATTGGTTCTATAAGAATGGAAAATTGCTCTCGATATAGATAGTTGGGAAGAGTGTCAATCCTTCCATCATTAGGTGCCTCAGAGAGGTTTTCACCATCAGATGCATCTTTTCTTTTTGCTATTTTTGGATCTAATACTACCACTGAGTGGTTTTCACCACTAGATATGTTGATTATTTTTATATTTTTATGACTGAAAGGATTGGCACTCTCCAAAATAGGCCATGTCATTGAGTTCTATTAAAAATCCTAACTTGTGATCCCCTGGTGGTAAATGATCCCTAATGCCAAGATAGTCAATGATCGCATCATCCTTATGGAAGATATCAAGTTCTGGGTGATCGGGAGAATCCCAATTGATAAGGTCAAGATGGACAAGGGGCATTGGATCATTTGTGTTGGTTTCAAAAGCAGAGATAGTATTGATTGAAAATTTGTCAAGGTTTATGATGGTATCAATGATGTCTATTTCCATACTCTCATCCGAATCATCTGTCACAAGATAACTCTCACTTCACTCATGATCGACACAAGTAGTATTACGTGGGACCAATCCTAGTGAGTCACTCATTGAACTTTCACCCTCATGGTAATCATTACTATATTTATGGACAACATCGACTCCTATTTCTTCAGTATAATTAGATAAGGAATCCCATTCATAATCATTAGAATCAGAATCATCATTATCTTCAAGTCTATCTATGATTCTTTGAGCTATCCTTTGTTTCTCTAGATCTACATACATACCATGCTTTCTGAATTGTAAGGCAGGAGCTTTAGATGTCTCATGAAAAGGTGGGATGTTTTCTTTTCCTTTTGGTTCCTATGGCCCTGCACCTTTATATCCTAACCTTGTAGTGTCTCTTTGATAACTGGGATTTTGCAAAATTGGTTTTATAACACCTTCTCTTTGTAACCCTAGAGGTCCAACACCTTGATATCCCATCTTTTGTAGCAAAGTATACCCTATTCCATAGACATCAGGTGATATACATTCATGCTTAGTATCCTCTTCAATCTTCTATGTCTTAAGCCAATAATTTGCATTACACTTAGCTGCCTCTTTGGATATTGTGCCCCCACTTATAAATGTGTTATAAACAAGTGTGGAAGGGGGTTCTGATTGTTGTTTAGTGATCAAAGATCTAGCACATGATTTGGGAGATAAAGGTAACTCAGTGATACAAAGAGCTTGACCTAAAGTATATTCTCCCATACTCCTTTCTTTGATGTCTATCATGATCCCATCTGATTTAGAAGTTGATGCTATATTACTAGGATCACTAGGTGTAGTTGCAGAAGATCCAGTACGATTATAGGGAACCAAACAATCAAAATTCTTCACATTGCTACAATATTGAAAAAGATTAGAATCTCCTTTGATAGTGATCTCCTGACCATTATAAGGGAATTTTATACATTAGTGATAAGTCGATGGAACAACTTGCATGGAATGAATCCATGGTCTTCCCAAAAGGATATTATAAGCAAGATCCATGTCCAGAACTTGACAAGATACATCTTTGACAATAGAACCAATTCTAATTGGAAGAACAACGGACCCCTTGGATGATCTCTCTTCCTCATCATAGGCTTTTATTGTGATTTTATTTTTTGGATCAATGACATTCTCAGAAAAACCCAATGCAGGGACTAACTTTAATGTGCAGATATTCAAGCCAGCTCCTGCATCTATTAATACTCTTTTAATCTTGTGATTTTGGACAAGGACTTCGATATGTAAGGGAGCATTATGAGGTTGAGTAATGGCTAAATCATCATTTTTAGTGAAGGAAAAATAGTGTGGGGTCATTAAATGGCCCACCATAGCTTGAAATTGATCATGATCTAGAGTTGTAGGAACCTGGGTCTCTAAGAGAGATTTTTCAAGGATATCTTTGTGAGATGGGGAAAGATGAAAAAGCTCTAAGATAGATATCTGGGTAGGTGTTTTCTTAAGTTGTTCCAAAAGATTGTACTAGTTGGAAATATTTGGGATAGACTTTGGGACATAAATGGACTTATTTTGTGTAGTACTTGATTTAGACTAGACTCCTTGGAGAGTAAGTTTGGCTTGAGCATGAGTAGTAGCTTGGACTGGTTGACTCTCTAATTTTCCTTTGATGGTAATTACATTGGCATAATACATAGAAGGATGACATTCAGAAATGTTACCAACATATCGATAGGGGGTGGAATTATAATTGGCTTGATTGTCACTCTTATTGTTGGAAGAACCTCCTTTTTCATGCTCAGGAAGTGGATCTTTGAAAGTCGTATGTGATTCATTCGAGACATGTCCGTCAACACCAATTTCACCACTTTCAATTAAGTCTTGAATTACATTTTTGAGTCTTTTGCAGTCATTTGTTTTATGTCCTCTTCCTCTGTGAAATTCATAATAATCATTCTCATTCCACCAAGAAGGCTTCACCCTAGGTTCAAAATCTTTCATTTCAGGAAGCGTAATGAGTTTCTTTGTGATTAACTTTCGTAATGCTGATTCGAGAGATTCCCCCAAAGGAGTAAAGTTTCTTCGAGGTGACATGAAAGGCAATCTCTATTTGGATGAATCTTTGTTGGTATTTTGATTTGATGACTAATTGTTGTAGGCTCCTTGAGTAGCATTGGCCTGACTAGTAAGATTAAGAATGGGTTGTGTTGGTTTGACATTATGATTATCAACAATACCATCATTGACAATGTTTTTGTTTTTATTCCAGAATTTTGATTTTTCATTGTTGTAGTTGTTGGAATTGGAATTTGAAGATCCGGCATTGTCTTTAGAATAAAGTTTGATCTCACCTTTTCGGACCATGGCTTCCTCAATCTTGATACCATTTTCTATGAGCTTATTGAAATTTAGTGGACATTGCAATTGTAACCTATAACTCATTTCTGGTGTAAGGTTATGCACAAAAATATCCATTTTTTCTTGTTTGGGAATCATTCATGGATATTTAGAAAACAATTGATGCCATCTTTGCAAAAAAATAAGGAAGGGTTCTCCATTCTTTTGATGTGCATTACAAAGATCAAGCATAGTTACTTCATGTTTGATGTTATATGAATAATAAGTCACAAATTTATCAAGAAGCTCATTGAAAGATTTGATGCCGGGGGGTAGTTTAGAGAACCATTCCATGGCTTGTCCTCCTAAACTTTGTGGAAATAGTCACATAAGATAAGTGTCATTGTGAGCAACTTCAATACAAGCAGCACAAAACTCATGAATGTGGTCTTATGGATCTGAATTCCCTTTGTATTTGTCAAATTTTGGTACCTCAAAATGAGGAGGGAATGGAATCATTGCTAAGTTCTTATCAAAAGGATAAGGACATATATCATCCAAGGAATACTTCTTTGTTGATGATCCTGTTTGGATGTCACAGATTTGTTGTTGAACCATTTTGATTTGTTGTAGGACTGGATCTAAAGATGGTGTGTTTCCTTGAGAATTTTGGGAAACATTATTGTGAGAAGTATTGGTTTGTAAAGCATGATTGTGCTGATCATTTTGAAAAATAGTGTGTTGTTCATGACTATGAGAAGCATTGGATTGCTGATTGGTTTCCTTTGCTCCATGAGTATCTTGAGAACCTTTAGGAATTTGTTGATTGTTTGTGTGAGCTGGTTCTCTAAGATAAGAAATATCAAAATTGCTTGGTAACTTAGCTCCTTGTTGAGCAAGCATGAGGAAATACATCTCTTTATCCAAGCCTAAGAGTCTTTCCATGACATGATAAAATTGAGGATCTTGCGAAGCTTCCCTATGTTCATCATTGGTGGGTTCGTCAGTGGATGTAAAAAGTGAAGTTTTCTTAGGAGCTTCAGGCCAAGGATTTTCTTCATTGCTGGTATTTCCTTCCATCTTGTCTAGGGATTCTAGATTGATGACTTGTTTAAGTTTCTGAGATCGAGTTTGAACCATAAAATTTGAAAGAATTGATTGTGAGATGAAAGATTTTGGATGAGAAGAAATGGAAACGGACTGATAGAAATGTGTTGAAAAGTGACAAGACAACTTGATAAACTCTAAGTCAATAGGAGGTATAGATCTCACTATGATATGACAAAGAGAAATCAAGAGATAATAACCTAAGTAAGTTTGGTGGTTAAGGATGATATATCCTGATATGGTAAACTCACAAAGATCAAAATCTGATGGATAAGATAATGTTTCAACACAAAATTGAGAATTTTAAAGATTTGGAAGAAAAGGATTTGATGAAGGAATGATGAATAATGATGAAAATGGTCAAACTAAAGATTAGAGGTCTGTGTAACTTGACTGTTTCTCCAGAATCTTACTAAGGACGAAAATGGGTATCTCAAAAAGTGATTTTGAAAATTGCAAAGTTGGTGGAAATTCTCATTGTTGTAAATGCGCAACAACAAATGTGCTTGACAGATTTATAAATGTGCAACAAAGTGAAATAAATGTGCAGCAAGATGTGACAGATGCAAACTGGTAATACTCAAAAGTGCAGACAGTCTAAATATATGCGCAATAAATTTTGATAAATGTGTAGCAATTTGGATAAAATGTGCGAAAATATGTGATATATGTGCAGGTTTTGAAGTTTTAATTTGAATTGAAATATTTTGGATTTTCTTGGTGTTTACTAGTTTTTTTTCATTTTTTATGGCAAATTGAAAAATGCATAAACACACGCACACAAGACAGAAATGATGTTAATCTGACTATGCTAATATGAATGCACAAACACGCTTACAATCCTATGGTTGGCAAGGATGATATCTGCTGAATCCCCACTAGGATAATAAAATCCAGCCATGCAAATTCACAGTAGATAGCCTAGGAACTTGGAGGCACGAGATCCTCCTTACAGTGCACTCACTTCTCAAGCACACCAAGTTTTGAATTCAATGGTTCCTTACTTGCCAAAGAACAGCTATCTCTACTATGAACCGTGAGTAATGTGGGGTGTCTTCACGAGCTTAGGTGACTCCTTGAGCCAACAAATAGAAGGTTTTTGGCCACTAAACAAATTTTTTTAGTAAGGACATTCATTTAGGTGGTTGTGATCAAGTCATTTTCCCAATTAAGGGGGCTCTCCCAATCCTTTCCAAGCAAGGCTTTCAAATATACTAAGTAGGACTTTAACGCACCACTAGGGTACTAGAGGAGATTTTGGTTGCCACAACAAATTCACACCTATCTAATGTGAGACTAATCACACTAGCATTTTTTATATACCAGTTTGGAAGGGCTTGGATTTAGCCTGTTACCAGTTGGGTCGTTCCTTGGGGTGAGTACCTCTTTTCCCACCAAAGATAGCCCTCTAAAAATTATAATAGTTTCTCTTACACCCAAGGTCCATGAATGGCGAGGGGAGAGGATACATTGTTATAATTTTGGGATTACAGATATGCAATTAAGAAAAACACAATAGACACTTGAGCTATTCTAAAGAATACAGGGTCTGAGACCTTAGATAGTGCATCCTACACCACCCAAATAGAGAGTGATGACTCCACTTCAGAGACCATCAGGACATATGAGGCCCCCTCATCCTTCTACTTCTTCAGTAGGTACATCCATAGGTTCATAGAGATAGACTAGGGGTGAGAGGGGCACTTTGGGCAGTGTTGGTTCTATAGATGATGTCTTAGCCACTAAGAAATTTGTAGGTGGTGATGTAGATCCTATACAAGTAGATACCACATTTGATCTAGGAGCTGAGGTTAGATGTTGTAAGGTGCATAAAGTAGATACCACTGATCAGTAGCTAGAGGAGCCAGTACAGGACATAGAGATGCCAATAACTGAGGTAGATCCTACTATTCCTCTCACTTCATTAGAGACTATCAGATGTCTCAGAGCTTAGGTTGATGACCTAAAGGTATAGAGTGCTAGGTGGGAGGAGAGGTATCTAGAGGTAGATAGGTAGTGCACAGAGCTTTGTGCAGAGTTTTTCTCAAAGATTCAGAGATTACAGACAGAGGCGACCTATCAGACCTCTCGGGCTTCATATTATGTGTCTGCATATTATGATGTTGTCCCTACTACACAAAGAGTAGCCACATATTCAAATTATATGGCAGACTTAGAGGGAGCTAGGGCACTGAGAGCAGAGACTATACCAGATCCACCACCCCCTCCTCCACCAGATACCCAGGAGCATGCCGATAGTTGATTCCTATTCTTATGTTTTGATATACTCTTTTCTTTTTGATCACTGATATACTATTCTGACTTTGATGGCTCTTTGGGCTTCATTCTTTTGTACACTATGCCAGTAGTGCACCACTGACACATTTCAAGTTTATGATATATATGAGATTGATGTTTTTGGTTGTGACTTCATTTGTG
Source organism: Chamaecyparis obtusa (assembly GCA_027943335.1). NCBI lineage: Eukaryota > Viridiplantae > Streptophyta > Pinopsida > Cupressales > Cupressaceae > Chamaecyparis > Chamaecyparis obtusa. The sequence continues at coordinate 613,085 of BSBK01011581.1, read as the reverse complement.
TATGAAAATTAGACGTCTAACAAGTAGAAATGATAAATTAACTATTAAAGCCGATGAATCTATCTAATGCAAACACAATGAAGAATGTAAAGTAACTTTGAAATGATGAAACTAATTTAATTACCTTCACCTACCATGTAGTTTATCTCCATTTTCATCCTAGCTTTGATTTCTTGAAGATGTTGAGCTCTCAGATTTCCAAATGAAGCCTTCTCCCAAGATGCTACCAAAGTGTGGAGATTGAATGAAATGAGTGCACAATAGCTTATGAAAACTAGTGGATGGAATGCAAATGAAATGGTAATAGTATGGATGCTTGATTGTTCTTAGAATGCTTGGATGCTTGATTGCTTGAATGCTTGAATGCCTATTATCAAAAATACCTATTAGCTCTCAAATGGGAAATGTGGCTCCTTTTATAGATTTTTGGAGGATCTAGGCCTAGGTGGTGCAATCCTATGGTTGAGAATGAAAGGTGGAAGATCCTAGGGCTAGGATTGACTTGGTTGAAAGAGTTGAGAGAAAGGAGGATGTAGTTGGAATGTGAGAGGAAGAATAGGGATGATGTTGCTCTCACATTGACATTGTGGAGAAGAAGGTGGTAGGGAAAGACACATGTCAAGTGTCTCACAAAGACCAAAGAGAGAAAGAGGGAGAGACCTTTTCCTCATGAGGACTCTTTGCACAAGTATCCTATGAGTCACCTTTAACCCTTATAGGTGGCTTGAGAAGCCCCTTAGGAATAGGGAATGTCTCTTGACTTGGTTGTTGAGAGGACATGTGGTCATGAGACTAAGTACTATGAGGCCACATAGCCCTTAAGAATAGGACATGTGTGGGTGAGGATAATTGTAAATAAATAATTAATAATAATTATTTATCTTAGCCAAAGTGATGTGTCAGGTGACTAGGTAGGTGAGGTGGACTAGGAAACTTAGTCATATTTAGGTGATTGTATATTTAATTAAATCACTTTAATAAGACTAATTAGAAGACTTAGGATAGAAGAATAGACTATAGTGAATTCACTAAATAAATTGAATAATTTATTTAATAAATAGAGGAATAATTATTAATTAAATAATAAATATTTAATTAATTTATCAAGTCAATAGTAATTAAGTAATAAATATTTAATTAATTAATGAAGCCATTTTTAGGTGTATACAATTTGTACTTGTCATGTTTTGATTTATGATGATATCATGTGATGTTTATGCTATGAGTAGTGTAGAATGTATGTATGGATCAATGCAATGCAATGATTTCTTTCATATGTATAGATGTTATGCAAATGTAATGGATTATGAAAAGATGTATGTATGATTTATGTTTATGCACTGGATGTAATGTAATGGAACAAATGGTAATGATATGGGATGTAAATGCAGTGATACACATGATATGTTTTTGTAGGTTGATGAAGACAAGCACTCGGTCTTATGTCAAAAGGATTTTTAATCCAGGAGAGTTACTGCTTGCGGTTTGGTGAAGACACCTTTGAGTGACACTCAGCTCTTGTTAGATGTGAAGAAATGATATGAAGATTTTTTTAAGCTTTGAAGTGCTTCCAATAATTTGTGAGATCATGCAGACATGCAAAAAGCAAAGAAACATGCAAAATGAAATGCAACCTAAGACCTAGGACCTAGTCACTGATCATGTGTCAATTTGTTATCATCATTGAACTTTTAGGTAACCAGATAAATCAATACAATGCCCACTAGCTATGAAACCATAGACATATGAATATCGATTGGTATACACAAGAATTAATACAACACCCACTGGTCAACAACCATGGATATATGAATATTGATTTTATTTTCAAAATGTCAGATTAGATATAAGCACCAAGGCACAAGTGCCAGGATGACCTAAATATCATTTCCATTTTGATATAGAAGTTTGTATAAGCATCAAAACATAAATGTCATGATGACCTGAATACACCTTGTAGTTAACAAACATATCAAACAGTCAAGAGATCATTCTAAATCCAATGTGAATTACCTTATAGTGACCCTTTATCATTTATATCCTTAGGTAAGATCACATTTCACAATAGGAGAAAGAACTCACTCAAAAAGACAATAGTTAGATCAAACTTCCTTGAATTTTCTGGGTATCAATGGTCGAGGTACGCATGGCCATCCAATTCGAGATAGAGGCTCAAATAGTCGAACACCATTTCAATCCAGAATTTCCAAAGTTTTTAGATTTTCACATACAAGAAGAAAACAAAGAAAAGATTATGCTCCTAGTCATCACTCTCTAAATCCTGTAAAGGACATCATTGAAGAGCTCAAAGGGACATAATATGCAAAAATCTCAATGTGAATCAGTAAGCATACAAGGAGATAAAAGCATGTAAAAAGCACAGATTGTTTTTAGTTTGCATTTGATGTTTGATTGTGTTGTTGTAGATGCAAAATCCTTTCTAGAGACAAAACTGACTGACTGATTCACATGAAGCTTCAAAGGACTCTGACTGTATATGAAACATCTAAGATATACTAGAGACCATAGGATTTGACATTGATTTCCCCCAAGTGTTAAGCATTGATAGGATACAAACGCTGGAGCTGATTGGTGTACAAATTGACTTATTGGAAACTGGAAATGCAAAAACAAATTGGGAGATATGTACAAACTAAAGGAAGACTGAAAGCTTGGGAAAGACCAAGATTGTGCTGATAGATGGAGCATTTTGAAAAAAGTGGCATCTGTTTGCCAGGTTTTCACCATCTTGGCAGAGATTCTATTTTTGCTACCAAGGCGCCTGTTTCTAGGTTTTCACCAAGGCACTTTTTTCTTTTTCTCGTTTTTTTGTATTTTTTGATTTTTTCAATTTTTTTGTGAATCATCAAGGTGCCCATTGCTAGGTTTTCACCAAGATGTTCATTTTTTCAAGACTTTTTTTTATTTTTATATTTTTTTTAGGTCATTTTACCATAGACTAAATGCCTTGGGCATAAAATTTCTTCAGATGGAGAACGTTGATTAGTTTTCAAAGCTGTTCTCCTTCAGTCATTGAGAGTTGATAGGCACCAGAGCCAAAAGTAGCAGTGATTACAAAGGGACCCAGCCAGTTGAGTTCAAACTTCCCCTTGCATTCTCGATGTGATTGATTTTTAGGATTTTCTCTCAAGACTAGATCACCAACCTAAAATTCTCTGTATCTCACTTTCTTGTTGTAGCCTCTAGACATTCTTTTTTGATACACTCTGAGATGATCATATGCTACTTGTCTGTGCTCATCTAGTAGTTCAAGTTCTTACAACCTAGACACTCTGTAGTCATCATCAATTACTAGACCATGCATTTTGATTCTTAGTGATGGGATTTCAACCTCAATAGGTAGTACCACTTCAGACCCATAAACTAAAGCAAAAGGTGAAGCCCCAGTAGGTGTTTTGATACTTGTTTTGTAGGCCCTGAGAGCTGGATTGATCATGAGATGCCAATCTCTTCCTATCTTATTAACAGTTTGATGCAAGATTTTCAATAGATTCTTATTAGATGCTTCTGCTTGTCCATTCCCTTGAGGATAGTAGATAGAAGACCAATGTTGTGTGATCTTGAATTTGGCACATAGATCATCTAGGTCTTTATTCTTGAATTGTCCACTGTTATCTATGATTATGGAATGAGGTATCCCATATTTGCATATGATATAGGTCAATATGAACATAGATATTTGCTTTCTAGTTGCTTGTGTCAAAGGGACTGCTTCTACCCATTTTGTAAAATAATCTATAGCTGTGATTATATGGGTATGTCCATTAGAAGAATGAGGATGAATCATGCTGATAAGATTAAATGGCTATTGATGGAAAGGCCGTAAAGAGGATTAGATCTCTCCCTGGAGCATGAATTAAGTTGCCATGAACTTGGCACTTTTGACAATTCTTAGCAAACTTGATAGCCTCTTTGTCCATTTTAGGCCAATAGTACCCAGCCCTAATAAGTTTTCAAGCTAGTGTTAAACCATTTGAGTGTGACCCACAAATACCATCATGGACTTCCTCTAACACATGTTGAGACTCTTCCCATTCTAAACATCTAAGTAGCATACCATCTAGACCTCATTTGTACAGATCATGACCAATGATGACATATCAGGAGGCATTATGGATAAGGTATCTCTTTTCATGGCAGTTGAAGGTATCAGGAATGATTTGGTCTTGGAGATAGGAAAATAGGTTTTTGTATCTGGATGAATCATGACCAACAATAGTGCAGATCATGTGGGTTTCAGGGGAATCATATGCAGGATAAGATAGTGCTTCCACCAAAAACTCATAGCGTAGCTCATGTTCAGGCTGCTGTAATAAAGTAGATAGTGTTGCCATTACATCGGCAACCTTGTTCTCCATTCTAGGAATTTTCTCAAATGTGATAGATATGAAATACTTCTTTAAATCATCTACCATTCTCTTGTAAGGAATGAGATTTTCATCTTTAGTTTGGTACACATCATTGACTTGATGAATAACAAGTTGAGAGTCTCCATGAATGTGTAGCTCTGTTACTATCCATTCAATTGCTATTTTCATACCATTCAAAATGGCTTCATATTCAGCAATATTGTTTATGCAATGAAACTTTAATCTGAATGCTTTGGGTATGGAGTATCCTTGAGGAGTTATGAACAATATGCCCACTCTGGATCCATTCTGTATATAGGAGCCATCAAAGAATAATTGTCATTCTCTAGAAGAAAGATGCATGATAGAGGAATTTGGGAATTCCATTTGTAGTGGTGTATTATCAATCATAGTTGCATCTACTAATTGATCAACAATAACCTATCCTTTGATAGCCTTTCTTTCCACATATTCAATATCAAATTCACGTAAGAGCATAACCCATTTAGCTAATAGCCCATTTTTGAACCTATAGCCCATTTTTGGGGTATTACAATCCTGATTAATTCATGTTAGTTCATAATAGGGAAAGTACAATAGAAGAAATAATTGAAGATATAATTAAGAATGGAAATCTTACAGATCCAGGCATAGGCAAATTTGAAAAAATGTCAATTGAGGACAAGACAAAGCTAGAACGTGCTGTCATCTAGATGATGATTAAATTCAATGGAGTAGCAATGGTATTTGCATGTCAATTGCCAAAGGAACTTGATGAAAAAATAAGTGAAAGATGGGCTATTGCACTAGATACAGAGCAAAGGAAAAGATAATGATCACTAAGTCATGCAGCCTCACACTTTAGCTATGCTGTTGTAAGTGAATACATGACAAAGTCTCAGGCTAGATTTCTAGTCAAGAATAGAGAAATGCAGATCATGGATGTGAATGTGGATGATATGGATGTCATATGTGATTCTCTATGGACATCAATTTTGCAAGTAGAAGAGAAAGCTGAATAGGAAGCATTCCTGAAACTGTCTAAGATGAGACACAGTTCAAAAGGTAAAGGTATTTTCATCGATGATGACAAAGGAAAGAAAATAGAGGACACTGGTATATCAGTTACTGAGGTAATTGATATCACTGAAAAAAAGGAAGAAATCAAAATTTCACAGGATGCACCAGATCAAGTAAAGATCCACTTGCAAAAGAAAATTGATGACAATGCACTCATTGAGGACATCACTAACGGTGATCCTGATGACAAGGATGACAAAGATGTGACAATTGCACCATACAAAGATGAAGCATTAGACACTGATAGTGTGTTCACATCTCTACCGGGTGAACTACCTGTACTTGCAGAGGCAGTTGAAATAATTTCCCAAGTACAACCTGATGTTTCTCATCCTAGGCCAAATAAAGATACAAATGAGATACAAGCACTCAAGCAACCTATAGATAAAAATGAGCCTAACAAAATAGAGGCACAGTCTACAAAAACAAAGGAACCAAAAGAAACAAAGTCAATTGAGGTGAACCCACCTGACACTACAACCAAGATTCCCACACCATCTACTCAGGAGCAGAAGAAGGATGATATAGTGTCAATTGGGAAAGATACTCCAAAAAGTGAAGAAAAAGCTATTGTCAAAGTGAGAAGAAGTCACCTCTTGCACAAAAGAAGAAGAAAAAGAAGAAAGCAAAAGGGCCAGTCACCATTGATGAAGTTATCATTATACCAGAATGTGACCTAAGAAGCCTAAGCCCTGAGGAACTAAGTAGATATGGGGAATTATGTTCAAGGAAAGCGGCACAAGAAAAGTTAAGGCAAGAACACAAATGGAAAGAAGGGTTAAATGATGTGAGGGATATTCTGCAATTGAGAGTACTGGAGACAAATATTGATGAGAATAATCCCATCTTAGATCAACTTGCTACACTCACCGAAAAAATCAATGCCCCTGATACAGATTCAGATAAAAGAATAGAAGAAAGGGCAGAGTCAAAGATTCAAAACAAATTGGCAGAAATGATTAGCATAGAAGTGGCAATGAACAAGGTAAAATTATCTAAGGTCATTACCAAGGTAAAATCTGTCACCTAGATAATCTGTCAACTTCTAATCAAGATTTTTACTTCAAACACCTTTACTGTAGAAGTCAATGAAAAGATAAAAGGTTTAGAAGCAGAGATAACATTGAGTACACAAGCAGCTATCACTAAGCCAACTTCTTTCTTAAATCATATTAACCGAGTTTAGGAACTCTAACGGCTGATAGTAGATTTAACGAAACAAGAAGCACACATCACCGATCAAGTTACAGAGTTACAAAAAGAACTCACTCCTTACCTAAATTTTTTTGAAGTACATATTGTCAAAGCTGAACAACTTGTGGCAACACTAGAGATTTTAGTGTTGGATAATATCTTTGACATACATGAACAAGTCGGTCTTGAGCATATCACTGTTACCAACTTGAAAGAGGAACGGGACAATCTCTTGGAGTCTGTAAAGAAAACCCATCCACACATTTTTGATAAGATGTCAGTATACATTATATATATATTTTTGCATTTGCCATTATTATCAAAAAGGGGGAAACCATGTATATGCCAAATAAGTATACTTTGATGTGTATATTACATACTATCGGAGCATGCATCAAGGGGAAGTACTTTGTACATAGAAACTTTTATGGATATGTATATGGCGGAGACATAAGGAATATATAGAAACATTTTTTCTATATACATATGAAGTTTTGATACTAATGCCAAAGGGGGAGATTGTTAATCTCTATTGAGAATTTAAGGTTGTCATTAGTATCAAAGGATAGTAAATAGGTTAGTCAGTTACTTATATTGAGTTGGTCAGTAACTAGAAGTAAGATAGAGTAGTCGGTAAAACTTTTACATCGAGCATCACATAGTTTACCAAGCACCAGTGACACCGACACCGATGGTCAGTAAACACTGAGCATCATAGTATACACTGAGCAGATTATATAGTGTTTACCAATGATCATAGAAAATGGCATAGTAATCTAAAATGGCACATTCTTCTATGCAAATGGTTACAATAGATCGTAAAATGGTTTACCAAGATCAAGAAGCATTTATTGTAAATAGATACTCATTAAATGTAATGTTTATCTTATTTTAATAGTTGATCTTGGTTATTTTGCACCATAGATCTTAGGGTTATGATTATTCTTGTAACCTAATTTTTGCTAAGGTGGCAAAAATATAACACTATATATTTTGTTTGTTCGCACCATTTTATGAGGTTGGGTGAACTAATATATATGAATCATGGAGCACTTGAAGAAATTTCCTATCTTCAAGACAATCAGTTTACCGAGCAGAATAGAGCATAGAGAATATCAGATTAAGCAAAATCAAAAAAGGCTTCCAAGTAGAATAGAGTAGAAAAACATCACAGATAAGGTGATATTTTGATGAGCATTTATAGATCTATTTCAGAAAATTGAGTTGTCAACTAGCAGATAATTGCCTCTTACTTTTTGACAATTGTGATAGAGTTTTTGATAAATCTCTTAATAGAGTAGACTTAATAGTCTTATGTAAATCTCTTAACTAAGTACACACTTCAATAGTGTTGTTTAAATCATATAACTAGGTAGATCTAGTTGATCTAACTTGTTACTCCTAATAGGGTAAGATCACCAGAAGTGATTAAAACTTGTAGCCTTAACAGGAAAACCTTTTCTATCTGAAGTAGTGAAGAATTTGTGGGTGTCATCCCCACCATAGTTTTTACTTTCTTACAAGGGTTTCTGCATTACCAAAATACTTGTGTTATGTGATTGTTATATTGATTTCATGTTTTTTACTTTCTTAAGTTAACTAGATGATTGATTTATACAATTATATTCAAGTTATTTTGATCAGTTATCACAAGTATTTAGTTATAGATCTAAAAGGTTTTACAAGTAAAGTTTTGAAGGCACTGATTCACCCCTCCCCTCTCAGCACCTATCTCTCCTAATTCCAATAGGAGAGAATTATCTTTATTGGAAGAACAAGATGGTAACCCATTTGTAGTACATTTCTTTTGAAGTTTTTAATGTAACCATCAAAGCAGCCAAGATTCCTACTTGAGAAGACCTTGGAAAAGATGATGCTACTGACACACAAAAGGAATTGTTTTATTATAATGCTATTGCTAAAGAAGTCCTTATAAATTCCCTATCTGATGTTGAATTTTTAGAAGTAATAAAGGTAGATACCACCCACAAAATATGGAAGCACCTAGAAGACACATTTGAAGGAGACAAACAAGCAAAGGATGCATATAGAAAGACATGGAAGGAAAGATACAATGCATTAGAGATGCTTCTAGAAGAAAACATCAGAGCTTACAATCAGAGGACTAATGAAGTAGTTGCTCGAATCAGGAACAATGGAGGAGAAATATCAGAAGAGGGCATTATGGATAAAGTGATGACTACTTTTACTCCAGAATATGAAAGCAAGATCAACATCCTTGATGAGACCATGCAGCTTACATAAAATCTCAAGAGAGAGACCTTGATTAGAAAGATCTCAGCTTTTGAGATTTCAAGATTGAAGACAGAACCAAAGAGTGAGACAACTTTCAAAGCAACAGTTCATGGTAAGAAATCTGCAAACACTTCTAGAAATTTTGATGATGATGATGAAGATAAAACACTAGATGATTTTATTAATATGGTTGCTAAAAGAGAAAAGAAAGGAAAAGGAAAATATGAAGGTCAATTACCATTTAAGTTCTTTTCATGTAATAAAATTGGTCACTTTGCATCTAAGTGTCCCACTAGAGCTAAAAATTTCGAAGAGGATTACAAGCCTAAGTCTTCTAAGGAATGCTACTACGCTGGAGATGGAGTTTTTGATGAAGAATCAGGTGAAGAAGAAATTGGATTCATTGCTATTGTAGACAAGATAGTTCCTAAAGATGAGAAAGTAAATCAAGAGCTAGCATTGATTTCACAAGCTGACATAAGGATAGACTGGATTATAGACAGTGGTTGTTCACATCACATGACAAGTGATAAAGGAAGGTTTGTTCATTTGGACAAATACAATGGAGGTATGGTTAGATTTGGTGACAACACTCCTAAACCTATAGTTGGTAGAGGAGCCATCACTTTGGATGGAAAGAACAGTGTTGATGATGTTCTTTATGTTGATGGTTTGAAACATAACCTTCTCAGTGTTGGACAATTACTAGGAAAAGGCTATCAGTTGGAGTTCAAAGATGACAAATGCATCATTAACAACAAAGATGGTGTTATGATTGCATCAGACACAATGACAAGAGGTAATTTTTTTCAGCTAAATTAAGAAGCAAGTTGTTTTGTTGCTAAATTTGATGACAGTTGGTTGTGGCATAAAATACTATGTCATATCAATTTTGATAACATAGTAAAGATAAGCAATGTAAAGGCAGTAAGAGATCTACCTAGCATAGAAAAGCCAGTTGATACTATATGTAGGGAATGTGTGATGGGGAAGCATGTGAGAAATTCATTCAGGAGCAAGCAAAATTAAGAAGAGAACAAGTTGGATCTAATTCATACAGACCTTTGTGGTCCAACTCAAAAAAGATCATACTATGGTGAAAGGTATTTAATTTTGTTTGTTGATGATTATACTAGGATGATGTGGGTTGCATTCTTAAAAGATAAGTCAGAAGCTTTTGAGATGTTCAAAATATTCAAAGCTAAGGTTGAGAATGAATTTGGACTAAAGATAAAATGTTTGAGATCAGATAGAGGAGGAGAATTCACCTCTGACATATTTTATGTGTATTGTGAAGAACATGGCATAAAGAGACAATTAAGTGCACCTAGAATCCCTCAGCACAATGGAATTGCAGAAAGAAGGAATAGGATCATTCTTGATACAACGGGCACCATTATGATAGAAGGAAAAGTTGCACATATCTATTGGAGAGATGAGGTCAATACAACAATCTTTACCATAAATAGAATTCAATTAAGGCCTGGTGCTGAAAACACACCTTATGAGCTATGGTTTGGTAATGTTCCCACAGTAAAATACTTCAGAATCTTTGGAAGCAAGTGCTACATCAAGAGGGATGAAGCAGTAGGAAAGTTTGATGCAAGAAGTGATGAAGGTATTTTTCTTGGTTACTCTACTAAAAGTAAAGCTTATAGATGTCTCAATTTCAGATTGAAAAAGATCATTGAAATTGCTGATGTAAAAATTGATGAAAATTTTATGATTCAAGAAAGATATCATTATTACTCACCCATGATTGAAGAAGAACCTAGACCCTCTAATAGTGAGATAGTTATTGAAGAAATGTTTGACAGTATTGATGTGTTATTCAATGACCTTGAGACAAGTGAAGAAAATGCTCCTAAGGCTGCTGAGTCAGCATCACCTAAAGTTCCAAAGTTTACATTAAGAAATCATTCCAAATCAAAAATCATTGGAGATGAAAGCAGTAAAGTCTTAACAAGATCACAAGCAAAGTACTCTGCTAGCAATGAAGTGTTATGTTTACTATCTTAGATTGAACCTTTAAGTGTTGAAGATGCATGTAATAATTTAGATTGGCATGATGCTATGAAAGAAGAACTTGATTAGATTGTTAAGAATGACACTTGGGAACTGGTCCCTACACCTAGTGATAAAAATGTGATTGGAAAAAAGTGGATATTCAGAAACAAGATGAATGAAGATGGTACAGTAGTAAGAAATAAAGAAAGATTAGTATGTAAAGGATATGTGCAAAGAGAAGGAATTGATTATTCAGACACATTTGCACTTGTGAGTAGATAAGAAGCTATTAAGTTGTTTTTAGCCTATGCTACAGTTAAAAAATTCAAAGTTTATCTGATGGATGTCAAATCAGCATTCTTGAATGGAGACTTGAAAGAAGAAGTATACATTGAGCACCCTGAAGGATTCACCTTATTAGACAGACCTGATATGATATGCAAATTGAAGAAGGCCCTCTATGGACTTAAGAAAGCCCCTAGAGCATGGTATGAGAGACTAGATGCATACTTAACAAAGATTGGATTCAAGAAAGGAGCAGAAGATTGTAATCTATTCATTAGAGAGACATCTGAAGGTTTACTACTTGTAGCTATATTTGTTGATGACATTATCTTTCAAGGTAATGACAAACTTAGTGCTGAATTTTACAAAGAAATGCAAAATGAGTTTGAGATGAGTATGATTGGTCCTATCAAATACTTTTTGGGACTAAATGTGTAGCAAACATAAAAAGGGATTTTCATTAATCAGTCAAAGTATGTGATAGAGATACTGAAGAAATTCAAGATGGATGATTGAAAGCCAGTAGGAACTCCTATGATCACTAGATGGAAGCTTACAAAAGAAGATGACTCACCAGTAGTAGATATAACATTGTATAAATCTATGATTGGTAAACTCATATATCTTACTCAGACTAGACCTGATATTTCCAATGCAGTTGGCATAGTTGGAAGATTTGCGGTAGAGCCTAAAAAAAGTCACCTCATGACAGTAAAGAGAATATTTAGATACTTGTAGGGCACAATAGATTATGGTCTATGGTATCCTAATTTAGAAAATGTTGAGCTTCATGTTTACACTGATGCAGAATGGGCTGGATGTGTTGATGATAGAAATATTACTTCAGGTGGAGTAGTGTTTCTTGATGAAAGACTTTTCACCTGGACAAGCAAGAAACAAAATTGTATTTCTCAATCAATAGTAGAAGTGAAGTATGTTGCAGTAGCCTTGAATTGTTCTACAATAGTTTGGATCAAACAAATGGTAAAGGATTTTGGAATTTAGATTGATTATCCTATTGTTATTCACTGTGATAAGACTAGCACTATCAATATCTCAAAGAACTCTGTGATGCATGCAAAGATAAAGCACATTGAGATCAAATATCACTTCCTAAGAGAGAAATTGGTAGAGAAAGAAGTCAAGTTGGACTATGTGAGTACTAAAGAATAGTTGGCAGATATATTCACAAAACCCTTGCCTAAAGATACTTTTGAGTATCTTAGGGAGAAGTTGGCAGTCATTCCCTTCCTTGTTTATACTTAGAAGAAAGAAGGAAAGGCATCAGTCCTCTGGGACTAGTGGAAGGTTGACTACTCTACCTCAGGAGTAGTACCTATGCTTAAAATGAATGGCACCCTTTTCCATTGATGTCAAAGGGGGAGTATATGTATTAAGTCATGAAAAATAAAAGTAAAAAGAGGAGTAATATACTAAGGGGAAGCAACATTTAGTTATGACTACAATACACTTGAGGAAATGGAGAATATTAGAAAATATTGTTGCAGATGAAGGATTCATCTTTGGGGGAGTTTTGGAGAGAAAATGGAGAATGTTATAAAATAAATGTTCATTTGGGTTGGTGGTGGTTTTTCATTCCACATGTTGCCATCAATGCCAAAGGTGGAGATTGTTGGAGATTTTCCAATAGGCTAGTACTGACTGTTTGTTTGTCATTGATGAAAAAATATGGAAAGTAACATGTGTGGAAGTCTTATGTAGTAAGCCTTCAGTATATGTAGCATGGACATGATATCAACATGATATCATGGGTGCAAAGTTTAACTTTTAGAACAAATAGTTATATAGAAGTTGGTATTAGCAGTGTTCCTAATCGAGTAACTGATAGTGTTCTTTGTATGGTTGTCCATATAGTTATCATGGAGCCTTGCGTGCTTGGATATATGTTGAAGACATGTTAGTGATGTTTTAGTTAAGGACACATAGTCTGATGATGAATGCAAGTGAAGTTATGGAGTCACTATTCACCGGTAGCAGTTTCCTATGTTTATTCAGAAGAGCTGATAGAGATCTTATTGGTTCTTGAGTTGCACCTATCTTGAGGGTATCCACCCTTGGAGTTAAGTTTGGAGAAGTGTTATTGATGATTAGTTAAGAGTGCATGAGTTAATTCACCTTATAGAGAAAGTTCTAGTTGTTTTGGTAGAGCTGGCAGTGTGTAGCATGCGTTTACATTTATTTTATTAGATAGGTCCCATAATGAGTTGCATGCATAATAGAGCTGATAGAATGTTTTTTGGAGTTTATTATGGTTTCTCTAATATGATTTCAAGGTGGTTCTAACAGGCTGACTTGATTATATCATTTGGAGGAAAGATATTTATAGGTAGTCATTTGTGAGTGCTGGAGTGTGGTTCATGGTTGATTAAATAGAGCAGAGAAGAGAAGAGTGTGTGAAGTGTTGATCCATTAGAAGAAGGTCTATGTGACCAAGTAAAGTGCTTGTGCTATTCATTGGAACTGATTGAAACAGTAGGTCAAAGCGCAGTTCACCAAGATCTAGATATAGTGTGTATCTGTTATTCAGAAGGTTGTAGCCTTCACCCATTTGACCGGTGAGCTCTCAGACAGTGCATCCTCTCCCCTAATAGGGAAAATTGTAAAAGACTCCTAACAGGGTCCAACCCTTAACCAGGTCTATTGTACTTAATATATTGTAAAGCTACTCCTAATAGGTTAAAGGAACTTCTAACAAGGATCATTATACACTAGTACATAATATTAGTGGGTATCAAATTCCACTGGGGTTTTTACCTATTTGGCTTTCCTCATAACCAAAATATTGGTGTTGTGTTCAAGTTTTCTTTCATTATGTTTATGATTTATGTTTAAGTATACTTAATTGGATAAAGAATTGAATCTTGTAGATAACTGATTCTCCACCGCCCCCTCTCATTTATCTCTTGGGACTATTCCTAACAAAAATAACCTGTTAAAAAAAGAGAGGCCACTAAGGACAATTACATAGGTCTCTAGAAAAAACATTACCCAACTCTGTCTCTCAAGCCAAAGAATCAGTGTGTTCAATTTCCCAGACTAGCAACCAATTCTATGTTGAGTATATCTATCACGCCCTCTTGCAGTTTGAATGAATTAAGAATAGAAGATAGGAACTGATTTAACACTTCACCTACTCAAAAACACAAACCAATGAAATAAGCCACATTAGGCCAAGAGAGGTTGATGCATTCAATACGAGAATACATATACAAAATGAAGTCAAATCATGCCAGATAATGACAATGAGAAGTTGATTATTGGCCCTTCTAGTTTTATATTTGATAGTTTCCTGACAATGACACATTCAAAATGCACTTATGAGAAAAGATCTAGAATGAATGAAATTAATTAAATAATGAAGGTATGTTAGTTTGAGCTTCACTTGGTTTTGAGAATACTTTAATATTCTCTACTTAACAAGGCCAACCACATGAAGGTGGAAGCTCATTTGGCCTCACCCACCCTCCCCCTAAAATCAATCTAAATCCCCCATTAAAATCTAATTACACACTTCATTAATCCATTTATGATCTATAACATTCAATCAATACAATCACATAGCATCCATTAATACAATATAACATTCATTAACACACAACACTAATCAAGAATTCATTAACACATAACAATATTCATTAACATGACATATAATTCAATATTAATACACAACATTCATAGATAATTACTTTAAAAACAATGTTCATGGAGTTATAATGATAGCTTTACTGATATTTTTGTCACAATTTGATGTTCAGGATAGGGGAAAAGCACTTGCAACAACAGAGGCAATAGTTGTAGATATAGATGAGTATATACTAGAAATCCCTAATATAATAAATACAGTGAAGAAAAAATAAAAAAGAGTCAATGAAGAAATTATTACTATTTTGCATGATGCTACTACTGGCCTCATCATGATGTCCATAACCAGATAATTGAGTAAGCAAAAAATCCCCTGACAAGAACACATACATATTTTAGTTCATGACATAAAAGGTTATAAAATATAAACCTTTATTGAACTTTTGTTATAACTAAAGATTCATTACTGCTTACTTCAAAATGACGCGCTGGAGCCATCAATTCATCTATCCTCTTCAGCATCTCCTCAATTGGGTGTGCATCTTCCAAAATAGTAATAATTTATGGATTACTCTATTTAGTTTTTTCTTCACCATGTTTATTATATTAGGGATTTCTAGGATATCCTCATCTTTATCTAAAACTATTGCCTCTATTGTTGCAGGTGCTTTTTCCCTATCTGATATTTATTTGTAGGTGTCCACACTCATTCTGTTGCTTGTTACTAGAGGGTCAAACTCAGTGATTGTGAGAGCCCTGTTTTGGCACCAGTCATGTAGTACAAGCACTAGAATTAACTTTTTTGACACAGGTTGGGAAATGTTTGTATATCAACATGTAATAGAGTCTCATATACTCCTATTATCTCTATAATATTACAATCTTCTATTATATTACTATAATATAATAGAGATAATAGGAGTATAGGAGACTCTATCACATGTTGATATACAAAAATTTCCCAGCCTGTGCCAAAAAACTCAATTCTAGTGCTTGTACTACATGACTGGTGCCAAAACAAGGCTCTCCCAATTACTGATTGTGACCCAAAATCTACAACATCTCATTTTTTAATTAATTTTATATGATCACTAGCACATTTTGTGCATGGATGAGAAATAGTATCCACATCTAGAAGATCTCCACAAAAATCCGTTACGGCCTCCACTACATATACGTCTTCTCAGAATCTAAAAAATCCCCATCATTGATTCTCATGAATGTACCAATTTGGATAGTAAGTCAAATTTAATTTGCCCATGGACTAAGACCTTAAATTATTGAGCTTCTCTTTGTTTTGAGAATAGTTTAACATTCTCTACTTAACAGGGCCAATCATGTGAAGGTGGAAGCTCATCTAGCACCTCCTAGGAGCCTCTTATGACCATTTACGATATTTTAAGACCTCTAAGATGTATTCTTAGGGATCGTAAATAGTTGTAAAGGGTAATAAGGGGTCCTAGGACACAACATATGAGAAACATTATTGTAGGCATCATGGTCTCACATTTTTTTGGAGACAACGTAATTGAGTGGTGTACCCAGATGATGGAGAGCAACTTCTACACCTCTAGTTCCAAGTTGTTCTCCATCCCGTAGTGTCAACTTGGAATCAGAGGTGAAAAATTTGCACTCCATCATCTAGGTATACAACTCAATTATGTTGCCTCCAAAAATATGTGACCATGATGCCTACAATTATGTTTGTCAGCTATTGTGAAATCTACATTTATGTTTCTCAGCTCTCTATAGTACTCTTCTTCAATCTGTGTTCAATGATAAGCATCTTCTTCTTCTTACTAATTGTAGCTAGAGCTTCCTTTTCATCAGGATTCAACTCCATGTCATGCCTTGGAAGGGAACTGGGGTAGAGAATAAAGATTCTCTTTTTAAAAGAAAACCTAAGTAATGATTTATGAAAAATTTTGAATTTTTAAAAGAATTACATAAACAAAACATAGTTTAACTTAGATTCTTCCAAGGTTCCCTTCTTATTTAATGCACAATTTATTTAAGTCCATTTAGTGTACTAACAACTTGATTTACCTCTTAAGAAAACTACATCACAACATTTGTAGATTCTTTATAAAGAAATATAAGGTACTTTCATTTCAATTTGCCATTTAAATCCATCTATATTCCTAAGTATCTTTTATGAACAATATAACATTTAAATCATTAATACCATATAATAGAATTGTCTAAACATTTGATACATCGCAAATATTACATTTTTTTTACTAGCTTTTCCCTTACTCAACATTAATGAGAAACATACTACTTTACTTGAAATGTTACAAAGTCCTTTTCTTTTTCCAACATGCATTATATACATAAAGTTCATGCTTTCCCTTTTCCTTTTTCCTAAGTCTACCCATCCCAAATACATAATTTTGAAGTAAATTAATGATTACATTACATTCATCTCCTCTTGGGAGGTAACAATAATTTTACATCATGAAAGATAAATACAAGTCTTCATTCTTCAAAATTGGTCCTTAAGCACTGCAACCACAAAAGGTACCTCGATAAAAAGATTTACCACCCAACCACATGGATACCAAAAGGCCCACTCCCCCATGCTAGGAGATAAACACCAAGGTTCACAAAGAAGGGATAGCTAGGCCATACCTAGGGTTGGGTAACCTTTCCCAAATAGCAAATGAAAAGAAGATAAAAGTATAAATATTATTCCAAAGGTTCTAAGGCTTGGTAGAAACTCTAAGAAACAAGCTAAGTGAGTGTCATCGCATAGCGTTCACCCCTTGGGTTGACCTAGTACTACGCTCTCTAGGCCCCGGCCCCCAAGTAGGCACATGTGAAATTGAATGCCTTTTGTACAGACAAGAGCCATTCGATCGTACCTACGCATAGGCACCTTCTCCCACTACCATCCATAATATTTACTAGCACTAATGGTATGGCCAAGGAATACATTAATATTTTTAGTTTTTTAACCCATTCCCATAAGTTTTAATTAAATTATCACTTGTTAAAACAACTCTTTAGTCGGTTATCCTAGAACTAGCCACTTAGGGCCTCGACCCTACACTGAGAGCCACTCACTTAGTGTTCTTAGGTTGTCTACCCTTAACCCACACATCAAAAATACATCATACATGAAATAAAACACATCATAAACAATTTTGCGAACTTGCATCAAAGAATAGAAAAGAATAGGAGAGTTTAGGGACGTTTAGGAAAATAAAGAGCATTTAGGGAGGCCTAGAATAGTCCTGATCCTCCAGACAATCCTAAACCCTAATATTTCTTCCTAAGCACATCCTAACCCTTATTAAAGCATCTAAATCCACCATATAACCTCCACCAAACAAGTAATGACCATATATAGCTTATACAAAATTTCATATGCAAAACACAATGCTCCACCTATGGAAACCTCCTGTGCCTGAAATTTGGCTAAGTCTGATTTTTTTTAAGAAATCTCAAAATCTAGAGTCTGCACCTTAACTCCTATGAAGCTTAAACCTATCCAAAACATCTTGAAGTACTAATATTTTATAATTTATACAAATATAACTTAAAGTATAAGAAATTAAATAAATTAAACCTATACTTAAATGTTATATTTCTATAAATTCTACCTAAACCCTAACCTGAGATAAAACTGCGCAATTGTTTAAGTTAAGTGTGCAATTGTTTAAGGTAACTGTGCATTTGTGTAAGGTAACCACACATTTGTTTCACAGAGCTACACATTTGATTAAGGTAACTGCACAATTGTTTCACAGAGCTGCACATCTGATTAAGGTGACTATGCATTTGATTTAGGTAATTGTGCATGTGTTTAAGGTAACTGTGTATTTCTACAGAATGACGGAAAATTAAAAAAAACAACTAACAGATCTGACTTGCGGGTAAAACTGGATATTATAGGGACTATGTATGCCAAATATGGGAAATACCCATTTGAGGTCTCCCAGTTTCCATACAAAAATGGTCCTCCAACTATGATTAACAACCATCTAAACCTACCCTAGATTTGAACAATGAAAGGTGGTATAAAACTAACCTATTTCTAAGAAAGGGAAAAACACCATTTCCAAAGGCTTGGATGATCCTATAGACCCCTGAGACATATGGGAAGATGTCACAAGGATCCTAGGACATCTAAAAACACTCTCAAATGAAAGATAGAAGACAAACAAATAGCAATAATTTACAAAAAGCTTCTTATATCTATAACAGTAACAACACATAATCCTTCTCTACATAATACAACAACATAGTTCATCACTTAAACAACAAGCATATAAAAACAACCATAATACAAAAAAATTGCAAACAATTATCCAACAAAAGGATCATCTCCAAGATAGATCCAACCTAGAGTCTTGAAAAAAGAAACTATTGCAGAGAGGAGGATCCAAGCACTCTCAGCCCAATCCAATAACCTCTTCAGACTCCTTCTGCAAGAAAACTAATGCCAACCTCTTCCGGGAGAAAACCAAATGACAATCTCAGAGAATAATAAATTCTCTCTTCACAACTATGGCTTTCCTACAAGCAATATTCTCAAAAAAATAATGTCTCTTCTCTAATCCAAACTCCTATGCCAACACAAATCTAAAATAAACTATCCTATCCAGTTTTCTCAGATATCCATCTTCCTGCCAACTCCCCACACACATGAAATCTCTCCTATATATAGATTGGAGGGAGTAGTTGCATGGGTACTTCAACCGATGCAACTAACCCAACTATCTATTAGTTAATAATTTCGGCTATAATTATTATTATTTAGCATAGCTATTCCCGCGAAGGGAAAATAATCGTATTTAACAATACGCTAATTTATGTCTTCTTAATTCAAGGATGGCAATAGATAATTTAATCTTAAGAATAATTTACTAATTTACTTAACTATGGTAATAGAATTTACTAATCTTATTTACCATTTATGAGAATAACATAGATTTATTATTATCTAAAAATAATTTTCATTCACACAAATAATTTCATTATATATATAAATACATATATATATATATATATATATATATATATATATATATATATACATATATATATATATATATATATGTATATATATATATATATATATGTATGTATATATATATATATATGTATGTATATATATATATATGTATATATATATATATATATATGTGTATATATATATATATATGTAGATATATATATATATATATATATGTATATATATATATATATATATATATATATATATGTATATATATATATATATGTGTATATATATATATATATATATATATATGTGTATATATATATATATATATATATATATATATATATATATATATATATATATATATATATATATATATATATATATATATATATATATATTCATAGCCATATGTGTGCACCCATATGCTTATGTGTACATATACCATAATTAAGACACGTTATTACAACATCACAAATATTTAAATATTATGAATATTATTATTTGAATCATATACCAAATTATACAAAATATAATCATGAATATTATAACACTTCATTAATACCATAAAACCCTTCATTATTATTGATATTGATATTGAAATTATTGATATTATTATGAATATTATTATTTAAATCAATAAATCATACCCTCACATGCATAATAATTCACATCAAAATATATTAACAAAATCGAACATACCATGCAGACAATAAGAGCTACCATACTCAAAACCTCATTCTCAACGAATGCAAAAGAAAAGAAACAAGTTACAAGATTCACAAAACCAACAAACTGAGAGGACACAGAAAGACATCTTCAACACAAGGGATTGACTCAGGAACTCCCCACCTAAAGGTAAAAGAATCAGAGGTAGAGTTCCTTTATGTGGAACCTTGGTGATATCTCCGTAACAACAATAATGATCGAGGATTTTGAGGGATCACTTAGACCTGTGAAGCCAGGTGGAGATGATACCTGGTGCCTACAATCCTACACCACCAAGAAGAGATACATGTATACATATGGATATACATACAAATCATATATATACAAACAGATGACCAGGATCGATACATCGTGTGGACCTCAACTAAGTGAGTAACTACGACTTCGACTTGAGTCATAAAGGAACATCAAACACATATACATGAACCATAAAACATCATAGATAATAGTGGTTAGTCTCAAATCATTGGATTAGCTTCATTAGTATAAAGATAAATGATTTCCAATTTCATGAACATATAATGATAACCATAATAAGGGTATCTAAACACCAGAGAAAATATGTCATGAAGCATAAATGTAAACATATAGTTCTAACCATCATAATAAAATTTCCAAATCAGAGAGTCCAAGTATCACCATAGGAGATGGTATTACACTCAACTTCCCCCATCTCATCATCCTCATCACCCTTAGGTGCCATCCTAAGCCCTTCTTCCCTCTCTTGTTCTTCAAGCCTTTGCAAGATATCTAGATCAATAAAGTCTACAACATTGTGTCCATCCATGATCTTAGGAATATCATCTTCTTTCCACTCGTCATTTTGCAAAATATATCGCTTCTTCAATCTTGTAGACTAGTGTCTAGTGTTTGCAAATCAATCTTATTACAAACTACAATAAGAGGCTTAGTAAGTCTAATTTATTTTTTTGTGGACTGAGACCTTAAATTATTGAGCTTCTGTTTGTTTCAAGAATAGTTTAATTAACATTCTCTACTTAACATGGCCAACCACGTGAAGGTGGAAGCTCTTCTAGCCCCTCCTAGGAGCCTCTTATGACCCTTTATGACATTTTAAGACCTCTAAGATGTATTCTTAGGGGTCATAAATGGTCGTAAAGGGTCATAATGGGTCCTGGGACACAACAACTGAGAAACATAATTGCAGGCATCATGGTCACATTTTTTTGGAGACAACGTAATTGAGTGGTATACCCAGATGATGAAGAGAAACTTCTGTTCCTCTAGTTCCAAGTTGACACTGAGGGATTCCAAGATAGTAGATAAGGAATAAATTTAGAGAGCAAAGGAGGGCCATAATGACAAAAATAATATAGGAAAAACCTCAAGTTAAATGAGGCAACTGCAAACATTTTAATAGAATTTTATTATTAAATAATGAAATTTGCATATACTAGTGTTCTTAGCCCCCTCATTACATGATTTATTATTGTAAGCCTCCTTTGGTTTATGCATCTAGAAAATGAAACTAAAAATTATTGGGATTGAGACAAACCTTATAGAACAACAATAGCTAGGAAGGATCATTTGCCAACATCTATTGAATACATTTGTTGGAGGACCTTGTATTCATGAGCAACATATGTATTCAACAGATGTTGGCAAGCGATCCTGCCTAGCTGTCATTGTTCTATAATGTTTGTCTCAATCCTAATAGGTTGTAGTTTCATTTTCTAGATGCATAAGTTAGAGGGAGCTTACAACAATAAATCATGTAACGAGGGGGCTTAGAACACTAGTATATGAAAATTTCATTATTTAATAATAAAATTCTATTTAAATGTTTGTAGTTGCCTCATTTAACTTGAGGTTCATCCTATATTATTTTGGTCATTATGGTCCTCCTCCTCAATCCAAATTTATTCCTTATCTATGGTCTTTGGATCCTATAGTGTCAACTTGAAATCAGAGGAGTAGAAGTTTCTCTCCATCGTCTAGGTGTACAACTCAATTATGTTGTCTCCAAAAAATTGTGACCATGATGCCTATAATTATGTTTGTCAGCTATATTGAAATATACATTTATGTTTTTCAATTGTCGTGTTTATGTGCATGTTTTTATGTGTTTGGGAAGACATCTTTCTAGCCTAGACCTGGATTCTTCAGCAATTAGCTTCATAATAATGTAGATGATAGATGAGCAATTAGCTTCCCCCCGTCTTGATTCCCAAAGAACCCACCCATATTTTTCCCAGCCTCAAATCTCATCTCTGCAACCAATTTTTCTACTTCCTCTAGTAGTGTCTCTAGTGTTAGTTTGTTTCAGATTCTAGCAAGGAATGAACAAACTATAGAGGTCTTCCAAATACTAGCAGTTGGTGTAGGAGCACCAAGGTCAAAGTCAAGAGTCATGAGGAGCACCAAGTTCACTAATGGATCCTTAGGTGTAGTTGAAATTACCAAATGGCCTTCAAAGGTTAAGGAACAAATGGAGTAACCAAGAAAACACTATACTATAATTCATGTGATTGATAGTAGATTGGGGCTCATCTCTGCAACTAATTTTGCATCTTCCTCTAGTAGTGTCTCTAGTGTTAATTTATTTTAGATTCTAGCAAGGAATGAAAAAACTAGAGAGGTCTTCGAAATACTAGCAGTTGGTGCATGAGCACCAATGTCAAAGGTAGGAGTCATGAAGAGCACCAGGGTCACTAATGGATCCTTAGGTGTAGTTGAAATTACCAAATGGCCTTCAAAGGTGAAGGAACAAATGGAATAACCAAGAAAATGCTATACATTAAATCATGTGATTGATAGCAGATTGGGGCTCACATGATCCATAAACATGAAGAATTATTGTAAAAAAAGATGTAAACCATATATATGCACAATTGAGGCAAACAGAAGTTACATCATATCCATATTAAAATATTAGTTACAATATGAAAATACTAAACTAACTAATTCTTGAGTTCATCTGTGCATATGGTTGCAACAAAGTATGCGATTACAATACAGAGAAGGCATTGTAAAAATATAATTTCAAAATTTTGCCTAGCCTGACAGGTTTTGCACTCAAATCCTTCATCACAGATAAGTGGAGATGGACAGATAGATGCAAATGAGTTTTCATCAACCCAGCTAAAGTATTTGCAACCATTATTTCCCTGTGATGCCCAATCTACATTAGTTCTTATAATATAATGAATAGTATTTACATTAGAAACATTAAATATATACACATTAGAAACCTTTTTTCTATTTTGGTAGCACCTAAATTGTCATCCAGGATTGCTCTATGTCTGTGAAGTCTTCAACACACACTGCCCACCACTACATTGACAGTTTGGCACATTCACAAGAGCCATCGAGCCTATATCAATAATGCACCACACCATCATTACTACATTTATTACATAAATATTATAACATATAATCATATGATTATAATGATCATACATTCACCACTATTGTTCTATTGTACATTCAAGTACTTAAACAATGTTTGCAATCAATGGTTTGAACAAAGATGTCATTCTAGGGCAGCAAGGACAATTTAACTATACCTGAGCTAGAATTAGTCAACTTCAATACTTTCAATACTTTCAAAACTGAGTATGAAATAGAGATATAAACAAGAACTATGCACACAGGTTATAGAGACTAAAACCTTGCCATTGATCCATATGGGTATAACACAAAATAGATTTACAGAAACCAATTAACTCAAAACACAAACCCTTTTTCGAATAATTTAATTTTAACTTTGGTTGTGTTAAAGGGACTATGTTGACTTTATTTTGTAGTTGTTTAGCATGAGAGTTTGTAGATTAATAGGAGTTCACATTTTTATGGGAATGTATCATTCAATTGAGCATTAATACCCATCTATATCTAGTGAGATGAACATAACTCATGTACCTCATGCTAGTGTGCTTGGATTAGACTAGACATTATCCAACCGCCTATGAGGGTTGTCACTGTTATTAATTGGTGTAAAAGGAGAACCACCTGTGTGTTAGACCACTTTATATCAATAGTCACTATTTGGATAATGTCTAGTCTAATGAAAAATAGTGTATACAAGGTTTCTAAGCACACTATCATGAGGTACATGAGTTATGTGCATCTCACTAGTTATAGATGGGAAACTATGGCATAGTAGTATCTGTGAACTCCTATTAATCAACAAAATCTCATGTTAAACAACTAAAAAATAAATTCAACATAGTTTTTTTAACACAACCAAAGTTAAAATTAAATTATCTAAAACAAATGGTGCCTTAGAGGGATAGAGGAACACTTTGCTAAAGAAGTTTGACTATTGTTTGTGAAAATGCCTCCAATGAATGCAGGTATTGCCAGGGAGATCTAGGAGTTGAAGGAGAAGAAAAAAAGGTTGTAGGAATCTTCCAATGCACTTTTGGCCAGGCTTCAAGCACTAGAATCCAATCAAAGAAGAGTAGCAGATGAAGGTGTTGATAGTGAAGAAGAGGAAGAAACCCATAAGGAAGGGGAAGGAGAGGAAGAAGAGGAACATATAGATCCTGAAGAGCAGAGGTCAATTAGGATATTCAAGGCTATGAAGAATGAGAAACATAAGGTGAGGGGAGATATCCCTATGTATGACGGAAGTCTGAAAGAAGAAGAGCTTTTGGACTAGATTGCATCAATGGATGCATACTTTGAAGGTGAAGAGGTACTGGAAGATCAAAGGGTCAGATTGGCAGGGATTTAAGTTGAATCCACTGACTTGCATGGATAAGAACAAGATAATAATGTGTTTTAGGGATAATATTCCCACAAATGAGCAAGGAAACATTAAAAATGATACAGGTGGGTGCAAGGAACAAGCACACAAACATGGATTGAATAGGACAATGCTGCATAGTCCTATAAATGCAAACTTTTGGGATTTGAACTATGTTCAAATAGGTACAGTCAAGTGTCCTATTGAAGGGTAGCTAGTAAACAACCATGTTTAGATGTGGATGGAAAGTGGGTAGAAAGAACCAATTATCAAGGCACCATATTCCTAAAGTACAGGTTTAGACTTATACATCCAATGCCAGGACTGATTCTTGGGACAAGAATCCTTTCAAAGGTGGTGAACATGGTGCAGGGGCACCTAGAACATCCAAAGTCTACCAATAGTGCATAATGAAAACCATGCACCCAATGACATCTAAAGACATCAATTAGAATGTATTGGTACCTATAATGGCCTATAAGGTCATTCCATGCAATGCAAATGGAAAATATGTAATAAGTCTTAAAAGACCTAATAGGCCTTAGGACCAAAATAAGAGCCTAGGATGGTATTTGGTGTTAAAAGTTTATAATAGTTTAGATTTGATTTTAATAATGCTTAATAAGTTCATTTGGGTCACATTTCAAAGTCTTAAGGCTTCATTATCTTTAAAAGTTTCAAAAACTCCAAATTTGTAATGTTGCAAATTCAAAAATTTGAAATGCAATGGTTATTAGAAAATGGAGGGAATTGAATTTTGTTATGTTTTAGTGAAATCAAATCCATCCAACTGATTGGGATTGGTTGGGGTAGTTTCTAGTGGTCCATCAAATATGCCAAAGTTTCATTGTACGATAGAAGAGGCCTAGTGTATAGACTGTACTGAGTTTTTGATAAATAAACTTCTTTCAAATGCAATTTCCTTGAGTTATTAAAGTGATTTTGGATTCATCTTGTCATTTTCTTACATTTCAATGCATTTGGAATAGTTAGATATTGATCCTAGACCACATCTATGCATTTGTGAGGTCTGTATTTGTATTTTTACTCAATTAATTCTGACCGACATAGTAGTTTCAGCCATTCCTTTGACAGTTTTGTGAGTTTCCAATTGAATATGGTCATTCCATGACCTTTGACCACTGTAACACATGGAATGACAAAGTATTAACATGTACTATAGTTCCCTAATCCATTAATGTAATGAGAAGGAAGACTGTTTGGGTGATCACCATAATTTATAGAGGAAACTTAATGAATTTGCTTGGTATGCTACAATAGTAGGTATTTGTTCTAAAGGAGGAACAAGATTATGATTTAGATCATCTTATAATGATAATCTAATGGTGAAACAACTACCTATTAGACCTAGAAGTGATCAGAGATATGAGATTTAAGAATACCCTGAAGCTTTAGTGGTTACAACTGAAGCTCTTGGAGGCCCAACCAATTATCACAATAGAATAATAATGTCAATTCAAACCATGGACAATGGTTCCAACCAACACTTTAAAAATTCCTTAGTCTCTAAATTTCTTCAGCCACAAGATGATTCTTCTAACTACCAATTTCCTTGACTAGGATTTGTAAAGTTCCAAGTGACACTTTTCTTCACAGACATCAATTGGTTGTTGATATTTAACCCGATTCCTAATTCCCTTCAAGATCACAATCTTTCTCTAGTTTGAAGCCTGTAATTATGTTCCTCCCTTCAATCGGTTATTGGATTTGGGTCAAGGTCATTCTACATAGAATTCACTTTCTTCTAATGTTTCACACTGAATCTTCTAACTAACTTTAACCACTCTACTCCAAACATGATCGACTGTCACAAAAAAACTCTAATTTAGTTGATCAAGTTAGATTAGGGTCATATGGAATGGTCTAACAGTGGGTCCTTACAATGGTTATTGTCATTTAGAATTATTCAATGTTCCTGAGGCTTTCAAATTTAACTAAGCCTTGAATCTAGATTATTCCTAAGATGCTACTGCAAGCATTTTCTTACTTTGTTTATTAAACACATAGCATATATCTAACTAGGGCATCAATCTTGAAGCAGTGTAGCTACTTGCCCCAAATCTGAGCACTTAAAATTCATTTCCTTGGCTTGCTTCTCACCCAATGGCACTGGAGACCAATAGAGAAATTGCAAGTCAAGGTACACTCTCCATGACAAAGCCGACTGAGGAATTTTTGGGCCGGTCTGATAGAGAGTTTAGTATCTCGCAGGTATAGGACAAAAGTTTCAATAAAATTTTTGCAGAACTAACAAATGAACTTCAAAACCATGGATGCATCGAAGGTTAAACTTAAAGAGATGTTCAATCTATCCACTCACTTCGTAAATTGACAAGGCATGATATATAAAAAAAAATGAACTCACGGAAAATGAAATCTAATCAACGTAGTTACATGACCGTGTTTGTGATGATAGTCAACTATTTGTTCATTGCACAACTAACTATGTAAAACATAGATAAAACTAATAAAGTGAACATCAAGGACTGTGAATGCATCAAATGGACTTGTAGGGTTGTTTAGTCTCTACATCCCCTTCACAACAGACAACCTAGCAAATACCCAATACATGATGCCTTGGTACATAGCTCACAGGCCCTAAGTAGGTAACCAATAAAACAATGCCAGACAAATGCAAAGTAAAGAAATCCTTACAGGCGGTCCTCCTTTTACACCAAATCACAATGGCAACCCTTGTAGGTAGGTGGTCCTCCTTTTATACCAAATCACACTAGCAACCCTTGTAGGTAGGCAGTCCTCCTTTTACACTAAATCATAGTGGAAACCCTCATAGGCAGGCGGTCCTTCTTTTACACCAAATCATAGTGGAAACCCTCATTGGTAGGGGGTCCTCCTTTTACACCAAATCATAGTGGAAACCCTCGTAGGTAGGCGTTCCTCCAAAAACTCTCACCAAATAATAGTTCAAACAATTACAGGCTCCAGCTCCTTTGTGTGCTCCAAGTGAAAACCAAACAATGAAATGAGACACAAAATATTTTTTCTTTTTTAAAGTTATGCCCGTATTGGTCAAAATTTTGACCTGCATGGTATTAGTCAAATATTTGACTAACATGGGCATGGATTAAAAAAAAATAAAATTTTCCTTCTATAATCCGACCAACCTAAACCTTTTTAATTGATTGTCTAGAATTTTGGTAGAAAAATGAGGTCAAATGTAGTAGTAATTATGATATCCTTCTTAGCCAAATTGCCAACAATCTCCCCTTTTGTCATTGATGGAAACATATGAGAAAATTGGCTAAGTCCCAAAAACTTAAGATACAAAATTGTGGCCATACAAAAATATCATCATAAATAACTTCTTATTCCTCCTACTTATACTCACAATACTTATACTCAAAAATATCTATACTCCTCCTAAGAGTATACTTTATGCTTATACATATAACATCTATACATACAATTTTCTGCAATACTACTCCCCCTTTGACAACAATGACAAAGGTGTAAAAAATTTAGTATCAAAATTTATTTTACCTCATGAATTTAATATTGCAAGACCGGAAGGCTTGCAACACAATTTGCAAAATTGATCTTCAGGCTCTCTAGCTCCTTCTCCCATGATTTCTTCACTACATCTTCACTACATCTGAAACACTGAGCAATGCACATAGGCCAAAGGATGCAATTTCACATGCCTTAAGATTTGAATAAGAAAATTTTCCATAAGATGTCTTTGAAGAAAGACATTCTTCCAATTGATTTTCCAGAGTACTTATTTTTATTGATACATGCTCTCTTAGTACAGTGAATCTTTTCAATTTCTTTTCCTTCTCATCATTTAGAAGTCTCATATCATCAAAAATCTTGTATTTCTCTCAATTTTTGAGATCTTCACATTAGGGCTTTGTTACCATATTTTTACTCATTTTAATTGGAGACCTAATTACTATTTGAGGCTACAGTACCCTAGTTTGTCTTATTAGATGATCTTTCTTAAGTTTGTCTTCATTTCAGAAAAGATACATGTAAAGGAAAAATAAATTACTCCATCTAGAGATTACATGTATATGTGCCAATTTCTTGTATGTATTGTACCAAGGAAAGAAATTGAAAGATAATATCATTTGAGCTCACACAGGCCATGAGCATAGCCAACCTTCAAAAGAGTATAAATGAATACAGACAAACATAAAGTAGCTGAACACAAGAGTACAAGGGTACCAGACATTACCTGGTAATGAAGCGTTGATCCGATTTTGACCAGTGTTCTCCTATGATCCAGAACCTATAGAAAAGAGAGAAAGGGATGGGGGTTAGATCCAATAGCTCTAAGCAATGCATGATATCCTAATACTTACCCTCATCTACAAACATGCATATATGTAATTAGCCATACACTTCTAAAAAGGGTTGTTCTATAGGGCATGTGCACTCAAGAAAGATGCCACAGGAAGAAAAAGAAGATACCATGTTTTCACTAATTTGTTTCTTCCATGTGCAGATATAGAAGAAGATTTGACACTATTTCTTTCCCTCAACTAGACAAGAGCAATCCCAAGAGGATGGCCCTCCCTAAAAAGAGGGACATCCTCAAGGGTCGCTATTGTCAAGGCAATAGTAGTGAAATACAAGCTCAGTGAATAAGTAGTATCCATGGAGAAGTCATCATCATGAAGACAAAATGGTGAAGATAGAAAAGAGATCAATACAAAAAAGGGACTTGAATGGTTGCAGAAACACCTGATGGATCACTATGGTGTCTACATCATCCTAACAATGCAACAACAAAACCATATGTTGTTGTTTCATTTGGTGTTTCTATGACATCATTATGCACCCACAATAGCCATCCACCATGCCCATCATCATAATGAGTCATGATCAAACATTGGCAATAGAAAGGGCATACATTAATCATTAAATCAAAATGAAGAAAAGGTAGAAATATGCATCATTGATTACAAGGCTATGACATCAAATATGTTTAAATTTGCATTTTAAGCTAAGGAAGGAAGCTACAAATGATAGAGTGGCTGCATGATGCTACTGAAATTAAAAAAGTGATGGTAAATGTATGATTGCATGAAAAACAACAGTTTTTTTTCTTTAAAAGTAATCACTACATGTTTCATGAATAGTGCTGCTAAGAAACAAAGAATGTAGTCATTATAATAAAGATTCAAATAGCATAACAGTGGCAATATGTTCCATACAAGAACATGCTAACAAGGATGAAACATGGCAACATTAACAAGTACAAACATTGCACAAATGCTTAGATGAAAGTTCATGAATATTTGATGCTCATAATTTTTTGAAGGTAGTAAAAGCAATGGAAATAGTTGAAAATGTCATGGCATCATGAGCATTTAAGCATGTAGCATCAAATGGAGATGACTATCTAAATATAGCATAATATGTGTTGAGATATGCATGATACATGTTGATAGAGTGTCCATAAAATCCACAAGTGGAGAAGCACATATCCTAGTAAGTACAAACTGTGGTTATTTCAAAAGACATTAAAATTTGCATTCTAGTTTTACTTCGAGCATGCCACATCCTTGCATCAAGTAGACAGTGCAAAAAATGGAATACATTCAAGTAATAAATCAAAAGACACAACAGAAAATATGTATTCAAATGAAGATGGAGCAGAAAAAAGTTACAACAACAAATGATCCATTCTTTCACATGGATATATGATAACAAATATGTATTCAAATGAAGATGGAGCAACATAAAGTTACAGCATAAAATAATCGATTCTTTCACATGGGACAAAAGCAATTAATGGGGGTACCATGCATTAAAAAGATGCCAAAAATCTCAGCTAACAGGTCACTGAAATAGTGGTAATAATATTCCATATAATCATGACTTTCCATCTTTCATGCATCAGAAAATACAAAATGCATCTACAGCCCCAATAACATAGAAACAAATCAAAACATTAATTCAATAACAACAAATGAATGGCACCATGAGGGTATAAGATACAAAGGTATTTCCAATGAATCATGACAACAAATAAAGAGTGTAATGTTTAAGCCCATCAATATAATTCTCTGTCACATCCCAAAGATGAAACATATCATAACAAATAAGGAACATTGCTTACGGTTGGAGGAAAATAAGCAATACAAGATAAAAAATTGAGTGAATAAATGAACATATGCAGCAAAAATGTGCAAGAAAATAAATAATGATGATGCCCTTGCTCACATTTTTTTAAAAAGGCAATGTCACAAAATGTGATTGCAATAGAAGCCACAAAGAAGTGAAAACAACAAAGCAAAATCCCAAATATATATTAAGCTTGTGGGCTACAACCATTCTAGAACTATGAACACAAAATCCAGTCAAATACATGAAGCATCATAAGGCATGCCATGGTACCCTAACTTAGGGTTTTTTAATGTCAATATCAACAAAATGTGATGCCATGTAAGCTACAGAGAAATAACTAGTAAAAGGTAATTGAATCTAAATAAATGGTGCCATTATTCTATTACAATGAGAAATCACAACAAATAAAGTATGCCCTCAAAGATACAGAGGAAAGATAGTAGTAAAAACATCAAATGAAGAAGCCAAACACAATGCCTACCTTAGAACCATGATACCTTATGAGAATAAAAAATTGGAAGTTTCCAATCCAAGTTTGAATTCACAAGAAAAAGTCATTTTGAATGGAAACTTTCCCAAATGAGTTGCCGTAAATGGGTAGATTTCTTTGACATCCTCCATTTTCTTTGGATCAGTTTCTCAAAATATTTAATTAATATGCTTTCCCTTTTTATTAAATTAAATTAGGTTGAGAGCTTTAATTAATGTTTTAATTTGATGCTAAGTGCTTTTTATGATAAGTGGATTTTATTTTAAAACATGTAAATATTTTTGAATATATTTCCCCTTTTTATTAAATTATATTGGGTTGAGAACTATTCATAAAATATTTTTTTAAATCCACATATAATTAAGAGGGGAAAGTATTTAAATGTAAAAATCATTGCTCTTATTTTGTAAGATATTGACAAATGGTGTTCTTATAAACCATTGTTAGAATATCATTCATAGAGCATGACTTAGAGGGGATAGGGTAGGCTTTAATGACCATCTTTATTAGGATTTTCCCATTTCCCCTTACCCCTACAAATCCAGGAATCTAACATCTAGTTTTAGGAGGCATCTTCATAGGCCCTATATGCAGATTTTTCAATTTTTGGGTGGTTGAAGGATTTGAATGTAGATTCTTAGATTTAGTTTATATACCTCTCGCTTAGGTGATTGAGCTTAGTCCTTCATTCTCTCTTTCTTGGAGGTGAATGCTTGTAGCTTTGAAGAAGAATATTGTTGTACTTGGCTCCTTTCCACTGAATATAAAGCAATATTCCTTCTTGCCTCCATTATTTTCTAAGTTTTCCATTAAAATTCATGTCAAAGTTATTGTGATTTTGTTCATCTTTTACTTTGCATGTTTATTCAAATTGAATGTTTGGGAAAGTGTTTTTCTATTGTTGTTTTAATCTGTGTAGAGTTGGGTTTTAAGTTGTGGAAGTTCTTTCCCTTCATTTTCTCCAAGTACCTCTCTATTTCAAAAAATATCAAGGCAATAGGGTTAGGTTGTGAATTACAAAGTTATTTCAAGTGTCATTGTGAGTATTGCTTCAATTTGTGGATTTATCAAAGTTTGGTGAATCACCTAGTTTAGTTTCAGTTTCATGCACTCTCTCTCCCTTTTCCTCCTAAATCAGTCAAGTTTCAAGGTGATTCAAGGGAAAGCCGACCCCTAATCCGGAGGTCTACTTTCTGATAGGTTACCCACAACCTGGAAGTAGTCCCATGTTTCACAAGATTTCTAGGTTCACACTAAGCCATATTCACATGCAATCCTTAGTCACAATAGTATTTGGAATGCCTGGTAGGATAGTGTGTTGGGAATGGGAACATTGAAAGGGGGGGGGTGAATCAGTGTTCACTTTATTTTATCTTTTTACTTAATCTCAAACTTAACTTCAATAATTAAGTACTGAAATGAACATCCACATAAAAATGAAACATGAAATCAACACATAACACTAGTGTGGTTATGGGGAAACCCAAATAGGTAAAAACCTCAGTGCGAATTGACACCCACTAATATTTTGTACTAGTGTTTTATGATCCTTGTTAGAAGATCCTTAACCCTGTTAGGAGTTGCTTTACAATGTATTAAGTACAGTAGAACTTGTCAAGGGTTGGACCCTATTAGGAGTCTTTTACAATATTCCCTATTAGGGGAGTGCACACATTGTCCTAGAGATCACTGCTCAAGTGGTGAAGGCTAAAACCTTGTGATCTTAGATACACACTATATCTACTAGATGAACTGTCACTGTGACACTGCTTGTCTGATCAGTTCCTTTGATGTGCTAATGCTTTGAGCTCTTGAAAAGCTCCAATACATCTTATAGACTCTTTGCATACTTTTTCTCTACTTATGACAACTCTCTATCAACTTCCATACTAATTACAATGGGTGCATGTCATATTTATATGTGCATAGAAAACAAATAACTAGGTCAGCCCTTTAACCGATTACATACAATGCTTCCAATTGAATTGGATCAAGTGTGTTTACAAATAAACATATTTATATGTCAGAAAACTAAATAAAATAGGTGCATAGCCTTTACAACATTATAATATGACCACAAATCAAAATGCTACCAATTGGCTGCTTACTTTGTTCTTCTCTGGCACACACTGGCTATGTAACTTCAACTGTCTGTAACTTTGTCATACTTTCATATCTCATCATGTGCTCATAGGCTAAGCATGAATATAGTCTAACCAACTTATCTTCTAGGGCACACACTATAACTAATTTATACACATGTGCGTTGATGCTCTGAGCTTCAGGTACTCTATACACTATCAAGTCTTCAACACTTAACCGATTTCTGATCTTCTCATCAAGTGCCCTGACTCCAAACTACTATATGACTTTTTTGCCATAATGACAATAGTATAACAAGTCATATACACTAGTATAGCCAAGTTTCTAACACAATGATGTTTCCCATCATTCACTGAGATTTTGGTGTGATCCTCGGTGCAATCAGCCTTTAGAGGTAGTTTTCTACAAACACCGTGGTGACTCTGAGAAAAAGCTACTAGTTTAAGCAGTCCAAGTGCTGGTAAGTTTCATAAAATATCCTTTTTACCAGCTTATTTGATGAATAAGTATGTTAATTACTAATGCATGTTCACCCTATCAACCCCCATATCATGAGAAAGCTACCCATGTGCCATCATTCATGCCATATCAAACTGACCAAGAACCAACATATAGCCAAAATGGCCTACCAATAGCAAATTACTAGCATGCACCACCATAGTCTCCCAACCAGCATTAAGCATCTTGGCAGCATTCCTATGAACCGCCCTATGAAGGTCACCACTACAATCCTTAGAATTAGTCCAACACCACTTTAGATTCAAACTCCAATGACTGGTTTGAAAATTTTTGAGAAGAAATGAGCTCTTTCATGAGAGACTATGTGGAGATGAGGGCTCAAAAAGAGATCTCAAGGCAGTATATGGAAGTGTTCACTCATAAAGAAGAGTTTTCAAGGAGGCTAGAAAGCCAGATGGAAACCCATGAGCAGAGCCTTGAAGAAAAGAACCAGCAATAAAAGGTCCATGAAGAAAATATTGAAGAGTATAAAGAATTAATAAAGGTCATCTATCTGACAACTATAAAAAATGAGAAGGATCTCAAAAAGGAGTTAGCAGAAAATGATGAATTTAATGATCATGAGCAAGAGACACTTGCTAAACAAATTATAGAAAAGGATCAATTGAATAAGGATTTGTTGGCACAAGCACCAAGGCAAGGAGATGCAAGCCTAGAAAAGGGGGACATGGAGGCTTTGTAAACCAAACAAGAGAATCAAAAGGCTCAAATCCCAAGTTTCTTTCTTGGTAAGTCCCCTAGCACTTCTATTGAAATTCCAAGCTTTAGGATTTCTCCTTCAATTCATAATCTTAGTCAATAGGGGCCTAACCTCTATACATTTTTAAAGCCTATTCAGGACCCCATCTCAAATTTCTAGCCACTCCATTCCAGTCTTATTGAAGAGACACCTAAAAGGTTTGACTTCCTAAGTGACAATGAGCCCATCTTGCAGCAGATAAAGCCTTATGAGCCAATTCTTAAAGAGACCCCTACACCTCATGGCATTTCAAGCCAGCAGGAAGAGGATGAATCTTGTCTTTTAGGTGTACATTTTCATGATGATCATGAGGAACAAGTAGATTTGTTAAATAATGATGGATTAGAGCAGCAAAACAAGGATCAGGAAGCAAGTGAAGAAGGTGAGATCCTAACTAATTTATTTGAGGAAATGCCTTCCTATATTGAGCAAGAAGAGGTAATATAGGATTTAATAGTTTAGCTCACTGATTATGATAAGAAAGATTATATAATTGCTGTAACATAGAACAACAAGATGATTTCGATTCCATAATTGATGCTTTCTACTGAACTCTTGTTGATGTTCCTCATCCTCCTGAAATAGATAGTAGCATCCATGTTCTTAAAGAGGAGTTTTCATTTCAGGAGGTTGATGTTGTCCTAGTTGTAGAATCTAAACCTATATGCAATAAAGTGGTGGATGAATCTCAAGGATCATGTTTCCTAGACCACAAGGAGGGACCAGTGATTGTTAAGGACCTAGGGCAATTTGGTAGCTTTGATGAGCTATTGGTTGTTCCAACAAAAGAAGAGGATGATCCTCTGACTGAAAAGGAAGAATTGGTATGGTAGTCCATCATGGAGGGGAAGACTTGTGATCAACATGCTGAGGTTGTTAATAAGATGCATACTCAGTGACAAAATCTTGGATTCATACTCAAAAGGGTATGTCCTATTAGATACCTTGCTCAGATGGGGTAAAATGAAATATCCATGCTCACAGAATTAGTGGAGGATGATGTCAAAGATACATTTCTTGATGACTAGGAGCTTATTTATTCTTCTCAGCCTCCCTGCCAAGAAAACACCTATGATCTAATCGAGGTTAGTAATCTGGACTACCAGTCTCAAAAGTGGATATGCCAAGTAGTTTAGTTTTCTTTTATGTTCCATATCCTCTTTGTTGGCATCAAATGTGAAAAGTATAATACCCTAAGGAGGATGGGCAGTTATTTCAATAGGCTATTTAATAGATTTGTTTTACCATTTTGTTGATACTGGTAGAGTAGGGTAGGGTAGAAGTTTCTATTTTATGTATTCCCTAAGTGCTTTGACACAAGTTTTCTTTCATGTTTCAGTTTTTAGTTTGGTTTTGGTTAGCAATAAGCCAGAGAAGTCTATCTCAGGTGTTCAAATCCTATTTTTTTGGAGAGAAGGATGTTGTTTGGTTGGGAGCCAGGTTCATTTTTAAGGCTTAAGGACTCTATGTCCAATGGATGCAAAGGCAACTACTCAATGGTGCTTAGCAGGAAAGCACTGAGTTGAGGTTGCCAGAATGTTACCATATTTTTACTCATTTTGATTAGAGACCTAATTACTATTTGAGGTGATAGTAACCTAGTTTGTCTTATTAGATGATCTTTCTTAAGTTTTTGTTCATTTCAAAAAGATACATGTACAAGAAATTTTTTTTTTGCATCTAGAGATTACATGTATATGTGCCAATTTCTTGTATATATTGTACCAAGGAAAGAAATTGAAAGATAATATCATTTGAGCTCACACAGGCCATGAGCATAGCCAACCTTCAAAAGAGTATAAATGAATATAAACATATGCAAAATAGATGAACACAAATGTAGAAGGGTACCAGACATTGCCTGGTATTGAAGCATTGATCCAGTTTGACCAGTGTGCTCCTATGATCTAGAACCTCTAGAAAAGAGAGAAAGGGATGGGGGTTAGATCCAATGGATCTAAGAAATGCATGATATCCTAATACTTAACCTCATCTACAAGCATGCATATATGTAATCAGCCATACACTTCTAAAAAGGGCTATGCTACATGGCATGTGAACTTAGGAAAGATGCTGTAGGAAGAAAAAGAAGATACCATGTTTTCACTAACTTGTTTGTTCCATGCCTAGATAAAGAAGAGGCTTTGAAACTATTTCTTTCCCTCAACCAGATAATAGCAATACCAAGAGGATGGCCCTCCTTAAAAAGAGGGACATCCTTAAGGGTCTCTATTGTCTAGGAAATAGTAGTGAAATGTAAGCTCAATGAATAAGCTTTTAGGAATGAATGCTAAATGTTTGGCAGCCATTCTATAGCAGTTGTTGTTGCATTCATGACTATGATTTTCATTGATGTCAACACAGTGATTTACCAAAGACTTGCAGAGAAGTAGACAGAGTTTTGAATAGCGTACGTGGGTTATTGTAGTTGGAGGTATAAGATGTTGAGGTTATACTCTTTGATATGTCATATGTCTATGAATAAGGGTGCATATAGTAATTCATTGATTCATGGAAGTTATGATCATTTTTGTAGAACCAGTGTTTAGGTAGTGTTCCTAAGTAGCGGTTTGTGGAAATCGCATGATATCTCCTAATCAGGATGGAATCTAGTTTTGCATAGTTAAAGAGAATTTGGAGACACATTGATAGTGATGTGAATGATGGCATAGACTTCGAGGTCACATGAGTGAAGATTTATTGTATTTGGAAGCTGACAGTTTTGTGTAATTTTGGTGTCGTGTGTGGAAAATTTTATTTTGTAATTGTATGTTGACTCATTTGTAATTATTTGAGTGTGGTATAAAGGTAGGAATGTATTTCCTTATTGTACAATTGAATTATGATGTTGTGATGGGAAAGTGTGTAATGATGATATGGTAGTAGCGATTGTGATGTTGTATGCATGAAGTGAAGAATAGAGCTAAGTATGAAAGCTAATATGTGAAGGAAGACATGTGAAGTACAGAGATTTGAAATTGAGATCTGATGTAACAGCGAGTGTGGTTTGGCACAATTAGAGAAGAGGTAACATATTATTCTATTGAGTAATGCAAAGATTATTTGGACAGTGTGTTTAGTGATCTTACCCTGAAGCTGTTTGGGCAGTGGGTCCTTTTGTCTTCTATAACTCTTAACAGGGTTAGAATCTTTTAACAGGGATTCTAAATTGCCTAACAGGGATTCATATGTACTGAATGTATTTTCTAAGACTCCTAACAGAGTCCATCCTCTCACAAGGAATATTCATATTAGTGCATCTTTTCTGGGCATCATTCCCACTAGGGTTTACTCTTTGATCAAGAGGTTCCCCAGTCAACATATCTTGTACCATTGTGTTATTGTGTATGAATATCTTTCTATGGTTGGTAATTATATTACTTATATGGTTTAATGCTATTGAAGATGATAAAAGTTATAATTATTTAATAATTGATTCACCCCCCCTCTCAGTTATCTTGGTGGACTTTACTTTCAAACAATTGGTATCAAAGCAGTAGGTCCTTGAAGAAGAAGTTTAACAGCTTAAGGAGATCCATGGCAAATTTTAGGAAAGAAAGCCCTAAGTTTGATGGAGGAGTTGTTAGAGTTGGAAACAATGCACCTTGTTTGATTAAAGGTATATGATCTATTACTCTTGATGGAAAGACTAATACTGATGATGTTTATTTTTTTGATGGATTGAAACATAATCTTTTGAGTGTTGGATAGCTAGTTGATAAGGGATATCAAGTTTGGTTTATTGAGAAAACTTGTGTGATAAAGGATAAAGATGGAAATCTGATTGGAATTGGATCTAGAATCAGAGGTAATGTATTTCATTTGAATCCTATTGAGATGACATATTTGATTACAAATATTGATGACAATTTGTTAAGGCATAGAAGGTTTTGTCATATAAACTTTGATAGCATTGTGAAAGTAAGCACTACACTTGCAATAAGAGATTTACCTAATATTATGAAGCCTACTAACATGATTTGCAAAGAATGTGTAATGGCTAAACATAAGAGAAGTTCTTTTCTTAGAAATAATTTTACATCTACAGAGAAGCTAGAGATTGTTCATACAGACTTGAGTGGTCCTACCTATGTGTGCGAAAATTGTACCTGATCTGTAGACACAACACTTCAGTAAAACATTAGAGGTTAGCTATAATCAAAATCGTACAAAATTGAAATCTAATCTAACCAAGTGATTTACTGCCTTCTAGTAGGTGCGAGATTAATGTTCTCAGATTGTTATCGAGATCAGTGACCTAGACGACACCTAAATGAAGGATTTGAATGCAACTGATCTAGATATGAATTGAATGCAATTAAGCTATTTTTTTTGGATTTTCTATGCAATAAGAATGATAAAAACTTATATGAATCTATGCTAGATGAAATTGATATGCTATGAATGCTATTGAAAATTGATATGCAATGCTAATCTAACAATGATATGCAATATGAATGCAAAAATAAGATTGATCTCACAAAGATGTCGATTCGCAAGAGCTTTGATTCTTCAATTCCAATTCTCCAGCGTGACTGTGAAAAATATGAGATAAATTTTGAAGAGCTGAGCCTTGGTTTTATAGAAATCCAGGGCTTTGGAGGTGCATGAAAAAAAGCCATAAATCACTCAAATAACTCAGGTTGATTTTTGGGTTATTTTTAAATAACAGATAATTAAGTCACAAAAACATGCAAAAGCTAAGTTTTAACTCAAAATAGAGTTTAGTTTTAATTGGTAATTGATAGTTGTCTGCTTTTATGATTGTGCATGTTTTATTTATGAATTAATTTAATAATAAAGTGATTTATTCTCAACTTCACTGCTTTTAAAAATAAAATAATTGATTTATGGGTTAATCAACTATTTAATCAAACTTTTATTAAAAACTATATTATTAAATAATGACATCTTGCTTTAATTAATTAAATAAGAATTTAATCAATTATTCATAGGATATTGGATTTATTGTCAAAATTAAATAATATAATTAATAATAGATAGAATTAAATTTAATTACACAATTAAGTGGCAAGATATTAAATCTAATTAATTAAATATGAAAATATTCAATTAATCAAACTTAGGATAAATGTGATTTATTGCCAAATAATCATTAAATTTAAGATAATTAAGATAATTAAGAATATTGCTAGGGAATATTCCCTGATGCAGAATTTAAGATAATCAATTAGGATTCGATGATGTTTAGATGTGCCTTAGGTTAGGACTTTGATGTCGATTTCATTCGAATTGTTGATGTAGGAGGTTAATGAACATATAGCCTATTTTTGGGGTATTACATTTTGCCCCTCTTTGAATTACTGTGCGAAGTGCAGTGGTTCAAAGATAGTCTGTGTTTGATAGAGATATGAAACTGATTCAAAAGATAAACCGATCTCAAGATAGAAACCGATTGAAAGATATTGAGATAGGAGGTCCTAAATGACTAGAGATAATGTTTACTATAGCAGCAATGAACCGATGATTGTGAAAAAGTGTCAAAAAACCTGATTCCAAACCTTAGGATTGCAAAGAAGTGAGTGACTCATTCTAGACTCGATTGTCTTAGCAGAACTAGCAGGTATCACATGCAAACCCTTCAGTTGTCGAAGAACCAAGGAAAGAACACTATTATCTGATGGTTGCAAAAATTGGTACAATTTACAAGATTAGGAGAATACCAGATTGATATGGATCTTGATGAATCTGATATACCCCAAGTGATGATAGATTTGCCCCGAGCGATGAGGACTTTTGATGAATCAGCGACTAGATGTGATTGTTGTCTTGATCACTGATGAAAGATTGATTTCCATAAAGATATGATTTCAAATTTGATTACAGACTTTGAATCATGTGCAATACCATGCCCCCTTCAGGATTAAAATTGAAATCTGACAAGAAAAGTCAGCGTTGAGAGCTCAAAAGTATGTTGATTGATGGGAAAAGTGGTTATACACATTCAAGAGTGCATTCTGCATCGTTGGAAGGTCCCAAAAGACCAAGTGTGACTAGGTCAAACCATGAGTTGTGCATAGTTGACCAAATTGAAATTTTGATAGTTTGATGTAAGATAATCAGTTAAGTTGAAAAATGGATTTCTACTATGATCAAAGGTTGATTATGCAAGTAGTAGACAATATGAATGATTTCAGATTTGAATTTTGATCTCAAAAAAGGATTCTACTTGCTGCTTCATTGGAGGAACCTTCGTGTGAGATTCAGCTCTTATTAGATTTGAAGATGTGATTGAAGAATTATTTAAGCATTGAAGTTCGTTTAATCATTGTGAGATCATGCAAAGATGAAAAATGCAAAGAGACATGAAAAATGAAATGCAACCTAAGACCTAGGACCTACTCATTTATCATATGTCGATTTGTTATCATCATTAAACTTTTAGGTAACCAGATAAATCAATACAATGCCCACTAGCTATGAAACCATAGACATATGAATATCGATTTGTATGCGCAAGAATCAATACAACACCCACTGGTCAACAACCATGGATATATGAATATTGATTTTATTTTCGGAATGTCAGATTGGATATAAACATCAAGGCACAAATGCTATGATGACCTGAATATCATGTCCATTTTGATATACCAATTTGTATAAGCATCAAAACATAAATGTCGTGATGACCGGAATACTCCTTGCATTTAACATACACATCAAACAATCAAAAGATCATTCTAAATCCAGTGTGAATTATCCGTAGTGACCCTTTATCGTTCACCTCCTTAGGCAAGATCACGTTTCACAGTAGGAGAAAGGATTTACTTCAAAAAGATAATAGTTAGATCAAACGTCCTTGAATTTTTCAGGTATCAATGGTTGAGGTACGCATGGTCATCCAATTCGAGATAGAGGCTCTTACAGTCGGACACCATTTCAATCCAGAATTTCCAAAGTTATTAGATTTCACATACAAGCAGAAAACTAAGAAAAGATTATGCCCCCAGTCATCACTCTCTACACCATTGAGGAGCTCGAAGGGACACAATATGCAAAAATCTCAATGCGAATCAGTAAGCATACAAGGAGATAAAAGCATGAAGCATAGATTGTTTTCAGTTTGTTTTGATGTTTGATTTTTGTAGATGTAAAATCCTTTCTGGAGATGAGACAGACAGACAGACTCAACTTGAAGCTTCAAAGGACTTTGACTGGATAGGATATGTCTAAGATATATGGGAGACCATAGGATATGACATTGATTGCCTCCAAGTTTAAATATTGATAGGATACAGACGCTTGAGCTGGTTGGTGTAAGACCGACTTATTGAAAACTGGAAATGTTGAAACAAACTGGGAGATATGTACAAACTAAAGCAAGACTAAAAGCTGGGAAAGACCAAGATTGCACTGATAGATGGAGTATTTTGAACAAGTGGCACCTATTTGCTAGGTTTTCACCATCTTGGCAGAGATTCTATTTTTGCTACCAAGGCTCCTATTTTCAAGTTTTCACCAAGGCACTTTTTTTTTTCTTTTTTCTCATTTTTTTGTACTTTTAATTTTTTTAATTTTTTTGTACTTTTAATTTTTTCAATTTTTTTATACTTTTGATATTTTTTGATTTCTTTGTGAATCATCAAGGTGCCTATTGCTAGGTTTTCACCAAGATGTTCATTTTTTCAGGACTTTTTCTAATTTTAAAGATTTTTTCAGGACATTTACCAAGCAATGAATGTCTTAGGTGTAGAATTTCTTTAGATGGAGAACGTTGATTGGTTCTCAGAGCTGTTCTCCTTCAGTCATTGAGAGTTGATAGGCAGCAGAGCCAAAAGTAGCAGTGATAACAAAGGGACCCAACCAATTGGGTTCGAACTTCCCCTTGCATTCTCGATGTGATTGATTTTTAGGATTTTCTCTCAACACTAGATCACCAACCTGAAATTCTCTGTGTCTAACTTTCTTGTTGTAGCCTCTAGACATTCTTTTCTGATACACTCTGAGATGATCATACACTGCTTGCCTGTGCTCATCTAGTAATTCAAGTTCTTGTAACCTAGACACTCTGTAGTCTTCATCAGTGACAAGTCCATGCATTCTGATTCTAAGT
This sequence comes from Chamaecyparis obtusa, assembly GCA_027943335.1. Taxonomy (NCBI): domain Eukaryota; kingdom Viridiplantae; phylum Streptophyta; class Pinopsida; order Cupressales; family Cupressaceae; genus Chamaecyparis; species Chamaecyparis obtusa. The sequence goes on along the minus strand of BSBK01011581.1, from coordinate 569,836 downwards.
GATGGGATTTCAACCTCAATAGGTAGTACTGTTTCAGACCCATAAACTAAAGCGAAAGGTGTAGCCCCTGTAGGTGTTCTGATACTAGTTTTGTATGCCTAGAGAGCTGGATTGATCATGAGATGCCAGTCTCTTCCTATTTTATTCAATGTTCTGTGCAAGATTTTCAAGAGATTTTTTTTTGATGCTTCAGCTTGTCCATTCCCTTGAGGATAGTAGATAGATGACCAATGTTGAGTAATCTTGAATTTGGCACATAAGTCATCTAGGTCCTTATTTTTGAATTGTCCCCCATTATCTGTGACTATGGAATGAGGGATCCCATATCTGCAAATGATGTAGTTCAAGATGAACATAGAGATCTGTTTCCCCGTTGCTTGTGTTAGAGGAACTGCTTCTACCCATTTTGTAAAATAATCTATAGCTGTGATTATATAGGTATGTCCATTAGAAGAGTGCGGATGGATAGTGCCTATGTGATCAAATGCCCATTGTTGAAAAGGCCATTGTGTAGTAAAGGGAATTAGATCTCTCCCTGGAGCATGAATCAAGTTGCTATGTACTTGACACTGTTGATAATTTTTTGCAAATTTAATAGCTTCTTTCTCCATTTTAGGCCAATAGTACCCAGCCCTAATAAGTTTTTGAGCTAACGTTAAACCATTTGAGTGTGACCCACATATACCCTCGTGGACTTCCTCTAATGCACGTTGAGACTCTTCCTGTTCTAAACATCTAAGTAGTGTACCATCTAAACCTCATTTGTACAGATCATTACCAATGATGACATATCAGGATGCAGATTAGATAAGGTTTCATTTCTCAATACGATTAAAGGACTCAGGGATGATTTGGTCGTGGAGATAGGAGAACAAATTTTTGTAGCGAGATGAGTCATAACCTACAATAGTGCAGATCATGCGGGTTTTAGGGGAGTCATATGCAGGATAGGATAGGGCTTCCACTAGGAACTCATAGTGTAGCTCATGTTTGAGCTACTGTAAGAGAGTAGATAGTGTTGCCATTGCATCGGTAGCCTTATTCTCTGTTCTAGGTATCTGCTCAAATGTGATAGAGATGAAGTATTTCTTTAAATCATCTACCATTCTCTTGTAAGGAATGAGCTTTTCATCTTTGGTTTGGTACACATCATTGACTTGGTAGATAACCAATTGTGAGTCTCCATGAATGTGCAGCTTTGTTACTCTCCATTTGATTGCTATTTTCATACCATTGAGAAGTGCCTCATATTCTGCAATATTGTTTGTGCAAGGAAACTTTAATCTGAATGCTTTTGGTATCGAGTATCCTTGAGGAGTGATGAACAATATGCCCACTCCAGATCCATTTTGTGTGTAGGAGCCATCAAAGAATAACCGCCATGCTCTAGAAGAGAGGTGCATGATAGAGGAATCGGGAAATTCCATTTGCATGGGTGTATCATCAAACAGTGGTGCTTCAGCAAATTGATCAGCAATGACCTGTCCTTTGATAGCTTTTCTTTCAACATATTCAATGTCAAATTCACTCAAGAGCATGACCCATTTAGCTAGTCTACCTGTGAGGGCAGCTTTGCTTAGGAGATATTTCAGTGGATCAATTTTAGCTACCAAATGAGTAGTATGAGCTAACATGTAGTGTCTCAGTTTTTGCAATACAAAGATCATAGCTAGACACACCTTCTCTATCATTGAGTAGTTTGTTTCTGATGCAGGAGCATCCTGGGTGTAAGAGCAATCTTGCATCACCCAAAAATATTTATATTTTTATTCAATAAGGGTTATTTTGTGCAGAGCTGCTATTTATGGAAAGTTACTATTTTTGGTAATTTTTGTATGTGCTCAGAATGATCTGATTTCTTTCTTGGAGGTTCATTTTGGTCATATAAGTCTGCCAGTAAAGTTTCATTGCCAGATCAAGTGTACATTGGAAGATATTGAAGATTTTCGGTATTGGCAGCAGGGTACAGAAACTTTGAACTCAGTTTTGAAGGCTTTAGAGGCCTTGGATGAGGTCAAAAATTTGGGTGACAAGCGCTTGCACCGGTCAAGCCTGTAGAGTGCTTCGTGGTGTTTCTGAAATGGGGTTATAATAGCCGAGCGGGTCAACGGGTGATGACTTATGGTCTTCGGAAGTTGGGCCACCTGAAATGGCGAAAAATAATTTTCTTCAAAATTTTTGTTCGGGTTTCAAAGGTTATCTTGAGCTGACTATGATGTAATGAAATGTAAAATAAAATAATTCTAAGTTTGGTCGGCCTTATTGGCTAAAATTTTGGAACTTTCCCAGGCGGTGGAAAATTGCCTATATAAGGAAGGCTGTATTATTGTCTTAGGCAGTTCAGAATAGTTCTGGGTAGTGGATCTGGGTAATAGTTCGAGGCTTTGTCCTACAGAATATTGTAAGGGAATGCCCATGTGGCTTTGCATATTGTAATTCTGAAAGTTTGTAATTCCACATTTGTGGAGATAATAAGAAGCCAATTTTCTGTTCTTGCATATTGTTGTTGTTTCTCTATATCTGTTATGTGTTTGTGGTATTAAGAGGAGCACCCTTCATCAGGTGGTATCAGAGCAGGAGTTATTGAGTGTGTAAACAGATCACCAACTGTGAGGTAGTTTGCACCAGGACCGTGGCTAGGGTTTCAGCGCGCATCGTGAAAATACCTCCACGAAGGGAACGTGGCGGAAGAGCTGGTGTTGTAACACCTGAGGTTAGAGAGCTGCAGAGACAAGTGCGAGCATTACAAGAAGAGATTTGTAGAGGAATGAATCTTAATGTTAGAGATGAAAGCGAGGATGAAGCCGAAGAAGAATATCAAGAAGGAGAAGTTGAAATTGTGAACCAGGAGGAAGAAAGACTTTTTCGGGCGATTTCAAAGATTGGGAAAAGACCTAAGATTGAGGTTCCTAAATTTTCTGGAAATCTTAACCCAGAGGAATTGATCGACTGGATCAATGAATGTGAGGAATATTTTTAGTATGAAGATGTTGAGGATCATGATAGGGTCAAATTTGCGAAGGCCAGACTGAAAGGTCATGCGAAGATATGGTGGCAAGAGATTCAGTTGGAGTGAAATAGAAGGGGAAAGGAGAAAATCATGAGATGGGATCGGATGGTGGATAAATTGAAGCGATAGTTCATTCCTGTTGATTATGAGCTTGACCTACTAAAGAAAATGCAGAGTTTGAAGCAAGCAAGAAGATCTGTTCAGGAGTATACGGAGGAGTTCTATCAACTCCTCATCAGAATAGGCCATGCCAAAGCTGATAAGGAGAAAGTTGCCCGATACCTTAATGGGTTAAGGCCAAGCATTCAGGAGGAGTTGAATCTGGTTCGAATGAATAGTATTGAAGAGGCATACCAGTTTGCCCTAAAAGTAGAGGAAAAGCTGAACAAGAAGTTTGAGAGCAGACAAAACGGAAGAGGTCGCGGTGGACGATCTGGTGGACGGTCATATGGTGGCCGAAATGAAGATCCAAAAAAGAAGGATGATGCTTGTAGTAGTCAGAATCAGAGAGGAAACAATTCCAATCACTTCCAGGATCAGAATAATAGAGATCAAAGAGGAAGGGGAAGAGGACAAGGATCTGGAAGAGGTGGCTTCCATGGAACATGTTTTCACTGTGGAGAAGAAGGTCATAGGGCATTTGAATGTCCTCAGTGCCAAGGCAGAACGGACAGGAGAAATGAAGGCTAGGCCAGAGTTGCACATGTAGATGAAGATGCCAGATCATCAAATTCTGAAGATGCTGAAAGAGGAGAAATGTTGATTAACAGAAGAGTCCTGTTGAGTGGTGAGAATGAACCTGAGCAAAGGAGGAGCTTGTTTCGCACCAGGTGCAAGTGTGAAGGTAAATGTTGTGATGTGATCATTGATAGTGGGAGCACTGACAATTTGGTGTCAGAAGAGATGGTGACAAAGTTGAAGCTCAAGAGACAGAAACACCCACATCCATATCGGATTGCCTGGGTACAAGATGACCACAAGGTCATGGTCAATGAACAATGCCTAGTGAAGTTCAAGATTGGCGGATACCAAGATGAGGTATTGTGTGATATCATCTCTATGGATGCATGTCATATGTTATTGGGTAGACCGTGGTATTTTGACAGATGTGCTGTACACGATGGTCGTGTGAATACCTATTCCCTGACAAAGGATGGAGTGCGACATAAGCTAAAGCCATTGAAGGAGACCGAAGAAAAGGTATGTGGTAATGCAAGAATAACATTTGTTGATGGAAGGAAATTCCTAGATGGTATGAGGCATGAGCATGTATGTTTTGCTTTAATTCCAAAAGCTGGTAAAGAGGAAGTAGAAGATGTTCCTGTAGAAGTTGCAGATTTGTTGAATGAGTTTCAGGATATTGTATCCGATAACGTTCCTGGTGGATTACCACTAGTCAGGAAGATCAGTCATCAGATGGACTTGATCCCAGGAGCGAGTTTTCCGAATAAGGCAACACATAGAATGACACCTGCAGAAAGTGAGGAGTTGAACAGACAAGTACATGAGTTGTTACAGAAAGGATTGATTTGAGAGAGTCTGAGTCCCTGTGCTGTGCCAGCGATATTAGCACCAAAGAAGAATGGAGAATGGAGGATGTGTATAGATTCTAGGGCAATAAACAAGATCACAATCAAGTACAGGTTTCCATTGCCACGAATGGATGATATTATGGACTGTTTGAGTGGAGCTGTGTATTTTTCAAAGATAGATCTGAAAAGTGGATATCATCAGATTTGGATCAGAGAAGGAGATGAATGGAAGACTGCCTTCAAGACAAAGGAAGGACTATATGAGTGGTTAGTCATGCCTTTTGGGCTAACCAATGCACCGAGCACTTTCATGCGGCTCATGAATGAGGTTCTGAAAGAATTTCTGGGTAAGTTTGTTATTGTTTACCTAGATGATATTTTGATCTTTAGTAAGACATTGGATGAGCATATGATGCATATTCGTATGGTATTTGAGAAGTTGAGAGAAGAGAAATTGTTGATTAATTTGAAGAAGTGCAGTTTTGTGAAGAAAGAGTTAGTGTATTTGGGATTTGTAGTTTCAGCAGAAGGTCTGAAAATGGACCCAGAGAAAGTACAGGCTATTCTTGAATGGCCTACTCCGAGGAGTGCTACTGAGGTAAGATCTTTTCATGGTCTAGCTAGCTTTTACAGAAAGTTTATCAGAAATTTTAGCAGTATTTGTGGACCTTTGACTGAAACAATGAGAGGGGATAGAAAAGAGTTTAAGTGGACTAATGGGGCAGAAAAGAGTTTTCAATTGTTGAAACAAAAAGTTACAGAAAAACCAGTTTTAGCACTTCCAGATTTTAATAAGGTGTTTCAAGTAGATTGTGATGCTAGTGGTACTGCAATAGGAGCTGTTATGAGCCAAGAAGGTAAACCTGTTGCTTATTTCAGTGAGAAGTTAAATGATGCCAAGAGGAAATATTCTGTTTATGATCAAGAATTTTATGCTATAGTTCAGGCATTAAAGAAGTGGAGACATTATCTGCTTCCTAAGGAGTTTGTTTTGTATACTGATCATCAAGCTTTGCAATATTTGAATAGTCAAGGAAAGTTGAATCAGAGGCATTTGAAATGGGTTGACTTTTTGTAGAGTTATTCATTTGTTTTGAAACACAAGAGTGGAAAGTCTAATAGGGTTGCAGATGCTCTTAGCAGAAGGCAACTATTGCTGACAGAAATGCAGATTGAAGTGGTTGGTTTCAAAGAACTCAAGAATTTGTATCCAGAGGATCCTGATTTTGGTGAATCTTGGAAAGCTTGTACAGAACCTGTTACTCTAGACAGGATGAAATGGCTGGATTTTATCATCCAAGATGATATGCTATTCAGAGGGAGTCAGTTGTGCATTCCATGAAGTTCTATGAGGGATAATCTCATCAAGGAGAAGCATAGCGGAGGATTGGTTGGACATTTTGGTCGTGACAAAACCCTTTCTTTGGTTAGTGAAAATTATTATTGGCCACAATTGTAGCAAGATGTGAAGAAGTTTGTACAGAGTTGTAGAGTATGTCAGATGGTAAAAGGAGTGAAGCAGAATACAGGGTTGTATCAGCCATTATCTATACCAGAGAAGCCTTGGGAGGATATCAGCATGGACTTTGTTCTTGGCTTACTGAGGACACAGCGGGGACACGATTCAATTTTTGTGGTAGTTGATAGATTTTCAAAGATGGCACATTTTATTCCCTGCAAGAAGACTAATGATGCTGTTCATGTAGTAGAATTGTTTTTCAGAGAAGTAGTGAGACTTCATGGTTTGCCAAAGACCATAGTTTCAGATCGGGACACTAAGTTTGTTGGATATTGCTGGCGTACATTGTGGAAGAAGTTGAAGACAGATTTGAAGTTTAGTTCATCACATCATCCACAGACTGATGGATAGACAAAGGTGGTGAATAGGAGTTTGGGGAATTTGCTGAGATGTTTGGTTGGAGATAAGCCAACAGGATGGGATTTGATTTTACCACAGGCCGAATTTGCATACAATAATTCTGTCAACAGGAGCACTGGTAAATCACCATTCCAGATTATATATGGAAGTAGTCCAAGAAATGCATCAGAATTGAGGAAGATAGATAAAGGAGAAATAAGTAGTGCTGAAGCTGAGGATTTTGCAGAACACTTGAAGAACATCCATGGGGAGGTGAGGAAGCATATTACCAAGATGAAAGCACAGTATAAGGCTAAGGCAGATGAGAAAAGGAGGTATAAGGAATTTCAGGTTGGTGATGAAGTCATGGTTCATTTGCGGAAGGAGCGGTTTCCAGTTGGTACATATAACAAGCTGAAAATGAAAAAGTTTGGACCATGTAAGATATTGAAGAAACATGATTTAGGAAACGCATATGAGGTAGAATTGCCTACCGAGCTAAATATTTCACCAGTGTTTAACATTTCAGATTTGACAGAGTATCATGAAGGAGGTGTTGAAGATGAGATCACAGCAGCACAGTGGAGTATTCCAGCAACTAGTTCAGACACTAAGGAGATTGAAGATATACTGGATAGTCGTGTTGGCAGAAGCACAAGGAACAGGACATATGAAGAATATCTGGTCAAGTGGAAAGGATGATCTATTGAAGATTCATCATGGCTAACAGAGGAGGAGGTTAACCATCTTGGTTTTCCTCTGCACACCTGAGTCGTGACAGGGTCACTTCTCAAATTACCCCGGGTGTCTGATGCAGGAGCATCCTGGGTGTAAGAGCAATCTTGCATCACCCAAAAATATTTATATTTTTATTCAATAAGGGTTATTTTGTGCAGAGCTGCTATTTATGGAAAGTTACTATTTTTGGTAATTTTTGTATGTGCTCAGAATGATCTGATTTCTTTCTTGGAGGTTCATTTTGGTCATATAAGTTTGCCAGTAAAGTTTCATTGCTAGATCAAGTGTACATTGGAAGATATTGAAGATTTTCGGTATTGGCAGCAGGGTACAAAAACTTTGAACTCAGTTTTGAAGGCTTTAGAGGCCTCGGATGAGGTCAAAAATTTGGGTGACGGGTGCTTGTGTAGGTCAAGCCTGTAGAGCGCTTCGTGGCATTTCTGAAATGGGGTTATAATAGCTGAGCGGGTCAACGGGTGATGACTTATGGTCTTCGGAAGTTGGGCCACCTGAAATGGCGAAAAATAATTTTCTTCAAAATTTCTGTTCGGGTTTCAAAGGTTATCTTGAGCCAACTATGATGTAATGAAATGTAAAATAAAATAATTCTAAGTTTGGTTGGCCTTATTGGCTAAAATTCTGGAACTTTCCCAGGCGGTGGAAAATTGCCTATATAAGGAAGGCTGTATTATTGTCTTAGGCAGTTCAGAATAGTTCTGGGTAGTGGATCTGGGTAATAGTTCAAGGCTTTGTCCTACAGAATATTGTAAGGGAATGCCCATGTGGCTTTGCATATTGTAATTCTGAAAGTTTGTAATTCCACATTTGTGGAGATAATAAGAAGCCAATTTTCTGTTCTTGCATATTGTTGTTGTTTCTCTATATCTGTTATGTGTTTGTGGTATTAAGGGGAGCACCCTTCATCATTTTCATAGGCCACTAAAGTTCTACTGATATAGTAGATGGCTCTTTCTTTCTTGTTCTCATCATGTTGTGTTAGTAATGCCCCCAGTGATGTATCTGTTGCGGAGACATATAATATTAATGGCTTCCCATGAATAGGAGGCATCAATATAGGCAGATTTGATAGATACTTCTTGATATGGTTGAAGTTGTTCTCGCATTCTTCATTCCATGCAAAGGTCACACCTTTATGTAATGTTTTTGTAAAAGGTTGTGATATGTTCGCTAGCTGTGATATGAATCTTCTGATAGATTGAACTCTGCCTTGCAACATCCTCATTTGACTGATATTTGTGGGAGGTTGCATCTCTATTATAGCCTTGACTTTAGCCAGATCAACTTCAATTCCTTTCTTGGAGATGATGTATCCTAGGAGCTTTCCAGAAGTGACTCCAAAAGCACACTTTTTAGGATTTAGTCGAAGACTAAATTTTTCCATTCTGTCGAGGATCATGCTCAAGTCTATTAGATGTTTAGTTCTAATCATGGATTTTGCCAAGGTATCATCCACGTAATCCTCCATTGTTCTATGCATCATATCATGAAAAATAGATGTCATTGCTCTTTGATATGTAGCTCCAGCATTTTTGAGTCCGAATGGCATAACATTCCATCAGAAGGTTCCCCACACACATGTGAAAGCTATTTTCTCTTGATCTTCTGGAGCAATTTTGATTTGGTTGTATCCAGAAAAACCATCCATAAGGGAATACATTTCATAGCCTACAGTCATGTCCACTATCATATCAATGTTAGGTAGTGGAAAATCATCCTTAGGGCATGCTCTGTTCACATCTCTAAAGTCCGTGCACACTCTGATTGAACCATCTGGTTTTGAAATAGGTACAATGTTGGAGATCTACTCAGCATAGTCTATGACACAGATGAATCTAGCTTTTAGGAGTTTTTCTAGTTCTACTTTGACTAAGAGTGCAACATGAGGATGCATCTTTCTCAATTTTTGCTTGATTGGTTTTACTCCAGGAGCAATGAATAGATGGTGCATAATGAGATTGGGATCCAATCTTGGCATATCTAAATATTTCCATGCAAAATTGATCTTTTTTTTTGATAAGAATGTAGTGAATTTTTGTTTCTCTTCTTCTGATAGAGATTGTGCTACATGTACCAATTGTGGTCCCTCTGTTGTACCCAAATTGACGGATTGAGTGGGCTCAATCAGAACTGGAGATCTATCCTGTAAATGACTCAGAAGGACATCAAATATCTCATCCTTAGGCACCTTAGAGAGGTTTTCGCCTTCAGATACATCTTTTCTTTTTACTTTTGTCGGTTCTAAGACTGCCAAAAAGTGGTTTTCACCCTCAGAACTCTTTTTCTTTTTCTTTTTATTTTTTTGACTAAGATATTTGATGTCTGACTCGGTCATGCTAACGCTCAGTTTGCTAATGGAAGTCCTCATAGGCTTGACTGCATTGAGGTAACAAGCAAGGGCATAGTCACTGGAAAAGGTGTAAACACCATGGCTTGGGTTTGTGGAAGTTTGGTCGATAAGATCAGGGCTTTGGATAGTCAAAGAGGGAAAGGCTTGGGATATGGTGTTCACAGATGGGGATATGCCATCATTGGTCCTAACCCGACGCTCAAGTTCAAAGGTGATATTACAACTCAAAATGTTTAACTCGTGAATAGGCTCAATGTTATCGTGGGAATCCTCTTCAGCCATAGGTGGATCAGACATGTTAACTTCATTGTTTCACTCTAGACCTATGTTGGGTTGAGATACATATTGGTGAATAACATCAATATATTTCTCTGTGATAAGCTCATCTTCTTCTGGAATGGCACCCCATTCATAGTCATTTTACTCAGCCTGATTCAGGATCTCTAGGAAATCTTAGAAAATGTGTGAAATTAGGATGAATACCCCAAGAAGGATTACCCTCAGTCTCTGACTTGAATTCATATTCATGGGAATCAGTGTCAGAATAACTACCCCCTTCTTCTTGATTAGTTTGATTGCCTTCGAGATTGGCTGGTTCTTGTGGTGCAACCATCTCTTGCACTACAGTAGGTTCTTGTGTGTCTACTACATTAATTCTTTTGATAGGATCATCTTTATCATCAAGAAGATCTTTGATCTCTTTAGGCAATTTTTCATGGGGGATGAGTCCTGAACTATCTAAATCATCATCTGAGGGTTCTGTCTCTTCTTTCTTGAGAAGGGGTTCTCCTGGTGCAATTTGTTCTATGACATGAGAACAACCACCTTTGAGATGATAAGATCTTTGTAAAGCCTAAGCTTGCAGTATCTTTGTTTGTTCTACCAATATGTGAAATGGGTGTCACAAGACCCTTTCCTCTGATTCCTAGAGGTCCTTGATCAGAATATCCCATCTTACCTATCAATTTGTTCCCTGGACTGTATAAAGTAGAAGGGATTTTAGGTGCTACAGATTTGCTAGTTTGAACAATTTTGGATTCAGAATCATCTTTGTATAGCCATGCAAGCACAACTTCATCCTCTTCAAATTCTTGTTTGGATACTTGCTCCACCACAAAATTTCTTTTGTATGCTTCCATAGATTCCTTAGGTTTTGATTTAGATTGCTTCAAAGATTGTCCATATGACTTGGGTGAGATAGGGAGAGATGTCAGAGACAAGACTGGCTCTATAGTGTATTCTCCCATCCCATTTTCTTTGATATTGATATGTTTAGCAATGTCATCCATCTTAGATGTGGAAGGAACATTTAGATGCTTGATGGAAGATTCTCTGTTATTGGGAACAAGCTTATCGAAACTTTCCTTCAATGTATTGCGAGTTGTACTCAGATCTGCTGGGATAGTAACCTCCACTCCCTCATAGGGAAATTTCAAGCATTGATGGTACGTAGAAGGAATGGCTTGCATTTCATGGATCCAGGGTCTCCCTAGAAGGATATTGTAAGCCAATGGTAGATCAAGCACCTAACATGTGGTATCTTTGATGACTGGACCCACTCAAATGGGTAAGACAATGGTGCCTTTAGAAGCTCTTTCTTCTTCATCATAGGCTTTTATGGTGATCTTCTTTTGAGGATCAATAGCCATCTCTGAGAATCCCAACTATGTGATTAAGTTGTAAGAACAAATGTTGAGGCCTGCACCCCCATCTATCAACACACTTTTGACTCGACGGTTCTGGATCAAGGCTTCTATGTGCAAGGGCTGATTATGTGGGTGACTTAGGGAGTTGTCATCTTCTTCTGAAAAGGAGATATATTGCGGAGACGTTAGATGACCAACCATAGTCTGGAACCTGTCTAGATCTAGATCATCAGGAACATTAGAGCTGAGCAAAGCCTTGTCTATGATATCTCTGTGAGCTAGAGATATTTGAAGTAACTCAAACATAGAGATTTTGGCATTGGTATGCTAGAGTTGTTGGACGATGATGTAAGATGTGGGTCTTGTATCCTTTGGATTGGAAGATTTCAAGGCAGCCTTCTGTTTAGAAGCAGATGTGAGATTGAAAGGTATCTTAGGGACATTAGATGAACTTGGTGTTTTTCCTTTCAGATGAGCCTGAGCTTGTGATCCGGTAACCACATTAGCAGAGGAATGATTTTCATCTCTTCATATAATCATGATGACATTGCAGCTCTCAGAGAGACATGGTTCAACCATATTGATGACAGCATTGTTTCCAGGGTAGGCATAGTTGACTTTTGCCCCCATGTTAGGCTAAGAAGTGGAAACTCCCTTGCCATGTTGTGGAAATGGTTCTGTAAATGATGTGTGATCATTATTACTAGTAGGATTATTGATCATGATGTCCCCTTGATCTATCAAGTCTTGAATAGTATGCTTCAAGTGGAAGCATCCATTAGTTTTGTGGCCTTTAGTTTGATGGAAAGCACATAATTCATTATCTTTCCACCAATATGGTTTTGGATCTGGATCAGGGTTTTGGATTGGTGGTAAAGAGATCATGTTATCAACTATCAGGGTTCTTAGGGAAGATTCTAAAGATTCTCCCAGGGGAGTAAACTTTCATTTATTATCCCATCGTTTGAATGACTTATTTGGAGATGGTTCAGCAGATTTTTTCTCTGAAGCTTCAATGGATTTGGTGGCAAGGGTGAGATTGTAGGCCAGTCCCTTTGATGGGGTGTAGATAGTGTCAACAACACCATCAGAGATGATACCTTTGTTTCTATTCCAGCTCTTGTTTTTATCTTTTGAGCTAGATCCAGATTCAGACTTGTCCTTTTGAAGTGTGATTTCTCCTTTCTTGACAAGTACTTTCTCAATCTTGATTGCATTATCCACCATTTTATCAAAAGATACATGATCTTGCATTTGTAATGGATAGTTGAGCTCTGGAACAAGGTTATTGTTAAAGATTTCAAGTTTCTCCATTTCGGGAATTGGTCTAGCATATAGAGAAAACTTCTTTCGCCACCTCTTGAGAAAAGTTAAGAATGAGTCCCTTGGATATTGCTTGAGGTTACAGATATCAATCATGGTAATCGGATGTTGAATATTGTAAGAATATTGTTGATAAAACAATTTAATCAATTCCTCAAAAGTTTTGATCGTAGAAGGTAATCTCGAAAACCATTGAATGGATGCTCCTCCCAAGGATCTAGGAAAAAGATGCATCAGATAGGTCGGTTCATGCATGAATTCCATGGAGTGCATACAAAACTCTCTGACATGATCTTGAGGATTAGAGTGTCCGTCATATTTGTCATACTTTGGCATCTCCACTCTTTTTGGGAATGGAGGCATATACAAGTCTTTGTCAAAAGGGAAAGGACAAAGGGCCTCCATGGAGAATTCCTTGGGTTCCTTCTCTTTCTCAATTTTATTCATTTTGACCTGCATAACGTGTAGCTAGTTCATTATGGCCATCATCAGAGTTTCTTCCTCATGCGTGATGATATCTTTGACATTGAAGTGAGGAGGAAGTTTAGCTCCTTCCTGGGCTAATTGCAAAAAGTATGCCTCTCTATCCACTTTCAAGAAATGCCTCATCATTCTCTTGAATTCATCGTCATTTTGACATCAATGGATTTCAGAGGGTGTAGGTTCTTGGTCGGCATTATGTTGAGAATGGTGTCCCTGGGATCCTCCTCCTAGAGAACCATGGTTTGTCCCTACTTGAGACATGGTAGGAGTTTTTGGGCTTCCTGGAATAGATTGAGGAGGAGTTTGTTGATTACCTCTGTGAGTTGATAAAGGAGGTATGTAACCAGTTTTCAATCGAAAGTTACCGAGACCATCATTTTTGTAGATACCTGACTTGATGAGTTGTTCAAGAGTTGGACCTAGGGTATTGGTCAAAAGTAAGTTCTGAGATGTTTGTTCTGATTTCTTGTGTGAAGAAGCTCTAGTCTCCGCCATTAACTTTGAATGAAACAAAAGAAAAGGATGAAGACAACTGAAGAACAATTTGATTCGAGAAAATTAGATGACGCAACCTTGTCAAGATTATGATAGTTTTGAAGATCTGATGAGATGTGGGTGAAGGAAATTGTGCCCTAGATGTATGGGATAGATCGCCCAAAAGATAGCAAACATGAGTTCCCAACACTTAGTCTATTTTTAAAGATTGATTGAAGATTGATAGTTATGACAAGGTTTTGACATGAGATAAAAAGGACTCAAATTGATCAACAGAAGGCTAGATCGGGTTCAAAAGATCAATCTTAAAAAATGATAGAATGCTAATAGCTACTGGTCTATTCCTGACACAATGATATTTTTGACAGATTCTGGAACTAGGCTGGAAACATTGGATATCTTACAATTTGACAATTTCTGACAACTCTCTCAAATTTTTCCAAATGACACTCTGCAGACTCGTACGACACTGGGTAGTCTATGAAATGATAGTTTCTAAACTCGTACGACAGTTGGGTAGCAATGAAATGACAGTTGACAAAACTTGTACGATAGTTGCTAATAGGGTTTTGACTTCTTGAATTTGCTGGTTTGAAAACTCGTACGACACTGGGTTATCAATCATACGATAGATGGGCAATACTGAAATGACACTTGACAAAACTCGTACAACTTTTGACTTCCTGAAATGACTTTTGACTCCAGAAAGAATTTTATGTCAAATTTTGCAAAACTTGAGGTTTTCAGTTTTGGATTGTTTGCAAATTGTACTGTCTAGATTTTGAAGGTTATACCAGATTTGATCATTTTTAATAGCCAAGTAGATAAACAAGCGTGTAGAATAGCAAGCAAGTGATTCCAAGAACGTCTGAAAACAATGAACAAGGGAAAAATCAACCTTGCACATGAACAATCAAGTGACCAAATTGTGCTAATCCCTGAGAGTACTAATTGTGTATGTTCTGAAAAGTTTTGCAATAACACACATATACCTGAAAGTGAAAAATTGGCCTCTCTAGGGTTTTTAGTAATGGTTTGACTCTGCAACTTTTATGATTCAAAGGGGTGAACTCCAATCCCGGTGCACCAGGGTTTTGACACAGTCCGAGAACTTAATCTTCAAGAGCTACTAGGGAGATCTGACAACTCAATAATGGACCATACCCATGGAGATTTCTTCCACAAGGACATTTATATAGCAGCTATCACTACCATGGCAAAAATGGCTATTACCACTTGAGGTTCCATCAACATAGTTTTCCCCATGAAGGGATTGTCCACTACGGTTATCCCTCTCTAAAGGTGACTCACAGATTTATACCACAAGGGGACTTGGCTCCAGATCCAAGGTTTTTGACACCTTTTCACTTTTAACCCAAACAAAGAAAGAAGATTAATCCGACATGCTAAGACAAAGTTTTGTTCCACCAAGGTCTGTGATATCAACTCCATGTGATCTATAAACCTCTCCAGGGAGAGAATGTATCAATCAATAAGAGAAGATGCACTAACCAATTTTGATTCACCAAAGCTCGTGATATCAACCCCACGTGATCTATCAACCTCTCCAGAGAGAGAATGTGTCGATCAATAAGAGAAGATGCACTAACCAAGTTGAATGTGAAATGCACTAAGTATCCTCCCTACCAACAAGGATTCTATCATCAAGAAAGATTTTGCTAGGAATCCAATCTCTCAAGAATCACGAATAGTGTTCATAGGGCCTAATTACTATGTGAGCACAGATATATTCCCGAAAGCAAATCTACCAAAAGCATCCAAAAAGTAGAAAAAGGAACACTTAACGCTTAAAGAAAATATGAGATGAGTCCACAAGGTGGAACACTTAACACCTCACACAAGCTGAAAATGAGTCCCCAACTTAGAAAACAAGTGAGTTCCTAAAAGCACAAAAGGGTTAACAAGTGGAACACTTAACGCTTCTATCCTATTGACCCCTCCCCTTTATGGCCCTGAGATTGCAACCATGGGGTATAAATGAGGGGCCGGTGGATTAGCGAGTCCAATAACCCAAGATAGCAATCAAGATCAATCACAAGTATTCTAAGACTACTTAATGAATCCTTAAGGGATCACAACCTAGTATCAAATTATGCAAGTGTGTAGAAATAGATCAAAAGCATGAAAAGATGCACACAAGCTTGACACATGAGAGATTTATTTTAAGTCCAAATTGAAATGTTTTTAGAACAAGGAGAATACCTTATGATCCTCGCAATGTGCTTAGTTGATTTTACCTAATTTTTAGCAATTCTTGCACTTTTCCCAATCAAAATTAGTAGAAATCAATCAGAAATAGTAAATTTCAATTGTTAGGGTTAGCTGTCAGTCAAAATCCAAAAATCAAATCTAACAAACTGTCTACAAAAATGAAATGACAATTGAAATCTAGTACCAAAACTTGTACGACAGTGGGTGTGCTCCCAGACGACAGTCCAAAAACTCGTACGACACTGGGTATGCTACCATACGCCAGTTGATCTCCCAAACGACAGTAAGTATGTGATGAAATGATATTCGATAAAGTCAACTATCATACGATAGTGGGTATGCTCCCAGATGACACTGGGTGTTCACTGAAATGACAGTCTACAAAACTCATATGACACTTGGTGTCAAATGAAATGATAGTCTGCAAAACTCGTACGACATTGGGTGTCTGATGAAATGACAGTCTGCAAAAATTGTACGACATAGGGTGTTTGATGAAATGATAATCTGCAAAATTCATATGAAACTATGCAAAACTCGTACGACAACTGTACGGACTGAAATTAAAAATTGCATTGTATGGATAGATTTGATAGAAAAAGTGCCAAATTTTTTTTTTTCTTTTTTGCAAGAAAAAAAGAAACAAAAAATAATGTCCTACTGAGAATACCACCAGAATGGGCAAGAGCAAGGGAATTCTGATAGAGAAATGATAGAAGATTGATAGAAATCAAGGGAAGCCCATTTTAGGGCCCCACGATGGGTGCCAGAAATGTGTGTGTGAAAATTGTACCTGATCTGTAGACACAACACTTCAGTAAAACATTAGAGGTTAGCTATAATCAAAATCGTGCAAAATTGAAATCTAATCTAACCAAGTGATTTACTGCCTTCTAGTAGGTGCGAGATTAATGTTCTCAGATTGTTATCGAGATCAGTGACCTAGATGACACCTAAATGAAGGATTTGAATGCAATTGATCTAGATATGAATTGAATGCAATTAAGCTATTTTTTTTGGATTTTCTATGCAATAAGAATGATAAAAACTTATATGAATCTATGCTAGATGAAATTGATATGCTATGAATGCTATTGAAAATTGATATGCAATGCTAATCTAACAATGATATGCAATATGAATGCAAAAATAAGATTGATCTCACAAAGATGTCGATTCGCAAGAGCTTTAATTCTTCAATTCCAATTCTCGAGCGTGATTGTGCAAAATATGAGATGAATTATGAAGAGCTGAGCCTTGGTTTTATAGAAATCCAGGGCTTTGGAGGTGCATGAAAAATAGCCATAAATCACTCAAATAACTCAGGTTGATTTTTGAGTTATTTTTAAATAACAGATAATTAAGTCACAAAAACATGCAGAAGCTAAGTTTTAACTCAAAATAGAGTTTAGCTTTAATTGATAATTGATAGTTGTCTGCTTTTATGATTGTGCATATTTTATTTATGAATTAATTTAATAATAGAGTGATTTATTCTCAACTTCACTGCTTTTAAAAATAAAACAATTGATTTATGGGTTAATCAACTATTTAATCAAACTTTTATTAAAAACTATATTATTAAATAATGACAACTTGCTTTAATTAATTAAATAAGAATTTAATCAATTATTCATAGGATATTGGATTTATTGTCAAAATTAAATAATATAATTAATAATAGATAGAATTAAATTTAATTACACAATTAAGTGGCAAGCTATTAAATCTAATTAATTAAATATGAAAATATTCAATTAATCAAACTTAGGATAAATGTGATTTATTGCCAAATAACCATTAAATTAAAGATAATTAAGATAATTAGGAATATTTCTAGGAATATTCCCTGATACAAAATTTAAGATAATCAATTAGGATTCGATGATGTTTAGATGTGCCTTAGGTTAGGACTTTGATGTCAATTTCATTCGAATTGTTGATGTAGGAGGTTAATGAACATATAGCCCATTTTTGGGGTATTACACTACCAGGACTAGAGGATTCTATGGAGAAAGGTATTTTATGATTCTTGTTGATGATTTTACAAGAATGATGTGGATTACGTGTCTTAAAGAAAAATTTGAAGCATTTGATAAGTTTAAGATTTTTAAGAATAAAGTTGAGAATGAATTTGGAATGAAGATTAAATGTTTAAGATCTAATAGAGGTGGAGAATTTACTTCTAGAGAGTTTAAAAAATTTTGTGAAGAAAATGGCATTAAAAGATAGTATTCAGCCCCTAGAACACCTGAAAAAAATGGCATTACAGAAAGAAGGAATGGATTAGTGACTAAAGCAACAAGAGCTATGTTGTTTGAGAATGATTTGGCGATGGTATTCTGGAGAGAAGTAGTGAACACAACAGTGTATAGAATGAACACTGTACAAATCAGATCAGACACAAACAAGACACCTTATGAATTATGATTTGGACATGCACCCTCAGTTAAGTATTTTAGAATTTTTGGAAGCAAATGTTATATAAAGAGATATGATGATATAGGAAAGTTTAATCCTAGAAGTGATGAAGGTATATTTCTTGTTTATTCTTTGAAAAGAAAAGCATATAGATGTTTCAATAAAAGAACTAAGACTATTGTTGAGAGTGCAAATGTTAATGTTGATGAAAAGTTCAAAATTCAGAAAAGAATGCTTGATTATGAATCTGATGAAGAAGCTCATCCTAAACCTAATACTGGAACTACTGAATTGTTTTATGAAACTGATAGTGATTTGTTGAATGAAAGCCACAGTGAAGTTATTGAAGAACTTACATCTGAAGAGAGATCTGAGATAGTGAAACCTAGCAAGAGTTTGTTAAGGAATCATTCTTTTGAATAGATTATTGGGAGCATCAAAAGAGGAGTTCTAACTTGGAATAAGGTACAAGAACAATTATGTTTGATTTCTCAAATTGAGCCTAAGACTACTAATGAAGCTTGTGAAGATGAAATTTGGATTAATGCTATGAAAGAAGAACTAGATTAGATTGAAAAGAACAAGACATGGGAATTAGTCCCTAGACCTAAAGACAAGAATGTTATTGTAACTAAATGGGTATTCAGAAACAAGATGAATGAAAAAGGAGAAGTAGTAAGAAACAAAGCAAGATTGGTATGTAAGGGTTACTCACAACAAGAAGGAATTGACTATGAAGAGACTTTTGCACTTGTTGCAAGAATTGAAGCAGTAAGAATGTTTTTGGCATATGCGGCCTACAAGAAATTCAAAGTGTATTAGATGGATGTGAAGTCAACATTTTTGAATGGAGAATTGGAAGAAGAAGTCTACATTGAGCAGCCTGAAACTTTTCCTTTGACTCAAGAAGGAGACATGGTATCTAAATTGAAGAAAGCTTTATATGGACTAAAACAAGCACCTAGAAATTGGTATGCAAAACTGGATAAGTATTTGTTAAAGTTGGGATTTATAAAAGGTATAGCTGATAGCAATCTGTACACAAAAGAAATTGAAAATGGTTTTTTATTTATAGTTATTTTTGTTGATGACATTATCTTTGGAGGAGAAGATGAAGCTAGTGACAAATTTGCTGATGAAATGAAGACTGAATTTGAAATGAGCATGATTGGTGAAATGAGATAATTTTTGGGATTAAGGATACCACAAAATAATGATGGTATCTTTGTAAGTCAGACAAAGTACTTGAATGATTTGTTGAAAAGATTTGGAATGGAGGATTGTAAACCAGTTGGAACACCTATGGTGACCGGACATAGGTTAGCGAGCACAGATGAGACACCTGCAGTGGAATAGAAGAAATACAGATCTATGATTGGAGGATTATAGTATTTGACTCATACAAGACTGGATATAGCACATTTAGTTGGAATGGTAGCAAGATTTCAAGCTGAACCTAGAGAATCACATTATGTAGTAGTAAAGAGGATACTCAGATATTTAAGAGGCACAATGAACTATGGATTATGGTATGAAAAATCTGATGATTTTACCCTATGTGTATATACAGATGTTGATTGGGGAGGCAGTGTTGATGATAAGAAAAGAACTAGTGGAGGAGCATTTTTCCTTGGAGGAAGATTAGTTTTTTGGCTAAGCAAGAAGCAAAATTGTATCTCACAAAGAACAATAGAAGCAGAATATGTAGCGGCAGAAAACAATTGTAACCAGATAATTTGGATGAAGCAAATGTTGTAGGATATTGGTATAAAATTTTTTAAACCTACTATTATACATTGTGATAACACCAGTACATTTAGTATGTCTAAGAATCTTATATTACATTCTAAGACAAAGCATATAGAGATTAAGTATCATGTTGTAACAGAGAAAGTTGCTGGAAAAGAAGTTAGACTTGAGTACATAAGTACAAAGGCGCAGATAGAAAATATATTCACAAAGCCTTTACCTAAGGATACATTTGAGTATCTGAGAGGTATGCTTGGGGTTATGCCCCAGCCTACTTTTGAGAAGTGATGCAGTTGGTTGCATCCATCCAGTGGTATATTAGCCCTATCTTTCTTCTACACTAGATGTTGGTACTTCCTCTATGGGGGAGTATGTGTATCTGAGCTGAGTCATGAGGACTCTAGTAAATGTATTTTCTAAAAAGTGTCTTTTGACATTGAGTTGTTATTGACTTAGTGGTGGAATTTCTCTCATTGATGTTAATGGGGGAGAAGTATGCATGAAAAACAATATAGAACATCTGTTGGAGAGAACTGAATAGGATAACGAAGCAAGATTTGATTGATGAAGAGGGTTTGAAGAAGCAGTGTTTCAGTATTAGATTTTTGGAACATTAGATGTTTTTCATCTATGTTGCCATCAATACCAATGGGGGAGATTGTTAGGAATGAATTGTAAATGTTTGGCAGCCATTCTATAGCAGTTTTTGTTGCATTCATGACTATGATTGTCATTGATGTCAACACAGTGATTTACCGAAGACTTGTAGAGAAGCAGACAAAGTTTTAATTAGCGCACGTGGGTTATTGTAGTTGGAGCTATGTGATGTTGAGGTTATACTCTTTGATAGCTCACACATTTATGATTAAGAGTGCAAGTAGTAATTCATTGATTCATGGAAGTTATGATCATTTTGGTAGAAGCAGTGTTCAGGTAGTGTTCCTGAATAGTGGTTTGTGGAAATCGGATGATATCTCCTAATCGGGATGGAATCTAGTTTTGTGCAGTTAAAGGGAAGTTGGAGATGCATTGATAGTGATTTGGATGACAACATAGACTTCAAGGTTGCACAAGTGAAGATTTATTGTATTTGGAAGTAAAATTTTTTATGTAATTCTGGTGTAGCATGTGGAAACTTTTATTTTTTAATTGTATGCCAACTCATTTTTAATTATTTGATTGTGATATAAAGGAATGAATGTATTTCCTTGTTGTATAGTTGATGTATGATGTTGTGATGTGAAAGTATTTAATGATGATATGGTAGCAATGATTGTGATGTTATATGCATGAAGTGAAGAATAGAGCTAAGTATGAAAGTTAATATGTGAAGGAAGACATGCGAAGTATAGAGATCTGAAATTGAGATCTGATGTAACAGTGACTATGGTTTGGTATAGTCAAAGAAGAGGTAACATATTATTCTATTGAGTAATGCAAAGATTATTTGGATACTGTGTTTAGTGATCTTACCCTGAAACTGTTTGGGAAGTGGGTCCTTCTGTCTTCTATAACTCTTAACAGGGTTAGAATCTTTTAACAGGGATTCAAAATGACCTAACAGGGATTCATATGTACTGAATGTATTTCATAAGGCTCCTAATAGAGTCCATCCTCTCATAAGGAATATTCATATTACTGCATCTTTTTTGGGCATCATTCCCACCAGGGTTTACTCTTTGATCAAGAGGTTCCCTAGTCAACATATCTTATGTCATTGTGTTATTGTGTATGAATATATTTCTATGGTTGGTAATTATATTGCTTATATGGTTTAATGTTGTTGAAGATGATAAAAGTTATAATTATCTGATAATTGATTCACCCCCCCTCTCAGTTATCTTGGTGGACTTTACTTTCTAACATAGGCAGTATCCATGGAGCAGTCATCATCATGAAGACAAAATGGTAAAGATAGAAAAGAGATCAATACAGAAAAGGGAAGTGAATGGTTGTAGGAACACTTGATGAATCACTATGGTGTCTGCATCATCCTAACAATGCAATAGAAACACCATATGTTGTTGTTTCATCGGGTGTTACCGTGACATCATGATGCACCTAGAAAATCCATCCACCATGCCCATCAACATAATGAGTCATGATCAAACATTGGCAATAGTAAGGGCATACATCAATCATCAAATCAGAATGAAGAAAAGGTATAAATCTACATCTTTTATTACATAGTTATGACATGGAATATGTTTAAATCCACATTTTAAGCTAAGGAAGGAAGGTACAAATGACAAAGTGGCTGCATGATGCTAGTGAAATTAAAAAAGTGATGGTAAAGGTATGACTGCATGAAAAAAAATAGTTTTCTTTTTTTAAAAAGTAATCACTACATGTTTCATGAATAGTGATACTAAGAAACAAAGAATGCAATCATTGTAATAAAGCTTCAAACAACATAATAGTGTCTATATGTTCCATACAAGAACAGGCTAATAAGGATGAAACATGGAAACATTAACACGTACAAACATTACACAAATGCTTAGATGAAAGTTCAGGAATCAATGATGCTCACAATTTTTTGAAGGTAGTAAAACCAATGGAAATAATAGCAAATGTCATGGCATCATGAGGATTTAAGCATGCATCATCAAATGGAGATGACTATCTAAATATAACACATTATGGATTGAGCAATGCATGATACTCATGAGCCCAAGGTACAATGAGCATATAATGAATAACAAAAGAAATATTATTGTATGGTGTCAAGTAATCAGACACTGAGCATATTAAAAAAGGAATGAACAATAGCAAGGCACGAAAGGATGCCATCAGATTTTAGGGCACAATCAAAATGCAATAGAACCAATAGAAAATTGAAAGGGCACAATCAAATGCAATAGAATAATGCCCTAGTCTATAATTCACGGGCTGTTCATGAGCATATACAACAAGATAAAGATGGGACAGAAAGATACATGTTGATAGAGCATCCATAGAATCCACAAGTGGAGCAACACATATCGTAGTAAGTAAAAACTGTGGTTATTTTAAATGACATTAAAATATGCATTCTAGTTTTACTTCAAGCATGCCACATCCTTGCATCAAGTAGACAATGCCAAAAATTGAATACATTCAAGTAATAAATGACAAGACACACTAGCAAATATGTATTCAAATGAAGATGGAGCAGCATAAAGTTACAACAGAAAATGATGCATTCTTTCACATGGATATATGATAGCAAATATGTATTCAAATGAAGTTGAAGCAACATAAAGTTACAACAGAAAATAATCCATTCTTTCACATGGGACAAAAGAAATTAATGGGGGTAGCATGCATTACAAAGATGCCAAAAATCTCAGCTCATGGGTTATTGAAATAGTGGCAATAATATTCCATATAATCATGAGTTTCTAGCTTTCATGCATCAACAAATACAAAATGCATCTACAACCCCAATAACATGGAAACAACTCAAAACATTGATTCAATAACAACAAATTAATAGCACCATGAGGGTATGAGATGCAAAAGCATTTCCAATGAATCATGACAGTAAATAAAGAGCATAATGTTTCAGCCCATCAATATTATTCTGTGTCACATCCCAAAGATGGAACATATCATAACAAACAAGGCACATTGCTTATAGCTGGAGGAAAATAAGCAATACAAGATCAAAAATTGAGTGAATAAATGAGCATATGCAGAAAAAATGTGCCAAAAAATAAACAATAATGATACTCTTGCTCACCTTTTTTTTAAGAGGTATTATCACAAAATGTGATTGCAATGTAAGCCATAGAGAAGTGAAAATAGCAAGCAAAATCCCACAAATATATTAAGCTTGCGGGCTACAACCATTCTAGAACTATGAACACAAAAGCCATTCAAATACATGAAACATCATAGGGCACAAATTGATACCCTAGCTCACAGTTTTTAAATTTTCAACAAAACGTGATGCCATGTAGGCTACAAATAAATAACTAGTAAAAGTTAATTGAATCTAAATAAATGGTGCCATTATTCTATTACGATGAGCAATCACAACAAATAAAGTATGCCGTCGAAGATACAGAGGAAAGAAAACAACAAAAACATAAAATGAAGAAGCCAAACAAAATGCCTACCTCAGAACCATGATACCTTATAAGAATAAAAAAATTGAAGTTTCAAATCCAAGTTTGAGTTCATAAGAAAAAGCCAGTTCAAATGGGAACTTTCTGAAATGAGTTGCAGTAAATGGGTAGATGTCTTTGACATTTTCCATTTTATTTGGATCGGTTTCTCAAAACATTTAATTAATATGCTTTCCCTTTTTATTAAATTAAATTAGGCTGAGAGATTTGATGAACTACATCTGATTGAATAACTGTGTGACTTGAAGATCAGTGAGTAGAGATCACTGAGTACTGAAATGATATATAAGATAATTAAATCAGTTATTTTGTTGTCATTGATATCAACTAATTTTGACAATACTTATCATGATAGTTGCAAATATCTAAACATCTATAAAGAGGAGAAAAGATGAAGAAATGAGATATCTACATAGAGGAATATGGATATGACAGATGAGGATAAGGAATACTTTTGGTAACTTATTGATGAGTCTATGACTTCATATGGTTGACTTGATTATGTTACATTAATCTATTATGAAGTTGGAAGAAAAACTTAACAAAGCAACATGGTTGGTAAATGAAGCACTTTAGTATACACCGAGCCAGTGTAGTGTATACTGAACAACAATATTAACTGAGCTTGTGTTCGCTGATGCATTTCTTCGTTAACCGAATATGGATGAAAGAACTAAATGTTTAGTTTACCCAACAAAAATTGATGAGCTAGAATGTGTATGATTTTGAGGTTGAAGATAAAGTTTGTTATGAGATCCAAAACTAAAAAAATTTGAAGAAGATCTAAAGGATGGAATTAAAATGAGTTATTGACACATCTGAGGAATATTTAAGCAACAAAATCAATGAAGGAGATTAAGTGGAAAAAATGATAGATGAAAAGAAAATAGTTTACTTGTCTATATAAGAGACATTGGTTTCATTGTTGAAACTATGCCAGAAGAAGGAGACTATAGAGATTTTGTGTGAACATAGCTTCATGCATGCCTAATCAAACTGGTTGAAGGAGAACTGAACTATAGAGTTAACCGAGCATCAGGGAGTTTTTAATGAGGGAAAGTAAGTTATTGAATATTGAAGAACTGAATTGAAATATTGATCAGAGGATTTTTATGGGCTTAGAATAGATATGAACATCTGTAAAATCAAGTTGTATTGTCATCAGATCACCTACTATTTCAGTTTAACAATTGTAATAGAAAAATATCTTAACTGAGTGGACTTAATAGTCTTATGATATACCCTATGTCATTCGTAGAATGTAAATTGTTATCTTATCAACCCCAGAGTGAATGTTGGTTGGATGATAACTATTAGTCTTAAATCCTCTAACAAGATCACACCTTACAGTGTGTTTTGTAACCTTTAAAAGGGTTGGCTCTTCACCGAGCTCACTTCAGAAGAGTGAAAAGTATTTTGGGTTACTGACCCCAGTTGATTTTCCCCTTAACAGGGTTTCTACATTAAATATTTGTGTTATGTGTTTCTGTGATGATTTATTTATTTTCATACTTTACATATTGCATATTTGATTTGCTCAATAATCACAGTGAGTAATTAACTGGTAATTGGTAAAGACACATATAATTTAGTATTTTATATTACCAAGTTGTAGATATTTGCTGAATTTGTTTTAAGAGATACATTTTGTAATTGGGACTATTGGATAATTCATCTAACTGATTCACCCCCCCTCTTAGTTATTCTAACAATTGGTATCAAAGTATATTGGTTTCTTGGAATAGAGCTTTAAGGACGTCTACAGAAAGAACACAAAATGTATAAGAGGGAAGTGCCAAAGCTGAACAAGGACAACTTTACAATATGGAAAAGCCAAATGAGACTTCATATATTTGGAATTGGGAATTCTAACCTCACCCTATTGGATAATGGCTATTTAGCACCACCTACAGGACCTTTGACTCTTGATCAATTGAGAGATAGACATGAACATAATATTACTATGATGGAGATTACTGCTGCTCTATCAGATTCCAAATTTGAAGATGTCAAGGATTGCCTTACCTCAAAGGAAATGTGGGACAAACTAACTCAAGTATATGGTGGTGATGTTAATGTTAAGAGAGCCTGAGATGAAAGCCTAAGAGGCAGGTTAGATGATATGAAAATGAAAGAAGGAGAAAATATTGTGCAGTATACAAACCGAATAAAGGAGGTAGTTAATGCTATTAGATGATCTAGTGGTGTCATTGATGAAGATACAGTGGTAAGAAAAATTCTAAGGACCTTTCTACCTATTTATGCAATTAGAATATTAGCTATACATGAAATGAGGTCTGCACCTAGCAACACTCTTACTCTTGATAGTCTGATTGATAAGTTAACAACTTTTGAGCTGAATAATTTTGATAATAGTATTGTACCATCTATTGAGTCTTTTTTCATGTCTTCTTTGAAGATCAGTAAATCTATCATTAGAAATAATAGGGATGATAATGACAGTAACATTGATGATGAGCTTGATGAACTTGAAGCTCTTATGGCCTGGAGGTTACCTAAAGGTAAAGATAGATATAGGGGTAAGTTACCTTGGCATGTTTTTAACTGCAAAGAAGTTGGTCATATTGTTGCTAGATGCCCAAATAGGAAAGAAGATGATAGAAACAAAGATTGATCTAGTGATAAAGAAAAGTTTGATCATCTTGAGCAATATAATGGAGGATGAGTAAAAATGGGTAATGATGGTTAGAGGAAAAGGATCTTTACTGATAAATGATAAAATCAAATGTGATAATGCTTATTGGGTAGAAGGAATAAATTAAAATTTTCTAAGTGTGGCATAGCTTAACAACTCAGGTCACCGAATAGCTTTTGAAAGAAAGAAGGTAAAGATATTTGATGATGGAGGAAAACTTGTTGGAATAGGAGCACAATCCAAAGGTAACTTGTTTTATCTTGACAATGCTGAGTCTTCCTATTTAGTGATGAAAAATGAGTATGCGTGGTTATGGCATAAAAGGTTATGTCATGTAAAATTTGATAACATGATTAAGATCAGTAGAAAGAAAAAGGTTAGAGGTCTGCATAACCTAACTAAACTAGATCATGTTATGTGTCATCAATGTCAGAAAGGTAAGATGACAAAATCTAGTTTAAATAGTAAAGACTATTCAACAAAGAGAATCTTGGAGTTAGTTCACACCAACCTATGTGGTCCCATGAGAGCTCAGAGCTACTATGGTGATAGAAATTTCATTCTGTTTGTTGATGACTACACTAGATTGATGTCTGTAACATTTTTAAAAGAGAAATATGAGGCATTTAAGATGTTTAAATGGTACAAAAAAAAAGTAGAGAAAGAAACTAGGAAAGAACTAAAATTATTGAGATCTGACAGAGGTGGTGAATTTATTTTTGATGAATTTACTAACTATTGTAATGAGCATCTCATAAAAAGATAGGTTTCTACCCCGAGAACACCTCAACAGAATGAGATTGCTGAAAGGAGGAATAGATCAATTGTTCATTGCAAAAGGACACTGATGTTACAAAAGAATGTTTCTTAGACATACTAGAGAGAGGCATTTAGCACATCTGTATATGTTATGAAATGAATACAATTGAAGAAAGGCACAAACAAAACACCCTACGACTTATGGCTTGGTCACAAACTGATTGTAAGTTACTTCATAAATTTTGGTAAAAAAATGTTTTATTCTCAAAGATGATAGGAATGAGAAATTTGACTCAAAAGGAGATGAGGGAATATTTCTTGGATATTCTACTAAAACAAGAGCTTACAAGTGTCTGAATAAAGTTACTAATAAGATGATTGAAAGTGCTAATGTTAGAGTTGAAGAATTTGATGATAAAAATGGTGAAGAAAGCACTAAGGAGCCAAAAGACTATGGTAGATTCACTTACATTGAACATCCAGAGTACCTACCGAAGCAATAGGATGAGTTGACCGAGCATTAGGAAAACAACACTGAGGAACATCAAAGGGAAACCGAGGATCAGGAAGGAGCTATCGAGCAAGGAAATGAACCTGAACAAGATGAACAAAAAAGAAGAGATCAAGTGTTGGAAAGATTTGTTAGAAGACATCATCCTGAGAACCAAATCATTGGGGACAAGCAAGATGACATGCTTACAAGAAGTAATTTAATACAAGGTACATTCTTAGTTTTTGATTTTGAATCGAAAAATGTTAAGGTTGCACTGGAGAATGATGAATGGATAAATGAACAGATAGAAAAAATCAAGGAAAATAAGACATGGACTTTAGTACCTAGACCAAAAGATAAGAATGTTATTGGTACTAAATGGATTTTCAGAAATAAGATGAATGAGAATGGAGAGGTTACAAGGAAAAAAGATAGACTTGTATGCAAGGGATATGCACAGGAGGAAGGTATAGATTATGGTGAAACTTTTTCACTTGTTTCTAGACTAGAGGGAGTCCACATGTTACTTGCATATGTAGCACATGCAAAGTTGAAAGTCTATCAAATGGATGTTAAGTCTTCTTTTCTGAATGGGATAGTAGAAGAGGAGGTCTACATAGAACAACTAGAAGGGTTTGTTGATCTAGATAAGAAAGACATGGTATGTAGACTACAGAAAGGAGAGTCTGATGACACTATTTTGATTATTGAAATATTTGTGGATCATATAATTTTTGGAGGCCAAGATCATATATGTAAATCATTTTCTGATGAGATGAGAAAATAATTTGAAATGTCTATGTTTGGAGAGATTAAGTTCTTTCTAGTCTTGCAGGTTATTCAATAGAATGATGGAATTTTCATCACACAATCAAAGTACATAAAGGAAGTATTGAGAACATTTGGCATGGATGATGCTAAACCAACTGGAACACTGATGGTCACAGGTTGCAGATTGACTAAAGATGATGAATCTATAGTGGTAAACCAGACATTGTACTGATCTATGATTGGTAAATTGATGTATGTGGTACACAGTCGACCAGACATTACACATGCAGTGGGGATTGTTTCTAGATTTTCTGCGAATCCAAAGGATTCACATATGATTGTAGTTAAAAGAATCTTCAGATACCTAAAGAAAATAGAGGAATATGGATTATGGTATCCTAAGGAAGGAAATTTTGAACTAAGAGTCTACCCCAACGCAGATTGGGCTAGAAATATAGATGATATAAAAAGTACAACTAGAGGACCATTTTTCTTTGGTGAAAGACTTGTTACCTGGACAAGTAAGAAACAACCTTGTATTTCTTAGTCTACTGCCGAAGAAAAATATGTTGCTACTACTACAAACTATTCAATCATTGCTTACATCAAACAAGTGTTGGAAAGGATGAATGAGGTAATCACTGAGCCGGTGATTATATATTGCGACAACACTAGTGAAATAAATATTTCTAAGAATCCTGTAATGCACTCAAAGACCAAGCTTATTTCTATTAAGTACAACTACTTAAGATAACAAGTATAGGAGAAGCAAGTCAAACTGGAATATATTACATCAAAAGAGAAACTTGTTGATATTTTTACCAAGCCTCTACCAAAGGAAACTTTTGAATACTTGAGGACTACACTTGGGGTCCATCCCTTATCTACCAGTCACTAATGTGATCTAGAGGTTGCATCAGCCTAATCTTATCAGAAGATCATTCATGTTGATGATTCTATCTAAGGTTGTGAAATATTTGAGGAACTAGAAAAGAGATTTAAATACTAGTATACTGAGATACACTGTCTACACCAAACAACAAAGAGTCACTTGGCTATTGCAGAGTTGTATGTTTTATGTTTTTCTTTGGCATTGTTGTCAAAGGGAGAGATAATAAATATGACAAACCGAGAGATCACTGGAACATCTATCTAAGAGAGAGATAATCTGAGAAAGTCAAGGAGAGTTTTGAAGATTTGTTGCTGATAACAAAAAGAAATCTGAGAGCCAAAAATATCATATTTGTAGAGGAAAGTCTGCACTTGCAATGCTCCTATGTAACATAGTGATTAAACATATTAAATATCAAGCTAGGGAGAGCTTACCGAGATACAATATTTTCTTACATAGTTGTAGAATACATGTTTGGTATGTTCATGGTATATTTCATATTGCTTGAGTTTCCATCAATGTCAAATGGAGAGATTGATGAACTACAACTAATTGAATAACTGAATGACTTGAAGATTAGTGATTAGAGATCACCGAGTACTGAAATGATATGTAAGATAATTAAATCTGTTATTTTGTTTTCATTGATGTCAACTAGTTTTGAGAGTACTTATCATGATAGTTGCAAATATCTAAACATCTGTAGAGAGGAGCAAAGATGAAGGATTGAGATATCTACATAGAGGAAGATGGATATGACAGATGAGGATAAGGAATAATTTTGGTAACTTATTGATGAGTTTATGACTTCATATGGTTGACTTGATTATGTTACATTAATATATTATGAAGTTGGAAGAAAAAATTAACAAAGTAGTGTGGTCGGTAAATGAAGCACTTCAATATCCACTGATCTAGAGTAGTGTATACCAAGTGACAGTATTAACTGAGATTGTGTTCACCGATGCATTTCTTCGTTAACCGAGTATGGATGAAAGAACTAAATGTTTAGTTTAGCCGATAGATATTGATGTGTTGTAATGTGTATGATTTCGAGGTTGAAGATAAAGTTTGTTATGAGATCCATGACTAAAGAAATTCAAATAAAATCTAAAGTATGGAATTAAAATAAGTTATTGACACATCTACCGAGGAAGGTTTAAGCGGAAAAATCAACGAAGGAGATTAAGAAGAAAAATATGATGGATGAAAAGAAAATGGTTTACTTGTCTATATAAGAGACATTGGTTTCATTGTTGAAACTATGCCGGAAGAAGGAGACTGCACATATTTTGCATGAACACAGCTTCATGCATGCCTGCTCAGACTGGTTGAAGGAGAACCAAACTACAGAGTTAACCGAGCATCAGAGATTTTTTATCGAGGGACAATAAGTTATTGAATATTGAAGAGCTAAATTGAAATATTGATTAGAGCATTTTTATGGGCTTAGAATAGATTTGAACATCTGCAAAATCAAGTTGTATTGTAATCAGATCACCTACTATTTTAGTTTAACCGTTGTAACATAAAAATCTCTTACCCGAGTGGACTTAACCATCTTATGATATAGCCTATGTCATTCATAGATTGTACATTGTTATCCTATCAACCTCATTGTGAATTCTGGCTAGATGATAACTGTTAGTCTTAAATCCTCTAACAAGGTCACATCTTACAGTGTGTTTTGTAACCTTTAACAAGGTTGGCTCTTCACCGAGCTCACTTCAAAAGAGTGAAAAGTATTTTGGGTTGCCAGTCCTAGGTGGTTTTTCCCTTAACATGGTTTCCATGTTAAATCTTTGTGTTATGTGTTTCTGTGATGATTAGTTTGTTGTCATACTTTAAATATTGCATAGTTTATTTGGTTGATAATCATAGTGAGTAATTAACTGGTAATTGGTAAAGACACAGATAGTTTAGTATTTTATGTTACCAAGCTGCAGATATTTGTTGAATTTGTTTTAAGAGATACATTTTGTAATTGGAACTACTGGATAACTGATCTAACTGATTCACCGCCCCTCTTTGTTATTCTAACAAGCTTTAATTAATGTTTTACTTTTATGCTAAGTGATTTTTATGATAAGTGGATTTTATTTTAAAAGATGTAAATATTTTTGAATATGTTTCTACTTTTTATTAAAATAAATTGGGTTAAGCACCTTGATCAGATCTTTGCTTGTATTTGGCTTTCTCCCTACTTTCCACTTCTTCTCCGCACTTGATTTCTCCATTATAGGTGAAATTGGTGTTAAGGTCTTGAGGACTTTTTTTGATTTTCCCTCTTCCATGGCTCTATTTTGTAGGTAGGGTTCAAAAATGACACCTCATAGTCCTTCATCATATCAATTAGGGGATTTTCTATCTATTCCAGACACTGGGTCCTGTTTTGACATCAAATCCTGCATCTCTGGCATCCCCTGGAACCTCTGCTGCAAAAACCTGGCAAAGTTAGGGTCTGAGGTCAAAGTCGACCTTGACCCTAACCAGGTCAGGGTCAACCTCAACCTTGACTAGGTCAGGGTCAACCTTGACCTTGACCTCTTCCTGCCAAGCTTTTCAAATTTCAAATGTTGGTAGTTTGGCTTTTGGGAAAATTATTTCTCTACCTCCGCGTCGGCTGTTTCGGGCTCCGAAACGGTAAATCTTTTAATTGTATTTAATCAAGGTATATTTTCTAAAGGTGAGGACCTAATTGGAATTTAACTCTCCAAGGTGGCCCATCTAGAGGAGTGTGCCCTAGATCACTATAAAAGGAGGCCTTCCTCTCTCATTTGGACATCAAGCAATCAAGTTTTCATATCTCATGATCAAGTTTTCTCAATCAAGTATCTAGAGCTCTCAAGTGCAAGAAAGTCTTCAAGAATTCAAGTGTTCAAGCATTCATCCATCAAGGAGATCCATTGTTAGCCATTGAAGGATTCAATCTCTTTGGAGACCCCCTTGAGGATTCACCCTTCTCCATCCATTCAAGCATTCTCATATGAAAAGATCAAATCAAGATTGGTGTTGAAGATCAAAATACCATTGATTAGAGACATCTTGCCATCCATTGAAGCATTCTTACTAGTGGATTTGAGGATTCGAATCATCTTCAAGGACTTCAAGATAAGCGAGGTGATTTGTTTCAATTACTTTGTTTATGCACAATATATTTCAATTCAATTTCAAGGTTAATTCCTAAACTGGGGTTTGATTAAGGCAAACCCCCCATACAACCAAAAACCCCCATTTTCTTGTAGGTACAGACACAAAATCTCAGATATGAGAGAGAATTCGAATACCCTTTTCAGTAATGTTTCAGGATTTGCAAACAGAATCAGAATTAGAATTCAAATAAATAATGTGGTCTTTGACCTTTTAAAAGGTTAAAGTCCACCTGTGTGAATTTAGAGAAAAGATTTCTGGGTTTTGTCCACCTCAAAATTTCCAGTCTAGAACATGTGACAAAATCTTTAGAAAGTTCATACAGAAGGCATAATTTAGTATTTTCTAGATCTACCCTAATTCAAGGGTAGTATTTGAACTTCAATTATTTCAATTTCAAGTATAACACATTCTACCTAGGGAAACATCAGATTTATTCTTTCTTTCATATTCTCCATCAAATTGATCCAATTCTGCATTAGCCTCTTGGGTTAATTGAATTGAATCTCCTTGGTGGGAATTTGGATTTGAGAATAGATCCCTTTTTCCCCCTTAACATTTTAAATAGGGTTGAATCTATTTTAACACTATATATTTTTGTGAACCCGACTAGCTTACTCTCTTTCTTTTTGGTGTTAGATTTCCCTTTGTCTTATTGTGTGTGTTCAACTTCACTATATATTTTGGTGAACTCAATCTACTTACTCTCTTTCCTTTTTGGAATTGGATGCCCTATTGTGTTAGATTCCTTTTTATATTGTCTTGTTGGTATTAGATTTTTCCTTTGTGATTAATCTTGCATGCTAATTAGATTTCATATTCATGCTTTATGTGTTCTTAGTTTAGTTCATTTAGTTTATGAGCTTTACTACCACTAGTCCTACTTATAACATTCTGGTTAGAAGAAGTCGTAGACTCATGTGTGCCTTTGAGGCTGACTCTTCTCCTTTCCTTAGGATCACCGATGATAACTTGATTCTTCATGATTCTAATCCTACTATGGAGAAAAACTCTTCTCACTCATCTCATGATGAGGATTATGCTTTAAGGGTTCCTCCTGAACAAGTCCAAAAACTTTCCATTAACTTGATAAAATGGGTAATTGGCTTCTTCAAGAAAACCATAGTCAAGATTCTATTCAAGCTATAGAGGCTCTTAAGAAAGTTCTCTATGATAGTGATCAAGGTGTTAACCTCTTGCATGGTATTACTCATCTTGTGCATTCCAATGTTAAACCTTTAACTTAAGAGGCTCAAGATTTAGGTTTCATTGCTCCTATCACTAGTGTTGAACCTCCTTCTAATCCTTTACCTAGTATTCCTATCTATACTCCTCCTTTGGTGACTATGATAGTTCCCTCTATTCCTATGAGTGTTCCTCCCATGTCCCTTCCTACATCAAAACCTTCATATCATAATGTTCCTTTTACTTATTCCAATCCACTTCCAACTATAGTTCCTAGTGTTCCTCTAGTTCTATCCTCTATTCTTGTAGCTTCTTACACTTTACCTAGTGTGTCTAATGTTGCTACTCCTCATATTTCCTCTAATGATTCGATGATCATTATTTTGGCTCAAACTATATCCTCCCTACAACAACAACTTGCTTCCTTAACTCAAAACAATTTTAGTATTCCTACATGTGAAATGGGAAGTCCTTTGTCCCGGGATATTATCCGAACTCCTGTTCCTCAGCAAGTCGATATGCCTCGTCTTGAGAACTATAATGGAAAAGGAGATCCTGTTCATCATGTTAAAAGATTCCAAATCCTTTGTAGTGATTATACTCATGATCATAGGATTTTAGCCAAACTGTTTGCTAGAAAATTTTGTGACAAGGCCTTACAATGGTTTTGTTCCTTGCCTCCTTATTCAGTTGATTCCTTCCCACAACTTGCTAATGCCTTTATTCAATAATTTCAAAATAATATTGGCCCGCAAGTGTCATTGACTGATTTAATGCATTGTAAACAAACTGCTAAAGAAAAATTGACTGAATTTATTAGTAGATTTAAGCATTTGCATGCTCAGATTTCTTATCTTGTTCTTGATATTGATATTCGACATATGTTTATTTCAAATTTGCAAAAGGATATTAGAGATAAGATTCTGCTTAGTGAATTTACCTCTGTTCAACAACTTTGTGCAACACTTCATTATTATCAATTACAAGTGAGTCAATTTGAGAGCAACACTCCAATGGCTCATGTTCCAGTTGATAAAAGTGATGCTGCTCCTAATCCAAACAAGTTTCAAAAATTCAACAACTATGTCAAGATAAACAAACCAGTGAATGCAGTTGCTGATCAGGTTGCTCTTGCATCTCACAATGCCACTTCTGCATCCACTACTTTTTGATTAAATCATATCTTTACTCCTCTTTCTAAAACTTTACATGCTATTATGAATAGGTTGTTAGCTACTAAGATGATTACTCTGACTCCTATTCGACCTCTTTTACCTACTACGGTTGCATCTAAATCTTTTGATCAAAATGCTTTTTGTCAATATCATCATCAGAATGGTCATGATACTGAGAAATTTTTTTCTTTAAAACATAAGGTCCAAATCTCATTAATGCTAAGGCTTTATCCATTGATAATCTGGATAGTAGTGGAAATCAATCTGTCTCTCCTCCTAATCAGAACCTTAAAATCTATACAAATCCTTTACCTTTTCATGATACTAATACTATTGCTCAGCCATCTTCTATAGAAATTGAATATGATTCAAAGATGGATGATCTTAATCATGTTGTTAATCAAGTGGAGCATGTTTGTCACTCTATATCTCCACCTCAACCTCAACCTCAACCTCAAACTCAAACTCATGTTAAAGCTCCATTTAATGCCATATCTAAACCTAAAGTGAAACCTCAACCTAAACCTCGACAACAATTTAAGAATAAAAGACCTCAGGAACTTTTTATTACCTTTGATGACTCTGAGATTATTAAGGGTCCTGATGGTCCCCTTTACATTGCTACCAGGGTTTCTCAATTACCTACTCATGGTTGTCTTGTCGATTCTACCTCCTTAGTCAATGTTATCACTGAAGAAAATCTTTTTATGAAAAGCTTACAACGCGACTTCTATGATATATCGGATGTGCGGATTCAAACTTGTAATGGTTTTCCTTATCCCTCATTTGGTTCTATTACTTTACCAGTTGAACTTTTTGGAAAAGCTGTGAACACTACCTTCGTTGTGGTTCCTGCTTCTGATCAATTTCAAGTTAAGCTAGGTTTTCCTTGGTTGACTGCCATGCATGTTGTTGCTTCACCTATCCATAAGTGTCTTAAGTTCATTCATGATGGCGAAGTGAAGATGATCAATCATAGTCTATATCAACCTTCTAGGCCTAGAGATTGTGCTGCTCTAGATTTCTTTTGGCCTTCATTACCTAATTCCTGTCCTCCTCACCGTGATAATCTTTTTTGATCATATCAATCGTATAAGCATCATAAGATTCTTCAATTAAGCATACCTCCTAGGGATCTTAATCATGGTCTTTTACCTACACCTTTGATACGTCCTTTAACTATGGCTTCTAGTTCTGTTAATCAAGTGCCTCCTACCAAACCTATCAAAGATCCTGTGATTGTTTCTCCTATGGATAATAATCCTATTGATCTTCCTAAAGAACCTATGAAGGATCCTGTAATTTTTCCTCCTAGTTCTCAACCTATTTCAAATAAATCAAAACGTAATCGATCTACTAATGAACGTCATAAAAAGCATTGTGCTCATGCTAACGCTAAAAGATCTCTACTTTCTATGGATACACCTATGCATAATGTATTAGAAAATGTTGTTACTAATAATGATGTTCACATGCATGATTATGATGATTCTATTCGTATCTTAGATCTTATTTTGATTAATTTGGATGAAGAAGATACTCTTGATGATACTGATAATGTTAATGATGAATATGAGACTATTGACATTGACATTGATTTTCCAAATATGCTTTCATCTCAATTAAATCTTACACCTAGTGTCGAACATAGTGATTCTCAAGATGATCCTTGTTTGGAAATGGCTATTATTCCTACTATATTGGATATAGTCCCTCTTGCAAGTTACCCACCTACCCTAAATGATATACAATGAAATGGGGAAAGTAGGAGGCACACTTGATTGGCTTGTCCTTAGTGGTAGCTTTGTTGTGTGTTTGCCTGCTGTACTATGCTTCTCCCGTAATGTGATTGCTAAATGTTAGATTCTTTTATATGATTCTTGTTCCTCAGTTGGTGCAAGATGATGGAAGAATCGAAACTGTTGTTCCATTCTTCTATATGTATCTCTATTCTTCTATATGTTGTTCAATGTTATGTTGTAAATGTGCTATTGTTCGTAAATGTTTCTTGGTGTAATCTGCTTGGATTCAAGATATGGTAGCACTAAGTCTTTTTGGTCTCCATGTCATTGTCTAAAAAGATTCTTCTTCGTATATCTTACGTGATCTATCCTCCTTTGTGATTGTAGTTCTAATTTCTTTGGGGAATGATGTCAACTCATTTGCAATAATATCATATATATATATATATATATATATATATATATATATATATATATATATATATATATATATATATAATCTTATGATCATATTGATCCCATGGTAGGTAGATCCCTTCCATATTTTCTATATGTTTCTTTGATATTTCCCTTGATTTGTCTTCATCTGGGGGCATCTCGACGTGGAAACATAATTAGTGGAGTTGTTTATGTTTCCGTTAAAGCCATTACTCCTATGAAGTGTCAGCAATGACTTTAACATGGTGGCATACGCTCTGCTCACTTATTACACACACGCACTTATGAAAAATTTAAAACATGCTAAATCTTCTACAGGTAATGCACATAAGTTGCTAAATCCTAAGGAAGATACACACTTTAAATTTACTTTAAAACTATTTTTTCCTTTTTGTTTTGGATTAAGAACTAATCCTTAAAGTATGGATTTATATTAGGATCTCTTGATCCCTCTAGTTTCAAGCACACATATATTTTTGATCCCTTAAGGTGGGAAGTGTCCTTAAGATTGGATCCTCCTTTTTTTATTTTATTCTTATGGAATAGAATATTCCTAGGAATAAATTTTTGATGGGTTGACTAGTGAGTAGCCACATTCACTAGGTGGTTGAATTCCATCTTTCCAGTTGCACCTTTTCCTTCTTGTGTGATTCACAATGGGACATAGGTTTTCATTCGGTGAGGTAATCACACTCTTTCTTTCTCTCTAGAGATGTCTCTCTTATTTGTGATCTAAGAGTCGATGAAGACTTGAGTCCCTCGGGCTTGGGATTTATCTTTGTCCATTAGATTATGATAAGATTATCTTGTTATTTCTATCTCCTTTACCAAGAGTTTGCATCAAGTCCATACTCTTGCTAAAGTGGGGGCTTAATGTCTCATCTTAAAATGGAAGGACTTCCATGTTAAGAGTGTTTATCCCTTTGAGTAGGTGGTTTGGGGTCATGTTAAGCACCTTGATCAGATCTTTGCATGTATTTGGCTTTCTCCCCGCTTTCCACTTCTTCTTTGCGCTTGATTTCTCCATTATAGGTGAAATTGGGGTTAAGGTCCTGAGGACCTTTTTTTTATTTTCCCTCTTCCATGCTTCTATTTTCTAGGTAGGGTTTAGAAATGAGACCTCCTAGTCCTTCATCATATCAATTAGGGGATTTTTTGTCTATTCCAGACACTGGGTCCTGTTCTGACATCAAATCCTCCATCTCTAGCATCCCCTGGAACCTCTGTTGCAAAAACTTGGCAAAGTTAGGGTCTGAGGTCAAATTTGAC
The DNA here is from genome assembly GCA_027943335.1 of Chamaecyparis obtusa. Lineage (NCBI taxonomy): Eukaryota > Viridiplantae > Streptophyta > Pinopsida > Cupressales > Cupressaceae > Chamaecyparis > Chamaecyparis obtusa. Next base: position 531,339 of record BSBK01011581.1, on the reverse strand, counting down.
CTCAACCCTGACTAGGTCAGGGTCAACCTCGACCCTGACCAAGTTAGGGTTGACCTCGACCTTGACCTCTTCCCACTAGGGTTTTCAAATTTCAAATGTTGGCAATTTGGATTTCGGGAAAATTATTTCTCCGTCTTCGGGTCGACTGTTTCAGGCTCCGAAATGGTAAATCCTTTAATTGTATTTAATCAAGGTATATTTTCTAAAGGTGAGGACCTAATTGGAATTTAATTCTCCAAGGTGGCCCATCTAGAGGAGTGTGCCCTAGATCACTATAAAAGGAGGCCTTCCTCTCTCATTTGGACATCAAGAAATCAAGTTTTCATATCTCATGATCAAGTTTTCTCAATCAAGTATCTAGAGCTCTCAAGTGCAAGCAAGTCTTCAAGAATTCAAGTGTTCAAGCATTCATCCATCAAGGAGATCCATTGTTAGCCATTGAAGGATTCAATCTCTTTGGAGCCCCCCTTGAGGATTCACCCTTCTCCATCCATTCAAGCCTTCTCATATGCAAAGATCAAATCAAGATTGGTGTTGAAGATCAAAATACCATTGATTAGAGACATCTTGCCATCCATTGAAGCATTCTTACTTGTGGATTTGAATCCTCTTTAATGATTTCAACATAAGCGAGGTGATTTGTTTCAATTACTTTGTTTATGCACAATATATTTCAATTCAATTTCAAGGTTAATTCCTAAACTGGGGTTTGACTAAGGCAAACCCCCCATACAACCAAAAACCCCCATTTTCTTGCAGGTACAGGTGCAAAATCTCAAATCCAAGAGAGAATTTGGATACCCTTTTCAGAAATCTTTCAGGACCTGCGAACAGAATCTGAATCAGACTTCAAATAAATAATGTGGTCTTTGACCTTTTAAAAGGTCAAACTCCACCTGTTTGAATTTGGAGAAAAGATTTCTGGGTTTTTTCCGCCTCGACATTTCCAGTCTAGAATAGGTGATAGTATCTTCAAAAAGTTCATACAGAAGCCAGAATTTAGTATTTTCCAGATTTTCCCTAATTCAAGGATAGTATTTGCACTGCAATTATTTCAATTTCAAGTATAACACATTCTACGTAGGGAAATATCAGATTTATTCTTTCTTTCATATTCTTCATCAAATTGATCCGATTTTGCATTAGCCTCTTGGGTTAATCAAATTGAATCTCCTTGGTGGGAATTTGGATTTGAGAATAGATCCCTTTTTCCCCCTTAACATTTTAAATAAGGTTGAATCTATTTTAACACTATATAATTCATAAAATATGTTTTTAAATCCACATAGAATTAAGAGCGGAAAGTATTTAAATGTAAAAATCATTGCTCTTATTTTGTAAGATATTAGCAAATGGTGTTCTTATAAACCATTGTCAGAATATCATTCATAGAGCATGACTTATAGGGGACAGGGTAGGCTTTAATGACCATCTTTTTTAGGATTTTCACTTTTCCCCTTACCCCTAGAAATCCAAGAATTTGACATCTGGATTTAGGAGGCATCTTCACAGGCCCTATGTGTAGATTTTTGAATTTTTGGGAGGTTGAGGGATTTGAATGCAAATTCTTAGGTTTAGTTTATATACCTCTCACTTAGGTAATTGAGGTTAGTTCTTCATTCTCTCTTTCTTAGAGGTGAATTCTTGTAGCTGTCAAGAAGCAGATTGTTGCACTTGCCTCCTTTCCACTGAATATAAAGCACTATTCCTTCTTGCCTCTATTATTTTTTGAGTTTTTCATTAAACTTCATGTCAAAGTTATTGTGATTTTGTTTATCCTTTACTTTGCATGTTTATTCAAATCAAATGTTCAGAAAAGTGTTTTGCTATTACTGTTTTAATCTGTGTACAATTGGGTTTTAAGTTGTGGAAGTTCTTTCCCTTCTTTTTCTCCAAGTACCTCTCTATTTCAAAAAATATCAAGGAAATAGGGTTAGGTTGTGAATTATAAGTTTATTTCAAGTGTCATTGTGAGTATTGCTTCAATTTGTTGATCTATCAAAGTTTTGTGAATCACCTAGTTTAGTTTCAGTTTCATGCACTCTCTCTCCCTTTTCCTCCTAAATCAGTCAAGTTTCAAGGTGATTCAAGGGGAAGATAACCCCTAATCTGGAGGTCTACTTTTTGGTAGGTTACCCATGGCCTGGAAGTAGTCTCATGTTTCACAGGATTGCTAGGTTCATGCTTAGCCATCTTTGGGTGCAATCCTTAGTGACAACAAGCTTTGCAAAAGTTTTACTACCATTTTTAGTTCTACCTCTTTTATCTTTATCTTTTCTGATATCTCAATGTGTGGCTCTCTAATTGTGTACACTGAATGTATAAAGATTTCCCTCTTTCCATGCATCTTATCATCTCTTTTATACATATATCCAAGTTATCTCTATCATTTCTGATATTATGACATATAACTTGAAATATCTAAGCATCATGGGCTACTTGTGCTTTCTCTATTGCTACATCAGATAACTTTGTGAATTCTTTATCAAAGGCTTTCATTTCCTCTTTTCCTTTTCCTTGTGGGTTTGGCTCACTGAATTGACTTGATATTATGCTTTTTAATTTTCCTGTAACTTCAAGTAGTGTTCCTTCTAAGCTTTTCACTTTCTTGTTCTTACCAATGATCTTGTTCAGAGATGAGATCAACTCTATTTGATCATCATCATCAAATTCTTGTCCAAGGCTTACAAACATAGATTCAATTTGTGGTTTTTCTGCTATTCCTGATGTTTCCTTAGGTGTATAAATGACTACTGATTGTTTTTTTTAGAACCACAACCTCTTCTACTACTGGATTAACTTGTGTTTCAACCTCTTGTTCCTTATTTTCTATTGTTTCTTGTTGGTCATCCAAAAAATTTCCAACATCGGCTTCATTATTATTGAAGGGATTTTCTTCACTATCCAAGGTGATATTTATTCCTTCAATGTTCATTATCTCATCTTCATTGTTAATGGAGGGTGGTGGTGCTTGTGATGGATCTTTCTGATACTCTAATTCAACCACTTGATCAGATTCATTGATGTGCTCACCTGGTCCAGAGGTCATAACCTTCACAACCACATGTTGTGTCTCTCTGTTGATTTCCTCATAATTGCCTCCCATTATCAGTATAGTTCTCCTTTTCTTCCTTAGATGGGTGCTTAGGATTTTCATGATTTCCTTGAAATTTTCTTCATCTTTTACTACACACAACTTCCTTACATATCTCTCTCTTATTCTATTGTCTTCCTCTGTTGCTCTTTTTTTTCTATTGACTAATTTCTCAAAAAGATTGTCAGGGATCTTGCCTTTTATATCATCAAATTTCTTATCTGCAAGAATTATATGTCTCACAACTACATTTTCTAAGTTCAACTTCTCAAAATTTTCATATAACTAATAATATTTATTCAATTTAGTGAAATCACCTTCATTAATGATTAAGGGATTCACTTTGTCTATCGTTGGCTTCCACTTCTTCTTTTTGCTTCCTGCCTCTTCATCTTCCTTTACTGTCGATGTTTTTCTTTGAACTATGGAAAATAATGTTTTTTGCCTTTTTCCTGGTCCTCTTGCCATTTCCTTAACTCTTTTAGTTGGTGTGGTGGAGGATCTAGTAGACTTCCTTACTTCCCGCACTTCCACTTCTTCAACTTCTTCATCCATTTCCTAAATTTCTTCTATAGGGGATGCAAGAGATGTCAAGGGTGGAACTGATAGTATCTCTTTCTGTCCAATATAGCTTATTTCTACTACCATCTTCTTTTCTATAAAAAAATTCATGTTTTTTCATACCAGTGTCTTTTAGTATTTTATTTATAGTACTGTCAACTATTTTCTTAGACAACTTCTATGCTTGTAAAGATTGCATGGAGTCAAAGTTCTCCTCATGTGTCACAAATCTAGGACTCTTAGTATCCAAATTTCTCTTAAGAAATCTGCTCACATATTCTTCTATCTTAGCTTCTGTAACCTCATATTCAAGTGGATCTAAAAATTCCACTCTAGGCTCAACTATTTCAATGTAGGTAAAGTCAGTATCAACCAAAAAACATATCTCATGCTTGTATTTCTCCACAATAGATGGTGGGATTCTTTATCTTTTCCTCGTTTGATTTTGAAAGGTCTTAATTACCAAAGTTGCACTTTCATTAGCTTTTTCTATAGGGTGTCTTATGTACACCTTATTGATTTTATCCATAGAATTTTTGTTATCATTCCAATCCTCTCGTATAGTGTATTGAAATGTTCTTAACAAATGGAAAAACATATATGTGATCAGAGATGAAAATATAAACTCTGAGTTCTTGGATTTTTTGATTTTCTCAAGGTTCTGTATCAACTAAATTATTAAGATTTCACACATGTCTACTTGTACTTTATCAACACACATAAGATAAGATGCATGTACCATGCCAGCTACCATATCATCTTCTCTAGAATTTGCAGAAAACTTTGAGGTAAAAATTTTGCATACATATCTAACATCATCTTGTATAATCTTACTAATAACAATTCCTCTTCCATTGTATGATGACTTGGTGTTGTCTAACGCTATTTTCTTAACATTTTTCTTATTAAATAGAATCACTCTAGATTTGGATAGGCTGGTTACCTCATGAATAAGGTCTTTAGTGATGTCAATGGTTCTATCATCTAACCAAAACTTACAATTGTGAATTTTTCTTAGAATAATTATAGTTGATTCATCATCCTGAAATTCATAATGTAGTGTATACTTGATAATATCAATCTCACTCAAGTTTTCAAACCCTTCTTTGTATGACATGTCCTATTTATATATCTTTTCATACTCTATGATTAGGTTACCATCTCGTATGGTTTCAAACTTACATGTCAGATAACTTCTTATGTCTTCCAAATGCAAAACTCCATTTGGAATGGATGCCAATGCTAAACTAGGGTCTTCTTCCAAAGGCTCTACAGGTTCCTTTCTCATTCTAGGTCTGACAAAATATTTGATGTGGTGAACAAGTGATGCATCCATGATTCTATAAAAACACTTCTTGATAGTGATTACTTAGCGAAACACCTCAAGAATCATGATTTAGGGCTTTGTGGATATATGACATGAAAGCTTTCACCAAATCCTACAAACTACTCTTAACCTCCACTGACTAGCTCTCTTTATCACTTGTAATTGCTTGAATGATCAACTAATACCGATCATGTGATTTTATCCTTTAAATATATCAAGATTCTGACATTGCATTAAATTGCTTTTCCACTTCATAACAAAAATTTGTTCTTGGTTACCTGTAAGGCTGCATTCTTTCTGTGTACTCGCATACATTCATATAAATTCATGCGCTCTTAGCCATAGCTTCATTATATCATATACTAACATATATTAACTTCACAAGGATCAATTCATTCTATTCTAACTTCTACACTATTCTAATGCTTTACATTAATACATAATTCATTAAATAATTACTTAAGTGCTTTGAGATGAACTAGGAAATGATTCACACTTACTATCAGGTACTTCACCTGTTTGGTTTCCTGGTATACTAAGTGTGCTCACTTGATCTATGGCTTTAACAAATTCAACTTCTTCCAAGTTACTACAACATCCTCTCTGACTATCATTTGTGCTCACATTTCTCCTTGTATAGTTTCTAGTATTAGTGTTTCTCATGTTGTTCATTCTACAAAATCTTACTGTGTGACCAAATTTTTTGCATATCTAACAAACTACTCCATTATTTCCATATCTTGGTCCTATCTAACTGATTTGTGATCTATAATTTCTGGTAGTATGTCCAATCTTGTTGCATCTATAACACACAACTCCATTCCTTTTTTTCATGTCTCCAATAGGTCTCTTATCTACAGGGTTAGTATTTATAAACATTCTACTACCATTGTTATCATTAGATCTAGGTTTCTTACAATCAATAGATCTATGTCCAAAACCATGAAAATTATAACAATATCTAGAGATAGGTTTAAATTTCTTACCAGTACAATATCTTTTCATGTGTCCAAAAGAATTGCATGAAAAACATCTACCTTTAAATTCTCTTCGCATATCTTTAGGTGGTTCATCTTCTTTAGGTGGACTAGGTACATCTTCTGATTTATTAGCTTCATCAAACTTCTTTTCTTCTTTTCTCTTAGAGTGTTTTGGATCTAGTTATTTACATTCCTCAATCTTCTTAGGGAACTTTTCTTCAAGATATCCAAGACTAGTTTTATCATAGGATGGTTTTTGATAAGACATTTGTTCATGATCCAGGAGCATCTTAGGATTCTTGGAAATCTTAGACCAACCAAAGATATGTTTGTCTTTGAAGGTAGATTGTTAGCTTTGATCTTGGTTTTGTGGAGTACTTTCTCAATTTGGGAGATTGGTTGCTCGGTTTATGTGGTTAACGGGGTGCTCAGTCTCTGAAGAACACTCGGTGACTAAAGGCATCAGTTCAATGGTGCTCGATGATAAATACATTTCTTGGTCATGCTTGGTATGGTTAGTTGACTGGTGCTCATTTATTTCCTCTGTTGCTTGGTGTTCTTTCTTATCAACTGGATTGTTTTGTTGGATCGGCTTGGCTGACTGGTTCCATTGATTTGGGTCGCACTCCTTGAGTTATGGGTTGACCGTTGGAGGTGTGGGGATGTAGATCTAGTATGTTACATTCTTCTATGTGGATCTAATGACATTTTGGGGCCATCTTGGGGAGTTTATTTATTTTGTAAGGCTATGTGAGAGGCGACTGATGTTTTAGCATTTAATATTTATTTGTAAGGGTTTATTATTTCTTTAGCTAACTTGTGGCTAGCAATCTGTATTTATAGGATGCTTGGGTAGATATTTATGGATCAGATAGTTGGGTTGGAAGGTTAGTAGCTTGTAAGCTTAGGAGTAGGAAGATTGCTTGGAAGTTTGAGTACAAGTTTAGATCTTTCCTGGGTGCCTACCAGTGTGTTGTGTGTTGCAGACCTGGGCTAGCTAAATACTGATGTTGTGGAAAAGATTTGGATCCTATGAGATCTTGTAGACTATTACTTCCTTTGTATCTAGTTGTAACCAAGAAGGCCTTATTGCCCAACACATTGCATCTAATTGGTGATTTGATGAATAATGAATTTAGTTTTATTTCAGATATATTGTTGTTATTGTGTATTTGCACTACATATTGGTTTGGCTGAAAGGTCAGTCAGTCCTTAATTGGATCCACTAGCCTTGACTGCATCAAGTGGTATCAGAGTGAAGTTTGTTCATGTTTGATAAAAGTCTATTCCTATTGGAACTCATTGGATCTTGTGAGTTTGTATCTAGATCCTAATTTGAAGATGTCTCTGAGGAGAAATCATGAGATCTCTGGGGAAGAGGAAGCTATTGGAGAATTCAGTCTTGATGATTTTAAGGCTTTGCAGAAACAAGTGCAAGATTTACAACAAGAAGCCTATCTTGAAAGAGGATAGTGATGATGAATCTGAGAAAGATCATTTTGAAGAAGCTCTCAAAGAAGCTAGAGATCCTGAGGACAATTGAATTTTAAAAGCTATGTCTAAGATTGGGAAAAGACCTAAGATTAAAGTTTCTACATTTACTGGAAGCCTTAGGCGAGAAGATTTGATTGATTGGATCAATGAGATTGATGAGTACTTTGAGTATGAAGAAATAGAAGATCCTGATAGGGTTATATTTTCAAAGAATAAGTTGAAAGGTAATCCAAATATATGGTGGAGAGAAGTTCAGTTGGAAAGAGGTAGAAGAGGAAAATAAAAGATCACTAAGTGGAACCGAATGGTTGACAAGTTGAAGAAGCAATTCATTCTAGTAGATTATGAATTGGACATGTTTAAGAAGATGAAAGCTTTGGAGCAGACTAACAAATTGATACAGGATTATACCAAGGATGTTTATAGAATCCTAATTAGGATTGGTCATTCTGAAGCTAATAGAGAGAAAGTTGCTAGTTATGTCTATGGTTTGAGACCTAGTATTCAAGAAGAGCTACTTACTATGCGGATGACAATAATCAGTGATGCTTATCAGATGGCATTGAAGATTGAAGAGAAGTTGAATAAGAAGTATGAAGGAAAATAGAACCATAGGAACCAAGGTGGTAAAGCTAGTGAAGCAGTTGCTAAGAGTAATGTGATAGAGAATCCTAAGTTTGATGTGGGATCTAGCAGTGGTCAAGTTACTAACAATGTTGGATAGAGAGGAAGGTGGAAGAATGAGTTCACCGATACTTGTTATAACTATGGTGAAGCTGGTCATAGAAGTTTTTATTGTCCTAAGAAAAGGGTGGCACTGACTGCTATAGAAAATATTGTGAATGTTTCAGGAAAAAGTGAGACACTTATCACTAGAAGGTTAGCTTCATGTGTCCATGAACCGGTGCAAAGGAGAAATTTTTTTAGAACCAGATGTAAGTGCAAGGATAAGGTGTGTAATGTTATAGTTGATGGTGTCAGTTCTAAGAACTTTGTTTCAGTTGAAATGGTTAGTAAATTGAATTTGGAAAGAAGGAAACATCTGAATCCTTATCATATTAGTTGGATACAAGATGTGTCTAAGGTTAGAGTTGAAGAACAATGCTTGGTTAAGTTTCTGATTGGATCTTACCATGATGAGATATTGTGTGATATATTGCCTATGGATGCTTGTCATCTATTTCTCGGTAGACCTTGGTAATTTGATAGAAATGTTTTGTTTGATGGTCATGCTAACACTTATGTGGTTATGCATGAAGGAGCTCAACATAAGCTGATACCTTTCTAGGAAACATGGGTTAAGGGTTGTGGAGTTATCAGGTGTTGTCCTTATGAAAAACCTCAGGAGCAGAGGGTTGATGAACCTATTCCTGTTAAGTTTAGTTTGAAAGAGAAGGAGAATAATATATCTAAAGATTTTGTTGAGATTAAGAAATAGATGGTCTTGTTGGTAGAGATGGTACAATAGATGGTGACATTTGTGACACATAGAAATGTAGATGATAATGAGTTGATTGAGGAGTCTAGGGGGATGAACCTGACTAAGGTACTAATGTGATCAGTAGTGGTCAAAGTCAGTTTATATCAGTTGCCAACTGGAAGGATAAGCAAAGTGGAAAGTAGAAGGACTTTCTTCATAAGATAGTGAATGAAGTGAAGACTTCTTGGGATGAAGGACAAGAGGATATATGGGTTAAGAATAGATTTGGCATACCTATTCTGATTCCCCTGAGGCGTTCCAAATTTCCTTAAGAGAAAATCTTTCTTACTTGGGGTGTCTAATGTAGGAGCATCCTAGGATTCTTGGCAATCCTATATCAACCAAAAATATGTTTAACTTTGAAGGTAGATTGTTAGCTTTGATATTGGTTTGGTGGAGTACTTACTCAGTTTGGGAGACTGGTTTCTCAGTTTATGTGGTTACTAGGGTGCTCAATCTTTGAAAAACACTCAATGACTAAAGCCATCAGTTCATTGGTGCTTGGTGATAACTGTGTTTCCTGGTCATGCTTGGCATGGTCCGTCAAGTGGTGCTTGGTTATTTCCTCTGTTGCTTGGTGTTCTTGCTTACTGACTGGATTGTTTTGTTGGATCATCTTGGCCGACTGGTTCCATTGACTTGGGTCATGCTCCTTGAGTTATGGATTGACCGTTGGATGTGTGGGGACCTAGATCTAGTGTGTTGCATTCTTATATGTGGATCTGATGACCATTTGTGGCCACCTTGGGGAGTTTATTTATTTTGTAACGTTATGTGAGAGCCGACTGATGTTTTAGCATTTAATATTTATTTGTAAAGGTTTATTGTTTCTTCAGTCGGCTTGTGGCTAGGAATCAGTATTTATAGGATGGTTGGGTAGATGTTTAGGTATTAGATAGTTGGGTTGGAAGGTTAGTAGCCTATGAGCTTAGGAGCGGGAAGATTGCTTGCAAGTTTGAGTACAAGTTCAGATCTTTCCTGGGTGCCTACCAATGTGCTATGTATTGTAGACCTAGGCTAGCTGAATACTGATGTTGTGGAAAATATTTGGATCCTGTGAGATCTTGTAGACTATTACTAGCTTTGTATCTAGCTGTAACTAAGAAGGCTTTACAGCCCAGCACATTGCATGTAATCGATGATTTGATGAATAAAGACTTTAGTTTTATTTCAGATCTATTGTTGTTATTGTGTATTTCTATTGCATATTGGTTTGGTTGCAAGGTCGGTCAGTCCTTAATTGGATCCACCAGCCTTGACTACATCAGTTCATCAATCTTTTCACTACTGGAATAAAGTTTCTCAAGATGTTTAGACTAAGTGAATTCTCCTTTCACAATTTTATTGTACTTCTCAAGTTCAACATACTATAAATTTTCTTTGTCAAGTTCAAATGTTACTTTATTAATTTTAGACTTCATATTTGTATTCTTAGATTTTAGATTTGGTTCATCTTCACTGCTTTCATCTTTCAAACTTAACTTTAGATCTACAATCTTGAACTCATGTTTAAGGATCTCATTTTCTTTGTTTAGTTTTCAAATTTCATCACAGTCCTTGACTTGAATTGTAGGTTCTTTCTTTGATTTAAGATCTTCCATCTTTTCTTTTAGTTTCTTAATGTATTTTTTCATATCATCATATTTTCATTTTAGAGTGTCTCTTTCTTCAATAAGAATATCAATCTATTCAAGAGCTTCTTCAATATTTTTTTGCAATTGATCCATATCCATAGTGATCTTACTCAATCTATTAGGCTTTCTCCAAATAACTTTGTTCTAAGTAACTAAGCTCGGATTCCAATTGTTAGAAATAGGAAATACTAAGAGGGGGGTGAATCAGTATTTCATAAACTTTTACTTTTGCCCAATTATGGATAAAATAAATTAACTTGAAGCTTGCATAACAAAGTAAACTAAGGAAACTAAATAACAAGCATAGCAATAAATTAAATGAACTCATAACACCATGTTTGTTCTTGAGGAAACCCTGAGCAGGGGAAAACCCCAGTGGGGATGATACCCACAACCGATCCACTAATCAAAAGTGTCCGGTTAAGGATATTGACCATGTTAGGAATCTATTACATATATAGTGTCTCTATCCTAGTTAAGGGACTCTAGGCCTTGTTAGAAGCCTCAACCTTGTTAGGAGTTTCTATTAAAAACATAGAATGCTTGCAAGATGAGCTCACTTCCCAAACATGCAATATACAATGATATCTTCGAATACAAAGGTAAAATACATAGCCTTATACTACTTCTGAAAATCTTTCCTATTCTGATTTAGCTTTCTAGGCTCTTCACTTTCATATACATAGAGTTCTTTCTTTCCTTCTTACAAAATAAAGCTTCACATCATTCTATTCTTATTACAATTTCTATATGTATCATGTGTACATTTCACATTACATAGTTCTTACATTTATACAAGTTATTACAAATAATAACTTCCATGCGGCTTACAATACATAAACTCTTCTCAAAATATAAAATAAATACATTATGTCTTAGGGTTAACATCTAGGATGTTTTCCTTATATCATTTAGTCATTATTTTGATAAAGAAAATAATTCCTTAACTTAATATTATCACTTCTATCTCCTACTCTGTTCAGGTCGGCTCAACACTATCTCTGTAATTCTTTAATATCTCCTTCCGTACATATCGTACATACTTTTTCTTTCATATGTGGCTTTGATATACATATAATTATCCATGTTCAAGTGTGCATGAACCGAACCTACTTCTATGAACATCTCTAATCAAAACTGTCTCCGATTAGACTGTAAAACACTACTGTACTTAGACAATTTTCTAGTGTGCTCTTACAAGACTGCTTTCTTCTATAGTGTGATCTTCATAGTGAGTATATGTTTCCATAATGACAACATTATGATATCCTTCTTAGCAAAATTGCAAAAACTACCAGGAGATGATCCCATCTCATGAATTGAAGAGACTCTAATAGTATAAGTAGGTAACAAGGTTTTGAGTATTTTACTGACAACATTGTCTTCTTCAATAATACCTCTTGCTCCTCAGATAGAATTCACAATCTCCTTCAATTAGTTGTTTTACTATGATATGTTATCTCCTTTCATTTACATGTCATCAAACTTTCCTCTAATACTTTTAGCTTTATCCCTTAGCACATTCACATCTCCTTTATTAACTAGTGTAAGCGTGTCCCACATCTGTCTAGTAGTAGTAAAAGTATTAACATCTTCAAATTTGACATCTGACAAGAAAGTAATGAGATCTATCATTGTAGTATTGTGTTCATATCTTTCTCTCATTTGATCAACACTCAAAGGTCCAGTGGAAAAGATAAACTCATTATCTAAGTATTATATTGCATACTTTCCAATCCATGATAGGTACAATCTCATTCTTCTTTGTCATGTTGAGAAGTTGTCTTTGTTCAGCTTTGGCACCTCTCTCTTATACATCTTGTGATCTTTACCTTAAGTCCTTCAAACTTTTCCTTCAAGCACTCTATGCTCTAATACCAATTGTTAGATAATTGGGAGGGGGGGGGCATGGGGTGAAGCAGTTAAGTCCATTTATCCTACAGTCTCAAATACTCCCAGATGTATATAATAAAACTTTTAAAATCAATTAATCAACAGCTGTCACTAAGGATTGCACCAAATTTGTTGAGTGTTAAAACCCAACAATCCTATGAAATATGGGACTAATCTCAAGCTGTGGGTAACTTATCTGAAAGTAGACCTTTGGATTAAGGGCCGACTTCCCTTTGGATCACTTTAAAAATAACTTTTAGGAGGAAAGGGATAGAGTGCATGAAGAAAATAACCAAAACTAATTTAAAAACAAGGTGATCCACCAAATTTTGATTAACAGATCTAGAGTTGAAGTAAGCTTAGAAAATGATTGAAACAAATCTGCATTTCACAACTTGACTGCACTACTTTAAACCTCTTGGAGATAATAAGGTACTTGGAATGTAAAAGGGAAGAAATTTCCACAATATTGATTCCAATATTGTACACAAATTAATACTTCAAGGCCAAAATGAAATTCTAAATACTTAGTTGAATCAATAGGTAGATTAAGGATGAGATAGTGTCACACTAATCTTAGCATAAAAACTCAATAAATAAAAAAACCTGAAATGAAGGGGAGACAAGAAGGATCACATTTTTGTATTCAATAAAAGAAGCTAAGTATAATTGTGTATCTTAGATCTACATCATTCTCATATCAGAGAGAAATAAAATGAAGAGCTAACCTTAATCATGAAAAGTGAGAGGTATATAACTTAAACCTAGGAATCTACATAAAACCATCAACCTCCTAAAAATGGAAAATCCCACAAATAGGCCCATGAATGCCTTATAAAATTGAATGCTAGATTCCTAAGTTTTTAGGCATAGTGGAGAAAGTGGGAGCCTAAAAAAAGATGGTAAAAAAAAGACCACTCTGACCCCCTAAGTCATGCATTAACCATATTCTGATCACAGTTTATAAAAATACCATCACTAGAAATTACATTCATACTCTGCAATGACTTTTCATTAAAAAGCCCATCCCCACTATGATGCAAAAAAAACTAGGATCTAATGTATATTCTAAAATGGTCTCAACCCAAAATGGGGAAACATATTTTAAAATAATAACAATTCAAACCTATGCTAAAAAAAAATATGAATTAAGAGAAAAAAAAGTTCTCAACCCAATATTAGTAAAGGGGAAAACATATTTTTACAAGCATCTGCATCTCAATAAACCCACAAATTACAAAGTCATTAAAATAAAACTCAACCCTAAAAGAAGGGGATAAATGAATAATGCATCATTATCAAAAAACCCTCTTTTTGAAAATGGAAGCTGTTGGCATAAAACCTTCCCTCTTGACATGTGGCATGTTGTTATTTCCACTGCCACTCATGCTTTCTTGATGGCATCACATTGTCAAGGAGGTAGGCATTTGGGTTTTTCTAGAATTTCATTTTTATGTTACTTCTTCCTTTGAAAAATCGAGGGCATGGAACCTTTGCAAATTGTGCTTATCTCTATATTTTGATTTATTGTGTGTTTGGCTCCTATGAGGGCACTGGTCTTGCTATACATTGTTTGGATATTTGATATATATTTTTTGTATTTGTCCTCTTTGTACTATCGAGTGTTTTTAAAATGATGGCATATGTTCATTTGTATACTAGTTTTTGCTTCTTAGTGAAGCATTTTAAAAAATTTCACAACCCAAGCATTGTTAGGGTTTTCAGCTCCAGGACCTCATTCAATGGTTGTGAGCTATCAATCTCAGCCATGTTTCTAGCTCCACTATTTTTTTTTCTTGTCTTGTATGTGGCCCATGAGCTATCAGCTTGTTGTGGGTTCTATTAGGGATTTTTCTTGTATGAATCACATTGCTTGAAAAACTACCTGAACACTATGCCTCCGAATACTGAGTCAGACAAAAAAAATGCCTAATTACTAAGGATTGGATAAGATCCTTCTTCATTTTTGAGCTCCACATACTTAGGAAGGTATTACCTTTTGATGATTACTATTTACACAGTATTATATAAGTGGACACTGATTTTCTATTTATCCTTCTAATGTATCAATCTATAAAACACTCTGCATATGACCAAGATCAATTTGATGCAAAGCTTAACCAAGCAACATATGATTGCAAATACAACAAGGATCAATGATTTAAGGATTCTCATCCTTCTTCCTTTTAAGGAGGGGCAACCTAAATGATTCTCTCTTCAAGGAAACAAGAAAAAAAGAACTGTACTACTTAGAAATAATTCAATCTATTTTGTGCAGTAAACATGAAATGAAAAAGTACTGGTAAATGATATGAAAGTTTCAATTTTTCCTTTTTAGAAATATGAAAGATAAAACTATAAGAAATAAATACTAAACCAGTGCCTTATCCAATGGGTGAAAGAACTTCAAATGTAAATCAACAAGATAATTTTAAAGGAGATACAATCAGTATGCCTTACATACTATCTACAAATTCAAGTAGATTTCCTTACAAACTACTCTGTTAACCAAACATTGTTATCATCAACAATCCTTACAAATATGTTTACCCGTTGAAATGAATTATGAGAAGTTTAATTCTTTGCTTGAAAGAAACTCATAATCAATTAAACAAGTTGCTTTACAACTATTAAATTTTAAATTCCTAACATATAAAACATACAAGAGTATTACATAAAGGTAAAGAGACAACATAAATATGTGGCCGAAGTTGCAGTGTATTTGTATTAAAATTAACTTGCCAATTACATTCAAAATTCAATTACTCAGAAGGTCATACACAAAATTTAGAAGTCTGCTTCAGAGCAACTCTATTCAATTTTTTTCTAAATAGGGAATATTCCAAAGTTATTCTGAGATTAGGTGACAAAGGGTTTTTAGGCAATCCCTAAACTTTTAGGAATATGTCAATTTCTTTAGGAGACTAAGTGACTAGTCGAGGAAATATAAAGTGCACATGCCTTTAAAAAGTTTAAGTGGCTTGATAAAGTAATAGAAAAATAGTAGGCCGAAAGGTTGAATTAGGGCTTTTGGATTTTTAGGGCAAAGGGTCTAAAACCTAAGGTTATTCACCTAGGACTGAAAATTTTACAAGAGAGGCCAGACAAGAGCTCAAAATTTTGATCAGGAAAACACTGAGACCAGAAATACTACAACAGTGGCTCTATCTAAGGATGTTTAAATGAAAGTTTAAGCAAGGACCACAGATCTCTAGGACAACAGACCAAAAACTAGACTAACCTAAAATAGGAACATAAACACATGACCTGGAAGGAAACAAACCTATACAAAATTTACAAGAGATTTACATATGCATGAAAATCAAAAACTTAGTTGAAGAAGGGCTTCAAGAATTGCCCATGCACTGGCAATTCAAAAATTTCATCATGAATATTCTTCAACAAGTAGGAATCTTTCCCAAAACCCTCATGAATTACATAGGGACCGAGCCATAATGATTCAAAATTTTTATGTTTCCCTTTATCTTCTACTCTCACATTCCATTGAAGCACTAGGTCATCTATTTTGAATTTTCTGGTAGTTTCTCTTTTGTCAAAGAGGTACTTCATTTTCTACTGCAACTTGATATTGCTCCTCTGACTCTCCCTTCTTACCTCATCCAACCCAGTCAATTGCATGATCTTGTCTTACATTGGCTCTAACACATCCAACTCCTGATCCTGAATGAACTTATAAACTAGAATTAAATTATTTATGGGTAACCTCGACTATAGACCATATACCAGTTCAAAGGGAGACTTTCTAATAGCTCTCTTTACTATAATCCTATATGTCCATAGGGCTAGCTTCAACTTCGAATGCCAAGCTCTCTTATTTTTCTCAAGTGTTTTCTTTAGGATTGTTAGAATGATTTTGTTACTGGACTCAGCCTGTCCATTTTTTTGAGGGTGATAAGGAGATGAATAAGATGTCATGATTTTATTGTCTTTACAAAATTCCTTGAATTCATCTGATGTGAAACACATTGCATTATCTGTGATCAATTCCATGGGGACACCAAATCTAGTCAAAATGTTATGTAATAAGAAATCAATCACTATTTTACTTGTTGCCTTCTTTGTAGGAATGGCCTCTATCCACTTTGTGAAATAGTCAGTTGCAACAAGTACCCAACTGTGTCCTCCACTAGATTTTTGAGCAAATTCACCTATGAAATCCATTGCCCACATGGCAAATGGTGCCTCAATAGTTATTGGATTTAACAATAGCGCTCCTGAATATTTTAATTTAGAGGCAAATTTCTGACAAGCTTTACATTTTTTAACAAACTAAAAATAGGCCTTAAACAATGTAGGCCAGAAATAACCTGATCTCAAGATCTTATGGGTAGTAGTCTTTGGTGAAAAATGCCCTCCACAAACACCAACATGTATTTCACTCTAGACCTTTTTTGCTTGACACTTATCAAGGAAAAATAGTAAAACCCCTTCTTTATTTTTCCAATACAAGTCCCCTCGTATCAATGCATATTTCTAAGCTTGCAATTTTAAAGATCTCTTTTGGTTATCTATCATATATTCTGGGCATTTGGCATTCTTAATAAAATATACAATGTCAACATATTATGGTTGCAACTCAATACTTGTTATTGTCATATCTAAAATTCCTTCATTGTTAACCTAGACTAAATCCATGTTCTCTTCAGTTATTAATCTTGCCAAGCCTTGTCCTCTTACCAGCTTGGTGATATGGATATCTAAATTGAATTCTTGAATCCTGGTGATCCACTTGCATTTCTTACCAGTAACTTGAGACTAAGTAAGGACACCCTTTACTATTACATGGGGGACATATGCAATTACCTTAGCACAAACCAGATAAGGTCTGAAGGATTTTACTGCCTTTACCAGTTTATATGCCTACTTCTCCATCATCTCATAGTTTGATTCAACAGCCTATAAATACTTACTAAAAAATGCAATTGGATGTTCAAAACCTTCTTCATCCTTTTGCAATAGTACAGCAACAATAGTGTGAAATGATTCAAAAGAGAAAAGTGAAAAAGGTTTCGTATAATCATGAGATTTCAATATAGGTGCCTCCTGAACCACCTTTTTAATCCTATCAAATGCACCTTGAGCTTCAGTAGTACATTCAAACTTGACATCTTTCTTCAGCAACTTCACTATTGGCTTGACAATTTCAGCAAAATTGGCAATGAACCTCCTAACAAAATTGATTTTTCCTAAAAAGCATTGCACACCCTTGAGATTCTTAGGTGCAGAGACCCTCTTGATGGCTTCTACTCTCTTTGGATCAATTCTTATTCCTTCCTTAGATACAATGTGCCCTAGCAATTTTCCTTCTTTGACTGAAAAGTTACATTTCTTTGGATTCAGTGATACACCATATTCTAGAGCTTTGTTAAAAATCTTTTCTAGGTGTGAAAAATGATCACCAACCCATTTGGAGTAAGCAGTTAGGTCATCCTGGTACACAACCATAACAAATCTATATATTCCTTAAAAGCAACATCCATGGCTCTTTGAAAATTTTCTCCAGCATTTCTGAGGCCAAATGGCATTCTGACAGAGACATAAGTTCCTCAAGGTGTTGTAAATGCTATTTTAAATTTCTCAGATTCCTTCACCAACACTTGGTTATACCTAGAGAAACCATCCATCATGGATAGTAATTCACATCCAGTGACTTTATGAAACATTGCTTCCATGTTGGGTAGAGAATAGTTGTCTTTCAATGATGCAACATTTAAGTTTCTAAAGTCCACACACAACCTAATATCCCCATTCTTCTTTCTTACTAGGACTAAATTAGACACCCAAGTTGAATGCCTTATAGGTTGGATTATTCTTGCATCACTTAACTTGACCAGCTCTTGTTGCATTTTAGGAGCCAATAGTGGGTTAATGGATCTTTGCTTCTACCTCAATGGTTTGACCTCTTGCTTTAGTGGGATTTCATGTTGGAAAAGATCCTCTCTATAAGCTTTTAGGTCATCATAGGACCATGCAAACATATTCTTTTGTTTTCTTAACAACTTTATCAGATTATATCTCAGCTGAGGGGCTAATCTCTTCCCAATATAAACCATTTAAAGTGCATCATGTGATCCCAAATTTACTTCCTCCAAATCCTCTACCTTAGCATTGCTTGTTTTTAACATGTAATCATCTTGACTCCTATATAATGCTTTCAACTCAGTGAAACCCTTAGGGATGTGATTTGAACTCAACTGGATTACCTCATTTCCCATGATCATGTCCTTACCCTCAATTTCCTCAACCAATGTGTTGCAGTCTATAAGTTGACCCTCATATATGTCAAGGCATTGAATGAATGTCAAAATGTTATGATCATCCTCAAAGACCTGCCAATTGTAAATATTGTCTGGAACAACTCACCTACTTTTTATTTCAACTATTGATATTCCAAGAAAATTTGAATCATCTCTCTTTAAAGCAACATTGGCCAAAAAATCAGCCATTATGTTCTTGGATCTTTCTACCCAATAAATATTGAAAGCATCAAGCATTTCAATCTAATCCTAGATTATATGTTTATACAATTTTAATCTATCATTCTTGACAGCATATTTAGATCAAACTTGTGCCACCACAAGTTTAGAATCACAAAAAACCTTTAAACATTTTATACCATGTTTGATGGAAATATTCAATCCCAATGACAGTGCTTCATACTCAGCAGTATTATTTGTGCATTGAAAAGTTAATGAGAAGGAATACTTAAAAGTGTTACCTGATGGAGATATGAGTAGAACCCCAGCTCCTAAGCCTTCTTTCGAGAAAGCTCCATCAAAATACATCTTCCATAGTCCATTTTGTTGTTCTTTCAGCTCCTAAGTCAGTGGGTTTGAATCTTCCTCTTGTGAACTAGCCTTTTCTACTCTAAAATTCTCCATGTCAACATCCACACAATAGTTCAATTCATCCATATTGGTTAGTTCAATCATGTGTGGGGTTATGCTTTCTCTAGATACTTTCACATTGTTTCCATCAATATTGAAAGTTGCAAAGGATAAATCACACTAGATACTACCTCCCGTTGAAGCACTCCATTTTCTTGATAGTAACATTCCATAATGGGGTGGGATATCAACCACCAGGACACTCATAATTAACATCTTGTAAGGGAAAGCTACCAACCTTTAAGGAAATTCTTTTATAGTACCAATAATAGGGACCTCTTTTGAATCCATAGCTTGACACCTCCCATGAGGTGTATCCACTTTTAAACCCAAAGATTTCATTATTTCTGTAGGCATAACAGTATTGGAGGCTCCTGAATTGATCATACAAATTTTTAACAACTTTCCATTTACTATTAGGGATAGAAAGAAAGGGTCAATAGTTCTTGTCATAGTATTAACAACATTAGTGTCCAAATAAATCTAATGGATGTATGAGATAATTTCCCCACACTAGTTTTCATTTGAAACACTTGCTACAGCAGCCATTTTACCAAACTTGGTGGAATTTTGGGCATCCGAAGGTAGAACTCCATTTACCCAACTCAAAGCCTTGTCTTTATGCTCTTCTATTCTCATCATTTCTAATAAGGGGAATTTAACAGTAATTTGTGATAATAGTTTTCCCATGTCCACCAGAATATACTTGGGGTCAACTATATCCTGCTTAATGATAACAACCTCCTTTTGCAGAAATAATAGTTTGCTGAGGAGGTTTATGCTTTACTCTATAAGTCACATTAGGAGGAGCAAATGTGACATTCTTCTTGATCTTAGTCTTGCTAACAACATCTATAGCCGTATTTTTGTCTTGAGTTTGCTTCACATCTCTATCTGACTTCTTGATAAATATATCAGATGACTTTTGACTTGAATCACCCACTACCCTATTTCTTAAGTTGTATTTACTTTTGGCTTGGGTGGCCATATCTAGTGTGATTTGTGCAATTTCTTCATCAGAAGGTCTTCTCAACACCACTGGTTCATCATTTCTTAAAGTGTTACACTAGACTATATCCAACTGACTGTTTTCTTCATCAGAAAACACTTGTTGATTGTAAACCTCATTTCTGATTTGGGAGCTACCAATAGCTTGGCCTTCATCTTCTTCAGTGGAATCCATTTCATCATATATGTATGAAGAAGTCATGCCACATCCTTGATCATCATAAGACTCTTTGTTTCTATTATCTTATTCTTCATCTACAGAGATACTTTGAGCAATTGCATAGTAATAGGGGTCATGAGGTGATTGGAAAGCAATGCACCAGGGAAAATCATCATTCATATTTAATGTATTTTTTTACAAGGGGTCTAGAGTCTTATCATTTGATTTATCCTTTCTTTCAGGAAGCACTAGCTTCCCATCTTTCCACTTAGTGTTGTAAGGATAGTTCTACATTCTAGGTAACTTGTTAAAGTTATTGAAGGATGGTCTATCATTTCCCTACACTCTATTGTTTCTTGCTTTGCTAGGTTTTAAATCTTTTGTTTCTCTCAAGATTTGCTTCAAACTATCTTCATCTTTTGGTTTTGTGTCAGATTTCCCTAGTTCCTTTCTATTTGAGATTGGAGGTTTATAATCATCCCTTCTTCCCAACTTCCCTAATATTATTCTATTGCTTTCTATATTAACAGCCAGTTTGTAAGCTTCTGCAAGATTTCTAGGGTTCTTGTCTCTCAAAAGATATCCCATTTTTTAATCAAAAGCATTGAGGTACGTGACCAAAGAAATATTGTCATCTAGCCTCATAACTTGCAATAATTTGTGCATAGCTTTCTGAAATTTGACATTGAACTCAACAACACCCTCATTTGGGTTTTTCTTGATGTTGTTGAATTCATTAAGCATGAAACCTTCATTGGTTTTATCACCATATTTTTCTTTGAAAAAATGCTTGAACTAATCCCATGAACATATGCTAGCATGAGGTAAATTCATAAACCAATCTCTAGCATCTTCAATGAGAGATTGAACAAAAAGCTTCATGATCACATCATCAAGTTCAATGTTGTAGTCATCTATTATATCAATGAAACTTTTCAAATGTTCTTCACAAGTGACTGCATTGCTTCAAGTAAATTTTGGAAGCTTTTTCCTAATTTCATCAGGGATGGGATTTGGGTAGCCAGGAATCCCAATGAAAACCAATTTCTTGTGTCTCTCATGGATGGATCCTATCTGAGATGGGCCAGCACCTAAAGATGTGGATGTTTGGATATTTGAAATAGCAGAAGTCTTGGGCATACCTATAGTTTTGGAAGTATTCAACACATTTGCACCTTGTGCTAGAGAAGTGGAAAGTGTATTGGTGGGTCCAGAAGATTGTTTAAGGAAGTCAATCTTTCTTTTTATCTCAACTACATTAGCTTCTAATTATACTTTTTCCAATTCTTTTGCCAACAATTCTTGTCCCCTTTTGGCCTTTTATAAGTTAGCATCTAATCTTGGTGCTTGATCAAGAGACTTCTTGGAAATATTTGGTCCATTTATTGAAATCCATACAACCTTTTGTTTACCTTTGTCCCTAGGATTTCTTATTTAATAAGTTTGTTGGACAACATGTTACTCTTTTTTTTTTTTAGTCATAGGAACATGATTTATGGCTTCAAAATCCAACAATTGCTTCTTCAATTGTTCTGCTCTGATCATAGCATGCCTAATCTTTTCCTCCTTTTCTTTCTCTCTTTTTTGCCTTATTTGAATTTTCTCTTGGATCTTTCTTTCCAATTCAAACACTTCTTCAAAGATTTCCTCAGAATTAGAAAGGGTTGTTTTAGATGAGGACTTTTGGGTAGGGACCTCTTCTTAGTGGTCATCTGGTATTTGGTGACCCTGTAAGGAGGAATCAAGGGGAAAAGAAGGAACCAAGTCTTCTCTATTCCTACTTTGGCTTCTAGATCTTCTGGTATTCCTAGGGATTCCTCTCCTATGAGGTTGTGTTCTCCTTCCATCCTTTTTAGAGGGTGAATAATAATCCCCATACTGATTTAAACCCAAATCAATTGCTTCCTCATACTATGAAGTATTTCCTTCTTGGTTTGTTTGAACATGATCTTTTGTCCTCACATTTATTTTTTGTTTCCATGTGAAAGACATGTCATTAATATTTTTCTCCCTCCTCATTTGACTTTGTCTTAAGGTAGCTGGGAGTTCTCCTTCTAGATTTTCTTCTAGATGTTCTTTTCTCCAAGATCTCTTATTTTTATGAGTCATTATAAAATAGGGAATTCTTTATTCAGAATACTGGTACAGAGATTTTGTAAAGAGTGACCACCCAATTTCCTTTTGGGGTTTGGAGTAACTATTCTAGTATTCTTTGGGAGAGATTATCAGCCAGGCTCCTAAAGGCAAGATACTGAAAGATGAAAGGACAACTTTGGTCTTCAACGGTGACTGACTGGTAAGAAATGAGCAAGCCAAGAGTTGAAATGAACTTGAAACTTGCGTCACTTGTGACTTTGTGAAAAATCTCAATTGGAATCCCTAGCAGAGTCACCAATTTGTTAGGGATTTTTCTTGTATGAATCATAGTGCTTGAAAAACTACCTAAAGACTATGCCTCCTAATACTGATTCAGAAAAAAAAAAATGCCTAATTACTGAGGATTGGATAAAATCCTCCTTCATATTTGAGCTCCACATACTCAGGTAGGTATTACCTTTTGATGATTACTATTTAAACAATATTATATAAGTGGACACTGATTTTCTATTTATCCTTCTAATGTATCACTCTATAAAACACTCTGCATATGACCAGGATCAATTTGATGCAGAGCTTAACCAAGCTAAATATGATTGCAAATATAGCAAGGATCAGTGATTTAAGGATTCTCATCCTTCTTCCTTTTAAGGAGGGGAAACCTAAATGATTCTCTCTTCAAGGAATCAAGAAAAAAAAGAACTGTACTACTTAGAAATAGTTCAATCTATTTTGTGTAGTAAACATGAAATGAAAAAGTACTGGTAAATGATATGAAAGTTTCAATTTTTCCTTTTGAGAAATATGAAAGATAAAACTATAAGAAACAAATACTAAACCAGTGCCTTATCCAATGGGCAAAATAAATTCAAATGTAAATCAACAAGATAATTTTAAAGGAGATACAATCAGTATGCCTTACATACTATTTGCAAATTCAAGTAGATTACCTTACAAACTACTCTGTTAACCAAACACTATTATCATCAACAATCCTTATAGATATGTTTACCCTTTGAAATGAATTATGAGAAGTTTAATTCTTTTCTTGAAAGAAACTCATAATCAATTAAACAAGTTGCTTTACAATTGGTATATTTTAAATGCCTAACATAGAAAACATACAAGAGTATAACACAAAGGTAAAGAGACAACAACAATATATGGCCGAAGTTGCAGTGTATTTGTATTAAAATCAACTTGCCAATTACATTCAAAATTCAATTACTTGGAAGGTCAGACAAAAAATTTAGAAGTCTGCTTTACAGCAACTCTTCAATTTTTTCTATTATCTTTCAACAACACTTACAATGAGTTTTACAAACCTATTTATACATCTTCAACCATCTTGGAATTCTCTTAACAATGAGAATGCAACAAGCTTTGGATGGTTGAAAACCCTAACCCTAAAATAATAAGAGATAAATCATAAAAAACAAAATACAACAAGCCCTCAAGCGGTGGAAAGATAAAACATTCTTGGACTGTTCTGCATCCTGGATTGCTGATAAATGACACCTTTGTCTATGAATATTCATGATATCTGATGTAGTTATAACAAGATATGGTGACTGCCATCTGACTAATTTACACCATTCTTAAATGATAGCTTATCATCCCTATATTTAAGGCTCAGGTGTCAGGTGCTCCAGATGTACTCTGTACTCATCATCCAAAATGTCAAAATCAACTGCAGTGGATTTAAATTTCTTGGGCTTTGTTAGCTCATCACATGTAGTTACTTCTTCCTCTGATGGCCAATTAAACTCCCAGATGAGCTATAGTTGTGCTTTTTGTCTTTCCCACCTGGCATCTGTAATTGCCTTGAGATCTATTATGAACTTGGTGAGATTTTTCTCTACCTTAATAGCTTCATCTAGGATTTTATTGGAGCTCTAAAAATCAACCTTATTTTCTTCACCTAAAAATGCCTCCTTCTTGGGCAATAAAAGATCAACACCTAACCTCCACTGATCAAGGCTCTTTATGACTCCATCTTCATGCTTTATAGAAGAGATAAACTTCTTGGAATAGGAATGGAGCATGTTTATCTTAGGCTCAATCAAATTTGCCTTACCCTTAAAAAGTTGTAATATGGCTTTAATTCCACCTATCTACTCACCAACCCTCACAAATGCCTCTCAAAGATTGAGCAAATGCCAATTTCTCAAAAAGTGGTGCTCTCACAGACCAAGTTGCATGATACCCACTCAAAATTTGTACATAATTATCAACTTCTACCTCTAATTTTGGCAACCTGCTATAAGCATTAAAAAGAAGATCAAACTTATCTTTATTTACATTTATACTATGTTGCAGAATATCTAACAGGGCTTGCAAGATAGACTCATTCTTTTCCTCATTTATCTTCTTTAATTCTACAGCCACCTCTTCATCTGTCATTACTGGTGTTGTTGGTTGTTCAGGAGGTGTAGGGGCTTTCACATGAGTATTCATGATATGGAGCTCTAAGTCTTCTAGAGACATTTCTAATGCTTTCTTCTTTATTACTCTGAGATCTTTGTCCCTCAACACTGTGCTATAATCCTCCAAAAGAGAGCCATATCTCTCTGACAGCTACCTTGTTTTATCCTCGTTCAATTTAGCAAAATGGGTTAATACTTCAGAAATATCAAGATCCCCTATATTGTGGATTGACCGCACAATCTTGTCTTCCTCCATTTTCTCCTTCACATTTAAAATTGAAGGCTTTTTATCCTTAGGGTATAAGCTCCATAGAGCTAAACCTTATTTTTTGGGCTATACCCAAATCCTCCGATAATGTCTCCTACTTGGGTTTCTGAAGACAAAGTAATGTCTTCCTACCTTTTAATCTGATCAATTATAAAATTTGAATACAAATTCCAACCAGGCACAAGCAGCATGTTGCTCTTCTTCACCAACTATTTGGTTTCATCAGGAGTAAAATTTTCAGCCTTAGGATCTTACTCCCCTAGTTGTTGGACTGCCTCCTTTGGTACCTGACCCTCCTCATTGAATTGCACAGTAGATGAAACCTATTGTTGCTTGTGCCAAATCAAGAAGCTTTTGAATTCATCTGACTTGATGAAATTTTAATCCTTCAAAAAGGCATCTTGCTCTATCATTCTCTCATCTTGGCATAGGGCCAAGGGCAACTCAACATCTGGTTGCTCAAGTTTTTGCTTCCGCTTTTCCTCTCTCACCTTTTTTTTAATTTGGTGGTGATGTATACTAGTTCCAAGGAAGAGGGCTCTAACTTTATCTATTTTCTTCACCTGAGAAGACTCACCAATTGGCAGCTACTACTTCTTTGCAGGTGGCTCACTTGTGTCATGAGAGCTATCGAGCTTAGCTAAATCAACTACATTTTCACCATGTTGGTGCCCTTCCATCCTTATTGTTTCTAAGGGAGGGATGCTATGAATAGAGTAGCCATCACTACCATCTTCATCACAATTTGATTAAGAGAGGGCACCCTTCTTATTATCAGTCTCATCAATTTTATCTTAAAAACATCTCATCAGGGTGTGGAATTGAGCCATCATTTGCTGAAGTCTCTGAAGAGAAGGCAGATCAAGGAAGAAACCACTGAATGCCAATCTTTTCTGCTTGACTCATTTCTCCATAGCATATAATTGATTTATTTGATCTGCAATCTTTACCACCTCCTCATCTTCTATGATGTTCCTGATTACATCTTCCTCTGGATACTCTTCATGTCTTTTATTGAAGGTAAATATAGGCATGTAATATTCCCTAGCAGCAACTATGAATCCCTTAGTATCCACATACCGGTAAGGAGCAGCATGCATCCTAAATTGTCCCAACCAATCATTTACTTTGCTAAAGGCATTCTTTCCTATGGTAACATTATGCACTCTAAAATGCCTTGGGGTGAAAGTACCCTTCCTATGAGAGGCTAAATGCTCCTTCTCAGTGAGCATTAGCTGCCAAATAAACTCAAGAAATGCCACCCTTGGTGGAATGAAATAAGGTAACAGGTGAGGAGGCTGAGGGAAACCATACACTTGAATCATTGTATATCCCTTTTCATAATATATGTCACCCCAATTGTGACCCTTATTCCATTTGTCAACAAATTGTTGAGGCCTCACTACTTGCAAAACTTTGGTAGGAAGCCTAGAAATATCAACCCCCAAGCTAAGGAGAATAGGCCTAACAATCCAATTTTCAAAAACACAAAAATCACTCCTTGTAGACAAAGGAGTCCAAGCTCTCAACCAAAACTGAACAGGATTTGGTCATCCCCTATATGTCATCTGTGGCTCAAGATTGTCCATGTTCACAATATCATAATTAAAAAACAAAATGAGATGCATGAACAAAGAGTAATGCAAAAACTTGGGCAAGACACCAGATCCATCCACATGCTACTTTAGAGCTACCAACCCCTCGTGTATTCTCTCGATTATGAAACCAATATAATCATATCCCTTTGTTGCATGGATACTTTGAGAGTCCAATATCAGCATCAAGATACTAGAAGGGATCATCTCTCCCACATCAATTCCCAATACATTGCACAAACCATAACCAATATACTTTACGTAAAATTTGAAATCCTTATAACAATATGGGAGAGTTGATCCGACAATTGGTGCAATGTAGTTCCAGTTCTCCCGTGGCACATGATTTTGAATTTCCTTTGCCACTACATCAGATTCTCTGATATATCTATTAGCTAAATCCTACTATTTTATCTCTATCACCCTAGGGACCTGGATACCAAAATCCCTAATAAATGAATTTCTTTCTAGGGTAACTAGAGGAGAATCGTCACTCTTCCTAATTGTTTTGGACAAAGGGTCATAATTAGGTGACAAGACAATTAGGAAATCAACATAAAGAAAAACCATGGGAACTATCAACTTTGCTAGTCCTGTTGTCCAAGGGTTTGAGATGGGGATGGGACTCTCAACATTTTTGTGAAAATACTTAAACATACACATCCTTGAGACCTCTAGTGTCTTGGCATCTCTACAAAAAGTAAATTCATCGGTGAAACATTCATCACTCACCTTCTTATTTTGTGATGAACCTGACAAAAAGATGAGGAACTCATCCGAGTAGCTCTCTTTGACTTTCTCCCTAGCACCCTTACTAGTTGAAGATTCACCTTCTATTTGTTGACTCATCTTGTCTACAAATTTAAATTTTCTACAAATTTTGGATGCCCTAATCTTCACAAATGCTCAAAAAATGTTGTTGCTCTAGCTCTCTGAATGCTTGGTTAATTGAAATGAATAGAGAATAGCCATACTTATTCAACCGTATTGAATGGAAAAATTCGTTGCAGACCGAAAAGAAGAAACCATGTCATTTCACCATTATTTGGCATGCTCAGAACTTCAATTCACTAGCCGTGGCCGAGAAGATGACATGTATTCAAATTTGACCTTCTGGCAATCTAGCGACAATACAATATTTGCAGTAGCAGGAGAATCTGGCACCATTTCAAAAGTTATAGAGATCTGGCGACTGAGAAAATTTAGTCATATAACAACTTACATTTTATCTAGAGACTTAGCGATAATGAGAAATCATAGTCATTGAAACATTTGAAACATTTTGAAATCATCTAGCGTTCAGACGATAAAGATAAATTAAAAACTTTTATACTGAGATTTGGCAACAAATGGCGACAGCTTCAGTCGCTGCAAAAATATTTACTTTTGAAACTATCTTGAGATTAGGTGACAGAGGGCCATCAGGAGACTTGGCGACTGATAGAACACCTCCTCATCATTGAGTCTGGTTGACTATTCAAACTTCTTCCTAAGATATCCCAACTTGACCATTTGGAGATCTAGCGACTGAGGAGAGCTCTTTGGAATCACCAACTGATTTTGCACTTTATGAATTCATTATGAGATTAAGCAATCACCGCAAGATATTGATCTAGAGACTTAGCGACCATAGTCAATCTCCTTATTCCATCTTTTAATTTTTTATTTGGGGATCACCTAACTATAGTGTATTTCTTAGTCGCAGATGAAATATTTCTCCTCATGAGATCACACGACTAAGATTACTTTCAAATTTTATTATGAGATCTGGCGACAATAGGCAAACTCATGATCACTAAAAGCCTTTCTTATCTTGAGTTTGGTATTGAGACTTCATGACCACCACAAGGTTAAACTTAAAGCAATGGCCAAGATGATGCAACTTACTAACCTTTCTTTTAACTCAACAAAATCAAGAGATCACGTGACTATATGTATCTCCTAGTCATGAAACACTTTCTCTAACCTTGGTCAACACTTGAGACTTGGTGAATACCTCAACTCTCTGAGTCGTTGGATCATTTTCTAAACCGTAGTTTAGTTCTAAGATTAAATGCCATCCATCGATCAAATCTTCTTCCAACGGCCCACACCGAGTTCTCTGATCCTTTATAATTTAACCACCACATCAGGAGATCTAGAGATAACTACATCGCTAGGTCATTGACCTCCTAGAAGATAACCACTAGGAATCATAGAAGACGCGACCATCAAAATGCCAAGTCACTGAATGAAGGAACTAACCACATGAAGATCTGGAGACTTGGTGACTATCATAGAATAAGACCATGCATTCATTTAGAGATTCAATGACCAAAGAGAAACTCATAATTGTTGCAGAATACATCATTTTACAAAATCATTCAGAGACAACCCGACCAAAGGTAATTTTAAAATTAGAGATGGTGTGACTATAGTTGTTCTCACAAAATTTATCAAAGCAGTCGCTAGATCCTAAAAAATTATACAGATACTTGGAGACTATAAAAAAGAAACTACTAGGTCATTTGAAAATAGGGAATATTCCGAAGTTATTTTGATATTAGGAAAGAAATGGTTTTCGGGCAATTGCTAAAATTTTAGGAATATGCTAATTTCTTTAGGAGACTGAGCAACTAGCCGAGGAAATATAAAGTGCACATGCTTTTAAAAATTTTAAGTGGCCTGATAAAGTAACAAAAAAATAGAAGGCCGAAAGGTTGAATTAGAGCTTTTTGGATTTTTAGGGAAAAGGGTCTGAAACCTAAGGTTATTCACCTAGGACTAAAAATTTTACAAGAGAGGCTAGACAAGAACTCAAAATTTTGATCAGGAAACCACTGAGACTAGAAATACTACCAACAGGTTCCTCATAATAGAAGAGGGAATGATATATTGAGGGTTCACTATTTTTTATTATGCTAATGGAAATGTATTCACTATTATTGAAATTGTGGCTTATCTTTGCACATCTTGTGAAACTATGGCATTAGCAGCATTGCCTTCACTATTGTATACTGACTATTGGCATGTGGAATTTTCCTGTTATGAGAAAGCCTCGATGATCGATTTGTTAGGGCACTACATGCTTTGTTATTTGCATGTAACCTTTGTTGGCCCATGAGTAATGTGCCTGTTGTTGTCTTCCTCTTTCTACTAATTGGAGAAGCTGGTGACCCCTTGCTAGGGCATTATATTTATTTGTTTTTAAAATCCCCATGAAGAATGTGTATGCTTCTGTGGATCACATGTATTCACTGGTCTACATTGCATATCGTATCTTGGTTGTCATTTGTATTTGGAGCCCACGGTTAATCAAGGGCATCACAATATCTTACATCTATTATTATCCTACCCATATATGGTTTGTGAAACCATAAGCTCAGGTGTCACTATCATGGTGTTGTGTGCTCACTGCTTGAACCGTGAACCATTGGTGAGCTTGGATAAATGTTGTAACTACATGCTAAACCTACTACCTTTGAATTGGAAGGCATCTCTATTATTTTCATTTATTATCATGACTGGCATCACGTCCTCGACCCAAGTATTGCCTTTAGGGAGACCCATGAATTTCATGTCCCACTATAATGAATGACTCTATTTTTCTTATTGGGTTGTGTGTATGGTTGTTTGCTTGGAACATGCCTACCATGATGCCTAGGACTTTTATTGTTTTGATTATTGCTTAGCTTCTTTCTAAAAACCCGTACTACATGCATTGCATTTGATCTCATATTAACCCTTGGCTCCATATGCTATCTCTGTTGCCATTGAACTCTAAAATTCTCACAGCATTACTTTTATCGGTTCTTTACCATATTATAAAAGAATCATATCTATGTCTTGAAATGTAGTGTGTGGGTTTTAACAGAAACACATGTTTATTGACCTTATTGTTGATGAGGGCCAAGCTTTATGTCTGGGGTCATCTTGCTCATTGGTTTAGAGTTTGGAGTCTATGAATAAAAACGTGGTAGCAATGAACTTTGAATTTATTACCTATTTGTAATGACCCACAAGCTATGTTACCAATCTTCTTGGCTCATGAAGAGCCTATGATGTAGTCACCATTTCATTTATAATTATTATCTTACTATATTCACGCTCTACATTTGACATTATTTACTATCATCTATCTTTCATTTCTCATATGACTGTAAGCCATGGTATTGTACCCTTGTTTTATTGATATGTTCATTGGTATTGCAGATGTTGATGGGCTTGAGTTGGCATTTTTACTATTATTACTAGTTTTCATTACCATGCCTATGCTTGTATCTAGGAATCTATTTGATGAGGGCACTGTATCATGTGTTTCCTATTATTGATATTCTTGCTATAGTGACTATTGTATGATGAAGACCTATGAGCTACCTTTTACTTCTCGATCCTCATGCCCTCCTGCACAATGTTTTAAAACCTGTGGGTTCATGAGCATTATTTTATTTTACTCTGTGTTTTCTATTTAGCTCGGGGGCCGAGTGCCACAATATTACATCATTTGAAGATTTTGATGCCACTATTTTGAATACATTGTTTCTATGGACTATTGATGATGTTGTGAACCTTGACTTGATGCTATTATTTTTACTGTTGCTCATGCCACTAGACCTCCATCATAGCCCACAGGTTTTAAAATAGTGATTTTCTTGTTTTATCCTTTAATTATGCTTGCAAATTGAAACTATCTCATGCCTCTGTGATGATGATACTATATAGATTGTGTACCCTCTATAAGAAATAGGCCCTCTACACTTGATATGGTATACTTGACTTATACATTGCTAAGGTGCTATTGATCTTGTTGCCATGCCCACCTGTTGGTTGTCCTTCTATTGATCATGAGTTTTCTTGGCCTATGATGTAGTCACTAACAAGGAAATTTGAGGTTTCCCTATCATGATTTGCATCACGGGTCAAGGTCATTCATCTGGGACCCAACACCCTTGGATTATTGTTGGATCAACTTCTCCTGTATCTGCACATGGAACAAATGTGTCAATGAAATTATGGTGTTTCTTTTATTTCTGGAGCCTTTTATACACATGCCCTGAGCACATCCCTTCCCAGAGGTGTATGGCTGAGTGCATATATGCATCTTGTGAATACTGTGATACCAAGAATTGTTTAGATCCATTGGATCTAACCCATATCTCCTCCTCTCTTCTTGTAGGTTCTGGACCATAGGAGCTCTCTGGACAGGACTGGATCTAGATACCATTACCAAGCAATGTTTGGTACCTTGTATTTTTATTTGATTACTTCATGTATATCTACACTTATTCATTCAATTCTGGCAACGACTATGCTCACAACTTGTGTGAGCTTGGATAAATGTTCTGCTTAGTTTCTTTTCTTTTTGTACATCATACTTAACATTGATACATGCACATGTAATTCTTAGATGTAGTTCATTTGATTTTTCCTTTTATGTACCTAAAAATGAACACAAATATTAAGAAAGACCACTAATAATTTCAAATTAGGGTGCAGTAGTCTAACTTAGTAACTAGGACTCCTAAAATGAGTAAAATATTGATAACATTTTAGCAACCTCTTTGGAGTGCTTTCTTGCTAAGCATCCTGACCAACCACCTTATGGATCCATTGGGCACATAGTCTTATAAGCCTCAAAACTGAACTTAGCCTTAAAATCAATAACCCTTCTTGTTAACAAAACCACTAACTTTTGGAGATAACTTCTCTGGCTTCTTGCTACTCAAACCAAACTGTAAACTAAACTAAAAACAAAACTAGAAACAAAATTGTGCCAGGCACTTAGCAAACACATAAAGCTGAATCCTCTAACTTACTAATGTACAAGGCAGAACCAGACCTCAGAAACAAGCTTTGAGGTGAATCCAATTCACTTCAATGGGAAAATCCTCTCCATCCATATTAGCCAGCTGAAAATCATTGTGGGCCTTGCATTTAACAACCATGAAGGGGCCACTCCATATGGCATCAAATATAGTATGCCTTCCTACTTTATGCTTTGATTCATCCCACTTAAGGACAATGTATCCTTCCTTGAAAACTCTAAGTGTGGCTCTTTTATCAAAGTTGTTCTTCATCTCAGAATGATGGGTTTCCAAGTTCTCTAGTGCTAGTTTCCTTACTTCTTCAAGCTCAACTAACTCAGCAAGCCTAACTTGCATAGTATCTTCTTCCATCAGGTCAATCTCCTTGATTAAGCTCAAAGTAGGAAACTCAGTAAACAAAGGAATCCTATCTTCTTTCCCATAAACAAGTGTCTAAGGAGAGTTACCTATAGACCTCTTAGGTGTTATTCAATTTTCCCATAAGGCTAGGTTCAACTTTCTGTTGCAATCCCTCTGGTTTCCTTCTATAGTCCTTTTGATGATCCTCAGCAAGTTCTTGTTTGTTGATTCCGCCTGACCATTAGCTTGAGGGTAATAGTTAGATGAGGTACTTAGGAAGATGTTGTGCCTTAATGCCCATTCTAAGCTTCTCATTCCTAGAAATTCCATAGCATTATTTGAAATGATTGAGTCTAGAGTGCCAAACCTAGCCACAATGTATTGGTAGAAATTTAGGATAGAGGTCTCATTTTCTTCCTTGAATGCTACAACCTTTGTCCATTTGGTAAAATAATCTGTAGAAGTGAAAATCCATTTATGGCTAGCACTAGATGGAGGGTTGATAGGTCCAATGAAGTCCAACCCCCATTTGGAGAAGGGTTGTTCCACTTTGATGGGATGCAGTGGGAGGGTTGCCAACTTCTATTTTCCAACAAACAGGGCACAATTCTTTCACTTTCTTACTCAGTCAAATACATCCTTATATAGGATGGGCCAATAGTACCCAACTCTCATGACCTTTAAATTAGTTTTTCTAGTTGCAAAGTGTCCTCCAGAACTTCCATCATGAAACTCTTCTAATATTCTATCTACTAGGCTGGTTTCAACACATCTCAGCAAGACACGACTATGATCTCTTCTATACAGAACATCATCAATAATGATAAATGGAATAGCTTGAAGTGTAAAGTACCTCCTCTTAGTCCTATTAAGGTCTTGAGGGTATTGACCAGTGGAGAGATAATGTTTCATCTTTGTTGTCCATCTTGCACTCTGTTCTACATTCTGGATCATCAGGAAAAATTCTTCTTCTTGCTATTTTTTGTCTATTCTTCCCTCATTCAGTTGTTCACACAACCCTTTCCCCTAATCAACTTAGTCACCTTAATCTGAATGTCATATTCCATGACTTTGGTGATCCAACCAGCCCTCTTATGGCTTAGGTTCTTATTTAGAAGGAAATATTTTATGCAAGGGTGAGCAACCATTAAGTGCACTATATTGTTGGACAGCAAGTGGTTGAATTTTTTCAAGCTCCTAACTATTGCTAAAACATGCTTCTCTATAGGAGTGTACTTTAATTCATAACCATCCAGACCTTGGCTATAAAAAGCCACTAGCTACTCATGTTTCTTAGTATTCTATTGGACTAATATGGCATAGATACTATCAGTGTCCCCAAAAGCATACAGGATAAAGTCTTTAGAAAAATCAGGGCTTACCAGAGTAGGAGTAGAAGAAATTTCTTCCTTGATCTCTTTAAAACATTTCTTCCCTTCATTTGTCCAATGGAAAGATGAATTATTCTTTAGCATCTAGGTCATAGGCTTTAGTAGTGCTACAAAATTAGGGATAAACCTTCTTGAGAATTTGATTCTCCCAAGGAAACTCTGCAACCCCTTCTTGTGTGCTAGCAAGGGTAGTTTTATGATGGCCTTTATCATCTCAGGATCAATTGTTGTCCCCTTCTTGGAAGCACTGTGCCCTAGCAATCTTCCCTCATGGACAACAAAGATACATTTTTTAGGATTCAATGAGACTCCAAACTCTCTGCACCTTTCAAAAATCTATCTTAGGTGAACCAGGTGATCATTAGTATCTTTTGAAAAGGTAGTTATATTATCCAAATAAACTAGAACAAACTTGTTCATCAAACCAGAAAATTCCATCTCCATGGCTTTCTAAAATGTAGCACTAGCATTAGACAACCCAAAAGGCATCTTCTTGTATGCCATGGTACCCCATTTGGTGGTGAAGGCTATCTTGTATTGGTCTTCCTCTCTAACTAGGACCTGGTTATATCCAAAAAAGCCATCTACCAAAGAAAATCTATCAGAACCTGATACATACTGCAATATTTGTTCCATGAAGGGAAACAGATGGTGGTCTTTGAGTGATGCTCTATGGAAGTCTCTGAAATCCACACATAACCAGATTTCACCACTCTTTTTTCTGATAGGCACTAGATTGGAGACCCAAGAGGTGTGTTTAATGGGAAAGATAATATTGGATTCAATCATTTTCCCCAACTCTATTAACAGCAACACTTCTAGTTTAGGATTTATAGGTCTTTGTTTCTATCTCACTAGTTTGGCATGGGGTTCTAGCTCAATGGTGTGTTGGGATAAGTGGGGATCAAATCCTTTCAGATCATAGTATTCCCATGCAAAAAAATCCTTTAACTCTTGACATAATGAGGTAAAGGCCTGATTTTTTTGGCTAAGTGCATACCTTTCCCAACTTGAGAGACTTGTCCTTGAAAATCTCAACAAGCTGATAATGTTCCTCTTTGACTGTCATGCTGGCCTTGTCTCCTTTGAGCTGATCATCAGAGTTAAAAATGGACTCAAGGGTGACCAGTCCCTTGGGTAGCTTGTTAGTTTTCAACTGTAACATCTGGTCATTATATTGGTGAGCATGTTTATTTTGATTAACCTTAGAGAACTCAACTTCCTCTATCAAAAAATTAAAAATATGTTCATCAT
This sequence comes from Chamaecyparis obtusa, assembly GCA_027943335.1. NCBI lineage: Eukaryota > Viridiplantae > Streptophyta > Pinopsida > Cupressales > Cupressaceae > Chamaecyparis > Chamaecyparis obtusa. The sequence goes on along the minus strand of BSBK01011581.1, from coordinate 495,626 downwards.
TTTCAAAAAATTGCTAGCTCACCTGATTGTCTAGTATTGACGGTCTTACCAAGACTTTTACATGCTGCATTTTTGTGCTTGTGACCTCCTTTGGAATATCATATTCTTCTCCCATGGCAGCCATTTTGTCTACCTATTTGATCTGATTTCTTGGGACAATAACCAGATTAAAAGCACAAAAATCTTCGATTAAATACCAAACCTTGTGCTTATACATCTTGAGTGTATCAGTTTTTGTGAGATTAGTGCCACAAATCTGATAAGCCACTAGCTCACTATCACCTATAACTTTTAGACACTTGATTTCTCTTTGTCTATCCCATTCTAAACCATAAATCAAAGCCTCATAATCTACAGTATTGTTAGTTGAGCTGAAAGAAAAATAAATCACAAGGTAATACCTTTTTCCTTCTGGGGAAATTAGAACAGCTCCTCCTCTTGAACCAATTCTACTTCTGGCACCATCAAAATACAATTACCACAGCTCACCATTCTGATTTTCAGAACACTTATCTTCCTTCTTCATCAAATCTAGAATTACAACACCCTCCTCATGAATGGTGTATATGAAAATACCATAAATCTCCATGTTTCTAAAATGATTATCTTCTAAATCTCTTTCAGCCCATTCATCTAGGACAATATCAAGAATGTTTTCGATAGTGGTCTTAGGTTCAGAATCAATAGTATCTTTCTCATGGAACATCAAATTGGCATTTATTGGGCTAGGGGTATAAGGTTCATCATGGTTCTTTGAAAAATATTCAGACTTAATTCTTACCTTAGTCTCGTATCTGGTTTTGAAGTATACATGAGACCAATCAGCTGAGAGGTATCCCCCAACCTAGCAGTGAAGTCTCTACCTAGACATATAGCAAAGTGGGGAGGTGGATCTATAACATAGACATCCTAGGGAATAGACATCCAACTGAACAATGGGCCTATGTATTGGCTCATAAGACAATCCTAGGAGGTCCACTAGTTGTTTAGAAATTACAAAACTAATTGCCCCTGAGTCTATCATCTAATTATGAACCAAAAAATTCCCAACAATAAGAGTAACATAGAAAGGAGGGGGTTTAACCTATGGAGCAATGATGGGCTGCAAGCTAGCTTCTTCAGTTTGATTCTCTTTTTGAGGTGTTTCAGCCACCAGGATTCTTGGCTATTCTGAAATAGCTTCTTGATTTGATGAAATCTTAGCCAATTCGCTAAGTATTAGCTCCTTTTTTCTAGGGATTTCCAAAGTTTCCATGAAAGGCACATTTATGGAAGTCTTCTTCATTTGTTCCACAATGTCAAAAGATCCCAAGCTTACTTTAGATTATCATTTTGTTGCAGCAGTCTCTGGTCATGTGGATGCCAACTATGTGGCTGCCTTGGCTGATTCCTTAACTTCTTTTGACTAGCTTTGGACTAGAGTTTTAACCACATTGGGTTGTGGAGTCACAACAGGAGCTTGCTGACTAGTAGAGGCCACTTGTTTAGCTTCTAGAGCCTTCTTCTTGGACCTTTTGTTGGCTGCCATCAGAACATAGTTCTAGTTGTCATTTGGGATAAAATTTAGCCCGCAAAAATGCTCCTTTTGAAAGTTAACCAGTGCCACCTCAGGTGTCTGTAGCTCGTTTGGGGAAGTAACCTAACCTTGCTAAATCTGTGGTTCTTGAACCATCTCCTGCAACATCATGACATTATTTTGCACCATGAGGGCTTGGGATATCCATTAGGGCACATCCCTTGGATATGTTGCTGATTACATGGGCAACCCCATTAGTATTCTTGAGCCATATTTTTCTGAGCTATAGGAACCATCCCTCTAGAAGTGCTAGGAATATTGGGATTATAGGGCTGACTAGCTTTCTGATTAGGCCTTGTTGGCCTGATTGGTATTGGGGCCTATTTTGCTGATACTGAGCTTGATAAGGCTGCTGATAAGGTTGTTGATAAGATTGCTGATAAGGCTACTGATGAGGCTAGGATTGTTGTTTTTTAAGGTTGACTAGTTCATTAGATACAAGCTGCAAGGCTTTCTTGATATCCTTTTGTAGACATCAAAAAATGGGCAAGTGTCTTAAAATCATTCAAATCATAAAATCTTAGCCAAATTCTCTAATTCTCATCAAAATGGATCAAATCAATTTTAAATGGACATTTATTAATCAAAATTGGATAAAATCATTTAAATCAAAGGAAAAATCAAATCATGACATTAAATAATTAAATACAAGCTTGAAGGGGTGAATCACATTATATAATTGATTTTAATCAATTAATTGTATAGTTTTTAATCAAAAATCAAATTGAACCTATTCCCTTATATGGCTAATTTAATTAATTGATGAAATTTAATTAACCCTAATATATTTCAACAACATTTGAGCAACCAATGAGAATTGAGAAAAAAAGCACATGGATCACTCCAAAATAGTTGAATCTCAATCACACATTTCAACTTTGAATCTCAACCACTAAAATTTGTCTTCTTGTCCAAACTTTGAATCTCTACCCCCTACCCTTGAGATTTTAATATAAATAAGAGTCATTTTGAGAGCATAAATATACTAGAGAGTTCAAGTACAAAGCATCATCATTATAGGAAATTTCATAGAAATTAAGTCATATCTTGAGCAATATTGTGAGATTGAGAGCATTATCATGAGTACTTAAATTGAATCTTTCTATCATTTTGAGAGTTGAGAGCTAGATTAAGCATTGTACTATATTTTCTCATTCTAGGATTGTCACTAGTAGAGAATAATGCTGAGAGATCTACTTACCAAGCTTGGATAGAGAACCACGAGATGTCATGGATGTTAATTGTAATTCTTAGATTAAATTTTTATTGTATTTTCATAGAATTGTAGTTGATTATGCTATATTTCATGAAGGTGTAAAACATTCACACACAAATGGCACCCACCATGGGGCTTTGAGCCTCATTTCTATCATTTTTTATCAAGTTTTGTGTGTTGTTGGCTTCACTTTTACATAAATTTTGTAGAAAATAGGAGAAGTGCCGCCTATGAAGGATTTAATGATGCTCCTAAAAATTCTATCGATGCCTGGCAGTAGTTGACTAATGCCTAGGAGATTCTTTCTCTTTTGTCTTTTATTCTTCAGATTCCTATGAGATAAAGTGTTACACTTGAGAGTGTAAAGCGATGCCTACGATCTGAGAACTAACACCTATTAGCTATTCTTTGCCGCCTGTGATGATTTCTATTACGCAATTTGCATTGATTTGTCACACCTAGTATCTTGTAACTGACACTTAGTAGTTGTTCTTTGCCACTTTGGATATTTTATATTATGCAATTTTCAGCTACTTTTATGCCTAGTAGTTAAATTTTTACGCTTATTGGTCTTTAAAAGCTGCTTGAGTCACTTTAAAGTGATGCCTGTGAATTTTAAAATCATGCTTGCTAATTGTTAACAGACGCTCTTTAGCTAATAAATGACGCCTAGCATTTTAAAAATTTTTTTGTTGTTAGATCATTAAATTTTGTTTTCTTACTCTTTGTCTATGTTTTCCCTATAAATGAGCAAAGATGGGAAAGTACAGAAACTAGAAAGTAGAGTCAGTCAAGAAAGCAAAAAGGTAAGAATCCAAATAAAAAGTCAAAAGGAAATTCATAGTGCTTCAATTCTAGAAAGTTTGGGATTAGAAGAAAAGTTGTATGGTCATTACATTAAGGTTTTAGATGCTTACAAGAAGAAATTCCCTACTTTGAATTAAATTTGCTTGCATTAAGTTGTTGAAGTTTCTTGGAAAAATCTTGTCAAAAACACTTAAATGCAATTTCAATTGTTCCTTTTGGTTTCCTTCACTTTGTATGGTTGTGTTGACTAATTTGTTGGAGGAGCTAGAGAAGGAACAATAGCCACTAGGTGAGTAAGCAAATAAACATAAAAAAAAAAAACCTCAAAAAAGTACCTAGCCGTTTGTAGCTACAAAAAGAGGTATTTTTCAAATCAAGCTTGCATTGCTTAAATTGTGGCTATTCTTTGGATCTATCTTAATAGGAAAAACCTTACTATTTGTCAAATTGAACAAGCATTAGGCATATGCTCTCCATTTTTTGAAGTGGATCAAAAAGACAAACATGTTAGTTCAATTCGGTAGAAAGAAAGGGAGGAATTAACCAAACATTTTATTTATAAGAATCTCCTTGTCAAGAGGTTGAAAAAGAATAAATCTGTTTGAAGTGTTTGGAACAAGGAATGACAATAGGGATATGCTCTTCACTTTCTAAGTAAACCAAATTCCCAAACCTATTGAACTAAGTTTTATTTCTTGTTTTTCTATACATGCTAGATAAATTAGAGCATTAGAGGGCCTACCTCCTGAGAATTTCCTTACGAGGATGGGATAGGGAATGAACCAAGTGGGAGACAATCACTTTAGCCGTGATACTATTTGACCCACTATAAAAAAAATACATCCTTCCTTAATAGGATAGTGACTAGGTTGTGTGCAAGTGTTCTTCACCTCCTCTAGTAGTCCTTTTAGATTGTGCCAAATTGTGCTTTTATGTGTGTGGGAAGCCCACAAGTGGGTAAAAGAACTTGACATGATCTAGAATGAAGGTGTTCATTAAAAACTTGCTAAGTAGTAATTTTCCTTTTAGAACCAAACATGTTTAAAAGCCAAAGGTAGATTGCTTGGAAGATATTCGTGTTTATACTTGTGAAAATGATCTAGAAAATACACTTTTATTGTGGTTTTAGGGATATGGTACAAATTTGATGTGTGTGTTGTGTTTGTATTTCATTTTCAAGCAGGAATATTCTACAGACCTAATCTTACAACTTTTAAAATTTGCAATTTACAACCTGGTCTGCAAAGTGCCGCCTGTACATAGAGAAAAGTCACTTATAAACAATAAAGTCATGCCTATGACTATTCAAAAAATGTCTATCAATAAGGAAGTCATGTCTATGAAATTTTAAGAAATGCCTATCAACAAAGAAAAGTCACTTGCCATGCTGCAAAGTGTTGCCTAGGAATATTCCAGTAATCACGTACTAATTGTTAAGTCATGCCTACACACTGGCAAGTTACACCCAAAAAAAAAGAAGGGAAAATAATGAGCATTTCTCGGGGGGTTCAAAAAATTTTGATTCCATATTTGGATACCCTTTTAAAGTTCTACTTATTCCAATATCGAGCTTGGTCAGAAATCTTGGTTTTGAACATTTTAAAAAATTTTATATGGATTTGGCCACAAGCAAGTGAGACAAGGCCCATTGCCAAGAGATTTATGCTCAAGCTAGCTTTCACTCGGTCATTCCGTAAAGAAAAACTTGCAAGAAGATGAAACTTATCTAAGGAAAGAACTTCCTTTGCTGAGTGATACTTTTACATCCTCAAAAATACCACAAGAACCCATCCAAGAAGTAGAAAACAACATGACTTTTTCAGGAAACTTAGGTTTAGATCAGACCAACATTGGAGGTATTGACCCAGACAATCCAAGGTCAAATAATAACAATAGAGGAGGAATAGACCCTAACAATCAAGGGTTATACAACACTAACAATGGGGTGAATGGTGAACCAACTGTTGAAGATGCAACCGATGAGAAGGTTAATGAAGCCATACAAAGCCCATACTTCATGAAGCTTATTGAAAAAGCATTAGAAAGAGACAAGGAGAAGTATTTTCTAGACCTAGCTCAAAAGGGTCTTAAACTCCTGCATGACTATGATGTCAATCAACTTAAGAAAGATAAAGTTGATGATAATCCTATTGATATCATGAATAAATAATTTAAGTTATTACAAATGCAATTGGACACAATAAAGAAAAGTGGGGCTCCAAAACCCTTCTCAATAGAGGCATTGTGTCCTTTTCCATTTGACAAGAGTTTAATCATGATACCATTCCCTAGTAATGTTTTCTTTCCTAAGTATGACAAATACGAAGGAGAATCTGATCCCCAAGATCATTTAAGGGAATTTTGTTCATTAAGCTTAGAGTTCATGCATAACACCACTTATTTAATGAGGTTATTTCCTAGAATTTTGGGAGGCATCGCGATGCAATGGTTTTCAAAATTACCTTCCGGCATTCAAACTTTTGAAGAGCTGGCTTCTAAATTTATAACACACTATTCATATAATATCAAACATGAAGTTACAATGATTACCTTAAGTTAGGAATATATTTTAAATATATCCTATGGGGGAGTATTAGTAGCCATTCTATAGTAGTTGTTGTTGCATTCATGATTGTGATTGTCATTGATGTCAACATAGTGATCTACTGAAGATTAGCAGAGAAGTAGACAATGTCTAAGTTTGTGCACTTGGGATATTGAAGATGAAGCTATGCAGAGTTGAGGACTTATTCTATGATGTGTTATAAGGTTGTGGTTAAGAGCACAGAGAGTAATTCATTTATTCATGGAAGTTGTGATCAAATCAGTGGAAGCAGTATTTAGGCAGTGTTCCTAAGTAGCAGTTTGTGGAAATTGGATGATATCTCCTAATCAGGATAGAATTTGGTTATGCATAGTTAGAGAGTAGTTGAAGACATGTTGATAGTGACATGGATAAAAATGCAAGATCCGAGGTTGCATGAATGAATAATTATATTGATTGGAAGCTGACAGTTTTGTATAATTTTGATGTAACATGTGGAAACTTTTATTTTATAACTTGTATGCTGACTCATTTGTAATTACTTGAGTGTGGTATAAAGGAAGGAATATATTCCTTGTTGTAATGTGTGAATGTAATGTTAAGAATGGGAACACTGAGAGGGGGGGGGGGGTGAATCAGTGTTCACTGTATTTTATCTTTTTACTTTAATCTTTAAACTGATCTTGAATGCTTAAGAAATTCAATAAACATTCACATAAACATGAAACATGAAATCAAAACATGACACCAATATGGTTACAGGGAAACCCAGATAGGTAAAAACACTAGTGGGAATTGACACCCACTAATATTCTACACTAGTGTTTTGTGATCCTTGTTAGAAGATCCTTAACCCTACTAGGAGTTTCTTTACAATGCATTAAGTATAGTAGACCTTGTTAAGGGTCAGAACCTATTAGGAGTCTTTTATAATTGTCCCTATTAGGGGAGATGATGCACTATACTAGAGGTCACTACTCAAGTGGTGAAGGCTACAACCTTATGATCTTAGATACACACTATATTTGCAGGATGAACTGTCACTGTGACACTGCTTTTCAGATTAGTTCCTTTGATGTGTTGATGCTTTGACCTCTCAAAAATATCTAATAAATCTTATACTATCTTCACACACTTCTTCTCTTCTTATCAAAAATTTCTATCAACTTCCATACTAAATACAATGGGCACATCTTATATTTATATGCGCATACAAAATAAACAACTAGGTCGGCCCTTAAACCTATTACATACAATGCTTCCAAATGAAATGGCTTAAGTGTGTTTACAATAAAAAATATATACATGTCAGAAACCTAATTACAATAGGTTCATATCCTTTACAGCATTAGAATATAGTCGCAACACAAAATGGTAACTATTGGTTGCTTGCTTTGTTCTTCACTGGCTCTGCAACTTCAACTGACTATATCTTTCTCATCGTTGCACATCTGATCATGCGCTCATAGACTAAGCATTAATATATTATAACCAACTTAAATTCTAGGGCATACACCATAATTCTACCATACGCATGTGCACTGATGCTCTGAGCTATAGGAACTTTGTACATTATCTAGTCTTTAACACTTAACCGATCTTTTATCTTCTCATCAAGTACGCTAACTCCAAACTACTATATGACATTTTTTCCATAATGAAAACAATATATCAAGTCATATACATTAGTATATCCAACTTTTCAACAATCTTCCCCTTTGTCATTGATGGCAACAAAGGAATATGGCCAAGTTGCTAATTGTCCTTAATACAAATTTTTTTTGTGTTCTATATATATACTTATATCTCCCTATACATGTTATGATCCATATTCTATACATAAACCCCCCTTTGACATTGATGAAAAAGGTGTTACAAAAATTGTATCTATACATGCTTACTAAGGGAAAACATCTAGATATGCAATCTTTAGGTTCTGGATCTCCTTCTTTGATGGGGAGGTTAGGATAGACTAGCTAGTCTATGCCCCTGGTCTTCAACTGGATACTAGTGTTCTCCTAACACCTTCTATGGTCTATAGGACTCCTTTCTATTCAATAATCCCTTGACCTAGCCTAACCTGACCACCAAGTATAACTGCATCTTCTTGCTCCTTTCCAAACACTTCTACCTAGCACCATCCCTTACATTGGCTTGTAAGGGTCTTTTTGAGCTCAAACACCCTCCCAAGCTCTAACATGGAAATTGATGAGTTTCAAGGAGTTTTTATGCAATTTTAATCATCTCCAAAGTGGCTAGGAGGCTAGGTTGTTACCCGATTGCAAGGTTCCTTTGTAAATCAGGGCTACTAGGAGGAGCCCAATTAGGCCTCCCTCTAGAATTCAAGGACCTCTAGCCCTCTTACTTCATGGAATCAAAATTCCTATTCAAAAGAGACTTCATTAAAAATTCCTAGCCCTCAAATATTTTTGGGCTTTTGGGCCCCCATCTATCTGTAAAGTGCTTCCCTTAAGAATGACGGTTTTAAGGGCTATTTGGGTCTCTGAGGGTCACAGTGTTATAATGTCTACAAAAACACCACTCTAGGCTTTCCTAGACTCTCTCCTCTACAATAGTGAGCCTTCATCCATGTCTCTTGCCTCCCTCCAAAGGGATTTCTTTGAAACTCCTTCCTCTATCAACTAGAGCTCTTTCCTTGTTGACTGTTCCTAGCCAGACTCTACTTAGCTCGCTTAGGGCTTACTCAAACAATTGTTTGCACCTTCTTGGTTAGGCCCTACTTGCACATATTTACAAGGTAGTGTCTAGACTTCTAGAATCCAAAGTCCCATGGTGTGACCATGGTGGAAACAGGAGCATCAACCCTACATTGTATAACCTCTCCAAACTGGTAGAGGACAATCTAAAGCAAAGAAATGGACAAAATGAATACTAAAACTTGAAAGAATTTAATCTAGTGCACACACATGAAGATATAAATACATATAAACAATATCCCCTATAAAGATTCACCCAAACTTCACTCTATTCACATGTAATCAGTCCATAAACAGTGATTGTTCCACACAAACTATGTTCAGACTCATTTTTCTGAACAGTTACCGTACAATAACAATGCCAACCCCTAAATTGGGGTTTTTCAAGTCACTTATAGTGTTTACCTTAGGGTTGGTTCTTTATTAGGGCTTGGAGCTGATTTGATAAGGTTTAGACCTTATTGAGAAATGTTGTTAAGCAACTTTGAAAAGTTGCTAGCAACTTTTGGAGCAACTTTTGTTGCTCATGCCATTCCTTTGCACACTCACTTTTAAGACCAAGATTAGGTCTATTACAAAGCACACTTGTGCTAAAAATTTCTAAACCCTCATTATAAGACTATAATCTCAAGAAACTAGCATTGATCTTAGGTTGACAACATTCCCTAAGCCACTGTGCCAGCAGATAGACAAAACCAACTAAACTCTAGGACCTAGCCTAGGCCTAGACACACAAAATGACCTTAACTCTTATTCTAGATACATGCTTCATTTAAGAAGTTCATCACAAAAAAATTTAGATGGTGGGAGCCCTTAGAAGGGTGCTCTTGCACCATACTCCCCCTTAGCACAAACTAAGGCACTTTGGGGTCAAGAAGAGAAAGATCAACTCCAAACTTCTTGAACTATCCTTGCTCAATCTAGGTGGCTTCAGATTTAGGCTGATCCATCCACTTGATCGAATCCTCCATGTAGACTTGATGTCTAGTTGTCTTTTTCATTCTAGTTTCTAAGATCTTCTCTTCTTTGGCCAAATTCTTCTTGGGCATGGCATTGGTGTCTATGTCTTGTAGCACCTTTGGTGGAGCCATACCTTGCTATTGAATGTCTCCATTGAACATAACTAGGTCTGCAACATTAAACACTAGTGAGATGGCTAAATCAGATGGCAAGTCCACCTTGTAGGCATTCTCTCCATATTTGGCTATAATCTGACATGGACCTACTCTCCTCATTTTTAGTTTGGTGGCCATGCCCTTCTGCATCCTTGCCTTATTAAGATGGACCATGACATAGTCCCCAATATGAAATTGTACTTCTTTCCTCTTTTCATCCACTTTAGCTTTGGGTTTATAGGTGGACTCCATAAGGGACTTCCTCACTTGCTCTTGAACCTCCTTGATGGTTTGAGTGAAATCTTTAGCTTGTCCACTCTTCAACTCCATAGAACCTAAGTCTCTTGACTCACACACTCCTCTAGGGTGTCTTCCATATACTATCTCAAAAGGACTTCTTCTTGTGGTCTTGTTTACACTGTCATTATAAGCATATTCAGCCTGAGATATAACAAGATCCCAAGTCTACCCATACTCCTTTGTCAAACACCTTAGAAAGTTGCTAAGCACCCTGTTTATGACTTCAGTTTGACCATCAGTTTGAGGATGGTATGCTAAACTGAAAGAGATATTAGTTCCCAACCTTTTGCATAATGTTTTCCAAAAATGACCCATGAACTTTCTATCTCTATCAGACACAATACTCAGAGGGAGTCCATTAATCCTAACTATCTCTTTGAAGAAGAGATGTGCTACATAGCTTGCATCATGAATACTTCTACATGGAATGAAATGACTAATTTTAGAGAACCTGTCTGCTACAACATAGATGCTATCCATACCTGATTTGGTTTTAGGGAGTCCAACCACAAAGTCCATGCTCACACACTCCCAAGGTCTATTCTATATTGGAAAAGGTTTATAGATTCCTACATTGCTTGAACCTCCTTTATTTCTTTGACATACTCCACATTGCTCTACATGTCTCCTCACATCCCTTGCTAGCTTAGGCCAAAAATAGTATCTTTTCACCAACTCCAATGTCTTATTGATGCCAAAATGTCCACTTAGACTACCATTATGCTTCTCTTGAATCAAATTTTCCCTCATGGGTCCTCTAGGTACACATAGATGATTACCTTTCAACAACAATCCATTTTGAAGGGTATAATCTGCAAACTCACCATGGAAATGGTTCTCATGAGAATGCCAATTCAAGTAACACTGTCAGTGAAACCTCATCCACTGGATTGGGTGACATTGGTACCTCCACTTAAGATGACAAAGGTATGTATGGAACTGACATTCTAATTGATCAAATTTTACATATAGTTCCTTATATATGATGTACAAATACCAAATATGCATGAATAAAGATGCACTATGGTTTATGTGTTATAAGTTTACTAATGTCACATAGTCAATAAAATAAGAAACGTGAGTTCGTTACCCGTCGGTAATCACTATACACGGTTAATTGACAACAGTGTAAACCAATGAAGAAATTCTATGTTAACCAAGAAAAATAAATTGTAGACATTACTGAGCTGACAGCTATTTCGTATCAAAAGTTAGGTCATGCATTTAATGCATCAAAGTTTGAGCAGGAATATAAAAAATTCTATATATATGCAGAAATAAAGTTCATTGTTACATTGCGACTTTGAAGAATAGAGATTTTACAAAGAAGAGTTCGAGCTAAAGATTTTTTAGAAAAGATTCAAAGCTACTGTAGATCAAACTGACAATAATTCTTCAATGATAATGAGTAAGTTCATCTACCTACCGAACAGTGGTTATCTATTGTTTGTCGAAACCCTAGAAACAATTTAGGGCATCGACATCAACTACAAGCAAATCACATAACATGGAGGAGGAAGTAGAATTAATTGTTTGGCCACATTTTTTCAAGGAGAAATTCAAACCACATCCCAAGGTCACCGCACAAATAGACAATATGGGCACATTTTCTAGTATTCCAAAGAGGGTTTTGTTAACAGAAGATGATAGGGCCTATATTCACTACAAAATTAGTGAAATGATGAAATGTCTAGAAGAGTGAAGAAAATGAGAAAATATCTCACAGCAAAATATGGAAATGCATCTGACTCACCTAAGGAGTCATTGGTTAAAGAAGCAACCGAAGGTCAGTTACATTTGGCTGACAAGCCATATGATAGTGAGGAGACCGAGTTAGACAAAGAAAATGATCACACACCGGTTCCTCCCACCAATGATGAATAAGAAATGCAGCTACCAGAACCTGAAGGAATGAAGACACATTCGTTAACTGTTGCACAATCTACCGAGAAAGTAGAAGCAGTAATAGTAGCAAAAAGAAGAGCAGCTACACCGACAAGGAAATATGTTAAGAGAAAGAACAAGAAAGTAGCTAAGACATCGAAGAAAAAGAGGAAATACATAAGAAGTAAAGAAGATATAGAGGAGACTGACACTGAAAATGATCCTGATCAATTCAAGTTAGTTCCTAATAGGGAAAGTACAATAGAAGAAATAATTGAAGATATAATTGAGAATGGAAATCTTATAGATCTGGGCATAGGCAAATTTGACAAAATGTCAATTAAGGACAAGACAAAGCTAGAACATGCTATCATCCAAATGATGATTAAATTCAAGAGAGTACCAATGGTATTTGCATGTCAATTGCTGAAGGAACTTGATGAAAAAATAAGTGAAAGATGGGCTATTGCACTAGATATAGAGAAAAGGAAATGAGAACGATCACTAAGTTGTGCAGCCTCACACTTTAGCTATGCTGTTGTAAGTGAATACATGACAAAGTATCAGGCTAGATTTCTAGTCAAGAATAGAGCAATGCAGATCATGGATGTGAATGTGGATGATATGGATGTCATATGTGATTCTCTATGGACATCAATTTTGGAAGCAAAAAAGAAAGCTGAACAGGAAGCATTCTTGAAACTATCGAGGAAGAGACACAGTTCAAAAGGTAAAGGTATTTTCATCAATGATGACAAAGGAAAGAAAATAGAGGACACTGGTATATTAGTTACTGAGGTAATTGATATCACCAAACAAAAGGAAGAAATTAAAATTTCACAAGATGCACTGGATCAAGTAAAGATCCACTTGCAAAAGAAAACTGATGACGATGCACTCATTGAGGACATCACTAACGGTGATCCTGATGATGAGGATGAAAAAGATGTGACAATTGCACCATACAAAGATGAAGCATTAGACATTGATAGTGTGTTCACATCTCTACCAGGTGAACTACTTGTACTTGCAGAGGTAGTTGAAATAATTTCCCAAGTACAACCTGATGTTTCTCATCTTGAGCCAAATAAAGATACAAATGAGATACAAGCACTCGAGCAACTTGTAGATACAAATGAGCCTAACAAAATAGAAGCACAATCTATAGAAACAAAGGAAACAAAAGAAACAAAGTCAACCGAGGTGAACCCACCTGACACTACAACCAAGACTCCCACACCATCTACCGAGGAGTAGAAGAAGGATGTTACAGTGTCAATTGGGAAAGATACTCCGAAAAGTGAAGAAAAAGCTATTGTTATAAGTGAGAAGAAGTCACCTCTTGCACAAAAGAAGAAGAAGAAGAAAGCAAAAGGGCTAGTCACCATTGATGAAGTTATCATTATACCAGAATGTGACCCAAGAACCCTAAGCCCCGAGGAACTAAGTAGATATGGGGAATTATGTTCAAGGAAAGTGGCACAAGAAAAGTTAAGGCAAGAACACAAATGTAAAGAAGTGTTAAATGATGTGAGGGATATTCTACAATAGATAGTACCAGAGACAAATATTGATGAGAATACTCCCATCTTAGATCAATTTGCTACACTCACTGACAAAATCAATGCCCCTGATATAGATGCAGATAAAAGAATAGAAGAAAGGGCAGAGTCAAAGATTCAAAATAAATTAGTAGAAAGGATTAGCACAGAAGTGGCAATGAACAAGGTAAAATTATCTAAGGTCATTACCAAGGTAAAATCTATCACCCAGATAATCTGTCAACTTCTAATCAAGCTTTTTACTTCAGACACCTTCACTATAGAAGTCAATAAAAAGATAAAAGGTTTAGAAGTAGAGATAAAGTTGAGTACACAAGCAGCTATTGCTGAGCCAACTTCTTTCTTAAATCATATTAACCAAGTTTAGGAACTCTAATGGCTGATAACAGATTTAAGGAAACAAGAAGCACAGATCACTGATCAAGTTACAGAGTTACAAAAAGAACTCACTCCTTACCTAAATTTTTTTGAAGTACATATTGTCAAAGCTAAACAACTTGTGGCAACACCAGAGATTTCGGTGTTGGATAATATCTTTGACATGCATGCACAAGTCAGTCTCAAGTATATCGCTCTTACCAACTTGAAAGAGGAATGGGACAACCTCTTGGAGTTTGTAAAGAAAACCCATCCACACATTTTTTATAAGATGTAAGTATACATTATATATATATATATTTTTTTTGCATTTGGCATTATTATCAAAAAGGGGGAAACCATGTACATGCCAATTAAGTATACTTTGATATGTATATTACATACTACTGGGAGCATGCACTGAGGGGGAGTACTTTGTACTTAGAAAATTTTGTAGATATGTATATGGTGGAGACATAAGGGATATATAGAAACATTTTGTCTATATACATTCCAAGTTTTGATACTAATGCCAAAGGGGGAGATTGTTAATCTCTATTAAGCATTTAAGGTTGTCATTAGTATCAAAGGATATTAAACAGGTTGGTCGGTTACTTATATTGAGTTGGTCGGTAACTAGAAGTAAGACAGAGTAGTTGGTAAAACTTTTACACCAAGCATCACATAGTTTACCGAGCACTAGCGAAACTGACATCGACGGTCAGTAAACATCGAGCATCATAGTATACACTAAGCAGATTATACAGTGTTTACCGATGATCATAAAAAATGGCATAGTAATTTGAAATGGCACATTCTTCTATCCTAACAGTTACAATAGATAGTAAAATGGTTTACCAAGATTGAGGAGCATTTATTGTAAACAAATACTCATTAAATGTAATGTTTATCTTATTTTAATAGTTGATCTAGGTTATTTTGCACCATAGATCTTAGGGTTATGATTATTCTTGTAACCTAATTTTTGCTAAGGGGGAAAAAATAGAACACTATATATTTTGTTTGTTCGTACCATTTTATGAGGTTGGGTGAACTAATATATATGAATCACGAAGCACTTGAAGAAATTGCCTATCTTCAAGACAATCGGTTTACCGAGCAGAATAGAGCACATAGAATATCACATTAAGTAGAATTAGAGAAGGCTACCAAGTAGAATAGAGTATAAAACCATCACAGATAAGGTGATATTTTGATGAGCATTTATAGATCTATTTCAGACAATTGAGTTGTCAACTAGTAGATAATTGCCTATTACTTTCTGACAATTGTGATAGAGTTTTTGATAAATCTCTTAACAGAGTAGACTTAACAGTCTTATGTAAATCTCTTAACCAAGTACACACTTCAATAGTGTTGTTTAAATCCTATAACTAGGTAGATCTAGCTGATCTAACTTGTTACTCCTAACAAGGTAAGAGCACCATAAGTGATCAAAACTCGTAGCCTTAACAGGCAAACCTTTTCTATCTCCAGTAGTGAAGAATTTGGGGGTGTCATCCCCACCATAGTTTTTACTTTCTTACAAGGGTTTCTACGTTACCAAAATACTTGTGTTATGTGATTTTCATATTGATTTCATATTTTTTACTTTCTTAAGTTAACTAGATGATTGAATTATACAATTATATTCAAGTTATTTTGATCAATTATCACAAGTATTCAGTTATAGATCTGAAAGGTTTTGCAAGTAAAGTTTTGAAGGCACTGATTCACCCCTCCCCTCTCAGCACCTATCTCTCCTAAATCCAATAGGAGAGAATTATCTTGATTGGAAGAACAAGATGGTAACCCATTTGCAGTGCATTTCTTTTGAAGTTTTTATTGTAACCATCAAAGCAGCCAAGATTACTACTTGAGAAGACCTTGGAAAAGATGATGCTACTGACACACAAAAGGAATTGTTTTATTATAATGCTATTGCTAAAGAAGTCCTTATCAACACCCTATCTGATGGTGAATTTTTAGAGGTAAAAAAGGTAGATACAACCTAGATAATATGGAAGCACCTAGAAGACACATTTGAAGGAGACAAACAAGAAAAGGATGCACATAGAAAGACATGGAAGGAAAGATACAATGCATTAGAGATGCTTTCAGAAGAAAACATTAGAGGTTACAATCAAAGGATTAATGAAGCAGTTGCTCGAATCAGGAACAATGGTGGAGAAATATCAGAAGAGGACATTATGGATAAAGTGATGACTACTATTACTCCAGAATATGAAAGCAAGATCAACATCCTTGATGAGACCATGCAGCTTACATAAAACTTCAAGAGAGAGACCTTGATCAACAAGATCTCAGATTTTGAGATTTCAAGATTGAAGATAGAACCAAAGAGTGAGACAACTTTCAAAGCAACAACTCATGGTAAGAAATCTGCAAACACTTCTAAAAATTTTGATGATGATGATGAAGATAAAACACTAGATGATTTTATTTCTATGGTTGCTAAAAGAGAAAAGAAAGGAAAAGGAAAATATGAAGGTCAATTACCATTTAAGTGCTTTTCATGTAATAAGATTGGTCACTTTGCATCTAAGTGTCCCACTAGAGCTAATTTTTTTGAAAAGGATTACAAGCCTAAGTATTCTAAGGAACACTACTATGCTAGAGATGGAGTTTTAGATGAAGAATCAAGTGAAGAAGAAATTGGATTCATTTCTATTGTAGACAAGATAGTTCATAAAGATGAGAAAGTAAATCAAGAGCTAGCATTGATTTCACAAGCTGACATAAGGATAGACTAGATTATAGACAGTGGTTGTTCACATCACATTGCAGGCGATAAAGGAAGGTTTGTTCATTTGGACAAATACAATGGAGGTATGGTCAGATTTGGTGACAACACTCCTAAACCTATAGTTGGTAGAGGAGCCATCACTTTGGATGGAAAGAATAGTGTTGATGATGTTCTTTATGTTGATGGTTTGAAACATAACCTTCTCAGTGTTGGATAGTTACTTGGAAAAGGCTATCAGTTGGAGTTCAAAGATGACAAGTGCATCATTAAAAACAAAGATGGTGTTATGATTGCATCAGAAACAAAGATAACATAGTAAAGATTAGCAATGTAAAGGTAGTAAGAGATCTACCTAGCATAGCAAATCCAGTTGATACTATATGTAGGGAATGTGTGATGGGGAAGGATGTGAGAAATTCATTCAGGAGCAAGAAGAATTAAAAAGAGAACAAGTTGGATTTGATTCATACAGACCTTTTTGGTCCAACTCAAACAAGATCATACTATGGTGAAAGGTATTTAATTTTGTTTGTTGATGATTATACTAGGATGATGTGGGTTGCATTCTTAAAAGATAAGTCAGAAGCTTTTGAGAAGTTCAAAATATCAAAAGCTAAGGTTGAGAATGAATTTGGACTAAAGATAAAATGTTTGAGATCGGATAGAGGATGATAATTCAACTCTGACATATTTTATGAGTACTATAAAGAACATGGCATAAAGAGACAATTAAGTGCACCTAGAATCCCTCAGAAAAATGGAATTGTAGAAAGAAGGAATAGGATCATTCTTGATACAGTGGGCACCATTATGATAGAAGGAAAAGTTTCACATACCTATTGGAGAGATGTGGTCAATACAACAGTCTTTACCATAAATAGAATTCAATTAAGGCCTGATGTTGAAAACACACCTTATGTGCTATGGTTTGGTAATGTTCCCATAGTAAAATACTTTAAAATCTTTGGAAGCAAGTGCTACACCAAGAGGGATGAAGCAGTAGCAAAGTTTGATGCAAGAAGTGATGCAGGTATTTTTCTTGGTTACTCTACTAAAAGTAAAGCTTATAGATGTTTCAATTTCAGATTGAACAAGATCATTGAAAGTGATCATGTAAAGATTGATGAAAAGTTTATGATTCAAGAAAGATATCATTATTACTCGCCCATGATTGAAGAAGAACCTAGACCCTCTAATAGTGAGACAATTATTGAAGAGATGTTTGATAGTATTGATGTGTTATTCAATGACCTTGAGACAAGTGAAGAAAATACTCCTAAGGCTGATGAGTCAGCATCACCTAAAGTTCCAAAGTTTACATTAAGAAATCATTCCAAAGAAAACATCATTGGAGATCAAAGTGGTAAAGTCTTAACAAGATCACAAGCAAAGAACTCAGCTAGCAATGAAGTGGTATGTTTACTATCTCAGATTGAACCTTTAAGTGTTGAAGATGCATGTAATAATTTAGATTGGCATGATGCTAAGAAAGAAGAACTTGATCAGATTGTTAAGAATGACACTTGGGAACTGGTCCCTAGACCTAGTGATAAAAATGTGATTGGAAAAAAGTGGATATTCAGAAACAAGATGAATGAAGATGGTATAGTAGTATGAAATAAAGAAAGATTAGTATGTAAAGGATATGTGCAAAGAGAAGGCATTGATTATTCAGACACATTTGCACTTGTGAGTAGATTAGAAGCTATTAAGTTGTTTCTAGCCTATGCTACTGTTAAAAACTTCAAAATTTATCAGATGGATGTCAAATCAGCATTCTTGAATGGAGACTTGAAAGAAGTATACATTGAGCAGCCTGAAGGGTCCACCTTATTAGACATGTATGCACCCTAAAATGGTCACCTAGAATTTGGGCCCCCATTCAACAATTTATCAAATCCCTGAATCAATATTTTCAAATATCAACAATATCAATTATATCAATTTCCTTGATCAAATCATAATCAATTCAATATTTCCTAAGGTTTGAGCCTTATAAAATTTAAAAGAGAAAAAAATAAAAATCTTATTTAATTAAGAGAACATGCTCCATTTTAATTAATTAAAAATCTCTTTTAATTAAATAAAAATATCTTTTAATTAAATAATAAAATCATTTTATCCTAAATCTTTATTTAATTAAAAAGAATATTTCCTCCCCTTTTATTTAAATAAAAAATCCGCACTTTTCTTCTTATCCTAAGTTGCACAAATAAAGTATTATTTTTATTTTATAAAAAGGGAAAAAGCACTTTTTGTCTCATATGGACACAAAAGTCAACTCCTATTTTCTCATTGGAAGATATTTGTACACAAGGATCAGGCTTCCATTTTTCTCCATCCTTGATTAAGTCTTTTGCCTCTTAATCTCGATCATCTATTAATTTTTCATTTCTTATAAAAGGAGAGCTCTCTTCCTCATTTTCATATCTTAAGTTTTTTTATGCTAATGTTATACTGTAGGTTTTCTAGGTCATTTGGAGCTCTTTGAAGACATTCTGGCATTCAAGCTTTGAAGACATTGTTGTTGCATTTCATTTAGCTTGTTTTCTTACATCATAGGTGCATAATCATGGCATTTTTAGTATAGATTTCCTTTATGCAATAGATTAATCTCACATAGCTTAATAGGAGGATTTGTAACACTTGTATTTTCCTTTCATAGCATAGCTTGCATCTTTCATTCTTATAGATTAGTTTGTATTCTATTGCATCCATATTAATTTCATTGGAGATATTGGCATTGTTGCCCTTGTCTTTGATTTGGAATCTCTCATTGTGTGGTTAACTAGCAAGGTCATGAGTTTATAGCTCTAGCTGAGAGCAATTTTATAAATCTTGCAACTCCATGCATAGAGAGCTATGGATCAATTTGTGAGGGCTCATTGTTGAGTTTCCTTGCATGTAAGGATTCATAGAAGTGTGGTCACATTTTCACCATATATTTTTGGTGCCCATCGTGGGGCTCTAAGCCTCATTCTTTGCATTTTTATTAAGTTTTTTGATTTTTTTTTTAGCATCACTTTTTCGTCAATTTTGCGCAAACAAGAGAAATGTCACTTACGGGATTTTTGTTCACACCTGTGAGCATTCTATTCACACTTTTGAGCATTCTGTTGTCACCTCTATAGCATCTATTGTCACCTTTGCAGGTTTTGTTGTCGCCTTTGCAGGTTTTGCTATCACCTATGCGCATTCTATTTACTCGTCTAAACATTTTATTGTTGCCTACAGACATTTTGTTGTCGCCTATGGACATTTTTCTTTTGCATCTGCACATTTTTTTGTCACCTCTACAGGTTTTGTTGTCACCTTTGCAAGTTTTGTTGTTGCCTTTGCAGGTTCTGTTGTTGCCTTTGCAGGTTCTGCTATCACCTATGCGCATTCAGTTTGCGTGTCTGAACATTCTGTTGTCACCTACAGACATTTTGTTGTTGCCTTTGCACATTTTGATCATGCCTGCCAACTTTTAAATGTCACGTATTAGCTATTAAATGCTGCTTGGTATTTTCTATTGAATTTTGCTAGTTTGCTTGTTGCTATTGAAAATGCACCCATTTTTAAAAAAATTTTGCAAATGGGATCGAAAATTGAAGTGTTATATATCATTGGAAAGGTCTTTCTGAACCTAATCCAACCATGATGGTTTCATTTTCAGATTTTTTCTTTTGATCTTTTTTTTTTTTTGTAGATTATCTAATTTTTCATGTGCTAACCATTGTTAGATTTTGGATTTTGCTAACCTTTTGTTGGTCTAACAATTTGTTTTGAAGGTGCTCTTGCTCTCATGGAAAATGCTTAAAATTGCTTAAGGTACTTTGTTCCATCTCTACAACATTTGGATTTTGGGATTAAAATTGAACCTCTCATGTGTTTGGCTTGAGTGTTTACATGCCTTCATAGAACATATTTCAATTGATGCTCTTAATGGGAACTGAAAGAACATAAATTTGTTTTTACAAGTTTGTGTAAGTGAATGCTTGTGTTTAAACCTTAAGTAATTCTTGGTTCCAATATCAAATATCTCATTGAGTGATTGAGGGCATGGATTCATTCCTTGTTTACATAGGGAGTTAAATGCACCACTTTGTGGACTCACTCTATGTTTTCTTGGAAAGTTAAATATTCCATTGATTCAACCCTTTATCATTTGTGAGTAGTATTGATAAGCAACTTTATATTACTTTTGATTGATCTTGTTAGCTAAATTTGGTGTTGGACTCGCTTATTTCTAATCGCCCCTCATTACTACCCTTTGGATGCAAGGTCAACATTCATACATAGGGGAGGGGTCTACTTGAAAAGAGCGTTCATTGTTCCACAAAGTTTCCCCCTTTTTATGCTTTCTTGATCTCATTAGTTTTCTAAGGTGTGGACTCACTTTGAGTTTGTGTGAGGAGTTAAATGTTCCAGTTTTGGACTCACTTTGAGTTTGTATGAGGAGTTAAATGTTCCACCTTGTGGACTCACTTCACATTCACTTGAAGAGTTAAATGTTCCACTTTTGGACTCACTTCACATTCATTTGAAGAGTTAAATGTTCCACTTTTGGACTCACTTCACATTTACTTGAAGAGTTAAGTGTTCCACCTTTAGTGCTTTAAATACTTTTGATAGTGAATTACTTAATTTTATTTTTAGAAGGCCTGCTTGGAGACACACCACCTCAAGGGATGACCTTAACTTCTGTGTTCCGGTGGAGTATAAATAGCGGGAGGTGAATCAAAAGACACCTCTCTTGGAAATTGAGTTTGATATCACTCTTGGATAATCCTCAAAGAACTTTATACCTGTGAGAAGTGAAGGAGGAGATTTGGGTTACCGTCTCCCCTCGGCTGTGTGATTTTGGAATCTTCTCATCTATGGATTTTAGCCTCATGTACCTTACGTATATCGAGGAATCCTTTTAGAAAGCCATGTATATCCTTGTAGACAGCTTGTTAAGGTGTTGTTGTGTTCTATGTGCCTGCTAAAACATTTTCAAGAACATACACAAGTAGAACCTTTAAGGAGTAGAAGTACTAAGTCACTATCCTTGTTCATGTGCAAGGTTGCTTTGCCCCTTGCTCATTTTTTGAAGACAATTGCTTGCTTGAACACCTTGATTGTTATCTTATGTGCTTGATAAAATGCTGGAAATCTATTGATGTGTCTGATTAAACCACCAAACAACTGAATTCCTGAGTTGACACACCCAACTTTTTATAGCTTGCTCAATTTTCTATCCTATCATTAGGGACTTGTTTTGACTTTAAATCTCTAGTTTCTGCCCTCTAGGAATAGAATCAATTGGTTTAAAAGGCCACTTTGGAAATAGTTGTCAGGTCAGAAGGTTATTCTTGGTGAGAAAGCTTATCTCTAGAATTGTTAGCTACATTCTTGGAGAACTTTAGTGCTCTTATTGTCCAAATCACTTTCATTTAATCAATTTCAATTATATTTTGGCCTAGTCCAACCTCCCAATTCAAGAGTGCAAGGATATTCATCATTTGATTTTAGCACCTCTTTGACAGTGTTTGTAAAGCCCCTTTATTTCTATCTTGTCATTTCATTTTGGACAATAGAGAACTTTGATTATCCTAGTTTTGTGTTGACACTTTGCGAGGTCACCCTATCTTTAAGAATATTTTTCTTTCATGTTAGTTACAAAAAGGTACTAGGTCAATCAAGGGAAGTGACCCCCTATTGTGTTTAGCCAGTTACCGCCAGTTAAGACTCATCAACAGCACAAGGGAAAAGAACCCCTTTTTGATCAGTCTCCTAAGAGTGAATCTGAGATTTGTTTTAATCCAAAAGGTAATCCTAGTGAAGTGAGGACCTCTTTAGCACCTCTTTCATCAAGTATGGACATGAGTTACACTTTCACTCGACAACAAAGGGAAGCAATGAATCAAACTCTTGAGGATATTTTTCAATGACATAGGAGTACCAGAGCGTATGGTGGCTCTTCTCATGATAGTCCACCTAGGTCACCCCCCAACAACACAAGGTATTTTGATGCTCACCAATGAGCTGAGAGACATCACCAACAAACTCATTTAGATTCAGGGTCACAACACAAAGACCAGAACAATGAGTTAAGTGACCACCACATTAATGCAGCCAATGTAATTAGGCATTCAAGACAATCTTTTCCACTTAAAGATACCTCACAATATGCAAATATGAGATTGAAAAGCATTGAAAGGGAGAAGCAAGCCTATCTAGATGAACAAGCTACCAAAAGGGAGAGATTTAGACAACTAGAGGAAGAGGAATGTGCATTATTGGACATAAGAAAAAGAGTCACCTAGGAAGAAGAAGATAGACTCTATGCACAACAACTCCAAAATTGATCCAATAGGAGGGGTACCAATAGCGGGACCAACTCACCCCCATCTACTTCGTCACCAAGTCCTAGAAGAAGGTCAAGGACACCCTCAAGATTGCCAGGTCCTAGAGGTAGAAGGACTTCAAGATATGATCACCATAGGAGATAATCACCTCCTAGACTTTCAAAGAAACCCTCCCAATCAGCACAACATGGAGGAAGTTATGCCAACTTTGATCATATAGATTTTATGACTATGTAAAAAGAACCATCCTTTCAAGCATATGTAGAAAGGTATGTGGAACAAAACAAGGATCAGTTCCTAGAAAGTCTCATCAACAAAGGTGCTAAGGTCCCATATAATTTTGATGTGAACCGAAAGGTAAAGAAGCAAGATCCATCAACTAATGAAGTGATCAAACAACTTCAAAAGGATATAGAAAGGATGAGGGCTCCTAAGAGAACATTTAATTTAGACTCCATATGTCCCAACCCAATTGACAAGAGTGTGGTGTTGGTTGAGTTTCCTAAGAAAGTTGAGTTTCCAACCTATGACAAATATGATGGTGTTGGTGACCCTCACGACCATGTTAGACAGTTCTACATAATGAGATTTTCTTTTCACCATGAAGACTCCTACTTGATGAGATTGTTCCCAAGGAGTCTCAAGGGTCAATCCATGGAGTGGTTTACTAACCTTACTCCTCCAGTTAAGACATTTAGAGAGCTTGTGGAAATATTTGTTCAACATTTTTCTTACATCTTATCAAGGTTGGTCACCATGCTTGATTTGTGTAAACTCAAAAAAAATCAAGGAGAACCTTTTGTCACCTTCTTGCAAAGATGGAGACGGTTGTGCTCAAAGTGTGCTAGGACAATTCCTGAAGGGGAAAGAATAGACATCATTGTGAGCAACCTGGTACCAGAATTAAGGTATGAAGTAAGGAAGATCCCATTTAATTCTTTTGATACCATGGTAGAAGTGGCATGTCGCATAGAGGATGTCCTAAAAGAACAAGGAATTTTGGCCAAAACAACTAATAACAACAATGGCCAAAACAATAATAATAATGGTAATAAGGACAAAAAGAACTATTGGAATAAGAATAAGAAAGTGGTCAACGAAGGAGTTGTTGACTCATCAAACCTAAGAATGAAGGAGTTCTTAATCTCTCTAATGCAGTCCAAGCCATGAAGTTGCAAACATCTTCAGCACAACAAGAAAATAAATCCAAGTATCAAGGGAGACCTAAAATAGAAAAGAGACAATTTACCAAACTTGGGGACTCATATGCAGACATTTTCAAGATGTTAATTGCTCATAATTTGGCACAACCTCAAGATCCTACAAAGCACCGCATACCATATCCTAAACCTCATTGGTGGGATGAGAAGGCTTTTTGTGTCTTTCATAATGGAATTGGACATGATATAGAAAATTGTTTTAAACTTAAGAATCTTGTCCAAGATCTTATTGAAAGTGGATGATTACAAGTTGATGGTTTAACCACTAATGTAGATCACAAATCTTTTAAAGAATCCTTGCCCAAATATGAGAAGGGAGAGAATTCTAACAACAAGAACAGAAAGGTTGCTATCAACTACACCTACAGAAATGCTAAAAATGTTATTAATATGCTTGAAGTTGTTGATTATAATATCAACATGATGAGAGGGAAAGACCCTTATGGATATGATGTGGATTCAACTCCTATGCTTGATGAAGGACCCGTTGTGGTACTAAGAGGTCCTCACTCATGAAGGATGTCTCAACCCCTCAATGCAGTCACTAGGAGTTAGTCTCAAGCTCCCATTGTTATTAGAGGTCCTAGCTCTAGTAATTCTAAGAAGCCCATGTCAAAAGGTGCTCTTCCTAAATCTGTTGTTGGTCTTGATTTGAATTATAACCTTATTGACCGATTACAATGCACACCAATGTAGATATCTATTTTTGAGCTTTTGGAACTATCCTCCAGGCATAAGCGTGTCCTTGACGATTCTTTGCAAGTGGCTAGTGTCCCTAATGATATAGATGTAGATCAATTCTAGAATATGGTCAACCACTTGGCTAGCCCTCACTACCTTACATTCTCAGAAGAAGATGACAAGTCATTAAGCCACCCACACAATTTGGCCCTTCATATAGAGGTTCTTTGACCTTATTGAAGGCCTTGGGTTATTTAGAAGAAGTCATTGATACAAGGAAGAAGATAACTATCAAGGCTTATGATGAAGCAGAACGTAGTTCTAAAGGATTGGTTGTTCTTCCTATCCGAATTGGTCCTATAGAGAAAGATATTTTGTTTCAAATTATTGATGCCGGTCCTTTGGCTTACAATATTTTTTTGGGTAGACCTTGGATACATGAGATGCCAATAGTCCCATCTACTTATTATCAGTGTGTGAAGTTCCCGAGGATAGCACATTGTCAATCAACACAATTTCAGCAGGGTCTCACATTCCTTTGAATAGGGAGGCTGACACTTTTGATACTACATTTGAACAATGCAAAGACAAATTCAAAGCCATGGATCTTGGCATGGGGGATTACAAAATTGATTCATTCACAAAATTTCCAATTACCCCTAGGTCTTATGGAAAACCTTCTCAAGATATGAAGCCCTCATCTTCAACCATGACATTGTTTGACAAGTTTGTAGAATCTTCAGTTCTGATTCAAGAGGAAAAAGAAGAGATTGTTGTTAGGGACTGGATTTACCGAGAGGAGAAATACTAACATAATGATGATTTTTCACCTTCTCCTTGAGCTTATGGGAGAGGGTATAAATTGGTCAAGAATATGGGTTATCCAGGACATGGTCCCCTTAGTCATAGGCTGGATGCTAAAGCTGAACCTCTTAACCATGCCCTTTTTGGATGAAAGAATAAGTCAATAGTTGGCTTAGGTTTTGAAAATAAGAAACATAAAAGTGTCCCTATCTTAGCTATGATGGACAGTGATAATGACTCAGACTACACACCTAATCTCTCTAATCAGCAAGACATGTCTGATGAATGGGTGCCTTGAACAAATCTTCTTTGGGGAGATTCAAAAGATTTGACAATTGATAGTCCTACTATCCCAGCTACGATGGATAGTGACTATATGAATCCTAGATTGACAATGGAAAGTGTTGCTATCCTAGCTACGATGTATAGTAACAATGCTAGTGCTAGAGAAAGGGAAACCTTTCCTAACCTTGATGCTTCTACATCACGAGGCCCAAATAATGATTCAGAGATAGACTCACATGAGTTCAAATGGGACCCACTTTCAGATGCAATAGTTGATTTGGACATGGATGTTGTCCATACTTATAGTACTCAACCCGATGTGACCAACGAGCCTAGTGTAGGACTAGAGGATTGGACTCCTTGAATTGCCTTAGTGGACGACGCTTTGTTTGGTAGGACAAATCCTGATTCAGGTATCTTAGAAGGAGACTTGATGAATACCAATTGTATGGTCACCAGAGATAACACCTTCCACATACACAATGTTGAACTAGTCATTGATCTACCCCTTATTCATTTCCACCTAATTGATTGGTCTCAACGTCACCAAGAGCCTCAGCTCTTAAACTTTCAGAATGACTATGAAATTGCCTGTTATCTAAATGCTCTTGAACCTGTAGTCTCTTCCACTAGTGAATCAACAACAAGTATGATGGAGCCTGATATTAAGTACCTTAGTCTAAAAATAAAAGAAAAAGAAAAAAATAAAAATTGTTCTGATGGCAAAAACCACTATGTGGCAGTGTTAGAACCCAAAAAAGTAAAAAGAAATGACGTATCCAAAGGTGAAAACCTCCTTGAGGCACCTAATGATGGGGTACTTAATAACTTTCTGAGTTATTTCCAAGATAGGTCATTAGTTCTTATTGAGCCTACACAACTAGTAAATTTGAATACAGAAGAGGCTCCACAAGTGATTCATCTAGCTCAGTCTCTATCAGTACAAGAAAAAGAGGCATACACAAAGTTCTTACAAGAGAAGAAAATCAATTTTGCTTGGACATATTCAGACATGCCAGGGCTTGACACTAATCTTATTATGCATCACTTATCTATAGATCTAGGAATTAAACCAATAAAATAGAAGTTGAGGAAAATGCATCCTCACATAGATCTCCTTCTTAAGGCTGAATTAGAAAAGCTCTCGGGAGCAAGATTTATTAGAGCTATTGACTATGCCAAGTGGATCTCAAATATTGTTCCAGTTTCAAAGCATGATGAGTCCATTCATGTATGCACAGATTTCAGAGATCTCAACAAAGCTTTCCCAAAGGATGACTTTCCACTCCCTAACATAGACCTAATAGTGGATATGACTGTGGGCTATGAGATATATTCTTTAATGGATGGTTTTTTTGGTTATAACCAAATAAAAATAGCTCCTAAGGATCAAGAAAAGATAGCCTTCACATGTGCATGGGGAACCTATTGTTGGAATGTCATGCCATTTGGAATAAGAAATGTAGGAGCCACATACCAAAGAGCTATAACCATGATATTTCATGATATGATGCATAAAAACATGGAAGATTATGTGGATGATACCTTGGCTAAATATAGGAAATGAGATACACACCTCGATGATTTGGAAGTGATTCTAGATTGCATGGAATAGTTTCAACTTAGATTGAATCCCAAAAAGTGTGCATTTGGAGTTACCTCAGGTAAACTTCCAGGATTCATAATTTTAGCAAAAGGAATATAGGTTGATCCTGAAAAGGTCCAAGCTATCTTAGATATGCCACCTCCAAAGAACATTAGTCAGATGAGAAGTCTTCAGGGATGACTCCAATCCATAAGGAGGTTTATTTCACAACTTGCAGATAGAGCACAACCTTTCAATAAAACATTGCATAAGGGAGTCACATGTGTATGGAATGAGGCTTGCCAAAAGAGCCTTGATCAAATAAAATAGTATTTGGCTAATCCTCCAATTTTGATGCCTCCTATTCCAGGGAAACCATTGATTTTGTACATTTCAGCAACAGAGTCTTCCTTGGGGGCTTTGTTGGCTCAATTAGATGACACTGGGAAAGAAAGGGCCATATACTACATCAATCATACTCTAGTATCTTATGAGATCAATTATAATAACATTGAGAAGTCTTGTCTTGCAGTAGTGTTTGCTTCCCAAAAGTTGTGACAGTATATGCTTGCTCATACTATACATTTGGTTGCAAAAATTGATCCTCTTAAGTACTTGCTTAGTAAGGCTACCCTCACAGGTAGACTTGCTAAATGGATGATGGTTTTATTTGAATTTGACATAGAGTACATTGAAAGGAAGGCCATAAAAGGGCAAGCTATTACTGATCAGTTAGCTGATTTTCCAGTTAAGGATAGTGTGCCTATTCAGGTAGAGTTCCCAGATGAACACATTCTATACATGACCACTCACACTTGGAAGATGTTCTTTGATGGTTCCAACATGCAAAATGGATCAGGTGTGGGAGTATTGTTTGTTTCTCCTCATGGGTACAATATGCCAAAATCCTACAAACTTTTATTCCCATGTACAAACAATATTGCAGAATATGAAGCATTAACCAATGGATTGAAACTAGCTATAGAATGGAACATAATAGAGTTGCATGTCTTTGGGGATTCTCAATTAATTATCAACCAAGTCAATGAGGAGTATCAAACCAAAGATGATAAATTGATACCTTACAAAAATATGGTTGATTCATTAAGATGTTACTTTACCTTTGTGACATTTCAACAGATCCCTAGAGCATAAAACAAAGCTGCAGATGCTATGACTACATTAGCTTCACTCCTATAGTTGGAACAACATGAATCTAGATTTGAATTCCTGGTGGAAGAGCTACACCACCCCATTTTTGACTCCTTAGAAAGCCATGTCATTTGTACCTTGGTTAGTCATGAGTCTTCCCGCTATGGTGCTATCTATTCATATCTACACGATGGCATCATCCCTGACACTTTCAACTATTCTGAATGTCGAAACCTCATCTGTAATGCCTCTCACCACACCCTTATCTCTAGTGATTTATATAAGAGGGGTTTAGATGGGACACTTCTTAGGTGCTTGGAAAAGGAGGAATCCGACCAAGCATTAGTTGACATTCATGAGGGAATTTGTGGTGGACACTCTAATGGTCTTTCCATGGCCTGAAGGTTTCTTAGGGTAGGGTATTACTGGACCACAATGCAAACAAATGCAATAGCTTTCTCGAAATCTTATGAGAAATGTCAAAAACATGGAAACCTGATTCATGCTCCAGGTAGGAAGCTAATTCCTTCTATTTCTCATTGGCCATTTTAGTGTTGGGCCTTTGATCTTGTGGGGCAGATTCACCCCAATTCATCAGGTGGACATAAGTTTATCATCATAGCTACTGATTATTTCATGAAATGGGTAGAGGCAGTCCCTCTTTTTGTTGCCTCAGGTAAGACTGTTTCACTATTTATTTTGAATCATATTATTTTCTGATTTGGAGTGCCTTCTGAGATTATTACTGATAATAGAGGTCAATTCAAGAATAAGGACCTAAAGAATTTATGCAAGAAGTTTAAAATCAAGCAACATTGGTCCTCCATCTACTTTCCACAGGGAAATGGACAAGCAAAAGCATCTAATAAAACCATTCTTAAGATTCTTCATAGGACAATACACAAGAATGGTAGGGATTGGCACTTGCAAATTAATCCAGCACTATGGGCTTACAGAACAAGCATTCACACACCTACAGGAGCCACTCCTTTTGCACTTACCTATGGTGCTAAAGCGGTATTACCTTTAGAAGTAGAGATACCTTCACTTAGAGTCTCACTCAAAGGTTTGATAACAAATGAGGACTATCGCACCATGAGGTTACAAGAACTAGAACTTCTAGATGAGAAGCATAAGGCTTCCTTTGATCACATGAGAGTATATCAGAAGCGTATGTCCAAAGCATTCAATAAGAAGGTTTGCCCTAGAGAGTTTCAAATAGGAGATCTTGTTTTGAGAGAAAATCCTAAGAATCAATAGAATAAAGAACAAAAGGACAAGTTCAAACCTAATTGGCTTGGACCATATGTCATTACTGTGGCTTTTGGTACAGGTGCATATTTACTGTCAGATGAAGATGGAGAACAGCTCCCTGAGCCCATCAACATTTTGCACCTAAAGAAGTTCTATCCTTGATGCCCGTTTCTATCTGGGGGCATCCTTTGTACATATTTTATGATCCTAAAAAATACAAAAAAAATTCATATATGATACTGAAAAAAATCTTAAAAAGCATATAAAGTCCTGAAAAAATATAAAAAAATGAAAAAAAAAAATAAAAAAATGAAAAAGTGCCTTGGTGAAAACTTGGAAACAAGCACCTTAGTAGCAAAAATACAAAAAAATTGAAAAATAAAAAAATCTCCAAGTGATGAAAACCTAGAAACAGGTGCTACTTGAGGCCTTTCCACCCTTGTCTCTTAGCATGCGTCCTCGACACTTAGCCTCTTTCCATCATGCCCTTCCCTTGTTGCCTTGGTTTGGAATTGGTCTTTATTTTTTTCTAGGGGGCATAACTTTTAGCATAGGTCCTTAGGGTGCGTTTGTCTCTTGGGGCATTTCACACAGAGGTGTTTTTCAACACCACCCCAAATAGTGTTTTTCAACACTACCCTTGCATCGAGTGTTTCTTAACACTTATCAGATGTCTTACCCAATAGTCTAATTTTGATGCGATATTTCTCATTTGCAGATGCGATGATCAGAGTCTGACTCTATGACCAACACACATGCACTTAAACACTCAACTTGTTGAGATATGTTGACTTTATTTTTCTTTGTGTGTTGTCTATGAGGATTTCTTTGATGAGTGGTCTCTCCTTGAAAATTTTTCGATGATGCACAGCTAGAAGACTGAGGGTATGAGAACATGTTTTATTTCTTTATCTACTTGTGGGTATATTTTGTTGGTCCTAACTGTCATGAGCATTTATGCTGGTCTTACTTGACACTATGGATTGACAAGGTATTATCCTTGACTATTTTGTGAGTGCGTGCTTCTAGTTATCTTGACTTTCATGTGTCTTGATACAAGCATAATCTTGGCATATCAAACTTATGTGATCTCACTACACTAGTCATCTTGACCTACATGTCTTTGATGCCTAGGTGGGATTTCCACATTTCTATCTGATAAAGATCATATTCATATTCACATAGTTATGCTAGTGTGCATTGTATGATCTGATGACGCTACCAATAATGCTTGATGATGATAATTAGATATCTATTAGCGTTGTGACCTTGCAAGTCAACCACTTTTCATAGTAGCTTGCATTTTTAGGTTCATGTTAGATTAGTTTTGCATCTTGCATCTGGAGAGAGCTCTCCTTTTTATCATCTACAGACTAGTTGGTCAACTGTGCTCATTTTTTTATTCTTCTTGATCATATCTTTCATTTCTAGTCTTTCATATCGCATAATTTTCTATCCATTTTTGGACTCGAAATCAAAATTTGAGTCATGTTTCCAAGTTCTTCTACACAGTTGACTGACCTTTTGAGGCATAATTCTTTGATCTTTGATGTAATTTCTTCACCTCCATATCTTCCAAACTTCTAGTCTTTCATTCACCCCTTTCGCTTCCTCTCTCTGAGGTTTGACTTCATCTTTATCCTATATCTTTTTTAGTCAAACCTAGTCAACCTGGGGCATGTTTTCACTGGCTAATGGTTAATCTATTTGAGCTGTATCCTTGATTGTGATTCATTATGATTTGATCAAATCTTTATCAGTTTGTTGTTCCTCTCTATCTAATTTCACTTTTGATTCCGAGGGGGTAGTAGCTATTGGATTTTAATCCTTGATATCCTTGATTTTCTTGATTCAGCTATTTTTCTATGAGCTTTCACTCATGCTTGAGATTCTTATCTCTTATTTTGGATATGATCCCGAATCAACCTCATGTCCAAAATACTTTGTCTATATTTTTCTGGATGTGATCCCAAATCGATCTCACATCTGAGTTATTTTGTGATCCCAAATTGATCTCAAATTGCAACTTCATTCTTTGACTACATGTGTTCCCAAATCGATCACACATTAGTCAAAGAGGGGCAAATGTATGCACCCTAAAATGGTCGCCTAGACTTTGGTCCCCCATTTAACAATTTATCAAATCCCTGAATCAATATTTTCAAATATCAACAATATCAATTATATCAATTTCCTTGATCAAATCATAATCAATTCAATATTTCCTAAGGTTTGAGCCTTATTTAATTTAAAAGAGAAAAAAATAAAAATCTTATTTAATTAAGAGAACATGCTCCATTTTAATTAATTAAAAATCTCTTTTAATTAAATAAAAATCTCTTTTAATTAAATAATAAAATCATTTTATCCTAAGTCTTTATTTAATTAAAAGGCATATTTCCTCCCCTTTTTATTTAAATAAAAAGCCCCCACTTTTCTTCTTATCCTAAATTGCACAAATAAAGTATTATTTTTATTTTATAAAAAGGGAAAAAGCACTTTTTGTCTCATATGGACACAAAAGTCAACTCCTATTTTCTCATTAGAGGATATTTGTGCACAAGGATCAATCTTCTATTTTTCTCCATCGTTGATTAAGTCTTTTGCCTCTTAATCTCGATCGTCCATTAATTTTTCATTTCTTATAAAAGGAGAGCTCTCTTCCTCATTTTCATATCTTAGGTTTTTTATGCTAATGTTATGCTACAGGTTATCTAGGTCATTTGGAGCTCTTTGAAGACATTTTTGCATTCAAGCTTTGAAGACATTGTTGTTGCATTTCATTTAGCTTGTTTTCTTACATCATAGTTGCATAATCATGGCATTTTTAGTATAGATTTCCTTTATGCAATAGATTAATCTCACATAGCTTAATAGGAGGATTTGTAACACTTGTATTTTCCTTTCATAGCATAGCTTGCATCTTTCATTCTCATAGATTAGTTTTCATTGCATTGCATCCATATTGATTTCATTGGAGATATTGGCATTGTTTCCCTTGTCCTTGATTTGGAATCTCTCATTGTGTGGTTGACTAGCAAGGTCATGAGTTTATAGCTCTAGCTGAGAGAAATTTGACAAATCTTGCAACTCCATACATAGAGAGCTATGGATCAATTTGTGAGAGCTCATTGTTGAGTTTCCTTGCATGTAAGGATTTATAGAAGTGTGGTCACATTTTCACCATACAAGATAGACATAATATGATATGCAGATTGAAGAAGGCCCTCTATGGACTTAAGCAAGCCCCTAGAGCATGGTATGAGAGACTAGATGGATACTTAACAAAGATTGGATTCAAGAAAGGTGAAAAAGATTATAATCTATTCATTAGAGAGACATATGAAGGTTTACTACTTGTAGCTATATTTTTTGATGACATTATCTTGGGAGGTAATCACAAAATTAGTGCTGAATTTGCCAAAGAAATGGAGAATGAGTTTGAGATGAGTATGATTGGTCTTATCAAATACTTTTTGGGACTAAATGTGCAACAAACATAAAAAGGGATTTTCATTAATCAGTCAAAGTATGTGAAAGAGATACTGAAGAAATTCAGGATGGATGATTGCAAGCCAGTAGGAACTCCTACGATCACTGGATGCAAGCTTACAAAAGAAGATGACTCACCAACAGTAGATATAACATTGTATAAATCTATGATTGGTAAACTCATATATCTTACTCAGACTAGACCTGATATTTCCAATGCAGTTGGCATAGTTGGAAGATTTGTAGTAGAGCCTAAACAAAGTCACCTCATGGCAGTAAAGAGAATATTCAAATACTTGCAAGGCACTATAGATTATGGTTTATGGTATCCTAATTTAGAAAATGTTGATCTTCATGTGTACACTGATACAGATTGGGCTGGATGTGTTGATGATAGAAAGATTACTTCAGGTGGAGAAATGTTTCTTGGTGAAAGACTTTTCACCTGGACAAGAAAGAAACAAAATTATATTTCTCAGTCAATAGTAGAAGCGGAGTATGTTGCAACAGCCTTGAATTGTTCTACAATAGTTTGGATCAAACAAATGATAAATGATTTTGGAATTCAGATTGATTATTCTATTGTTATTCACTGTGATAACACTAGCACTATCAATATGTCAAAGAACTCTGTGATGCATGCAAAGAAAAAGCACATTGAGATCAAATATCACTTCCTAAGACAGAAAGTGGTAGAGAAAGAAGTCAAGTTGGACTATGTGAGTACTAAAGAATAGTTGGCAGATATATTCACAAAACCCTTGCCTAAAGATACTTTTGAGTATCTTAGGGAGAAGTTGGGAGTCATTCCCTTCCCTGTTTCTACTTAGAAGAAAGAAGGAAAGGCATCAGTCCTCTGGGACTAGTGGAAGGTTGACTACTCTACCTCAAGAGTAGTACTTATGCTTAAAATGAATGGCACCCTTTTCCATTGATGTCAAAGGGGGAGTATATGTATTAATTCATGAAAAATAGAAGTAAAAAGAGGATTAATATACTAAGGGGGAGCAACATTTAGTTATGACTACAATACAATTGAGGAAATGGAGAATATTAGAAAATATTGCAGCAGATGAAGGATTCATCTTTGGGGGAGTTTTGGAGAGGAAATGGAGAATGTAATAAAATAAATTTTCATTTGGGATGGTGGTGGTTTTTCATTCCACATGTTGCCATCAATGCCAAAGGTGAAGATTGTTGGAGATTTGCCAGCAGGCCAGTACTGACTGTATGTTTGTCATTAATGACAAAATATGGAAAGTAGCATGCGTGAAAGTCTTATGTAGTAATCTTTTAGTATATGTAGTATGGACATGATATTAACATGATATCTTGGGTGCAGAGGTTAACTGTTAGAACATATATTTATATAGAAGCTGGTATCAACAGTGTTCCTAATCGAGTAACAGATAGTGTTCTATGTATGGTTGTTTGTATAGTTATCATGGAGCCTTGCGTGCTTGGATATATGTTGATGACATGTTAGTGATGTTTTAGTTATGGACACATAGTCTGATGATGAACGCAAGTGAAGTTATGCAGTCACTATTCGCCAGTAGCAGTTTCTTGTGTTTATTCAAAAGAGCTGACAGAGATCTTATTAGTTCTTGAGTTGCACCTATCTTGAGGGTATGTGCCCTTGGAGTTAAGTTTGGAGAAGTCTTATTGATGTTTGGTTAAGATTGCATGAGTTAATTCATCTTATAGAGAAAGTTCCTATTGTTTTGGTAGAGTCGACAGTGTGTAGCATGTGTCTACATTTATTTTATTAGATAGGTCCCATAATGAGTTGCATGCATAATAGAGCTGATAGATTGTTTTTTGGAGTTTATTATGGTTTCTCTAATATTATTTCAAGGTGGTTCTAATAGGCCGACTTGATTATATCATTTGGAGGAAAGATATTTATAGGCAGTCATTTGTGAGTGCTGGAGTGTGGTTCATGGTTGATTAAATAGAGCAGAGTAGAGAAGAGTGTGCGAAGTGTTGATCCATCAAAAGAAGGTCTATATGACCAAGTAAAGTACTTGTGCTATTCATTGGAACTGATCCAGATAGAAGGTCAAAGCCCAGTTCACCAAGATCCAGATATAGTGTGTATCTGTTATTTATTTTGTATGCACATATAAATATGACATGCACCCATTTTAATTAGTATGGAAGTTGATAGAGAGTTGTGATAAGTAGAGAAAAAGTATGCAAATAGTCTATAAGATTTATTAGAGCTTTTCAAGAGGTCAAAGCATCAGTGCATCAAAGGAACTGATCAGACAAGCAGTGTCACAATGACAGTTCATCCAACAGATATAGTGTGTATCTGAGATCAGAAGGTTGTAGCCTTCACCACTTGAGCAATGAGCTCTCAAATAGTGCATCCTCTCCCCTAATAGGGAAAATTGTAAAAGACTCCTAACAGGGTTTGACCCTTAACCAGGTCTACTGCACTTAATATATTGTAAAGCTACTCCTATTAGGGTAAAGGATCTTCTAACAAGGATGATTATACACTAGTACATAATGTTAGTGGGTATCAAATCCCACCAGGGTTTTTACCTATTTGGCTTTCCTCATAACCAAAATATTGGTGTTGTGTTCAACTATTCTTTCATTGTGTTCATGATTTATGTTTAAGTATACTTAATTGGATAAAGAATTAAATCTTTTAGATAATTGATTCACCCCCCCCCCTCTCAGTTATCTCTTGGGACTATTCCTAACAAAAATAACCTATTAAAGAAAAAGAGGCCACTGAGGACAATTACATAGGTCTCCAGAAACAACATTACCTGACTCTTTCTCTCAAGCCAAAGAATCAGTGTGTTCAATTTCCCAGACTAGCAACCAATTCTATGTTGAGTATATCTATCATGCCCTCCTGCAGTTTGAATGAATTAAGAATAGAAGATAGGAACTGATTTAATACTTCACCCACTCAAAAACACAAACCAATGAAATAATCCACAATAGGCCAAGAGAGGTTGATGCATTCAATATGAGAATACATATACAAAATGAAGTTGAATCATGCCAGATAATGACAATGAGAAGTTGACTATTGGCCCTTCTAGTTTTATATTTGATAGTTTCCTAACAATGACACATTCAAAATGCACTTATGAGAAAAGACCTAGAATGAATGAAATTAATTAAATAATGAAGGTATGTTAGTTTGAGCTTCACTTGGTTTTGAGAATACTTTAATATTCTCTACTTAACAAGGCCAACCACATGAAGGTGGAAGCTCATTTGGCCTCACCCACCCTCCCCCTAAAATCAATCTAAATCCCCCATTAAAATCTAATTACACACTTCATTCATCCATTTATGAACTATAACATCCAATCAATACAATCACATAGCATCCATTAATATAATATAACATTCATTAATACACAACACTAATCAAGAATTCATTAACACATAACAATACTCATTAAAATGACATATAATTCAATATCAATACACAAAATTCATAGATAATTACTTAAAATAATGTTCATGTAGTTATAATGATAGCTTTACTGATATTTATGTCACAATTTGATGTTCAGGATAGGGGAAAAGCACCTGCAACAACAGAGGCAATAGTTGTAGATACAAATGAGTATATACCAGAAATCCCTAATATAATAAATACAGTGAAGAAAAAACTAAAAAGAGTGAATGAAGAAATTATTACTATTTTGCATGATGCTATTGCTAGCCTCATCGTGATGTCCATGACCAAGTATATGAGCAAGCAAAAAATCCTATGACAAGAACACATACATATTTTAGTTCATGACATAAAAGAGTATAAAACATAAACCTTTATTGAACTTTTGTTATAACTAAAGATTCATTACTGCTTACTTCAAAATGACGTGCTCAAGCCATCAATTCATCTATCCTCTTCAGTATCTCCTTGATTGGATGTGCATCTTCCAAAATAGTAATAATTTATGCACTGCTCTATTTAATTTTTTCTTCACCGTGTTTATTATATTAGGGATTTCTGGGATATCCTCATCTGTATCTACAACTATTGCCTCTATTGTTGCAGGTGCTTTTCCCCTATTTGATATTTATCTTTAGGTGTCCACACTCATTCTATTTCTTGTTACTAGAGGGTCAGAGTTTGTGATTGGGAGAGCCCTGTTTTGGCACCAGTCATGTAGTACAAGCAATAGAATTAACTTTTTTCGCATGGGTTGGGAAATGTTTGTATATCAATATGTGATAGAGTCTGCTATACTGCTATTATCTCTATCATATTATAGTCTTCTATTATATTACTATAATATAATAGAGATAATAGGAGTATAGGAGATTCTATCGCATGTTGATATACAAAAATTTCCCATCCTGTGCCAAAAAACTCAATTCTAGGGCTTGTACTACATGACTGGTGCCAAAACAAGGCTCTCCCAATCATTAATTGTGACCCCAAATCTACAAAGTCTCATGTTTTAAGTAATTTTATACAATCACTAGCACATTTCATGCATGGATGAGAAACAGTATCCACATCTAGAAGATCTCCACAAAAATCCATTACGGCCTCCACTACATATACATCTTCTCAAAATCTAAAAACTCCCCATCATTGATTCTCATCAATGTACCAATTTGGATAGTAAGTCTAATTTAATTTGTCCATGGACTGAGACCTTAAATTATTGAGCTTATCTTTGTTTTGAGAATAGTTTAACATTCTCTACTTAATAGGGCCAACCATGTGAAGGTGGAAGCTCATCTGGCCCCTCCTAGGAGCCTCTTATGACCACTTATGATATTTTCATACCTCTAAGTTGTATTCTTAGGGATTGTAAATAGTCGTAAAGGGTCATAAGGGGTCCTAGGACACAACTATTGGAAATCTGGCTAATGTGGATTCATAGATGTTGTCATTATGGCAAC
The DNA here is from genome assembly GCA_027943335.1 of Chamaecyparis obtusa. Taxonomy (NCBI): domain Eukaryota; kingdom Viridiplantae; phylum Streptophyta; class Pinopsida; order Cupressales; family Cupressaceae; genus Chamaecyparis; species Chamaecyparis obtusa. Next base: position 457,073 of record BSBK01011581.1, on the reverse strand, counting down.
ATATTATATCTATTAAGAGCACAGAATCTGGAATGCAAGTATGGAAAGTTGAAGAAAGAAATTGTCTAACTTTGGATACAATGATCCTGACAGAGCACGCAATGAAGATTTAGTTGGCGATATCCACTGGAGAAATATTTTCATTTGTGTAGTTAACTAAAGCTTCTTAGAGTATGAGGATACTCCATATCAGTGCGCATAAAGTTTGGAGCAGTACGGACAAAGTTATTCAAAGTTTACCGAAGACAGTTTTGCAGACAGAGCAGTTCTGGAGACAGTTTCAGCGAAAGAGTTAAGGGATTATTTTTTCTTGTCAAAATAATGACTTAACATTATTAAGGGATGACATCCTAGATGTTTACTCTTGGATAAATATTTTGGAAGCCGACCATGTAAAGTTATTAGCTTTAATAACTCGTATATTAGGCATACTTGAAATGTAATGAAAAAGTAGTGTGATATCTAAAAAGAAAGAAAATATAACTTGCAATAGTTGTATATTGTGATAGCAGCAAAGGCTATTGATGTGAAGTTCTAAAATGTACCATATTTCATTCAGAAATATTTTGTATTACTTGTTTGGGCAGCGAGCTCAGCCGGTGATCAGGTTTTGTAATCTAACTCCTAACAGGGTTAAGGCTTCTAACAAGGCCTAAAGTCCTTTAAACAGGATAGATCTACTATATGTTGTAAATTGAGTCCTAATAGGGTCCAATATCCCTAACAAGATAATTTTGATTAGTGATCTTTGTGGGTACCATCCCCATCGGGGTTTTCCCTTGGGTAGGGTTTCCTCGAGAACATATGATGTGTTATGAGTTCTTTTTATTTACAACTATGTTTGTTAATCAGCTTGATAATCCTTGTATACACTAAAGTAATCTATTATATCCATAAGTGGGCAAAAGAAAATTTTTGTGAAATACTGATTCACCCCCCCCCCTCTCAGTATTTCCTATTTCTAACAATTGGTATCAGAGCACAGTTACTCGGAGAAGGAACATCCAAGGAAAGCTTAGCAGCTTGAGTAAGATCTCTATGGATATGGATCAACTTTAGAAGAATCTTGAAGAAGCTCTTGAACAGATTGATATGCTTACTAATGAAAGAAACTTCTTAAGAAGAAAATATGAAGATGCAAAGAATTCTATTGACAAATTGAAAGGTAAGATTGAAGATCTAAAATCTAAAAAGAAATCTGATATGCTTGTTGAAGATTGTGATGAATTAGAAAAAGAAAATGAGATCCTTAAGCATGAGTTGAAGATAGAAAATCTGAAACTTAGTATGAAAGATGGAAATTTGAGATCTGATAATGAAAAATTGAAAATTGAGAATGAAGATCTAAGGTCAAGACTTGAAAAGGAAACATCTGAATCTGAAAAAGTAAAAATGCAGTATGTGGAACTTGAGAAGTATAATAAAATTGTGAAAGGTGAATGAACTCAATCTAAACAACTTGAAAGGCTATATTCAAAAAGTGATAAGACTGAAAACCAAATTTCTTTTGAAGAACCATTCTTTGATAGGACTAGATTTGGATATAGTATGTTTAGAACAAACCATGAAAGTAAGAAGCCAGATCTGAAGACATCTGAAAGTGTGGAGGAAATAAAACTAGATGAGAACACATTGGAAGATCCACCTAAAGAAGAACCACCTAGAGAGAAAGAAGAATCAAAGAAAGAAGAATCAAAATAGGAAGAATCATCTAAAGGTATGCAAAGAGAATTCAAAGGTAGATGTTTTGCTTGTAATACTATTGGGCACATGAAGAGAGATTGCACAGGTAAGCAATTTAAACCTTTTAATGGACATTATTATAATTGTCATAGTTTTGGACATAGAGCTAATGAATGTAGAAGACCTAAAGTAATTTTGAATAATTATGATAGAATGATTGGGAATACTAACAATGTGGATAAGAAATCTATTGAAGAAATGAATCAAAGAAAAGTGGTAGTATGTTTTAGATGAAACAAAGTAGGACACATTGCTAGAAATTGTAGGTCACAGATTAACCAGCAAGGACAGAGATTTGGAAACAATGGAATCATTTGTCAGATATGCAACAAGTTTGGACACTCAGCAAGATTTTGCAGAATGAACAATGGAGGTTATCATCATAACCCTAACCCTAGGAACAATGCAAGAAGGAATGAAATTGTAGGAAACAAAGACAAAGGTTGTTGTAGCAATAAAGATGAAGTAAAATTTGACAAAGGCACAGATCAAGGAGGTATAGTCAGCACTGAAAGTAGTCAGGAAGGTAATGTAACTAATGGTAAGGATGAATCTTTACCTAACCCTTCTTTAAGTAGTTAAATTATGTAAGTTTCTGTAGTTTAGGACTTAGGATTAGTGTAGATTAGGAATTTGAATGAGTTAAGTTTTGCACAATTAGATATAGGTTTATTATGTTGTACTAATGCTATGGTTAAGTGCACAAAAGAAAATATTGTGTTTTGCGAGGTTGCAGAAAGTTTTATGATTGCAAGTTTGCAGAATCATCTTTTTGAGGTTTTAGCAGCAAAATGAATGAATGCGATGTCAGATCGAGTTAATTAGAAGTGTTATAAGGTCGAAATCAAAGTTATTATGATTAAAAAGTGATTGAAAAGAGATTTGAAAGAAGAAAAGTGAGTTGAGGATGATTTGAAGAAGTTTGGAAGTAGTTTGCAATGATGATCATACCAAAACCCTAGATTTGCAAAGTTGAGGTATTTCTTGATCTTTAATCAGTTGATAAGATGGATATTTCTATGGTTCATAATGTTAAGGATAAGAATAGACCAAAGATTAAGAAAGAACCAGTAGAACCAATTGAAATTGATGATAGTCTAGCATTATCATTCATACCAGATGAAGTATTGCACATTAAGAATGTTAAAGGATATTTAGGTTGTAGGGTTGAAACTTTGGGAGATGCAAATTTTAGTGATGATTAGAGGAAATTTTACAATCAAGACATGTCAGTTAAACTAGCTTATGGGCACCTAGAGAACAATGAAATTATCAAATATTCCATGAAGTATGAATTCAATGATGAGGAATGTACCAAGCTCATTTTAAGTAGAATCCACAATGGGAAATTCTGGATGGAGGATAGAGTTATTGATATAACTGCTGACCTAATTCATGAAGTTATGGGATTATCAAAAGCTAGAGAGATTCCAATGAATGAAAAGAACATGAGAAAGATTGTTTTAGATAACACTGGATCTAGTTATAATGGTAGAGGAATTGTGATAAGTAAGATTAAGCAAGATGATGTTAGGTACCTTTGTAAGATCCTAACAACTAAATTCTATGGTAGTTCAAGGGAAGATGACATGGCTGCAGGAATGATTCATGTAGCTTATCTTATGTGTATTGAGAAGAAACCAGTAGACCTATGTGAAATCTTGAAAATTCAGCTATTTGAGAACTTAGAAAAGATTAAGAAGGATAAGTACACATAGTTTAGGTTTTCATCTCTGATAACCTATATGTTTTTCCATATTTTGAGAAGATTTCCTTACACAGTTGATTGGAGTGAAAATGTGAACACAATGGAAAGAATAAACTCAGTCTACATGAAGCACCTTTTTGATAAAGTTAATGACAGTGTGAAGCTTGTATTGAAGACTTTTCAAAATATTGTTAAGAACAAATCAAGGATTCCTCAATCCTTAGTTGAAAAGCATAAAGATGACATTTGTTTTATGGTTGACACTAATTTCACCTACATTGAAGCAGTTGAGCCTAGAATGGAATTCATAGATCCTCTTGGCTATGAAATATCTAAAGCAGAAATAGTAGGATATGTGAATAGATTGTTAAAGTGTGAGTTGGATGGTCATGCAAATAGGTTTGGAACCTATGAAGAGAATTTCAACTCTGCAATAAGTTTGAGAGAAAAGAAGCAATCTAGTAAGAGAGTTGAATCTACTATGAAGAAAATATTGAAAGAATCTGGTATGTCAAGTCATGAGTTTGACATAGCTAAGAAGACTACAGAAGCCTTGAAGAAAAGTGAAAACCTTGTAATTCCACCTGAGACATCAAGTGCAGATCCTGTTGATCCTATTGCAGTAAAGGTAAAAGTTGTAGTACCTAAAAAAGATGAAGGAGATAAATATTTTTCTCCTATTCCTAGCAAAAGAGTAAAAGTGAGTGCAACAGGACCTGACAAGAGACAGAAAGTGGTTGTACCACCTATACCCAGAAATGTAGTAGTAATTAAAGATGATGATGTAGTTTCAATCAAGAAGAAAACTTGGAAACCAAGAATTGAAAGAGTTAATGAAGATATATTGAAGCATGGTGACTTCACTAAGTTGAATAAATTCTATGCTCTATATGGATCATTTGACAAATTGAACTTTGAAAATGCAATGGTTACACACATGATTGTGGCAGATAAGAAACTTAGCACCATTCATGGTAAGATCCCAGATTTTGTATAACAAACTTGTGAATAGAAAATAGAGAGCACAAGAAGAGGACATAAAGATGAGAGAACATGTAATCAGACAGTTCTATGAAGTTAAGGATGAACATCATTTGAAGATATTCTTGAAGTCTCTTGGAACTTTATTGAGAACTAAGAGAAGAACAATCCTTATAATGGGAGGCAAAAAGGAGGATGTACAGAAAGAGACAGAGCAAGCAGTAATGCAAGTTCTTGTAGATATAGTTGCAGAAAAACATGTTGAATCAGACCCTCGGCAGAAGCAATTAGAGGAATCACATGCAGAGAAAGTTGGTATTGAAGAAGTCCCATCTTCTTCACATATCAATATTGGCAAAGAATCAATGGATATTGAAGGCACCAAAGTGAGTCTAGAATCAGATGATGAAGTATTTCATGATCTAGGAAACATTGTTGACAATTTGGCTTTGGGAGAGCAAGAAAAGGTCATAGAATTAGAGAAGAATACAGAGGCAGAGGAAGCACCAATTGTATCAGAATCAGTTCCAGTAAAATAGACAGTCAAAGGCAAACAAATTTTGATAGAGGCCACTACCTCTAGTGCACCTTCTAAACCAGTTGAAGACATTAGTGCACCTGACAGTAAGAAGAGGCATATTGGTTCAATGTTTGAAGACCTTGGAAAAGAAGTTGAAGATGATGATCAGCTTGAGTTCATTACATCTCTGAATAAAATTATTGGAAAGAATAAGAAGGTGAAAGACCTTGAAGGAAAAGTTAGAGTTTTGACAAAGAAACTTGAGAGTGTGATCAACACTAAGGTATCTGAATTAGATCCACTTGAGAAAGCTCAATCAGTAATGAATTATTTTGACTCTAAATTTTCTAACTTGAAGGATATTGCTAAAATAAAAGCTTAGGAAGACTTTGAAGTAGAAATGCAACAAACTCTAAGTGTAAATATTCAAAAATGATATTGGTAGTTTAGATGTATGCATAAAGAATTTGAGGAGACATTTTGAGATAGGGAAGAATTTATACATACAATGCACTAAATCATAAATTCTAATAGTTGAAGAGGATAAGAAGATTAGAGAGAAGTTAGATGCTATTACAGCTGAGACAAACACCTTGACAAGCCCTAATGTCAAGATAAGTTCTCTAGAGAAGAGCATAAGGAAATTGAAAGATGAAATCAGAATGCTAGCAGAGGAGAAGAATAGAAAGATGATCAAGGTTAACATCTTGAGAGAGTGTGTCTCAATCAAGATATCAATTGTTGAAGATCAAATTGAGCAGTGTCTTTCAGCAAAGACATCATTTCAGAAGTTTAGCTTCAATTCCCTGCAAGCTTGTCAGATAGCAGCATACAGATTGAGTACTCTACTCAATGTTTCTGAATCCATCAGGATGATATGGGAGAAAGATTTTGAATCTTGAAAGTTAGAGTTTGGTGATTGTGTTGCAAGCCTACCGGCTTTGCAATAACTGATATTAAGGTATAAAGTTTTTGAAATTTTTGTACACCCTATCTTTGTCATTGTTGTCAAAGGGGGAGAGATAGCAGAAAATTGTATATATGTTGAGGAAGGATACTCATAGGGGGAGCTATTCTATGGAATATGATATTGTATACATATTGTATAATGTTTGGCCACAAATTTTGTATAGGTGTTTTTTGAAGTTTTGTTTGCACACTTAGCCAATTTTCCCATATGTTGCCACCAATGACAAAGGGGGAGATTGTTGGCAATTTGGCTAATGTGGATACATAAATATTGTCATTATGGAAATATATGATCTCTATTAAGAGTGCAGAATCTGGAATGCCATTATGGAAAGTTTAAGAAAGAAATTGTCTAAGTTTGGATACACTGATCTTGACAGAGCACTCGATGAAGATTTACTTGGCGATGTCCACTGGAGCAATATTTTTGTTTGCATAGTTAAATGAAGCTTCTATAGAGTATGAGGATGCCCCATCTCAGTGCGCACAAAGTTTGGAGTAGTACAAAAAAAGTTATTCAAAGTTTACTGAAGATAGTTTTGTAGACAGAGCAGTTTTGGAGACAGTTTCAACGAAAGAGTTAAGGGATTATTTTTTCTTGTCAAAATAATGACTTAACATTATGAAGGGATGACATCCTAGATGTTTACTCTTGGATAAATATTTTGGAAGCTGACCATGTAATTTTATTAGCTTTAATAACTCGTATATTAGGCATACTTGAAATGTAATGAAAAAGTAGTGTGATATGTAAAAAGAAAGAAAAGATAACTTGCGATAGTTGTATATTGTGATAGCAGCAAAGGCTATTGATGTGAAGTTGTAAGTAGTACCATATTTTAGCCAGAAACATTTTGTATTACCTATTTGGGTAGTGAGCTCAGCTGGTGATCAGGTTTTGTAATCTAACTCCTAATAGGGTTAAGGCTTCTAACAAGGCCTAAAGTCCTTTAACCAGGACATATCTACTATATGTTGTAAATTGAATCCTAATAGGGTCCAATATCCCTAATAGGATACTTTTGATTAGTGATCTTTGTGGGTACCATCCCCATCGGGGTTTTCCCTTGGCCAGGGTTTCCTCGAGAACATATGATGTGTTATGAGTTCTTTCTATTTACTGCTATGTTTTTTAATCAGCTTGATAATCTTTGTATGCACTAAATTAATCTATTATATCCATAAGTGGGAAAAAGAAAAATTTTGTGAAATACTGATTCACCCCCCTCTCAGTATTTCCTATTTCTAATAACAACATATGAGAAACATTATTGTAGGCATCATGGTCACATTTTTTTGGAGACAACGTAATTGAGTGGTGTACCCAAATGGTTGAGAGAAACTTCTACACCTCTAGTTCCAAGTTGTTCTCCATCCTGTAGTGTCAACTTGGAATCAGAGGTGAAAAAGTTGCACTCCATCATCTGGGTATACAACTCAATTATGTTGTCTCCAAAAAAATGTGACCATGATGCCTATAATTATGTTTGTCAGCTATTGTGAAATCTACCTTATATTTTATCAGCTCTTTGCAGTACTCTTCTTCAATCTATGTTCGACAATAAGCATCTTCTTCTTCTTACTAATTGTAGCTAGAGCTTCGTTTTCATTAGGATTCAACTCTATGTCATGCCTCAGAAGGGAACTACGGAAGAGAATAAAGATTCTCTTTTTAAAAGAAAACCTAAGTAATGATTTATGAAAATTTTTGAATTTTTAAAAGAATTACATAAACAAAACATATTTTAACTTAGATTCTTCCAAGGTTCCCTTCTTATTTAATGCACAATTTATTTAAGTCCATTTAGTGTACTAATAACTTGATTTACTTCTTAAGAAAAATACATCACAACATTTGTAGATTCTTTATAAAGAAATACAAGGTACTTTCATTTCAATTTGCCATTTAAATCCATCTATATTCCTAAGTATCTTTTATGAACAATATAACATTTAAAGAATTAATACCATATAATAGAATCGTCTAAACATTTGATACATCACAAATATTACATTTTTTTTACTAGCTTTTCCCTTAATCAACATTAATGAGAAACATACTACTTTACTTGAAATGTTACAAAATCCTTTTCTTTTTCCAAAATGCATTATATACATAAATTTCATGCTTTCCCTTTTCCTTTTTCCTAAATCTACCCATCCCAAATACATAATTTTGAAATACATTAATGATTACATTACATTCATCTCCTCTTGGGAGGTAACAATAATTTTACATCATGAAAGATAAATACAAATCTTCATTCTTTAAAACTGGTCCTTAAGCACTGTATCCACAAAAGGTACCTTGATAAAAAGATTTACCACCCAACCACATGGATATGAAAAGGCCCACTCCCCCATGCTAGGAGATAAACACTAAGGTCCACAAAGGAGGGATAGCTAGGCCATACCTAGCATTGGGTAACCTTTCCCAAATAGCAAATGAAAAGAAGATAAAAGTATAAATATTTTCCCAAAGGTTCTAAGGATTGGTAGAAACTCTATGAAATAAGCTAAGTGAGTGTCATCACATAGCCCTCACCCCTTGGGTTGTCCTGGTACTAGCCTCTCTGGGCCCCGACCCCCAAGTAGGCACATGCAAAACTAAATGGCTTTCGTATAGATAAGAGCCATTCGATTGTACCTATGCATAGGAACCTTCTCTCACTCCCATCCATATCATTTACTAGCACTAATGGCATGGGTGAGGCATACATTAATATTTTTATTTTTTTAACCCATTCCCATAAGTTTTAATTAAATTATCACTTGTTAAAACAACTCTTCAGTCGGTTATCCTAGAACTAGCCACTTAGGGCCCCGACCCCACACTGAGAGCCACTCACTTAGTGTTCTTAGGTTGTCTACCCTTAACCCACACATCAAAAATACATCATACATGAAATAAAACACATCATAAACACTTTTGAGAACTTGCATCAAAGAATAGAAAAGAATAGGAGATTTTAGGGACGTTTAGGAAAATCAGGAGTAGATAGGGAGGCCTAGAATAGTCCTGATCCTCCAGACAATCCTAAACCCTAATCCTGCTTCCTAAGCACATCCTAACCCTTATTAAAGCATCTAAATCCACCATATAACCTCCACCAAACAAGTAATGAACATATATAGCTTATACAAAATTTGATATGCAAAATGCAATGCTCCATCTATGGAAACCTCCTGTGCTTGAAACTTGGCTAAGTCGTATTTTTTAAGAAATCTCAAAATCTAGAATCTACTTCTTAACTCCTATGAAGCTTAAACCTATCCAAAACATCCCGAACTACTAATATTTTATAATTTATACAAATACAACTTAAAGTATAAGAAATTAAATAAATCAAACTTATACTTAAATGTTATATTTCTATAAATCCTACCTAAACCCTAACCTAAGATCAAATTGCGCAATTGTTTAAGTTAAGTGCATAATTGTTTAAGCTAACTGCGCATTTGTTTAAGGTAACCACACATTTGTTTCATAGAGCTGCGCATTTGATTAAGGTAACTATACAATTGTTTCATAGAGCTTCACATCTGATTAAGGTGACTGCGCATTTGATTTAGGTAATTGTGCATGTGTTTAAGGTAACTATGCATTTCTACAGAATGACAAAAAATTAAAAAAAACAACTAATAGATCTGACTTGTGGGTAAAACTGGGTATTATAGGGATTGTGTATGCCAAATCTGGGAAATACCCATTTGAGGTCTCCCAGTTTCCATACAAAAATGGCCCTCCAACTATGATTAACAACCATCAAAACCTACCCTAGATTTGAACAATGAAAGGTAGTATAAAAGTAACCTATTTCTAAGAAAGGGAAAAACACCATTTCCAAAGGCTTGGATGATCCTATAGACCCCTGAGACATATGGGAAGATGTCACAAGGATCCTAGGACATCTAAAAACACTCACTAATGAAATATAGAAGAAAAAAAAATACATACCAATAATTTACAGAAAGCTTCTTATATCTATAACAGTAACAACACAGAATCCTTCTCTACACAATACAAAAACATAGTTCATCTCTTAAATAAAAAGCATATAAAAACAACCATAATACAAAAAAATTGCAAAGAATTATCCAACAAAAGGATCATCTACAAGATAGATCCAACCTAGAGTCTTGAAAAAAGAAACTATTGCAGAGAGGAGGATCCAAGCACTCTCAGCCCAATCCAATAACCTCTTCAGACTCCTTCTACAAGCAAACTAATGCCAACCTCTTCTGGGAGAAAACCAAATGACAATCTCAGAGAATAATAAATTCTCTCTTCACAACTATGGCTTTCTTACAAGCAATATTCTCAAAAAAATAATGTCTCTTCTCAAATCCAAACTCCTATGCCAACACACCTCTAAAACAAACTATCCTATCAACTTTTCTCAGAGATCCATCTTCCTGCCAACTCCCCACACACATGAAATCTCTCTTGTATATAGATTGGAGGGAGTAGTTGCATGGGTACTTCAACCGATGCAACTAACCCAACTATCTATTAGTTAATAATTTGGGCTATAATTATTATTATTTAGCACATCTATTCCCGTGAAGGGAAAATAATCGTATTTAACAATACTCTAATTTATGTCTTCTTAATTCAAGGATGACAATAGATAATTTAATCTTAAGAATAATTTACTAATTTACTTAACTATGGTAATAGAATTTACTAATCTTATTTACCCTTTATGAGAATAACTTAGATTTATTATTATCTAAAAATAATTTTCCTTCACACAAAGAATTATATATATATATATATATATATATATATATATATATATATATATATATATATATATATATATATATATATATATATATATATATATATATATTCATAGCCATATGTGCGCACCCATATGCTTATGTGTACATATACCATAAGTAAGACACGTTATTACAACATCAAAATATTTAAATATTATGAATAATATTATTTAAATCATATACCAAATTATACAAAATATAATCATGAATATTATAACACTTCATTAATACCATAAAACCCTTCATTATTATTGATATTGAAATCACATGCTATAACAACATACTAACTCATTCCTAACAAGATAATCTAGTATATAAGTAGCTACTAATAAACATAAATCAATAAATCATACCCTCACATGAATAATAATTCACATCAAAATATATTAACAAAATTGACATACCATGAAGACAATAAGAGGTACCATACTCAAAACCTCATTCTCAATGAATGTGAAAGACAAGAAACAAGTTACAAGATTCACAAAACCAACAAACTGAGAGGACACAAAAATACATCTTCAACACAAGGGACTGACTCAGGAACTCCCCACCTAAAGGTAAAAGAATCAGAGGTAGAGTTCCTTCCTGTGGAACCTTGGTGATATCTCCATAACAACAACAATGATCAAGGATTTTGAGGGATCACTCAGACCTGTGAAGCCAGGTGGAGACAATACCCGGTACCTACAATCCTACACCGCCAAGAAGAGATACATGTATACATATGGATATACATACAAATTAGATATATACAAATAGATGACTAGGATCGATACATCATGTGGACCTCAACTAAATGAGTAACTACAACTTTGACCTAAGTCATAAAGGAACATCAAACACATATACATGAACCATAAAACATCATAGATAATAGTGGTTAGTCTCAAATCATTGGATTAGCTTCATTAGTATAAAGATAAATGATTTCCAATTTCATGAACATATAATGATAACCATAATAAGGGTATCTAAACACCAGATAAAATATGTCATAAAGCATAAATGTAAACATATAGTTCTATTAACCATTATAATAAAATTTCCAAATCAGAGAGTCCAAGTATCACCATAGGAGATGGTATTACACTCAACTTCCCCCATCTCATCATCCTCATCACCCTTAGGTTGCATCCTAAGCCCTTCTTCCCTCTCCTGTTCTTCAAGCCTTTGCAAGATATCTAGATCAATAAAGTCTATGACATTGTGTCCATCCATGATTTTAGAAATATCATCTTCTTTCCACTCTTCATTTTCCAAAATATACCGCTTCTTCAAGCTTGTAGAGTAGTCTCTAGTGGTTGCAAATCAATCTTATTACAAACTATAATAAGAGGCTTAGTAAGTCTAATTTAATTTTTCTGTGGACTAAGACCTTAAATTATTGAGCTTCTATTTGTTTCAAGATTAGTTTAATTAACATTCTCTACTTAACATGGCCAACCACGTGAAGGTGGAAGCTCTTCTGGCCCCTCCTAGGAGCCTCTTATGAAACTTTACGACATTTTAAGACCTCTAAGATGTATTCTTAGGGGTCATAAATGGTCGTAAATGGTCATAAGGGGTTGTAGGACACAACAACTGAGAAACATAATTACAGGCATCATGGTCACATTTTTTTGGAGACAACGTAATTGAGTGGTATACCCAGATGATGAAGAGAAAATTTTGCTCCTCTGGTTCCAAGTTGACATTGTGGGATCCCAAGACCATAGATAATGAATAAATTTAGATAGCAGAGGAGGGCCATAATGACAAAAATAATATAGGAAAAACCTCAAGTTAAATGAGGCAACTGCAAACATTTTAATAGAATTTTATTATTAAATAATGAAATTTGCATATACTAGTGTTCTAAGCCCCCTCATTACATGATTTATTATTGTAAGCCTCCTTTGGCTTACGCATCTAGAAAATGAAACTAAAACTTATTGGGATTGAGACAAACCTTATAGAACAACAACAGCTAGGAAGGATCACTTGCTGACATCTATTGAATACATCTGTTGGAGGACCTTGTATTCATGAGCAACATATGTATTCAACAGATGTTGGCAAGCGATCCTTCCTAGCTGTCATTATTCTATAAGGTTTGTCTCAATCCTAATAGGTTGTAGTTTCATTTTCTAGATGCGTAAGTTAGAGGGATCTTACAATAATAAATCATGTAATGAGGGGGCTTAGAACACTAGTATATGCAAATTTCATTATTTAATAATAAAATTCTATTTGAATGTTTGTAGTTGCCTCATTTAACTTGAGGTTCATCTTGTATTATTTTGGTCATTATGGCCCTCCTCCTCAATCCAAATTTATTCCTTATCTATGGTCTTTGGATCCTATAGTGTCAACTTGGAATCGGAGGAGCAGAAGTTTCTCTCCATCATCCAGCTGTACAACTCAATTATGTTGTCTCCAAAAAATTGTGACCATGATGCCTACAATTATATTTGTCAGCTATATTGAAATATACATTTATGTTTCTTATTTGTCATGTTTATGTGTTTGTTTTTATGTGTTTGGGAAGACATCTTTCTAGCCTAGGCCTAGATCCTTCAGCAATTAGCTTCATAATAATGTAGATGATAGATGAGTAATTAGCTTCCCCCCCTCTTGATTCCCAAAGAACCCACCCATATTTTTCCCAGCCTCAGATCTCATCTCCACAACCAATTTTTCTACTTCCTCTGGTAGTGTCTCTAGTGTTAGTTTGTTTTAGATTCTAGCAAGGAATTAACAAACTATAGAGGTCTTCCAAATACTAGTAATTGGTGCAGGAGCACCAAGGTCAAAGGCAGGAGTCATGAGGAGCACCAAGGTCACTAATGGATCCTTAGGTGTAGTTGAAATTACCAAATGGCCTTCAAAGGTTAAGGAACAAATGGAATAACCAAGAAAACACTATACTATAAATCATGTGATTGATAGCAGATTGGGGCTCATCTCTACAACCAATTTTGCATCTTCCTTTGATAGTGTCCCTAGTGTTAGTTTATTTCAAATTCTAGCAAGGAATGAACATACTATAGAGGTCTTCCAAATACTAGCAGTTGGTGCATGAGCACCAAGGTCAAAGGCAGGAGTCATGAAGAGCACCAGGGTCACTGATGGATCCTTAGGTGTATTTGAAATTACCAAATGGCCTTCAAAGGTGAAGGAGAAAATGGAATAACCAAGAAAATGCTATACATTAAATCTTGTGATTGATAGCAGATTGGGGCTCACATGAGCCATAAACATGAAGAATTATCCTAAAAATAGATCTAAACCATATATATGCACAATTGAGGCAAAGAGAAGTTACATCATATCCATATTAAAATATTAGTTACAATATGAAAATACTAAACTAACTAATTCCTAAGTTCATCTCTGCATATGGTTGCAACAAAGATATGCGACTAAAATACAAAGAAGGCATCGTAAAAATATAATTTCAAAATTTTCCCTAGCCTGACACGTTTTGCAGTCCAATCCTTCATCACGGATAAGTGGAGATGGGTGGATATTTGCAAATGAGTTTTCATCGACCCAACTAAAGTATCTACAACCATTATTTCCCTATGATGCCCAATCTACATTAGTTCTTATAATATAATGAATAGTATTTACATTAGAAACATTAAATATATACACATTAGAAACCTTTTTTCTATTTGGGCAGCACCAAAATTGTCATCCAAGATTGCTCTATGTCCATGAAGTCTTCAACACATACTGCCCACCACTACATTGATAGTTTGGCACATTGACAAGAGCCATCGAGCCTATATCAATAATGCACCACACCATCATTACTACATTTATTACATAAATATTATAACATATAATAATATGATTATAATGACCATACATTCACCACTATTATTCTATTGTAGATTCAAGTACTTAAACAATGTTTGTAATCAATGGTTTTTTACAAAGATGTCATTCTAGGGCAGCAAGGACAATTTAACTATACCTGAGCTAGAATTAGTCAACTTCAATACTTTCAAAACTAAGTATGAAATAGAGATATAAACAAGAACTATCCACACAAGTTATAGAGACTAAAACCTTGCCATTGATCCAGACAGGTATAACACAAAACAAATTTACATAAACCAATTAACTCAAAACACAAACCCTTTTTCGAATAATTTAATTTTAACTTTGGTTGTGTTAAAGGAACTATGTTGACTTTATTTTGTAGTTGTTTAACATGAGAGTTTGTAGATTAATAGGAGTTCACATTTTTATGGGAATGTATCATTCAATTGAGGATTAATACCCATGTATATCTAGTTAGATGAACATAACTCATGTACCTCATGCTAGTGTGCTTGGATTATACTAGACATTATCCAACCGCCTATGAGGGTTGCCACTGTTATTAATTGGTGTAAAAGGAGGAATGCCTATGTGTTATAGCACTTTATATAAATAATCACTATTTGGATAATGTCTAGTCTAATGAAAAATAGTGTATACAAGGTATCTAAGCACACTATCATGAGGTACATGAATTATGTGCATCTCACTAGTTATAGATGGGCAACTATGGCACAGTAGTATCTGTGAACTCCTATTAATCAACAAACTCTCATGTTAAACAACTACAAAATAAAGTCAACATAGTTTTGTTAACACAACCAAAGTTAAAATTAAATTATCTAAAACAAATGGTGCCTTAGAGGGATAGAGGAAAACTTTGCTAAAGAAGTTTGACTATTGTTTGTGAAAATGCCTCCAAGGAATGCAGGTATTACCAGGGAGATCTAGGAGTTGAAGGAGAAGAACACAAGGTTGTAGGAATCTTACAATGCACTTTTGGCCAGGCTTCAAGCACTAGAATCCAATCAAAGAAGAGCAGTAGATGAAGGTGTTGATAGTGAAGAAGAGGAAGAAACCCATAAGGAAGGGGAAGGAGAGGAAGAAGAGGAACAAATAGATCCTGAAGAGCGGAGGTCAATTAGGATATTCAAGGCTATGAATAATGAGAAACATAAGGTGAGGGGAGCTATCCCTATGTACGATGGAAGTCTAAAAGAAGAAGAGCTTTTGGATTGGATTGCATCAATGGATGCATACTTTGAAGGTGAAGAGGTACCAGAAGATCAGAGGGTCAGATTGGCAGGGATTTAAGTTGAATCCACTGACTTGTAGGGATAAGAACAAGATAATAATGTGTTTTAGGGATAATATTCCCACAAATGAGAAATTAAACATTAAAAATGATATAGGTGGGTGTAAGGAACAAGCACACAAACATGGATTGAATAGGACAATGCTACACAGTCCTATAAATGGAGACTTTTGGGATTTGAACTATGTTCAAATAGGTACAGTCAAGTTTCCTATTGAAGGGTAGCTAGTAAACAACCATGTTTAGATGTGAACGGAAAGTGGGTAGAAAGAACCAATTATCAAGGCACCATATTCCTAAAGTACAGGTTTAGACTCAGACATCCAATGCCAGGACTGATTCTTGGGACAAGAATCCTTTCAAAGGTGGTGAACATGGTGCAAGGGCACCTAGAACATCCAAATCCTACCAAGAGTCCATAATGACAACCATGCACCCAATGAAATCTAAAGACATCAATTAGAATGTATTGGCACCTATAATGGCCTATAAGGTCATTCCATGCAATGCAAATGGAAAATATGTAATAAGTCTTAAAAGGACTAATAGGCCTTAGGACCAAAATAAGAGCCTAGGATGGTATTTGGTGTTACAAGTTTATAATAGTTTAGATTTGATTTTAATAATGCTTAATAAGTTCATTTGGGTCACATTTCAAAGTCTTAAGGCTTCATTATCTTTAAAAGTTTCAAAAACTCCAAATTTGTAATGTTGCAAATTCAAAAATTTGAAATGCAACGGTCATTAGAAAATGGAGGGAGTTGGATTTTGTTATGTTTTAGTGAAAAAAAATTGATCCAACTGATTGGGATTGGTTGGGGTAGTTTCTAGGGGTCCATCAAATATGCCAAAGTTTCATTGTACGACAGAAGAGGCCTAGTGTATGGACTGTACTGAGTTTTTGATAAATAAACTTCTTTCAAATGCAATTTCCTTGAGTTCTTAAAGTGATTTTGGATTCATCTTGTCATTTTATTACATTTCAATGCATTTGGAATAGTTAGATATTGATCCTAGACCACATATTTTCATTTGTGAGGTCTGTATTTGTATTTTACTCAATTAATTCTAACTGGCAGAGTAGTTTCAGCCATTCCTTTGACAATTTTGTGAGTTTCCAATTTAATATGGTCATTCCATGACCTTTGACCACTGCAACACATGGAATTACTGAGTATTAACATGTACTATAGTTCCCTAATCCATTAATGTAATGAGAAGGAAGACTGTTTGGGTGATCACCATAATTTATAGAGGAAACTTAATGAATTTGCTTGGTATGCTACAATAGTAGCCATTTGTTCTGAAGGAGGAACATAGATTATGATTTATATCATCTTATAATGATCATCTAATGGTGAAACAACTACCTATTAGACCTAGAAGTGGTCAGAGATAGGAGATTTAAGAATACCCTGAAGCTTTAGTGGTTACAACTGAAGCTCTTGTAGGCCCAACCAATTATCACAATAGAATAATAATGTCAATTCAAACCATGGACAATGGTTCCAACCAACACTTTAAAAACTCCTTAGTCTCTAAATTTCTTCAGCCATAGGATGATTCTTCTAACTACCAATTTCCTTGACTAGGATTTGTAAAGTTCCAAGTGACACTTTTCTTTACAGACATCAACTGGTTGTTGATATTTAACATGATTCCCGATTCCCTTTAGGATCACAATCTTTCTCTGGTTTTAAGCCTACAACTATGTTCCTCCCTTCAATTGGTTATTGGCCATTCTGCATAGAATTTACTGTCTTCTAATGTTTCACACTAAATCTTCTAACTAACTTTAACCACTCTACTCCAACACTATCGACTGTCACAAAAACACTCTAATTTAGTTGATCAAGTTAGATTAGGGTCATATGGAAGGGTCTAAGAGTGGGTCCTTACAATGGTTATTGTCATTTAGAATTATTTAATGTTCCTGAGGCTTTCAAATTTAACTAAGCCTTGAATCCAAATTATTCCTAGGATGCTACTGCAAGCATTTTCTTACTTTGTTGGTTAAACACATAGCATATATCTAACTAGGGCATCAATCTTGAAGTAGCGTAGCTACTTCCCCCAAATCTAAGCACCTAAAATTCATTTCCTTGGCTTGCTTCTCACCCAATGACATTGGAGACCAATAGAGAAATCACAAGTCAAGGTACACTCTCCATGACAAAGCCAACTGAGGAATTTCTGGGCCGGTCTGACAGAGAGTTTAGTATCTCATGGGTACAGCACAAAAGTTTCAATAAAATTTTTGCAAAATTAACAAATGAACTTCAAAACCATGGATGCATCAAAGGTTAAACTTACAAAGATGTTCAATCTATCCACTCACTTCGTAAATTGACAAGGCATGATATATAAACAAAAATGAACTCAGGGAAAAAGAAATCTAATCAATGTAGTTACATGATCATGTTTGTGATGACAGTCAACTATTTGTTCATTGCACAACTAACTATGTAAAACATAGATAAAACTAATAAAGTGAACATCAAGAACTGTGAATGCATCAAATGGACTTGCAGAGTTGTTTAGTCTCTACATCCCCTTGACAATAGACAACCTAGCAAATAACCAATACATGATGCCTTGGTACATTGCTCACAGGCCCTAAGTAGGTAACCAATAAAACAATGCCAAAAAAATGTAGAGTAAAGAAATCCTTACAGGAGGTCCTCCTTTTACAGCAAATCACAATGGCAACCCTTGTAGGTAGGTGGTCCTCCTTTTATACCAAATCATACTGGCAACCCTCGTAGGTAGGCGGTCCTCCTTTTACACCAAATCATAGTAGAAACCCTCATAGGCAGGTGGTCCTCCTTTTACACCAAATCACAGTGGAAACCTTCAGTGGCAGGCGGTCCTCCTTTTACACCAAAACACAGTGGCAACCCTTGCAGGCAGGTGGTCCTCCAAAAACTCTCAAGAAATAATAGTTCAAACAATCACAAGCTCCAGCTCCTTCGTGCACTCCAAGTGAAAACCAAACAATGAAATGAGACATGAAATATTGTTTCTTTTTTAAAGTTATGCCTGAATTGGTCAAAATTTTGACTTGCATGGTGTTAGTTGAATATTTGAGTAACGTGGGCATGGATTAAAAAAAAGTAATTTTTCCTTCTATAATCTGACCAACCTAAACCTTTTTTATTGATTGTCTAAAATTTTGGTAGAAAAATGAGGTCAAATGTAGTAGTGATTATGATATCCTTCTTAGCCAAATTGCCAACAATCTCCCCGTTTGTCATTGATGGCAACATATGAGAAAATTGGCTAAGTCCCAAAAACTTAAGATACAAAATTGTGGCCATACAAAAATATGATCATAAATAACTTCTTATTCTTCCTACTTATACTAAAAATACTTGTACTCCAAAATATCTATACTCCTCCTAAGAGTATACTTTATGCTTATACATATAACATCTATACATACAATTTTCTGCAATAGTACTCCCCCTTTGACAACAATGACAAAGGTGTAAAAAATCTAGTATCAAAATTTATTTTACCTCATGAATTTAATATTGCAAGACCCGAAGGCTTGCAACACAATCTGCAAAATTGATCTTCAAGCTCTCTAGCTCCTTCTCCCATTATTTCTTCACTACATCTTCACTGCATCTAAAACACTGAGCAATGCACATAGGCCAAAGGATGCCTTAAGATTTGCATAAGAAAATTTTCCATAAGATGTCTTTGAAGAAAGACATTCTTCCAATTGATTTTCCAGTGTACTTATTTTTATTGATACATGCTCTCTTAGTAGAGTGAATCTTTTCAATTTCCTTTCCTTCTCATCATTTAGAAGTCTCATATCATCAAAAATCTTACTTGTATTTCTCTCAATTTCTGAGATCTTCACATTAGGGCTTTGTTACAATATTTTTACTCATTTTAATTGGAGACCTAATTACTATTTGAGGCTACAGTACCCTAGTTTGTCTTATTAGATGATCTTTCTTAAGTTTGTCTTCATTTCATAAAAGATACATGTAAAGGAAAAATAAATTACTCCATCTAGAGATTACATGTATATGTACCAATTTCTTGTATGTATTGTAACAAGGAAAGAAATTGAAAGATAATATCATTTGAGCTCACACAGGCCATGAGAATAGCCAACCTGCAAAAGAGTATAAATGAATACAGACATACATAAAGCAGATAAACACAAAAGTACAAGGGTACCAGACATTGCCTAGTAATGAAGCATTGATCTAGTTTTGATCAGTGTTCTCCTATGATCCAGAACCTATAGAAAAGAGAGAAAGGGATGGGGGTCAGATCCAATAGCTCTAAGCAATGCATGATATCCTAATACTTACCCTCATCTACAAACATGCATATATGCAATCAGCCATACACTTCTAAAAAGGGTTGTTCTATAGGGCATGTGCACTTAGGAAAGATGTCACAGGAAGAAAAATAAGATACCATGTTTTCACTAATTTGTTTGTTCCATGTGCAGATACAAAAGAAGATTTGACACTATTTCTTTCCCTCAACCAGACAAGAGCAATTCTAAGAGGATGTCCCTCCCTAAAAAGAGGGACATCCTCAAGGGTTTCTATTGTCTAGGAAATAGTAGTGAAATGTAAGCTCAGTGAATAAGTGGTGTCCATGGAGAAGTCATCATCATGAAGAAAAAATGGTAAAGACAGAAAAGAGATCAATACAAAAAAGGGAAGTGAATGGTTGCAGAAACACCTGATGAATCACTATGGTGTCTACATCATCCTAACAATGCAACAACAACACCATATTTTGTTGTTTCATCTGGTGTTTCTATGACATCATGATGCACCCACAATAGCCATCCACCATGCCCATTATCATAATGAGTCATGATCAAACATTGGCAATAGAAAGGGCATACATTAATCATTAAATCAGAATGAAGAAAAGGTACAAATATGCATCATTTATTACATAGCTATAACATCAAATATGTTTAAATCTGTATTTTAAGCTAAGGAAGGAAGCTACAAATGATAGAGTGGCTACATGATGCTACTGAAATTAAAAAAGTGATGGTAAATGTATGATTGCATGAAAAACAACAATTTTTTTTTCTTTAAAAGTAATCACTACATGTTTCATCAATAGTGCTGCTAAGAAACAAAGAATGTAGTCATTATAATAAAGATTCAAATAGCATAACATTGGCAATATGTTCCATACAAGAACATGCTAATAAGGATGAAACATGGCAACATTAACAAGTACAAACATTGCACAAATGCTTAGATGAAAGTTCATGAATATTTGATGCTCATAATTTTTTGAAGGTAGTAAAACCAATGGAAATAGCTGAAAATGTCATGGCATCATGAGCATTTAAGCATGTAGCATCAAATGGAGATGACTATCTAAATATAGCATAATATGGATTGAGAAATGCATGATGCTCACGAGCCCAAGGTATAGTGAGCATACACTGAATAACAACAACAATATTATTGTATGGTGCCAAGTAATCAGACATTGAGCATATTAAAAAAGGCATGAATAATAGCAAGGCACCAATGAATGCCATTAAATTTTACTGGTGCCAATATTCCATGCTTCAAACAGAAAATTCAAAGGGCATAGTCAAATCCAATAGAATAATGCACTAGTCTATAATTCACGGGTTGTTCATGAGCATATACA
Source organism: Chamaecyparis obtusa (assembly GCA_027943335.1). Lineage (NCBI taxonomy): Eukaryota > Viridiplantae > Streptophyta > Pinopsida > Cupressales > Cupressaceae > Chamaecyparis > Chamaecyparis obtusa. The sequence goes on along the minus strand of BSBK01011581.1, from coordinate 435,575 downwards.
ACAAGATAAAGATGGGACAACAAGATACATGTTGATAGAGTGCCCATAAAATCCACAAGTGGAGAAGCACATATCCCAATAAGTACAAACTGTGGTTATTTCAAAAGACATTAAAATTTGCATTCTAGTTTTACTTCGAGCATGCCACATCCTTGCATCAAGTAGATAGTGCCAAAAATGGAATACATTCAAGTAATAAATGAAAAGACACAACAAAAAATATGTATTCAAATGAAGATGGAGCAGCAAAAAGTTACAACAACAAATGATCCATTCTTTCACATGGATATATGACAACAAATATGTATTCAAATGAAGATGGAGCAACATAAAGTTACAACATAAAATAATCCATTCTTTCACATGGGACAAAAGCAATTAATGGGGGTGGCATGCATTACAAAGATGCCAAAAATCTCAGCTAACCAGTCATTGAAACAATGGTAATAATATTCCATATAATCATGACTTTCCATCTTTCATGCATCAGCAAATACAAAATGCATCTACAGCCCCAATAACATAGAAACAAATCAAAACATTAATTCAATAACAACAAATTAATGGCACCATGAGGGTATAAGATACAAAGGCATTTCCAATGAATCATGACAACAAATAAAGAGCATAATGTTTCAGCCCATCAATATAATTCTCTGTCACATCCCAAAGATGAAACATATCATAACAAACATGGAACATTGCTTACGGTTGGAGGAAAATAAGCAATACAAGATCAAAAATTGAGTGAATAAATGAACATATGCAGCAAAAATGTGCCAGAAAATAAATAATAATGATGCCCTTGCTCACATTTTTTAATAAAAGGCAATATCACAAAATGTGATTGCAATGTAAGCCACAAAGAAGTGAAAACAACAAAGCAAAATCCCACAAATATATTAAGCTTGTGGGCTACAACCATTCTAGAACTATGAACAAAAAATCCAGTCAAATACATGAAGCATCATAGGGCACACCATGGTACCCTAACTCAGGGTTTTTAAATGTCAATATCAACAAAATGTGATGCCGTGTAAGTTATAGAGAAATAACTAGTAAAAGGTAATTGAATCTAAATAAATGGTGCCATTATTCTATTACAATGAGAAATCACAACAAATAAAGTATGCCCTTGAAGATACAGAGGAAAGATAGTAGTAAAAACATCAAATGAAGAAGCCAAACACAATGCCTACCTTAGAACCATGATACCTTATGAGAATAAAAAATTGGAAGTTTCCAATCCAAGTTTGAGTTCACAAGAAAAAGCCAGTTTGAATGGAAACTTTCCCAAATGAGTGGCAGTAAATGGGTAGATTTCTTTGACATCTTTCATTTTATTTGGATTGGTTTCTCAAAATATTTAATTAATATGCTTTCCCTTTTTATTAAATTAAATTAGGTTGAGAGCTTTAATTAATGCTTTAATTTGATGCTAAGTGCTTTTTATGATAAGTGGATTTTATTTTAAAAGATGTAAATATTTTTGAATATATTTCCCCTTTTTATTAAATTAAATTGGGTTGAGAACTATTCATAAAATATGTTTTTAAATCCACATATAATTAAGAGGGGAAAGTATTTAAATGTAAAAGTCATCGCTCTTATTTTGTAAGATATTGACAAATGGTGTTCTTATAAACCATTGTCAGAATACCATTCATAGAGCATGGCTTAGAGGGGATAGGGTAGGCTTTAATGACCATCTTTTTTAGGATTTTCACTTTTCCCCTTACCCCTACAAATCCAGGAATCTAACATCCAATTTTAGGAGGCATGTTCACAGGCCCTATATGCAGATTTTTCCATTTTTGGGAGGTTGAAGGATTTGAATGTAGATTCTTAGATTTAGTTTATATACCTCTCACTTAGGTGATTGAGGTTAGTCCTTCATTCTCTCTTTCTTGGAGGTGAATTCTTGTAGCTTTGAAGACGTAGATTGTTGTAATTGGCTCCATTCCATTGAATATAAAGCAATATTCCTTCTTGCCTCTATTATTTTCTAAGTTTTCCATTAAAATTCATGTCAAAGTTATTATGATTTTGTTAATCTTTTACTTTGCATGTTTATTCAAATTGAATGTTCAAGAAAGTGTTTTTCTATTGTTGTTTTAATCTATGTAGAGTTGGGTTTTAAGTTGTGGAAGTTCTTTCCCTTCATTTTCTCCATGTACCTCTCTATTTCAAAAAATATTAAGGCAATAGGGTCAGGTTGTGAATTACAAAGTTATTTCAAGTGTCATTGTGAGTATTGCTTCAATTTGTGGATTTATCAAAGTTTGGTGAATCACCTAGTTTACTTTCAGTTTCATGCACTCTCTCTCCCTTTTCCTCCTAAATCAGTCAAGTTTCAAGGTGATTCAAGGGGAAGCTGAACCCTAATTTGAAGGTCTACTTTCTGATAGGTTACCCACAACCTGGAAGTAGTCCCATGTTTCACATGATTGCTAGGTTCACACTAAGCCATATTCAGGTGTAATCCTTAGTCACAATAGTGTTTGGAATGCCCGGTAGGATAGTGTGTTGGGAATGGGAACATTGAAAGGGGGGGGGCTGAATCAGTGTTCACTTTATTTTACCTTTTTACTTAATCTCAAACTTAACTTCAATACTTCAGTACTGAAATGAACATCCACATAAAAATGAAACATGAAATCAACACATAACACTAATGTGGTTACAGGGAAACCCAAATAGGTAAAAACCCCAGTGGGAATTGACACCCACTAATATTTTGTACTAGTGTTTTATGATCCTTGTTAGAAGATCCTTAACCCTATTAGGAGTTTCCTTACAATGTATTAAGTATAGTAGACCTTGTTAAGGGTTGGACCCTAGTAGGAGTCTTTTACAATAGTCCCTGTTAGGGGAGCGCATGCACTATCCTAGAGATCACTGCTCAAGTGGTGAAGGCTACAACATTTTGATCTTAGATACACACTATATCTGCTAGATGAACTATCATTGTGACACTACTTGTCTGATCAGTTCCTTTGATGTGATGATGCTTTGACCTCTTGAAAAGCTCTAATACATCTTATAGACTCTTTGCATACTTTTTCTCTACTTATCACAACTCTCTATCAACTTCCATACTAATTACAATGGGTGCATGTCATATTTATATGTGCATACAAAATAAATAACTAGGTCAGCCCTTTAACCGATTACATACAACACTTCCAATTGAATTGGCTCAAGTGTGTTTACAAATAAACATATTTATATGTTGAAAAACTAAATACAATAGGTGCATCACCTTTACAACATTATAATATGACCACAAATCAAAATGCTACTAGTTGGCTGCTTACTCTGTTCTTCTCTGGCACACACTGGCTATGTAACTTCAACTTTCTATAACTTTGTCATACTTTCATATCTGATCATGCACTCATAGAATAAGCATGAATATAGTCTAGCCAACTTAGCTTCTAGGGTGTATACCATAACTCATTCCTATGCATGTGCACTAATGCTCTAAGCTTCAGGTACTCTGTATAGTATCAAGTCTTCAACACTTAACTGATTTTTGATCTTCTCATCAAGTGCGCTGACTCCCAACTACTATATAACTTTGTTGCCATAATGATAATAGTATAACAATTCATATACACTAGTATAGCCAAATTTCAAACACAATGATGTTTCCCATCATTCACTAAGATTTTGGTGTGATCCTCGGTGAAATCAGCCTTTAGAGGTAGTTTTTTACAAACACCGTGGTGACTCTGAGAAAAAGCTACTAGTTTAAGCAGTCCAAGTGCTGGTAAGTTTCATAAAATATCCTTTTTATCAGCTTATTTGATGAATAAGCATGTTAATTAATAATGCATAATCACCCTATCACCACCCATATCATGAGAAAGCTACCCATGTGCCATCATTCATGCCATATCAAGCTAACCAAGAAGCAACATATAGCCAAAATGGCCTACCAATAGCAAATTGCTAGCATGCACCACCATACTCTCCCAACCAGCATTAAGCATCTTGGCAGCATTCCTATGAATTGCCCTATGAAAGTCACCACTACAATCCTCAGAATTAGTCCAACACCACTTTAGATTCAAACTCCAATGACTGGTTTGAAAATTTTTGAGAAGAAATGAGCTCTTTCATGAGAGACTATTTGGAGATGAGGGCTTAAAAAGAGGAGATCTCAAGGCAATATATGGAAGTGTTCACTCATAAAGAAGAGTTTTCAAGGAAGCTAGAAAGCCAGATGGAAACCCCTGAGCAGAGCCTTGAAGAAAAGAACTAGCAATAAAAGGTCCATGAAGAAAATATTGAAGAGTATAAAGAATTAATAAGGGTTATCTATCTGACAACTATAAAAAATGAGAAGGATCTCCAAAAAGAGTTGGTAGAAAATGATGAATTTCATGATCATGAGCAAGAGACACTTGCGAAACAAATTGTAGAAAAGGATCAATTGAATAAGGATTTGTTGGCACGAGCACCAAGGCAAGGAGATGCAAGCCTAGAAAAGGGGGACCTGGAGGCTTTGTAGAATAGACAAGAGAATCAAAAGGCTCAAATCCCAAGTTTCTTGCCTGGTAAGTCCCCTAGCACTTCTATTGAAATTCCAAGCTTTACGATTTCTCCTTCAGTTCAGAATCTTAGTCAATAGGGGCCTAACCTCCATACATTTTTAGAGCCTATTCAGGACCCCATCTCAAATTTCCAACCACTCCATTCCATTCTTATAGAAGAGACACCTAAAAGGTTTGACTTCCTAAGTGACAATGAGGCCATCCTGCAGTAGATAAAGCCTTATGAGCCAATTCCTAAAGAGACCCCTACACCTCATGACATTTTAGGCCACTAGGAAGAGGATGAATCTTGTCTTTTAGGTGTACTTTTTCATGATGATCATGAGGAATAAGTAGATTTATTACATAATGATGGATTAGAGCAGAAAAACAAGAATCAAGAAGCAAGTGAAGAAGGTGAGATCCTAACTAATTTATTTGAGGAAATGCCTTCTTATATTGAGCAAGAAGAGGTAATGTAGGATTTACTAGTTGATCTCACTGATTATGATAAGAAAGATTATATAATTGCTGCTAACTTAGAACAACAAGATGATTTCGATTCCATAATTGATGCTTTCTACTAAACTCTTGTTGATGTTCCTCATCCTCCTGAAATAGATAGTAGCATCCATGTTCTTAAAGAGGAGTTTTCATTTCAGGAGGTTGATGTTGTCCCAATTGTAGAATCTAAACCTATCTACAATAAAGTGGTGGATGAATCTCAAGGATCATGTTTCCTAGACCACAAGGAGGGACCAGTGATTGTTAAGGACCTAGGGCAATTTGATAGCTTTGATGAGCTATTGGTTGTTCCAATAGAAGAAGAGGATGATCCTATGACCCAAAAGGAAGAATTGGTATGGCAGTCCATCATGGAGGGGAAGACTTGTGATCAACATGCTGAGGTTGTTAATAAGATGCATACTGAGTGACAAAAGCTTGGATTCATACTCAAAAGGGGATTTCCTATTAGATACCTTGCTCAGATGGGGTAAAATGAAATATCCATGCTCACAAAATCAGTGGAGGATGATGTCAAAGATACATTTCTTGATGACTAGGAGCTTATTCAATCTTATCAGCCTCCCTGCAAAGAAAACACCTATGATCTAATCGAGGTTAGTAATCTGGACTACTAGTCTCAAAAGTGGATATGCCAAGCAGTTTAGTTTTCTTTTATGTTCCATATCCTCTTTGTTGGCATCAAATGTGAAAAGTATAATACCCTAAGGAGGATGGGAAGTTATTTCAATAGTCTAGTTAATGGATTTGTTTTACCATTTTGTTGATACTGGTAGAGTAGGGTATGGTAGAAGTTTCTATTTTATGTATTCCCTAAGTGATTTGACACAAGTTTTCTTTCATCTTTCAGTTTTTAGTTTGGTTTTGGTTAGCAATAAGCCAGAGAAGTCTGTCTCAGGTGTTCAAATCTAGTTTTTTTGGAGAGAAGAATGTTGTTTGGTTGAGAGCTAGGTTCATTTTTAAGGCTTACGGAATCTATGCCCAATGGAAGCAAAGGCAACCACTCAATGGTGCTTAGCAGGAAAGCACTGAGTTGAGATCACCAGAATGTTACCATATTTTTACTCATTTTGATTGGAGACCTAATTACTATTTGAGGTGACAGTACCCTAGTTTGTCTTATTAGATGATCTTTCTTAAGTTTTTGTTCATTTTAGAAAAGACACATGTACAAGAAAAAAAAATTCTACATCTAGAGATTACATGTATATGTGCCAATTTCTTGTATATATTGTACCAAGGAAAGAAATTGAAAGATAATATCATTTCAGCTCACACAGGTCGTGAGCATAGCCAACCTTCAAAAGAGTATAAATGAATATAGACATATGCAAAAAAGATGAACACAAACATAGAAGGGTACCAGACATTGCCTGGTATTGAAGCATTGATCCGGTTTGACCAGTGTGCTCCTATGATCCAAAACCTGTAGAAAAGAGAGAAAGGGATGGGGGTTAGATCCAATGGATCTCAAAAATTCATGATATCCTAATACTTAACCTCATCTACAAGCATGCATATATGTAATCAGCCATACACTTCTAAAAAGGGCTATGCTACATGGCATGTGCACTTAGGAAAGATGATGTAGGAAGAAAAAGAAGATACCATGTTTTCACTAACTTTTTTGTTCCATGTGCAGATAAAGAAGAAGCTTTGAAAGTATTTCTTTCCCTCAACTAGACAATAGCAATACCAAGAGGATGGCCCTCGCTAAAAAGAGGGACATCCTTAAGGGTATCTATTGTCTAGGCAATAGCAGTGAAATGTAAGCTCAATGAATAAGCTGTTAGGAATGAATGCTAAATGTTTGGCAACCATTCTATCCAAGTTGTTGTTGCATTCATGACTATGAATGTCATTGATGTCAACATAGTGATTTACTGAAGACTTGCAGAGAAGCAGATAGAGCTTTGATTAGCATATGTGGGTTATTGTAGTTGGAGGTATAAGATGTTGAGGTTATACTCTTTGATATGTCATATGTCTATGATTAAGAGCATAGATAGTAATTCATTGATTCATGGAAGTTATGATCATTTTGGTAGAAGCCATGTTCAGGCAATGTTCCTGAGTAGCGGTTTGTGGAAATCGGATGATATCGCCTAATCGGGATGGAATCTAGTTTTGCATAGTTAAAAGGAAGTTGGAGACACATTGATAGTGATGTGGATGATAGTGTAGACTTTGAGGTCACATGAGTGAAGATTTATTGTATTTGGAAGCTGACAGTTTTGTGTAATTTTGGTGTCGTGTGTGGAAACTTTTATTTTGTAATTGTATCCCGACTCATTTGTAATTATTTGAGTGTGGTATAAAGGAAGGAATGTATTTCATTATTTTATAGTTGAAGTATGATGTTGTGATGGGAAAGTTTGTAATGATGATATGGTAGCAACGATTGTGATGTTGTATGCATGAAGTGAAGAATAGAGCTAAGTATGAAAGCTAATATGTGAAGGAAGACATGCGAAGTACAAAGATTTAAAATTGAGATCTGATGTAATAGTGAGTGTGGTTTGGCATAGTGAGAGAATAGGTAACATATTATTCTATTGAGTAATGAAAAGATTATTTGGATAGTGTGTTCAGTGATCTTACCTTGAAGCTGTTTGGGCAGTGGGTCCTTCTATTTTCTATAACTCTTAACAGGGTTAGAATCTTTTAACAGGGATTCAAAATCTCCTAACAAGGATTCATATGTACTGAATGTATTTTATAAGACTCCTAACAGAGTCCATCCTCTCACAAGAAATATTCATATTAGTGCATCTTTTTTGGGCATCATTCCCACCGGGGTTTACTCTTTGATCAAGAGGTTCCCTAGTCAACATATCTTGTGTCATTGTGTTATTGTGTATGAATATCTTTCTATGGTTGGTAATTATATTTCTTATATGGTTTAATGCTATTGAAGATGATAAAAGTTACAATTATCTGATAACTAATTCATCCCCCCTCTTAGTTATCCTGGTGGACTTTACTTTCTAACAATTGGTATCAGAGCGACAAGTCCTTGAAGAATAATTTTAACAACTTAAGGAGATCCATGGTGAATTTTAAGAAAGAAAGCCCCAAGTTTGATGGAGGAGTTGTTAGAGTTGGCAACAATGGACCTTGTTTGATTAAAGGTATAGGATCTATTACTTTTGATGGAAAGACTAATACTGATGATGTTTATTTTGTTGATGGATTGAAACATAATCTTTTGGGTGTTGGATAGTTAGTTGATAAGGGATATCAAGTTTGGTTTATTGAGAAAAATTGTGTGATAAAGGATAAAAATGGAAATTTGATTGGAACTAGATCTAGAACTAGAGGTAATGTATTTCAGTTGAATCCTACTAAGATGACATATTTGATTACAAAGATTGATGACAGTTGGTTATGACATAGAAGGTTTTGTCATATAAACTTTGATAACATTGTGAAAGTAAGCACTACACTTGCAGTAAGAGATTTACCTAAGATTATGAAGCCTACTAACATGATTTGCAAAGAATGTGTAATGGCTAAACATAAGAGAAGTTCTTTTCTTAGTAAGAAGTTTACATCTATAGAGAAGCTAGAGATTGTTCATACAGACTTGAGTGGTCCTACCAGGACTAGAGGATTCTATGGAGAAAGGTATTTTATGATTCTTGTTGATGATTTTACAAGAATGATGTGCATTGCATGTCTTAAAGAAAAATCTAAAGCATTTGATAAGTTTAAGATTGTTAAGAATAAAGATGAGAATAAATTTGGAATGAAGATTAAATGTTTAAGATCTGATAGAGGTGGAGAATTTACTTCTAGAGAGTTTAACAAATTTTGTGAAGAAAATGGCATTAAAAGATAGTATTCAGCCCCTAGAACACCTGAACAAAATCGCATTGCAGAAAGAAGGAATAGATTAGTGACTGAAGCAGCAAGAGCTATGTTGTTTGAGAATGATTTGGTGAATGTACTCTGGAGAGAAGTAGTGAACACAATAATGTATACAATGAACATTGTACAAATCAGAGCAGACACAGACAAGACACCTTATGAATTATGATTTGGATATACACCCTTAGTTAAGTATTTTAGAATTTTTGGAAGAAAATGTTATATAAAGAGAGATGATGATATAGGAAAGTTTGATCCTAGAAGTGATGAAGGTATATTTCTTGGATATTCTTTGAAAAGAAAAGCATATAGATATTTCAATAAAAGAACTAAGACTATTGTTGAGAGCGCAAATGTTAACGTTGATGAAAAGTTCAAAATTTAGGAAAGAATGCTTGATTATGAATCTGATGAAGAAGCTCATTGTAAACCTAATACTGGAACTACTGAATTGTTTTATGAAACTGACAGCGATTTGTTGAATGAAAGTCACAGTGAAGTTATTGAAGCACCTACATCTAAAGAGAGATCTGAGATAGTGACACCTAGCAAGAGTTTGTTAAGGAATCATCCTTTTGAACAGATTATTGGGAGCATCAAAAGAGGATTTCTAACTCAGAATAAGGTATAAGAATAGTTATGTTTGATTTCTCAAATTGCGCCTAAGACTACTAATGAAGCTTGTGAAGATGAAAGTTGGATTAATGCTATGAAAGAAGAACTAGATTATATTGAAAAGAAGAAGACATGGGAATTGGTCCCTAGACCTAAAGACAAGAATGCTATTGGAACTAAAAGGGTATTCAGAAACAAGATGAATGAACAAGGAGAAGTAGTAAGAAACAAAGCAAGACTGATATGTAAGGGTTACTCACAACAAGAAGGAATTGACTATGAAGAAACTTTTGCACCTATTGCAAGAATTGAAGTAGTAAGAATGTTTTTGGCATATGCAGCCTACAGGAAATTCAAAGTGTATTAGATGGATGTGAAGTCGGCATTTCTGAATAGAGAATTGGAAGAAGAAGTCTACATTGAGTAGCCTAAAAGTTTTCCTTTGTCTCAAGAAGGAGACATGGTATGTAAATTGAAGAAAGCTTTATATGGACTTAAACAAGCACCTTGAAATTGATATGTAAAACTAGATAAGTATTTGTTAAAGTTGGGATTTATAAAAGGTACAGCTGATAGCAATCTGTACACAAAAGAAATTGAAAATGGTTTGTTAGTTATAGTTATTTTTGTTGCTGACATTATCTTTGGAGGAGAAGATGAAGCTAGTGACAAATTTGCTGATGAAATGAAGACTAAATTTGAAATGAGTATGATTGGTGAAATGAAATACTTTTTGGGATTACGGATAACACAAAATAATGATGGTATCTTTGTAAGTTAGACAAAGTACTTGAATGATTTGTTGAAAAGATTTGGAATGGAGGTTTGTAAACCAGTTGGAACACCTATGGTGATCAGACATAAGTTATCTAGCACATATGAGACACCTGCAGTGGAACAGAAGAAATACAGATCTATGATTGGATGATTACAATATCTGACTCATACAAGACCAGATATACCACATTCAGCTAGAATGGTAGCAAGATTTCAAGCTAAACCTAGAGAATCACATTATGTAGTAGTAAAGAGGATACTGAGATATTTAAGAGGCACAATGAACTTTGGATTATGGTATGAAAAATTTGATGATTTTACCCTATGTGTATATACAGATGCTGATTAGGGAGGCAGTGTTGATGATAAGAAAAGAACCAGTGGAGGAGCATTTTTCCTTGGAGGAAGATTAGTTTCTTGGCTAAGAAAGAAGCAAAATTGTATCTCACAAAGAACAACAGAAGCAGAATATGTAGCAGTAGAAAACAATTGTAACTAGATAGTTTGGATGAAGGAAATGTTGAAGGATATTGGTTTAAAATTTATTGAACCTATTGTTATACATTGTGATAACACCAGTACAGTTAGTATGTCTAAGAATCCTATATTACATTCTAAGACAAAGCATATAGAGATTAAGTATCATGTTGTAAGAGAGAAATTTGTTGAAAAAGAAGTCAGACTTGACTACATAAGTACAAAGGAGCAGATAGAAAATATATTCACAAAGCCTTTACCTAAGGATACATTTGAGTATCTGAGAGGTATGCTTGGGGTTATGCCCCAGCCTACTTTTGAGAAGTGACACATTTGGTTGCATCCATCCAGTGGTATATTAGCCCTATCTTTCTTCTGGACTAGATGTTGGTACTTCCTCTATGGGGGTGTATGTGTATCTGAGCTGAGTCATGAGGACTCTAGTAAATGTATTTTCTGAAAAGTGTCTTTTAACATTGAGTTGTTGTTGACTTAGTGATGGAATTTCTATCATTGATGTCAATGGGGGAGAAGTATGCATGAAAAACAATATAGAACATCTGTTGCAGAGAACTGAATAGGATAATGAAGCAAGATTTGATTAATGAAGAGGATTTGAAGAAGCAGTGTTTCAGTATTGGATTTTTGGAACATTGGATGTTTTTCATCTATGTTGCCATCAATACCAATGGGGGAGATTGTTAGGAATGAATTCTAAATGTTTGGCAGCTATTCTATAGCATTTGTTGTTGTATTCATGACTATGATTGTCATTGATGTCAACACAGGGATTTACCAAAGACTCGCAGAGAAGCAGATAGAGTTTTGATTAGCACACATTGGTTATTGCAATTGGAGCTATGTGATGTTGAGGTTATACTCTTTGATATGTCATATGTCTATGATTAAGAACAAAAATAGTAATTCATTGATTCATGGAAGTTATGATCATTTTGGTAGAAGTAGTGTTCAGGCAATGTTCCTAAGTAGCGGTTTGTGGAAATCGGATGGTATCTCCTAATCGGGATGGAATCTAGTTTTATGCAGTTAAAGGGAAGTTGGAGACACATTGATAGTGATGTGGATGATAGCATAGACTTTGATGTTGCACGAGTGAAGATTTATTGTATTTGGAAGCCAACAATTTTGTGTAATTCTGGTGTAGCATGTGGAAACTTTTATTTTGTAATTGTATGCCGACTCATTTTTAATTATTTGAGTGTGGTATAAAGGAAGGAATTTATTTCCTTGTTTTATAGTTGAAGTATGATGTTGTGATGTGAAAGTATGATATGGTAGTAGCAATTGTGATGCTGTATGCATGAAGTGAAGAATAGAGCTAAGTATGAAAGCTAATATGTGAAGGAAGACATGCGAAGTACAAAGATCTGAAATTGAGATCTGATGTAATAGTGACTATGGTTTAGCATGTTCAGAGAAGAGGTAACATATTATTCTATTGAGTAATGAAAAGATTATTTGGACAGTGTGTTCAGTGATCTTACCCTTAAGCTGTTTGGGAAGTGGGTCCTTTTATCTTCTATAACTCTTAATAGGGTTAGAATCTTTTAATAGGGATTCATATGTACTAAATGTATTTCATAAGACTCTTAATAGATTTCATCCTCTCACAAGGAATATTCATATTAGTGCATCTTTTGTGGGCTTCATTCCCACTGGGGTTTACTCTTTGATCAAGAGGTTCCCTAGTCAACATATCTCTTTGTCATTGTGTATGAATATCTTTCTATGGTTGGTAGTTATATTTCTTATATGGTTTAATGTTGTTGAAGATAATAAAAGTTATAATTATCTGATAACTAATTCACCCCCCCACCCCTGTCAGTTATCTTGGTGAACTTTAATTTCTAACATAAGCAGTATTCATGGAGCAGTCATCATCATGAAGATAAAATGGTAAAGATAGAAAAGAAATCAATACAGAAAAGGGAAGTGAATGGTTGCAGGAACACTTGATGAATCACTATGGTGTCTGCATCATCCTAACAATGCAACATCAACACCATATGTTTCTATTTCATCTGGTGTTGCTATGACATCATGATGCACCTAGAAAATCCATCCACCATGCCCATCAACATAATGAGTCATGATCAAACATTGGCAATAGAAAGGGCATACATTAGTCATCAAATCAGAATGAAGAAAAGGTATAAATACGCATCTTTTATTACATAGTTATGACATGGAATATGTTTAAATCCACATTTTAAGCTAAGGAAGGAAGCTACAAATGATAGAGTGGCTTCATGATGCTAGTGAAATTAAAAAAGTGATGGTTAAGGTATGACTGCATGAAAAAAAAAGTTTTTTTTTCTTTAAAAGTAATCACCACATGTTTCATGAATAGTGCTGCTAAGAAACAAAGAATGCAATCATTATAATAAAGCTTCAAACAACATAACAATGGCAATATGTTCCATACAAGAACATGCTAATAAGGATGAAAGATGGAAACATTAACAAGTACAAACATTACACAAATGCTTAGATGAAAGTTCAGGAATCAATGATGCTCACAATTTTTTGAAGGTAGTAAAACCAATGGAAATAACATAAAATGTCATGGCATCATGAGGATTTAAGCATGCATCATCAAATGGAGATGACTATCTAAATATAGCACAATATGGATTGAGCAATGCATGATACTCATGAGCCCAAGGTACAATGAGCATACAATGAATAACAAAAGAAATATTATTGTATGGTGTCAAGTAGTCAGACACTGAGCATATTAAAAAAGGCATGAACAATAGCAAGGCACCAAAGAATGCCATCAAATTTTAGTGGTGCCAAGATTGCATATTTCAAACAGAAAATTGAAAGGGCACAATCAAATGCAATAGAATAATGCCCTAGTGTATAATTCATGGGTTGTTCATGAGCATATACAACAAGATAAAGATGGGATAGAAAGATACATGTTGATAGAGCGTCCATAGAATCCACAAGTGGAGCAACACATATCACAGTAAGTACAAACTATGGTTATTTTAAATGACATTAAAATATGCATTCTAGTTTTACTTCAAGCATACCACATCCTTGCATCAAGTAGTCAATGCCAAAAATGGAATACATTCAAGTAATAAATGACAAGACACACCAGCAAATATGTATTTGAATGAAGATAGAGCAGCATAAAGTTAGAACAACAAATGATCCATTCTTTCACATGGATATATGACAACAAATATGTATTCAAATGAAGATGGAGCAACATAAAGTTATAGCAGAAAATAATCCATTCTTTCACATGGGACAAAAGAAATTAATGGGGGTAGCATGCATTACAAAGATGCCAAAAATATCAGCTCATGGGTCATTGAAATAGTGGCAATAATATTCCATATAATCATGAGTTTCCAGCTTTCATGCATCAACAAATACAAAATGCATCTACAACCCCAATAACATGGAAACAACTCAAAACGTTGACTCAATCACAACAAATTAATAGCACTATGAGGGTATGAGATACAAAAGCATTTCCAATGAATCATGACAGTAAATAAAGAGCATAATGTTTCAGCCCATCAATATTATTCTATGTCACATCCCAAAGATGGAACATATCATAACAAACAAGGCACATTGCTTACGGCTGGAGAAAAATAAGCAATACAAGATCAAAACTTGAGTGAATAAATGAGCATATGCAGAAAAAACATGCCAAAAAAAAAACAATAATGATGCCCTTGCTCACATTTTTTTTAAAAGGTATTATCACAAAACGTGATTGCAATGTAAGCCACAAAGAAGTGAAAATAGCAAGCAAAATCCCACAAATATATTAAGCTTGCGGGATACAACCATTCTAGAACTTTGAACACAAAAGCCATTCAAATACATGAAACATCATAGGGAAAAATTTGATACCCTAGCTCACGATTTTTAAATGTCAATATCAACAAAATGTGATGCCATGTAAGCTATAGATAAATAACTAGTAAAAGTTAATTGAATCTAAATAAATGGTGCCATTATTCTATTACGATGAGCCATCACAACAAATAAAGTATGCCCTCAAAGATACAGAGGAAAGAAAACAACAAAAACATCAAATGAAGAAGCCAAACAAAATGCCTACCTCAGAACCATGATAACTTATGAGAATAAAAAAATTGAAGTTTCAAATCCAAGTTTGAGTTCACAAGCAAAAACCAATTCGAATGGGAACTTTCCAAAATGAGTTGCAATAAATGGGTAGATGTCTTTGACATCATCCATTTTATTTGGATCGGTTTCTCAAAACATTTAATTAATATGATTTCCGTTTTTATTAAATTAAATTAGGCTAAGAGATTTGATGAACTACATCTGATTGAATAACTGAATGACTTGAAGATCAGTGATTAGAGATCACTGAGTACTGAAATGATATATAAGATAATTAAATCAGTTATTTTGTTGTCATTGATATCAACTAAATTTGATAGTACTTATCATGATAGTTGCAAATATCTAAACATCTATAAAGAGGAGAAAAGATGAAGAAATGAGATATCTACATAGAGGAATATGGATATGACAGATGAGGATAAGGAATACTTTTGGTAACTTATTGATAATTCTATGACTTCATATGGTTGACTTGATTATGTTACATTAATCTGTTATGAAGTTGGAAGAAAAACTTAACAAAGTAGTGTGGTTGGTAAATGAAGCACTTCAGTATACACTGAGCTAGTGTAGTGTATACCGAGTGACAATATTAACTGAGCTTGTGTTCACCGATGCATTTCTTCGTTAACCGAATATGGATGAAAGAACTAAATGTTTAGTTTACCCAACAAAAATTGATGAGCTGGAATGTGTATGATTTTGAGGTTAAAGATAAAGTTTTTTATGAGATCCAAAGCTAACAAAATTTGAAGAAGATACAAAGGATGGAATTAAAATGAGTTATTGACACATCTTTCGAGGAATATTTATGCAACAAAATCAATGAAGGAGATTAAGTGAAAAAAATGATACATGAAAAGAAAATGGTTTACTTGTCTATATAAGAGACATTGGTTTCATTGTTGAAACTATGCCGGAAGAAGGAGACTGTCCAGATTTCACGTGAACACAACTTCATGCATGCCTGATCAAACTGGTTGAAGGAGAAATGAACTACAGAGTTAATCGAGCGTCAGGGAGTTTTTAATGAGGGAAAGTAAGTTATTGAATATTGAATAACTAAATTGAAATATTGATTAGAGGATTTTTATGAGCTTAGAATAGATATAAACATCTGCAAAATCAAGTTGTATTGTAATCAGATCACCTACTATTTCAGTTTAACCATTGTAACAAAAAAATCTCTTAATCGAGTGGACTTAATAGTCTTATGATATACCCTATGTCATTCATAGAAGGTACATTGTTATCCTATCAACCCCATAGTGAATGTTGGTTGGATGATAACTATTATTCTTAAATCCTCTAACAAGGTCACACCTTACAGTGTGTTTTTTAACCTTTAAAAGGGTTGGCCCTTCACCGAGCTCACTTTAGAAGAGTGAAAAGTATTTTGGTTTACTGATCCCAGTTGATTTTTCCCTTAACAAGGTTTCTACATTAAATATTTGTGTTATGTGTTTCTATGATGATTTATTTATTGTCATACTTTACATATTGCATATTTGATTTTCTCTATAATCACAGTAAGTAATTAACTAGTAATCGGTAAAGACACATATAATTTAGTATTTTATATTACCAAGCTGCAAATATTTGCTGAATTTGTTTTAAGAGATACATTTTGTAATTGGGACTATTGGATAATTGATCTAACTAATTCACCCCCCCCTCTTAGTTATTCTAACAATTGGTATCGGAGCATATTGGTTTCTTGGAATAGAGCTTTAAGGACTTCTACAGAGAGAACACAAAATGTGTAAGGGGGAAGTTCCAAAGCTGAACAAGGACAACTTTACAATATGGCAAAGCCAAATGAGACTTCATATATCTCGAATTGGGAATTCTACCCTCACCCTATTGGATAATGGCTATTTAGCACCACCTATAGGACCTTTGACTCTTGATCAATTGAGAGATAGACACGAACATAATATTACTATGATGGAGATTGTTGCTGCTCTATCAGATTCCAAATTTGAAGATGTCAAGGATTGCCTTACCTCAAAGGAAATGTGGGACAAACTAACTCAAGTATATGGTGGTGATGTTAATGTCAAGAGAGCCCAAGATGAAAGCCTAAGAGGTAGGTTAGATGATATGAAAATGAAAGAAGGAGAAAATATTATGTAGTATACAAACCGAATAAAGGAGGTAGTCAATGCTATCAGAGGATCTGGTGGTGTCATTGATGAAGATACAGTGGTAAGAAAAATTCTAAGGACCTTTCTACCTATTTATGCAATTAGAATATTAGCTATACATGAAATGAGGTCTACACCTAGCAACACTCTTACTCTTGATAGTCTGACTGATAAATTAACAACTTTTGAGTTGAAGAATTTTGATAATAGTATTGTACCATCTATTGAGTCTGTTTTCATGTCTTCTCTGAAGATCAGTAAATCTAGCATTAGAAATAATAGGGATGATAATGAGAGTAACATTGATGATGATCTTGATGAAATTGAAGCTCTTATGGCCTAGAGGTTACCTAAAGGTAAAGGTAGATATAGGGGTAAGTTACCTTAGGATGTTTTAACTACAAAGAAGTTGGTCATATTGCTACTAGATGCCCAAATAGGAAAGAAGATGATAGAAACAAAGATTGATCTAGTGAAGGAGGCTATGGGAGGAGAAACAACAAAAGTTACTGACACCACAATAGGGATAACCGAGACAACAATGATAAGGGAAAAAAGGTATGTTATATTGCTGAAGAGAATGATACTGATACTGACACAAATGATGATGTTGAAGTAGTATTTGTTGTGATGAAGGATGATTCTGAGGAAGAAGAAAGGCATGTAGAGACAACACTCATTTCTAAAGTTAACAAAAATGATACATGGATCATTGATAGTGGTTTTACACATCACATGATTGGTGATGAAGAAAAGTTTGATCATCTTGAGCAATATAATGGAGGATGAGTAAAAATGGGTAATGATACACCATGTATGGTTAGAGGAAAAGGATATTTACTAATAAATGATAAAATCAAATGTGATAATGCTTATTGGGTAGAAGGACTAAATTAAAATTTTCTAAGTGTGGCATAGCTTAACAACTCAAGTCACCGAATAGCTTTTGAGAGAAAGAAGGTAAAGATATTTGATGATGGAGGAAAACTTGTTGGAATAGGAGCACAATCCAAAGGTAACTTGTTTTATCTTGACAATGCTGAGTCTTCCTATTTAGTGATGAAAAATGAGGATGCATGGTTATGGCATAAAAGGTTATGTCATGTAAACTTTGATAACATGATTAAGATCAGTAGAAAGAAAAAGTTTGAGGTCTGCATAACCTAACTAAACCAGATCATGTTATGTGTCATCAATGTCAAAAAGGTAAGATGACAAAATCTAGTTTTAAGAGTAAAGAATATTCAACAAAGAGAATCTTGGAGTTAGTTCACACCGACCTATGTGGTCCCATGAGAGCTCAGAGCTACTATGGAGATAGAAATTTCATTCTTTTTGTTGATGACTACACTAGATTGATGTCTGTAATGTTTTTAAAAGAGAAATCTGAGGCATTTAAGATGTTTAAATGGTACAAAGAAAAATTAGAGAAAGAAACCAAGAAAGAACTAAAATTATTGAGATCTGACAGAGGTGGTGAATTTATTTTTGATGAATTTACTAACTATTATAATGAGGATGGCATAAAAAGATAGGTTTCTACCATGAGAACACCTCAACAGAATGGGATTACTGAAAGGAGGAATAAATCAATTGTTGATTGCATGAGGACACTGATGTTACAAAAGAATGTTTCTTAGACATACTAGAGAGAGGCATTTAGCACATCTATATATGTTATGAACTGAGTACAATTGAAGAAAGGCACAAACAAAACACCCTACGACTTATGGTTTGGTCACAAACCGATTGTAAGTTACTTCAGAATTTTTGGTAAAAAATGTTTTATTCTGAAAGATGATAGGAACAAGAAATTTGACTCAAAAGGAGATGAGGGAATATTTCTTGGATATTCTACTAAAAGAAGAGCTTACAAGTGTCTGAATAAAGTTACTAATAAGATGATTAAAAGTGCTAATGTTAGAGTTGATGAATTTGATGATAAAAATGGTAAAGAAAGCACTAAGGAGCCAAAAGACTATGGTAGATTCACTTACATTGAACATCCAGAGTACCTACCAAAGCAATAGGATGAGTTGATTGAGCATTAGGTAAACAACATCGAGGAACATCAAAGGGAAATCGAGGATCAGGAAAGAGCTACCAAGCAAGGAAATGAACCCGAACAGGATGAACAAAAAAGAAGAGATCAAGTGTTGGCAAGATTTGTTAGAAGACATCATCCTGAGAACCAAATCATTGGGGACAAGCAAGCTGACATGCTTACAAGAAGTAAGTTAAGACAAGGTACATTCTTATTTTGTGATTTTGAACTAAAAAAAGTTAAGGTTGCAATGGAGAATGATGAATGGATTTAAATGCAATGAATGAAGAGATAGAACAAATTGAGAAAAATAAGACATGGACTTTAGTACCTAGACAAAAAGATAAGAATGTTAGTGGTATTAAATAGATTTTCAAAAATAAGATGAATGAGAATGGAGAGGTTACAAGGAAAAAAGATAGGCTTGTATGCAAGGGATATGCACAGGAGGAAGGTATAGATTATGGTGAAACTTTTTCACCTATTTCTAGACTAGAGGGAGTCCACATGTTACTTGCATATGTAGCACATGTGAAGTTGAAAGTCTATCAAATGGATGTTAAGTCTTCTTTTCTAAATGGGATACTAGAAGAGGAGGTATACATAGAACAACTAGAAGGGTTTGTTGATCTAGATAAGGAAGACATGGCATGTAGCCTACACAAAGCTTTATATGGTTTAAAGCAAGCACCAAGAGCCTGGTATGAAAGGCTACATACTTATTTGTTAAGTATTGGTTTTGTTAGAACTAGTGAAAACAACAATTTGTATATGAAAGGAGAGTCTGGTGACACTATTTTGATTGCTGAAATATTTGTGGATGATATAATTTTTGGAGGCCAAGATCATATATGTAAATCATTTGTTAATGAGATGAGAAAATAATTTGAAATGTCTATGTTTGGAGAGATTAAGTTCTTTCTAGGCTTGCAAGTTATTCAGTAGAATGATTGAATTTTCATCACACAATCAAGGTACATAAAGGAACACTAATGGTCATAGAACACTGATGGTCATAGGTTGCAAACTGACTAAAGATGATGAATCTACAGAGGTAAACTGAACATTGTACCGATCTATGATTGGTAAACTAATGTATGTAGTACACAGTAGACCAGACATTACACATGCAGTGGGGATTGTTGCTAGATTTTCTGCCAATCCAAAGGATTCACATATGATTGCAGTAAAAAGAATCTTTAGATACCTGAAGAAAATAGAGGAATATGGATTATGGTATCCTAAGGAAGGAAATTTTGAACTAAGAGTCTACCGCGACGCAGATTGGGCTAGAAATATAGATGATATAAAAAGTACAACCAGAGGACCATTTTTCTTTGGTGAAAGACTTGTTACCTGGACAAGTAAGAAACAACCTTGTATTTCTCAGTCTATTGCCAAAGAAAAATATGTTGCTACTATTAAAAACTATTCAAACATTGCTTACATCAAACAAGTGTTGGAAAGGATGAATGAGGTAATCACTGAGCCGGTGATTATATATTGTGACAACACTAGTGCAATAAATATTTCTAAGAATCCTGTAATGCACTCAAAGACCAAGCTTATTTCTATTAAGTATCACTACTTCAGAAAACAAGCATAGGAGAAGCAAGTCAAACTGGAATATATTACATCAAAAGAGAGACTTGTTGATATTTTTACCAAGCCTCTACTGAAGGAAACTTTTGAATACTTGAGGACTAGACTTGGGGTCCGTCCCTTGTCTACTAGTCACTAATGTGATCTAGAGGTTGCATCAGCCTAATCTTATCAGAAGATCATTCATGTTGATGATTCTATCTAAGGTTGTGAAATATTTGAGGAACTAGAATAGAGATTTAAATATTAGTATACTGAGATACACTGTCTGCACCAAACAACAAAGAGTCACTTGGCTATTGCAGAGTTGTATGTTTTATGTTTTTCTTTGGCATTTTTGTCAAAGGGAGAGATAATAAATATGAAAAATTGAGAGATCACTGGAACATCTATCTAAGAGAGAGATAATCTGAGAAAGTCAAGGAGAGTTTTGAAGATTTGTTGATGATAACAAAAAGAAATTTGAGAGATGAAAAGATCATATTTGTACAGGAAAGTTTGCACTTGCAATGCTCCAATGTAACGTAGTGATTAAACATATTAAATATCAAGCTAGGGAGAGCTTACTGAGATACAATATTTTCTTACATACTTGTAGAATACATGTTTGGTATGTTCATGGTATATTTCATATTACTTGAGTTGCCATCAATGCCAAAGGGAGAGATTGATGAACTACAACTGATTGAATAACTGAATGACTTGAAGATCAATGATTAGAGATCATTGAGTACTAAAATGATATGTAAGATAATTAAATTAGTTATTTTGTTTTCATTGATGTCAACTAGTTTTGAGAGTACTTATCATGATAGTTGCAAATATCTAAACATCTGTAAAGACGAGGAAAGATGAAGGACTGAGATATCTACATAGAGGAAGATGGATATGATAGATGAGGATAAGGAATAATTTTGGTAACTTATTGATGAGTCTATGACTTCATATGGTTGACTGATTATGTTACATTAATCTATTATGAAGTTGGAAGAAAAACTTAACAAAGCAGTGTGGTCAGTAAATGAAGCATTTCAGTATACAACGAGCTAGTGTAGTGTATACTAAGTGATAGTATTAATCGAGATTGTGTTCACCGATGCATTTCTTCGTTAACCAAGTATGGATGAAAGAACTAAATGTTTAGTTTAGCCGATAGATATTGATGTGTTGGAATGTGTACGATTTTGAGGTTGAAGATAAAGTTTGTTATGAGATCCACAGCTAACAAAATTCAAAGAAAATCTAAAGGATGGAATTAAAATAAGTTATTGACACATCTATTGAGGAAGGTTTAAGTGGAAAAATCAATGAAGGAGATTAAGAGGAAAAATCTGATGGATGAAAAGAAAATGGTTTACTTGTCTATATAAGAGACATTGGTTTCACTGTTGAAACTATGTTGAAAGAAGGAGACTACATAGATTTTTTGTGAACACAGCTTCATGCATGCCTACTCAGACTGGTTGAAGGAGAACCAAACTATAGAGTTAACCGAGCATCAGAGATTTTTTATTGAGGGACAGTAAGTTATTGAATATTGAAGAACTGAATTGAAATATTGATCAGAGCATTTTTATGGGCTTAGAATAGATCTGAACATCTACAAAATCAAGTTGTATTGTAATCAGATCACCTACTATTTCAGTTTAACTATTGTAATAGAAAAATCTCATAGCCAAGTGGACTGAACCATCTTATGATATACCCTATGTCATTCATAAAATGTACATTGTTATCCTATCAACCTGATAGTGAATTCTGGCTAGATGATAACTGTTAGTCTTAAATCCTCTAACAAGGTCACATCTTACAGTGTGTTTTGTAACCTTTAACAGGGTTGGCTCTTCAGCGAGCTCACTTCAAAAGAGTGAAAAGTATTTTGGGTTGCCAGTGCTAGGTGGTTTTTCCCTTAACATGGTTTCCACGTTAAATCTTTGTGTTATGTGTTTCTATGATGATTGGTTTGTTGTCATACTTTACATATTGCATAGTTTATTTGGTCGATAATCATAGTGAGTAATTAACTGGTAATCAGTAAAGACACAGACAGTTTAGTATTTTATGTTACCAAGCTACAGATATTTGCTGAATTTGTTTTAAGAGATACATTTTGTAATTGGGACTATTGGATAACTGATCTAACTAATTCACCCCCCCACTTTGTTATTCTAACAAGCTTTAATTAATGTTTTAATTTTATGCTAAGTGCTTTTTATGATAAGTGGATTTTATTTTAAAAGATGTAAATATTTTTGAATATGTTTCTACTTTTTATTAAATTAAATTGGGTTGAGAAATATTCATGTATTGTCTTAAAATGGAAGCACTTCCATGTTAAGAGCATTTAGCCCTCCATGTAGGTGGTTTGGCATCATGTTAAGAGCCTTGATCAGATCTTTTCTTGTATTTGGCTTTCTCCCCGCTTTCCACTTCTTCTCCGCTCTTGATTTCTCCATTATAGGTGAAATTAGTGTTAAGGTCCTGAGGAATTTTTTTGATTTTCCCTCTTCCATGGATCTATTTTCTAGGTACGGTTTAGAAATGAGACCTCCTAGTCCTTCATCATATCAATTAGGGGATTTTTTATCTATTCTAGACATTGGCTCCTATTCTGACATCAAATCCTACATCTCTGGCATCCCCTGGAACCTTTGCTACAAAAACTTGGAAAAGTTAGGGTCTGAGGTTAAAGTCAACCTTGACCCTAACTAGGTTAGGGTCAACCTTGACCTTGACCTCTTCCCACCAGGCTTTTCAAATTTCAAATATTGGTAGTTTGGCTTTCGGGAAAATTAATTCTCCACCTCCACGTCGGCTGTTTCAGGCTCCGAAATAGTAAATCTTTTAATTGTATTTAATCAAGTTATATTTTCTAAAGGTGAGGACCTAATTGGAATTTAATCCTCCAAGGTGGCCCATCCAGAGGAGTGTGACCTAGATCACTATAAAAGGACGCCTTCCTCTCTCATTTGGACATCAAGCAATCAAATTTTCATATCTCATGATCAAGTTTTCTCAATCAAGTGTCTAGAGCTCTCAAGTGCAAGCAAGTCTTCAAGCATTTAAGTGTTCAAGCATTCATCCATCAAGGAGATCCATTGTTAGCCATTGAAGGATTCAATCTCTTTGGATCCCCCCTTGAGGATTCACCCTTCTCCATCAATTCAAGCCTTCCCATATGCAAAGATCAAATCAAGATTGGTGTTGAAGATCAAAATACCATTGATTAGAGACATCTTGCCATCCATTGAAGAATTCTTGCTTGTGGATTTGAGGATTCAAATCCTCTTCAAGGACTTCAACATAAGTGAGGTGATTTGTTTCAATTACTTTGTTTATGCACAATATATTTCAATTCAATTTCAAGGTTAATTCCTAAACTAGGGTTTGACTAAGGCAAACCCCCCATACAACCAAAAACCCCCATTTTCTTGTAGGTACGGGTGCAAAATCTTAGATCTGAGAGCAAATTCAGATACCCTTTTCAGCAATCTTTCAGGATCTATGAACAGAATCAGAATAGAACTTTAGATAAATAATGTGGTATTTGACCTTTTAAAAGGTCAAAGTCGACCTATGTGAATTTGTAGAAAAGATTTCTGGGTTTTGTCACCTCAACATTTCCAGTCCCGAACAGGTGACAGAACCTTCAGAAAGTTCATGCAGAAGCTAGAATTTAGTATTTTCCAGATCTGCCCTAATTCAAGGTTAGTATTTGCACTTCAATTATTTCAATTTCAAGTATAACACATTCTACCTAGGGAAACATTAGATTTATTCTTTCTTTCATATTCTCCATCAAATTGATCTGATTCTACATTAGCCTCTTGGGTTAATCAAATTGAATCTCCTTGTTGGGAATTTGGAGTTGAGAATAGATCCCTTTTTCCCCCTTAATATTTTAAATAGGGTTGAATCTATTTTAACACTATATATTTTGGCGAACCTGACTAGATTACTCTCTTTCTTTTTGGTGTTAGATTTTCCTTTGTCTTATTGTGTGTGTTCACCTTCACTATATATTTTGGTGAACCCGATCTACTTACTCTCTTTCCTTTTCGGAATTGGATGCCCTATTGTGTTAGATTCCTTTTTATATTGTCTTGTTAGTATTAGATTTTTCCTTTGTGATTAAGCTTGCATGCTAATTAGATTTCATATTCATGCTTTATGTGTTCTTAGTTTAGTTCATTTAGTTTATGAGCTTTACTACCACTAGTCCTACTTATAACATTCCGGTTAGAAGAAGTGGTAGACTCATGGGTGCCATTGAGCCTGACTCTTCTCCTTTCCTTAGGATCCCCGATGATAACTTGATTCTTCATGATTCTAATCCTACTATGGAGCAAAACTCTTCTCACTCATCTCATGATGAGGATGATGCTTTAAGGGTTCCTCCTGAACAAGTCCAAAAAATTTCCATTGAACTTGATAAAATGGGTAATTGGCTTCTTCAAGAAAACCATAGTCAAGATTCTATTCAAGTTATAGAGGCTCTTAAAAAAGTTCTTTGTGATAGTGATCAAGGTGTTAACCTCTTGTGTGGTATTACTCATCTTGTGCATGTTAGAAATAGGAGATACTGAGGGAGGGGGGGGGGGGTGAATCAGTATTTCACAAACTTTTACTTTTTCCCACTTATGGATATAACAGATTACTTTAGTGCATGCAAAGCATAAGAAACTAAATAGCATACATAATAGTAAATGTAAAGAACTCATAACACATTATATGTTCTCGAGGAAACCTTGGCCAAGGGAAAACACCTGTGGGGATGGTACCCACAAAGATCCACTAATCAAAAGATATCCGGTTAAGGATGTTGACCTTTTTAGGAGCCTATTACAATCATATAGTGTACCAGTCCTGATTAAGGGACTATAGGCCTTGTTAGAAGCCTCAACCCTATTAGGAGTTGTAGATACAAAACCTAATTACTAGATGAGCTCACTACCCAAACAAGTAATACAAATGTTTACTAATTACAATATGGTATTTCTTACAACTTTGCATCAACAACTTTCACTGCTATCACAATTTACATATATTACATGTTACATTTCAAGTATGCTCGGTACATCTTCATTTATACAAGATACAAACATAATATCTTTCTCTTGTTAGCTTTCATATCTTTATCCAAGAGTAAACATCTAGGATGTCATCTCTTTATAATATTAAGTCATTATTTTGACAAGAAAAATAATCCCTTAATTCATTTACTAGTGTTGTCTTCAAAACTGCACTGTCGGTTATACTCTATCATCAGTAAAATAGTCATAACTTTTTCCGTACTATCCATACTCTCTTGCGCACTAAGATGGGGTATCCTTGGACACCAAAGAT
Source organism: Chamaecyparis obtusa (assembly GCA_027943335.1). Classification (NCBI taxonomy): domain Eukaryota; kingdom Viridiplantae; phylum Streptophyta; class Pinopsida; order Cupressales; family Cupressaceae; genus Chamaecyparis; species Chamaecyparis obtusa. The sequence goes on along the minus strand of BSBK01011581.1, from coordinate 409,488 downwards.
TCTATCTTCAACTACACAAACTTTGATCATGCTCCAGTGAACATTGCCAAAAAAAACTGTATCGGGTGCTCTGTCAAAATCACTGTTTCATACTTAGACAATTTTAGTCTGCGACCTTCCATACTTACTTTCTAGCTTATGCGCTCTTCATAGGGAACATATGTTTCCATAATGACAACATTCATGTACATACCTCAGTCAAATTGCCAACAATCTCCCCCTTTGTCATTGGTGGCAACATATGAGAAAATTGGCTAAGTGTACAAGTCAAAAATCTCAAAATTGCATAAAAAATGTGGCCATAGTATAAAATAAGTATACTATCCTTAGATCTCCTCAAAATGTATACAATAATATATAACACTTCATAATACTCCACAAAACTCACCCTATGAGTATCCTTCCTTATCATATATAGACAATTTTCTAAGTATCTCTCCCCCTTTGACAACAATGACAAAATAAAGGGTGGAAAGGGATATACAAAAATTGTGTTAAAACTTTTACCTTACTATCTTATTGCAAAGCTGGTAGGCTTGCAACACAATCTACAAAATCTATCTTCCAAGTCTCAAAATATTTCACCCATGCCTTCTTTATTAATTCTGCTACATTGAGTAAAGTACTCAATCCGTATGTTGCAATTTGACAAGATTGGAGGGACTCAAAATTTAATTTCTAAAATGTTGTCTTAGTAGTAAGACATTCATCTAGCTACTCTTCGATTATGGTCAACTTGATTGAGACATGCTCTCTCAAGATGTTTATTCTAATAGATTTCTTATTTTTCTCATCATTTAAAATCCTTATTTCATCACATAATTTTATGATCTTATTCTCAACTATTCTGATCTTCATGTTTAGGCTGGCCAAAGAGTTTGTTTCTACTACAATCTCATCTTGCTTCTCTTTTATCTTCTTTTCTTCTTCAATTAAAATATTTTCAGACTTTGTACACTGAATGTACAAACACTTTCCAGTCTCAAGATGTTTCCTTAAGTCCTTAATGTGTCTGTCAAGGCTGTCAATGTCATTCTTGATATTTAGACTTATGTTCTGCAACATCTCAACTTCATAAGCTGCCTGAGCCTTAACCTTAGCAATATTAGTTAAATTAGTGAATTCAGCATCAAAAGATTTAATTACCATATTTTCTCTTTCAAGTGGATCTGAATCAAAGACTTTTGCAGATATGACACTTTGCAACTTCTCAGTCAATTCTTTCAGACTACCTTCCAAATTCTTAACTTTCTTATTCTTTCCAATAATTTTGTTTAAAGAGGTGATCAACTCTATTTGATCATCATCATAAACTTCCTTGCTCAAATCTTCAATCAATGTTTCTATTCCTTTCTCCTTTCCATTCTTAGGAGTAAGAATGATGTCTTCTTGGGTCCTAGTAGGTGTAGGGGCCTCTGTTTCCATTTGCACTTTAGTATGTGTAGTCTATGTTTTATTAGTCTTTTCTTGCTCTCCCAAATCCAAATTGTCAACAATGTTATCCAAACTGTTGAGTACCACATCAACTGAATCTAAAGTAACTTTAGTTCCTTCAATGTCCATAGATTATGTGCCAATGTTTATGGAACAAGAGGGAATATCTTCAACTTCAACTACCTCTGCTGTTGCCTCTGCTTGTTTTGCAACCTATTTCTTTGCTGGTTCTACAACTGATTGATCTTTACTATCTTTTCCTACTACCAAGTTAGCTAGCACTTGCACAACTGCCTGTTCAGTTTTAGTCTTTACTTTCTCATACTGTCCTCCCATTATTTGTATAATTCTTCTTTTGGTTCTCAATAGGGTCTCAAGTGGATTGAGGATATGTTTAAGATGGTCACCATCTCTTATTTCACAGAACTGTCTAATCACATTCTCTCTCATTTTGGTATCTTCTTCTTGTGCTCTCATCTTTCTTCTCACAAGTCTATTGTACAAATCTTATGGTATCTTTCCATGAATAGTATCAAATTTCTTGTTAGACAAAATCATATGTGTAACCATTGCATTCTCAAGATTCAATATATCAAAGGATCCATATAAATCATAGTATTTATTCATTTTTGTAAAGTCTCCATGCTGCATTATATCTTCATTAACTCTTTCTATCCTTGGTTTCCATGATTTCTTCTTTTCTATCACTTCATTATCTTTTATTTCTGCAATTCTTCTAGGTATTGGTGGAACAAGTGTTCTTTGTCTTTTACCTGGTCCTGAAGCACTTGCCTTCATTCTTTTGCTTGATGCTGAAGAAAAGGGTTTCTCTATCTGACTTATTCCTTGTTCCTTCTTAGGTTCTTCAACCTTCAACTTTACTTGAATAGGTTCTGCACCTGATGCCAAAGGTGGGACTAATAATATCTCACTTTTCCTTATTTCTTTTGTATTCTTCTTTGCAATATCAAATTCCTACTCACTCATACCTGATTCTTTTAGAATTTTCTTTATTGTAGACTCCACTCTCTTCTTTGATTGTTTCTCTTCCTTAAGTGACTTTGTTGAACGAAAGTTTTCATCATATGTTCCAAATCTGTTTCCATGAGCATCTATTTTACTTTTCAACAATCTACTAACATAACCTTCTGTTTCAACTTTAGAGTTTTCATAGCCAAGAGGGTCTATGAATTCATGTCTAGGTTCTACTGCCTCAGTGTAAGTGAAATCAGTATTAACCATAAAAACATATATCATCTTTGTATTTCTCAACTAGGGATGGAGGAATTCTTGATCTATTTACCACAATGTTCTGAAAAGTTTTCAATACTAACTTTACACTATCATTAACCTTCTCAATAAGATGTTTCATGTAGACTTTATTGATTCTTGCCATAGTATTCTCACCATCATTCCATTCAATAGTGTAAGGAAATATTCTTAACAAGTGGAAGAAAATGTAAGTAACCAATGAGGAAAATCTAAAGTGAGTGTACTTAGCTTTCTTTATCTTCTCCAAATTTTCAAATTATTGTATTCTCAGAATTTCACACCAATCCATAGGCTTCTTCTCCACACACATCAAATAAGCAATGTGTACCATACCTGCTAGCATATCATCTTCTCTAGAGCTTCCACAGAACTTTGTTGTCAAAATCTTACACAAGTATTTTACATCAACTTGCTTAATCTTACTAATGACTATACCTCTGCCATTGTATACTGAACTGGTGTTTTCAATCACAATCTTTCTCATGTTTTTCTCATTCAGTGGAATTGCACCAATTTTTGATAATCTAGTCACATCATGAATTAATTCTGCAGTTATGTCTATAACTCTATCTTCTAACCAAAATTTTCCATTATGAATCCTACTCAAAATGATCTTTGTACACTCCTCATCATCAAATTCATATATCATAGAGTACTCAATGATTTCATTATTTTCTAGATGTTCATAACCTTGTTTCAATGACATATTTGAGTTGTAAAACTTATATTCACCATTAAAATCATACTCCCTTAGGGTTTCATACTTGCATCCAATATAACCTTTAACATTCTATAAATGAAGAACTCCGTCTGGTATGACTGATAAGGCTAAACTAGCATCTCTTTCTGAGGGTTCAACTAGATCTTTCATATTTCTAGGTCTGTTCTTATCCTTAATGTTGTGAATCAATGACACATCCATGATTATATCTGATTTCTTAAGCTGATTCAAGATCGTAGTCAGATAAATACCTTAAATTCACAAAATTAGGGCTTTCGCTAGATTGACGCTTCAAACTTCTACAAATCACTTCCAAACTTCTTTCTTCACTTCCAAATCACTTCTAATCACTTGATAGTCATAATAACTTTGATTTCAATCTTTTAACACTTAGCATTTACTCGATCTAACATCACATTCAATAATTTTTCCACCAAAATGCCAAAAAGATGATTCTATAAACCTGCAACGATAAATCTTTTTGCGACCTCGCAAAACACAATATTTCTTTTTGCACACTTAACCATAGCAACAGTATAACATAAAAAACCTTCATCTAACTGTGCAAAACTTAACTCATTCAAAATATAACTCTACACTAATTCTAAGTTCCTAAACTACAAAAATTTTCATAATTTAAGTGCTTAAAGAAGGGTTAGGTAAAGAATCATTCTTACCATCAGATACATTACCTTCCTGATTACCTTCAATGCTGAATATACCTCCTTGATCTGTGCCTTTAACAAATTTTACTTCATCTTCATTGCTACAACAACTTTTCTCTTTGTTTCTTGCATTTTCATTCCTTCTTGCATAGTTTCTAGGGTTAGGGTTATGATCATAACCTCCATTGTTCATTCTACAAAATCTTGCTGCGTGTCCAATCTTGTTACATATCTGACAAATGATTCCATTGGTTCCATATCTAGGTATTTGTTGATTGAGTTGTGTCCTACAATTTCTAGCAATATGTCCAGTTTTGTTGCATCTGAAACATACTATTCCATTTCCTCTCTTCATGTCTTCAGTTGATCTCTGATCTACATTGTTAGTATTTCTAGGCATTGTTCTATTGTAATTATTCTCAATAACTTTAGATCTTCTACATTCAATAGGTCTATGTCCAAAACCATGACAATTATAGCAATAACCATTTAGTGGTTTGAATTGTTTACCTGTACAATCTCTCTTCATGTGACCAATAGTATTACATGTAAAACGTCTATCTTTGAACTCTCTTTGCATACCTTTGGATGATTCTTCTTGCTTTGGTGGTTCTTCTTGCTTTGGTGTATCTTCTTGCTTCGGTGATTCTTCTTGCTTTGGTGATTCTTCTTGCTTTGGTGATTCTTCTGATTTATTCTCATCTAACTTCTTTTCTTCACTACTTTCACATTCATTCAGATCTAGTTTCTTGCTTTCACTAACTATCTTCAATATGTTAAATCCAAGACTAGTTTTGTCGTAGAATGGTTTTCCATAAGATACTTGCTTGTCCATCTTTTCACTATTTCAATATAGCCTTTCAAGTTGTTTAGATTGAGTCAATTCTCCTTTCACAAATTTGTTGTATTTCTCAAGTTCATCATACTGCAGTTTAATTTTATCAAATTCAGATGTTACCTTGCCAAGTTTCGATTTCAGATCTTCATTTTCATTCTTTAAACTTTCATTTTCAGATCTCAAATTATCATTTCCACCTTTCAAGATAAGCTTTAGATTTGCTATCTTCAATTCATGTTTAAGGATTACATTGTCTTTTTCTAAATCTTCACAAGCTTTAACAAGAATTTTAGATTCCTTCTCAAATTTTAGATCTTCTATCTTACCTTTCAATTTTTCAATAAGATTCTTTGCATCATCATACTTCCTTTTTAGGGTGTTTCTTTCATCAGTAAGCATATCAATTTGCTCAAGAGCTTCTTCAAGATTCTTCTGCAATTGATCCATATCCATAGAGATCTTACTCAAGCTGCTAGGCTTTCCTTGAATGTTTCTTCTCTAAGTAACTGTGCTCTGATACCAATTGTTAGAAATAGGAAATACTAAGAGGGGGGGGTGAATCAGTATTTCACAAACTTTTACTTTTTCCCACTTATGGATATAACAGATTAATTTAGTGCATGCAAAGCATAAGAAACTAAATAGCGTACATAATAGTAAATGTAAAGAACTCATAACACATGATATGTTCTCGAGGAAACCCTGGCCAAAGGAAAACCCTAGTGGGGATGGTACCCACAAAGATCTACTAATCAAAAGATATCTGGTTAAGGATGTTGACCCTGTTAGGATCCTATTACAATCATATAGTGTATCAGTCCTAATTAAGTGACTATAGGCCTTGTTAGAAGCCTCAACCCTTTTAGGAGTTGTAGATACAAAACCTGATTACCAGATGAGCTCACTACCCAAAAAAGTAATAAAAATGTTTACTGATTACAATATGGTACTACTTACAACTTCGCATCAACAACTTTCACTGCTATCACAATTTACATATATTACATGTTACATTTCAAGTATGCTCGGTACATCTTCATTTATACAAGATAAAAATATAATATCTTTCTCTTGTTAGCTTGCATATCTTTATCCAATATTAAACATCTAGGATTTCATCTCTTTATAATATTAAGTCATTATTTTGACAAGAAAAATAATCCCTTAATTCATTTACCAGTTCTATCTTCAAAACTGCACTGTCGGTTGTACTCTGTCATTGGTAAAATAGTCATAACTTTGTCTGTACTATCTGTACTCTTTTGCACACTAAGATGGGGTATCCTTGGACACCATAGAGTCTATGTTCAACTATGCAAACTTTGATCATGCTCCAGTGAACGTCGCCAAAATAAACTGTATCGGGTGCTCTATCAAAATCACTGTTTCATACTTAGACAATTTTAGTCTACGACCTTCCATACTTACTTTCCAGCTTATGCACTCTTCATAGGGAACATATGTTTCCATAATGACAACATTCATGTACATACCTCAGCCAAATTTCCAACAGTGCATTCCAATGTTAAACCTTTAACTCAAGAGGCTCAAGATTTAGGTTTCACTGCTCCTATCACTAGTGTTGAACCTCCTTCTAATCCTTTACCTAGTATTCCTATCTATACTCCTCCTTTGGTGACTATTATAGTTCCCTCTATTCATATGAGTGTTCATCCCATGTCCCTTCCTACATCACAACCTTCATATCATAATGTTCCTTTTACTTATTCCAATCCGCTTCCAACTATAGTTCCTAGTGTTCCTCTAGTTGTATCCTTTATTCCTACAACTTCTTACACTTTACCTAGTGTGTCTAATGTTGCTACTCCAATTTCCTCTAATGATTCAATGATCAAAAGTTTGGCTCAAACTATATCCTCCCTACAACAACAACTTGCTTCCTTAACTCAAAACAATTTTAGTATTCATACATGTGACATGGGAAGTCCTTTGTCCCGGGATATTATCCAAACTCATGTTCCCTAGCAAGTTGATATGCCTCATCTTGAGAACTATAATGGAAAAGGAGATCCTATTCATCATGTTAAAACATTCCAAATCCTTTGTAGTGATTATACTCATGATCATAGGATTTTAGCCAAACTGTTTGCTAGAACATTTCATGACAAGGCCTTACAATGGTTTTGTTCCTTGCCTCCTTATTCAATTGATTCCTTCCCACAACTTGCTAATGACATTATTCAACAATTTCAAAATAATATTGGCCCACAAGTGTTATTGACTGATTTAATGCATTGTAAATAAAGTGCTAAAGAAAAATTGACTGAATTTATTGGTAGATTTAAGTATTTGCATGATTAGATTTCTTATCCTGTTCCTTATATTGATATTCAATGTATGTTTATTTCAAATTTGTAAAAGGATATTAGAGATAAGATTCTTCTTACTGAATTTACCTCTTTTCAACAACTTTGTGCAGTGCTTCATCATTATCAATTACAAGTGAGTCAATTTGAGAGCACCACTCCAATGGCTCCTATTCCAATTGATAAAAGTGATGCTCCTCCTAATCCAAACAAGTTTAAAAAATTCAACCACTATGTCAAGATTAAGAAACCAATGAATGCAGTTGCTAATCAAGTTGCTCTTGCATCTCACAATGCCACTTCTACATCCACTTCTTTTTGATTAAATCGTATGTTTACTCCTCTTTCTGAAACTTTACATGCTATTATGAATAGGTTGTTAGGTACTAATATGATTACTTTACCTCCTATTCGACCTCTTTTACCTACTACAGTTGCATCTAAATATTTTGATCAAAATGCATTTTATCAATATCATCATCAGAATGGTCATGATACTGAGAAATGTTTTTCTTTAAAACATAAGGTCCAAGATCTCATTGATGCTAAGGCTTTATCTGTTGATAATCTAGATAGTAGTGGAAATCAATATGTCTCTCCTCCTAATCAGAACCTTCAAATCTATACAAATCCTTTACCTTCGCATGAAACTAATACTATTGCTCAACCATCTTCTATAGAAATTGAATATGATTCAAAGATGGATGATCTTAATCATGTTGTTAATCAAGTGGAGCATGTTTGTCACTCTATATCTCCACCTCAACCTCAACCTCAAACTCAAACTCATCTTAAAGTTCCATTTAACGCCAAACCTAAACCTAAACCTAAAGTGAAACCTCAACCTAAACCTCAATGAAAATTTAAGAATAAAAGACCTCAGGAACTTTTGATTACCTTTGATGACTCTAAGATTATTAAGGTTCTTGATGGTCCCCTTTACATTGCTGCTAGGGTTGCTTAGATACCTACTCATGGTTTTCTTGTCAATTCTACCTCCTTAGTCAATGTTATCACTGAAGAAAATCTTTTTATGAAAAGCTTACAACATGACTTCTATGATACATCAGATGTGTCGATTCAAACTTGTAATGGTTTTCTTTATCCCTCATTTGGTTCTATTACTTTACCAATTGAACTTTTTGGAAAAGCTGTGAACACTACCTTCGTTGTGGTTCCTACTTCTGATCAATTTCATGTTAAGCTAGGTTTGCCTTGGTTGACTGCCATGCATGTTGTTGCTTCACCTATCCATAAGTGTCTTAAGTTCATTCATGATGGTGAAGTGAAGATGATCAATCATAGTCTATATCAACCTTCTAGGCCTAGAGATTGTGCTGCTCTGGATTTCTTTTGGCCTTCATTACCTAATTCATGTTCTCCTCACCCTGATAATCTTTTTTGATCATATCAAGCTTATAAGCATCATAAGATTCTTCAATTAAGCATACCTCCTATGGATCTTAATCATGGTCTTTTACCTACACCTTTGATACCTCCTTTAACTATGGCTTCTATTTCTGTTAATCAAGTTCCTCCTACCAAACCTATCAAAGATCCTATGATTGTTTCTCCTATGGATAATAATCCTATTGATCTTCCTAAAGAACCTGTGAAGGATCCTGTGATTTTTCCTCCTAATTCTCAACCTATTTCAAATAAATCAAAATGTAACTGATCTACTAATGAACATCATAAAAAGCATTGTGCTCATGCTAAAGCTAAAAGATCTCTACTTTCTGTGGATACACCTATGCATAATGTATTAGAAAATGTTGTTACTAATAATGATGTTCACATGCATGATTATGATGATTCTATTCGTATCTTAGATCATATTTTGATTAATTTGGATGAAGAAGATACTCTTGATGATACTGATAATGTTAATGATGAATATGAGACTATTGACATTGACATTGATTTTCCAAATATGCTTTCATCTCAATTAAATCTTACACCTAGTGTCGAACATAGTGATTCTCAAGAGGATCCTTGTTTGGAACTGGCTATCATTCCTATTCTATTGGATATAGTCCCTCTTGCGAGTTACCCACCTACCTTAAATGATATACAATGAGATGGGAAAAGTAGGCACCATGTTTGATTGGATTGTCCTTTGTGGTAGCTTTTTTGTGTGTTTGTCTGCTGTATTATGCTTCTGTCATAATGTGATTGCTAAATGTTGTTAGATTCTTTTATATGATTCTTGTTACTCAGTTGGTGCAAGATGATGGAAGAATTGAAACTGTTGTTCCATTCTTCTATATGTATCTCTATTATTCTATATGTTGTTCAATGTTATGTTGTAAATGTGCTATTTTCATAAATGTTTCCTGGTGTAATCTTCTTGGATTTGAGATATGGTAGCGCTAAATCTTTTTGGTCTCCATGTCATGGTCTGAAAAGATTCTTCTTTGTATATCTTATGTGATTTTTCCTCCTTTGTGATTGTAGTTCTACTTTGTTTGGGGAATGATGTCAATTCATTTGCAATAATATCATATATATATATATATATATATATATTATCTTATGATCATACTGATCCCATGGTAGGTAGATCCCTTCCATGTTTTTTGTATGTTTCTATGATATTTCCCTTGATTTGTCTTCGTCTAGGGGCATCTTGACATGGAAACATAATCAGTGGAGTTGTTTATGTTTCTGTTAAAGCCATTTCTCCTGTTAAGTGTCAACAATGACTTTAATGTGGGGGCATACACTCTGCTCACTTATTACACACACACACTTATGAAAAATTCAAAACATGCTAAATCTTCTAAAGGTAACGCACATAAGTTTCTAAATCCTAAGGAAGATATGCACTTTAAATTTACTTTAAAAACATTTTTTCCTATCTTTTTTGGATTAAGAACTAATCCTTAAAGTATGGATTTATATTAGGATCTCTTGATCCCTCCAGTTTCAAGCACACGTATATTTTTGATCCCTTAAGGTCGGAAGTGTCCTTAAGATTGGATCCTCCTTTTTTTATTTTATTCTTATGGAATAGAATATTCCTAGGAATAAATTTTTGATGGGTTGACTAGTGAGTAGCCACATTCACTAGGTGGTTCAATTCCATCTTTCTAGTTGTGCCTTTTCTTTCTTGTGTGATTCACAATGGGACATAGGTTTTCATTGGCCGAGGTAAACACACTCTTTCTTTCTCTCTAGAGATGTCTCTCTTATCTATGATCTAAGAGTCAATGAAGACTTGAGTCCCTGGGGGCTTGGGATTTCTCTTTGTCCCTTAGATTATGATAAGATTATCTTGTTATTTATATCTCCTTTACCAAGAGTTTGCATCAAGTCCATACTCTTGCTAAAGTGGGGGCTTAATGTATCATCGTAAAATGGAAGCACTTCCATGTTAAGAGCATTTAGCCCTTTGAGTAGGTGGTTTGGGGTCATGTTAAGCACCTTGATTGGATCTTTGCATGTATTTGGCTTTCTCCCCGCTTTCCACTTCTTCTTTGCGCTTGATTTCTCCTTTATAGATGAAATTGGGGTTAAGGTCCTGAGGACTTTTTTTATTTTCCCTCTTCAATGGCTCTATTTTCTAGGTAGGGCTAAAAAATGAGACCTCCTAGTCCTTCATCATATCAATTAGGGGATTTTTTTATCTATTTCAGACACTGGGTCCTATTCTGACATCAAATCTTGCATCTTTGGCATCCCCTGGAACCTCTGCTGCAAAAACCTGGCAAAGTTAGGGTCTGAGGTCAAGGTCAACCTCGACATTGACTTGGTCAAGGTTGACCTCGACCTTGACCTCTTTACACCAAGCTTTTCAAATTTCAAATGTTGGTAGTTTGGCTTTCGCGAAAATCATTTCTCTACCTCTGGGTCGGCTGTTTCGGGTTCCAAAATGGTAAATCCTTTAATTGTATTTAATCAAGGTATATTTTCTAAAAGTGAAGACCTAATTGGAATTTAATTCTCCAAGGTGGTCCATCTAGAGGAGTGTGCCCTAGATCACTATAAAAGGAGGCCTTCCTCTCTCATTTGGACATCAAGCAATCAAGTTTTCATATCTCATGATCAATTTTTTCAATCAAGTATCTAGAGCTCTCAAGTGCAAGCAAGTCTTCAAGCATTTAAGTGTTCAAGAATTCATCCATCAAGGAGATCCATTATTAGCCATTGAAGGATTCAATCTCTTTGGATCCCCCCTTGAGGATTCACCCTTCTCCATCCATTCAAGCCTTCTCATATGCAAAGATCAAATCAAGATTGGTGTTGAAGATCAAAATACCATTGATTAGAGACATCTTGCCATCCATTGAAGGATTCTTACTTGTGGATTTAAGGATTCAAATCCTCTTCAAGGACTTCAACATAAGCGAGGTGATTTGTTTCAATTACTTTGTTTATGCACAATATATTTCAATTCAATTTCAAGGTTAATTCCTAAACTGGGGTTTGACTAAGGCAAACCCCCCATACAACCAAAAACCCCATTTTCTTGCAAGTACAGGTGCAAAATCTTTGATCTAAGAGCAAATTTAGATACCCTTTTCAGAAATCTTTTAGGATCTACCAATAGAATCGGAATCGGACTTCAAATAAATAATGTGGTCTTTGACCTTTTAAAAGGTCAAAGTTGACCTGTGTGAATTTGGAGAAAAGATTTCTGGGTTTTGTCCGCCTCGACATTTCCAGTCCAAAACAAGTGATGGAATTTTTAGAAAGTTCATAGAGAAGCCAGAATTTAGTATTTTCCAGATCTACCCTAATTCAAGGTTAGTATTTGCACTTCAATTATTTCAATTTCAAGTATAACACAGTCTACCTAGGGAAACATCAGATTTATTCTTTCTTTCATATTCCCCATCAAATTGATTTGATTCTACATTAGCCTCTTCGTTTAATCGAATTGAATCTCCTTGGTGGGAATTTGGATTTGAGAATAGATCCCTTTTTCCCCCTTAACATTTTAAATAGGGTTGAATCTATTTTAAAACTATATAATTCATAAAATATGTTTTTAAATCCACATAGAATTAAATATGTTTTTTAAATGTAAAAATCATTGCTCTTATTTTGTAAGATATTGACAAATGGTGTTCTTATAAACCATTGTCATAATATCATTCATAGAGCATCACTTATAGGGGATAGGGTAGGCTTTAATAACCATCTTTTTTAGGATGTTCACTTTTCCCCTTACCCCTACAAATCCAAGAATTTGACATCTGGATTTAGGAGGCATCTTCACAGGCCCTATGTGTAGATTTTTGCATTTTTGGGAGGTTGAGGGATTTGAATGCAGATTCTTAGGTTTAGTTTATATACCTCTCACTTAGGTGATTGAGGTTAGTTCTTCATTCTGTCTTTCTTAGAGGTGAATTCTTGTAGCTCTCAAGAAGTAGATTGTTGCACTTGCCTCCTTTCCACTGAATATAAAGCTCTATTCCTTCTTGCCTCTATTATTTTTTGAGTTTTTCATTAAACTTCATGTCAAAGTTGTGATTTTGTTTATCCTTTACTTTTCATGTTTATTCAAATCAAATGTTCAGAAAAGTGTTTTTCTATTGCTATTTTAATCTATGTATAGTTGGGTTTTAAGTTGTGGAAGTTCTTTCCCTTCTTTTTCTCCAAGTACCTCTCTATTTGAAAAAATATCAAGGAAATAGGGTTAGGTTATGAATTATAAAGTTATTTCAAGTGTCATTGTGAGTATTGCTTCAATTTGTGGATCTATCAATGTTTTGTGAATCACCTAGTTTAGTTTCAGTTTCATGCACTCTCTCTCCCTTTTCCTTCTAAATCAGTCAAGTTTCAAGGTGATTCAAGGGGAAGATAACCCCTAATCTAGAGGTCTACTTTTTGATAGGTTACCCGTGGCCTAGAAGTAGTCTCATGTTTCACAGGATTACTAGGTTTACACTTAGCCATATTTGGGTGCAATCCTTAGTGACAATAGGCTTTGCAAAAGTTTTACTACCATTTTTAGTTCTACCTCTTTTATCTTTATCTTTTCTGATATCTCAAATGCGTGGCTCTCTGATTGTGTACACTGAATGTATAAATATTTCTCTCTTTCCATGCATCTTATCAACTCTTTTATACATATATCCAAGTTATCTCTATCATTTTTGATATTCTGACATATAACTTGAAATATCTAAGCATCATGGGCTGCTTGTGCTTTCACTATTGCTACATCAAATAAATTTGTGAATTCTTTATCAAAGGCTTTCATTACCTCTATTCCTTTTCCTTGTGGGTTTGGCTCACTAAATTGACTTGATATTATGCTTTTTAATTTTCCTGTAACTTCAAGTAGTGTTCCTTCTAATCTTTTCACTTTCTTATGCTTACCAATGATCTTGTTCAGAGATGAGATCAACTCTATTTGATCATCATCATCAATTTCATGTCCAAGGCTTGCAAACATAGATTCAATTTGTGGTTTTTGTGCTGTTCCTGATGTGTCCTTAGGTAAATAAATGACTACTGATTGTTTTTGTAGAACCACAAGATCTTCTACTACTGGATTAACATATGTTTCAACCTCTTGTTCCTTATTTTCTATTATTTCTTGTTGGTCATCCAAAAAATTTCCAACATCAGCTTCATTATTATTGAAGGGATTTTCTTCACTGTCCAAGGTGATATTTATTCCTTCAATGTTCATTGTCTCATCTTCATTGTTAATGGAGGGTGGTGGTGCTTGTGATGGATCTATCTGATACTCTAATTCAACTGCTTGATCAGATTCATTGATGTGCTCACATGGTCTAGAGGTCATAACCTTCACAACTGCATGTTGTGTCTCTCTGTTGATTTCATCATAATTGCCTCCCATTATCAGTATAGTTCTCCTTTTCTTCCTTAGATGGGTGCTTAGGATTTTCATGATTTCCTTGAAATGTTATTCATCTTTTACTACACACAAATTCCTTACATATCTCTCTCTTATTCTATTGTCTTCCTCTATTGCTCTTTTCTTTCTGTTGACTAATTTCTCAAAAAGATTGTCAGGGATCTTGCCTTTTATATCATCAAATTTCTTATCTGCAAGAATCATATGTCTCATAACTACATTTTCTAAGTTCAACTTCTCAAAATTTTCATATAACTAATAATATTTATTCAATTTAGTGAAATCACCTTCATTAATGATTAAGGGATTCACTTTGTGTATCGTTGGCTTCCACTTCTTCTTGCTACTTCCTGCCTCTTCATCTGCCTTTATTGCTGATGTTTTTCTTTGAACTAGGGAAAATAATGTTTTCTACCTTTTTCCTGGTCTGCTTGCCATTTCCTTAACTCTTTTAGTTGGTGTGGTGGAGGATCTAGTAGACTTCCTTACTTCCTGCACTTCCACTTCTTCAACTTCTTCATCTGTTTCCTGAATTTCTTCTATAGGGGATGCAAGAGATGTCAAGGGTGGAATTGATAGTATCTCTTTCTATCCAATATCACTTATTTCTACTACCATCTTATTTTCTATAAAAAAAATTCATGTTTTGTCATACCAGTGTCTTTTAGTATTTTATTTATAGTACTGTCAACTATTTTCTTAGACAACTTCTATTCTTGTAAAGATTGTGTGGAGTCAAAGTTCTCCTCATGTGTCCCAAATCTAGGACTCTTAGTATCCAACTTGCTCTTAAGCAATCTTCTCACATATTCTTCTATCTTAACTTCCGAAACCTCATATTCAAGTGGATCTAAAAATTCCACTCTAGGCTCAACTATTTCAATGTAGGTAAAGTCAATATCAACCAAAAAAATATCTCATCCTTGTATTTCTCCACAATAGATGGTGGGATTCTTGATCTTTTCCTCATTTTATTTTGAAAGGTTTTAATTACCAAAGTTGCACTTTCATTAACTTTTTCTATAGGGTGTCTTATGTACACCTTATTGATTTTATTCATAGAATTTTTGTTATCATTCCAATCCTCTCCTATAGTGTATTGAAATGTTCTTAACAAATGGAAAAACATATATGTGATCAGAGATGAAAATCTAAACTGTGAGTTCTTGGTTTTTCTGATTTTCTCAAGGCTCTCTATTGACTGAATTATTAAGATTTCACACATGTCTACCTATACTTTATCAACACACATAAGATAAGATGCATGTACCATGCCAGCTACCATATCATCTTCTCTAGAATTTGCATAAAACTTTGAGGTCAAAATTTTGCATACATATCTAACATCATCTTGTATAATCTTACTAATAACAATTCCTCTTCCATTGTATGATGACTTGGTGTTGTCTAACACTATTTTCTTAACATTTTTCTCATTAAATAGAATCACTCTAGATTTGGATAGGCCGGTTACCTCATGAATAAGCTCTATAGTGATGCCAATGGCTCTATCATCTAACCAAAACTTACAATTGTGAATTCTTCTCAGAATAATCTTAGTCGATTCATAATGCAGTGTATACTTGATAATATCAATCTCACTCAAGTTTTCAAAACCTTCTTTGTATGACATGTCCTATTTATAGATCTTTTCATACTCTATGATTAGGTTACCATCTCCTATGGTTTCAAACTTACATTTCAGATAACTTCTTATGTCTTCCAAATGCAAAACTCCATCTGGAATGGATGCCAATGCTAAACTAGGGTCTTCTTCCAAAGGCTCTATAGGTTCCTTTCTCATTCTACATCTGATTGAATATTTTATGTGGTGAACAAGTGATGCATCCATGATTCTATAAAAACACAACTTCTTGATAGTGATTACTTAGCGAAATACCTCAAGAATCATGATTTAGGGCTTTGCGTAGCTATGACATGAAATCTTTCACCAAATCTTGCAAACTACTCTTAATCTCCACTGACTAGCTCTCTCTATCACTTGTAATCGCTTGAATGATGAACTAATACCGATCATGTGATTTTATCCTTTAAATATATCAAGATTCTAACATCAAATTAAATTGCTTTGCCGCTTTATAACAAAAATTTGTTCTTGGTTACCTGCAAAGCTCCATTCTTTCTATGTACTCACATACATTCATATAAATTCATGCGCTCTTAACCATAGCTTCATTATATCATATAATAACAAATATTAACTTCACAAGGATTGATTCATTCTATTCTAACTTCTACATAATTCATGAAATAATTACTTAAGTACTTTGAGATGAACTAGGAAATGATTTACACTTACTATCAAGTACTTCACCTATCTTGTTTCCTGGTATACTGAGTGTGCTCACTTGATCTATGGCTTTAACAAATTCAACTTCTTCCAAGTTACTACAACATCCTCTCCAACTATCATTTGTGCTCACATTTCTCCTTGTATAGTTTCTAGTATTAGTGTTTCTCATGTTGTTCATTCTGCAAAATCTTACTCTATGACCAAAATTGTTGCATATCTGACAAACTACTCCATTATTTCCATATCTTGCTCCTATCTAACTGATTTGTGATTTTTAATTTCTGCCAGTATGTCCAATCTTGTTGCATCTATAACACACAACTCCATTCCTTTTGTTCATGTCTCCAATAGGTCTCTTATCTATAGGGTTAGTATTTCTAAACATTCTACTACCATTGTTATCATTAGATCTAGGTTTCTTACAATCAATAGATCTAAGTCCAAAACCATGACAATTATAACAATATCTAGAGATAGGTTTAAATTTCTTACTAGTACAATACCTTTTCACATGTCCAAAAGAATTGCATGAAAAAAATCTACCTTTAAATTCTCTTCGCATATCTTTAGGTGGATTAGGTATATCTTCTGATTTATTAGCTTCATCAAATGTCTTTTCTTCTTTTCTCTTAGTGTTCTGGATCTAGTTCTTTACATTCCTCAATCTTCTTAGGGAACTTTTCTTCAAGACATCCAAGAATAGTTTTAGCATAGGATGGTTTATGATAAGACATTTGTTCATGATCCAGGAGCATCCTAGGATTCTTGGCAATCCTATACCAACCAAAGATATGTTTGTCTTTGAAGGTAGATTGTTAGATTTGATCTTGGTTTTGTGGAGTACTTGCTCAACTTGGGAGACTAGTTGCTCAGTTTATGTGGTTACTGGGGTGCTCAGTCTCTGAAGAACACTCGGCGACTAAAGGCATTAGTTCAATGGTGCTCGGTGATAACTACATTTCTTGGTCATGCTTGGCATGGTCAGTTGATTGGTGCTTAGTTATTTCCTCTATTGCTTGGTGTTCTTTCTTATCAACTAGATTGTTTTTTTGGATCAGCTTGGCCAACTGGTTCCATTAATTTGGGTTGCACTCCTCGAGTTATGGATTGATCATTGGACATGTGGGGATTTAGATCTGGTATGTTGCATTCTTCTATGTGGATCTAATGATAGTTTGGGGCCATCTTGGTGAGTTTATTTATTTTGTAAGGCTATGTGAGAGCCGACTGATGTTTTATCATTTAATATTTGTTTGTAAGGGTTTATTGTTTCTTCAGCTGACTTATGGCTAGGAATCAATATTTATAGGATGCTTGTGTAGATATTTATGGATTGAATAGTTGGGTTGGAAGGTTAGTAGCCTATAAGCTTAGGAGCAGGAAGATTTCTTGGAAGTTTGAGTACAAGTTTAGATCTTTCCTAGGTGCCTACCAATGTGCTGTGTGTTGCAAACCTGGGCTAGCTAAATACTGATGTTGTGGAAAAGATTTGGATCCTACGAGATCTTGTAGACTATTACTTGCTTTGTATCTGGTTGTAACCAAGAAGGCCTTATAGCCCGACACATTGCATCTAATTGGTGATTTGATGAATAATGAATTTAGTTTTATTTCAGATCTATTGTTTTTATTGTGTATTTCCATTGCATATTGGTTTGGCTACAAGGTTAGCCAGTCCTTAATTGGATCCACTAGCCTTGATTGCATCAAGTGGTATCAGAGTGAAGTTTTTTTATGTTTGATAAAATTCTATTCCTATTGGAAACGAGTGGATCTTGTGAGTTTGTGTCTAGATCCTAATTTGAAGATGCCTCCGAGGAGAAATCATGAGATCTCTGGGGAAGAGGAAGCTATTGGAGAATTAAGTCTTGATGATTTTAAGGCTTTGCAGAAACAAGTGCAAGATTTACAAGAAGAGTTGAGAAAGAAGAAGCCTACCTTGAAAGAGGATGGTGATGATGAATCTAAGGAAGATAATTTTGAAGAAGCTAGAGATCCTGAGGACAACTGAATTCTGAAAGCTATGTCTAAGATTGGGAAAAGACCTAAGATTAAAGTTTTTGCATTTACTGGAAGCCTTAGGTGAGAAGATTTGATTGATTTGATTAATGAGATTGATGAGTACTTTGAGTATGAAGAAATAGAAGATCCTGATAGGGTTATATTTTCAAAGAATAATTTGAAAGGTAATGCAAATATCTGGTCAAGAGAAGTTCAGTTGGAAAGAGGTAGAAGAGGAAAATAAAAGATCACTAAGTGGAACTGAATGGTTGACAAGTTGAAGAAGCAATTCATTCTGATAGATTACGAATTGGACATGTTTAAGAAGATGAAAGCTTTGAAGCAAACTAACAAATTGGTACAAGATCATACCAAGGAGTTTTATAGAATCCTAATTAGGACTTGTCATTCTAAAGCTAATAAAGAGAAGGTTGCTAGGTATGTCTATGGTTTGAGACCTAGTATTCAAGAAGAGTTACTTATTATGCAGATGACAATAATTGGTGATGCTTATCAGATGACATTGAAGATTGAAGAGAAGTTGAATAAGAAGTATGGAGGAAAATAGAACCATACGAACCAAGGTGGTAAAGCTAGTGAAGCAGTTGCTAAGAGTAATGTGACAGAGAATCCTAAGTTTGATGTGGGATCTAGCAGTGGTTAAGTTACTAAGAATGTTGGATAGAGAGGAAGGTGGAAGAATGAGTTCACTGGTACTTTT
Organism: Chamaecyparis obtusa; assembly: GCA_027943335.1. Classification (NCBI taxonomy): domain Eukaryota; kingdom Viridiplantae; phylum Streptophyta; class Pinopsida; order Cupressales; family Cupressaceae; genus Chamaecyparis; species Chamaecyparis obtusa. The sequence goes on along the minus strand of BSBK01011581.1, from coordinate 390,360 downwards.
TATAACTGTGGTGAAGCTAGTCATAGAAGTTTTTATTGTCCTAAGAAAAGGGTGGCACTGATTGCTGAAGAAAATATTGTGAATGTTACAGAAAAAGGTGAGACACTTATTACTAAAAGGTTAGCTTCATGTGTCTATGAACTGGTGCAAAGGAGAAATTTGTTTAGAACCAGATGTAAGTGCAAGGATAAGGTATGTACTATTATAGTTGATGGTGGTAGTTCTGAGAACTTTGTTTTAGATGAAATGGTTAGTAAATTGAATTTGGAAAGAAGGAAACATCCTAATCCTTATCAGATTAGTTGGATACAAGATGTGTCTAAGGTTAGAGTTGAAGAACAATGCTTGGTTAAGTTTCAAATTGGATCTTGCCATGATGAGAAATTGTGTGATATATTGCCTATGGATGCTTGTCATTTGTTGCTTCGTAGACCTTGGCAATTTGATAGAAATGTTTTGTTTGATGGTCATGCTAACACTTATGTGGTTAGGCATGAAGGAGCTCAACATAAGTTGATACCTTTATAGGAAACAGGGGTTAAGGGTTGTGGAGTTATCAGGTGTTGTCCTTATGACAAACCTCAGAAGTAGAGGGTTGATGAACCTATTCCTATTAAGTTTAGTTTGAAGGAGAAGGAGAATGATATATCTAAAGATTTTGTTGAGATTAAGAAAGAGATGGTCTTGCTGGCAGAGATGGTATAGTAGATGGTGACATTTGTGACACATAGAAATGCAGATGATACTGAGTTGACTTAGGAGTCTAGAGGGGATGATCCTTATCGAGGTATTGATGTGATCAGTAGTGGTTAGAGTTAGTTTATATTAGTTTTCAAATAGAAGGATAAGCAAAGTGGAAAGCAGAAGGATTTTCTGCATAAGATAGTGAATGAAGTGAAGACTTCTTGGGATGAAGGACAAGAGGAGATATGGGTTAAGAATAGATTTGGCATACCTATTCTGATTCCCCAGAGGCATTCCAAATTTCCTTATGAGAAAATATTTCTTACCTAGGGTGTCTGATGTAAGATCATCCTAGGATTCTTGGCAATCCTATATCAAGCAAAAATATGTTTAACATTGAAGGTAGATTGTTAGCTTTGATCTTGGTTTGGTGGAGTACGTGCTTAGTTTGGGAGACTGGTTTCTCAATTTGGTTACTGGGGTGCTCAGTCTATGAAAAACACTCGGTGACTAAAGGCATCGGTTCACTAGTGCTTGGTGATAATTGTGTTTCCCGGTCATGCTTGGCATGGTCAGTTGAGTGGTGTTTGGTTATTTCCTCTGTTGCTTGGTGTTCTTGCTTACCAACTAGATTTTTTTGTTGGATCATCTTGGCCGATTGGTTCCATTGATTTGGGTCATGCTCCTTGAGTTGTGGATTGACCGTTGGATGTGTGGGGACCTAGATCTAGTGTGTTGCATTCTTCTATGCAGATCTGATGACCATTTGCAGCCACCTTGGGGAGTTTATTTATTTTGTAAGGCTATGTGAGAGCCGACTAATGTTTTAACATTTAATATTTATTTGTAAGGTTTTATTATTTCTTCAGTCAGCTTGTGGCTAGGAATCAATATTTATAGGATGGTTGGGTAGATGTTTAGGGATCAAATAGTTGGGTTGGAAGGTTAGTAGCCTATGAGCTTAGGATCAGGAAGATTGCTTGGAAGTTTGAGTACAAGTTCAAATCTTTCCTGGGTGCCTACTAGTGTGTTGTGTGTTGTAGACCTAGGCTAGCTGAATACTGATGTTGTGGAAAATATTTGGATCCTACGATATCTTGTAGACTGTTACTTACTTTGTATCTGGTCGTAACTGAGAAGGCCTTATAGCCTGACACATTGCATGTAATCGGTGATTTGATGAATAAAGACTTTAGTTTTATTTCAAATCTATTGTTGTTATTGTGTATTTCCACTGCATATTGGTTTGGCTGCAAGGTCAGTCAGTCCTTAATTGGATCCACCAACCTTGACTGCATCAGTTCATCAATCTTTTCACTATTGGAATATAGTTTCTCAAGATGTTTTTTAGACTAAGTCAATTCTCCTTTCACAATTTTATTGTACTTCTCAAGTTCAACATACTGTAAATTTTCTTTCTCAAGTTCAGATGTTACTTTACTAATTTTAGACTTCATATCTGCATTCTCAGATTTCAGATTTGGTTCATCTTCACTGCTTTCATCTTTCAAACTTAACTTTAGATCTACAATCTTCAACTCATGTTTAAGGATCTCATTTTCTTTGTTTAGTTTTCAAATTTCATCATAGTCCTTGACTTGAATTGTAGGTTCTTTCTTTGATTTTAGATCTTCCATCTTTTCTTTTAGTTTTTCAATGTATTTTTTTGCATCATCATATTTTCCTTTCAGAGTGTCTCTTTCTTCAGTAAGAATATCAATCTATTCAAGAGCTTCTTCAAGATTTTTTTGTAATTGATCCATATCCATAGTGAATCAGTATTTCATAAACTTTTACTTTTACCCAATTATGGATAAAATAAATTAAGTTGAAGCTTGCATAACAAAGTAAACTAAGGAAACTGAATAACAAGCATAACAATAAATTCAATGAACTCATAACACCATGTTTGTTCTCGAGGAAACCCTGAGGAAGGGAAAACCCCAGTGGGGATGATACCCATAATTGATCCACTAATAAAAAGTATCCAGTTAAGCATATTGACCATGTTAGGAGTCTATTACATATATAGTGTCTCTATCCTAGTTAAGGGACTCTAGGCCTTGTTAGAAGCCTCAACCTTGTTAGGAGTTTCTATTACAAAAATAGAATGCTTGCAAGATGAGCTCACTTCCCAAACATGCAATATAAAATGATATCTTCAAATACAAAGGTAAAATACATAACCTTATACTGCTTCTAAAAATCTTTCCTATTCTAATTTAGCTTTCTAGGCTCTTTGCTTTCATAGACAGAGATTTCTTTCTTTCCTTCTTACAAAATAAAACTTCACATCATTCTATTCTTATTACAATTTCTAAATGTATCATGTGTACATTTCGCATTACATAGTTCTTACATTTATATAAGTTATTACAAATAATAACTTCCATTCGGCTTACAATACATAAACTCTTCTCAAAATATAAAACAAATACATTATGTCTTAGGTTTAACATCTAGGATGTTTTCATTATATGGTTAAGTCCTTATTTTGATAAAGAAAATAATTTCTTAATAATATCTCAAGTTGGCTCAACACTATCTCTGTAATTCTTTAATATCTCCTTCCGTACATGTTGTACATACTTTCTCTTTCATATGTGGCTTTGATATACCTAAAATTATCCATGTTCAAGTGTGCATGCACTGAACCTACTTCTATGAACATCTCTAATCAAAACTACCTCTGATTAGACTGTAAAACACTACTATACTTAGACAATTTTCTAGTGTGCTCTTACAAGACAACTTTCTTCTATAGTGAGATCTTCATAGTGAGTATATGTTTCCATAATGACAAAATTATGATATTCTTCTTAGCCAAATTTCCAAAAATACCAGGAGATGATCCCATCTCATGAATTGAAGAGACTCTAATAGTATAAGTAGGTAACAAGGTTCTGAGTATTTTACTTACGGTAGTGTCTTCTTCAATAACACCTCCTTCTCCTCAGATAGAATTCACAATCTCCTTCAATCAGTTGTTTTATTGTGATATGTTATCTCCTTTCATTTACAAGTCATCAAACTTTCCTCTAATACTTTCAGCTGTATCCCTTAGCACATTCACATCTCCTCTATTAACTAGTGTAAGCATGTCCCACATCTATCTAGTAGTAGTAAAAGGATTAACATCTTCAAATTTGACATCTGACAAGGAAGTAATGAGATCTATCATTGTAGTATTGTGTTCATATCTTTCTCTCATTTGATCAACACTCAAAGGTCCAGTGGAAAAGATAAATTCATTATCTAAGTATTATATTGCATACTCTCCAATCCATGATAGGTACAATCTCATTCTTCTTTTTCATGTTGATAAGTTGTCTTTGTTCAACTTTGGCACCTCTCTCTTATACATCTTTTGATCTTTACCTTAAGTCCTTCAATCTTTTCCTTCAAGCACTCTATGCTCTAATACCAATTGTTAGATAATTGAGAGGGGGGGGGGTGAATCAATTAAGTCCATTTATCCTATAGTCCCAAATACTCCTAGATGTATATTATAAAACTTTTCAAATCAATTAATCAACTACTGTCACTGAGGATTGCACCCAATTTGTTAAGTGTTAAAACCCAACAATCCTATGAAATATGGGACTAATCTCAAGTTGTGGGTAACTTATTTGAAAGCAGACCTCTAGATTAAGGTCTTACTTCCCTTTGGATCACTTTAAAACTGACTAACTTTTAGGAGGAAAGGGACAGAGTGCATAAAGAAAATAACCAAAACTTATTTAAAAACAAGGTGATCCACCAAATTTTGATTAATAAATCCATAGTTGAAGAAAGCTTAGAAAATGATTGAAACAAATCTACACTTCACAACTTGACCTCACTACTTTAAACCTCTTGGAGATAATAAGGTACTTGGAATGTAAAAGGGAAGAAATTTCTGCAATATTGATTCCAATATTGTACACAAATTAATACTTCAAGGCCAAAATGAAATTCTAAATACTTAGTTGAATCAATATGTAGATTAAGGATGAGATAGTGTCACACTAATCTTAGCATAAAAACTCAATAAATAAAAAAACCTAAAATGAAGGGGAGACAAGAATGATCACTTTTTTGTATTCAATAAAAGAAGCTAAGTACAATTGTGTATCTTAGATCTACATAATTCTCATATCAGAGAGAAAGAAAATGAAGAGCTAACCTCCATCATGAAAAGTGACAGGTATATAACTTAAACCTAGGAATTTGCATAAATCCCTCAACCTCCTAAAAATGGAAAATCCCACAAATAGGCCCATGAATGCCTCATAAAATTGGATGCTAGATTCCCAAGTTTTTAGGCATAGCGGAGAAAGTGGGAGCCTAAAAAAAATGGTCAAAAGAAGACCACTCTGACCCCCTAAGTCATGCACTAACCATATTCTAATCATAGTTTATAAAAATACCATTTCCAGAAATTACATTCATACTCTGCAATGACTTTTCATTAAAAAGCCTATCCCCACTATGACACAAAAAAAACTAGGATCTAATGCATATTCTAAAATGGTCTCAACCCAAAATGGGGAAACATATTTTAAAATAATAACAATTCAAACCTATGCTAAAAAATATATGAATTAAGAGAAAAAAAAGTTCTCAACCCAATATTAGAAAAGGGGAAAACATATTTTTACAAGCATCTGTATCTCAATAAACCCACAAATTACAAAGTCATGAAAATAAAACTCAACCCTAAAAGAAAGGGATAAATGAATAATGCATCATTATCAAAAAACCCTCTTTTTGAAAATGGAAGCTGGTGGCATAAAACCTTCCCTCTCGGCACATGGAATGTTGTTATCTCCACTACCACTCAAATTTTGAAACATCTGGCACTTTCTTGATGGGATCACATTGTCAAGGAGGTAGGCATTTGGGTCTTTCTAGCATTTCATTTTTATGTTACTTCTTCCTCTGAAAAATTGAGGGCATGGAACCTTTCCAAATTGTGCTTATCTCTATGTTTTGATTTATTGTGTGTTTGGCTCTTATGAGGGCATTGGTCCTACTATAAATTGTTTGGATATTTGATATTTTTTTTTGTATTTGTCCTCTCTGTACTATCAAGGGTTTTTAAAATGATGGCATATGTTCATTTGTATACTAGTTTTTGCTTCTTAGTGATGCATTTTTAAAAATTTCACAGCCCAAGCATTGTTAGGGTTTTCAGCTCCACGACCTCATTCAATGGTTGTGAGCTATTGATCTCAGGCATGTTTCTATCCCCACTATTTTTTTTTCTTGTCTTCTATGTGGCCCGTGAGCTATCAGCTTGTTGTGGGTTTTGTTAGGGATTTTTCTTGTATGAATCACAGTGCTTGAAAAACTACCTAAACACTATGCCTCCTAATACTAATTCAGACAAAAAAAATGCCTGATTACTGAGGATTGGATAAGATCCTTCTTCATTTTTGAGCTCCACATACTCAGGTAGGTATTACCTTTTGATGATTACTATTTACACAGTATTATATAAGTGGACACTAATTTTCTATTTATCCTTCTAATGTATCAATCTATAAAACACTCTGCATATGACCAGGATCAATTTGATGTAGAGCTTAACCAAGAAAAATATGATTGCAAATACAAAAAGGATCAGTGATTTAAGGATTCTAATCCTTCTTCCTTTTAAGGAGGGGCAACCTAAATGATTCTCTCTTCAAGGAATCAAGAAAAAAAAGAACTGTACTACTTAGAAATAATTCAATCTATTTTGTGCAGTAAACATGAAATGAAAAAGTAATGGTAAATGATAAGAAAGTTTCAATTTCTCCTTTTGAGAAATATGAAAGATAAAACTATAAGAAACAAATACTAAACCATTGCCTTATCCAATGAGCAAAAGAAATTCAAATGCAAATCAATAAGATAATTTTAAAGGAGATACAATCAGTATGCCTTTCATACTATCTACATATTCAAGTAGATTTCCATACAAACTACTCTACTAACCAAACACTATTATCATCAAAAATCCTTACATATATGTTTACCCTTTGAAATGAATTATGAGAAGTTTAATTCTTTGCTTGAAAGAAACTCATAATCAATTAAACAAGTTGCTTTACAACTAGTATATTTTAAATGCCTAACATATAAAACATACAAGTGTATAACATAAGGTAAAGAGACAACAGAAATATATGGCCAAAGTTGCAGTGTATTTGTATTAAAATCAACTTGCCAATTACATTCAAAATTCAATTACTCAGAAGGTCAGACACAAAATTTAGAAGTCTGCTTCAGAGAAACTCTATTCAGTTTTTTCTATTATCTTTCAACAACACTTACAATGACTTTTACAAACCTATTTATCCATCTTCAACCATCTTGGAATTCTCTTATCAATTAGAATGAAACAAGCTTCAGATGGTTGAAAACCCTAACCCTAAAAGCATAAGAGACAAATCATAAAAAACAAAATACAACAAGCCCTCAAGCAGTGGAAAGATAGAACATTCTTGGACTGTTTTGCATCCTGGATTGTTGATAAATGACACCTTTGTCTGTGAGTATTCATGATAGCTACTGTAGTTATAACAAGATATGGTGACCACCATCCATCTAATTTACACCATTCTTAAATGATAGCTTATCATCCCTGTATTTTAGGCTCAAGTTTCAGGTGCTTCAGATGTCCTCCTTACTCATCATCCAAAATATCCAAATCAACTGCAGTGGATTTAACTTTCTTGGGCTTCGTTAGCTCATCCCATGTAGTTACTTCTTGCTCTGATGACCAATTAAAGTCCTAGATGAGCTGCAGTTGTGCTTTTTGTCTTTCCCACTTGGCATCTATAATTGCCTTGACATCTGTTATGAACTTGGTGAGATCTATCTTTTCCTTAATAGCTTCATCCAAGGTTTTATTCAAGCTCTTTGAATCAACTTTATTTTCTTCACCTAAAAATTCCTCGTTCCTAGGAAATAAAATATCAACACCTCACCTCCACTAATCAAGGCACTTTATGACTCCATCTTCATTCTTTATAGAAGGGATAAACTTGTTGGAACAGGAGCTGAGCATGGCTATCTTAGCCTCAATCAAATTTTCCTTACCCTTAAAATTTGGTAATATGGCTTTAATTCTACCTAGCTCCTCACCAACCCTCACAACTACCTCTAGGATATCACCTCTCAAAGATTGAGCAAATGCCAATTTCTCAAAAAGTGACACTCTGACAGACCAAGTTGCATGATACCCACTCAAAATTTGTACATAATTGTCAACTTCTACCTCTAATTTTGGAAACTTTCTATAACCATTAAAAACAAGATCAAACTTATCTTTAATTACATTTATCCTATGCTGCAGAATATCTAACAGTGCCTGCAAGATAGCCTCATTTATCTTATTTAATTCTGCAGCCACCTCTTCATCTGTCATTACTAGTAATGTTGGTTGCTCAAGAGGTGTAGGGGCTTTCATAGGAGTATTCATGATTTGGAGCTCTAAGTCCTCTAGAGGCTTTTCTAATGCTTTCTCCTTTATTATTCTGAGATCTCTGTCCCTCAGCAATGTGCTATAATCCTCTAAAAGAGAGCCATATCTCTCTGACATCTGCCTTGTTTTATCCTCATTCAATTTAGCAAAAAGGGTTAATACTTGAGAAATATCAAGATCCCCTGTATTGTGGATTGACCACATAATCTTGTCTCCCTCCATTTTCTCCTTCACATTTAAAATTGAAGGCTTTTTATCCTTAGGGTATAAGCTCCATAGAGCTAAAGCTTGATTTTTTGGGCTATAGCCAAATCCTCTGATAATGTCTCCTACTTGGGTTTCTGAAGACAAAGTAATGTCTTCCTGCCTTTTAATTTGATCAATTATAAAATCTAAATACAAATTCCAACCAGGCACAAGCAGCATGTTTCTCTTCTTCACCAACTGTCTGGGTTGATCAGGAGTAAAATTTTCAGCCTTAGGATCATACTCCCTCAGTTGTTGGATTACCTCCTCTAGTACCTGACCCTCCTCACTGATCTACACAGTAGATGCAACATGTTGTTGCTTGTGCCAAATCAAGAAGCTTTTGAATTCATTTGACTAGATGAAATTGTCATCCTTCAAAAAGGCATCTTGCTCTATCATCCTCTCATCTTGGCATAGGGCCAAGGGCAACTCAACATCTGGTTGCTCAAGTTTCTACTTCCTCTTTTACTCTCTCACCTTTTTCTTAATTTGGTGGTGATGTATACTAGTTCTAGGGAAGAGGTCTCTAACTTTATCTATTTTCTTCACCTAAGAAGACTCACTAATTAGCAGCTTCTGCTTCTTTGCAGGTGGCTCACTTGTGTCATGAGAGCTATCGAGCTCAGCTAAACCAACTACATTTTCACCATGTTGGTGCCCTTACATCCTTATTGTTTCTAAGGGAGGGATGCTATGCATAGAGTAGCCATCACTACCATCTTCATCACAATCTGATTTAGAGTGGGCACCCTTCTTCTTATCAGTCTCATCAATTTTATCTTCAAAACCTCTCATCAGGGTGTGGAATTGAGCCTTCATTTGCTCAAGTCTCTGAAGATAAGGTAGATTAGGGAAGAAACCATTGAATGCCAATCCCTTTTTCTTGACTCATTTCTCCATAGAATATAATTCATTTATTTGATTTGCAATATTTACCACCTCCTCATCTTCTATGATGTTCCTGATTGCATCTTCCTCTAGATATTCTTCATGTCTTTTATTGAAGGGAAAGGTAGGCATGTAATATTGCCTAGTAGCAACTATGAATCCCTTAGTATCCACATACCGTTAAGGAGCAGCATGCATCCTAAATTGTCCCAACCAATCATTTACTTTTCTAAAGGCATTCTTGCCTATGGTAATATTATGCACTCTGAAGTGCCTTGGGGTGAAAGTACCCTTCCTATGAGAGGCTAAATGCTCCTTCTCAATGAGCATTAGCTGCCAAATAAACTCAAGAAATGCCACCCTTGGTGGAAAGAAATAAGGTAATAGGTGAGGAGGCTGAGGGAAATGATACACTCAAATCATTGTATATCCCTTTTCATAATATATGTCACCCCAATTGTGACCCTTATTCCATTTGTCAACAAATTGTTGAGGCCTCACTACTTGCAAAACTTTGGTAGGGAGCCTAGAAATATTAACCCCCAAAGCTGAGGAGAATAGGCCTAACAATCCAATTTTCAAAAACACAAAAATCACTCCTTGTAGATGAAGGACTCCAAGCTCTCAACCAAAACTGAAGAGGATTTGGCCATCCCCTATATGTCATATATGGCTCAAGATTGTCCATGTTCACAATATCATAATTAAGAAACAAAATGAGATGCATCAGCAAAGAGTAATGCAAAAACCTTGGCAAGGCACTAGATCCATCCACATCCTACTTCAGAGCTACCAACCCCTCGTGCATTCTATCGATTATGAAACCTATATAATCATATCCCTTTGTTGCATGGATACTTTGAGAGTCCAATATCAACATCAAGATACTAGAAGGGATCATCTCTCCCGCATCAATTCCCAGTACATTGCACAAACCATAACCAATATACTTTACATAAAATTTGAAATCCTTCTAATAATATTGGAGAGTTGACCTAATAATTGGTGCAATGTAGTTCTAGTTCTCCCATGGCACATGATTTTGAATTTCCTTTGCCACTACAATAGATTCTCTGATATATCTATTAGCTAAATCCTGCAATTTTATCTCTATCACTGTAGGGACCTGGATACCAAAAGCGCTAATAAATGAATTTCTTTCTAGGGTAACCAGAGGAGAACCATCACTCTTCCTAATTTTTTTGGACACAAGGTCATAATTACACGACAAGACAAATAGGAGATCAACATCAATAAAAACCTTGGGAACTATGAGCTTTTCTAGTCTTGTTGTCCATGGGTTTGAGATGGGGATAGGACTCTCAGCATTTTTGTGAAAATACTTAAACATACACATCCCTAAGACCTCTAGTGTCTTGGCATCTCTAAAAAATGTAAATTGATTGGTGAAACATTCATCACTCAGCTTCTTATTTTGTGATGAACCCAGCAACAAGATGAGGAACTTGTCTAAGAAGCTCTCTTTGGCTTTCTCCCTAGCACCCTTATCAATTGAAGATTCACCTCCTATTTGTCGACTCATCTTGTCTACAAATTTTGGATGCCCTGATCTTCACAAATGCTCATAAAATTTTGTTGCTCTAGCTCTCTGAATGCTTGGTTAATTGAAATGAATAGAGAATAGCCATACTTATTCAACCGTATTGAATGTAAAAATCCATTGGAGACCAAAAATCAGAAACCATGTCACTTCGCCATTATTTGGCATTCTCAAAACTTCAATTCACTAGCCGTGGCCGAGAAGCTGACATGTATTCAAATTTGACCTTCTGGTGATCTAGTGACAATATAATATTTGTAGTAGCTGGAGAATCTGGTGCCATTTCAAAAGTTATAGAGATCTAGCGACTGAGAAAATTTATTCATATAACAGCTTACATTTTATCTGCAGACTTAGCGACAATGAGAAATCATAGTCGCTGAAACATTTGAAACCTTTTGAAATCATCTAGCGCTCAAACGACAAAGATAAATTAAAAATTTTTATACTAAGATTTGGCAAGAAATGGCCACAGCTTCAATCGCTCCAAAATATTTACTTTTGAAACTATCTTGAGAGTAGGTGACAAAGGATCAACATGAGACTTGGTGACCAATAGAACACCTCCTCATCGCTAAGTCCGTTTGACTATTCAAACTTCTTCCTGAGATATCCCAACCTGACCATTTGGAGATCTAGCGACCGAGGAGAGCTCTTCAGAATTGCCAACTAATTTTGCACTTTATGAATTAATTATGAGATTAAGTGATCACCACAAGATTTTGATCTAGAGACTTAGCAACCATAGTAAATCTCCTTAGTCCATCTTTTAAATTTTTATTTGGAGATCACCTGACTATACTGTATTTCTTAGTCGCAGATGAAATATTTCTCCTGATGAGATCACATGACTAAGATTACTTTCAATTTTTATTATGAGATTTGGTGACAACAAGAAAACTCATGATAACCGAAAGCCTTTCTTATCCCGAGCTTGGTATTGAGACTTCGCGACCACCATAAAATTAAACTTAAATCAATGGCCAAGAAGATGCAACTTACTAACCTTTCTTTTAACTTAGCAAAATCTAGAGATCACGCGACTATATGTATCTCCCAGTCGTGAAACACTTTCTCTAACCTTGGTCAACACTGGAGACTTGGTGAATACCTCAACTCTCTAAGTCACTAGATCATTTTCTAAACTGTAGTTTAGTTTTGAGATTAAATGCCATCCATCAATCAAATCTTCATCCAATAGCCCACACTGAGTTCTCTGATCCTTTATAATTTAACCACCGCATTAGCAGATCTGGAGATAACTTCATCGCTAGGTCATTGACCACGTAGAAGATAACTACCAAGAACCAGAGAAGATGCAACTATCAAAATGCCAAGTTGTTGAATTAAGGAACTAACCACATGAAGATTTGGAGACTTGGCGACTATCATAGAATAAGACCGCGCATTCATTTAGAGATTCAGCGACCAAAGAGAAACTCATATTCACTACAAAACACATCATTTTACAAAATCATTTAGAGACAACCTGACCAAAGGTAATTTTAAAATTAGAAATGGCGCGACTATAGTTGTTCTCCCAAAATTTATCAAAGCAGTCGCTAGATCTCAGAAAAATATATAGAGACTTTGAGACTAAAAAAAAGAAACCACTAGGTCATTTGAAAATAGGGAATATTCTAAAGTTATTTTGAGATTAGGTGACAAAGGGTTTTCAGGCAATCGCTAAACTTTTAGGAATATGCCAATTTCTTTAGGAGACTGAGTGACTAGTCAAGGAAATATAAAGCGCACATGCCTTTAAAAAGTTTAAGTGGCCTGATAAAGTAACAGAAAAATAGAAGGCTGAAAGGTTGAATTAGGGCTTTTTGGATTTTTAGGGAAAAGGGTCTGAAACCTAAGGTTATTCACCTAGGACTGAAAATTTTACAAGAGAGGCCAAACAAGAGCTCAAAATTTTGATCAGGAAAACACTGAGACCAGAAATACTACCAACAATGGCTCTATTTGAGGATGTTTAAATGAAAGTTTAAGCAAGGACAGTAGACCAAAAACTAGACTAACCTAAAACAAGAATAGAAACACATGACCTAAAAAGAAACAAACCTATACAAAATTTACAAGAAATTTACATATGCATGAAAATCAAAAACTTAGTTGAAGAAGGGCTTCAAGAATTGCCCATGCACTGGCAATTCAAAAATTTCATCGTCCATATTCTTCAACAAGTAGGAATCTTTCCCAAAACCCTCATGAATTACATAGGGACTGATCCATAATGATTCAAACCTTTTATGTTTCCCTTTATCTTCTACTCTCACATTCCATTGAAGCACTAGGTCATCTGTTTTGAATTTTTTGGTAGTTTCTCTTTTGTCAAAGAGGTACTTCATTTTCTGATGCAACTTGATATTGCTCCTCTGATTCTCCTTTCTAACCTCATCCAACCCAATCAATTGCATGATCCTATCTTGAATTGGCTCTAACACATCCAACTCCTGATCTTGAATGAACTTATAAACTAGATTTAAATTATTTATGGGTAACCTTGACTGTAGACCATATACCAGTTCAAAGGGAGACTTTCTAGTAGCTCTCTTCATTGTAATCCTATCTGCCTATAGGGTTAGCTTCAACTTCAAATGCCAAGCTCTCTTATTTTTCTCAAGTGTTTTCTTTAGGATTGTCAGAATGCTTTTCTTGCTGGACTTAGCCTATCCATTTTCTTCAGAGTGATAAGGAGATGAATAAGATGTCATGATTTTATTGTCTTTACAAAATTCCTTGAATTCATCTGATCTGAAACACATTGAATTATCTGTGATCAATTTCATGGGCACACCAAATCTAGTCAAAATTTTATCTAATAAGAAATCAATCACTATTTTACTTGTTGCCTTGTTTGTAGGAATGGCCTCTATCCACTTTGTGAAATAGTTAGTTGCAACAAGTACCCAACTGTGTCCTCCACTAGATTTCTTAGCAAATTCACCTATGAAATCCATTCCCCACATGGCAAATGGCACCTCAGTAGTTATTGGATTTAACAATAGCGCTCCTAAATATTTTAATTTAGAGGCAAATTTCTGACAGGCTTCACATTTTTTAAATAACTGAAAAGAGGCCTTAAACAATGTAGGCCAGAAATAACCTACTCTCAAGATCGTATGGGTAGTAGTCTTTGGTGAAAAATGCCCTCCACAAACACCAGCATGTATTTCACTCAAGACCTTTTCTGCTTGACACTTATCAAGGCAAAATAGCAAAACCCCATCTCTATTTTCCCAATACAAGTCCCCTTGTATCAATGTATATTTTTGAGCTTGCAATTTTAAAGATCTCTTTTGGTTATCTGTCATATATTTTAGGCATTTAGCATTCTTAATGAAATATACAATGTCAGCATAGTATGGTTGCAACTCGATACTTGTTATCATCATATCTGAAATTCCTTCATTATTAAGCTAGACTAAATCCATGTTCTCTTCAGTCATTAATCTTTCCAAGCCTTGTTCTCTTACCAGCTTGGTGATATGGATTTCTAAATCAAATTCTTGAATCTTGGTGATCCACTTGCATCTCTTACTAGTAACTTCAAACTGAGTAAGGACACCCTTTACTGTTGCATGGGGGACATATGCAATTACCTTAGCACAAACTAGATAAGGTCTAAAGGATTTTACCACCTTTACTAGTGCATATGCCTACTTCTCCATCATCTCATAGTTTAATTCAACAACCTATAGAGACTTACTAAAAAATGCAATTGGATGTTCAAAACCTTCTTCATCCTTTTGCAATAGTACAACAATAATAGTGTGAAATGATGCAAAAGATAAAAGTGAAAAACACTTGGTATAATTAGGAGATTTCAGTATAGGTGCCTCTTGAACCACCTTTTTGATCCTATCAAATGCACCTTGAGCTTCAGTAGTCCATTGAAACTTGACATCTTTCTTGAGCAACTTCACTATTGGCTTGACAATTTCAACAAAATTGGCAATGAACCTCCTAACAAAATTGATTTTTCCTAAAAAGGATTGCACACCCTTGAGATTCTTGGGTGCAGAGACCCTCTTGATGGCTTCTACACTATCTGGATCAGTTCTTATTCCTTCCTTAGATATAATGTGCCCCAACAATTTTCCTTCTTTGACTACAAAGTTACATTTCTTTGGATTCAGTGATACACCATATTCTAGAGCTTTGTTAAAAATATTTTCTAGGTGTGAATAATGATCACCAGCCCATTTGGAGTAAGCAGTTAGGTCATCCTGGTACACAACCATAACAAATCTATATATTCCTTAAAAGCAACATCCATGGCTCTTTGAAAAGTTGCTCCAACATTTCTGAGGCCAAATGGCTTTCTGACAGAGACATAAGTTCCCCAAGGTGTTGTAAATGCTATTTTAAATTGCTCAGATTCCTTCACCAACACTTGGTTATACCCAGAGAAACCATCCATCATGGACATTAATTCACATCTAGTGACTTTATGCAACATTGCTTCCATGTTGGGTAGAGAATAGTTGTCTTTCAATGATGCAACATTTAAGTTTCTAAAGTCCACACACAACCTAATATCCCCATTCTTCTTTCTTACTAGGACTAAATTAGACACCCAAGTTAAATTCCTTATAGGTTGGATTATTCCTACATCACTTAACTTGACCAGCTCCTGTTGCATTTTAGGAGCCAATAGTGGGTTAATGGGTCTTTGCTTCTGCCTAAATGGTTTGACATCTTTCTTTAGTGGGATTTCATGTGGAAAAGATCATCTCTATAAGCTTTTAGGTCATCATAGGACCATGCAAATATGTTCTTGTGTTTTCTTAACAACTTTATCAAATTATATCTCAGCTAAGGTGCTAATCCCTTCCCAATATAAACCATTTGAGGTGCATTGTGTGATCCCAAATTTACTTCCTCCAGATCCTCTACCTTAGCATTTCTTGTTTTTAACATGTAATCATCTTGACTCCTATATAATGCTTTCAACTCAGTGAAACCCTTAGGGATGTGATTTGAACTCAACTGGATTACCTCATTTCCCATGATCATGTCCTTACCCTCAATTTCCTCAACCAATGTGTTGCAGTCTATAAGTTGACCCTCATATATGTCAAGGCATTGAATGAATTTCAAAATGTCATGATCATCCTCAAAGAACTGCCAATTGTAAATATTGCCTGGAACAACTGGCCTACTATTTATTTCAACTATTGATATTCCAAGAAAAGTTGAATCATCTCTCTTTAAAGTAAGATTGGCCTAAAAATCAGCCATTATGTTCTTGGATCTTTCTACCCAATAAATATTGAAAGCATCAAACATTTCAATCTAATCCTAGATTATATGTTTATACAATTTTAATCTATCATTCTTGACAACATATTTAGATTGAACTTGTGCCGCCACAAATTCAGAATCACCAAAAACCTTTAAACATTTTATCCCATGTTTGATGGCAATATTCAATCCCAATGACAGTGCTTCATACTCAACAATATTATTTGTGCATTGAAAAGTCAATGAGAAGGAATACTTAAAAGTGGTACCTTATGGAGATATGAGTAGAACCCCAGCTCCTGAGCCTTGTTTCGAGCAAGGTCCATCAAAATACATCTTCCATAGTCCATTTTGTTATTCTTTCAGCTCCTGAGTTAGTGGGTTTGAATCTTCCTCTTGTGAAATGGCCTTTTCTAATCTAAAATTCTCCATGTCAACATCCACACAACAGTTCAATTCATCCATATTGGTTAGTTCAATCATGTGTGGGGTTATGCTTTCTCTGGATACTTTCACATTGTTGCCATCAATATTGAAAGTTGCAAAGGATAAATCACACTGGATACTACCTCCCATTGAAGCACTCCATTTTCTTGATAGTAACATTCCATAATGGGGTGGGATATTGAACGCTAGAACACTCATAGTTAACATCCTGTCAGGGAAAGCTGCCAACCTTTAAGGAAATGCTTTTATAGTACTAATAATAGGGACCTCTCTTGAATCCATAGCCTAACACCTCCCATGAGGTGTATCCACTTTTAAACCCAAATATTTCATTATTTTTGCAGGCATAACAATATTGGAGGCTCCTGAATCGATCATACAATTTTTTAACAACTTTCCATTTACTATTAGGGACAGAAAGAAAGGGTCAATAGTTCCTGTCATAGTATTAACAACATTAGTGTCCAAATAAATTTGAGGGATCTCAGAAATAATTTCCCCACATTGGTTTTCATTTGAAACACTTGCTCCAGCAGCCATTTTACCAACCTTGGTGGAATTTTGGGCATCAGAAGGAAGAACTCCATTTACCCAACTCAAAGCCTTGTCTTTATGCTCTTCTATTCTCATCATTTCTAATAAGGGGAATTTAATAGTAATTTGTGATAATAGTTTGCCCATGTCCACCAGAATATACTTGGGGTCAACTATATCCTGCTTAATGGTAACAACATCCTTACTTTCATGTTCTATAAGGCCATGCTAATCCTTATTTAGGGTTTTGCCCTCCTTTTAGGCAGAAACAATAGTTTCTTGAGCAGGTTTATTCTTTACTCTATAAGTCACATTAGGAGGAGAAAATTTGACATTCTTCTTGATCTTAGTCTTGCTAACAACATATGTAGCCTTATTTTTGTCTTGATTTTGCTTCACATCTCTATCTAACTTCTTGATAAATATATCAGATGACTTTTGACTTGAATCACCCACTACCCTATTTCTTAAGTTGTAGTTACTTTTGTCTTGGGTGACCATATCTGCTATGATTTGTGCAATTTCTTCATCATAAGGTCTTCTCAACACCACCGGTTCATCATTTCTTAAAGTGTTGCACTGGACTATATCCAACTAACTATCTTCTTCATCAGAAAACACTTGCTGATGGTAAACCTCATTTCTAATTTGGGAGCTAATAATAGCTTGGCCTTCATCTTCTTCAGTGGAATCCATTTCATCATATATGTATGAAGAATTCATGCCACATCCTTCATCATCATAAGACTCTTTGTTTCTATTGTCTTGTTCTTCATCTGCAAAGATACTTTGAGCAATTGCATAGTAATAGGGGTCATGAGGTGATTGGCAGGCAATGCACCAGGGAACATCATGATTCATATTTACTATATTTTTGTGCAAGGGGTCCAAAGTCTTATCATTTGGTTTATCCTTTCTTTCAGGAAGCACTAGCTTCCCATCTTTCCACTGAGTGTTGTAAGGATAGTTCTGCATTCTTGGTAACTTGTTAAAGTTATTGAAGGATAGTCTATCATTTCCCTATACTCTACTATTTCTTGCTTCGCTAGGTTTTGAATCTTTTATTGCTTTCAAGATTTTCTTCATCTTTTGGTTTTGTGTCATATTTCCCTAGTTCCTTTCTATTTGAGATTCGAGGTTTATAATCATCCCTTCTTCCCAACTTCACTAATATTCTTCTATTTCTTTCTATATTAATAATGAGTTTGTAAGCTTCTGTAAGATTTCTAGGGTTCTTGTCTCTCAAAAGATATCCCATTTTTGAATCAAAAGCATTGAGGTACGTGACCAAACAAATATTGTCATCTAGCCTGATAACTTGCAATAATTTGTGCATAGCTTTCTGAAATCTGACATTGAACTCAACAACTCCCTCATTTGGGTTTTTCTTGATGTTTTTGAATTCATTAAGCATGAAACCTTCATTGGTTTTATCACCATATTTTTCTTTGAAAAAATGCTTGAACTGATCCCATGAACATATGCTAGCATGAGGTAAATTCCTAAACCAATCTCTAGCATCTTCAATGAGAGATTGAACAAAAAGCTTCATGATCACATCATCGAGTTTAATGTTGTAGTCATCTATTATATCAATGAAACTTTTCAAATGTTCTTCACAAGTGACTGCATTGCTTCCAGTAAATTTTGGAAGCTTTTTCCTAATTTCATCAGGGATGGGATTTGGGTAGCTGGGAATCCCAATAAAAACCAATTGCTTGTGTCTCTCATGGATGGATCCTATCTAAGATGGGCCAAAACCTAAAGATGTGGATGTTTGGATATTTTAAATAGCAAAAGTCTTGGGCATACCTATAGTTTTGGTAGTATTCAACACATTTGCACCTTGTGCTACAGAAGTGGAAAGTGTATTGGTGGGTCCAGAAGATTGTTTAAGGAAGTCAATCTTTCTTTTTATCTCAACTGCATTAGCTTCTAGTTCTACTTTTTCCAATTCTTTTGCCAATAATTCTTGGTCCCTTTTGGCCTTTTCTAAGTTAGCATCTAATCTTGCTTCTTGATCAAGAGACTTCTTGGCAAGATTTGGTTCATTTATTGAAATCCCTACAACCTTTTGTTTACCTTTGTCCCTAGCATTTCTTATTTCATAAGTTTGTTGGACAATAGGTTGCTCTTTTGTTTGTTCAATCATAAGAACATGATTTATGGCTTCAAAATCCAACAATTACTTCTTCAATTGTTTTGCTTTGATCATAGCATGCCTAATATTTTCCTCCTTTTCTTTCTCTCTTTATTGCCTCATTTGAATTTTCTCTCAGATCTTTCTTTCCAATTCAAACACTTCCTCAAATATTTCCTTGAAATCATGAAGGGCTATTTCAAATGAGGACTTTTGGGCAGGGACCTCTTCTTGGTGGTCATCTGGTATTTGGTGACCCTGTAAGGAGGAATCAAGGGGAAAAGAAGGAACAAAGTCTTGTCTATTCCTACTTTGGCTTCTAGATCTTCTGGTATTCCTAGGGATTCCTCTCCTATGAGGTTGTGTTCTCCTTCCATCCTTTTCGGAGGGTGAATAATAATCCTCATACTGATTTAAACCCAAATCAACTGCTTCCTCATACTCTGAAGTATTTCCTTCTTGGTTTGTTTGAACAGTATCTTATGTCCTCACATTTCATTTTTGTTTCCATGTGAAAGACATGTCATTAATATTTTTCTCCCTCCTCATTTGACTTTATCTTGAGGCAGCTAGGAGTTCTCCTTCTACATTTTCTTCTGGATGTTCTTTTCTCCAAGATCTCTTATTTTTATGAGTCATTATAAAACAGGGAATTCTTTATTCAGAATACTAGTATAGAGATTTTGTAAAGAGTCACCACCCAATTTCCTTTTGGGGTTTGGAGAAATTATTCTATTATTCTTTGGGAGAGATTATCAGTCGGGCTCCTAAAGGCAAGATATTGAAAGATGAAAGGACAACTCTGGTCTTCAATGGTGACTGACTGGTAAGAAATGAGTAGGCCAAGAGTTGAACTCAACTTGAAACCTGTGTCACTTGTGACTTTGTGAAAAATTTCAATTGGAATCCCCAGCAGAGTCACCAATTTTTTAGGGATTTTTCTTGTATGAATCGCAGTGCTTTAAAAACTACCTAAACACTATGCCTCCTAATACTTATTTAGACAAAAAAAATGCCTAATTACTGAGGATTGGATAAGATCCTCCTTCATTTTTGACCTCCACATACTCAGGAAAGTATTACCTTTTGATGATTACTGTTTACACAATATTATATAAGTGGACACTGATTTGCTATTTATCCTTCTAATGTATCAATCTATAAAACACTCTGCATATGACTAGGATGAATTTGATGTAGAGCTTAACCAAGCAAAATATGATTGCAAATACAACAAGGATCAGTGATTTAAGGATTCTTATCCTTCTTCCTTTTAAGGAGGGGCAACCTAAATGATTCTCTCTTCAAGGAATCAAGAAAAAATAGAATTGTACTACTTAGAAATAGTTCAATCTATTTTGTGCAGTAAACATGAAATGAAAAAGTACTGGTAAATGATATGAAAGTTTCAATTTTTCCTTTTGAGAAATATGAAAGATAAAACTATAAGAAACAAATACTAAACCAGTGCCTTATCCAATGGGCAAAATAAATTCAAATGCAAATCAACAAGATAATTTTAAAGGAGATACAATCAGTATGCCTTACAAACTACTCTGTTAACCAAACACTATTGTCATCAACAATCCTTACAGAAATGTTTACCCTTTGAAATGAATTATGACAAGTTTAATTCTTTGCTTGAAAGAAACTCATAATCAATTAAACAAGTTGGTTTACAACTAGTATATTTTAAATGCCTAACATATAATACATATAAGAGTATAACATGAAGGTAAAGAGACAACAACAATATATGGCCGAAATTGTAGTGTATTTGTATTAAAATCAACTTGCCAATTACATTGAAAATTCAATTACTCAGAACGTCAAACACAAAATTTAGAAGTCTGCTTCAGAGCAACTCTGTTAAGTTTTTTTCTATTATCCTTCAACAACACTTACAATGAGTTTTACAAACCTATTTATACATCTTCAACCATCTTGGAATTCTCTTAACAATGAGAATGAAACAAGCTTTGGATGGTTGAAAACCCTAACCCTAAAAGCATAAGAGACAAATCATAAAAAAAAAATACAACAAGCCCTTAAGCGGTGGAAAGATAAAACATTCCTGGATTGTTCTACATCCTAGATTACTAATAAATGACACCTTTGTCTACAATTATTCATGATATCTGATGTAGTTATAACAATATATGGTGACTGCCATCCAGCTAATTTATACCATTCTTAAATGATAGCTTATCATCCCTTTATTTTAGGCTCAGGTGTTAGGTGCTCCAAATGTCCTCCGTACTCATCATCCAAAATGTCAAAATCAACTAAAGTGGATTTAACTTTCTTGGGCTTCGTTAGCTCATCCCATGCAATTACTTCTTCCTATGACATTGAATTAAAGTCCTGGATGAGCTACAGCTGTGCTTTTTTTCTTTCCCACCTGGCATCTGTAATTGTCTTGAGATCTGTTATGAACTTGGTGAGATCTGTCTCTGCCTTAATAGCTTCATCCAGGGTTTTATTGAAGCTCTCTAAATCAACTTTATTTTCTTCACCTAAAAATGCCTCCTTCCTTGGCAATAAAAGATCAACACCTGACCTCCACTGATAAAGGCTCTTTATGACTCCATCTTCATGCTTTATAGAAGGGATAAACTTGTTGGAATAGGAGCGGAGCATGGCTATCTTAGCCTCAATCAAATTCACCTTACCCTTAAAAAGTGGTAATATGGCTTTAATTCCACCTATCTCCTCACCAACCCTCACAAATGCCTCTCAAATATTACCTCTCAAAGATTGAGCAAATGCCAATTTCTCAAAAAGTGGCACTTTGACAGACCAAGTTGCATGATACCCGCTCAAAATTTGTACATAATTATCAACTTCTACTTGTAATTCTGGCAACCTACTATAAGCATTAAAAACAAGATCAAACTTATTGTTAATTACATTTATCCTATGCTACAGAATATCTAACAATGCCTACAAGATAGCCTCATTCTTTTCCTCATTTATCTTATTTAATTCTGTAGCCACCTCTTCATCTATAATTACTAGTGTTGTTGGTTGTTCAGGGGGTGTAGGGGCTTTCACATGATTATTCATGATTTGGAGCTCTAAGTCTTCTAGAGACATTTTTAATGTTTTCTTCTTTATTATTATGAGATCTTTGTCCCTCAGCAATGCGTTATAATCCTCCAAAAGAGAGCCATATCTCTCTGACAGCTATCCTATTTTATCCTCTTTCAATTTAGCAAAATGGGTTAATACTTTGGAAATATCAAGATCCCCTATATTGTGGATTGACCACACAATCTTGTCTCCCTCCATTTGCTCCTTCACATTTAAAATTGAAGGCTTTTTATCCTTAGGGTATAAGCTCCATAGACCTAAAGCTTGATTTTTTTGGCAATAGCCAAATCCTCTGATAATGTCTCCTACTTGGGTTTCTGAAGACAAAGTAATGTCTTCCTACCTTTTAATTTGATCAATTATAAAATCTGAATACAAATTCCAACCAAGCACAAGCAACATGTTGCTCTTCTTCACCAACTATCTGGTTTCATCAGGAGTAAAATTTTCAGCCTCAGGATCATACTCCCTTAGTTGTCGGACTATCTCCTCTAGTACCTAACCCTCCTTAGTGATCTGTATAGTAGATGCAACCTATTGTTGCTTGTGCCAAATAAAGAAGCTTTTGAATTCATCTGAATTGATGAAATTTTCATCCTTCAAAAAGGCGTCTTGCTCTATCATCCTCTCATCTTGGCAAAGGGCCAAGGGAAACTCAACATTTGGTTGCTCAAGTTTCTACTTCCTCTTTTACTCTCTCACCTTTTTTCTAATTTGGTGGTGATGTATACTAGTTCTAGCAAAGAGGGCTCTAACTTTATCTATTTTCTTCACCTAAGAAGACTCGCCAATTAGCATCTTCTGCTTCTTTGCAGGTGGCTCACTTGTGTCATGAGAGCTATCGAGGTCAGCTAGATCAAGTACATTTTCACCATGTTGGTGCTCTTCCATCCTTATTGTTTTTAAGGGAGGAATGCTATGCATAGAGTAGCCATCACTACCATCTTCATCACAATCTGATTCAGAGTGCACACCCTTCTTCTTATTAGTCTCATCAATTTTATTTTAAAAACATCTCATCTAGTTGTGGAATTGAGCCATCATTTTCTCAAGTCTCTAAAGATAAGGCAGATCAAGGAAGAAACTACTGAATGTCAATCCATTTTTCTTGACTCATTTCTCCATAGCATATAATTGATTTATTTGATCTGCAATATTTACCACCTCCTCATCTTCTATGATGTTCCTGATTGCATCTTCCTCTTGATACTCTTCATGTCTTTTATTGAAGGGAAAGGTAGGCATGTAATATTTCCTAGCAACAACTATGAATCCCTCAGTATCCACATACCGGTAAGGAGTAGCATGCATGCTAAATTGTCCCAACCAATCATTTACTTTGCTAAAGGAATTCTTGCCTATGGTAATATTATGCACTATAAAGTGCCTTGGGGTGTAAGTACCCTTCCTATGAGAGGCTAAATGCTCCTTCTTAGTGAGCATTAGCTACCAAATAAACTCAAGAAATGCCACCCTTGGTGGAACAAAGTAAGGTAACAGGTGAGGAGGCTGAGGGAAACCATACACTCAAATCATTGTATATCCCTTTTCATAATATATGTCACCCCAATTGTGACCCTTATTCCATTTGTCAACAAATTGTTGAGGCCTCACTACTTGCAAAACTTTGGTAAGGAGCCTAGAAATATTAACCCCCAAGCTAAGGAGAATAGGCCTAACAATCCAATTTTCAAAAACACAAAAATCACGCCTTGTAGATGAAGGACTCCAAGCTCTCAACCAAATCTAGAGAGGATTTGGTTGTCCCCTATATGTCATTTGTGGCTTAAGATTGTCCATGTTCACAATATCATAATTTTAAAAAAAATGAGATGCATGAACAAAGAGTAATGCAAAAACTTGGGCAAGGCACCAGATCCATCCACATGCTGCTTCAGAGCTACCAATGCCTTGCGCATTCTCTCAATTATGAAACCGATATAATCATATCCCTTTGTTGCATGGATACTTTGAGAGTCCAATATCAGCATCAAGATACTATAAGGGATCATCTCGCCCACATCAATTCCCAATACATTGCATAAACCATAACCAATATACTTTACATAAAATTTGGAATCCTTATAACAATTTGAAATCTAAGAAGCTCTCTTTGGCTTTCTCCCTAGCACCCTTATCGGTCAAAGATTCACCTCTTGTTTGTTGACTCATCTTGTCTACAAATTTAAATTTTTTGCAAATTTTGGATGCCCTGATCTTCACAAATGCTCAAAAAATCTTGTTGCTCTAGCTCTCTGAATGCTTGGTTAATTGAAATGAATAGAGAATAGCCATACTTATTTAGCTGTATTGAATGCAAAAATCCATTGGTGACTGAAAAGCAGAAACCATGTCACTTCACCATTATTTGGCATGCTCAGAACTTCAATTCACTAGCTGTGGCTGAGAAGATGACATGTATTCAAATTTGACATTCTGGCAATCTAGCGACAATACAATATTTGGATTAGCTAGAGAATCTGGCACCATTTCAAAAGTTATAGAGATCTGGTGACTGAGAAAATTTATTCATATAACAGCTTACATTTTATCTGGAGATTTGGCAACAAATGGCCATAGCTTCAGTCACTATAAAAATATTTACTTTTGAAACTATCTTGAGATTAGGTGACAAAGGGCCATCATGAGACTTGGAAACCAATAGAACACCTCCTCATCATTGAGTCTGGTTGACTATTCAAACTTCTTCCTAAGATATCTTGACCTAACCATCTAGAGATCTAGCGACTGAGGAGAGCTCTTTGGAATCGCCAAATGATTTTGCACTTTATGAATTCATTATGAGATTAAGCGATCACCGCAAGATTTTGATCTAGAGACTTAGCAACCATAGTCAATCTCCTTATTCTGTATTTTAATATTTTATTTGGAGATCACCCAACTATAGTGTATTTCTTAGTTGTAAATGAAATATTTCTCCTCATGAGATCACAGAACTAAGATTACTTTCAAATTTTATTATGAGATTTGGGAACAATAGGCAAACTCATGATCATTGAAAGCCTTTCTTATCTTGAGTTTGGTATTGAGACTTCATGACCACCGCAAGGTTAAACTTAAATCAATGGCCAAGAAGATGCAACTTACTAACCTTTCTTTTAACTCAAAAAAATCTAGAGATCACATGACTATATGTATCTCCCAGTCGTGAAACACTTTCTCTAACCTTAGTCAACACTTGAGACTTGGCGAATACCTCAACTCTCTGAGTTGCTGGATCATTTTCTAAACTATAGTTCAGTGCTAAGATTAAATGCTAGCTGTTGATCAAATCTTCATCCAATGGCTCACACCAAGTTCTTTGATCCTTTATAATTTAACTACCACATCAGGAGATCTGGAGATAACTGCGTCGCTAGGTCACTGACCGCCTAGAAGATAACCACCAAGAACCAAAGAAGACGTGACCATCAAAATGACAAGTCACTGAATGAAGGAACTAACCACATGAAGATTTGGAGACTTGGTGACTATCATAGAATAAGACCGCGCATTCATTTAGAGATTCAGTGACCAAAGAGAAACTCATAATTGCTGCAAGATACATCATTTTACAAAATCATTCAGAGACAACTTGACCAAAGGTAATTTTAAAATTAGAGATGGTGTGACTATAGTTGTTCTCACAAAATTTATCAAAGCAGTTGCTAGATCTCAAAAAATTATTCAGAGACTTGGAGACTAAAAAAAAGAAACTACCAAGTTGTTTGAAAATAGGGAATATTCCAAAGTTATTTTGAGATTAGACAACAAAGGTTTTTCGGGCAATCGCTAAACTTTTAGGAATATGCTAATTTCTTTAGGAGACTGAGTGACTAGCCGAGGAAATATAAAGTGCACATGCTTTTAAAAAGTTTAAGTGGCTTGATAAAGTAACAGAAAAATAGAAGGCTGAAAGTTTGAATTAGGGCTTTTTGGATTTTTAGGGAAAAGGTTCTGAAACCTAAGGTTATTCACCTAGGACTAAAAATTTTACAAGAGAGGCTAGACAAGAACTCAAAATTTTGATCAGGAAACCACTGAGACCAGAAATACTACTAACAGGTTCCTCATAATAGAAGAGGGCATGATATATTGAGGGTTCACTATTTTTTATTATGCTAATGGCAATGTATTCACTGTTATTGAAATGGTGGCTTATCTTTGCACATCTTGTGAAACTATGACATTGGTGGCATTGCCTTCACTATTGTATACTGACTATTGGCATGCAGAATCTTCCTGTTATGAGAAAGCCTCGGTGATCAATTTTCTAGGGCACTACATGCTTTGTTATTTGCATGTAACCTTTGTTGGCCCATGAGTAATGTGGTAGTTGTTGTCTTCCTCTTTCTACTACTTGGAGAAGCTCATGACCCCTTGCTAGGGCATTATATTTATTTGTTGTTAAAATCCCCATGAAGAATGCGTATGCTACTGTGGATCACATGTATTCACTAGTCTACATTGCATATCGTATCTTGGTTGTCATCTATATTTGGAGCCCGCGTTAATCAAGGGCATCATAGTATCTTACATCTATTGTTATCCTACCCATATACGGTCTTTGAAACCATAAGCTCAGCTATCACTATCATGCCACTGTGTGCTCATTGCTTGAGCTATGAACCATTGGTGAGCTTGGATAAATGTTGTAACTGCATGCTAAACCTACCGCCTTTGAATTGGAAGGAATCTCTATTATTTTCATTTATTATCATGACTGGCATCATGCCCTTGACCTGAGTATTGCCTTTAGGGAGGCCCATGAATGTCATTTCCTATTGTAATGAATGACTGTGTTTTTCTTATTGGGTTGTGTGTATGGTTGTTTGCTTGGAACATGCTTGCCATGATGCCTGGGACTTTCAGTGTTTTGATTGTTGCTTAGCTTCTTTCTAAAAACCCATACTACATGCATTGCATTTGATCTCATATTAAATCTTGGCTCCATATGCCATCTCTATTTCCATCGAACTCTAAAATTATTCCAGCATTACTTTTATCAGTTCTTTACCATATTATAAAAGCATCATATCTCTATCTTGAAATGTAGTGTGCGGGTTTTAATGGAAACACATGTTTATTGACCTTATTGTTGATGAGGGCTGAGCTTTATGTCTAGGGTCATCATGCTCACTGGTTTAGAGTTTGGATTCTTTGAACAAGAACATGGTAGCAATGAACTATGAATTTATTGCCTATTTGTAATGACCCGCAAGCTATGTTACCAATCTTCTTGGCTCATGAAGAGCCTATGATGCAATCACCATTTCATTTATAATTATTATTTTACTATAGTCACGCTCTACATTTGACATTATTTACTGTCATCTATCTTTCATTTCTCATATGACTGCGAGCCATGGTATTGCACCCTTGTTTTATTGATATGTTCATTGGTATTGTAGATGTTGATGGGCCCGAATTGGCATTTTTACTATTATTACTAGTTGTCATCACCATGCCTATGCTTGTATCTAGGAATCTATCTAATGAGGGCATTGTATCATGTGTTTTCTATTATTGATATTCCTGCTATGGTGACTATCGTATGATGAAGACCCATGAGCTACCTTTTACTTCTCGATCCTCATGCCCTCCTGCACAATGTTTTAAAACCTATGGGTTCATGAGCATTATTTTATTTTACTCTGTATTTTCTATTTAGCTTGGGGGCTGAGTGCCACAATATTACATCATTTGAAGATTTTGATGCCACTGTTTTGAATACATTGTTTCTATGGACTATTGATGATGTCATGAACTTTGATTTGATGATATTATTTTTACTGTTTCTCGTGCCACTATACCTCCATCATAGCCCACTAGTTTTAAAATAGTGATTTTCTTGTTTTATCCTTTGATTATGCTTGCAAATTGAAAATATCTCATGCCTCTGTGATGATGATACTATATAGATTGTTTACCCTCTATAAGAAATAGGCCCTCTACACTTGATATGGTATACTTGACTTATACATTGCTAAGGTGCTATTGATCTTGTTGCCATGCCCACCTGCTGGTTATTCTTCTATTGATCATGGGTTTTCTTGGCCCGTGATGTAGTCACTAACAAGGAAATTTGAGGTTTCCCTATCATGATCTACATCATGGGTCAAGGTCATTCATCTAGGACCTAACACCCTTGGATTATTGTTGGATCAACTTCTCTTGTATCTGCACATGGAACAAACATGTCAATGAAAGTATGGTGTTTCTCTTATTTTTGGAGCCTTTTATACACATGCCTTGAGCACATCCCTTCCCAGAGGTGTATGGTTGAGTGCATATATGCATCTTGTGAATACTATGATACCAGACATTATTTAGATCTATTGGATCTAACCCATATCTCCTCCTCTCTTCTTGCAGGTTCTGGACCATAGGAGCTCTCTAGACAGGACTAGATCCAGATACCATTACCAAGCAATGTTGGGTACCTTGTATTTTGATTTGATTACTTCATGTATATCTGCACTTATTCATTCAATTCTGGCAATGACTATGCTCACAACTTGTTTGAGCTTGGATAAATGTTCTGCTTAGTTTCTTTTCTCTTTGTACATCATACTTAACATTGATACATGCACATGTAATTCTTAGATGTAGTTCATTTCCTTTTTTCTTTTATGTACCTTAAAATGAACACAAATATTAAGAAAGACAACTAATAATTTCAAACTAGGGTGTAGTAGTCTAACTTAGTAACTAGGCCTCCTAAAATGAGTAAAATATTGATAACATTCTAGCAGCCACTTTGGAGTGCTTGCCTGCTAAGCATCCTGACCAACTGCCTTATAGATCCATTGGGTACATAGTCTTATAAGCCTCAAAATTGAACTTAGCCTTAAAATCAACAACCCTTCTTGCTAACAAAACCACTAACTTCTAGAGATAACTTCTCTGGCTTCTTCCTACTCAAACCAAACTGAAAACTAAACTGAAAGAAAACTAAAAACAAAATTGGAAACAAAATTGTTCCAGGAACTTAGCAAACACATAAAGCCTAATCCTCTAACTTACTAATGTACAAGGTAGAACTAGACCTCAGAAACAAGCTTTGAGGTGAATCCCATTCACTTAAATGGGCAATTCCTCTCCATCCATATTAGCAAGCTGAAAATCATTGTGGGCCTTGCATTTAACAACCATGAAGGGGCCACTCCATATGGCATCAAATATAGTATGGCTTCCTACTTTATGCTTTGATTCATCCCAATTAAGGACAATGTATCCTTCCTTGAAAACTCTAGGTGTGGCTCTTTTATCAAAGTTGTTCTTCATCTGAGAATGATGGGTTTCCAAGTTCTCTAGTGCTAGTTTCCTTACTTTTTCAAGCTCAACTAACTCAACAAGCCTAACTTGCATAGTATCTTCTTCCACCAGGTCAATCTCCTTGATTAAGGTCAAAGTAGGAAACTTAGTAAACAAAGGAATCCTATCTTCTTTCCCATAAACAAGTGTGTAAGGAGAGTTACCTGTAGACCTCTTAGGTGTTATTCTATTTTCCCATAAGGCTAGGTTCAACTTGCTGTTGCAATCTCTTTGGTTTCCTTCTATAGTCCTTTTGATGATCCTCAGCAAGTTCTTGTTTGTTGATTCCGCCTGACCATTAGCTTGAGGGTAATAGTTAGATGAGGTACTTAGGAAGATATTGTGCCTTAATGCCCATTCTAAGATTCTCATTCCTAGAAATTCCATAGCATTGTCTGAAATGATGGAGTTTGGAGTGCCAAACCTAGACACAATGTATTGGTAGAAATTTAGGACAGAGGTCTCATTTTCTTCCTTTAATGCTACAGTCTTTGTCCATTTGGTAAAATAATCTATCGAAGTGAAAATCCATTTATGGCCAACACTGGAGGGAGGGTTGATAGGTCCAATGAAGTCCAACCCCCATTTGGAGAAGGGTTGTTCCACTTTGATGGGATGCAGTGGGAGGGTTGCCAACTTCTATTTTCCAGCAAACAAGGCACAATTCTTTCACTTTCTTACCCAGTCAAATACATCCTTGTATAGGATAGGCCAATAGTACCCAGCTCTCATGACCTTTAGAGCAGTGGTTTTGGCTGCAAAGTGTCCTCTAGAACTTCCATCATGAAACTCTTCTAATATTTTGTCTACTTGGCTGGTTTCAACACATCTCAATAAGACACGACTATGATCTCTTCTATATAGAACATCATCAATAATGATAAATGGAATAGCCTAAAGTATAAAGTACCTCCTCTTGCTCCTATCAAGGCCTTGAGGGTACTGACTAGTGGAGATATAATGTTTCATTTCTATTGTCCATCTTGCACTTTGTTCTACATTCTAGTTCATCAGGAAAAATTCTTCTTCTTGGTAGTTTTGGTCTATTATTCCCTCATCAGTTGTTCACACAAACCTCTTCCCCTAATCAATTTAGTCACCTTGATCTGAATGTCATATTCCATGACTTTGGTGATCCAACCAGCCCTCTTATGGCTTAGGTACTCATTTAGAAGGAAATATTTTATGCAAGGGTGAGCAACCATTAAGTGCACTATATTGTTAAAGCTCCTAACTATTGCTAAAACATGCTTCTCTATAGGAGTGTAATTTAATTCATAACCATCCAGACCTTGGCTATAAAAAGCCACTAGTTGCTCCTGTATCTTAGTATTATGCTAGACTAATATGGCATAGATACTATCAGTGTCCCCAAAAGCATACAGGATAAAGTCTTTAGAAAAATCAGGGCTTACCAGAGTAGGATTAGAAGCAATTTCTTCCTTGATCTCTTTAAAACATTTCTTCCCTTTATTTGTCCAATGGAAAGATGAATTATTCTTTAGCATCTGGGTCATAGGCTTCAGTAGTGCTGCAACATTAGGGATAAACCTTCTCAAGAAGTTGATTCTCCCAAGGAAACTCTGCAACCCCTTCTTGTGTGCTAGCAAGGGTAGTGCCATGATGGCCTTTATCCTCTCAGGATCAATTATTTTCACCTTCTTGGAAGCAATGTGCCCTAGCAATGTTCCCTCATGGACAACAAAGATACATTTTTTAGGATTCAATGAGACTCCAAATCTCTACACCTTTCAAAAATCTATCTTAGGTGAACCAGGTGATCATTAGTATCTTTTGAGAAGACAATTATATTATCCAAATAAACTAGAACAAACTTGTTCATCAAACCAAAAAATTCCATCTCCATGGCTTTTTGAAATGTAGCACCAGCATTAGATAGCCCAAAGGCATCTTCTTGTATGCCATGGTGCCCTATTTGGTGGTGAAGGCTATCTTGTATTGGTTTTCCTCTCTAACTAGGACCTGGTTATATCTAGAAAAGCCATCTAGCAAAGAAAATCTATCAGACCTTGATACATAATGCAATATTTGTTCCATGAAGGGAAACAAATGGTGGTCTTTGAGTGAGGCTCTATGGAGGTCTTTGAAATCCACACATAACTGGATTTCACTATTCTTTTTTTCGATAGGCACTAGACTGGAGACCCAAGAGGTGTGTTTAATGGGAAAGATAATATTGGCTTTAATCATTTTCCTCAACTCTGTTAACATCAACACTTCTAGTTTAGGATTTATAGGTCTTTGTTTCTATCTCATTGGTTTGGCATGGGGTTCTAGCTCAATGGTGTGTTGGGATAAGTGGGGATCAAATCCTTTCAGATCATAGTATTCCCATGCAAAAACATCCTTTAACTCTTGACATAATGAGGTAAAGGCCTGATTTTTTGGCTAAGTGCATACCTTTCCCAACTTGAGAGACTTGTCCTTGAAAATCTCAATAGGCTAATAATGTTCCTCTTTGACTGTCATGATGGCCTTGTCTCCTCTGAGTTGATCATCAAAGTTAAAAATGGACTTAAGGGTGACCAGTCCCTTGGGAAGCTTGTTAGTTTTCAACTGTAACATCTGGTCATTATATTGGTCAGCATGTTTATTCTGATTAACCTTAGAGAACTCAACTTCCTCTATCAAAAAATTAAAAATATGTTCATCATTTTCAAAAACTTGCCAACTCACTTGATTGTCTAGTATTGATGGTCTTACCAAGACTTTTACATGCTACATTTCAATGCTTGTGACCTCCTTTGGAATATCATATTCTTCTCCCATGGCAACCATCTTGTCTACCTATTTGATCTAATTTCTTGGGACAATAATCAGATTAAAAGCACAAAAATCTTCCATTAAATCCCAAACCTTGTGCTTATACATCTTGAATGTATCATTTTTTGTGAGATTAGTGCCACGAATCTGATTAACCACTAGCTCACTATCACCTATAACTTTTAGACACTTGATTCCTCTTTGCCTATCCCATTCCAAACCATAAATCAAAGCCTCATACTCTGTAGCATTGTTAGTACAACTGAAAGAAAAATGAATGACAAAGTAATACCTTTTTCCTTCTAGAGAAATTAGAACAGCTCCTCCTCTTGAACCAATTCTTCTTCTAGCACCATCAAAGAACAATTTCCACAGCTCACCATTCTGATTTTCAGAACACTTATCTTCCTTCTTCATCAAATCTGGAATTACAACACCCTCCTCATGAATGATGTACATGAAAATACCAGAAATCTCCATGTTTCTAAAATGATTATCTTCTAAATCTCTGTCAGCCCATTCATCTAGGACAATATCAAGAATGTTTTCGATAGTGGTCTTAGGTTTAGAATCAATAGTATCTCTCTCATGGAACATCAAATTGGCATTTATTGGGCTAGGGGTATAAGGTTCATCGTGGTTCTTTGAAAAAGCTTCAAACTTAATTCTAACCATAGTCCCATATCTGGTTTTGAAGTATAGATGAAACCAATCAGCTGAGAGGTATCCCCCAACCTAGCAGTGAAGTCTCTACTTAGACAAATAGCAAAGTGGGGAGGTGGATCTATAACATAGACATCCTGGGGAATAGAGAAGTTGGGACATTCATGTAAAGTGAGACTCAGGTCCTTAATGACTCCAATGGTGCTAATTGATGACCCATCCAATTGAACAACGGGCCTGTCTATTGGCTCATAAGACAATCCTAGGAGGTCCGCTAGTTGTTTAGAAATTACAAAACTACTTGCCCATGAGTCTATCATGCAATTATGAACCAAAAAATTCCCAAAAACAAGAGTAACATAGAAAGGAGGGGGTTTAACCTATGGAGAAATGCTAGGCTACAAGCTAGCTTCTTTAGTTTGCTTCTCTTTTTGAGGTGTTTCAGCCACCAGGATTCTAGGCTATTCTGAAATAGCTTCTTGATTTGATGAAATCTTAGCCAATTTGCTAAGTATTAGCTCCTTTTTTCCAAGGATTGCCAAAGTTTCCATCAAAGGAACATTTATGGAGGTCTTCTTCATTTGTTCCATAATGTTAAAAGATCCCAAGCTTACTTTAGACTATCATTTTGTTGTAGCAGTCTTTGGTTATGTGGATGCCAACTGTGTGGCTGCCTTGTCCGGTTCCTTAACTTCTTTTGACTAGCTTTGGATTGGAGTTTTAACCACATTGGGTTGTGGAGTCACAATAGGAGCTTGCTGACTGGTAGAGGCCACTTGTTCAGCATCTAGAGCCTTCTTCTTAGACCTTGTGTTGGCTGCCACTGGAACATAGTTCTATTTGTCATTTGGGAGAAAATTTAGCCCGCAAAAATCCTCCTTTTGAAAGTTAACCAGTGCCACTTCAGGTGTCTGTAGCTCATTTAGGGAAGTAACCTAAGCTTTCTGAATCTCTGGTTCTTGAACCATCTCCTGTGACATCATGACATTATTTTGCACCATGAGGGCTTGGGATATCCATTAGGGCACATCCCTTGGATATATTGTTGATTACATGGGTAATCCCATTGATATTCTTGAGCTATATTGTTCTGAGCTATAGGAACCATCTCTCTAGAAGTGCTAGGAATATTGGGATTATAGGGCTGACTAGCTTTCTAATTATAATTTTTTGCTTGGCCTTGTTGGCTTGATTGGTATTGGGGCCTATTTTGCTGATACTGAGCTTGATAAGGTTGCTGATAAGGTTGTTGATAAGATTGCTGATAATGCTACTGATGAGGCTAGGATTGTTGTTTTTTAAGGTTGACTAGTTCATTAGATACAAGCTACAAGGCTTTCTTGATATCCTTTTGTAGACATCAAAAAATGGGCAAGTGTCTTAAAATCATTCAAATCACAAAATCTTAGCCAAATGCTCTAATTCTCATCAAAATGGATCAGATCAATTTTAAATGGACATTTATTAATCAAAATTAGATAAAATTATTTAAATCAAAGGAAAAATCAAATCATGACATTAAATAATTAAATACAAGCTTAAAGGGGTGAATCACATTATATAATTGATTTTAATCAATTAATTGTATAGTTTTAAATCAAAAATCAAATTGAACCTATTCCCTTACATGGCTAATTTAATTAATTGATCAAATTTAATTAATCCTAATATATTTCAACAAAATTTGAGCAACCAATGAGAATTGAGAACAAAAGCACATGGATCACTCCAAAATAGTTGAATCTCAATCACACATTTCAACTTTGAATCTCAACCACTCAAATTTGTCTTCTTGTCCAAACCTTTGAGACAACCATTTAAATTGTCCCCCCATTTAAAAACATTTCAAATTTTTTGACTCACCCAAGGCTAAATCATGATTAAATAACTCTACCCCCTACCCTTGGGATTTTAATATAAATAAGAGTCATTTTGAGAGCATAAATATACTAGAGAGTTCAAGTACAAAGCATCATCATTATAGGCAATTTCATAGCAATTGAGTCATATCTTGAGCAATATTGTGAGATTGAGAGCATTATCATGAGTACTTAAATTGAATCTTTGTATCATTTTGAGAGTTGAGAGCTAGATTAAGCATTGTACTATATTTTCTCATTCTAGGATTGTCACTAGTAGAGAATAAGGCTGAGAGCTCTACTTACCAAGCTTGGATAGAGAACCACAAGATGTCATGGATGTTAATTTTAATTCTTAGATTAAATTTATATTATATTTTCATAGAATTGTAGTTGATTATCCTATATTTCATGAAGGTGTAAAACATTCACACACAAATGGCACCCACCGTGGGGCTTTGAGCCTCATTTCTATCATTTTTTATCAAGTTTTGTGTGTTGTTGGCTTCACTTATATGTAAATTTTCTAGAAAATAGGAGAAGTGCTGCCTATGAAGGATTGAATGATGCTCTTGAAAATTCTATCGACGCCTGACAGTAGTTGACTAATGCCTATGAGATTCTTTCTCTTCTATCTTTTATTCTTCAGATGCCTGTGAGATAAAGTGTTACACTTGAGAGCATAAAGCGATGCCTAAGATCTGAGAACTAACGCCTATTAGTTATTCTTTGCTGCCTATGATGATTTCTATTACGCAATTTGCATTGATTTGTCACACCTAGTATCTTTTAACTGATGCTTAGTAGTTCTTTTCCGCTTTGGCTATTTTATCTTATGCAATTTTCAGCTACTTTTATGCCTAGAAGTTAAATTGTTATGCTTACTAGTCTTTAAAAGCCGCTTGAGTCACTTTAAAGTGACACTTGTGAATTTTAAAATCATGCCTACTAATTGTTAACTGACGCTCTTTAGCTAATAAATGATGCCTAGCATTTTTAAAAAAAATTTGTTGTCAGATCATTAAATTTTCTTTTCTTACTCTTTGTATGTGTTTTTCCTGTAGATGAGAAAACACGGGAAAGTACAAAAACTAGAAAGAAAAGTCACTCAAGAAAGCAAAGAGGTAAGAATCTGAATAAAAAGTCAAAAGGAAATTCATAGTGCTTCAATTCTAGAAAGTTTGGGATTAGAAGAAAAGTTGTATGGTAATTACATTAAGGTGTTAGACGCTTACAAGAAGAAATTCCCTACTTTGAATTAAATTTTCTTGCATTAAGTTGTTGAAGTTTCTTGGAAAAATCTTGTCAAAAACACTTAATTGCACTTTCAATTGTTCCTTTTGGTTTCCTTCACTTTGTATGGCTGTGTTGACTAATTTTTTGGAGGAGCCAGAGTGGAAACGATAGCCACTAGGTGAGTAAGCAAATAAACATTAAAAAAAAAAATTAAAAAAAAACCTCAAAAAAGTTCCTAGCCTTTGCTAGCTACAAAAAGAGGTATTTTTCAAATCAAGCTTTCATTGCTTAAATTGTGGCTATTCTTTGGCTCTATCTTAATAGGAAAAACCTTACTATTTGTCAAATTGAACAAGCATTAGGCATATGCTCTCCATTTTTTGAAGTGGATCAAAAAGCAAAAACATGTTAGTTCAATTTGGTAGAAAGAAAGGGAGGAATTAACCAAACATTTTATTTATAAGAATCTCCTTGTCAAGAGGTTGAAAAAGAATAAATCTATTTGAAGTGTTTGGAACAAGGAATGACAATAGGGATATCCTCTTCACTTTCTAAGTAAACCAAATTCCCAAACCTATTGAACTAAGTTTTATTTCTTATTTTTCTATACATGCTAGATAAATTAGAGCATTAGAGGGCCTACCTCTTGAGAATTTCCTTATGAGGATGGTGATAGGGAATGACCCAAGTGGGAGACAATTTCTTTAGCCATGATACTATCTGACACACTATAAAAAAATACATTCTTCCTTAATATGAGAGTGACTAGGTTGTGTGCAAGTGTTCTTCACCTCCTCTAGTAGTCCTTTTGGATTGCACCAAATCATGCTTTTGTGCATGTGGGAAGCCCACAAGTGGGTAAAAGAACTTGACATGATCTAGAAAAGAGGTGTTCATTAAAAAGCTGCTAAGTAGTAATATGCCTTTTAGAACCAAACATGTTTAAAAGCCAAAGGTAGATTTCTTGGAAGATATTTGTGTTTATACTTGTGAAAATGATCTAGAAAATACACTTTTAGTGTGGTTTTAGGGATATGGTACAAATTTGATGTGTGTGTTGTGTTTGTACTTCATTTGCAAGCAAGAATATTCTGCAGACCTGATCTTACAAATTTTAAAATTTGAAGTTTACAACTTGGTCGGCAAAGTGCCGCCTGTACATAGAGAAAAGTCACTTATAAACAATAAAGTCATGCCTGTGACTATTCAGGAAACATCTGTCAATAAGGAAGTCACATCTATGACATTTTAAGAAATGCCTATCATTAAAGAAAAGTCACCTGCCACCCTGCAGAGTGTCACCTAGGGATATTCCAATAACCACGTACTAATTGTTAAGTCACACCTACACACTGGCAAGTGACGCCCAAAAAAAAGGAAGGGAAAATAGTGAGCATTTCTCAGGGGGTTCAAAAAATTTTGATTCCATATTTGGATACCCTTTTGGATGTTCTACTTGTTCCAATATCCAACTTGGTCAGAAATCCTGGTTTTGAACATTTTTTTAAATTTTATAAGGATTTGGCCACAAGCAAGTGAGACAATGCCTATTGCCAAGAGATTTATGCTCATGCTGGCTTTCACTCAATCATATTTGGTAAAGAAAAACTTGCAAGAAGATGAAACTTATCTAAGGAAAGAACTTCCTTTTCTGAGTGATACTTTTACATCCTCAAAAATACCACAAGAACCCATCCAAGAAGTAGAAAACAACATGACTTTTTCAAGAAACTCAGGTTCAGATTAGACCAACATTGGATGTATTGACCCAAACAATCCAAGGTCAAATAATAACAATGGAGGAGTAATAGACCCTAATAATCAAGGGTTATACAACACTAACAATGGGGCGAATGGTGAACCAATTGTTGAAGATGCAACCGATGAGAAGGTTAATGAAGCCATACAAAGCCCATACTTCATGAAGCTTATTGAAAAATCATTAGAAAGAGACAAGGAGAATTATTTTCTAGACCTAGCTCAAAAGGGTCTTAAACTCCCGCATGACTATGATGTCAATCAACTTAAGAAAGATAAAGTTGATGATAATCCTATTGATATCATGAATAAATAATTTAAGTTATTCCAAATGCAATTGGATACAATAAAGAAAAGTGGGGCTCCAAAACCCTTTTCAATAGAGGCATTGTGTCCTTTCCCATTTGACAAGAGTTTAATCATGATACCATTCCCTAGTAATGTTTTCTTTCCTAAGTATGACAAATACGAAGGAGAATATGATCCCCAAGATCATTTAAGGGAATTTTGTGCATTAAGCTTAGAGTTCATGCATAACACCACTTATTTAATGAGATTATTTCCTAGGATTTTTAGAGGCATGGCCATGCAATGGTTTTCAAAATTACCTTTCGACATTCAAACTTTTGAAGAGATGGCTTCTAAATTTGTAACACACTATTCATATAATATCAAACATGAAGTTATAATGATTAGCTTAAGTTAGGAATGAATGCTAAATATATCCTATGGGGGAGTATTAGTAGCCATTCTGTTGTAGTTGTTGTTGCATTCATGATTGTGATTATCATTGATGTCAACATAGTGATCTACTAAAGATTAGTAGAGAAGCAGCCAATGTCTGAGTTTGTGCACTTGGGATATTGAAGATGAAGCTATGCATAGTTGAGGACTTATTCTATGATGTGTTATAAGATCATGGTTAAGAGCACAAAGAGTAATTCATTTATTCATGGAATTTGTGATCAAATCAGTGGAAGCAGTATTTAGGCAGTGTTCCTGAGTAGTGGTTTGTGGAAATCAGATGATATCTCCTAATCAGGATAGAATTTGGTTATGCACAATTAGAGAGTATTTGAAGACATGTTGATAGTGATGTGGATAAAAATGCAAGATCTGAGGTTGCACGAATGAATAATTATATTGATTGGAAGCCAACAGTTTTGTATAATTTTGATGTAATGTGTGTAAAATTTTATTTTATAATTTGTATGCTGACTCATTTGTAATTACTTGAGTGTGGTATAAAGGAAGGAATATATTCCTTGTTGTAATGTGTGAATGTAATGTTAAGAATGGCAACACTGAGAGGGGGGGGGGTGAATCAGTGTTCACTGTATTTTATCTTTTTACTTTAATCTTTAAACTGAACTTGAATGATTAAGAACTGAAATAAAAATTCACATAAACATGAAACATGAAATCAACACATGACACCAATATGGTTATAGGGAAAGCCAAATAGGTAAAAACCCCAGTGGGAATTGACACCCACTAATATTATGCACTAGTGTTTTGTGATCCTTGTTAGAAGATCCTTAACCCTGTTAGGAGTTGCTTTACAATGCATTAAGTACAGTAGACCTTGTTAAGGGTCAAAACCTGTTAGGAGTCTTTTACAATAGTCCCTATTAGGGGAGATGATGCACTATCCTAGAGCTCACTACTCAAGTGGTGAAAGCTACAACCTTCTG
Source organism: Chamaecyparis obtusa (assembly GCA_027943335.1). Classification (NCBI taxonomy): domain Eukaryota; kingdom Viridiplantae; phylum Streptophyta; class Pinopsida; order Cupressales; family Cupressaceae; genus Chamaecyparis; species Chamaecyparis obtusa. The sequence continues at coordinate 350,747 of BSBK01011581.1, read as the reverse complement.
ATCTCAGATACACACTATATCTGTAGGATGAACTATCACTGTGACACTGCTTTTCAAATCAGTTCCTTTGATGTGTTGCTGCTTTGACCTCTTGAAAATATCTAATAAATCTTATACTATCTTTTCACACTTCTTCTCTTCTTATCAAAAATTTCTATCAACTTCCATACTAAATACAATGGGCGCATCTTATATTTATACACGCATACAAAATAAACAACTAGGTCAGCCCTTAAACCTATTACATACAATGCTTCCAAACAAATTGGCTTAAGCATGTTTACAATCAAACATATATACATGTTGGAAACCTAATTAAAATAGGTGCATATCCTTTACAACATTATAATATAGTCACAACACAAAATGGTAACTATCGGGTGCTTGCTATGTTCTTCACTAGCACATACTGGCTGTGCAAATTCAACTGACTGTATCTTTCTCATCCTTGCACATCTGATCATGTGCTCATAAAATAAGCATTAATATAGTCTAACCAACTTAAATTCTATGGCATACACCATAATTCTACCATACGCACATGCACTGATGCTCTGAGCTACAAGAACTTTGTACACTATCTAGTCTTTAACACTTAATTGATTTCTGATCTTTAACAATCTCCCCCTTTGTCATTGATGGCAACAAACGAATATGGCCAATTTGCTAAATGTCCTTCATAAAAATTTTTTTTGTGTTCTATACATATACTTATATCTCCCTATACATGCTATGATCCATATTCTATACACAAACCCCCCTTTGACATTAATGAAAAATGTGTTACAAAAATTGTATCTATACATACTGAGGGAAAACATCTAGATATGCAATCTTTAGGTTCTAGATCTCCTTCTTTGATGGGGAGGTTAGGATAGACTAGCTAGTCTATGCCCATGGTCCTCAACTAGATCCTAGTGTTCTCCTAACACCTTCTATGGTCTATAGGACTCCTTTCTATTCAATAATCCCTTGACCTAGCCTAACCTGACCACCAAGTATAACTGCATCTTCTTGCTCCTTTCCAAGCATTTCTACCTAGTACCATCCCTTACATTGGCTTATAAGGGTCTATTGTTAGAAATAGGAAATACTGAGAGGGGGGGCTGAATTAGTATTTCACAAAATTTTACTTTTGCCCACTTATGGATATAACAGATTACTTTAGTGCATACAAACAATAGGAAACTAAATAACATACATAACAGTAAATGTAAAGAACTCATAACACATGATATGTTCTTGAGGAAACCCTAGCCAAGGGAAAACCTTGGTGGGGTTGGTACCCACAAAGATCCACTAATAAAAAGATATCTGGTTAAGGATGTTGACCCTGTTAGGAGCTTGTTACAATCTTATAGTCTCTCAGTCCTGGTTAAGTGATTATAGGCCTTATTAGAAGCCTCAACCCTATTAGGAGTTGTAGATACAAAACCTGATTACTAGATGAGCTCACTACCCAAACAAGTAATGCAAATGTTTACTGACTACAATATGGTACTGCTTACAACTTTGCATCAACAACTTTCACTGCTATCACAAGCTACATATATTACATGTTACATTTCAAGTATGTTCGGTACATCATTATTTATACAAGATACAAACATAATATCTTTCTCTTGTCAGCTTGCATATCTTTATCCAAGAGTAAAAATCTAGGATGTTATCTCTTTATAATATTAAGTCATTATTTTTACAAGCAAAACAATCCCTTAATTCATTTACTAATTCTATCTTCAAAACTGCTTTGTCAGCTATACTCTATCATCGGTAAAACAATCATAACTTTTTCTGTATTCTCTATACTCTTTTTTGCAGTGAGATGGGGTATCCTTAGACACCATAGAGCCTATGTTCAATTGTGAAAACTCTGATCATGCTCCAATGAACGTCACCAAAACAAACTGTATCGGGTGCTTTGTCAAAAACACTATTTCATACTTAGACAATTTTAGTCTGCAATCTTCCATACTTACTTTCTAGCTTATTCGATCTTCATAGGGAACATATGTTTCCATTATGACAACATCTATGTACATACCTCAGCCAAATTGCCAACAATCTGCCCCTTTGTCATTGGTGGCAACATATGAGAAAATTGGCTAAGTGTACAAGTGAAAATCTCAAAATTTGTATCAAAATTGTGGCCATAGTATAAAATAAGTATACTATCCTTATATCTCCTCAATATACACATAATCTATAACACTTCATAATAATCCATAGAACTCCCCCTATGAGTATCCTTCCTTATCATATATAGACAATTTTCTAAGTATCTCTTCCCCTTTGACAACAATGACAAAATAAAGGGTGGAAAGAGATATACAAAATTGTGTCAAAACATTTACCTTACTGTCCTATTGCAGAGCCAATAGGATTGCAATATAGTCTACAAAATCTATCTTCCAAGTCTCAAAATCTTTCTCCCATGCCTTCTTTATTGATTCTGCTACATTGAGTAAACTACTCAATCCATATGCTGCAATCTGACAAGCTTGAAGGGATTCAAAAATGAACTTCTAAAATGATGTCTTAGTAGTAAGACATTCTTCTAGCTGCTCTTCTAATATAGTCAAATTGATTGAGACATGCTCTCTCAAGATGTTTATTCTAATAATTTTCTTATTCTTTTCATCATTCAAAGTCCTTATCTCATCACATAATTTTCTGATCTTTTTCTCAACTGTACTGATCTTTATGTTTAGGCTGGCCAAAGAATTTGTCTCTACTACAATTTCATCTTGCTTCTCTTTTATCTTCTTCTCTTCCTCAATTAAAATATTTTCAGATTTTGTACACTGAATGTACAAACACTTTCCAGAATCAAGATGTTTCCTTAAGTTCTTAATGTGTATGTCAAGGTTGTCAATGTCATTTTGGTTATTCTGACTTATATTTTGCAAAATATCAGCTTCATAAGATGCTTGAGCCTTAACCTTAGCAATATCAGTCAAATTAGTGAACTCAACATCAAAAGAATTAATTACCATCTTTTCTCTTTCAAGTGGATCTAAATCAAACACTTTTGTAGATATAACACTTTGTATCTTCTTAGTCAAATCTTTCAGACTACCTTCCAAATTCTTAACTTTCTTATTCTTACCAATAATTTTGTTCAAAGAAGTGATCAACTCTAATTGATCATCGTCATCAACTTCCTTTCTCAAATCTTCAATAAATGTTCCTATTTCTTTCTCCTTTCTGGTCTAAGGAGTAAGACTAATGTCTTCTTGTGGTTCAGTAGGTGTATGGGCCTCTATTTCCATTTGCACTTTAGTTTGAGTAGTCTTTGTTTCAATACTCTTTTCTTGCTCTCCCAAATCCAAATTTTCAACAATGTTGTCCAAACTGTTGAGTACCACATCATATGAATCTAAAGTAACTTTTGTTCCTTCAATTTTCATAGATTCTGTGCCAATGTTTATATAAGAAGAGGGAATATCTTCAATTTCAACTACCTTTGCTACTGCATCTGCTTGTTCTGAACTCTGTTTCTCTGCTAGTTCTACAACTGATTGATCTTTGCTATCTTTTCCTACTACCAAGTTTGCTAGCATTTGCACGACTGCCTATTCAGTTTCAATCTTTACTTGTTCATACTGACCTCCCATTATTTGTATAATTCTTCTTTTGGTTCTTAATAGGGTTTCAAGAGGCTTGAGGATCTGTTTAAGGTGGTCATCACCTCTTATCCAACAGAACTATCTAATCACATTCTCTCTCATTTTAGTATCTTCTTCTTGTGCTCTCATCTTCCTTCTTAGAAGTCTATTGTACAAATCTTCCGGTATCTTTCCATGAATAGTATCAAATTTCTTGTTTGTCAAAATCATATGTGTAACCATTGCATTCTCTAGATTTAATCTATTAGAGGATCCATATAAATCATAGTATTTGTTCATTTTGGTAAAATCTCCATGCTGCATTATATCTTCATTAATTCTTTCTATCCTTGGTTTCCATAATTTCTTCTTTATTGTCACTTCATCATCTTTTATCTCTGCAACTCTTTTAGGTACTAGTGGAACAATTCTTTTATGTCTTTTACCCGGTCCTAAAGCACTTACCTTCATTCTTTTTCTTGGTGTCTAACTAATTTCTTGTTCCTTCACAAGTTCTTCAACCTTTACCTTAACTTGAATAGGTTCTGCACTAGATGCCAAAGGTGGGACTGATAGTATCTCACTTTGCCTTATTGCTTCTGCAGTCTTTCTTACAATATCAAATTCCTTCTCACTCATACCTGATTCTTTTAGAATTTTCTTTATTGTAGACTCCACTCTCTTCTTTGATTGTTTCTCTTCCTTAAGTGTCTTTGCTGAATCAAAGTTTTCATCATATGTTCCAAATCTGTTGCTATGAGCATCAACTTTACTTTTCAACAATCTACTAACATATCCTTCAGTTTCAACTTTATAGATTTCATAGCCAAGAGGGTCTATGAATTCATGTCTAGGTTCTACTACCTCAATGTAAGTGAAATTAGTATCAACCATAAAACATATATCATCTTTGTATTTCTCAACTAGGGATGGAGGAATTCTTGATCTATTTACCACAATGTTTTGAAAAGTTTTCAATACTAACTTTACACTATCATTAACCTTCTCAATAGGATGTTTCATGTAAACTTTATTGATTCTTTTCATAGTATTCTCACCATCATTCCATTCAATAGTGTAAGGAAATCTTCTTAGCAAGTGGAAGAACATGTAAGTAACCAATGAGGAAAATCTAAAGTGAGTGTATTTATCTTTCTTTATCTTTTCCATGTTCTCAAACAACTGTATTCTTATAATTTCACACATATCCACAGGCTTCTTCTCCACACACATCAAATAAGCAACATGTACCATACCTGCTAAAATATCATCTTCTCTAGAGCTTCCACAGAACATTGTTGTCAAAATCTTACACAAGTATTTTACATCATCTTGCTTAATCTTACTAATGACTATACCTCTGCCATTGTATACTGAACCAGTGTTTTTAATCACAATCTTTCTCATGTTTTTCTTATTTAGTGGAATTGCACCAACTTTTGACAATCCAGTCACATCATGAACTAGGTCTGCAGTTATGTCTATAACTCTGTCTTCTAACCAAAATTTACCATTATGTATCCTACTCAAAATGATCTTAGTACACTCCTCATCATCAAATTCATATTTCATAGTGTACTCAATGATTTCATTATTTTCTAGATGTTCATAACCTTGTTTCACTTACATATCCAAGTTGTACAATTTCTTATATTCACCATTAAAATCACTCTCCCTTAGGGTTTCATACTTGCATCCAAGATAACTTTTAACATTTTCTAAATGAAGAACTCTGTTTGGTACAGATGATAAGGCTAAACTAGCATCTCTTTCTAAGGGTTCAACTAGATCTTTCCTAGTTCTATGTCTATTCTTATCCTTAATGTTGTGAATCAATGACACAGCCATGATTATATCTAATTACTTAAGCTGATTCAAGATCTTAGTCAGATAAATACCTTAAATTTGTAAAATTAGGGCTTTCACTAGATCGATGCTTCAAACTTCTGCAAATTACTTCCAAAATTCTTCCTTTACTTCCAAATCACTTCTAATAGCTTAATAATCATAATAAATTTGATTTCAATGTTATAATACTTAGCATTTACTCAATCTGACATTGCATTTAATTATTTTTCTGCTAAAATGCCAAAAAGATGATTCTGTAAACCTGCAACCATAAATCTTCTTGCGACCTCGCAAAACACAATATTTATTTTTGCACACTTAACCATAGCATTAGTATGACATAAAAAACCTTAATCTAACTACGCAAAACTTAACTCATTCAAAATCTAATTCTATACTAATTCTAAGTTCCTAAACTATAGAAATTTACATAATTTAAGTGCTTAAAGAAGGGTTAGGTAAAGACTCATTCTTACCATCAGATACATTACCTTCCTGATTACCTTCAATGCTGAATATACCTCCATGATCTGTGCCTTTAAAAATTTTTACTTCATCTTCATTACAACAACCTTTTTCTTTGTTTCCTGCATTTTCATTCCTTCTTGCATAGTTTCTTGGGTTAGGGTTATGATGATAACCTCTATTGTTCATTCTACAAAATCTTGTTGTGTGTCCAATCTTGTTACATATCTGACAAGTGATTCCATTGGTTCCATATCTAGGTGTTTTTTGATTGATTGTGTCCTACAATTTCTAGAAATATGTCCAATTTTGTTGCATCTAAAACATACTATTCCATTTCCTCTTTTCATGTCTTCAATTGATCTCTGATCTACATTGTTAGTATTTCTAGACATTCTACTATTGTAATTATTTTCAATAACTTTAGATCTTCTACATTCAATAGCTCTATGTCCAAAACCATGATAATTATAACAATAACCATTAAGAGGTTTGAATTGTTTACCTATACAATCTCTCTTCATATGACCAATAGTATTACAAGAAAAACATCTACCTTTGAATTCTCTTTGCATACCTTTGGATGATTCATCTTGCTTCGGTGGTTCTTCTTGCTTTGGTGTATCTTCTTGCTTTGGTGATTCTTCTTTCTTTGGTGATTCTTCATATTTGTTCTCATCTAACTTCTTTTCTTCACTTCTTTCACATTCATTCAGATCTGGTTTCTTGCTTTCACTAACTATCTGTAATATGTTAAATCCAAGACTAGTTTTGTCATAGAATGGTTTTCCATAAGATACTTGCTTATCAATCTTTTCACTATTTGAATATAGCCTCTCAAGTTGTTGTTTGGATTTGTAATAATTTGCAAATAGCAAATATTGAACCAAGGATTTATAGGTTGAAGAAAAGCACAAGAGAGAAAATATGAAAGTAAGGATGGAGTGAATAGATCTAATGAATTCAGCTTGAATAATTGATTGCTCTGAAATGATTGCATAATAGGCCTCCTTATATAGGAAAGGTGATATGAGAGAATGATAAGGAGCTGATAAGCTATCACCTATGCTAGGTGTAATCACATGTCCACCAAATGTGGATCATCCTCCAATATGCAATAAAGTATGTGCATTGGATTAGGATGATAACATGATAAGAGCACAAAAGGTGGATCTCACACACAACAAGGTATGTGATGACAACTATCACACCTAAAGTGGAATTCCTCCTACACCATGTTCTTAATAGATGTGCACACTCCTAGGTGTCTCAATCACAAATTACTATGCAATGCATTAACCTAAGTAAGATTAAGTTAAGTGTAATTAGGAATAATTAATTACACCAACACCCCCCCTTAAGTGCAACTTAGGGGAATGCACTTAAACTCACAATGGAAGATGGGTCCTGACAACTAGGCCATGTTAGGTACCCATGTACAAAATGCAATGCATGAAATGCATAACTCTCATAGAGTGGAGAAAGAGGGAAAACCTCATGGGAAAAACCCTCCCCCAAAAAGAGAGAAGAAAACAAGATGCATGGATGGAGTGCTCAAGACCCCCCAAGAACTACATACATCATGTATATACAAAGAAGTAACCCCCCATAAGAAGGATAGTTGGAGACATGATATCCCCCCCATAATGTAGAAGCTCCCATGTTGATGAAGAGTACCTACAAACAATAGATCAACCAATGCTTACAAGAAACATGTCTCCCTTTAGGAAGAAATAGATACATCAAATGATGAAGAAGCCAATCCATGTGCAAATGGAATGAGGAAGAAAATGTAGGTCTCCATGAATGAATCTCTGAAGACTGAGTAGGAATCTCCAAGCTCAAAGAATCTATCACTTCATGTGACAAATTAAGTGAAGAAGGAGAAGAATCAAGTACACCAATCTCCAAAGAAGGTGAAGAAGTGTCCCCAGCTATGATGAAACTATCATCAAGGGAAAGAGAAACCCCCTCATGTATGTCTTCCAAATCTGGATCATGAGAATCAACAAATGTTGTAGATGCATCCAAGTAGTCATCACACTCTGCAAGATCTGAAACACTATGATCATCCTGCTGAATAGTAGAGCCCATGTCTGAAGAGGCAGGAAGTGGAGGAGTAGCAAGATTAACACTTGTCTCAAAAACAAAATGATTCAAGTGCCCAAAGTTCTCCTCATAATTATCCCTTGGCAAAGGGATGGGTACATCATGAATATCATCATCATTATCAACAAAAGTGGAAAAAGAATACAAGCGGGATGTATGATCAACAACTCCCATAGTTATGACATCTCTAGTCTCCATGTCCCTAATGTAGACATAATCAGGAGTGAACTCAACAATTTTACCTTGTGCCCCATGTGTGATTTGGTAAATAGAAAGAAGATTAGTGGTCAAGGATGGTACACAAAGAACATCATTCAATGTCCCTTCTCCCATAGGAATAGAACCTTTCCCACAAACTCTCATGAATGTGTTGTTACCCATCAAAATATTAGGAGAATTACAAGGCTCAATAGAAGAAAACATATCCATAGAAGATGCCATATGATGTGATGCACTTGAATCAAGAATCCATTTACCTTGCTCAGGATGTGTGGAAGCCATGAGTGCTTGTCCTTTACCTTTATCTTTGGATGATGATGGAGATGTAGAAGCTGCCAAATGTGTAGAAGAAGGAGAAGACACTGATGAGGGCAACTTAAGGTTGTGTTTCTGAATAATGTGAGTTAGCTCATCAATCTTCTTTTGAAAACACTTATGCTCATCATGTCCTAACTTTTGACAATATGCACATTTATCTCTCTTTCTTCTAGATGATTCCTCTCTTGAAGAGGACTTGGATTTAGTACTTTTTAGTGAAGAAGATTCATTACCTTTGTCATGAGGCTTAGGATCCTTATGATGTTTCTTTCCTTTGCCATTAGAAGCCTTTGAAGTAGACTCACTTGCAATCAATGCTTAATGTGTGGAAGGCTTCAACTGACCCATGTGTGCCAACTTTGCTTGTTCCCTTGTGAGCTGCGCTACAAATTCATCAAGAGAGGGCAATTTGTATGCACTACCAAGAGCATCCATAGTAGCATAGAATGTAGAAACAAAAATTGAATATTCAGGACCAAGCTTGGAAAGAATAGAAAAGATCAATTGTTCATCCCCTTTAACAATGCCACATGAAGAAAGCTCCAATCTAATAGTATTGAACTTAGAGAAGAAATTTTGAATATTGTCAAAATCCCTAGGATTAAGACCTATGAGATCATTCTCTAATCTAAATTTTATCATCCTATCAGGTTTACCAAAGAGTCCTTCCAATGTGATCCAAGCATCATGAGGATTTGTGCAAGATTCAATATGAAAGAGCATGTCACAAGAGATGGATGATCTAAGGGAGCCAAGTGCTTTATCCCTTCAATCAAACCACTTTCACCTTTCTATAGCACCTGGTTGAGGTTCTTGATCCTGCCCAAGAGTCATTCTAAGAAATCCAAGACTCAATAAATGATCACTTAAAGAAACTTTCCATTCATGGTAGTTATATGGAGTGCCAATTTTAACCTTTGAATTATCCATATTAACACCAAATAATGACTGATAACTACTAATAACTTCTTCAAATGATTGATGCAAATTAGAAAACTAAAATCTAAGGATTAACAAAGTGCAATTATAGCCCCAAAATGACCTATTTCTGAAAGTAATATGTCTACCAAAAATCACTAAAATATGATTGCAGATCTGGAAAGTAGACAAAAAATCATGCACTTTAAAAAAAAAATTCACCTTAAAATGTTATCGTATGTGCCCAAACGAAGCCTTGGAAGTTGTAGAAATCAAGAACAGATAGGTATAGTCAACAAGATCTGCAATTTCTGAAAAATGAAGCTACCAAAATGCAAAATCAACACCACCACTGGAAAATTCAAGAAATTCTACCCAATTTCAAAAAAAATTGCACCCGATTTGGAGCCCGGATGACCAAGTTATGGCCTCTCAAAGTTAGACTGCCAAATCAAAAATGCAAATGGTGAGGGCAAAGAATTTTCAAACCCTGCTGATGTAAACAATATACAGGGTTAAATTTGATAGTCATGCTGCCTTAAAAAAACCCCAATTGTGCTATGCGGTGATGGCTAAATGACCATCAATTTTAACATACTAAAAAGATGACGCAAGCAAAAACATTTGCCCCCTTGGCTGACATGGTGATGATGTGGCATCTGTATTGTACAAAGGATCTAATGTGGCAGGGACATGTCTATCTAGGTAGGATGTTCCATGTGTCTTTGTATGATTTGCTATTGGACTGGTGAGTTGGCAAAGTCACGGGTGCTGATTTGGTGACAGATATCGCCGCATGGTGATCTGCTATTCGGTCGCATGGTGGGAACGCTTGGCTGCGTGTCGGTGACTAACTTATCAGGATGTGCCATGTGGTGGCCTCTAGTGTGGAGATGAATACTGGGTGGGAGCAAAGATCTTGACAAGAAAAATAATCCCTTAATTCATTTACTATTTCTATCTTCAAAACTGCTCTGTCGGCTGTACTCTGTCATCGGTAAAATAGTCATAACTTTGTCCGTACTATCTATACTCTTTTGTGCACTGAGATGGGGTATCCTTAGACACCATAGAGCCTATGTTCAACTACACAAACTCTGATCATGCTCTAGTGAATGTCACCAAAACAAATTGTATCGGGTGCTTTGTCAAAAACACTATTTCATACTTAGACAATTTTAGTCTGTGATCTTCCATACTTCCTTTCTAGCTTATGTGATCTTCATAGGGAACATATGTTTCCATAATGACAACATCTATGTACATACCTCAGCCAAATTTCCAACATCTTTTTGGGCTCAAACACCCTCCCAAGCTGTGACATGGAAATTGATGAGTTTCAAGGAGTTTTTATGCAATTTGAATCATCTCCAAAGTGGCTAGGAGGCTGGGTTGTTACCTGATTTCAGGGTTCCTTTGTAAATCAAGGCTACTAGGAAGAGCCCAATTAGTCCTCCCTTTGGAATTTAAGGACCTCTAGCCCTCTTACTTCATGGAATCAAAATTCCTGTTCAAAAGAGACTTCATTAAAAATGCCTAGCCCTCAAATATTTTTGGGGTTTTGGGCCCCCATTTGTCCGTACAGTGCTTCCCTTAAGAATGAGGGTTTTAAGGGCTATTTGGGTCTCTTAGGGTCACAATGTTATAATTTCTGCAATAACACCACTCAAATCTTTCCCAGACTCTCTCCTCTACAATAGTGAGCCTTCATCAATGTCTCTTGTCTCCCTCCAAAGGGATTTCTTTGAAACTCCTTCCTCTGTCAGCTAGAGCTCTTTCCTTGCTGACTATTCCTAGCTGGACTCTGCTTAGCTCGCCTAGGGCTTGGTGAAATAATTGTTTTCACCTACTTTATTAGGCCCTACTTGCACATATTTACAAGGTAGGGTCTTCACTTCTAGAATCCAAAGTCCCATGGTGTGACCACGGTGGAAATAGGAGCAGCAGCCCTACATTTTATAACCTCTCCAAACTAGTAGAGGACACTCTAAAGCAAAGAAATGAACAAAATGAATACTAAAACTTGAAAGAATTTAATCAAGCACACACACATGAAGATCTAAATACATATAAACAATATCCCTTGCAAAGATTCACCCAAACTTCACTCTATTCACATGTAATCAGTCCATAAACAGTGACTGTTCCACACAAATGATGTTTAGACTCATTTTTCCGTATAGTTGCCATACAATAACAATGCCAACCCATGAATTAGGGTTTTTCAAGTCACTTATAGTCTTTACCTCAGGGTTTGAGCTTGATTAGGGCTTGGAGCCACTTTGATAAGGTTTAGACCTTATTGAGAAATGTTGCTAAGCAACTTTGAAAAGTTGCTAGCAACTTTTGGAGCAACTTTTCTTGCTCATGCCATTCCTTTGCACACTCACTTTTAAGACCAACCTTAGGTCTTTTACAAACCACACTTGTGCTAAAAATTTTGAAACCCTCATTGTAAGACTATAATCTCAAGAAACTAGCATTGATCTCAAGTTGACAACAGGCCCTGAGCCACTGTGCCAGCAAATAGACAAAACCAACTAAAATCTAGAACCTAGCCTAGGCCTAGACACACAAAATGAGCTTAACTCTTATTATAGATAGATGCTTCATTTAAGAAGTTCATCACAACAAAATTTAGCCGGTGGGAACCCTTAGAAGGGTGCTCCTACACCATACTCCCCCTCAGCACAAACTAAGGCAGTTTGGGGTCAAGAAGAGCAAGATCAACTCCAAACTTCTTGAACTATCCTTCCTCAATCTAGGTGGCTTTAAATTCAGGTTGATCCATCCACTTGATCAGAAGCTCCATGTAGACTTGATGTCTATTTGTCTTCTTCACTCTGGATTCTAAGATCTTCTTTGCTTTGGCTAGCTTCTTCTTGGGCATGGCATTGGTGTCTATGTCTTGTAGCACCTTTGGTGGAGCCATACCTTGCTGTTGAATGTCTCCCTTGAATATAACTAGGTCTACAACATTAAACATCGGTGAGATGGCTAAATCAGATGGCAAGTCCACCTTCTAGGCATTCTCCCCATATTTGGCTATAATCTGACATGGGCCTACTCTCCTCAATTTTAGTTTGGTGGGCATGCCCTTCTGCATCCTTGCCTTGTTAAGATGGACCATGACATAGTCCCCAATCTGAAACTATACTTCTTTCCTCTTTTCATCCACTTTAGCTTTGAGTTTATAGGTGGACTCCATAATGGACTTCTTTACTTGCTCTTGAACCTCCTTGATGGCTTGAGTGAAATCTTTAGGTTGTCCACTCTTCAACTCCATAGAACCTAAGTCTCTTAACTCACACACTCCTCTAGGGTGTCTTCCATATACTATCTCATAAGGACTTCTTCCTGTGGTCCTGTTTACACTGTCATTGTAAGCATATTCAGCCTGAGATATAACAAGATCCCAAGTCTACCCATACTCCTTTGTCAAAAACCTTAGCAAGTTGCCAAGCACCCTATTTATGACTTTAGTTTGACCATCAGTTTGAGGATGGTATGCTAAACTGAAAGAGATATTAGTTCCCAACCTTTTCCATAAGGTTTGCCAAAAATGATCCATGAACTTTCCATCTCTATCAGACATAATATTCAGAGGGAGTCCATGAATCCTAACTATCTCTTTGAAGAAGAGATGTGCTACATAGCTTGCATCATGAGTAGTTCTACATGGAATGAAATGACTCATTTTAGAGAGCCTGTCTACTACAACATAGATGCTATCCATACCTAATTTGGTTTTAGGGAGTCCAACCACAAAGCCCATGCTCACACACTCCCAAGGCCTATTCGGTATTGGAAAAGGTTGATAGATTCTTGCATTGCTTGAACCTACTTTAGCTCTTTGACATACTCCACATTGCTCTAGATGTCTCCTCACATCCCTTGCTAGCTTAGGCCAAAAATAGTATCTTTTCACCAACTCCAATGTCTTATTGATGCCAAAATGTCCACTTAGACTACCATTATGCTTCTCTTGAATTAGATTTTCCCTCATGGGTCCTCTAGGTACACATAGCTGATTACCTTTGAACAACAATCCATTTTTTAGGGTATAATCTACAAACTCACCATGGAAATGGTTCTCAAACTCTTGGCACACCTTGTAGGCTTGTGAGAAGTCTTCATCTTGCTCATATAAGTCTTTGAAACCTACTATTCCAATGCTTTGCAGCTGTACTTCTTGGATAGTCAAAAGCTTTCTACTCAAGGCATATGCTACCTTGTTGAGCTACCCCTTCTTATGTTTGATTATGAAGGTAAAAGATTGGAGATACTCCATCCACTTCAAATTCCTATTGCTAAGCTTCTCTTGAGTGTTTATATAGCTTAAGGCTTGATTATCATTAAAGAAAACAAATTCTTTTGGCAAGAGTTAATGCCTCCACTTCTTGAGGGATTGTACTAATGCATACAATTCTAAGTCATAAGATGAATACTTTTTCTTTTCCTCATTGATTTTCTCACTGAAGAATGCCATAGACCTTCCTTCTTGACTCAATACACCCCCTACTACTACACTACTTACATCACATTCAATTGTGAACAACTTATCAATAGTAGGTAAGAGTAAGATAGGTTTGGTAGCTACCTCTTGCTTCAATGTTTGAAATGCTTTCTCAGTTGCCTCAGTCCACTTGAACTTGGTTTTAAGTCCTCCCTTGATGGTGTCTAGCACTGGTGCACAAATCCCACTGAATCCATGAAAACTTCTAACTTCAGTCCCTATTTTTGGGGTAGGCCAATTCAAGATTGCCTCCACCTTGCTTGGGTCCATTTTTAGAGTACCCTTGGACACCACAAATCCCAAATAAACCAGCTCTTGCTTCATGAACTCACACTTTTCTAGGTTGATAGCTAATTTCTCCTCATGTAGCTTCTTCATAACCAACCTCAAGTGCTCAAGATGTTCTGCTTTGGTTTTTCTATAGATGAGGATATCATCTAAATACACCACTAAAATCCTACCTGTGAAGTCCTTCAAAACCTCATTCATCAACCTCATGAAGGTGCTTGGGGCATTAGTAAGCCCAAATGGCATTACAAGCCATTCAGACAATCCATCTATGGTTTTAAAGGTAGTCTTCCACTCATCACCCTCCTTGATTCTGATTTGGTGATAACCACTCTTTAGATCCAACTTAGTGAAGTCAATAGCACCACCTAAACAATCCATCAAGTCTTCTATTCTTGGAATTGTGAGCCTATACCTAATAGTGATCCTATTGATAGCACTTGAATCTATGCAAAGTCTCCATTTTCCTCCTTTCTTGGATGCCAAGACCACTAGGACTGCACATGGACTAATACTCTTCTTAATCAATCCTTGATCCAATAGCTCTTGCACTTGTCTTGTCACTTCCTTATTTTGATCAAGGGTAAGCTTGTAGGCTTCTTTGTTAGTCAGAGATGCACCAAGTACAATGTCTATTTGATGAATTATGGCCCTTCTTGGAGGTAGTGTTGCAGGGGTTCCATCACTCATAATGTATTTGAATTCTTCTAACATTTGCTGCACTTCCAATGGTGTTTCTATCTGCAACTTCTTGTCATCCTCCTTTGGTTTCACCATGATAGCACATCCTATTGTCTCCTCATCATGTAGTGCATATAGGAACTCCTTACCATTTCTAAGAAACACACTAGGTGTTTTAGAAGTACCTTCTTCATTCTTTGTTATGGACTAAATCTTGAATGTTCTTCCATCTTTCTTGAAATAAATGGAGTTCTCCTCTCCATCATAGATCCCCTTCCTATCAAATTTCCAAGGTCTTCCCAATAAGAGATGGCATACATCCATGGGCAAGACATCACAAAGCACTCTATCCTTATAGCCTCCAATTGAAAACTCCACCCATGTCTGCTCATTTACTAGCACACTCTGCTCTTGATTCAACCAAGTCACCTTGTAGGAGTTTGCATGGGGAACCTTTGTAAGTTTGAGCTTCTTTGTTGATTCCTCTACTATGATGTTATCAGTGGACCCTGAATCCACTATAACTTTGCAAAATTTTCCTTGTATCTTGCATCTGACTCTAAAAAGAGGCCTCCTTTTCTTGGGTTCACCTTGGTTAGGTTGTCTTATTAGCACTCTCCTAAACATCAAGTTCTCCCCTATCTCTAACTCTAGTTTGCTGACCTCATTGGTACATGATCTGCTACTATCTTCTTGGGTATAGGCTACCCTCTTTTCATTTCTTGAGTTTGATGGCTTGTTAGGACACCTATAAGCAGGGTGCCCAAGCTATCCACATTGATAACATTTCATTTTAGCAAAGTAGGAGCTACTTCTTCCTACACCTCTTCCTCTATTTCCTTGAGAAACTCTTCCTCTATGTCCTTGAGAACCTCTTCCTCTACCAAAAGATCCTCTTGTACTAATTTCTGAACTTTGTTCCAAAATTCTGATTTCCCCTTGGTTTCTAGCATCACCACCTCTTCTATTAGAACCTCCTCTTTGACCCCCTCTAGAGTCTCTACCTCTACCTCTATTCTTTGAGTTAGGTTCCTACTTCCTTCTTTGTTTATCTTCAAGCTTTTGTACCATATGCTGACACCCAAGGAATATGGTAGGAGTGAACAAAATAATTTTCTATGCTATGCTCCATTTCAGACCACTTAGGTACCTTGCCACCTTGATGCTCTCTTCTTCCTTGATCTTAGATCTCAAGCTCAACTTGTGAAACTCTTCACTGTAGGTGGCTACATCCATCTCCTTCTGTCTAAGATTCAATCTCCTCTTATGCTACTAGATTTCATAATCTATAGGTAGGTATGCTTCCCTCACTTTATTGACCATTGCTTTCCAATTAGAGATTGGGTTCTTTCCCTCTTTCTCTCTTTCATCTTGCAAGTAGTTCCACCAAGTTAAAGCTTGACCCCTCAACCTAGACTTTGCCACTTTGACCTTTTGTACCTCTGAGATCTTCACCACTTTGACCTTCTATGCCTCTAAGATCTCTTCACATTCGAAGTGATTCTCCATGCCTTCAATCCATTACATCACAAGCTCTGTATCCATCCTACCAGTAAGTGATGGGAGACTTTCAAGTGCCTTGCCTGTGATAGCCTTCAAAGCCTTAATAAATTTCTCATCTTGGGTTGGAGGATCAGGTGTAGGCACATCATCATCAATGGTCTTCTCTTTCTCTTTGGCATCCTGCTCCTCCATCCTATCTTTCACCTTATCTACCTTTGCTTGGGCATCATCCAAGAGTTGTTCCATCTGCATCAATCTTTCCTGCAGGAGTCTATTAGCTTCCTCCTGATCTTCCACCTTCTTAGCAAGCTCTGCATTAGTCACCATTTTCCTCTTGTGTGATGATCCAACTAACTCTTCTATAGGTTGAAACATCCACTTTCCACTTCCCAAGCGTTAAGAGGATCTGATACCAATCTGATGGGGAGGTTAGGATAGACTAGCTAGTCTATGCCCCTGGTCCTCAACTAGATCCTAGTGTTCTCCTAACACCTTCTATGGTCTATAGGACTCCTTTCTATTCAATAATCCCTTGACCTAGCCTAACCGAATCACCAAGTATAGTTGCATCTTCTTGCTCCTTTCCAAACACTTCTACCTAGCACCATCCCTTACATTGGCTTATAAGGGTCTTTTTGGGCTCAAACACCCTCCCAAGATCTAACATGGAAATTGATGAGTTTCAGGGAGTTTTTATGCAATTTGAATCATCTCCAAAGTGGTTAGGAGGTTGGGTTTTTACCTGATTGCAGGGTTCCTTTGTAAATTAGGGCTACTAGGAAGAGCCCAATTAGGCCTCCCTCCAGATTTCTAGGACCTCTAGCCCTCTTACTTCATGGAATCAAAATTCTTATTCAAAAGAGAATTCATTAAAAATTCTTGGCCATCAAATATTTTTGGGGTTTTGGGCCCCCATTTGTCCGTACAGTGCTTCCCTTAAGAATGAGGGTTTTAAGGCCTATTTGGGTCTCTCAGGGTCACAATGTTATAATGTTTGCAATAGCACCACTCCAAGCTTTCCCAAACTCTCTCCTCTACAAAAGTGAGCCTTCATCCATGTCTCTTTCCTCCCTCCAAAGGGTTTTCTTTGAAACTCCTTCCTCTGTCAACTAGAGCTCTTTCCTTCCTGACCGTTCCTAGTCGGACTCTGCTTAGCTCACCTAGGGCTTGCTTGAACAATTGTTTGTACCTACTTGCTTGGGCCCTACTTGCACATATTTATATGGTAGGTTCTACACTTCTATAATCCAAAGTTCCATGGTGTGACCATAGTGGAAACAGGAGCAGCAACCCTACATTCTATAACCTCTCCAATTGGTAGAGGACAGTCTAAAGCAAAGAAATGGACAAAATGAATACTAAAACTTGAAATAATTTAATCTAGCACACAAAAATAAAGAACTAAATACATATAAACAATATCCCCTACAAAGATTCACCCAAACTTCACTCTATTCACATCTAATCAGTCCATAAACAGTGATTGTTCCACACAAACTATGTTCAGACTCATTTTTTTGTACAGTTGTCGTACAATAACAATGTCAACCCCTAAATTAGGGTTTTTCAAGTCATTTATGGTCTTTACCTTAGGGTTAGAGCTTGATTAGGGCTTGGAGCCACTTTGATAAGGTTTAGACCTTATTGAGAAAAGTTGCTAAGCAACTTTGAAAAGTTGCTAGCAACTTTTGGAACAACTTTTCTTGCTCATGCCATTCCTTTGCACACTCACTTTTAAGACCAACCTTAGGTCTATCACAAAGCACACTTGTGTTAAAAATTTCCAAACCCTCATTGTAATACTATAATCTTGAGAAACTAGCATTGATCTTAGGTTGACAATAGGCCCTGAGCCACTGTGCCAGTAGATAGACAAAACCAACTAAATTCTAGGACCTAGCCTAGGCCTAGACACACAAAATGAGCTTAACTCTTATTCTAGATAGATGCTTCATTTAAGAAGTTCATCACAACAAAATTTAGTTGGTGGGAGCCCTTAGAAGGGTGCTCCTACACCATTCTTAAAAAATGTGATCAAAGAGTTTACTATCTGGAGATGGGTGCATAATGCATACTGAAGCTTTTCCATCTTCTTCAAATTTGTGGAAGGACAATGCATACTGAAGCTTTTTCATATTCTTCAAATTTTTGGAAGGACCTTGACCATAGGTTATCATGGTGGCATCAATCTCTTTGATGTTCTAATTTAGAATGTCTAATGAGGGCGCAAGAGCATTCCTCAATTGAGTCTGTCTAGCCCTTAACTTTTTCATCTCTTTTTCTAACTTCTCAATTTTGTCTATCTGACCTTGGTAGACATTATTGCACATGTTCACATCTATGTATTTATCTTTCACTAAAATCTTCACTTGCTCAATCATAGCTTCTGCCTCTTTTATTTTCTTGAAATGAGCATCAGTAAGCTTATCTTGATCCATTCATTATGCAATTATTGTTCTTCCTTGATCTACAAATTCTTTCAAGGATGCTTGATGAGTCTTTCATGAGCTAAGGACAAGTGCAAATTTGTTCACCAATTCATTCAATCTCTTCTTTA
This sequence comes from Chamaecyparis obtusa, assembly GCA_027943335.1. Taxonomy (NCBI): domain Eukaryota; kingdom Viridiplantae; phylum Streptophyta; class Pinopsida; order Cupressales; family Cupressaceae; genus Chamaecyparis; species Chamaecyparis obtusa. The sequence goes on along the minus strand of BSBK01011581.1, from coordinate 331,717 downwards.
GATACTTTTCTTCTGCAATTACAGTTGCAGATTCTTCAAGGCTTGAGAAATTGCTTTTGAAATGTGAGATGACTATACTCACATCATCAACTGAGTGTATCTTTGACACTTTCTTGTCCTCTGGTAATAAATTGTTTAGAATGTTTACTGATTCTACTAGGAGGGGATTCCTCATCACTTTCTTTTCTTTGGCTTTCTCCATAGCTAAGACGCTGAACTTAATTAGGTCTTCTTCTCTCCATGAGTTCAAACTGGATGTGTCAGGTGTCAAACTTGACAACAATGTTGTAGAGGGAGTGATGGGAGTGCTATCCATCACTTCTTGTTTTACCTTGACTAGATCAACTGATGGTTCATTATTCTTTTATTTTTTTGTTTCTTTATTTTCTTCTTCTTTTTCTATTTCTTTTTCTTCCATCTTTTCTTCTTCTTTATCATCATCAATCAATACTTCTTCTTGATGAGTGGGAGGTGTGTTTCAACATAACATTTCAACTTCTTGTGTGCTCACAAAAATCTTCCTCAAACTTGTCCAACTCAGTGTCAGTGGCTGCCATGGCTATCTCTACATTATCAATGATAATGGTGCTGTCCTTGAGTGACTCTGTCATGGGTGTAGACTTATCTAACTCTGTTTGTGCTTCCACTACAAGCACTGAATCTTGAGGACCTGTAGATTGTACCTTGATGGTCTCTATCCCCTTGGTAACCATTTTGGGTACATGTTTTGTGGGTGTAGTAGGTGGATACATGTTTCTATTCATAAAAACCTTCTCAAAGGATTTCTTTATTTCTTTGGCAACTAATTCATAGTTTTTATCCATTATATTTAGATTTCTTGTCTTGGTTCTAAGGTGAGGCTTCACCAGATTTAATAGTAACTTCTTTTCTTCTAGCTCACATACAAGAAGAGTTTCATCTAAGATATTTTCCCTTATCCATAGATCTTCTTCAATAGCCTGTCTCTTTTGGAATTCTAGGATATTCCATACATTGTCAGAGATCATTGTTTTTAGTTCCAAGACTATCCTCTTGAACTTCATCATGTGCTTTATGATCATGCTATGAATCTCTAATTTGTCTATTTCACTATATTTATCATAAAACTTCTTTACTTGATCAATTATTCCCTCATCAATTATTTTGGCACTTAGCACACTGAGACTAGGTTTGAAACTTACTTCAGGAGGTGCTTGAGTGTTCTTTCTGCTTCTTGTTGCTCACAAGGCTGGATGACTGGTGCCAACCTCTTTCTTCCTATTTGGCATTTCCTTATACTCAAGAGGAGTAGTAAGGTAAATGGTTTCCTTGGGTGTAGAAGGAGTATCATTCATCATATCCTTCTGTTCATCTGATTTCCTTATCTTTACCTTCTTCAACTTGGGATCAAGTGATTCTGCCTTTGTTGCATCTACGCTCTTTAGTTCCAAAGCAATCATTTGTTCTTTTTCTTTGTTAAGATCTTTTGAGACATGCCATGTATTCTCAAGATCTTTGATGTGACTTTAGCAACCTTTCTTTTTGTTGATGTGCTATTTAGCTTGGCATCTACTTCTCTTGTCTTCTCCTCACAAGTTCCCCACCTAGGTTCATTAGGATCTTTAGGGGCTGATAGTAGAACCTGCACATATGCTTCAAGGACCTATTCCTCTACCTCATAACCAAGTGGATGAATCCACTTAGTTCTTGGCTCAACAACTTCCATACAAGTTGTGTGTGTCTCTACCATAAAGCAGATAGTATCCTTATACTTTTCCATAATGCTCTTTGGAATTTTGAACCTCATTTGAATCTTGACCCTAAAGGTCTTTAACTCCAATGTTATGTAATCTCTCAAAGTACTTTTAGTGGCTTCCTTGTAAGATATCCGTGGCATGGTTGGAATGGACTTGTCCAAATATGAATTTGATACTTTCCCAACTTTATGTAGATACATGTAAATGATCAAAGAACCAAACTTGAATATCTTGGTCTTCTCATGCTTGATTGCCTTGATGTTATCAATAAACTATGTGCACAAGATTTCACAGAGATTGAACTCCCCATCTTCCTTCACAATTTTGATGCTCATTATAATTGTTCTCAAAGACACACTATCCACACTACTGGTGTGATGAAACCTATATCCAAGTATCATAGACATTAATTTGATGTCTACTTGCTCAATAGGCTCAATTGTCATCCCGCTCCTATCACTCCTTGACTTACATGTTTTCTCAAAAAATTTCCTAACATCCTTGTCCATAGGAAGGATGGTCCCTATCCTAGAAAAGCCTGTCATCTCATGTATTAGGTCACCAATGATTCTTACTGCCACATCACCTATCCAGAATAAATCATCATGAATTCTACTCAATAGTATCTTAATCCATTCAGTCTCATAAAATTTATATGTCGTAGCATACTCAATTATAGGGTGATCATTCCACTTAACATATTCATCCATGAATGTTTTATCTAGTTTCAACATGGTATCCATGTGCACCCTTAAACTATCCAACCCTACTAGTTCTTTCTTGTAGTAGATGTAAGCCCTAATGTCCTCGACATGCATAACACCTATAGGGATGCAAGAAAATGCTCCCTCTAAATCATCTAGGGTTGACTTAAATGGATGCTTCTTAAATACATATCTCTTCTTCTCTACAACATAAAAAACTATGGGAGTGGCCATGACTTACTTGTTTAATCACTTTCCTATTGATCTCTAAGATTATCTAAAGACTTCTGCATCAGTGCGATGAACTAGGGTTTCTGTAACTGATCAAATGCACTGCTAATTACTACAAATCACTGATAGATCACTCTACATGTCTTCACAACAACTTCTAAGGCTCTTTATACTTTTTAATCACTCTAAATTTGAATGCAATGAGTAATCAAACAACTTTATGTGTACTTAAAGTGAAAATTCCACCATTAATTGTTGCCACGTAAACTAGGTTGTCACTTAAAAAATTTCCAACTTGAGTTATGCTAATAATCAGTATGTACGCTCTTGCATGAAGGTTCCTTTATACTCCAAAAGCTTAAGTTCAAAGGTGCATACTCTGAGAGTGAGTATACTAGCCATGCAAGGGTCTAGAGCTAAATTAGCTCCCCCTATGACCCTGAGGGCCATTCATCCAGATGTAGAGGGTGCATCCATTGTGGATGTATCCAATACATTCTCATCAACTTTTTCCTTCTTTCCTTCTATCCAAATCAAGCTTGAATCCTCTAAGGATTTCAAAAACTTGACTTCTCCTTCGGGATCCAAAACTAGTTCTTCAACCTTTTTAGGACTTTCCTCACCTTGCGTGGACTTGATCTACAGAACTTTGAGATATGTCCAGCCTTGTTACAAGAGTGACAAATGACTGGAGGTCTTATATTCCTTGGTGCATTGACATGAGTCACCAATTTACATTGTCTAGCTAAGTGACCATTATAGTTACATATCTGACATATAACATTCAGAGAACTTCTTACATTTGTCTGATTTTGATTTCTCTAATCATGTTGAATCCTGTTCTTCTTACTAGTCTTGCAATTCATAGCTGTATGACCAAACTTATTGCATGAATAACAGTAACCATGTCATGCCCCTCAGATTTTTCTTTATCTTTTCTCAATCTGTGTTTTGTGATGAGTTCATATGTACTTATCTTGTTAGTATGGTTTGCCGTGATGTGGCAATATCATTACATTATCTCTATGTTTTGTTATTTGAACTTGGCTTATATACAAGTTTGTTTAAAATAAAAATTAAAAAACTTATGATAGCTATTTAATGTGAACAATATAATATTTAGCATGAGATAGCTTAAAATGCTTATATATGTGTTTTGAGAGAATGTTTAAATTTGTTTGTTTTTAAAAATGAATATTGTTTTAAATTGGTATTTGGGTTATTTGATATGACTTGAGCATGATTATGGAGCTATTGAATAGGGTAGGAAATCATTCAATTTTGAATTTATTTAACATTAATGTCGATTAAGAGGGAATGTAAGGATAGTTAATGCCCTGTCTGTGGTGTGCTTGAGCATTAAGTAACTCCACTTTGTCTCGCACACATCTCTCTCTATGTATTATGGAGGTTTGAAGTTATCTTGCAGTTTTGGCAATGTTTTGTGACTTTGTTGACCGAAATTTGCTCTCAAGCTCACTGTGCATTCATTTTAAACTCAACTGTAATGAGTTTTTTACGGGTTTGGAAGCCTATTTGGGAGATTAACATGGCGAATAGTATTACATTGTTTTGGCTATTTGGTATTCTTGCATTTGAAAAGGCTTTTGGCATTGGACTGTGGAATCAAGGCAAGTTTGAAGCTTTTTCTTTTCACTGTGCATTTCAATCCATTGTGAGGAGGTAGGGGGCTTTTCTAACCTTACTTCTTTTTGGATTAATTGCATTACATGGATTCGAAATGGTTTAAATTGTATGTTTTCTAGGCAATGAAATGGTAAATTTTTAGTAGTTTAAACACAGTAGAAAATGGTAGATAAGTGATGTCTTTACTGTGTGTTAAATTTTTAAAGGTTCTTCATAATCATGGTTACAGTCTCAAACACTGTCAGTTTTGATAAACATTTGTAAAGCCCTAGTTTTTAAAAGGGAAAATGGGGATAAAGCTATGGCTTATTGTCATGGGTTTTGGGAAACCTTTGCATGATTGGATTATTGGACTATCGTGAGTTTGTTTTGTTTATACTTCATTACCAAAACTTTCATTTACCTGTAGGTGTAAACTCGAAACATTACTGTTGATATCCATTACACAACATTATTGAGATGCTTGACTATTATTGATTAGATTGAAAGTTTATGGCATATGTATGTTGGTTTAATTTGCATTGTCTTTTGACTGTAACTTCAATTGTTAAGGGTTGCATTTATGGTTCAAAATGACTGTCATGTTATGGAAAAATAGAGTATTATTGATGTTAAATTGTTTGAGAAGCACGACTATTATTGTTCAGGAATGTTGATTAAGTGCATATTTAGTTAAGCTGTTAAAATGATAAACCCTAGCTTGGAGGAAAATGGGGAAAAAACTGGTAATGGTCGACTAAGATAAAATTAGATAAACCCTAGCTAGAAAATAGGGAAAATATTGATGCAGTCATGTTTCATTTTGGAAAATTTGGGTTTTAATTAAAAAAGCAAGAACGATTCATTGAATTTTTGAGTAAAATAGAAATGATATTTATATATTTTGTATTGCAAAATCTGGATATAGTTTAATATTGCATATCTTTGAAAAAGGGAATTTGGGTTTTAGAGTTTTATTATGGTAGTATTGTTATAATCTTCGAATTTCTTGTTTGATACCTTTATCACTTGAAGGGTAGACTGGTGTATGAGTGAGCTGTGAATAGATATATTGTTTCTTCAGTCAGTTGGATTTGAATAAGATTAAAGGTTTAGGGTCTTGATGTATAGCCATGGAGATTACGACATTCAATTGGATGTGTTTGGTTTAGTGCAGATTAGATTATGCACATTCGATATATTTCTAGGTTAATGATTTTATATAGGAATGCTAGATTTGTGTTTAGATAGTGCTATGTTAAGGGTGAAAAGAGATTTCATGTAATTTGGTTATATGTATAGATGAAGGATTAAATAGATAATAGAAGACTGTCTTTTGTATTAGTCAAAGCTTGTAAGGGAATGTAAGTGGATTATGTTGTAGAAAATTACCTTATCTTGAACAAAAGTATAGCATGTTAGGATGGATTATTGACATTAGTATAACCTGGGATGACATAGATAGTGGACATGTATTGATTATCAGTTTTGTTTGTTTGGAACTGTTATTTGAGTCCTTATTACTATGACATGCATTTTTTTTGTGAATTCCTTGTCTGTCTAGTGAGTGCTGTAATTAGTAGCATTGAATTCATATATGTGCATTGATATTTATGGTAGATGTGTTTTGTGCTTATATTAAAAATGTTTTTAGGAATAGGTATAATGTATACAAGAGGGATGGTTGTCATGGGGGCCAGTACCCAAAGTGGTAACCTGATGGGTTCCCCATGACAATTTTCTAATCCAGTGATAACATATAAAATATATGGGTGGGTTTTTACTTTAAAAAGACTTAAGTGCCTCTCTCATACCTTACATGCTTGTTTAGATGGAGGATGAGGTTTAGAAGATGTCTTTGAGAGACATAGGTCTCTATCTTCCTCTGTACGAGAAGATAGTAGGCACCACTTAGATTCTTACTTTGGGTACTGCCGCCTTGCACAGGGCATGGACCTGGAGTAGCCCATAGGCAGATATGAGTGATGACACCCATTACTTTTGTATATATTATATCATTTTCCTAGTGTGTACTCTGGTGTGTTTATCATTTCTCAGTTTATGAGTGACATCATTGGAGAGAGGTTATGGTGGTCTTGTCAGAATCATTCTTATTTTATCGGGTGATTTCTAGGAATTTTATCTATTTTCTTATTTAAACAGTTTCCAATGAATACTTCAACTTTTGCAAATGCAGATTTATAATTGGATGTTTAAAGATTATCATGCAATGTCTTTTCAGAAAATATTTCTATTACTGTATTCTCAGCCCTACTGTATATTTTGTGGTGTGATTTCTATTTTGTGCAGGAGCTTGATTTTAGAGTTCTGATTATGGCTAAAGATACTAAAGATAAAATTATTAACGAAGTTTCTTTATCTAGTTTAGTTGTATTTTTCTTATATGTGTTAAGGGCCATTAAAAGATGGAAAAGACATGTAAAAGGGAATGCTATTAGTAGTATTATACCCATGTGATGTAAAAGATCTTAACATGATCAGTTTTTTTCCTACAACCTATAGTGTTTTATCCAATCAGGAAGAGCATTATGCTAAGTTATCTGTTTATGCATTAAACTCAAGTTAAGAATATCACTATTTATGTAATGAACATTTGGTTAATTAAGATGTGATACTTGTTATCCTTTAAGCAATTATGTATTATGTTATGTATGAAGTGTATGTTGCTCTCTTTTAGTATTTAAAAAAAAAATATTTTCACATTTATTTCTTAGAATAGGTTAGGCAGACATTACAAACCATTAAAAGGTCTTACCTCTATAGAGTTCCTTGCAATGTGTCCATGCTTATTAAATAAAAAAGAAGTGCGTTCTACTTGCTTGTGCTTATTCTTAGGTGGTCCACCATTATCTTTGGTTTTATCTTTAGTCTTCTCAATATCAGTAGAGTCTTTTTGTGTATCCTTTCTTGCTAGCATGTTGTCAATCTTATTTTGTGCTTCATTGTATACAATACAGCTAGTGTCTCCTTTGGCTCTTCTTACATACAACTGAGATTCTATCAAATCAGAACTGGTGTGTAATTTTTCAATATGATTCTTTACTTCTTTCAATTCAAAATCCAAGGTTTCTTTTCTATTCCTTAGTTCCAAGATTTTCATGTTTGCTTGCCTTAGTTCAGTTAGCTATTTTTCTTGTAACCTTCAACTCTAAAAGAGAAATATGAAAACCAAACCTGAGGATCTTTGTCTAGTTTCACAATTCCACTTGTTCATACAAATTGAGGAGCAAGAAAAGACTAATTGATGAGGATTTTATCCTCCTTCTACTTCAAGTTCCACACAGTCAGGTGGGTACACCTAAAACAAGCTAAACTCTGCATACATATAACTCACTAGCTAAAACCCTTTATGCAGATGTGACCGTGGATAGTTCTTAGACTTATAAAACATGGGAGTTCCAATCTCAACCAATATTATACAGGATCCCACCTGTATGATATGCTAAGAACCAGGGAAATGGTCAAGGTAACAATAAGGATAAACTCCTTCTCTTTGAGCTTTGAGCTTGGGTAGGCTAACCCATGGATTCATTTCTTCAAAGAATCACTAACAATACTTGTATCCAGGAAACACATGTTATACACATGAATGCTCTCAAACATGAAATTAAAGATGGATTGATTTAAAGATCTGATGATTAAAACTACAAAGAAAACCAAGACCAGTGCCTTGTTAATTGGGCAACAAAGTCATACAAACATATATTCACAGAAAACCTTAATCCCAAACTCAAAGAAACCAAGTGAAGTGTCTTACAAATCACTTCTCTCATTCTAGTTCCTGGACATTGAATTCATATACAAACCTACAATTCTTAGAATTTGAAATCAAGACTTACTCTCCCCTTGAAAGAAACTCAATTTCAAACCCATAGATACCTTATAACTAGTATAAAGACATGCCTTACAAATCAATACACAAGAATTAAGATCATGCATATAAAGACATCAAACAAGAATTGAATAGGGATTCCATCATTTTCATTAAAATTTATCTATAAGTGTACATTTGCAAAATAAAGAAACATAGAAAATAAGACCAAAAGCTTGGAAGCTGCTCTGCAACATAAATTTCAACCTCCTTTACCAATTAGAGAAAAACTAAGATATAGCAGAATTGAGTCAGTTCAAAAACCCAGTGATAGTTGTCTATCTTTGGTACAAAATATCTTCAACCTTCCTCTCCTCTAATCTACAATTGATTCCCAAACAGAAACACATTTTGCAATCATTTCAACAAATGATTTGATTCTAATCCTGATCCTCGGATTTCAAACCCAGACTGCTCTTTCACACTTCTTTGAAATTGAAAATAATCATCACCATGAGATTCCTTGTCTTTCCCCATTTCCAAAAACATATAACAATTGTATATTTGGACAAAAAATGAATACCTAGGACATTAATCCATGAGCAGGCTTATCATTTAAATTTGTGAATTATTTCCTATAGTCTAGACTATGTTAAACTTTTAAATTCTTCTAAAATTTGTAATTTTAACCATTTTTAGCACTTTTCCACAGAAGCCACTAGACCTTGACACTTGTCACCTTTTCATTGGATGCTCAGACCTAACTCAAACTTGACCACTTGATTTGGAGAACTAGCAACCACATGCACCTCCAAGTCTCTAGATGAATTCCTTAACTGCAATTAGCCTTGGCGATCATGCGAAATAGGCATTCTCTGAATCTCCAAGTCACTTCTTGACCTCGGGTTACATCCAACGTCCTGGTGACTAGGCATTCTCATAATCTCAGAATGCATGCGCTAAACTATCAAAGATCTAGTGACTTGGCGACTGAAGCTACCTTCAAATCTTTGAATTACTTGGCCTTAACCATCACCATTACACGAACACATGACCACTATCATCTCCTAGTCACTAGATGCTATCTTCTTACTGCTAATCATTCAATGAACTCACGCACGTCTGCTATGTGTCACAATTTGGAGAATTAGCAACAATGCTATCTCTGAATCTCTTAATGTTTCAGTTGACTACTAATTTATTCTGAGACTTGGTGACCGAATGCTTCACTTATTCACTAAATAAATTTTTTCATAACCAACCTTTTAAGAGAATGCATGACTACCTCATTCACCAGATCACTAGCTAATTTAGAACATCACCAACATATTATGAGATCACGTGAATAATAGGTAAAACCACATTTATCCAATCCATTAAGCCAAATAGTTGGAGCCACCAAACTTAGAGCACATAGAACTTATAACACAGTTGCCGAATCGCCAAATCAATTTATGTAAGACCCAAATACTTTGAAATTAAATCACAACCGTCGATCATATGGGTAATCAACAGTCCTCACTAGATTGCTAGATATTTTCCTTAACCCTGGCCAAACTATGAGATATAGCGCTGATCATTGATCATTCATGCATCTAATGGTTATCACTGAATCCCTAGATTCACTGAGGCTTAACCATTCCATTGTGAGATAAGGAGATGACTGTGTCATGGGATTGCTAAATGTTTAGAATATATCCGCCAGGACCTCAAGAACATGTGACAATCACATTCGCTAGGTCACTGAATGTTACTCTTAACCATCAACCTTACTTCAGAGATTTGGTGACCAAGCACTAAGTCTCTTGATTGTTGAATAGCTTGAAAACTTTATAACTTGATAAAGAGATCACCTGACTGCATGCTTTCCATATGTAGAGATCTAGCAACCTCAGTTAGACTATGAAATACTCACCAGTAGCTATCGCTAGATCTCATGAAAATCATTGGGAGACTTGGTGACAAAGGACATTCGTTGAGTCTTATGATTAAAGGGAATATTCATTTGGTTTGTAGAGATTGCATGACAAAGAATTTTCTAAATCACCGAACTAAGAGGAATATGATAAAGGCGTTCTGAACATACTACAAAGTGAACATGCTTAAAGGATCACTTAAGTCATCAAAAAAGTAACAACAAAACATAACCTGGCCAATCTTTTGTAGGGTTTTATGAATTTTAACAAGCATTTTGACCTAGCACGTAGGGTTTTCGACATGAGGTACACAATTCTAGTGCTTAGACATGAAACTCTGTAGGGTAAAAAAAATCATGACTTGGAAAACTAACAAAGTCACAAGGGAAGAACGTAACCTGGGAAAATTTTGAGAATGACACCAACAGTGGCTCTAACTGTGGATGCATGCCCCATGTGGCTATGTAGAGAACCGTGAAATCTCATGGAAGAAGCAAACCAACCAAACTTGAAATAAGACTTTTCTCTTTTACTTTCTCTCTCTTCTCAAACTTAGAATCCTTTATTGAAAGAAAAGATGACACACAACTGAAGGGAAAGAAGGCAATTGTAAAAACATGAAGCTTATTTACAAAGGCTCCAAATCCCCAAAACTGAAATCAGTCTTTACCTCTATCAGATAAATGATTCTCATCTCCATAAAATGGAGACAAACTAAGATGACATGTTTCATCTAGCCAATTAAAAACAATATGATTCATCTTCAGCATGTCATAGAAAACTTGATCACTAAACTCACCATTATCTGGCAAAGGAGATCCATCAGGATACCATGAGTACTGATCATTTTGTGATGTAAAAAAATCACACCCTTCATTGTCACTACCATGCTGAAAAGTGACACATTCCAACTCCACATCATGGTTGGAAACATTATCATTTTGATCATTAGTTTGCAAAAAAGAATAACACAATTCTATCTCATTAATTTGCAAACTGAAGTAGAACTTCTCAAAACAAATCTCTGATTGCATAAATCCAGGAACATCTTGCTAACCACAAACTACATCAACATCATTTGGAAGGGAACAAGCTCTGTCAGTGAGTGACTCATTTGGCATTGGAAAATCTAAGAATACACTTTCAGATTTACCATATTCTTCAGCACCAAAATGTAAACCAGAATCACATACAACAGGCTCTTGCAAATCTGAATACTCACTATTACTTTGATCATTGTTCTCATCAAATACAACATCATTAAATTCATAAAAATGAAAGGCACTTGAATCATGCTGATTTGAAACATGAGAAGAGACATCAAAATGTGTTTCACTCATCATGCCATCATCTGAATTACTTTCATCAAAACTTATATTTACTGAGCATGAAAATCTAGAAACAAACTTAGTACCATACCTTTGAAAGTCAGCATCCAAGAGACTTGAGATCTACTCACAACTTAGCAAGCACTGAACATCACATTTCATCTCTTCATTCTGACTACTAATGCTGCAAATCTCTTCTCCACCTGAAACTAGGACTAAATTTACTTGTCCCAGATTACCCTGTGTGAAGTAGCCACTACAGGAACTATCATCTACATTATATCCTTGTTCTTCATGTTCACACAAAACACCATTAAGCTGAAACAAGGAAAGATTAGCATCATGCTGAGAAAAGGGGAAATCTATAGACTCAAGGAAATCATTATCAACTAGAGATTCATTTTCCACTCCTTGACACTCACAAACTTCATCATTAGCATAATAACGATTACTATAACCATCATAGGAATCAGCATGATTGAATTCAACATTTGTAAAAGAGTCTATCGATTCCTTAAGATTTTTTGGTGCTTCATTTTTTAAGGATGCAATCCAACTGACTGATTCGGGCATTGAATGTTCTAGGAACATCTCTGCATACTGGGATTCATGAAAATCTAAACCCATAGGAAGCTCACTACATGCAATAAGAAATTTCTTGTAATAAGACAATGTAGACTCTTCATCTCTTTCTCCTATTGCACATCTTAACATTAGTATACAATTATGCTAAATTCTTTTATCTATCAAATGAAGTTCAACATTATAGCTTTCTAGGTCTGACTGAAAACTTTCAGATCCAAAAGCACCTCCTTGACTTATCACAGCTAGGAACTCCATTCTAACACACTCACAAAACAATAGAGCTTATTCTTGTGACAATATTTTTGTCCAATTTCATGCAACCACTGACTTCAATAAACATCAACATATTTTTGATACACTTTAGCAACTGAATCTTCTACCTAGAAATATGGTATGAACTTTCAAACAAATTTCCCTTTTCCTTAGTGACTGATTCACCTATTTAGGGACTATTTTATACTTTGACAAATGATTACCTGGAAGTGTTGTTGCTGGTGTAAAATAATGATCTGAAGCCTTCCTCAAATCACCTTTCAAATATTTGTAGAGCTGCCACCTCTTTGCAGAGGACCAATCTGGAACCAGCTGAGAACGTTCTCTCAAATCTGAACCATCTTTATCAGTAAACACAAAACAACTTCATAGGATACACTATTTATCAGGATCACAAAATACACTACAATTTCATCTTAGAAAACACTGATCAAACAAAGATTTAAAGTCACCACCCACATTCAGTGAGAAGATATAACACTGTTGAAAAGAATTGATCATATATCGTTCATCCATCTAATGGTTATCATTGAATCATTGGATTCACTGAGGCTTAACCATTTCATTGTGAGATAAGGAGATGACCACGTCATGGGATAACTGAATGTTTATAATATATCCGCTAGGACCTTGAGAACATGGGATGATCACATTCACTAGGTCGCTGAATGTTACTCTTAACTGTCAGCCTTACTTCAGAGATTTGGTGACCAAGCACTGAGTCTCTTAATTGCTGAATACCTTGAAAACTTTATAACTTGATAAAGAGATCACCTAACTATATGCTTTCTATATGTAGAGATCTGATGACCTCAGTTAGACTATGAAATACTCACCAGTAGCTATCGCTAGATCTCATGAAAATCATTGGGAGACTTGGCGACAAAGGACATCTACTAAATCTTATGATGAAAGGGAATATTCTCTGGCTTTGTAGAGATCACGTGACAAAGCATTTTCTAAATTTTCTAACTAAGAGGAATATGTGAAGGCATTCTGAGATAAAGTGACTACAGAGCACACATGCTTAAAGGATCACTTAAGTCATCAAAAAAGTAACAACAAAACAGAACCTGGCCAAGCTTTTGTAGGGTTTTATGAATTTTAACAAGCATTTTGACCTAGCACCTAGGGTTTTTTACATGAGGAACACAATTATGGTGCTTAGACATGAAACTTTGTAGGGTAAAAGACATCATGACTTGGAAAACTAACAAAGTCACAAGGGAAGAATGTAACCTGGGAAATTTTTTTAAATGTGACCAACAAGTTCTTCATTGAGTTGAAGGTTCTCTTTGGCTTGTTCATTATAGACTTCCTGATTGTTGATAATCTTATCATCAAATTCATCAAGTAGTTCTTTCATTGATGCATTGTCTTCATTTAGCTTCTTGACCTTTGCTCCTAGATCACTGTTAGAGCATTATTTCAAATCCTTTCTTAGTCTTTTGATAACTAATTCAACATCACTGACTTTTTCTTTTAGTTCTTCAATTTCTCTTTCTAATTTGTCCAAGTCTTCAAGAGCATCTTCAAAATTTATTTTTAGATGTTTCATTTCTGCTTTGTCCATGATCTCCTCAAGTAGTTAAACTTCTTTGCTGAGGACTAGATCTCTGATACCAATTGTTAGGAATGGGAACACTGAGAGGGAGGGGGGGGGTGTGAATCAGTGTTCATTGTATTTTATCTTTTTACTTTAATCTTTAAAATAAATTTGAATGCTTAAGAAGTGAAATAAACATTCACATAAATGTGAAACATGAAATCAACACATGACACCAATATGGTTATGGAGAAACCCAAATAGGTAAAAACCCCAGTGGGAATTGACACCCACTAATATTCTGCACTAGTGTTTTGTGATCCTTGTTAGAAGATCCTTAACCTTGTTAGGAGTTTCTTTACAATACATTAAGTATAGTAGACCTTGTTAAGGGTTGGACCCTATTAGGAGTCTTTTACAATAGTCCCTATTCGGTGAGAGGACACACTGTCCTAGAGCTCACTACTCAAGTGGTGAAGGCTACAACCTTCTGATCTCAGATACACACTATATCTACAAGATGAATTGTCACTGTGACACTGCTTGTTAGATCGGTTCCTTTGATGTGCTGATGCTTTGACCTCTTAAAAAGATCTAATACATCTTATACTATCTTTTCACACTTCTTCTCTTCTTATCACAACTCTCTATCAACTTACATACCAAATACAATTGGCACATCTTATATTTATATGGGCATACAAAATAAACAACTCGCTTGGCCATTAAACCTATTACATACAATGCTTCCAAATGAATTGGCTTAAGTGTGTTTAAAATCAAACATATATACATGTCAAAAACCTAATTACAATAGGTGCATAGCCTATACAACATTAGAATATAGTCGTAACACAAAATGGTAACTGTCGACTGCTTGCTCTGTTCTTCACTTGCACATACTGGCTATGCAACTTCAACTGACTGTATCTTTCTCATCCTTTCACATCTGATCATGAACTCATAGAATAAGCATGAATATAGTCTAACCAACTTAACTTCCAAGGTGCACACCATAATTCTTTCATACACACTATGATTATGCTCTGAGTTGCAGGAACTCTTTACATTGTCTAGTCTTCAACACTTAACCAATTTCTAATCTTCTCATCAAGTGTGCTGACTCCAAAATACTATATGACTTTGTTTCCATAATGAAAACACTATACCAATTCATATACATTAGTATAGCCAACTTTTGAAAGAGAAATTGTTGAAGGAGGATATGCGAAGTACTAAGATCTGGTATTGAGATTTGAAGAAGCAGTTGATATGGTTTGGCATAGTCAGAGAAAGAGTATTGAATTGTTGAGATCAGTAATCTTTTGGTATTATTTTGTTGAGTAATACAAAGATCATTTGTATAGTGAGTTCATTGATCTTACTCTAAAGCTATTTGGGCAGCAGGTCCTTCTATCTTCTATAACTCCTAACAAAGTTAGAATCTTTTAACAGAGATTCAAAATCTCCTAACATGGATTCATATGTATTGAATGTATTTCATAAGACTCCTAATAGATTCCATCCTCTCACAAGGAACTTTCATATTAGTGCATCTTTTTTGGGCATCATTCCCACTAGGGTTTACTCTCTGGTCAAGAGGTTCCCTAGTCAACATATCTTGTGTCATTGTGTTATTGTGCATGTATATCTTTCTATGGTTTTTGATTACATTGCTTACATGGTTAAAATCTATTAAGGTTCATAAAAGTTGTATTTATCTGATAACTGATTCACCCCCCCCTCTCAGTTATCTTGGTGGACTTTACTTTCTAACAATTGGTATCATAGCGGTAGGTCCTTGAAGGAAAAGTTTAACTTAAGGAGATCCATGGTGAATTTTAGGAAAGAAAGCCCTAAGTTTGATGGAGTAAATTTTGACAGCTAGAAAGAAAATATGAAAACACACCTAATTTGTTTAGGACCAAGTTATTGGTTAATCACAAAGAATGAGAAGACTATCATTGATGAGGATAAGATTGAAAATTTTATTAATGAGGAAAGAGATCTATTCATTTGTAACATACTTGCTAGAGAAGCACTCATGTCAGCCCTTCCGAAGAATGAATATAGTTAGGTAAAATATCTAGAGACATCTCATGAAATTTGGTTAGCTTTACAGTCTACTTTTGAAGGTGATGAACATCTTAAGAAAGTTAGATTACATAATTGGATATGTGCATTTGAAGATATAAGAATGATGCAAGATGAATCTATTAGAAGCTATATTGGTAGAAGGTCAGAGATTGTTGCAGGTATAAAATCTTGTGGAGGAACAAAGACAAAGAATGAAGTGATATGAAAAATTCTGAGGACATTGACTCTTACATTCAAGAAGACAACGCAGATGATTGAACAAGTTATACCTTGTACTACAAAATTCATTAGAGAGACTCTTCTTGGAAGATTGGAAGTAGCAAAGATGAACCTGACACTATCAGGAGACATACCTTGAATGGAGACAACATTCAGTCCTCTTAGTGTTTGTCCTACTTTGTCAAGAAACATAAGTGTGAGCAGAGATTATGCTAGTAGTAGCAGATATAGAAATGAAGAAGACAAGAAGATTGAAGAAGGTATTACCTTTCTTGTGAAAAGAGAACTAGACAGTAAGAAATTTTTTAAATGTTGGACTTGTCAAGAATATGGTCATTTTGCATCTAAATGTCCTAAGAGAGTTAAGAAGTATAGAAACAACTTTAATCCTAGAAGATCTAAAGAATGTTATTATTCAAATGATGAAGAACTTGAAGCTAGTTTGGAGAAAACTTTAAGTGAAAGTGATACTAAGAATAATGATGATATAGGATTTGTAGCAATTAAAGAAAATCCTAAAACGAAAATTAAGGAAGAAAAAGCTTTAGTTTCCCAAGTAGAAAAGAAATTTGATTGGATTATAGAAAGTGGTTGTTCACATCATATGACTAGAGACATGAAAAAGTTCATAAAGTTTAACAATTATGATGGAGTTGTTAGAGTTGGAAACCATGTACCTTGTTTGATTAAAGGTATAGGATCTATTACACTTGATGGAAAGAATAATATTGATTATGTTTACTTTTTGGATGGTTTGAAACATAATATTTTGAGTGTTGGATAGTTAGTTGATAAGGGATATCAAGTTTGGTTTACTGAGAAAACTTGTGTGATAAAAGACAGAGATGGTAATTTGATTGGTACTGGATCTAGAACCTGAGGTAATGTATTTCAGTTGAATCCTACTAAGATGACATGTTTGATTGCTAAGATTGATGACAGTTGGTTGTGGCACAAAAGATTTTGTAATATAAACTTTGATAACATTGTGAAAGTGAGTACTACACTTGCAGTAAGAGATTTTCCTAAAATTATGAAACCTACTAACAAGATTTGCAAGGAATGTGTGATGGCTAAACAGAAGAGAAGCTCATTTCCCAGCAAGAAATTTACAATAGTAGAGAAGTTGGAGATTGTTCATACTAATTTGAGCGGTCCTACAAGGACTAGAGGATTCTATGGAGAAAGGTACTTTATGATTCGTGTTGATGATTTTACAAGAATTATGTGGATTGCATTTCTTAAAGAAAAATATGAAGCATTTGATAAGTTTAAGATCATTAAGAACAAAGTTGAGAATCAATCTAGAATGAAGATTAAATGTTTGAGATTAGATAGAGGTGGAGAATTTAATTCAAAAGAATTTAACATTTTTTGTGAAGTGAATAGTATTAAGAGACATTTTTCAGCTCCTAGGACACCTGAACAAAATGGTATTGTAGAAAGGAGGAACAAATCTATAACTGAAGCAGCAAGAGCTATGTTATTTGAGAATAACTTGGCAAAGATATTCTAGAGAGAAGAAGTGAACACAACAATGTATACAATGAATAGAGTACAAATCAGAGAAGACACAAACAAGACACCCTATGAACTATGGTTTGGACATGCATCGTCAGTTAAGTATTTTAGAATTTTTGGAAGAAAATATTATGTTAAGAGAGATGATGACATTGGAAAGTTTGATCCTAGAAGTGATGAAGGTATATTTCTTGGATATTCATTGAAGAGAAAAGCTTATAGATGTTACAATAAGAGAACTAAGACTATTGTTGAGAGCGCAAATGTTAAAGTTGATGAAAAGTTTAGAATTTAGGAAAGAATGCTTGATTATGAATTAGATGAAGGAACTCAGCCTAGACCTAATCCAGAGACTACTGAATTATTTTATGAAACTGACAGTGATTTTTTGAATGAAATTCAGAGTGAAGAAACCATTGAAGAACCTACAGTAGAAACAAGTACTGAGACAGTGACACCTAACAGGAATCTATTAAGGAATCATCCTACTGAGAAGATTATTGGAAGCATAGACAGAGGAGTTTTGACATGAAATAAGGTACAAGAACAGCTATGTTTGATTTCTCAAATTGAACCTAAATCTACTAGTGAAGCTTGTGAAGATGAACATTAGATTAAAGCCATGAAAGAAGAATTGGATTAGATTGAAAAGAACAAGGCATGGGAATTGGTCCCTAGACCTAAAGATAAGAATTTTATAGGAACAAAATGGGTATTCAGAAACAAGATGAATGAACAAGGAGAAGTGGTAAGGAAAAAATTAGTATTGGTATGTAAAGGATACTCATAGCAAGAAGGAATTGACTATGAAGAAACTTTTGCACCAGTAGCAAGAATTGAAGCAGTGAGAATGTTTTTGGCTTATGTGTCTTTTAAGACATTCAAAGTGTATTAGATGGATGTGAAGTCAGCATTTCTGAATGGAGAATTGGAAGAAGAAGTTTATATTGATCAGCCTGAAGGTTTTCCTTTAACTGATGAAGGAGACATGTTATGTAAATTGAAGAAATATTTATATGGACTGAAGCCAGCACCTAGAACTTGGTATGCGAGATTGGATAAGTATTTTCTGAAATTAGGATTTACAAAAGGAAATATTGAGAGGGGGGGTGAATCAGTATTTCAAAAACTTTTACTTTTGCCCACTTATGGATATAACAGATTATTTTAATGCATACAAAGCATAAGAAACTAAATAGCATACATAACAGTAAATGTAAAGAACTCATAACACATGATATGTTGTCAAGGAAACCTTGGCCAAGGGAAAACCTCGGTGGGGATGGTGTTGGATACAATTGTCTGAAGGAGATTGTTGGAATGATTATGTGTTGTCTTTGATGTCACACAAATGTCATATCAATTGTTAGCTTAGTCAGTCAACAAAGTAGTTCCCAGTGTCTACCGAGCTTAGTCGGTCAGCAAAGAAGTTCCCAGTGTCTACCGAGACCTCTCAGGTGTCAAAAGAAAATTATGGCAGAAAATAGTGTTAACCGAGCTTCCTCGGTTATCAAATGAAAGTTAGTGTCTACTGAGTTCACTCAGTCTCCAAAGGATGTTGAAGAATTCATAGTACTTACCGAGTTCTCTCGGTCACCAAAGGAAATCTTTTTTGGATTAATGTTTACCGAGCAAGGTCGGCCCAGTAAAGGATTTTGTCAATTTGAGAAATAAAGTTGGTTTATTCCAGCCGACTCTTGTAATGATTAGTAATGTTTTGTAATAATTATTAGTGTCGACTTGACAATCTGAATGGTATATATAGAAGGTCAAGATATGAATTATAAGGATGGAAGTGAAAAAAAAAGGAAGAATAGTATGAATGAATTTTGAAGGATGATTAGATATCCTTGAAGAGTAGCAAAGATATATTTGATCAAGAAGGATCTAGTGAAGCAGGACAGAGATCTATAATTAGCAATTCAGTTGCATCACTATTCAGGTCACTTCATTGTTACTTTCTTACCATTGTAACAGTGATTTCAAAATCTCCTAACCGAGTTGGTTTAACAGCCATTTTGTAAATCCTCTAACAAGGTGAGAGTTCTACTGAATTGTTTCAAGACCTCTTACAAGGCCACTCCTAGCAGGGTGATTAAATCCTCTAACAAGGTCACTCCTAACAGTGTGTTTTGTAACCTTTTACCGGGTTGGCTCCTAACAGGGCATCACTTCAGAAGAGTGAAAATTAGTAACTAGTTACATTGGTGGTTTTTCCCATATTGGGTTTCCATGTTAAATTTGGTGTCTCTTGTGTTCATGGTATTTTCTTTATTCATGCATGTTAATCACTGATGAATGCTTAAGAATAGTTAGAATTAACACTCTCTGCAATTATCGAGTTTCAACATTTCTCTGTATGTCAGAAGTAAATAATTTAATAGGACATCTAAGGGATCAGTGGTAATATTTTATGGTTAACTGATTCACCCCCCCTCTTAGTTACTACATCTATATTTCCAATAATTGATATCAGAGCTTTTGGTGCTTGCAAGAAGGGTTTTAAGGACCTAAGCTAAAGATCCAGATGTCTTACAAGAGAGAAATTCCAAGGCTTAACAGAGATAAATTTTTAGCATGGCAAGGTCTCATGAGACTTCATCTGGCTTCCATTGGTGATTCAGGATGCAAATATATTGATCAAGAATATACTGTTCCTACTAGCACATTAATTGTTGAAGACATTACAGAGAAAAAGAACCATAACACCATGACGATAGATATTGCATTAGCCCTTAGCTATGAAGAATTTGATGAGATCAAAGACTACACAACTGCCTATGAAATGTGGAACAAGCTGAAGAAAATTTATGGTGGTGATGACAATGTGAAAAGAGCCAAAGTAGAAAGCCTAAGAGGATAATTTGATCAAATGAAGATGAAAGAAGATGAAAACATTGCAAAATATGTTGAAAGGATCAAGGTGAGTGTTAGTGCAATCAAAGCTTCTGGAGGAAAAATTGATGATGAAACTATTATAATTAAGGTTCTTAGAACATTGCTTCCTATCTAATCAATAAGAGTATCTGCTATTCAAGAAAGAAGATGTGAACAAAATCACAATATAACTTTGGATGCCTTAGTTGGAAGATTGACAGCTTTTGAATTGGACAACTATGATAACTATGTTCCAACTTCTAAAAATATTGAATCAGCATTTGAGGCCAAACTTTCACTTAAGAAGGGCAAGAAAATCAAGTCAGAAAGTGAAGAAGAATCAGAGGAAAGTTCAGACAATGATCTTGAAGTTATTGAAGCATTACTTGCAAAGAAATATACTAGAGGCAGAGGTAAATACAAAGGTAAAACTCCATTAATCTATTTTTCATGTGAAGAAATTGGTCATATTGCAGCTAGGTGCCCAAACAAACAAAGCAAAGATGAGAAGAAAGGTCACAAGTACAATGGAAAGAATAATTTCAAGTCATTCAAGGATAAAGGTAAGAAAACATGTTTTTTGGCTAAGGATTCTGATGATAGTGAAGAAGAAATTGTCTTCATTGCTATAAAAGATGAATCTGATGATGATGAAGATGAGATTGCACTTATCTCTCATATAAGCAAAAATGATACATGGATTATAGACAGTGGATGCTCACATCATATGACTAGTGACAAAACTAAGTTTGAACATTTTGAAGACTATGATGGTGGTAGTGTAAGGTTTGGAAACAATGAACCTTATTGTATAAAAGGAAGAGGATGAATTTCATTAACCAAAGAACTTATATGCGATAATGCATATTGGGTTGAAGGACTAAAACATAATCTTCTAAGTGTAGCATAGCTAATCAACAGTGGACTCAAGGTTGAATTCATGAATGGCAAAGCAAGACTGTTGGTTGACAAAGGAAAATTGATTGGTTCAGGAAAACTAACCAAAGGTAACCTATTTTATCTTGATCTCGGTGAATGCTCATGTTTTATTGCTCAAATTGAAGAAAGTTGGTTATGGCACAAAAGGTTATGTCATGTAAATTTTGATAATATGGTGAAAATAAGAAAATTCAAGAAAGTAAGAGGTATTCCTACTTTGAAGAAACCTAATATTGGTTTATGCAAGAATTGTCAGATTGGTAAAATGGGAAAGACTAGCTTTAAAAGTGAAAACTATCAGTCTAAAGATATTTTGGATATTGTGCATACTGACTTATGTGGACCTATTGGAATTGAAAGCTATACTGGAGAAAAATTCTTTATTCTCTTTGTTGATGATTACTCTAGAATGATGATTGTTATGTATTTAAGAGAAAAGTCAGAAGTATTTGAGAAATTCAAATGGTAATTGGCAAGAGTAGAAAAAGAAACAGGAAAAAGAATGAAGTGCTTGAGATTAGACAGAGGTGGTGAATTCATCTCCCATAAATTCAATAATTTCTGCATTGAAAGAGGAATCAAAAGACAGGTATCAGCTCCAAGAACTCCTAAGCAGAATGGAATAGCTGAAAGGAGGAACAAATCTATCATGGATTGTGCAAGGACTCTAATGATTGAAAAGAACATTGCTATGAAATACTGGAAGGAAGCTATTAGCACTGCAGTTCATACCTTGAACCAAGTACAGTTGAGGAAAAACACACTCAAAACTCCTTATGAGTTATGGTATGGCTATAAACCCAATGTAAGTTACCTAAAAGTATTTGGTAGTAAATGTTACATCTTGAAAGAATCTAGAAAAGGCAAACTTGATGCAAAAGGTGATGAAGGAATATTTTTGGGATATTCTTGCAAAAGTAAGGCATATAGATGTCTAAATTTGTCTACTCATAAAATCATAGAAAGTGCACATGTGAAAGTAGATGAGTTTGCAGAAAAGACTGAAGAAGAAAGCAAAAGGGAACCAGAGGATTACAAAAGATTTGTTTACATTGAACCTAATACATTGCCAGACACATCCATCAATAAGGAGACTACATCAACTGAGCCTAGTATAGTAACCGAGTCACAAGAAGAAGTTCAGATCAAGTCACAAGAAACTGAGTCTCAGCCTGAAGCTACCAAGAAAATATCTACCGAGCCCAAACAAACTGAATCTAAAGATGAAATTCAAGAAGATGACAATGTAACTCATTCAAGAAGAAAGGAATCTATATTGGCCAAGTATGTCAAGAAGCATCATACACCAGATCAGATTATTGGAAACAAATCAGATGGCACTATGACAAGAAGTAAATTAAAAGGTACATGTTTACTTGCTGATTTTGAACCTAAAAATGTCCAAGATGCATTGGAAAATGAAAGTTGGATTGAGGCTATGAATGAGGAAATAGAGAAAATAGAGAAAAATAAGACATGGACTCTTGTACTTAGGCCTAAAGATAAAAATGTAATTGGGACAAAATGGGTATTCAAAAATAAGTTGAATGAAGATGGTTAAGTATTAAGAAACAAAGGAAGATTGGTATGTAAAGGATATTCTCAAGAAGAAGGTATAGATTATGGAGAGACTTTTTCTCCTATTGCAAGATTAGAAGGTGTAAGGACTCCACTTGAATATGCAGCACATAAAGGATTTAAGGTATATCAGATGGATATAAAATCTGCATTTCTTAATGGTATTCTTGATGAAGAAGTCTACATTGAGCAACCTGAAGGTTTTATCGATCCAGACAAAAGGGATATGATCTGCAAGTTACACAAAGCACTGTATGGTCTGAAACAAGCCCCTAGAGCATGGTATGAAAGATTACATAACTATCTAACTCAGATTGGTTTCAAAAGAGCTAATGATAACATTAATTTATACATCAAAGAAGGACCAGATAACAAAATTGTTTTGGCAGAAATATTTGTGGATGATACTATGTTTACAGGGAATGATGATTTAGTGCAAAGAATTTTCAGAGAAAATGAACAAAGAATTTGAAATGTCTATGTTTGGTCAGATAAAATTCTTTGTTGGACTTCAAATTTAGCAAAGCAAGAATGGCATCTACATTACTTAGTCTAAATACATCAAGGAAATACTTAAGAAGTTTGGTATGGAAGATTCAAAACTAGTTGGTACACCCATGTGTACTGGACTGAAGCTTACCAAAGATGATGATTTAAAAGAAGTAGATTAGACCTTATAAAGATCAATGATTGGAAAATTATAGTATGTAGTACATACAAGGCCTAATATTGCCTTAGCAGTTGGTATGGTGGCAAGATTCTTAGCAAAACCTAGAGAAAATCACATGATGGCAATCAAAAGAATCTTGAGGTACTTGAGAGGAACTAAAGATTATGGCTTGTGGTATAAATTTGGAGGCAATCTAGATTTAAAAGTGTTTACTAATGCTGATTGGGTAGGAAACATTGATGAAAGAAAGAGTACAAGTGGTGGAGCATTTTTTCTTGGCAAAAGGTTAGTATCTTAGACCAGTAAAAAGAAAAATTGCACATCCCAATCCATAGTAGAAGTAGAATATGTTGCTACAGCAGTAAACTAGTCTAATATTGTTTGGTTCAAATAGCTATTGGAAGGCATGAAAGTTGAGATCAAAGAACCAGTTGTTATGTTCTGTGATAATACAAGTGCAATAAATATTTCAAAGAATCTAGTAATGCATTCCAAAACCAAACACATTGCTATAAAATATCACTTTGTCAAAGAATTGGTGTAGGAGAAGGAAATCAGATTGGAATATGTTCATACAAAAGAACAAATTGTAGATATCTTCACCAAGCCACTACCTAAGGATGTATTCTTGTATCTAAGAGGTAAGTTAGGGGTCATTCCCCTATCTGAGGCTCACTAAATTGAGTTTTAGTAATGCATCAACCAGAGCATGTTGAAGATCAGTCATTTGATGCAGCATAGTCAAGGAATCATTGCATATGAATCAGTACTTAAGGTACATTGGTATTCACTAGAAGTGTGTTATCTTTGGCATGTGTTGTCAAAGAGGGAGAGTTTGCTGTCATTATTTCATGAAATTTCTAAGAAAGAGAATTTAAAAAAAGAAAAGAGGGAGAGTTTTCAGTCAAAGAGAGAAGTTTGCTAATAGAGGGAGATGAGAATAAAAATTAAGCTAAGGATATGTTCCTTATTCTATGTTTGCTATGAAATTTCATTGTGCTATGACATATTGTGTTGCCATCAATGCCAAAGAGGGAGATTGTTGGATATAATTGTCTGAAGGAGATTGTTGGAATGATTATGTGTTATCTTTGATGTCACACAAATGTCATATCAATTGTCAACTCAGTCAGTCAGCAAAGTAGTTCCTAGTGTCTACCAAGCTCAGTTGGTCAGCAAAGTAGTTCCCAGTGTCTACCGAGCTCAGTCGGTTAGCAAATCAGTTCCCAGTGTCTACCGAGACCTCTTGAGTGTCAAAAGAAAAGTATGGCAGAAAATAGTGTTAACTGAGCTTCGTCAGTTATCGAAGGAAAGTTAGTGTCTACCGAGTTCACTCGATCTCCAAAGGATGTTGAAGAAGTCACAGTACTTACCGAGTTCTCTCGGTCACCAAAGGAAATCTTTTTTGGATTAATGTTTACCGAGCAAGGTCAGCCCAGTAAAGGATTTTGTCAATTTGAGAAATAAAGTTGGTTTATTCCAGCTGACTATTGTAATGATTAGTAATGTTTTGTAATAATTATTAGTGCTGACTTGACAATCTAAATGGTATATATATAGAAGGTCAAGTTGTGAATTATAAGGATGGAAGTGAAAAAAAAGGAAGAATAGTATGAGCGAATTTTGAAGGATGATTAGATATCCTTGAAGAGTAGTAGAGATATATTTGATTAGGAAGGATCTAGTGAAGTAGGATAGAGATCTGTAATCAAAAATTCAGTTGCATCACTATTCAGGTCACTTTATTGTTACTTTCTTACCATTTTAGTAGTGATTTCAAAATCTCCTAACTGAGTTAGTTTAATAGCCATTCTGTAAATCCTCTAACAAAGTGACAGTTCTATTGAATTGTTTCAAGACCTCTTACAAGGCCACTCCTAGCAGGGTGATTAAATCCTCTAACAAGGTCACACCTAATAGTGTGTTTTGTAACCTTTTACCAGGTTGGCTCCTAACAGGGCATCACTTCAGAAGAGTGAAAATCAGCAACTAGTTACATTGGTGGTTTTTCCCATATTGGGTTTCCACGTTAAATCTAGTGTCTCTTGTGTTCATGGTATTTTATTTATTCATGCATGTTAATCACTGATGAATGCTTAAGAATAGTTATAATTAACACTCTCTGCAATTACTGAGTTTCAGCATTTCTCTATATGTCAGCAGTAAATAATTTAATAGGACATCTAAGGGATTAGTGGTAATATTTTGTGGTTAACTGATTCACCCCCCCTCTTAGTTACTACATCTATATTTCCAACAGATTGTTTCCACAAAGATCCACTAATCAAAAGATATCTGGTTAAGGATTTTGACTCTGTTAGGAGCCTGTTACAATCATATAGTGTATCGGTCCTAGTTAAGGGACTATAGGCCTTGTTAGAAGCCTCAACCCTGTTAGGAGTTGTAGATACAAAACCTGATTACTAGATGAGCTCACTTCCCAAAAAATTAATACAAATGTTTACTGATTACAATATGGTATTGCTTACAACTTCGCATCAACAACTTTCACTGCTATCACAAGTTACATATATTATATGTTACATTTCAAGTATGTTCGGTACATCTTTATTTATACAAGATAGAAACATAATATCTTTCTCTTGTTAGCTTGCATATCTTTATCCAAGAGTAAGCATCTAGGATGTCATCTTTTTATAATATTAAGTCATTATTTTGACAAGCAAAATAATCCCTTAATTCATTTACTAGTTCTCTCTTCAAAACTGCTCTGTGGGCTGTACTCTGTCATTGGTAAAATAATCATAACTTTGTCCATACTATCTGTACTCTTTTGTACACTAAGATGGGGTATCCTTAGACACCATAGAGTCTATGTTAAACTGTGCAAACTCTGATCATGCTCCAATGAACGTTGCCAAAACAAACTATATCGAGTGCTCTGTCAAAAACACTATTTCATACTTAGACAATTTTAGTCTACGATCTTCCATACTTACTTTCCAACTTATGTGCTCTTCATAGGGAACATATGTTTCCTTAATGACAACATCTATGTACATACCTCAGCCAAATTGCCAACAATCTCCCCCTTTGTCATTAGTGGCAACATATGAGAAAATTGGCTAAGTGTACAAGTCAAAATCTCAAAATTTGTATCAAAATTGTGGCCATAGTATAGAATAGGTATACTATCCTCATATCTCCTCAAAATATACACATAAACTATAACACTTCATAATACTCCATAGAACTCCCCCTATGAGTATCCTTGCTTAACATATAGACATTTTTCTAAGTATCTCTCCCCCTTTGACAACAATGACAAAATAAAGGGTGGAAAGGGATATACAAAATTGTGTCAAAACTTTTACCTTACTGTCTTATTGCAAAGCCGGTAGGCTTGCAACACAATCTGCAACATTTGTCTTCCAAGTCTCAAAATCTTTCTCCCATGCCTTCTTTATTGATTCTGCTACATTGAGTAAAGTACTCAATCCGTATGCTGCAATCTGACAAGCTTGGAGGGACTCAAAATTGAACTTCTGAAATGTTGTCTTAGCAGTAAGACATTCATCTAGCTGCTCTTCTATTATATTTAACCTTATTGAGACATGCTCTCTCAAGATGTTTATTTTTATAATTTTCTTGTTCTTCTCATCATTCAAAGTCCTTATCTCATCACATAATTTTTTGATCTTATTCTCAACTATACTGATCTTTATGTTTAGGTTGGCCAAAGAGTTTGTCTCTGCTATAATTTCAACTTGCTTCTCTTTTATCTTCTTCTCTTCCTCAATTAAAATATTTTCAGATTTTGTACATTGAATGTACAAACACTTTCCAGTCTCAAGATGTTTGCTTAAGTCCTTAATGTGTCTGTCAAGGCTGTCAATGTCATTTTTAATATTTTGACTTATATTCTGCAACATCTCAGCTTCATAAGCTGCCTAAGCCTTAACCTTAGCAATATCAGTCAAATTAGTGAACTCAACATCAAAAGAATTAATTACCATCTTTTCTCTTTCAAGTGGATCTGAATCAAAGACTATTTTAGATATCACACTTTGAAGCTTCTCAATCAAATCTTTCAGACTACCTTCCAAATTCTTAACTTTCTTGTTCTTTCCAATAATTTTTTTTAAAGAGGTGATCAACTCTAATTGATCATCGTCATCAACTTCCTTGCTCAAATCTTCAATCAATGTTCCTATTCCTTTCTCCTTTCCAGTCTTAGGAGTAAGACTGATGTCTTCTTGTGGTTCAATAGGTGTATGGGCCTCTGTTCCATTTGCACTTCAGTTTGTGTAGTCTCTGTTTCAACACTCTTTTCTTGCTCTCCCAAAACCAAATTGTCAACAATGTTGTCCAAACTATTGAGTACCACATCATATGAATCTAAAGTAACTTTTGTTCCTTCAATGTCGATATATTTTGTGCCAATGTTTATAGAAGAAGAGAGAATATCTTCAACTTCAACTACCTCTGCTACTACCTCTACTTGTTCTGAACTCTGTTTCTCTACTAGTTCTGCAACTAATTGATCTTTGCTATCTTTTCTTGCTACCAAGTTAGCTAGCACTTGCACAACTACCTATTCAATTTTAGTCTTTACTTTCTCATACCGACCTCCCATTATTTGTATAATTCTTCTTTTGGTTCTTAATAGGGTTTCAAGTGGCTTGAGGATCTGTTTAAGGTGGTCATCATCTCTTATCTCATAGAACTATCTAATCACATTCTCTCTCATTTTAGTATCTTCTTCTTGTGCTCTCATCTTGCTTCTCAGAAGTTTGTTGTACAAATCTTCTAGTATCTTTCCATGAATAGTATTAAATTTCTTGTTAGACAAAATCATATGTGTAACCATTGCATTCTCAAGATTTAATTTGTTAGAGGATCCATATAAATCATAGTATTTGTTCATTTTGGTAAAGTCTCCATGCTGCATTATATCTTCATTAACTCTTTCTATCCTTGGTTTCCATGATTTCTTCTTTATTGTCACTTCATCATCTTTTATCTCTGCAACTCTTCTAGGTACTGGTGGAACAATAGTTTTCTATCTTTTACCCAGTCCTGAAGCACTTTCTTTCATTCTTTTTCTTGGTGCTGAAGAAAAAGGTTTCTCTATCTGACTAGTTTCTTGCTCCTTCTCAGGTTCTTCAACCTTTACCTTAACTTGAATAGGTTATGCACTTGATGCCAAAGGTGGGACTAATAGTATCTCACTCAGCCTTATTGCTTCTATAGTCTTTCTTGCAATATCAAATTTCTACTCACTCATACATGATTCTTTTAGAATTTTCTTTATTGTAGACTCCACTCTCTTCTTTGATTGTTTTTCTTCCTTAAGTGTCTTTTCTGAATCAAACTTTTCATCATATTTCCAAATCTATTGCCATGTGCATCAATTTTACTTTTCAACAATCTACTAACATAACCTTCTATTTCAACTTCAAAGATTTCATAGCCAAAGGGTCTATGAATTCATGTCTAGGTTCTACTACCTCAATGTAAGTGAAATTAGTATCAACCATAAAACATATATCATCTTTGTATTTCTCAACTAGGGATGGAGGAATTCTTGATCTATTTACCACAATGCTCTGAAAAGTTTTCAACACTAACTTTAGACTATCATTAACCTTCTCAATAAGATGTTTCATGTAAACTTTATTGATTCTTGCCATAGTGTTCTCACAATCATTCCATTCAATAGTGTAAGGAAATATTCTTAGCAAATGGAAGAACATGTAAGTAACCAATGAGGAAAATCTAAAGTGAGTGTATTTAGCTTTCTTTATCTTTTCCAAATTCTCAAAAAATTGTATTCTCAGAATTTCACACATATCCACAGGCTTCTTCTCCACACACATCAAATAAGCAATGTGTACCATACCTACTGGCATATCATCTTGTCTACAGCTTCCACAGAACTTTGTTGTCAAAATCTTACACAAGTATTTTACATCATCTTGTTTAATCTTACTAATGACTATACCTCTGCCATTGTATACTGAACCAGTGTTTTCAATCACAATCTTTCTCATGTTTTTCTCATTCAGTGGAATTGCACCAACTTTTGATAATCTAGTAACATCATGAATTAGGTCTGCAATTATGTCTATAACTCTATCTTCTAACCAAAATTTACCATTATGTATCCTACTCAAAATGATCTTAGTACACTCCTCATCATCAAATTCATATTTCATAGAGTACTCAATGATGTCATTGTTTTCTAGATGTTCATAAACTTGTTTCACTGACATATCCAAGTTGTACAATTTCTTATATTCACCCTTAAAATCACTCTCCCTTAGGGTTTCATACTTGCATCCAAGATAACTTTTAACATTCTTGAAATGAACTCCATCTGGTACGGATGATATGGCTAAACTAGCATCTCTTTCTTAGGGTTCAACTGGATCTTTCTTAGTTCTAGGTCTATTCTTATCCTTAATGTTGTGAATCAATGACACATCCATGATTATATTTGATTAATTAAGCTAATTCAAGATCTTAGTCGGATAAATACCTTAAATTCACAAAATTAGGGCTTTCGCTTGATCGGCGCTTCAAACTTCTGCAAATTGCTTCCAAACTTCTTTATTCACTTCCAAATCACTTCTAATAACTTTATAATCATAATAACTTTTATTTCAATCTTTTAATACTTAGCATTTACTCGATCTAACATCGTATTCAATTATTTTTCTGCTAAAATGCCAAAAAGATGATTCTGTAAACCTGCAACCATAAATCTTCTTGCGACCTCGCAAAAAACAATATTTATTTTTTCACACTTAACCATAGAATTAGTATAACATAACAAACCTTCATCTAACTGTGCAAAACTTAACTCATTCAAAATCTAATTCTATACTAATTCTAAGTTCCTAAACTACAGAAATTTACATAATTTAAGTGCTTAAAGAAGGGTTAGGTAAAGACTCAATCTTACCATCAGATACATTACCTTCCTAATTACCTCCAATGCTGAATATACCTCCTTGATCTATGCTTTTAACAAATTTTACTTCATCTTCATTGCTACAACAACCTTTCTCTTTGTTTCCTACATTTTCATTCCTTCTTGCATAGTTTCTAGGGTTAGGGTTATGATGATAACCTCCATTGTTCATTCTATAAAATCTTGTTGTGTGTCCAATCTTGTTACATATCTGACAAGTGATTCCATTGGTTCCATATCTAGGTGTTTTTTGATTGATTTGTGTCCTACAATCTCTAGCAATATGTCCAATTTTGTTGCATCTGAAACATACTATTCCATTTCCTCTTTTCATGTCTTTAGTTGATCTCTGATATGCATTGTTAGTATTTCTAGACATTCTACTATTGTAATTATTCTCAATAACTTTAGATCTTCTACATTCAATAGCTATATGTCCAAAACCATGACAATTATAACAATAACCATTAAGAGGTTTGAATTGTTTACCTATACAATCTCTCTTCATATGACCAATAGTATTAAAAGCAAAACATCTACCTTTGAATTCTCTTTGCATACCTTTGGATGATTCATCTTCCTTCGGTGGTTCTTCTTTCTTTGGTGCATCTTCTTACTTTAGTGATTTTTCTTGCTTTGGTGCATCTTCTTGATTCAGTGATTCTTCTTGCTTTGGTGCATCTTAAGATTTGTTCTCATCTAACTTCTTTTCTTCACTACTCTCACATTCATTCAGATCTGGTTTCTTGCTTTCACTAACTATCTTCAATATGTTAAATCCAAGACTAGTTTTGTCATAGAATGGTTTTCCATAAGATACTTGCTTATCAATATTTTCACTCTATGAATATAGCCTCTCAAGTTGTTGTTTGGATTGAGTCAATTCACCTTTCACAATTTTGTTATATTTTTCAAGTTCATCATACTGCAATTTGACTTTATCAAATTCAGATGTTACCTTGCCAAGTTTAGCTTTTAGATCTTCACTATCATTCTTTAATTTTTCATTCTCAGATCTCAAATTGTCATTTTCATCTTTCAAGCTAAGCTTTAGATTTACTATCTTCAATTCATGTTTAAGGATCGCATTTTCTTTGTCTAAATCATCACAATTTTCAACAAGAATTTAAAATTCCTTCTCAGATTTCAGATCTTCTATCTTACCTTTCAATTTGTCAATAAGATTCTTTGCATCATCATACTTTCTTTTCAAAGTGTTTCTTTCATTAGTAAACATATCAATTTTCTCAAGAGCTTCTTCAAGATTCTTCTGTAATTTATCCATATCCATAGAGATCTTACTCAAGCTCCTAGGCTTTCCTTGAATGTTTCTTCTCTAAGTAACTAAGCTCTGATACCAATTGTTAGAAATAGGAAATACTGAGAGGGGGGGTGAATCAGTATTTCACAAACTTTTACTTTTGCCCACTTATGGATATAATAGATTATTTTAATGCATACAAAGCATAAGAAACTAAATAGCATACATAATAGTAAATGTAAAGAACTCATAACACATGATATGTTCTCGAGGAAACCCTGGCCAAGGGAAAACCATGGTGGGTATGGTACCCACAAAGATCCACTAATCAAAAGATATCTGGTTAAGGATGTTGACCCTGTTAGGAGCCTGTTACAATCATATAGTGTATCAGTCCTGGTTAAGGGACTATAGGCCTTGTTAGAAGCCTTAACCCTGTTAGGAGTTGTAGATACAAAACCTGATTACTAGATGAGCTCACTACCCAAACAAGTAATACAAATGTTTACTGATTACAATATGGTACTACTTACAACTTCACATCAACAACTTTCACTGCTATCACAAGTTACATATATTACATGTTACATTTCAAGTATGTTCGGTACATCTTTATTTATACAAGATACAAACATAATATCTTTCTCCTATCAGTTTTCATATCTTTATCCAAGAGTAAACATCTAGGATGTCATCTTTTTATAATATTAAGTCATTATTTTGACAAGCAAAATAATCCCTTAATTCATTTACTAGTTTTGTCTTCAAAACTGCTCTGTCAGCTGTACTCTATCATCGGTAAAAAAATCATAACTTTGTCCATACTATCTTTACTATTTTTCACACTAAGATGGGGTATCCTTAGACACCATAGAGTCTATGTTAAACTATGAAAACTTTTATCATGCTCCAGTGAACATCGCCAAAACAAACTGTATCGGGTGCTCTGTCAAAAACACTGTTTCATACTTAGACAATTTTAGTCTGTGATCTGCCATACTTACTTTCCAGCTTATGTGCTCTTCATAGGGAACATATGTTGCCATAATGACAAAATATATGTACATACCTCAACCAAATTGCCAACAGATGGAGCCAATGATAAATTTGCAGATGAAATGAAGACTTAATTTGAAATGAGTATGATTGGTGAAATGAAATATTTTTTAGGATTGTAGATAACATAGAATAGTGATGGTATCTTTGTAAGTCAGAAAAAGTACTTGAATGATTTATTGAAGAGATTTTTCATGGAGAACTGT
Source organism: Chamaecyparis obtusa (assembly GCA_027943335.1). Lineage (NCBI taxonomy): Eukaryota > Viridiplantae > Streptophyta > Pinopsida > Cupressales > Cupressaceae > Chamaecyparis > Chamaecyparis obtusa. The sequence goes on along the minus strand of BSBK01011581.1, from coordinate 298,579 downwards.
AAACTAGTTGGAACACCTATGGTAACTAGACATAAGCTATCTAGTACAGATGAGACTCCTATAGTGGAACAGAAGAAGTACAAATCTATGATTGGAGGATTGCAAAATTTGACTCATAAAAGACCTGATATAGCACATTAAGTTGGAATTGTAGCAAGATTTCAAGCTGAACCTAGAGAATCACATTATGTAGTAGTAAAGAGGATTCTGAGGTATTTAAGAGGCACAATTGAGTATGGATTGTGGTATGAAAAATCTGATGATTTTACCCTATGTGAATATACAAATGTTGATTAGGGAGGTAGTGTTGATGATAAAAAGAGCACCAGTGGTGGAGCATTTTTCCTTGGTGGAAGATTAGTTTTTTGGCTAAGCAAGAAGTAGAATTGTATTTCACAAAGCATAGAAAAAGAAGAATATGTGACAGTAGAAAACAATTGTAATCAGATAATTTGGATGAAGCAAATGTTGAAGGATATTGGAATAAAATTTGTTGAGCCTATTTTTATACATTGTGATAACACCAGCATAGTTACTATATATAAGAACCTTGTGTTACATTTTAAGATAAACCATATAGAGATAAAGTATCATGTAGTAAGAGAGAAAGTTGCAGAGAAAGAAGTCAAACTTGAATACATAAGCACAAAGGAGAAAATTGCAGACATATTTACGAAGCCTTTTCCTAAGGATACATTTGAGTATTTGAGAGGTATGCTTGGGGTTATGCCCCAGCCTACTTTTGAAAAGTGATGCAGATTATTGGATCCATCCAGTGGTATATGAGCCCTATCTTTCTTCTGGACTGGATGGTGGTACTTCCTCTATGGGGGAGTATGTGTATCTGAGCTGAGTCATGAGGACTCTAGTGAATGTATTTTTTGAACAGTGTCTTTTGACATTGAAGTTGTTGTTGACATAGTGATGAAAAATCTATCATTGATCTCAATGGGGGAGAAGTGTACATGAAAAACCATCTGAAACATCTATTGGAGAGAATTGAATAAGAAAATGAAGCAAGATTTGATTGATGTAGAAGACTTGAAAGCATTTTCAGAGCAGCAATGTTGCTGGGTTGGATTTGTGGAACTTGGATGTTTTTGCATCTATATTTCCATCAATGCCAATGGGGGAGATTGTTAGGAATGAATGCTAAATATATCCTATAGGGGACTATTAGTAGCCATTCTATAGTAGTTTTTGTTACATTCATGACTGTGATTGTCATTGATGTCAACACAGTGATCTACTGAAGATTAGCAGAGAAGCAAACATCGTTTGAGTTTGCGGACTTGGGATATTGAAGTTGAAGCTATGTGCAGTTGAGGAATTATTCTATGATGTTTTATAAGATTTTGGTTAATAGCACATATATTAATTCATTTATTCATGGAAGTTCTGAGCAAATTAGTGGAAGTAGTATTCAGGTAGTGTTCCTGAGTAGCGGTTTGTGGAAATTGGATGATATCTCCTAATCAGATAGAATCTGGTTATGCACAGTTATAGAGAAGTTGAAGACATGTTAATAGTGATTTGCATAATAGTGCAAGATCTGAGGTCACATGAATGAAAAATTATATTGATTGGAAGCTGGCAATTTTGTGTAATTTTGATGTAACGTGTGGAAAATTCTATTTTGTAATTTGTATGCCGACTCATTTGTAATTGCTGGAGTGTGGTATAAAGGAAGGAATGTATTCCTTGTTGTAATGTGTGAATGTAATGAATGTAAGTGTATGAAGAAATTGTGAAAGTGAAATTTTTGGAGGATATGCGAAGTACTGAGATCTGGTATTGAGATTTGAAGAAGCAGTTGGTGTGGTTTGGCATAGTCAGAGAAGGAGTATTGAATTGTTGAGATCAGTAATCTTTTGGTATTATTTTATTGAGTAATACAAAGATCAGTTGGACAGTGAGTTCAATTATCTTACCCTGAAGCTGTTTGGGCAGTGGGTCCTTCTGTCTTCTATAACTCCTAACAAAGTTAGAATATTTTAACAGAGATTCAAAATCTCCTAACAGGGATTCATATGTACTAAATGTATTTCATAAGACTCCTAATAGAGTCCATCCTCTCACAAGGAACTTTCATATTAGTGCATCTTTTGTGGGCATCATTCCCACTGGGGTTTACTCTCTGATCAAGAGGTTTCCTAGTCAACATATCTTGTGTCATTGTGTTATTGTGCATGTATATCTTTCTATGGATATTGATTACATTTCTTACATGGTTAAAATATATTAAGGTTAATAAAAGTTGTATTTATCTAATAAATAATTCATCCCTCCCCTCTCAGTTATCTTGGTGGACTTTACTTTCTAACACCTTATGCAACACCAAGAAAAGAGATGGAGAAGGATTCCTACTTTTCTTACAAAGATGGAGGATAGTATTTTCTAGATACCCTCAAAATGTACCAAAAAAGGAAAAGATGGACATATTTATAAATAGCTTGAGTAATGAAATGAACTATTAGTTAAGGATGCAATGTCCTAAGACTTTTCAACCTCTTATTGAAAATGGAGTGACTACGAAGGATGTATTGGTTAAGAGTGGAGAACTAAAGTTGTATAAGGATAACAAGAATGGAAGCAACAAAAATACCTCCAACAACAACAACACCAATCAAGAATTTTCCTAATAACTATAACTGATTTGGGTTTTGGAGCAACAATAAAGGTGTGGTTAATGATGGGGTTTTTTACTCTAATAATTTGAAAATCACTCCTTTTACCCTCACAAGAACACCTACTGAAGTGAATAATGCAAATCAAGTTTCCAAAGTGCCTTTTAATAACAACACCAATAATAACAACTTTGGAAACAATCAAGGGGCTAAAAAGTCTAAGAAATTATTTGCACCATCTCCCAAGAGGACATTCACACCTTTGGGTGAACCCCTTGAGAATGCATTGAGAACTCTCATTGCTAATAAGATTATTGATTTACCTAGAGCTCAATCGTATGAACCGCAAAACAAGCCCAGTTGGTGGAGTGAATTTAGTCATTTTGAATACCATAGAAATAGAGGACATACAACAAATGATTGCTTATAGTTGAAAAATATGGTACAGGATTTAATTGGTGTGATCATGATAGAAGGGCCTAAAAATAATGGAGATCACACATCATTTAAGAAACCTTTCTATAACCATGAGAAGGGTGAATCTTCTAATTTGAATAAGCAAGGCAGCAATAATGTTAATTTTTCTCATCATTATGACAACACCATCAATACATTATCTAGACATGAGCATGATATCAATGTTTTTGTAATCAAGGAACAACCCAAAGAAGAAACATCTTACGCCATTACTTGGGGGAAAACTTCAAGGATTACCCTATAAGGGGTTGATCCTAAACCTATTGGTCCTACATAATCAAGTATTGTGGTTAAGAAACCATCTACAACAACAAAGTCATATAGCTTGGTGGACCAATTACAAAAGACTACAGCTCAAATCTCTATCTTAGAGTTGTTAAAATTATCTCCAAAACATAGGGAGATCTTGGAACAGGCCCTATTGGGGACTAATGTTCCTATTAAATTGGAGGAAGAAAAGTTTCAAAACATGGTGGGACACCTCACAACACCACATTGTCTTTCATTTTCAGATCAAGATGATATATCCATCACTCATCCTCAAAATTTTCCATTGCATATAGAAGTCCTCATTAAAAGACATAGGGTTAAGAGAGTTCTCATAGATGGTGGAGTTGGTTTTAATATTTGCACTTTGAACCTTGTCAAGTCTTTAGGCTTATCTGAATCTTCTATGGATCCTAAGAAGAAAATTACCATAAAGGCTTATGATGAGGAGGAGAGGTCTTCAAAAGGTATGACTGTCTTACCCATTCAAGTTGGACCCATAAAAAAGGACACTATATGTCAAGTCGTAGACATGAAGTTAACTTATAATATCTTATTAGGGAGGCCATGGATACATGATATGCAAGTGGTTCCTTCTACCTACCATCAATGTATTAAATTTCTGTACATGGGAGAAGAAATCATAATTGGAGGGGATTCAAATCCTTTTCAATATTGCATCACATTGAAGCCTCTTCATGAATTATTTATTCCTCACAATAGCGAAGGGATTGTTCCAAATGCTACTATTGAAGAAACTAAAGGTGATGATCCTAAGTTAACATCAAATGCTACCTCTACATCAAACCCTATTCAAACTAACTCAACTACATTGGCTAAGGGAAAGGAAAAAGTGAGTTATGAGGGTCCAACTTCAAATAAGAATTCTGATAGAGTATCCACACCAAAGGTGGAACTTGCTAAACCTACTAAATTGGAGAGAGACAAAGCCAAAGAAGACCAATATAAGCAAATGAGTGAGATTATGCACACATTTGAGAAACAAAGTAGAATTGGTTCTAAAGGAGTAGGGGAATATTTTGTTTCTCTATTTGATTTACCTACTTCTCCAAAAACAAAGGGAAAACCTTCTAAGGAGCATCTTCCTCACAAATATAACTCTCATTTTTTAAGAGAGAGTGAAAAATCAGCATTTGAGAAAGAAGATGATGAGGTTCTACAATGGCTTTACAAAGATGAAAGTGATACCTCAAACCATCCCATGGAAAGTGTTCAACACATTAATATTCAAACTGACCAATATGGAAAGGGTTTTGAAATTATGCAAAAAATGGGATATAAGGGAAGAGGACCCTTAGGTATGAGAAATAGAGGTTTACTTGAACCTATTGAACCTTTGCAGAGATCAAAAGAAGTAAAATCAAGGGTAGGTTATCAATACAAAGGAGAAAGTTCTAGCCCTATGCATGATTGTTATGAACAAGTGAACATGGTAGAATCTGATGTTGATAGTGATGATTCTAGAGAATATGAGTGGGATTCTTTATTTGAAGACTCTTTCAATGACAAAGAGATTGTCATCATCAATTCTTATACTAATGTTCCTAAAGAACAAGCTCAAGATAGTGAAGATCTGGAGATACTTCCTACATACATGCAACTCGATACACAAGAATCTAACATAGGGAAAGAACACAATTATCCATGGGTAGGTGAACCTTGGGTACCTTTGTGGTTGGAGGGTGATTTGAACATTAGGTTTAACCCACATGAATTGTTTCCTGTAGAAGTCTTAGAGCACTCAAGTGAAGAGGAATTTGATCCTTCTTCCATGGATCATCTTGAGTGAGCTCATGTTATTGACCTTAACGATACAATGTATGAACCATCTAATGAGATAATGTCCTTAAACCCAGCCAATGACAACTTGGCAAGTGAATCTTTACCCTTAATGCATCTCGAGCTTATTGATTGGGACTTAACTGAACCAAGTGACTTACTATACTTTCCCAATGACCAAGCAATGACACAATACCTAAATCTGGTTGAGCCCTCTTTCACCAAAGAGTTTGATCCAAATGATGAGAAAGATAAGGGTCCAACCTCTTAATCCAAAAGAAAAAATGCAAAATAGTAAAAAAATGAAAAGTTCTAGTGGTGAAAACCACCATGTGTCACTACTAGAACCAAAAAAAGTAAAAATAAAGGATGTTTCTGAAGGTGAAAACCCAACTGTGGCACCTAAGGAAGAGAGGTTGGATACCTTACTAGAACATGAAGAAGAAAGATCACCAATTCTTATAGAGTCAATAGAGAAAGTCAACATTGGAACCAAATTGGAGCCCAAATTCATACATCTAGTAGCTTCACTTACACCTTTAGAGAGAAAGGATTTCATCAAAATTTTCCAAGAAAAGAAAGTGAATTTTTCATGGTCCTATGCTGACATGGCGGGATTAGATCCAGACTTCATCATGCATCATTTGAATGTCAAACTAGGGGTTAAACTAGTCAAGAAGAAATTGAGAAAGATGCATCCACACATAGCTCTTCTAGTTAAAGAGGAATTGGAGAAATTGTTAAAAGTGGGGTTCATAAGAGAAATTGCTAATGTGAAATGGATATCAAATATTGTACCGATTACCAAGCATGAAAAATCCATTCATGTATGTACAAACTTTAGAGATTTGAATCTTGCATGTCCCAAAGATGACTTCTCACTTCCAAGCATAGATGCAATAGTGGACTTAACAAATGGTCACTCCATGTTTTCATTGATGGATGGTTTTAGTGGATACAACCAAATTAAGATTGCTCCAGAAGATCAAGAAAAGATAGGGTTTACATGCCCTTGGGGAAATTTTTGTTGGAATGTAATGCCTTTCAGCCTCAAAAATGTCAGAGCTACTTACCAAAGGGCAATGACCACCATTTTTCATGATATGATGCACACCTTCTTAGAAGATTATGTGGATGATATATTGGCTAAGTCACATCAAAGAGAAGATCATTTACAAATTATGGAAAATATATTTACATGCTTGGAACAATTCAAAGTAAGGCTCAATCAAAAAAAATATTCCTTTGGTGTTCAATCTAGGAAATTATTAGGCTACATAGTTTAAGTAAAAGGGATTGAAGTGGATCTCGAAAAGGTTCAAGAAATCATGGACATGGAAATTCCTAGAAACATTAGCCAAATGAGGTCTCTTCAAGGAAAACTTCAATCAATAAGGAGATTCATTTCTCAACTAGTTGAAAAGTGTCACTCATTCACTAGATTGCTACACAAGGACACCATTTTTATATGGGATGAAGAATGTGACAAGGCCTTTACCTTGTTGAAGACTTACTTAATCAATCCACCAATTCTAATGCCACCTATCAAATTAAAAACATTTCTTTTGTACATATCAGCAATTGAGAGGTCTTTAGGAGTTCTTTTGTCACAAGAAGATGATCAAGGAAAAGAGAGAGCTATGTATTATTTGAGCCAAACATTGATCAAGTATGAATTAAACTACACATTTATGGAAAGAGCATGCCTAGCTATTGTCTTTTCTTCTAAAAAATTGAGACACTACATGTTGATGCACAAAGTGAGGCTCATTGCAAAGATTGATCCTCTAAAATACTTGCTTAGCAAAACTACCCTAACAGGAAGAATAGAAAAATGGGTCATGGTGTTAAGTGAGTTCGATATTGAATATGTGGATAGAAAGGCCATAAAAATAAAAGTGATAGTAGATCACTTAGCTGAAAATCCATTGGTTTCTACACATCCCATTCAAGTGGAGTTTCGTGATGCAGCAATTGTCAATATAGAAGCTAAGACACAAAAATTGTACTTTGACAAATCGTACACACAAGGAGGTTCCGGAGCCAGCATATTGTTTATTACCCCTAAAGGGTATATTATTCCTAAATCATACAAGCTCTTATTCCCATGTACCAACAACATAACCAAGTATGAAAATTTAGTCATTGGTATCAAGATGGCTTTAGAATGGAATATTATTGAGTTACAAGTGTATGGCGATTCTCAATTAGTGATCAATCAAGTCAATGATGAGTACAACACAAAAGATGAAAAGCTACTACCTTACAAGACAATGATTGATGCTTGGAAAAAATACTTTGTGTTGATAAATTTTGAGAAAATTCCAAAAGAGAAGAATAGAGCTGCCAATGCAATCGCTACCTTGGCCTCATTACTCCAAAAGCCTGATCAAAATGAAAGGTACAAATTCTTGGTGGAGGAGTTGGAAAAATTGGCATTTGACCTTCCTAATACCCAAATTATTTTCTTACTTAACAAACATGACTCACCTTGGTACGACCCTATTTACACATACCTTAAAGACCAAGTATTACCCTTAAACCAATCCCAAGCCCAAAAATGGCACTTCATCAGACAATCAGATCATTATATTATCCTTTCTAACACATTGTATCATAAGGGTCTTGATGGAACTTTACTTAGATGTCTAGAGGAAGAAGATTCTAAGGTAGCTTACTTGAGGTTCACAAGTGCATTTGTGGGTCATACTCAAGTGGGTTAAACTTAGCTAAGAAGATCCTTCACATGGGGTATTTTTGGAAAACCTTATAAAATGACACTTGTCACTTTGTTAAGATATGCACAAAATGTCAATATCATGGTGATATGATACATGTACCAGCTCAAGAACTACATCCTTATGTTACATCTTGACCATTTTATCAATGGGGGTTTGACTAGATTGACGTGATTTATCCACCTTCATCTAATGGGCACAAATACATTATCACGGCTATGGAATACTTCACTAAATGGGTAGAGGCCATTCCTTTGATCACTACTATAGGAAAAAAAATCTCTATGTTCATCCTTAATCACATCATTTGTAGATATGGTATTCCTTATGCCATAATTACCGACAATGGAAAACAATTTAAGAACAAAGATGTGGATGAGCTTTGTGATACTTTTCATATTACTCATTACTCTTCTTCCATTTACTATCCACAAGGAAATGGACAAGCTAAGGCTACCAATAATAATATCCTTAAAATCTTGAAGAGATCGGTGAACAAATCAGGAAGATATTGGAATGTACAAATCAACCCAAATTTGTGGGCTTATAGAACTAGTATTCAGACACCTATAAGAACTACACCATATTCATTGGTTTATGGAGCTAAAGTTGTTCTACCTTTGGAGGTTGAAATCCCATCCCTAAGAGTATCATTGCAAGGATTAGTAATAGATGAGGATTATAGGGTTGCCCAACTTCAACAATTGGAATTATTAGAAGAACATCAAGAACAAGCCTATGAACATTTGAAAGTCTATCAAAATAGGATTTCAAGGAATTATAACAATCACATCAAACCAAGAGTCTTTCAAGTGGGTGATTTAGTGCTAATGGAGAACCTTAAAAATCAGGTAGAAAGGGAAAAGAAGGGTAAATGGGAAGCAAATTGGCTTGGTCCTTTTACTATTGTTTCTTCTTTTGGAATGGGGACTTACAAATTAGCCAATTGTGATGGGGAAGAATTAAAAGAGCCCATTAATAGCATCCATTTAAAGAGGTTTCATACCTAATCAGATGAGAGAGTATTAGAAGAAAGAGTATTAGATGAGTGTGTATCTGATGACTCAAGCATCACTTTTGTGCATGAGAAAAGTTCAAAAGCAAAAAGAATTGAAAAATTGAGAAAAAAAATTTAAAAAAATGAAAAAGATGAAAAAGTGCCTTGGTGAAAACCTAGGAATAGGAACCTTGGTAGCAAAAAAAATGAAAAAGAGAAAAAGAGCAATACACCCAAATGGTGAAAACTTGGCAATCAAGCGCCTTTTGTTTCCCTAAGTTTTTCCTATTTGCATGTGTATATATTACATTTTCATCATCTCACTTGTAAATCTTCATTGCATCCTTCATTTGTGCATAGTCATAATAAAACCTTTCAGTTGCATTTTTGCATTGCTTATTGCCCTGAGTTTGTCACATGATCACATTTACCACTTGGGGGCAGGAGAGGATTGGATTTTTGTACAAATGGATTCAATCAGTGCTACTTTCGGTCACACATCAGAGGAGGAATTATCAAAGCTTCAAAAGAGAGAGATTTTGTTGAACCTTTGATTGATATCATTGTTCACAACCAAGTATTTTGATCCTACAACTTGATCCTTGAACCTTCATTGACTTTATTATTCAAGATTAAAAAATTCTCATCACTTAAATGATCAGAATGTTTGGAAATTCTATTTGAAAATATTGATAGATTGCAAAACACTTGAATCTTTTTGATGATCTTTATTGACTTTTTATCGTGTCTTTTTAGCTAATCGATAATGTTTCAACTAGATTGGCAATGATGGAGACATGATATTTTTCTTGTTTTTGAGTGACTATCTTAAGGGAAATCCAACAAATTATGTGAATTTGTCTAATGACATGGTCATCAAAGAACCATGGAGGAATTTCATATAGGGTGGAGGGTTGACCTTTGTTTGTTTATGTAAATAGATACCTTGGCTATTTAGATCTTCCATATCTTAATACCAAAATCCATTTACAACATTGAATCCATTGAAACCAGTATTCATACTCCCATAGTTGGTTATTCAACTAGTGAGGGTTGTACTAGTTTCCTAAAGGGATTACCAAATGTGATATAAAGAAGTATTCATATCATCATGATGTGTTCAGTGATGGTTGTACTTGCTTTCTGGTCCTACAATGCTGAATGATGAAAATATTTCTCTATGGCATTTCTTTGCTAAAAGCTAGTGACAATTTAGTTGCATTGCATTGCATTTGCATGTTAGATTAATTGCATTGGTTTGTAGTTATTTTTCCAAGGGAAAAGGGGTTCAGTCATTATCTTGATCAATCATTGAAAGGGGTTCAATTAAACACATTATCCTTGGTTCAAATCAATCATGTGAGATTATCTTTTGCATTCATTCATAGCATTACTCATTATTCATTATCCTTATATCAGAAATCAAAAGAAAAGAGATTCATTACTCATACATCATTTGCATACATTCAGTTAAGGATAGCACATTAAGAGTTACATAAATCAAAAAATCAAAAAATATAGTTGCATTCATCATATATCCATATTTCCATAATACAAAATTTGCATACATACATTAAAAAAGAAAAAAATATATCAAAAAGTACATTATCATTTGCATTCATTTATCTATATCATATGTAAGATACATTGCATCCATAGCATAATCAAAAGTAAATGCATCATAAACATCATATAGAACTACATATAAAGATAATCTCACCTAAACACATCAAGAGAATCAAGGAAAGTCCATAATCATGTAAATGTCCATAACATCAAAGATCCATCAAATCTGTATATCAAAGATACAATGTCAATAACAAAGTGGTACATCAAAGTTACGATCAATAAAACATCCACATGATACAAATCATCAAAGTAGATCCATAATCACACATCAAGATCCTATCAGGCCACCTAATCCATCACCTACACCTGATCCATTTAGACCCATGTCATCTAGTCTATCCTGAGTAGGAGGAGTATGAGTAGTGTTAGTAATACTCAACCTTTGAGCCATCATGGTCATAAATTGTTGCATCATAGTGGCTACCTGATCTAATCAGCCAACCACTACTGATAAACTTGTTTGTAATGAATGCACATCTTGTATCATAGTATCAATGATAGGAGAGGCCTGAGAAGTCTAACCCATATCCTGAGACATAGGTATCTGTGGAGGCACCTGCTATGCTGGAATCTGCCCATGCTAAGCTACTAAAGCCTGATGTAATTGTACCAATGGATCTTGTCCACAATGAACCTACCTAGAAGCATCAATATGAACTTGTCACCTAACTCTCTGCTATCTCTGTTGTCCCTGTACTAATGCAGCTCTAGGATGAACAAACCTAGGTCCCTGATCTAGTTAAGCTTGTCTGAAAGCCCTATCCCTAAAATGTCCACCTTGTACCCATGGCCCAAGTCATCCTCTAGCAATGATCTAGGGAGCCCTCTATCTTCTAGGAGCTTGATGTCATCTAGGTCTACCACCATCATCCCCATCATCATTCCCATCATCATCATCTGATCTCTCATCTCTGCTTGGGATCAGCTTTGTAGGATCTGTATATCTCAAAAATCTATTTCAAGACCACCACTCTCTGTACTTTGTAGACATCCCAACATCTACTACATGCTCTAATATATCCCATCTAACATACATCATCCTAAAAATTTGATCACAAGAAAAATGAAAATCAATTTGTGCCCCCCACATCAATCACTCTGCTTGGACGCAAGCATACAAAGCCATACCCCATGGTATATCCTGATACCTATCGTACTGTCTAGACATGTGACCAAAGAAAAATCTCTCAATCAAAAGGGGTGATTGACCAATCATCCATCGAGGAGAAAACATATAAGGGAGCTCATCATCATCCTCCTACAAACCCTCATAGCCTAGATATGGTCTCCATGCGACCTGATCTATATCATCAATCATGTGATGCAAAAACTCTAGTTTACCCAGATGATGCTAGACAACCATGCCGCTATATAAAAATGCATAAGGAAAGCCACAACGGTGGTTATGATCTAACAATGGCCTAGTAATAGGAAGATGCTCCCATACCCACAACTATAATATCACTGCACCTGCTGATAAGGAGGCACTTGATCTATAAACCACCTCATGCAAATCATGGTATAACTAGGCTAGAACACAAGAAACCCAATCAAAACACCAAGGTTGTGTAGTCATATCCTTTAAAATGCAGCCCCATCCAATAGAGAAACCTTGACCTTGCCTGTCAAAAAGTAGTAAACTACCTATCAATGCACCTAACACTGCTTGCAATGTGGGAAATGAAGAAAATTGTGCCCGTGTGATGGTATCATCACCAATGGTATTATCCCAAAATACCTGTCTGCAGACAGTGCCATCATATACTGAATCATAATAGACCATCTTACCCCAGGTCAGAATGCGGAGCAATTTGTAAACATCCTCAAGAGTGATAGTCATCTCCCCAAATGGTAAATGGAAGGTATTGTGGTCAAAGTGCCAATGCTCTACCACAACTATCAATAGACCACAGTTCAGATGAAACCATGGGATGTCTAGAAGGAAACTCAAACCACACATCTTAATAACGTGGAACTTTGGATGGGTCAACTCCTGACCTAGGTCTAAAATCCAAGAAGCAATAGTCCATATGTATAACTTATGAAAATGTGCTTGTTTGGAAAATCAAGGGAATCATATCAGTATTCTATATCAGTGGATTATTTTAAGTCAATCAATCAGATTTCAATCAATCAAACCATCACCATTTTGTTCCTATCTCTATGTCTTGATAGTGAAATATCAGTTATCTATCCTATCAGTGTTTCACTATCAGAGTTTTCTATCAAATCAGATTGACAAATCAAACATTCATTGGTACCATTATCTTGATATCCTAATCACTCATTTTTCTTGACTATAATAGACCTATCTATCTTGGACAATCAATCAAACATTCAGAGACATCAAATTTTTATTAGAAAAATCAAGTTTGAGTATCAAATTTCTCAAAACTCCTATATGTGTCATTTGCCTATGCGGAGGCAACATTTTACCTTAGGTGGTGAATAAATTTTCACACGTGGCATTTTATCAAGTGGATGTAGTATTTCATCTGTTAAGTAGCATTTTATGAGCCTAAGCGGCATTTCATCATGCTTAGGCGTCATTTAAAACATAGGGATTTTTCACCTGGTGTTTTATACATAGTTTTATTAAAAAGCCCTAGCTATAGGCAATTCAAATTTTTTCATAGGTGGGTTTTAAACTATCTTACATGGCATTTCACTATGCGGATGCAGTACTTCATGAGCCTAGGCATCATTTAAACTATCCTAGATGGCATTTGGTAGAATTACATCTAAAAATCAAGAATTTTATGCAATAAATGCTAAAAACATTGTAATAAATGCAGTAGTAGGGTTAGAGTCACTTATCGGAGGTCCTTAATCCAAAGGTCTCTAATACCATCAACCTCTCTCAAACTGATGCTCTCGAATAGGGAAAACCATCGTGATCAGCTCTATCTCAGGATCATAGCAAAAATCTCAATAGTGAAAAGTGCAAATGAATAGTAAATTTGGGTTTTTCAACCTATTTATGTTGTTTGACCTAATTTTTAGGTAATTTTTGACCTAGCAATCTATATCAACAATCAATCAAACTAGGGAATTTGTTGAAACCTTTATTATCATCAAGGTTTTTTAGAAATGAAAACATATTGGATCTACTATCAATCATTTTCATCATATTTTTCTATCAAGTGATCAATCTATTTTCATTTCTGAGGGGGCATCATCAGAATATAAAATTGGCATCAAATATCATTGAATCTGGGGCATTAAAATTTTCAACTATTATCAATGGGGCATCTAGCATAATTTTTCAAATCAAGTTTTTATCAATCAAATCATTTTCAAATCAGGTTTCAAATCAAGTTTTGTATCAATCAAAGTATTGAATCAGTGATTGGGACATAAAAGTTTCTTTGAATCAATGCGCTATGCACATCAATTCAAATAGGGGCATTTGTAGACATCAAAAACTAGGCAAGTGTCTTAAAATCATTCAAATCACAAAATCTTAGCCAAATGCTCTAATTCTCATCAAAATGGATCAAATCAATTTTAAATGGACATTTATTAATCAAAATTGGACAAAATCATTTAAATCAAATGAAAAATTAAATCATGACATTAAATAATTAAATACAAGCTTAAAGGGGTGAATCAAATTATATAATTGATTTTAATCAATCAATTGTATAGTTTTAAATCAAAAATCAAATTGAACCTATTCCATGGCTAATTTAATTAATTGATGGAATTTAATTAATCTTAATAGATTTCAACAACATTTGAGCAACCAATGAGAATTGAGAACAAAAGCACATGGATCACTCCAAAATAGTTGAATCTCAATCACACATTTCAAATTTGAATCTCAACCACTCAAATTTGTCTTCTTGTCCAAACCTTTGAGACATCCATTTAAATTGTCCCAACATTTAAAAACATTTCAAAGTTTTTGACTCAACAAAGGCTAAATCATGATTAAATAACTCTACCCACTACCCTTGGGATTTTACTATAAATAAGATATGTTTTGAGAGCATAAATGTACTAGATAATTCAAGTGCAAAGCATCATCATTATAGGAAATTATATAAAAAATGAGTCATATCTTGAGCAATATTGTGAGATTGAGAGAGTTATCATGAGTACTTGAATTGAATCTTTGTATCATTTTGAGAGTTGAGAGCTAGATTAAGCATTGTAATATCATTTTGTCATTCTAGGATTGTCACTAGTAGAGAATAAGGCTAAGAGCTCTACTTACCAAGCTTGTATAGAGAACCATGAGATATCATGGATGTTAATTTCAATTCTTAGATTAAATTTGTATTGTATTTTCATAGACCTGTAGTTGATTATCCTAATTTCATGAAGGTGTAGCACATTCACACACACATTCATATCTTGGGACTGGTCAATAGGTGGAATGATGTCCTGTTGAGAAGGGGCTGGAAGAGGTGGAATAGATGCCAAGGCTGGAATTACTTTAGGAATAGGATGAAGCTCAGGGAAAATAGGCATAGGAGGCCTTGGGGCTATTTTTCTTGCTTGCATTAGGCTATTTTTAGCTCTTATGGTGAGATCATAGGTTGCTGGTAAGTTATTCTCTCCCATAGATTGAATCATAGCAGAGATATCATTGTTGAGGGCTCTTAGATAGTACAAGAAAGCATGTTGGCTTAAGGGTCTAACTATAGCCGATATTCTATTCCATGTCCTCTAAAATCTGAAATTGAAATCCATCATATACTCCTGGGGTGCCCTTTTAATGGTAGTCAAATGTTCAACTAAGGAGAGGTGGTTGGATTTATCTTCAAATTGATTAGTCAAGGCTTGACCCAACCCATCCCAGTCAGTTATAGAACCAGCTACTAAACCTCTAAACCATTGCAAAGCTTTTCCCTTAAGGGATGCTGCTAACAATCTCATAGCCATGTTTTCTTGGGTTATATTATGGAGGGCACAAAGGGAAGCTACATCTCTTATATGCTCAATAGTGGAGGTCTAATCCTCTCCTGTGAAAATAGGAAAGCTCTTAAGGGATGATATAGATACGTCATTATGCTGCTGCAAATTCAAGGGGCTGCCTTGATTAAAGGCTACAAAAGGATGATTTCTAGCCATTAGAGGATTGCGGGGAGCTTGAACTACTGGTGCTGCTTGCATTGGCTGAATTGGGGAAGTGGTTGCAGGAATATGAGTGGGATTGGGAGTGGGATTTGCAGATTGAGATGCACTAGTTTGGTTGGCTTTAGGCCTTTTCTTGATAGATGGAAGCTCTGCATAAACAAAGGATTCTTTCTCTACCTGGTTGGGATCCCACTCATAAGCTTAAATGTTGATCTACATGAAACAAGTTTAGAGTCACCAGGTATGATATCAAGACACAGTCAGTGCTCATACCAAACAATAAATTGCATGTAAAACTCTTAGAAATCTGACTCACTGAGTCTTATGTCCCTCTGGATGTGCCAAAAAATGTTGTCACTAAGGATTGCACCCAATTTGCTAAGTGTTAAAACCCAGCAATCCTGTGAAACATGGGACTACTCTCAAGATGTGGGTAACTTATCTGACAGTAGACCTTCAAATTAAGGGTCGACTTCCCTTTGGATCACTTTAAAACTGACTAACTTTTAGGATGAAAGGGAGAGAGTGCATAAAGAAAATAACTGAAACTGATTTAAAAACAAGGTGATCCACTAAATTTTGATTAACAGATCCACAGCTGAAGCAAGCTTACAAAATGATTGAAACAAATCTACAATTCACAAGTTGACCCCACTACTTTAAACCTCTTGGAGATAATAAGGTACTTGGAATGTAAAAGAGAAGGAATTTCAACAATCTTGATTCCAATATTGTACACAAATTAATACTTCAAGGCCAAATTGATACTCTAAATACTTAGTTGAATCAATATGCAGATTAAGGACCAGATAGTGTCATAGTAATCTTAGCATAAAAACTCAATTAAAAAAATAACTAAAATGAATGGGAGACAAGAAGGATAAATTTTCTATATTCAATAAAAGAAGCTAAGTACAATTGTGTATCTTAGAGCTACAACATTCTCATATCAGAGAGAAAGAAAATGAAGAGCTAACCTCCATCATGAAAAGTGAGAGGTATATAACTAAAACCTAGGAATCTGCATAAAACCCTCAACCTCCTAAAAATGTAAAATCCCACAAATAGGCCCATGAATGCCTCATAAACTCAGATGTTAGATTCCTGAGTTTTTAGGGGTAGTAGAGAAAGTGGGAGCCTAAAAAAACATGGTCAAAAGAAGACCACTCTGACCCCCTAAGTCATGCATTAACCATATTCTGACGACAGTTTATAAAAAAACCATCACCAAAAATTACATTAATACTCTGCAATGAATTTTGATTAAAAATCCCATCCCCACTATGACGCAAAAAAAAGTGGATCTAATGTATATTCTAAAATGGTCTAAACCCAAAATGTGGAAACACATTTTAAAATAATAACAATTCAAACCTATGCTAAAAAAAAATATGAATTAAGAGAAAAAAAAGTTCTCAACCCAATATTAGAAAAGGGGAAAACATATTTTACAAGCATCTGCATCTCAATAAACCCAAAAATTACAAATTCATCAAAATAAAACTCAAGCCTAAAAGAAGGGGATAAATGAATAATGCATCATTATCAAAAAACCCTGTTTTAAAAAATGGAAGCTGCTGCCATGAAACCTTCCCTCTCGGCACATGGCATGTTGCTATCTCCACTAGCACTCAAATTTTGAAATATCTAGCACTTTCCTCACAATATCACATTGTCAAGGAGGTAGGCATTTGGATTTTTCTAGCATTTCATTTTTATGTTACTTCTTCCTCTAAAAAATCAAGGGCACGACACCTCTACAAATTGTGCTTATCTTTGTATTTTGATTTATTGTGTGTTTGGCTCCTTTGAGGGAACTGGTCTTGCTATACATTGTTTGGATATTTGATATTGTTCTCTTTATTTTTCCTCTTTGTACTATTGAGGGTTTTGAAAATGATGGCATATGTTCATTTGTATACTGGTTTTTGCTTCTTAGTGATGCTTTTAAAAAAATTTCAGAGCACAAGCACTATTAGGGTTTTCGGCTCCACGACCTCATTCAATGGCTATGAGCTATCAAGCTTAGGCATGTTACTATCTCCACTATTTATTTCTCTTATCTTCTATGTGGCCCATGAGGTATCGGCTTATTGTATGTTCCTCATAATAGAAGAGGGCACGGTATATTGAGGGTTAACTATTTTTTATTATGCTAATGACAATGTATTCACTGTTATTGAAATTGTGGCTTACCTTTGAATGACTTGTGAAACTATGGCATTGGCTACAATTCCTTCACTATTGTATACTAACTATTGGCATGCAGAATCTGCCTGTTATGAAAAAGCCCCGATGATCTATTTGCCAGTGCATAACATGCTTTTTTATTTGCATTTAACCTTTGTTGGCCCATGAGTAATGTGCCTATTGTTGTCTTCCTCTTTCTACTACTTGGAGAAGCTCGTGACCCCTTTCTGGGGCATTATATTTATTTTTTGTTAAAATCCCCATGAAGAATTCATATGTTGTTATGGATCACATGTATTCACTGGTCTACATTGCATATCGTATCTTTGTTGTCATTTGTATTTGGAGCCCACGGGTAATCAATGGCTCACTGTATCTTACATCTATTGTTATCCTACCCATATGCGGTTTGTGAAACCATAAGCTTGGCTATCACTATCATGCCACTATGCTACTCATTGCTTGAACTATGAACCATTGGTGAGATTGGATAAATGTTGTAACTACATGCTAAACCTACCACCTTTGAATTGGAAGGCACCTCTATTATTTTCATTTATTATCATGACTGGCATCACATCCTTGACCTGAGTATTGCCTTTAGGGAGGCCCATGAATGTCGTGTCCCACTATAATGAATGACTATGTTTTTCTTATTGGGTTGTGCGTATTGTTTTTTTCTTGGAACATGCCTGCCATGATGCCTTAGAATTTTGGTGTTTTTATTGTTGCTTAGTTTCTTTCTAAAAACCCGTACTGCATGCACATTACATTTGATCTCATATTAACCCTTGGCTCCATCCTCTATCTCGATTGCCATCAAACTTTGAAATTCTTGCAGCATTACTTTTATTGGTTCTTTACCATATTGTAGAATCATCATATCTGTGTCTTGAAATGTAGTGCCCAGGTTTTAACAACAACACAATTTTATTGACCTTATTGTTGATGAGGGTTGAGCTTGCTGTCCAGGGTCATCATGCTCACTAGTTTAGAGTTTGGAGCCCGTGAACAAGACCATGGCACCAATGAACTATGAATTTATTGCCCATTTGTAATGACCCATGAGTTGTGTTACCAATGTTCTTGGCTCATGAAGAGCCTATGATGCAGTCACCATTTCATTTATAATTATTATCTTACTATATTCACGCTCTACATTTGACATTATTTATTATCATCTATCTTTCATTTCTCATATGACTGCAAGCCATGGTATTGTACCCTTGTTTTATTTATATGTTCATTAGTATTGCTGATGTTGATGGGCTTGAGTTGGCATTTTTACTGTTATTACTAGCTATCATCACCATGCCTATGCTTGGATCTAGGAATCTATCTGATGAGGGCATTGTATCATGTGTTTTCTATTATTGATATTCCTGCTATGGTGACTATTGTATGATGAAGACCCGCAAACTACCTTTTACTTCTCGATCCTCATGCCCTCTTGCACAAATTTTTAAAACCCATGGGTTCATGAGCATTATTTTATTTTACTTTGTGTTTTCTATTTAGCTCGGGGGCCGAGTGCCACAATATTACATCATTTGAAGATTTTGATGCCACTATTTTGAATACATTATTTCTATGGACTATTGATGATGTCGTGAACCTTGACTTGATGCTATTATTTTTACTGTTTCTCATGCCACTATACCTCCATCACAGCCCATGAGTTTTAAAATAGTGATTTTCTTGTTTTATCCTTTGATTATGCTTGCAAATTGAAAATATCTCATGCCTATGTGATGATGATACTATATAGATTGTGTACCCTCTGTAAGAAATAGGCCCTCTACACTTGATATGGTATACTTGACTTATACATTGCTAAGGTGCTATTGATCTTGTTGCCATGCCCACTTGCTGGTTGTTCTTCTATTGATCATGGGTTTTCTTGGCCTGTGATGTAGTCACTGATAAGGAAATTTGAGGTTTCCCTGTCATGATCTACATCACAGGTCAAGGTCATTCATCTGGGACCCATCACCCTTGGATTATTGTTGGATCAACTTCTCCTGTATCTGCACATGGAACAAATATGTTACTGAAAGTATGGTGTTTCTTTTATTTTGGGAGCGTTTTATACACATTCCATAAGTACATCCCTTCCCAGAGGTGTATGGCTGAGTGCATATATGCATCTTGTGAATACTGTGATACCAGGCATTGTTTAGATCCATTGGATCTAACCCATATCTCCTCTTCTCTTCTTGCAAGTTCAGAACCGCAAGAGCTCTCTGGATAGGACTGGATCCAGATACTATTACCAGGAAATGTCTAGTACCCCTTTATTTTGATTTGATTACTTCATGTATATCTTCACTTATTCATTCAATTCTAGCAACGACTATGCTCATGGCTTGTGTGAGCTTGGATAAAAAATTTTCTTAGTTTCTTTTCCTTTTGTACATCATACTTAACATTGATACATACACATGTAATTCTTAGATGTAGTTCATTTCCCTTTTTCTTTCATGTACCTTAAAATGAGTACAAATACTAAGAAATACCACTAATAATTTCAAACTAGGGTGCAGTAGTCTAACTTAGTAACTAGGCCTCCTAAAATGAGTAAAATACTGATAACAGTAGTGTTGATGATAAAAAGAGTACCAGTGGTGGAGCATTTTTCCTTGGAGGAAGATTGGTTTCTTGGCTAAGCAAGAAGTAGTACTATGTCTCATAGAGCACAACATAAGAAGATTATGTGGCAATAGAAAACAATTGTAATTAGATAATTTGGATGAAGCAAATGTTGAAGGATATTGGAATAAAATTTGTTGATCTTGTTGTTATACATTGTGATAACACCAGCACAATTAGTATGTCTAAGAATCCTATGTTACATTGTAAGACAAAGCATATAGAGATAAAGTATAATGTATTGAGAGAGAAATTTATAGAGAAAGAAGTCAAACTTGAGTACATAAGCACAAAAGGGAAGATTGCAGACATATTTACAAAACCTTTTCCTAAGGATACATTTGAGTATTTTAGAGGTATGCTTGGGGTTATGCCCTAGCCTACTTTTGAGAAGTGATGCATATTTTTGCATCTTTCCAGTGGTAAATGAGCCTTATCTTTCTTCTAGATTGGATGGTGGTACTTCCTCTATGGGGGAGTATGTGTATATGAGCTGATTCATGAGGACTCTAGTGAATGTATTTTCTAAACGGTGTCTTTTGACGTTGAAGTTGTTGACATAATGATGAAATATGTGTCATTGATGTCAATGGGGGAGAACTATACATGAAAAACCATCTGTTGGAGAGAACTAAATAGGAAAACAAAGCAAGATTTGATTCATGAAAAGGATTTGAAGTATTTTCAGAGCAACAGTGTTGCAGTGTTGGAATTATGGAACTTGGATGTTTTATCATCTATGTTGCCATCAATGACAATGGGGGAGATTGTTAGGAATGAATTCTAAATATATCCTATGGGGGAGTATTCACAGCCATTCTGTAGTAGTTGTTATTGCATTCATGACTGTGATTGTTATTGATGTCAACACAGTGATCTACTAAAGATTAGCAAAGAAGTAGAGAATGTTTGAGTTAGTGCACTTGGGATATTGAAGATTAAGCTAAGTGAAGTTGAGGACTTACTCTATGATGTTCTATAATATTTTGGTTAAGAGCGTAGATGGAAATTCCTTTATTCATGATAGTTATGAGGAAATCAGTGGAAGTAGTATTTAGGTAGTGTTCCTGAGTAGCGGTTTGTGGAAATTGGATGATATCTCCTAATCAGGATTGAATCTGGTTATGCATAGTTGGAGAGTACTTGAAGAAATTTTTTTAGTGACGTAGATGAGAGCACAAGATCTGAGATCACTCGAGTGAAGAATTATCTTAATTGGAAGCTGATAGTTTTGTGTAATTTTGATGTAACGTGTGGAAACTTTTATTTTGTAATTTTTATGTCAAATTATTTGTAATTACTTGAGTGTGGTATAAAGGAAGGAATGTTTTCCTTGTTGTAATGTATGTAATGTAAGTGTGAATGAAGAAGTTGTGAAAGAGAAATTGTGGAAAGAGGATATGCAAAGTATAGAGATCTGGTATTGAGATCTGAAGAAGTAGTTGGTGCGGTTTGGCACAGTCAAAGAAGGAGTATTCAATTGTTGAGATCAGTAATCTTGTGGTATTATTCTATTGAGTAATACTAAGATCAGTTGGATAGTGTTTTTGATGATCTTACCTTGAAGCTATTTGGGCAGTGGGTCTTTGTGTCTTCCATAACTCGTAACCGAGTAAGAATCTTTTAGCAGGGATTCAAAGTCTCCTAACAGAGACTCATATGTACTGAATATATTTCATAAGACTCCTAACAAAGTCCATCCTCTCACAAGGAACTTTCATATTAGTGAATCTTTTTTGGGCATCATTCCTACTGGGTTTACTCTTTGATCAAGAGGTTCTCTAGTCAACATATCTTGTGTCATTGTGTTATTGTGCATGTATATCTTTCTATGGTTGTTGATTTCATTGCTTACATGGTCAAAATTGATTAAGGTTGATAAAAATTTTATTTATTTGATAACTGATTCCACCCCCCCCCCCCCTTCTTAGTTATCTTGGTGGACTTTACTTTCTAACATATTATTCACCATAAGTGCCTCCACAATTTCTAATTCCAACCACAACTTCTGTAGCCCTTTGAACATAAGCCCTAATGCTTTCATCATCCTTCATTTTCAGCTTCTCCCTCTTGGTTTTGTAGTTCTGTAACTTCACTTGCTTGGTATATTTGTCTCCCTCATATAATGCTTCTAATCTTTTCCAAATCTCATATGTTGAATCCAAGTCTTTTACTTCAATAAACTAACCTTTAGATAGTGTGCTTATCAGTGATTCCCTTGTAACCATGTTGTATGAGAATATGTTATTTTCATCATCAGTAGATTATGGAAAATCACTCTCAATCTTTATAGCTACCTTATTGTTTGTGATCAACCAATAGTCGATGCCCAAACATAGCAGATGAATTCACATCTTGTTCTTCTAACTATCAAATTTTTTAGGATTAAATTTTGGACCATCCTTCCTAGAGAGTGCCATCTCCAAGATCACCTCAAGTTTTTAAGCTTTCTCTCTGAGGACCACAAGCTTTGATACCAATTGTTAGGAATAATAGTCCATAATACAACTAAGGGGGGGGGTGAATCAGTTGTATGGAAGATTATTAAACTTTAAACTTTAAGTAGCAACAATATCAGATCCAATGAACATAATGAATGCCAACACAATAACATGATATTTTAGTCTCAATGAAACCCTATTAAAGGTAAAAACCCCAGTGGGAATTAGCACCCACAAATGATGTACTAAGAGTATAGTATCCTTGTTAGAAGATTTAGCCATGTTAGGATCTTATTGAAACATTATAGTACATAGTACTTGTTAGAGGAAAGACCTTGTTAGGAGTTAAGAAGAAAGGGAGGGCTCACTACCCAAAGATAGTTAAATCCACCTTCAGAACTCACTGTTCGCAACACAAGTGTATATGAAGAAATACATAATATTTTTGAACTGTTTGGCAGAAAATGTCTTTGCTTGATCATTTCCAATGAATTCCACCAGTAAACCTCTTCTATACATACAACAGACACATGCTCGCAGCATTCACAACTTCTTTATATCACCTTTTTCCCATCCATGTCTTTTCCAAAGAAAAGAACTTACATTTATACCATATTACAATTTTCATGATCAGGTCAACCTATAAGCCTTTCCTAATTAAAAATAATTTCATAAACCCTTTCTAAGATACACACAGTATCTAAAAAAAGTATACATTGATTTCATTACAATAATTAAGGACCGAAATTCTTAATTTACATTTTCAAAACAAAACGCATGCTACATCTCCTGAGTCAGCTTCCAAATAAGTCTTTTCCAGAACACATGCCACAACTAACATCACAAAGAAATCCGTACCTTGCACTATCCAATGAAAATCCTTTAGTACCTTTTCTATCATCCCTCAAGCTTGCATACCTTGAATCCATATCATTTGGAAGATATACCAAACACACAGAGACTAACTCTATCATTTCTCACTATCACAATCAGTGACTAGTCTTCACCAAAACATTTATAACTCATCCAATATGAAATATTACATGATGCAATCTTGGATATAAGATCAAAACACCCTCCTAAACTCTCATATGTCTTCATAGCATCTAAAACATCCATACAGTGTCTGTACACTGTGATAACCAGCCTATTTTCTTGACAAAAACATATGTTGACATCAATGACAAAACATAGATGATAACAATATGAGTGCCCATTCAATAACGTAGTGATTAAACATATTAAATGTCTCAATCACCTCCCCATGCACTAGTAATATCCAAAAATGTCATGGATCAAAAATGAGATAAGTAGGGAATCTCAAGCTAAATTTTATAGGGAGTTAGAGGAAGAAATTCCTCTCTACCTAAGACCAGAAGCCAAAGATCCTAAAACATATTACTATGACTAGCTGAAAATTGCTCCTCAAATTTAGGAAGTTGAGTGATTTACCCCCTTAGAAATGCAGCTTTTGATGAATATATTAAAATGGTTGAAGCTAAGTTGCATGAGGCTATGAATTCAATACAATGGCATTGGATCAGCATGACTAAAGAACTGAGGAACAAAGAGCCACATCCACCCCTCAATTTAAATATGGCAAACAAAAGAGCTCCATGGTATATAACATTGGGTAGGGTGAGATAGAGTTTTTGGATTCCTCTCACCTTTTAGCCACCCTTGCTTATTTCTCATTTATTTTAAAATTCAAAGAACTTAGATGACTATGATATGGAACGGGAAGGAAGGAGGTGGGAGAAACATAGGGAAACACAAGGATTCTATTGGAGCTTTGCAGGGGGAGAAACAAAGTAGAAAAATAGCTATAGACTATAGGATGATAGCGAGGATAAAGAAATTCATGTTTGCTAGAGGACCTGCAAAAGAAAAAGCTAGGGGGAAATGATGAGGCTAATTTAAGGTGTATTTGGTTTATAATTTCATATGTTTTATGGTTAAGACTTGGGAACTTTATGATTTTTTCATAGACTTATCCAGACTGCTTATGTTTAAAACTACTATGTGTGTGTGTGTGTGTGTGTGTGTGTTATGTATGTGGAGCCTAATCAAAATTTTCCATGGGGTCCTAGGGTAGTGCCCCTTGATGCTAAGAATGACTTAATAATATTGTAAAGTTTTGGCCATCTATTTTCTATTAGTTAGAGTATTTTTTGTCCTAATTTCATTATGTCGAAAATACTTGTAAAAGGGCTTAGGGTTTGAGATTCATTGTATGAGGGATTATTGTAGCTTCCTATGGTGGTATTGAGTTGCAGGTTTCAGATTGTAATCACTGGATAATAATAAAGATATTGGACTCATTGTTGGTGGACGTAGCCCAGGGATTGGGTGAACCACGTTAAATTTTGTGTTGTTGTGTTCTCTTCTATGGGTTTATATTTGTGTAACTCTTCTTATTATTCTAATAGTGTGCACTTGGATGATTTAAGTTTAAATGAATATACTAAATATATATGTTACATGGTTATGTGGAATGAAATCTTATATCTTCCCAACTTGCATTAATTGGGTAGTGTTTCCTATAGCCATGTGATAAGAGAAAAGCTAGTGTAGAAAAACTTATTATGAATTCTATCTTGGATATGTATTGTGATTTTTGTATGTGCACACTAATCTCTTGCAGGGAATGGTGAATCAACAAGTGAAGAATAAGTCAACGTCAGAAGATAAAGTGGTGACATAAAGTTGAATAATTTTTTTGGGACTCAAAATGATTCCATCACTTTTAGTCAGTAGCGGTTGTTATTCTAGACTGGATCAATATGGTTAGAAACCATTGAGGAGTATATCTAGAGGTCATGAGTTCCTAAATTCATGAGAAATTGAGTGGAACTTACTCCTACATTGAATGATGTTGTTCTTGTATATTCAAAGTCATCATATTCTTGACGTTGGAGAATCCTAGTTTTAGGGAGTTCTATGTTAAGTTGTTGTTAAATAAGCTAGAGTTTCAAATTCCTAAGTTAGCTAGTTTTTGCAGGAAATCTCTTTGTAATCTAGCAGTAGTAAAATACAATTTTGTTGCTCCACTTTGTACTTATGCTTTATGAATCAATGAAATGATATCTTTAGTTCTTAATCTCTAAGTTTTTATCCATTCACTCTTCCATGGGGGCCCACGCAGGAGGTGAACTAAGTTCATAGTTAAGTAGGAGTTAGTTTAAAGTTTCATTGAAGTGTTTAGAACTCTGTTTCTCTTGCAGCCATTCAGTAACAAAACTGTTGGTTGTTTCCTATAGCATAAGTAAATAGCTAGTTTACTATTATTCCAAAGCTCTAGATTAAATTATTATTCCTCTTCTTAACTTAGTTTTTCCTTCAGCATTTTAATTACGTAAGTTATGATGACACCTAAGTTGGATTAGAGAATATACCTCGCGGGCATCATTTCAAGCTTACGTCCCTAGTTGATAATTCAATGAGCTCAATATGTTATTTTTAGTATGATATTTGGAACTATTTGTTAGAAAGTATAGTCCACCAAGATAACTGAGCGGGGGGATGGGGGGGGGGGGGGTAAATCGGTTATCAGATAAATACAACTTTTATCACCTTTAACATATTTTAACAATGTAAGAAACAACCATAGAAAGGTATGCTAGAAAGTTGACTATACTAGTGTATATGACTTAATATAGTGTTTTCATTATGGAAACAAAGTCATAAGATGTTTTGGAGTCAGCACTTATGATAAGAAGATTATAAATCGGCTAAGTGTTGAAGACTAGACAATGCACAGAGTACCTGAATGTCAAAGCATCAACACATGTGCATATAACAAAATTATGGTATGCACCCTAGAAGTCAACTTGGTAAGACCATATCCATGCTAATTCTAAGAGTGCATGATCAGAAGATTCAGTATGAGGAAGATACAGAGAGTTCAAGTTACACAGACAGTGAATGCCAGAGAAGAATAGTGCAAGCAACCAACTATTGGTATTTTGGTAAGTGGTTCTATTATTGTTGTGTAAGAGCTATGCACCTATTTTAATTAGGTTGTAGACATATAATTAACTTTCTTTGTAAACAGGCTTGAGCCAATTCAATTGGAAGCATTCTATGTAATCGGTTAAAGGGCCGACCTAGTTAATTATTTTGTATGCGCATATAAATATTAGATGCGCCATTGTAATGATGAATGAAAGTTATCATAGATTTGAAAGAAGAAGAGAAGAAGTATGCAAAGAGTTGATAAGATGTATTAGAGCTTTGCAAGAGGTCAAAGCATTAGCGCATCAAAGGACTTGATCAGACAAGCAGTGTCATAGTGCCATTTCATCCAACAAATATAGTGTGTATCTGAGATCAAAAGGTTGTAGCCTTCACCACTTGAGTAGTGAGCTCTAGGATAGTGAGTCCACACCCCTAACAAGATTATTGTAAAAGTCTCCTAATAGGGTCTGACCCTTGACTAGATCACTGTACTAAATATATTGTAAAGAAACTCCTAATAGGGTTAAGGATCTTCTAACAAGAATCATAAAACACTAGTATAGATTATTAGTGGGTGTCAATTGCCACTGGGGTTTTTACCTATTTTGGTTTCCCCATAACTGCATTGGTGTTATGTGTTGTGTTCATGTTTTCTATTTATGTTGATGTTCATTTCAGTTCTTAAGCATTCAAGTTAAGTTTAAGAAGTAAAGTAAAAAGATTAAATATAGTGAACACTGATTCACGCCCCCCCCCCCCACCTCTTAGTGTTCCCATTCCTAACAATTGGTATCAGATCTTTGGTCCTTAGAAAAGAATTTTAACCACTTGAGGAGATCATGGACTAAGAAGAAATGAAACACTTGAAAAGGAATCTTGAAGCTTCTCTTGAAGACCTAGACAGATCTAAAAAAGAAAGTGAAGAACTGAAAGAAAAAGTCAGTAATGCTAAAGCAATCATCAAAAGGCTAAGAAAATATTTGAAAGAATGCTCTACCAGTGATTTAGGGCTAATGATAAAAAATATCAATCAAAAAAATTCATCCCTAAAAGAATAGATTGAAGAATTGTCTATGATGAATAGATCAAAGAGAACCTTCAAATGAATGAAGAATTGAGGCAAGAAAACATGGAAATCTTGGAGCTAAGGAATATAAAAGAAAGCTTGGAATTTGAATTGAAAGAGGCAAAGAATCACATTGATAAATTGCACACCAGTTCTAATTTGATAGAATCTCAATTATATACAGGAAGACTTAAAGGAGATACTAGCTGCATTGGATAAAATGAAGCACAAAACTAGATTGATAACATGTGAGCAAGGATGAAAGCACCAAAAGACCTTACTGATACTAAGAAGACTGAAGATCAAACTAAAGATAATGTTGAACCACCTAAGGATGAGCACAAGCTAGTAGACCACACTTGTTATGCATGTAACAAGCATGGACATATAGAAAGGAACTGTAAAGAGGTAAGACCTTTTAATGGTTACTATTACTCATGAAATAAATTTGGTCATAGAGCTATGAATTGTAAGACAAGTCAGAAGAACAAGACTCAACATAATTAGACAAATCAAAATCAGTCAAATGTAAGAAGTTCTCAGAATGTTACATATCATATATGTAACTATAATGGTCACTTAGCCAGACAATGTAAAATGGTAACCCATGTTAATGTGTCAAGGAATATAAGGCCTCTAGTTATTTTTCACTCATGTAACAAGGTTGGACACATCTCAAAGTTCTATAGATCAAGGACACAAATTCAGAAAAGCCCTAAAAATCTAGAAGAATCAATACTGGATACTGAAGGTGAAGTCAAGTTTGTGAAAGCTTCAGAAGATGCAAGCTTGATTTGGTCAAAGGAAAAGAAGGATAAGGTTGAGGAGAATGTATTGGATACATCCATAGTGGATGCACCCTCTACATCTAGACGAATGGCCCTCAGGGTTATAGGGGGAGCTAATTTAGCTCTAGACCCTTGTACAATTGGTATACTCACCATCAGAGTATGCACCTTTGGATTTAACCTTTTGGAGAATAATAGAGGTTGTGTGCAAGAGTGCACTTCCTAAATGATAGGAGAACAAAAGTTGGAGATTTTTAATGAAAGTCTAGTTTACGCGGCAAGTATTAATGGTAGAATTTTTACTTTAAAGTACACAAAAGTTTTTAGATCTCTCATTGCATTTGAATTCAGAGTGATTGGATAGTAGAGGTACCCTAGTATTTGAGTGTGAAGGATTGAAAATTGATTCATTAGTGTTTAGCAAGTGCATTTGATCAGTTGTGGAAGTCCTAATCCATCGTGCCAATTCAGAAGTCTTTGAGATCATTTGGAAAGTGATATACAAGTAAGTAATGGCTACTCCCATTATATTTGATGTGGCTAAGAAGAAAAGATATGTGTGTAAGAGGCATCCTTTCAAGTCCACACTAGATGAACTAGAAGGTGCATTCTCCCACACTCCCATGGGTGTCATGCATGTGGAAGATATCAGGGAATACATACATTGCAAGAAGGAACCAGTAGGTTTGGATAGAATAAGAGCGCACATGGAAAAAAAGATGAAACCTAATAAAACCTTCATGGATGAGTATGGGCAGTTTGAAAATCATCCTATAGTATAATATGCTATAGCATATGCATTCTATGAGTCAGAATGGATCAAGATCCTACTCAGTAGGATCCATGATGACCTATTTTGGATAGGTGAACTACTAGTTAGGATAACAAGAGACCTAATTCATGAAATGATAGGACTCTCAAGGATAGGCACCATTCTTCTAGTGTGCAAGGATGTCAGAAAACTTGTAGAATAGGCTTGCAAATCAAGAAGTGATAGGTGCAGAATGACAATAGAGCCTATAGAGGAGAAAGAAATCAAATTGATGTCCATGATACTGGGATACAAGTTCTAGCACACTAGCAGAGTAAACAGTGTGTCACCGGCCACCATTCTAGAAAATAATTAGGTTGGTGAGAGAGAAAGGAGAGTTTAATCTATGTGAAATCTTGTGCATATAGTTAATAGACAACATAAGAGCCATCAAGCATGACAAGACCAATATATTCAGGTTTGGGTCTTTAATAATCTATATGTACTTCCATATTCTTGAAAATGTGTCTAATTTGTATCTAGACAAGTCTATTCCCACCATGCCATAGATATCCTTTAAGGAATCCATAGAAAGTACCCTTAAGGATTACATGACACTAGAATTGAAAACATTTAGGGCTAAAATGCAGATGGGATATAGGATTCCAGAAAGCATTGTAGAGAAATACAAAGACACCATTTGTTTCATGGTAGAGATTGATACAACATGCATGGAAGCTGTTGAACCAAGAACAAAGTGGATTCATCCACTAGGATATGAAGTTGAAGAACCTATTCTAGAGGCTTATGCTCAAGTTCTGTTGTCAGCACCAAAGGACCCCAATGAACCTAGATGCGGGACTTATGAAGAGAAAACAAGAGAAGTAGATGTTGTACTGAATAGCGCTGCAGCTAAAAGAAAAGTTGCCAAGATTACTTCAAAGATTTTGAAAATTCATGGAGTATCTCAAGAAGACCTAGGAAAACCAAGGCAAGATAAGATTACTTTGGAAATAGAGAGTGCAACTATAGCAAAGACAAAATCTGATGATCCAAAGATGAAGAAGGTGAAAATTGAGAAATTAGATTATCAGAAGGGTAAATCTGATGTTTCCCCTCCCATGCCCATAATAACAATTGATCTTACTACTCCTCTAGACTATAAGACAATATCAAAGAGGAAGAAAGAGATCAGCACCAATCATCCATACTTGCGAACAACAAGAAGCAAAAGAAACACTAAGGCACCTCTAGAGGTAGATTTCAGACCTATTCTTCAAGTATTGAATAAAAGGGTTGTTGATGAAGGAAGGATTGATCAAATAGGAAATTTTTATGATAAGTAAAGTGAAATAGATAATTTAGAGATTCATGGCATGATTGTCAAACACATGCTTAAGTTTAAGAAGACAATGCTAGAATTGAAAACTATGATTCCAGACAGTGTTTGGAACATTTTAGATTTCTTGAAGAGATAAGCAATGGAGGAAGATCTAAGAATAAGAGAGAAGATCTTAGATGAGAGTTTACTAGTATGTTATTTAGAGGAGAAGAGCTTATTGTTAGATTTTGTGAAACCTCACCTCAAAACCAAGACAAGAACATTAAATATCATGGATAAGAACTATGAATTGGTTGCTAAGGAAATAGAGAAAGCATTTGAGAAGGTTTTCATGACTAGGCACATGTACCCACCTACAGCACCTAAAACTCAAGTTCCTACAAAGGAATTCAAGGTGGTAGAGCACACTAATGCACCAGTGACAAGTCCTTAGGACTCAACACATACATTTGTAGCACCCATAGAGGTAGAGAAGCCTCCGCCTATGGCAGAAGCACACAAGGATGAAACAATTTTTATTGACAATGTTGAAATTGCAATGGTGGCCTCAGATATTGATCTAAAAAAATTTGAAGAATCTTTTTTAAGAACTCAAGAGGTTGAGAATTTATGTGGTAACATTTCTCCCAATCTATAAGAAATACTGATTGAAGATATGACAAAAGTGGAAAAGAAAGAAGAAGAAAAGATGGAAGAGGAGAAAGAAAAAGAAGAGGAAAAAGGAAATGAAACAATAGATAAGCCATATATTGAAATACTAAGAAAAGTAAAGCTAGAAGTGATGGATAGCACTCCTATCACTCCTTCAGCATCATTGTTCTCAAGCTTGACACCTGACACCACTAGTTTGGACTCATGGGGAGAAGAAGACCTGATCAAGTTTAGTGTCTTAGCTATGGAGAAGGCCAAGGATAAATAGGTAATGATGAATCCCCTCCTTGTAGAATCAATAAACATCTTGAACAACTTGTTACCAATAGATAAGAAAATGTCCAAGGTACACTCTATTGATAATGTAAGTGCAATTCTTTCACAGTTCGAGAGTAATTTCTCTAGCTTGGAAAAATCAGCATCATTAGTTGCAAAGGAAAAGTATATGCAGAAAACATTAAATGAGTTGGTTAGTAACTTCTCACTAGACCTTAGTTCACTCAAAGTCAGAAAAGCAACTTTGAAAGAGTTTGTAGCAAAAGGAAGAAAAATTATTGCTGACTGTATGAATCAAGATAAGTTGACAATTGACCACTACAAGAAGATTCAAGAAGCAGAGGCCTTGATTGAAAAGGTGAGGCAATCAGTAGAAGATCCCTCTACTAATATAAACATGTGTAAAAATGTATATCAGGGATAGATTGACAAAATTGAGAAGGCAAAAAAGGAGATGTCAAAGATAAGGGCTAGGCAGACTCAGCTTAGAAATTCTCTTGCGCCCTCCCTAGATGTGCTAAATTAGAATATCAAGGAGATCGATGCCATCATGGTGACATATGATCAAGGTCCTAGTTTAGACTTGGAGAAGATGGAGAAACTATAATATGCCTTATGCGACCATCTCCAAACAATCAATGCATTGATTGCATTTTGGAAGCAAGAGGTCCAAAATTTACAGATTGCATACCTGGATGTACTATTAGTGTAAGTACTTGTACAGATTCAGTTTTGTAACACCTTTTTCATTAATGTCAAAGGGGGCGTATGTATAGAATATGGATCTATAGCTATGTAAATAAAATTTATAGTAAGAATATATAAGGGAGATATAAGATAGAGTATGATTAAGTATTTTTTGTATTAAGGGACAGTTAGTCACTTTGCCATATTTCTTTGTTTCCATCAATAACAAAGGGGGAGATTGTTGGAAAGTTGACTATACTAGTGCATATGACTTAATATAGTGTTTTCATTATGGAAACAAAGTCATATTATGTTTTGGAGTCAGTGCTTATGATAAGAAGATCAGAAATTGGCTAAGTGTTGAAGATTGGACAATGCACAGAGTACCTAAAGGTCAGAGCATCAGTGCATGTGCATATGATATAATTATGGTATGAACCCTAGAAGTAACATTGGTAAGACCATATCCATGCTATGTCTAAGAATGCATGATCAGAAGATTCACTATGAGGAAGATACAAAGAGTTCAAGTTGCACAAATAGTGAATGGCAGAGAAGAACAGTGGAAGAAGCTGACTGTTGGTATTTTGGTTAGTGGTTATGTTATTGTTGTGTAAGGGATATGCACCTATTGTAATTATGTTTTAGACATATAATTAAAATTTTTTTTCAACACACTTGAGTGAATTCAATGGGAAGCATTGTATGTAATCAGTTAAAGGGCCGACCTAGTTAATTGTTTTGTATGTGCATATAAATATTAGATGCGCCATTGTATTGATGAATGAAATTTTTCATAGAGTTGAAAGAAGAAGAGAAAAAGTATGCAAATATTTGATAAGATGTATTAGAAATTTCTAAGAGGTGGAAGCATTAGTGCATCATAGGAACTAATTAGACAAGCAGTGTCATAGTGTCAGTTCATCCAGCAGATATAGTGTGTATCTGAGATCAGAAGGTTGTAGCCTTCACCACTTGAGAAGTGAGCTCTAGGATAGTGAGTCCACACCCCTAATAGGGTTATTGTAAAAGACTCCTAACAAGGTCTAACCCTTGACCAAGTCACTGTACTGAATATATTGTAAATCAACTCCTAATAGGGTTAAGGATCTTCTAACAAGAATCATAAAACACTAGTACAGATTATTAGTAGGTGTCAATTCCCACTAGGCATTTTACTTATTTGTGTTTCTCCATAACCACATTGGTGTTATGTGTTGTGTTCATGTTTTCTATTTATGTTGATGTTCATTTCAATTCTTAAGAATTCAAGTTAAGTTTAATAAGTAAAGTAAAAAGATTAAATACAGTGAACACTAATTCAACCCCTCCCCCCCACCCCTCTCTTAGTGTTCCCATTCTTAACAAGATATACATACACAATAACACAAGATATGTTGACTAGGGAACCTCTTGATCAAAGAGTAAACCCCGGTGGGAATGATGCCCACAAAAGATGCACTAATATGAAAATTCCTTGTGAGAAGATGGACTCTATTAGGAGCCTTATGAAATACATTCAGTACATATGAATCTCATCTAGGAGACTTTGAATCCCTATTAAAAGATTGTAACCCTGTTAGGAGTTTATGGAAGATAGAAGGACCCACTATCCAAACAGCTTCAATGACAAGATCACTGAACACACCGTCCAACTGATCTCTTTATTACTCAATAGAATAATACCAAAGTATTAATGATCTCAAAAACTTATCACTTCTCCTCTGACTATTCCAAACTACACCAACTACTTCATCAAATTTCAATACTAGATTTCTGTACTTTGCATATCCTGTTACAACAAATATTGCACAATTCCGCAATTCACTTTCATACTATTTCTCATGTACATTACAAAAATAAAGAAAATCAATTCTTCATTTATACCACACTCAAATAATTACAAATGAGTCAACATAAAATTTACAAAATATAATCTTCCACATGTTACACAATATTCCACAATTACATAAAATTGTCGGCTTCCAATCAAGATAATGTTGGAGATTTTCTAGCGGGCCAATACTAAATGTATATTTGTCATTGATGATAACATAAGGAATGTAGCATGCATGAAATTCTGATGTAGTAAGCTTTCTATATATGTAGCATGGACATGATATCATGGGCACAGAGGTTAACTGTTAGTACAGATAGTTATATAGTAGCTTGTGTCAATAGTGTTCCTAACAAAGTAATAGGTAGTATTCTATGTATGGTTGTCCGTATAGTTATCATGGAGCCTTGTGCACTTGGATATGTGTTGAAGACATACTAGTGATGTTACATTCATGGACACAGAGTCTGATGACCAGAAGAAGTGAAGTTATGCAGTCATTATTCACTAGTAGCAATTTCATGTATTTGTTCAGAAGAGCCGATAGAGATTATATTGGTTCTAGATTTTCGCCTATCCTTTTGGTATGCACCCTTGGATTTAAGCTTGGATAAGTGTTAGTAATGTTTAGTTAAGAGTGCATGAAGTAAGTCAGCTTGAGTTGGAAGATCCAGTTGTTTTGGTAGAGCCAATAGTGTGTAGTGTTTGTCTATAATTATCTTATTAGATAGGTCCTAGAATGTGTTGCGTGCTTAGTAGAGCTCACCGAATTTTTATTAGAGTGTGTTATGGTTGCTCTAATATGATTTCAAGGTGGTTCTAATAGGCTGACTTGATTATATCATTTTGAGGAAAGATATTTATAGGCTATCATTTGTGATTTCTTGAGTGTGGTTCATAGTTGATTAAGAAGAGCAGAGAAGAGTGTGCGAAGTGTTGAGACATCAGAAAAAGGTCTACGTGACCAAGTAAAGTGTTTGAACTATACATTAGAACTAATCCAGATAGCAGGTCTAAGTGTAGTTCACAAACATCTAGATATAGTGTGTATCTGTTAAACATAAGGTTGTAGCCTTCACCCCTTTGAGAAGTGTGCTCTCAGATAGTGCATCCTCTCCCCTAACAAGGACTATTTTAAAAGACTCCTAACAGGGTCCGACCCTTAACCAGGTCTACTGTACTAAATATATTGTAAAGTAACTCCTAACAGGGTTAAGGATCTTCTAACAAGGATCATAATACACTAGTGCAGAATATTAGTGGGTGTCAATTCCCACTGGGGTTTTTAACTATTTGGATCTCCCCATAACAAAAATATTGGTGTTTTGTTCAAGTGTTCTTTCATTATTTTTATGTTTTTTTATTAAGTATACTTAATTGGATAAAGAATTGAAACTTGTAGATAACTAATTCACCCCTCCCCTCTCAGTTATCTCTTGGGACTATTCCTAACAATTGGTATTAGAGCCAAGTGCCTCGAAGAGAAAATTTAATAGCTTGAGGTTGATCAGATGGCATACTTCATGAAAGAAAGTCCTAAGTTTGATGGAGAGAATTATCTTGATTGGAAGAACAAGATGGTGACTCATTTACAGTGCATTTCTTTTGAAGTTTTTGATGTAATTATCAAAGTAGTCAAAATCCCTACTTTAGAAGACCTTGCAAAGGATGATGCTACTGATAAGAAAAAAGAATTATTTTATCAGAATGCAATAGCCAAAGAAGCCCTTATCAATGCCCTATTTGATGGTGAGTTCTTAGAAATAAAAAAGGTAGATATAGCCCACAAAATATGGAAGCACCTAGAAGACATATTTGAAGGAGACAAATAAGCAAAGAATGCGCACAAAAAAAAATGGAAGAAAAGATACAATGCATTAGAAATGTTACCTGAAGAATAAATTAGAGCCTACAATCAAAGGATCAATGAAGCAGTTGCTGGAATCAGAAACAATGGTGGAGAGATTTCAGAGGAGGACATTATGAAAAAGCTAATGACTACTCTCACTCAAGAATATGAAAGAAAGATCAACATCCTAAATGAAACCATGCAGCTTACATCAAATTTCAAGAGAGAGACCTTGATTAGCAAAATCTCATCTTTTGAGATTTCAAGATTGAAGACAAAACCTAAAAGTGAGATAGCCTTCAAAGCAATAGTTCATGGTAAGAAATCTACAAAAACTTCTAGTAATTTTGATGATGATGATGATGAGAAAACATTAGATGATTTCATTGCTATGATTTTCAAGAGAGAAAAGAAAGGAAAAGGAAAGTATGAAGGTCAATTGCAATTTAAATGCTTTTCATGTAATAAGATTGGTCACTTTGCATCTAAATGTCCCTTAAGAGCTAGAAAGTTCAAGAATGACTACAAGCCTAAATTCTCTAAGGATTGTTATTATGCTGGAGATGGAGTTTCAAATGATGATTCAACTGAAGAAGAAATAGGATTTATTGCTATCATGGAGAAAATGAACAATAAGACAGATCATGAAGATAAGAAAGAGAATCAAGAGCTAGCATTGATTTCACAAGTTGATATAAGGATAGACTGGATTATAGATAGTGTTTTTTCACATTAGATGATAGGTGACAAAGGTAGGTTTATTTATCTAGACAAATACAATGGTGGCATGGTTAGACTTGGAGACAACACTCCTAAACCCATAGTTGGTCGAGGAGCCATCACTTTTGATGGAAAGAATACTACTGATGATATTCTCTATGTAGATGGTTTGAAACATAACCTTCTTAGTGTTGGACAGTTACTTCAAAAAGGTTATCAGTTGGAGTTCAAACATGAAAAATGCATCATTAACAAAAAGGATGGTGTTATGATTGCATTAGGCTCAAAGACTAAAGGTAATGTTTTCCAACTCAATTCAGAAGCAAGTTGTTTTGTTGCTAAAGTTGATGATAGTTGATTGTGGCATAAAAGACTATGTCATATCAATTTTGATAACACAGTAAAGATAAGCAATGCAAAGGTAGTAAGAGATATACCTAGCATAGAAAAACTAGTTGATACTATATGCAGGGAATATGTGATGGGAAAACATGTGAGAAATTCATTTAGGAGCAAGCACAATTCAACAAAGAACAAGTTGGATTTGATTCATATAGACCTATTTGGTCCAACTCAAACAAGATCATAGTATGGTGAAAGGTATTTCATTTTTTTTGTTGATGATTATACTATGATGATGTGGGTTGCATTCTTGAAAGACAAGTCAGAAGCATTTGAGAAGTTCAAAATATTCAAAGCTAAGGTTGAGAATGAGTCTGGACTAAAGATAAAATGTTTGAGATTAGATAGAGGAGGAGAATTCACCTCTAATAGATTCTATGATTACTACGAAGAACATGGAATAAAAAGATAGTTAAGTGCACCCAGAACCCCTTAGCAGAATGGAACTGTAGAGAGAAGGACTAGGATCATCCTTGATATAGTGTGCACCATCATGATTGAAGGAAAAGATGTACACACCTATTAGAGAGATGCGGTCAATACAGTAGTCTATGCCATTAATAGAATTCAATTAAGGCATGGTGCTGACAAAACACCTTATGAGCTATGGTTTGGAAATGTTCCCACAGTAAAATAGTTCAAAATCTTTGGAAGCAAGTGCTACATCAAGAGGGATGAAGCAGTAGGCAAGTTTGATGCAAGAAGTGATGGAGGTATTTTCCTTGGTTACTCTACTAAAATTAAAGCTTATAGATGTTTCAATTTAATATTGAAAAAGATCATTGAAAGTGCTCATGTTAAGATTGATGAAAATTTTATAGTTCAAGAAAGATATCATGATTACTCACCCATGATTGAAGAAGAACCCAGACCCTCCACTAGTGAGACAATTATTGAGGAAATGTTTGACAGTATTGATGTGTTATTCAATAACCCTGAGACAAGTGAAGAAGATACTCCTAAGGCTGATGAGTCAGCATCACCTAAGGTTCCAAAGTTTACATCTAGAAACCATTCTAAGAAAGACATCATTGGAGATCAGAGCAGAAAATTCTTAACAAGATACAAGAAAAGAACTCAGCTAGCAGTGAAGCGGTATGTTTACTATCTCAGATTGAACCTTTAAGTGTTGAAGATGCATGTAATGATTCAGATTGGCATGATGCTAAGAAAGAAGAACTTGATCAGATTATTAAGAATGACACTTGGAAACTAGTCCCAAGACCTAGTGATAAAAATGTGATTGGAACAAAGTGGATATTCAGAAACAAGATGAATGAAGATGGTACAATAGTAAGAAATAAAGCAATGTTAGTATGTAAGGGATATGTGCAAAGAGAAGGCATTGATTATTCAGACACATTTACACCTATGAGCAGATTTGAAGCTATCAAGTTGTTTCTAGATTATGCTATAGTTAAAAACTTCAAAATATATCAGATGGATGTCAAGTCAGCATTCTTGAATGGAGATTTGAAAGAATAAGTATACATTGAGCAGCTAGAAGGATTCACCTTATCAGATAGACCTGATATGGTATGTAGATTGAAGAAGGCCCTCTATGGACTTAAGCAAGCCCCTAGAGCATGGTATGAGAGACTAGATGGATATCTAACAAAGATTGGATTCAAGAAAGGAGTAACAGGTTGTAATCTATTCATTAGAGAGACATCTAAAGGTCTACTACTTGTAGCTATATTTGTTGATGACATTATCTTTGGACGTAATGACAAACTGAGTGCAGAATTTGCTAAAGAAATTCAAAATGAGTTTGAGATGAGTATGATTGGTCCTATCAAATAATTTTTGGGACTAAATGTGCAATAGATAGAAAAAGGAATTTTTATTAATCAGTCCAAGTATGTGAAAGAGATACTGAAGAAATTCAAAATGGATCATTGCAAGCCAGTAGGAACAACTATGATCACTAGATGTAAGCTTACAAAAGAAGATGACTCACCAGTAGTAGATATAACATTATATAAGTCTATGATTGTCAAACTTATTTATCTTACTTAGACTAGACCTAACATTTCCAATGTAGTTGGCATAGTTGGAAGATTTGCAGGAGAACCTAAGCAAAGTCACCTCATGGCAGTAAAGAGAATATTCAGATACTTGTAGGGCACTATATATTATGGTCTATGGTATCCTAATTCAAAAAATGTTGAGCTTCATGTATACACTAATTCTGATTGGGTAGGATGCGTAGATGATAGAAAGAGTACATCAGGTGGAGCAATGTTTCTTGGTAATAGATTTGTCACTTGGACAAGCAAGAAACAAAATTTTATTTCTTAGTCAATAGCAGAAGTAGAGTATGTTGTAGTAGCCTTGAATTATTCTACAATTTTTTGGATCAAGTAGATGATAAAGGACGTTGGTATTTAGATTGATTATCCTATAGTTATTCAATGTGATAACACTAGCACTATCAATATGTTTAAGAACCCTGTGATGCATGTAAAGACAAAGCACATTGAGATCAAGTATCACTTCCTAAGAGAGAAAGTGGTAGAGAAAGAAGTCAAGTTGGACTATGTGAGTACTAAAGATCAGTTGGTAGATATATTCACAAGGCCCTTGCCTTAGGATACTTTTGAGTATCTCAGGGAAAAGTTGGGAGTAATTCCCTTCCCTGATTTTGCTTAAAAGAAAGAAGCAAAGGCATCAGTCCTCAGGGATTGATGGAAGGTTGACTACTCTACCTCAGGAGTAGTACCATTGCTTAAAATGAATGGCACCCTTTTTCATTGATGTCAAAGGGGAAGTAATATATAGAGTCATGAAAAACAAAAGAATGAGTAGTATACTAAGGGGGGGAATTATTCAGTCTTGGAGGTAGTTCAGTTGAGGAAATGGAGAATATTGAAGATTAGTGCAACAAAAGGAGGATTCATCTTTGGGGGAGATTTTGATGAGGAAATGGAGAATGTTATAAAATTATTTCTCATTGGGTTGGTGGTGGTTTTTCATTCCACATGTTGCCATCAATGCCAAAGGGGGAGATTGTTGGAGATTTGCCAGTAGTCCAGTACTGATTGTATGTTTGCCATTGATGACAACATATGGAAAGTAGCATGCGTGCAAGTCTTATGTAGTAAAATTTTTGTATATGTACCATGGACATGATATCAAGATGATATCATGGGCGTAGAGGTTAACTATTAGTACAGACAGTTATATAGTAGTTTGTGTCAGCAGTGTTCTTGACAGAGTAAGAGGCAGTGTTCTATGTATGGTTGTCCATATAGTTATAATGGAGCCTTTTGCACTTGGATATGTGTTGAAGACATATTAGTGATGTTACATTCATGGACGTAGATTCTAATGATTAGTAGAAGTGAAGTTATGCAGTCACTATTCACCAGTAGCAGTTTCTTGTGTTTGTTCAGAAGAGCCGACAGAGATTATATTGGTTCTGGAGTTGCGCCTATCATTTGGGTATTCTCCAATTGATTTAAGCTTAGAGAAGAGTTAGTAATGTTTAGTTAAGAGAGCATTTTGTAATTTATCTTGAGGTGGAAGATCTAGTTGTTTTGGTAGAGCCGACAGTGTGTAGCATGCGTCTACAATTATCTTATTAGATAGGTCCTAGAATCTGTTGTGTGCTTAGTAGAGCTAATTGAATTGTTATTAGAGTGTGTTAGGGCTTCTCTAATATTATTTCAAGGTGGTTCTAATAGGATGACTTGATCATATCATTTAGAGGAAAGATATTTATAGGTAGTCATTTGTGATTTCTTGAGTGTGGTTCATAGTTGATTAAGAAGTGCAGAGCAGAGTGTGTGAAGTGTTGAGCCATTACAAGAAGGTCTATGTGACAAATTAAAGTGTTGGAACTATACATTGGAACTGATCTAGATATTAGGTCTAAGCGTAGTTCACCAAGATCCAGATATAGTGTGTATCTATTAAACAGAATGTTGTAGCCTTTGCCCCTTTGAGTAGCATTCTCTCAGACAATGCATCCTCTCCCCTAATAGGGAATATTGTAAAAGACTCCTAATAGGGTCCAACCCTCTACCAAATCTACTGTACTAAATATATTGTAAAGAAACTCCTAACAGGGTTAAGGATCTTCTAACAAGGATCATAATATACTAGTGTAGAATATTAGTGGGTGTCAATTCCCACCTGATTTTTTTACCTATTTGGGTTTCCCCGTAACCAAAATATTAGTTTTG
Organism: Chamaecyparis obtusa; assembly: GCA_027943335.1. Classification (NCBI taxonomy): domain Eukaryota; kingdom Viridiplantae; phylum Streptophyta; class Pinopsida; order Cupressales; family Cupressaceae; genus Chamaecyparis; species Chamaecyparis obtusa. Next base: position 257,166 of record BSBK01011581.1, on the reverse strand, counting down.
TGTTCAAGTTTTCTTTCATTTTGTTTATGCTTTATGTTTAAGTATACTTAATTGGATAAAGAATTGAAACTTGTAGATAACTGATTCACCCCCCCCCCCTCTCACTTATCTCTTAGGACTATTCCTAACAGATAATTCTTCACCCATGCAACCTTTGACCTTGTTGTAACATCCACATAATGATCATCATGTCTTCATCATTTTTAAAACCTCACATTCTCATATTCTATCTTGATTAGGAGATATCATCCAATTTCCACAATCCACTTCTCAGGAACACTGCCTGAATATTGCTTCCATTGAATTGCACATAACTATCATGAATAGTTGACTTTTTGTATGCACTCTTGACCATGTTCTTAGGAAACATCATTTATTATGCCCTTAACTTTTCATAGCTTCATCTAGAATATCCCATGTGCATTAATAAAAGCATTGTCTTCTTCTCTGCTAATCTTTAGTAGATCACTATGTTGACATCAATGACAATCACGGTCATGAATGAAACAACAACTAATACAAAATGGTTGTGAATACTCCCCCATAGGATATATTCAGCATTCATTCCTAATAATCTCCCCCATTGGAATTGATGACAACATAGATGAAAAAACATCCAAGTTCCATGAATACCAACACCGCAACACTACTACTCTTGAATGTTTTAACATCCTCTTCATCAATAAAATCTTGCTTCATTTTCCTGCTTAATTATTTTAGTTTTCCATTTTATATTATTTGTATCCTTCTCCCTTAAATTATCTTTAATAGATGATTTTTCATGTATCCTTCTCCCCCATTGACATCAATGACAGATAATGCATCACTATGTCAACAACAACTTCAATGTCAAAAGACACTTTTTCAGAAAATACATTCACTAGAGTCCTGATGACTTAGCTCAAAAACACATAATCCCCCATAGAGGAAGTACCAACATCTAGTCCAAAAAAAGATAAATCTCATATACCACTAGACTAATGCAATGATCTGCATCACTTCTCGAAAGTAGGCTGGGGAATAACCCCAAGAATACCTCTCTGATATTCAAATGTATCCTTAGGAAAAAGCTTTGTAAATATATCTTCAATCTTCTCTTTTGTACTTATATACTCAAGTTTGACTTCTTTCTCTATAACTTTCTCTCTTACTACATGATACTTTATTTCTATATGTTTTGTCTTAGAATGTAGCACAAGATTTTTAGACATACTAACTACACTAGAGTTATCACAATGTATAACAACAGGCTCATCAAATTTCATTCCAATATCCTTCAACATTTGTTTCATCCATATTATCTAGTTACAATTGTTTGCTACTGCTACATATTCTGCTTTTGTTGTTCTCTATGAAATACAATTTTTTTTCTTCCTTAGCCAAGAAACCAATCTTCCTCCAAGGAAAAATACTCCACCACTTGTACTCTTTTTGTCATCAACATTGCCTCCTTAATCTGAATCTATATATGCACATAGGGTAAAGTCATCAGATTTTTCATACCACAATCCATATTCAATTATGCCTTTCAAGTACCTCAGTATCCTTTTCACTATTTCATAATGTGATTCTTTAGAATCAACTTGAAATCTTGCCATGATTCCAACCGCATGTGATATGTCTAGTCTTGTATGAGTTAAATATTGCAATCCTCCAATCATAGATTTTTACCTCTTCTGTTCAACTACAAGAGTCTCATCTATGCTAGATAACTTGTGTCTAGTTACCATAGGTGTGCCAACTGGATTACAATTATCCATTCAAAATATTTTCAATATGTCATTCAAGTACTTTGTTTGACATAAGAAGATACCATCACTATTTTTTGTTATCTGCAATCGTAAAAAATATTTCATCTCACCAATCATACTCATTTCAAATTCAGTCTTCATTTCATCTACAAATTTATCACTGGCTTCATCTTCTCCTCCAAAGATAATATCATCAACAAAAATAACTACAACTAACACACCATTTTCAATTTCTTTCATGTACAAGTTACTGTCAGTTGTGACTTTAGTAAATCCTAATTTTATCAAATACTTATCTAGTCTTGCATACCAAGTTCTAGGTGCTTGCTTAAGTCCATATAAAGCTTTTTTTAGTTTACATACCATGTCTCCATGAGTTAAGGGAAAAGCTACAGGCTGCTCAATATAAACTTCTTATAATTCTCCATTCAGAAATGTTGATTTCACATCCATCTAATATACTTTAAATTTTTTATAGGTTGCATAATCCAAAAACATTCTTACTGCTTCAATTCTTGCTACAAGTGCAAAAGTCTCTTCATAGTCAATTCCTTCTTGATGTGAGTAACCTTTACATACCAATCTTTCTTTATTCGTTACAAATTCTCCTTGTTCATTTATCTTGTTCCTGAATACCCATTTAGTTCCTATAACATTCTTATCTTTAGGTCTAGGGACCAACTCCCAAGTCTTGTTCTTTTCAATTTGATCTAGTTCTTCCTTCATTGATTTAATCCAATATTCATCTTCACAAGCTTCACTAGTAGATTTGGGTTCAATTTGAGAAATTAAACACAATTCTTCTTGTACCTCATTTCATGCCTGAAATCCTCTTTCTATGCTCCCAATAATCTTCTCAATAGGATGATTTCTTGTTAGATTCCTGTTAGGTGTCACTGTCTCAATTCTTCCTTCAATTGAAGGTTCTTATCTGATTTCCTCAATGTAGATTTCATTTTGGAAATCACTGTTAGTTTCATAGAACAATTCAACATTTTCTTGATCAATCCTAGTATGAGTTCCTTCATCTGATTCATAACCAAGCATTCTTTCCTGAATTTTGAACTTTTCATCAACTTTAACATTTGTGCTCTCAACAATAGTTTTAGTTCTTTTATTGAAACATCTATAATCTTTTCTTTTTAATGAATAACCAAGAAATATACCTTCATCACTTCTAGGGTCAAACTTTCCAATGTCATCATCTCTCTTAATATAACATTTACTTCCAAAAATTTTGAAATACTTAACTGATGGTGCATGTCCAAGCCATAGTTCATAAGGTGTCTTGTCTGTGTCTACTTTGATCTATACTCTATTCATTGTATATACTATTTTATTCACTTCTTCTCTCCATAATATCTTTGCGAAGTCATTTTCAAATAGCATGGCTCTAGCTACTTTAGTCACTAACCTATTTCTTCTTTCTGCAATACCATTTTGTTCAGGTGTTCTAGGGGCTGAAAACTATCTCTTAATGCCATCCACTTGACAAAAAAAGTTAAATTATTTTGAAGTAAATTCTCCACCTCTATTTGATCTCAAACATTTAATCTTCATTCTAGATTCATTCTCAATTTTGTTCTTAATTACTCTTAACTTATCAAATGTATTAGAATTTTCTTTAAGGAATGCAATCCACACCATTCTTGTAAAATTATCAACAAGAATCATAAAATACCTTTCACCATAGAATCCTCAAGTCCTTGTGGGACCACTCAAATTTGTATGAACAATTTCCAACTTCTCTATTGTTGTAAACTTCTTGCTAGGAAATGAGTTTGTCTTCTGTTTAGCCATAACACATTCCTTGCACATCATGTTAGTAGGTTTCACAATCTTAGGAAAATCTCTTACTGAAAGTGTAGTACTCACTTTCAAAATGTTATCAAAGTTTATATGACAAAATCTTCTGTTCCATAACCAACTATCATCAATCTTAGTAATCAAGCATGTCATCTCAGAAGGATTCAACTAAAATACATTACCTCTGGTTCTTGATCCAGTTCCAATCAAATTACCATACTTGTCTTTGATTACACAAGTTTTCTCAGTAAACCAAACTTGATATCCCTTATCAACTAGTTGTCCAACACTCAAAAGATTATGTTTCAACCCATCCACAAAGTAAACATCATTAGTGTTAGTATTTCCATCAAGAGTAATAGATCCTATACCTTTTATTAAACAAGGTGCATTGTTTCCAATTCTAACAATTCCTCCATCATAATTGCTAAAATTTATGAATTTCTTCATGTCTCCATTCATATGATGTGAACAACCACTATCTATAATCCAATCAGATCTCTTTACTACTTGAGAAACTAAATCTTTTTCTTCTTTAACCTCTATTTCAAAGTTTTCTTCTTTTATTGCTACAAATCCTATATCATCATTCTCATCATCACTTTCACTTAGGATTTTTTCCACACTAGCCTCAAGTTCCTCATCATTAGCATAGTAACATCATTTAGATCTTCTAGGTTTAAAATTCTTTCTATACTTCTTTACTCTCTTAGGATATTTAGATGCAAAATGACCATATTCTTGACAAGTCCAACATTTTAAAATTTTCTTACCTTCTGGTTCTCTTTTCACAAGCAAGGCAATTCCTTCCTCAATCTTCATGTCTTCTTCATTCTTAGATCTATTTCCACTAGCATAATATCCGCTTGCACTAATGCTTCTTGAAAAAGTAGGATGAATACTAAGTGCCCTAAATGCTATCTCCATTCTAAATAAATCTCCCAACTTTCTCAAGCTTATCTCTACTACTTCTAGTCTTCCAAGAAGGGTTTCTCTAGTGAAGTTATCAGTACACGGTATAGCTTTCTCAATCATATGCGCTATCTTCTTAAATACAAGATTTAATGTCTTTAGAATTTTCCATATCACTTCATTCTCTATCTTGATTCCTTCACAAGATTTTATACCTACAACAATTTATGACATTCTACCAATATAGCTTCTAACCGATTCATCTTCCATCATTCTTATATCTTCAAATGCACATATTCAATTATGTAATCTGGCTCTCTTTTCATGTTCATCATCTTCAAAATTAGACTGTAAATCTAACCAAATTTCATGAGATGTTTTTAAATATTTTACTTGACTGTACTCATTTTCTGGAAGGGCTAAGAAGAGTGCTTATCTGGAAAGTATGTTACACATGAATAGATCTCTCTCCTCATTAGTACATTCTTCAATTTTGTCTTCTTCAATGATAGTCTTCTTGTTCTTTGTGATTAACCAGTATCTTGATCCTAAACAAAGAAAATGTGTCTTCATCTTTTCTTTCTAGTTGTCAAAGTTCACTCCATCAAACTTAGAAATTTCTTTCCTAAACTAACTCACTATTGATCTCCTTAAGTTGTTAAACTTTTCCTTCAGGGACCTACTACTCTGATACCAATTGTTAGAAAGTAAAGTCCACCAAGATAATTAGAGGAGGGGGGGTGAATTAGTTATCTGCTAAATACAACTTTTATCACCTTTAACAGATTTTAACCATGTAATCAATGTAAGAAACAACCATAGATAGATATACACACACAATAAAACAATAACATAAGATATGTTGACTAGGGAACCTCTTGATTAAAGAGTAAACCTCAATGAGAATGATTCCCACAAAAGATGCACTAATATAAAAATTCTTTGTGAGAGGATGGACTCTGTTAGGAGCCTTATGAAATACATTCAGTACATATGAATCTCTCTTAGGAGACTTTGAATCCCTGTTAAAAGATTCTAACCCTGTTAGGAGTTTATGGAAGACAGAAGCACCCACTGTCCAAACAATTTCAATGACAAGATCACTGAACACACTATCCAACTGATCTTTGTATTACTCAACAGAATAATACCAAAATATTATTTATCTCAACAACTTATCACTTATCCTCTAACTATGCTAAACTGCACCAACTACTTCATCAAATCTCAATACCAAATCTATGCAATTCACATATCCTCTTACAATAAATATTGCACAATTCCACAATTCACTTTCATACTATCTCTCATGTACATTACAATAATAAAAAAAATCAATTCTTCATTTATACCACACTCAAATAATAACAAAATGAGTCGGCATAAAATTTACAAAATATAATCTTACACATGTGATGCAAGCTAGGGAAAGAGGGGTGAAGAGATGGCACACCCAACTTGAACCACATTTCTCTACAACACGCAGAAGCAAGAACAACATAGTGAGAGAGAGAATGCATGATCTTTATTATTATCTTCAAATTGATTCATACATGCCAGGCTATAAGGCCTTCCCCAGTTTCGGCCAACTATTACAATGAATTACAAAAGTCCTCAAACATGTGAGGATCTCTGAACAATCTCAATCTTCTATCTTCTATCTTCTTACTAAAACTCCCTCCTAAACTCTAACCAAACAACTATACTTATAAAAGAGGCTACTGATCTAAGTCAGCCTTCAGATCCACATTCAATGGAAGGAATAGTCAGATCTAGGACCCCATGCTTCCTAATGATGGATACCAGCAATAAATCCATGACCCATAATCAATGCACAAGTTAGCCTCAATAGGAACTCAAAATAAATCACTCGGCAAGAAAGGATGACCAAGCAAAAAAAAGCATCACCAAGCACCAGTGAAACAACCAACCACCCAAGAGATAACCGACCAAACTTGGTAACCAAAGGAAACCAATCAACTACCGAGCCAACTCGGTCAAAGAAAGAACCGAGGCACATAGACAAACTCAAATATGTTTTGGTGACACAGGATTGCCAAGGACCCTAGATGCTCCTGCATCAGACACCTGGGTTTATTTAGAAATTATTCTCTAAATCATTCAGTAGGTATGATCCAAGCTACATCCAACTCAGACTGTGAAATACATGAACTATCTTCAATCGGTCTGTTCTTCCACTTTACTAGATATTCCATATATTGTTTACCTCTTGTTCTTTTACTAACTCTTTTCTCCAAAATTTGTTCCACTTCTTCTATCTACTTCTTAGGATATTCCATCGGTGCTGCCATGTCTTCTTTAGGTTCATGAAACTCATACAAATCAGCAATGTTGAATATAGGTGATATATCCATATCCTTAGGTAACTCAACTTCATATTCATTTCCACTATCAAATTTTCTCAAAATATTGCAATGTCCAAACTTCTTCATCTTGAGCTTCCCATATGTTCCAATGGGAAATCTTCCTTTTCTCAAATGAACCATCACTTCATCACCAACATCAAAAGTCTGATGTCTTCTTGATCTATCAACTCTATCTTTGTATTTTTTATTACTCTTTTCCAATTTCAGCTTTACATCTTCATGTACTCAGCAAATTTTTCTCCTTCAGCACTTCTCTTTCTTTCATCATCAATGTCTCTCAAATCAAATATACCTCTCAGCTGTATGCCATTCACATTCTCAAATGGTGTTTTTCCTATACTCCTATTCACTGAATTATTGTATGCAAACTCTTCTTGAGCCAACATAGAATCCCAATTACCTGGTGTGTCTCCAACTAAACATCTCAAAATATTTCCCAAGCTTCTATTCACAACTTCTATCTATCCATCAGTTTGTGGCTGAAATGTAGAACTATATTTCAACTCAGTACCCAACTTTCTCCAAAGAGTCTTCCAAAAGTATCCAACAAATTTACTGTCTTGGTCAGAGATAATACTCCTCGATAATCCATGCTATCTGACAATTTCCTTAAAGAAAAGATCTGCTACATGTACTGCATTTGATGTCTCTCTACAAGGTATAAAATGTGCCAGTTTAGAAAATCTATCCACCACAAAAAATATACAATCATTACCTCTTACTATCTTTGATAAGCCAAGAACAAAATCCATACTGATGTCAATCCAAGGTTTCTCAGGTACAAAAATCAGTGTATACAATCTAGTATTCTGACTTACTCCTTTTGCAACTTGAAAAACTCCACAACTTTTCACAAATTTTTGAACATCTTTATACAACTGAGGCTAAAAGTATTTCTCCTTAAGAAAACTCCATGTCTTATCAACACCAAAATGTCTAGCCAAACGACCACTATGTTTCTCTTCTATCAAATTAGTTCTCATAGGTCCTCTCAATATACACAAATGAATACCTTTAAATAACATGCCTCCTTACATAAAATATTCATCCCATTTAGTACTATGTTGATCTTGAATAGGTGCTCTGCACTTTCTCCACGGCTCAGAAAAATTAGAATCAAATTCATAAGAACCTCTCATGTCATCAAAGCCTAGAATTCCAATTTTCATCTCGGTCATCAAAGATCTCCTTCTACTCAATGCATCAGCAACTCGGTTAGTGACACCACTCTTATGTTTTATCACAAATGTATAACTCTACAAATACTCAACCCATTTCATATGTCTCTGGTTCAACTTATTCTGACTACCCAAATACTGTAAAGCCTTATGATCGGTATACAACACAAATTCACTCAGTATCAAATAATGTCTCCATTTCTTCAGTGCTTGAACAATAGCATAGAATTCTTGTTCATACACAAAATATTTCCTTTTTGCATCATTCAACTTTTCACTAAAGAAAGAAATAGGTTTTCCTTCTTGACTCAACATAGCTCTAATTGTACTTACACTTACATCACATTCCACTTGAAATACCTTATTGAAATTAGGCAATGACAAAATAGGCAATTTATAAACCTTCTGCTTCAGAGTCTCAAAACTTTTATCAACTCGATGTGTCCACTTGAATTCTCTTTTGTCTCCTCTCATAGTCTCAGCCATAGAATTACAAATTGAACTAAAATTCCTTATGAAATTTCAGTAAAAACTTTCCAAACCATGAAATGATCTTACCTCACTAGAATTCATAGGTGTAGGCCAATTCAAAATAGCTTCAACCTTTTTAGGATCCATTTTCAAACCATCAACTGAAATTACAAATCCCAAATACACAATCTCCTCTTTCATGAATGAACACTTTTTATAGATTTATCAATAACTTTTCTTCTTTCAATCTCTACCAAACTTGTCTAACATGCAATAAATGTTCTTCTCTGGTCTTACTGAATATCAAAATATCATCAAGATATACAATCACAAACTTACCCTAGAATTTCTTCAAAACTTCATTCATCAACCTCATAAAATTACTCGGTGCATTAGTTAAACTAAAAGGCATAACCAACCACTCATACAAATAGTTTCATCTTAAAATGGAAGCACTTCCATGTTAAGAATGTTTATCCCTCTGAGTAAGTGGTCTGTGGTCATGTCAAGCACCTCAAATTGGTCTTTGCCTCAATCTAGCTTTCTCCCCCCCATTCTTCTTCTCTCTACACCTGTTTTCACTTTCTTTCTACATTTCCTAGCATTCTGGACTGAGGTCCTGAGGTTTTTCACCTCAGGGTCAAAGATGACCTTGAGGGTCAAGGATGACCTCGACCCTGACCTAGGTCAGGGATGACCTCAACCCTAACCTAGGGCAGGGTCTACCTCGCCCTTGACCCAAGGTTCTGTTGGAAATTTGGCTAAAGTGAGTATATATATGTTGTCATTATGGAAACATATGATCCTCATGAAGATCACAAAAGTTAGAGAGCAAGTATAGTAGAGCACATCACAAATTTGTCTAAGTGTGAGACAGTGTTTTCATAGTGTACCAGGACATAATTTTTGTTTGCGACATTGACTGGAGTGAGTTCAGTGCTTACAAACTTGCACATAAACTCTATGATGGCTAATGATCACCCATCTCATATCACAAGTCAATACGGCATGTACAAAATTAATTATGATAGTTTTACTGAAGACAGTGTGAAGCCGATAGGACAGAATATGAAGGCAGAATTGGTAAAGAGTTAAGGGATTATTTTGTTTATCAAAATAATGACTTAACAATATAAAGGGAGGACATCCTAGATGTTAACTCTTATATAATGATATATGGAAGCCAACCATGTAAATTTATTAGCCTTAATAACTTGTATATATATGCAATTGTAATTGAAAAGAAAGAGAGATGAAGCGAAGAAAAAGTGATGTAATAAATGTAATTGTGAAGCAAATGTAATAGTGACGATGCAAAGATAAGAGCAGAAAAGGAATATTGATACAAGTAGAAAAAGGTTATGTACCTTGACCTATTTTGTATACATTGTATATTACTTGTTTGGGAAGTGGGCTCATCTAGTAATCAGATTTTGTATTGACAACTCCTAAAAGGGTTGAGGCTTCTAACAAGGCCTATAGTCCCTTAATCAGGACTGATACACTATATGCTTGTAATAGACTCCTAACAGGGTCAATATCCTTAACATGATACTCTTTATTAGTGGATCTTTGTGGGTACCATCCCCATCGGGGTTTTCCCTTGGCCAGGGTTTCCTCAAGAACAAACAATGTGTTATGAGTTCTTTGATGTTATTGCTATCCATGTTATTTAGTTTCTTATGTTATGCATGTGTGAACATAATCTATTATATCCATATTTGGGAAAAAGATAAAGTTTTTAGAATATTGATGTGTGTGAGTGATTTACACCTTCATGAAATTACAAGATTAACTAAGAACAACAAGAATTAGAGAAAAATAATCTAACAAATGCACAATTAATCTATCAACATCTCATGGATCTCTAAAATAAAGTGGTAAATGAGGCTCTCAGCTATGATCCTCACTAGTGACACTCTAAAGATGAGAATTGAACTAAGAATGATATGCAAAATAGATCTAATTATCAAATTCTAGCTCTATTTGATAAGAAAATCTCTAAAATGATCAACAATTGAAGCTAAATATCAATGAAAATGCTAAGTGAGTGGTGTGAATGCAAATTGCAAGAGCTTTGCTACAATTCAAAGATATGGAATGGATTAATTATGCCTCAAAATGCCTTCTATTTATAAGATTTTCCCAAGGGTAGGGGGTAGAGTGAGATAACCATGGTTATGCTTGGGTAAGGTCAATTGGCTTTGCTTTGTCCCTAAATTGGGGGACAAACATTTAAATGGTTTCAAAAGGCTGGACCATTTCAACAAAAGTGAGTGATTTGTGTCCATTTTGTCTCCTTTTTGCTTTGTTGAGGGAATTTCATATTTTATTAATTAATTAAAGTAATTAAATTTAGCCATGAAGGGTAAGAGGTTCATTTTGATTTTTGCTTTCAACAACTATGTCATTAATTGAATTTAATCAATTTCTTAGTGTTTTTCCCCTTTTCAAGCCTTATTTAATCATTTAATCATTTAATTGAATTTTCCTTTGATTTGAATTGCCTTTGTTCCATTTATCAATTTTTAGTGTTATTTTGATGATTTGATGCACCTTTTGATTAAATTAAGCCTTTGCCAATTTTCCATGTCTACAAATGCCCCTCTTTGAGTCGATGTACGAAGAACACCAATTCAAAGATTCCCTTAGTAGGATGATCTGATTCAGGTCCTGGTTCTGATATGCCTCTGATCGTTCTGATTGATGTACTTCCTGATGATGATGATGTGCCTCTGATGATGGTGCTGATATGATTCTGATGCCTCTGATATGATACTAATCTGATATGGGTCCTGGGTTGATTGATTGCTGATATGTTGATAGATTTGATATGATATGGTAAACTGATCTGATACTGATTTGCCTCCTGATATGATAACGATATGATATGATATCTTGATATGATACTGATATGATATGATACCTTGATATGATACGATATGATATGATATGATATTGATATTGATATGCCCCACTGATAAATGTTTTTGATGTGATGCCAATTTGATACTCTGATGCCCCCTCAGAAATAAAACATATTGATTCCTTGATTTGAAAGATTTTGAGTAGTTGGAATATGTTTTGATTTCTGAAAAATATTGATGATATGCCATGACTCACAAATTTGCATATCCAAGATAGATAGGTCTGTTGTAGTTAAGAAAAACAAGTGATTAGGATAATAGGATAATGGTACCAATGAATGTGATTTGTCAATCTCATAGGATAGTTCTGATAGGATAAATCAATCAGTGTGAAAATCGATATGATTTGATACTGCTGCTTCGTTCTCAGGACACAGAGACACGAACAAATGGTACTGGGTGTGATTGCTTGATACTTTGATAGGATTGATTGATGTAAGATGACTCACTGATATAGAATACTGATATGATTCCCTTGATTTTCCAAACAGGCACATTTCCATAAATGATATATATATACGGACCTTAGCTTCTTGGATATTTGGATTTAAGTCATGGTTTTGACCCAGCTAGAGTACATGTTATTGAGATGATTGATTATGGAGCTCTTTCAATTTTTTGATATTGTATCATGATATTTCAGTTATTGATCAGGACTTGGATGTATCACTTTGATGACATTGTATCTTTGATTAGACAAAGTTCATGGATCTTTGATATTATGGACACTTATGATTTATGGACTTTCCTTGATTCTTGATTGAATGACCCATTTTATGACTGATCAAGATTTCAATTGAATGAACCCCCTTTTCCCTTGGAAAAATACTACAAAAAAAAAGGCACATGCAATTAATCTAACATGATAATGCAATTAACCTTCCATGATAATGCAATGCAATGCAGCTAAGTGTCACTAGCTTTTAGCAAATAAATGCCTTGAGGATAAATTTTCATCATTGAGCACTTTGGGACCAGAAAGCAAGTACAATCACCACTGCCCACTGACATGATGATATGAATACCACTTTTTATCGCATTTGGTAACCTCCTTTTTGAACTAGTACAACCCACACTAGTCGAATAAACCAACTATGAGAGTATGAATACCAGTTTCAACGAATTCAATGTTGCATAAACAAGCAAAGGTCAACCTTCCACCTTATATGAAAGTCCTCGATGGTTCTTTGATGACCATGTCGTTAGATGAATTCACATAAGTTGTTGGATATCCCTCAAGACAGTCACTCAAAGGCAAGAAAAATATCATGTCTCCATCATTGCCAATCTAGTCGAAACATCATCGATTAGCTAAAAAGATGTGATAAAAATCAATGTAAGTAAAGATCATCAAAAGAAAGCTTCAAGTCTTTTGCATTGTTTCATGATTTTCAAAAAGTGTTTCCAAGTATTTTGATCTCTAAAGTGTTTTGTCAATTTTTAATCCCGAATAATAAAGTCAAGGAAGGCTCATGGATCAAGTTGTGGTAATTGAATTCTTGGTTAGTGAACAATGATATCCATCAAAGGTTCACGAAAATCTTCTTCTCTCTTTTGAAACTCTGATAATTCCCTCTCTCTCTGATGTGACTAAATATTGTACTATTGAATCCTTTTGAAGTTAATGCCTTGCTTCATGTGAATTCATGCTTGTTTGTTGAAATCTGCTGATTAAGATCAAATGCCCCAGTTGGATAGAAAAAATGTTGAACTTGGACAAACTTTCAAGATTTTACCGAAGCTCAGTTTATGCAAGATGCAACTCAAAAGCACTTCATGCTGTCCTTTTTACCAGCTCTCAAACAAGATCACATTGGCTTGCCCCCAATGTCTTAGCAAGATATAGGACATGAAGGATGGATTTGCAAGCTGATGGATTAGAGATGGAAAGGCTATGATGGAAGAAGTATGCGAATGTGACCCATAGGACTATCTCCTCAAGAGTACCCAAGCTAAGGAAAAAATGATATAGCAATGTGAAGCATGTTTTTGGATAAGCCATGAAAGTCAATTGTGCAGGGCTAGATAGTGTATAGGATAATGATCTGCTACCATGAAAAGGAGTGATCCAAAAGAGTGGACATGTCAAGAAGTTTTTGATAACAAAATTTTTTTTTTAAAGTTCATCTTGATCAAGACCAAGGGTCAATTTGGGTAAGATGTGTATAAGATAACACAATCATGATAAAGGAGTGATGGAGGCTATGAAGGGATGTTTTGGGATTATGAAAAAGCTATCAAGGAATAATGAAGGTGAATTTGGGATAAGCAAGATCATGATAGGGTAACATGGATGCAGCAAGGACATAAGTTGATGGAAAGGATAACGGATGTTAAGATACTCAATGCTCATGGATGTGTTCAACCTTGTCAAGATGAAGGTGATAGATGGAAATATGGATGAAAGTGAGGTAAATGATAGGAAGATGGAAGATGGCATGGATGCAACTTTGCCCCCAAGTGTAGAGTGCAAGAAGGAAGAATTACGCATGATGCTTGTTTGCCAGGTTTTCATCATGGTACTTGTCTAAGGTGCCACAAGAAGTGGTTTTCACCCTAGATTTATTTCTTTTTATTTTTGCTACCAAGGTGCCTATTGCTAGGTTTTCACCAAGGTACTTTTTCTCTTTTTTCATTTTTTTCTTTTTTTCTTTATTTTTTTCTTTTTTTGTATTTTTCAATATTTTCCCAACATTAGAATCTTTGGACAATGCTCCTCTGAAAGATATGCTATAATAAACCATGGGTATGACTAGGATGCTCAAAGATATTGATAAGAGGGATGGAAGTATGGAAAGTATGCATTGGAAAATGAATGTGAGGATAAGAAGAAGGTATGTTGAAGATGGAAATGTTGGCAAGATCAACTTTGACACACACTTTGAAGAGTGGTGGAATGATGGAGGAACAATAGATGACGGAGGTAAGGATCTTTTTGAGGTAGTGGATTTTGGGATGTAAGAAGATGAAGGATGTTTGGAAGGAGATGGAATGGAAGTCTTTGGAAGCTTGAATGTCAATTTTGATTCTTCTTTTGTGTGCAAGTCTTTCAAAAATGACTTGGGAATCCACATATTCTTTGATTTTTCTTCCTTTTGGAATGCTTTTGAATGCACTTCTTCAATGAGGGATTTAGGAACCCATATTTTATTTTTTTCTTTTTGCTTGATGGACCTTTGCGGCCTTTTGGATATTTCATTTTTCTTTTCATTCACATGTCGATTAGATGGGACATTGTGATTTTGATGCACATATGGATTCTTGGATTTATGTTTTTTATGTTGCACATCAACATTGCTTCCAAAAGACTTAGGAATTATGGATGAATAGGAATAATATGGATGGTTCATATGGATTGGTGTTTGGACATTCTTCAAGTATGTGTGTCTTTGTTGATCTTGATACATGGTAGGGTAAGTGAATGGATAGCTAGGGATGATAGGAATGGTTGATGGGGGAATATATGGACCTAATATGGATGGAAGGGATGAAGACTTTTGTTTTGGGACATAGGAACCCAAAATGGATTTGGAGGATAGTGGAGGTATGTGGTTGTATTTGAATGGAGGGATATAAGGTGTGAAAGGGATATCAATATCTTTGGAAGGAGCTCCATCGTCAACGTTCTCATCTTTAAGATTTATCTTTATACTAATAGGCTCATGAGTAGCTTTGATAGGATCAACTGAAGCTTGAAGGGATTCATTATCTTGCAAGGGATTTGGAAGAATGATGTTTTCTTGAGGTGAACATGGAGGAATATGACAAGGAAATGATGGGATGCTTTGAATTGTGTAACGAAGGTATTTTTCTCTTGATTTTCAATATGCTCATTGGAAGTTATGGAAGGGATATCTTGATCTTGCTTGGGAAATGGAGAAAATATGGAACTTGGAAGGGTACTTTGTTCTTGGAATGGAAGGATATCATCTTGAAAGACATGAAAGGATGCAAGGGGATCATCACAAGGTTCAAGGGATATGGGACCTTCATCAAATATGGGAGGGGTTTGTATATAATCTTGATCTTGATCTTTATCAATATTTATCTCTTTTCTCTTTGTATTATCTTCTTGACATGGAGCCACTTCTAAGGACAAGGTAGATGTTTGGATATGTGTGGGGAATGTTTGGAAGAATGGTGTAGGATCCTCTTGAATAGGTATAATAGGCATTGAAGCACATGAAGCTTTGGGTTCTAAGATCTTTGAAGCATGGAAAAGGTTTGCAACAAGATGTGAGTTAGCTTGGGTTTCTTTTAGAGGTAGCCCTTGAGGGTAGACATAGTCAATGGGAAAAGTATCATCATTAGGCTCATTCTTTGATGGAGGAATTTTGGATAATTGTGGAGCTTTGGGAGATGAAGAAAAGATGAAAGGAATGCTAGTTATGGGAAGGTCTTTGCTAGATAGAGGTTCGGGAGATTGATGAAGGATGAAAGGTGTACAAGTCATCCAGGGAGAAACCTTGTTAGGAGATGGAAAAAGGATGAATGGATTACTCTTGCTATATGGCGATTTTTGAATTAGATCTTGCTTGAGAGTGGTATTTTTCACTCCATATTCTTTATTATCTTGATCACAAATAGGTTGATTATGCAATTTCCTTTGATCTGAGATAACTTTGTTTCTCTGAAATGCTTCCTTTTGTGAGGAGGATGAAGATATGGATGACCCATTATCATAGAGGAATGGCCAAATTGATCTTAATGATGGCTCTTTAGATAAAGTATCTTTTTTCTTTTCTTCATCCTTTCTTAAAGTTGATGTGTCATAATTATGTGGAAGCTTAGCTCCTGATTGAGCTAAAGTTAGGAAATATGCTTCTTTATCCCAGTCCAAAATTCGTTCCATTATTTCTATAAACACGGGATCTTGGGATGCTCTCACAACATCATCTTTAGACACCTCATCACTTTGAAAAGAATAGCTTGATATTAATAATGGCATTTTATATGATGTATCTCTTTGGTTTTCCTCATTCTTTCTCAAGGTTGATGTGTCATAATTATAAGGAAGTTTAGCTCCTTCTTGAGCTAAAGCTAGAAAATATGTGTCTTTATCCCACTTCAAAAGTAATTCCATTATTTCCAAAAACCTGGGACTTTGGGATGCTTCAACAACGTCATCTTCAGAAACCTCATCGCTTTGATTCCTATGGAGATCTTGATCTTGAATTTGATAATTATGCTCCATAATAGGATTGATTTGTTTCCCAAATAAACTTCCTTCGTGAATTTCAATCCGGTTGGGTTGGTTTGGAATGGGTAAATGGTATTGATCAATTTTATAAGATTTAAAAATTTAATTGTATTTTGATCAAGTACTTTAGAACTTCTTGTTTGAAAAGTTGAAGACAATCTCAACACACACATCAATAATTCACCATATCCCTAGATCATTCTAATGTGTATATTCTCAAATGTTTCCACTGGTTTGATCACAAGAAAGACTTCCAAGAAAGCTACCTAGCACAAATTTGGCTTTTAAATGGCTCTAATAGGTAGTTTTTCTATTTTACCGTTATGTAGTAAGTTTTCCGTTCAAAATAGATCTTAGCTTTTCATCCCCCAAGTATGTTAAGGGGCTTCCCACATGCACCGAAGCATGATTTTGCGCAATCTGTTAAGACTACTAGAGGAAGTTCGAAAGAGCTAAAATCCTTTTGTCATGCACCCCATTAAGGATACCCGCGTTTCATTTTATAGTGGGTCGGATTCTCACGGAAAAGGCAAGTGTATCCCACTTTGGGCTGTCCCTCTCACCGGCCCTTCTAAGGCAATCTCGGGAGGCGAGCCCACTAAGTTTTAAACATGTTCATTTGAAAGCATGAAAAGTGGATTTGGTAGAGCAAGTTTGGGAATTTGATTCACTCAAAGAGTGAAGAGCATATCCCTATTGCTTTTCCCTTATCCCAAACACTCACAATCAATTTGGTTCTTTTTCAACCCCGTGACAAAGGGGTTCTTAGAATTGAAGTGTTTATTTTTTCCTTTTAATGATTAAACTATGTTTTGAAGTTTGAAAATGCCACAATTTAAGGGAAGTTTGCAAGCTTGATGAGAGAAATACCTCAAACGATGCTAGCAAAGGCTAGGTGCATTTTTAAGTAGTAGTTTTTCTCATTTTCTCTCCAAATCCTTCCCTTACCTTAGCAAAACGTTCCCTCCACCAACAAGTTAGTCAACACAAATTCATACAAAGTGAGGAGAAACCAAAATCAAAAAGCTTAAAATGATCAAATTGATTATGCTCTTGATTTATTTTGAACTCAAATATTTGCAAATTAAATCCAAAAGGTGCAAGGTATACTCTAATAGGACGTCCTTTTTTGTTTCTTTTTTGCATGCAAAAAAGAAAAAATAAAAATTTTGAGCACTTTTCTGTGATAGAGCATGTACCTGAGACAAAAAAAATGACAGTGAAGTTAGCATACAGTCCTTATTTTGACAAAATAGAGAAAATACAGTCAGGCGACATCATCCAGACTATAGGCGAGATAAAATTTAACAAACACGTGACTACTTTAACCGCAAGGGTCACCAAAAGGGGCACAAGCGAGATTAAAATAGACAAGTGCGATATCAAATTTTTCAAACGCGTGAAATCTTTAATACAGGCGACAACAGCAATTACTCTGATACAATATAAATGCTACACCAAGCGACATTTCTTTTGCTAAAGGTGATATCTAATTTAATAAAGACGTAATTACTTTAACCGCGAGCATCACCAAAAGGGGCTCAAGCGAGATTAAAGTAATTAAGTGCGATATCAAATTAAACTAACGCGTGAATTCTTTATCTCAAGCGATAAATTAACTCAGGGAAGTGACATTTAATTAATTGAGAGCGACATTTAAAATACTCAAAGCGACAAATTAAATGCGAAATGCAGTAAACTCCCTTTACACCAGGCAGAAAATCATTCCTCGGCCGCGGCTTTTAATTCTTTTCAGGCGACATCTAAATAGCCAAAGGCATCAGCTGTTTGTGCGTGAGGCGAGAATTTAATATCCGCAGGCGTGATTTCTTTGTCCAGAAGTGTGATTCTGCAGTCTAAGAAGAGTGAGCGTTCAGACTCTAGGTGACATTTTAATTATCGCGAGTGACATCTCTTTGCTGTAGGCGTGATTTCTTTATCGGTAGGCGTGATTTCTTTCCTGTAACCTGCAAACAGTTAGCAAAATCATGCAATTCTAGCCTAAATTTTGTAAATAACGTGAAAATTATGATAAATTTGAGGCCTAGGGCCCCACGGTGGGCGCCATTTGTGTGTGAGTGATTTACACCTTCATGAAATTATAAGATTAACTAAGAACAACAAGAATTAGAGCAAAATAATCTAACAAATGCACAATTAATCTATCAACATCTCATGGATCTCTAAAATAAAGTGGTAAATGAGGCTCTCAGCTATGATCCTCACTAGTGACACTCTAAAGATGAGAATTGAACTAAGAATGATATGCAAAATAGATCTAATTATCAAATTCTATCTCTATTTGATAAGAAAATCTCTAAAATGATCAACAATTGAAGCTAAATATCAATGAAAATGCTAAGTGAGTGGTGTGAATGCAAATTGCAAGAGCTTTGCTACAATTCAAAGATATGGAATGGATTAATTATGCCTCAAAATGCTTTCTATTTATAAGATTTTCCCAAGGGTAGGGGGTAGAGTGAGATAACCATGGTTATGCTTGGGTAAGGTCAATTGGCTTTGCTTTGTCCCTAAATTGGGGGACAAACATTTAAATGGTTTCAAAAGGCTGGACCATTTCAACAAAAGTGAGTGATTTGTGTCCATTTTGTCTCCTTTTTGCTTTGTTGAGGGAATTTCATATTTTATTAATTAATTAAAGTAATTAAATTTAGCCATGAAGGGTAAGAGGTTCATTTTGATTTTTGCTTTCAACAACTATGTCATTAATTGAATTTAATCAATTTCTTAGTGTTTTTCCCCTTTTCAAGCCTTATTTAATCATTTAATCATTTAATTGAATTTTCCTTTGATTTGAATTGCCTTTGTTCCATTTATCAATTTTTAGTGTTATTTTGATGATTTGATGCACCTTTTGATTAAATTAAGCCTTTGCCAATTTTCCATGTCTACAATTGATTCACCCCCCCTCTCAGTATTCCCTATTTCTAACAATTGGTATTAGAGTTTAGTTACTCGGAGAAGAATCATTCAAGGAGAGCCTAGTAACTTGAGTAAGACCTCTATGGATATGGATCAGCTACAGAAGAATCTTGATGAAGCTCTTGAGCATATTGATATGCTTACTGATGAAAGAAACACTCTGAAAAGGAAATATGATGATGCAAAGAACCTTATTGAGAAATTGAAAAACAAGATAGAAGATCTGAAATCTGAAAAGGAATCTAAAGTTATTATTGAAGATTGTGATGGCAATTTAGAAAAAGAAAATGTGATCCTTAAGCATGAACTGAAGATAGAAAAACTGAAACTAAGTTTGAAAGATGGAAATGACAAAAATGAAGCAAATCTAAGATCTGAGAATGAAAGATTGAAGATTGAAAATGAAGAATTAAGATCTAAGCTTGGCAAAGTAACATTTGAATTTGAGAAAGTAAATTTGCAGCATACATAACTTGAGAAATACAATAAGATTGTGAAAGGTGAATTGACTCAATCCAAACAACAACTTGAAAGGCTATATTCAAATAGTGAGAAGATCGATGAACAAGTATCTTTTGGGAAACCATCCTATGATAATACTAGAGTTGGATTTAATATATTCAGAATAAATGATGAAAGAAAAGAACCAGATCTGAAAGTATGTAAAAGCATTGATGAAAAGAAGTCAGATGAGATCAACAAATCTAAAGATGCACCTAAAGAAGAAGAATCACCGAAGCAAGAAGAATCACCCAAAGGTATGCAAAGAGAATTCAAAGGTAGATGTTTTGGTTGTAATACTATTGGTTACATGAAGAGAGATTGCATAGGTAAACAATTTAAACCTCTTAATGGTTATTGTTATAATTGTCATGGTTTTGGACATAGAGCTATTGAATGTAGAAAATTTGAAGTTATTGAGAATAATTATGGTAGTAGAATGTTTAGGAATACTAACAATGCTGATAAGAGATGATGAGCATCTTGAATAGATTTTGAAGCCCCTTGGCACTCTTTTGAGGACTAAGAGGAGAACTATTCAGATCATGGTAGGACAGTATGAGCAAGTGAGAACAAAAATAGAAAAAGCAATAATTAAAGTTATAGTAGAAATTGTTGGAGAGACTTCAGTTGTAGAAGAGCAAGAGAAAGAAGCAGATTAGGAGGATATTCCTTCTCCACCTACTATAAATACTGAAGAAGAATCTATGAATTTTGAAGGTACAAAGATTACTTTGGACACTGAAGAAAATGTATTTCAGAACTTAGAGAACATTGTTGACAATTTGGCTCTTGATGAACCATCTAGAACTGAACAAGCAGAACAAATCCAATCTATGATTGAAGAGCCTAAAGAAATTGAGGTAGAAATAACCCTTCCTACAGAAGAAGAGATCAGTCTTACTCCTAAGACTGAAAAGAATAAAGAAATTGGATCTTTATTTGAAGATTTAGGAAAGGAAGTTGATGATGATGATTAGTTAGAATTGATCACTTCCCCAAATAAAATTATTGGTAAAAACAAGAAGGTAAAGAATCTTGAAGGTTGTCTGAAGGACTTAACTAAAAAGTTACAAGGAGTTGTAACCACATAGATTGCAAATGTAGACCCTCTAGAGAAAGAAAAGAAACTGATAAGAACCTTTGATGATGAGTTTACAAATCTATCTGAGATTGCAAAGGTAAAGGCACAAGCAGACTATGACGCTGGAATGCTTTTGAATATCAGTCAAAATATTAGAGATGATGTCAATAGTCTTGATATTTGTATCAAGGATTTAAGGAGACATTTGGGAATAGGAAAGTCTTTGTACATATAGTGTACAACACTAGAGATTTTGGCAGCAGAAGAAGACAAGCAGATCAAGCTAAAGGAAGCAGAGATTCAGAATGAATCAAACCTTCTTTCTAGTCCTAATGTGAAAATTAGTCATGTTGAGAAGAAATTTTAGAAGTTGTATGATGAAATAAGAATTTTACAAGATGAGAGGAATAGAAAAATGAGGAGACTCACTCTTCTAAGAGAACATACTTCTATGAAGATAAGTGTTATTGAAGAGCAGCTAGAAGAATGTCTTACAGCAAGGATATCATTTTAGAAATTCAACTTTGAGACCCTCCAAGCATGTCAAATTGTAGCTTATGGACTGAGCACACTACTTAATGTGGTAGATTCCATCAAGAAGTCATGGGAAAAGGAGTTAGAAGCTATAAAATCTGATTTTATAGATTGTGTTGCAAGCCTGCCAACTTTGCAATAAGACATTTAAGGTATAATCTTTTGTGTTACAATTTTATTAGCCTCCCTACTTTATTTTGTCATTGTTGTCAAAGGGGGAGAGATATACAAAAAATTGATAATTATACAGAGTAGAAGATTGATAGTATTATGTATAATCTTAGGGGGAGTATTGTAGTATATAAGAATTATTTTTGAGGAGATATAAGGATAGTATATATCTTATACTATGGCCAATTTTGAGACAATTTTGAAATTTTGTTATTGTACACTTAGCCAATTTTCTCATATGTTGCCACCAATGACAAAGGGGGAGATTTTTGGCAATTTGGATGAAGTGAGTATATAGATGTTGTCATTATGGCAACATATGATCCTCATGAAGATCACACAAGTTAGAGAGAAAGTATAGCAGAGCGCATCACAAATTTGTGGAAGTGTGAGACAGTGTTTTCACAGTGTACTAGGACACAATTTTTGTTTGTGACATTGATTGGAGTGAGTTCAGTGCTTGTGCAATTGAACATAGAATCTATGATGGTTAATGATGACCCATCTTAGAGCACAAGTTAGTACAATATGTACAGAATTAGTTATGATAGTTTTACCCAAGACAGTGTGAAGCCGACAAGATAGAATATGAAGGTAGAATTGGTAAGGAGTTAAGGGATTATTATTTTTTATCAAAATAATGACTTAACAATATAAAGGGAGGACATCCTAGATGTTAACTCTTAGATAGTGATATATGGAAGCTGACCATGTAAAGTTATTAGCCTTAATAACTTGTATATATATGCAATTGTAATTGAAAAGAAAGAGAGATGAAGTGAAGAAAAAGTGATGTAATAAATGTAATTGTGAAGCAAATGTAATAGTGATGATGTGAAGATAAGAGCAGCAAAGCAATATTGATACAAGAAAATAAAGGTTATGTACCTTGACCTATTTTTTATACATTGTATATTACTTGTTTGGGCAGTGGGCTCATCTAGTAATCATATTTTGTATTAACAACTCCTAACAGGGTTGAGGCTTCTAACAAGGCCTATAGTCCCTTAATCAGGACTGATACACTATATGCTTATAATAGACTCCTAACAGGGTCAATATCCTTAACATGATACTTTTGATTAGTGGATCTTTTTGGGTACCATCCCCACCGGGGTTTTCCCTTGGCCAGGGTTTCCTTGAGAACAAACAATGTGTTATGAGTTCTTTGATGTTATTGTTATGCATGTGTGAAGATATTCTATTATATCGATATTTGGGAAAAAGATAAAGTTTGTAGAATACTGATTCACCCCCCCCTCTCAGTATTCCCTATTTCTAAGAGGTTCAAATTTCAAGGTCCCATCACTAGTAGAATTTGAAAAATAAATGACTAAGTGACTAAAACTTTTAGTCACATGACTAAAAGTTTTAGTCACATGACCAAAACTGATCATATTTGGCAAATAAATGACCAATTTGGTCATCAGGTAAAATCACAACTAAAATGACTAAATAAGTGACCAATTTGGTCATCGGATAAAATGACCAAATAAATGACTAAATAAATAGTTTGAGGGGTTTTTCCTTTTTGGTTTCACAATTTCATTCATTTTATTGTGAGAGCATATTTTCATCAAACAAATTTTTAGTCATGGCTTACTATTTTGAATTGGTTTCTCATATCATGTCTAAAAACAAATTTGACTTGCATCTAATATTAGATCTTCAAATCAAATTAAATTTTGGTTGCACGTGTGAAATATTTAACCCTTAAACCTGTTACCTATTTTTTTTGTTACAAAGACTAAGCTATGCATCTTCATAGCTATAATCTACATTGTTATATGCACAAAAGATGTCATAAGAGATTGTATAATTGTCTAGATCAATCATAGATGACAAATACAATGTCCATACAAGGCATTTAAAAGATACCTTTTTGGAAAATAAATGACTACGTGACTAAAACTTTTAGTCACGTGAAAAGCTCATGTATAATCCCAGGGTCCTTTTATTTGAGGTATTGGGAAGAATATTTTAGAATGTTGCAATGATAGAGTAAATGTAATGTTTCCAAGAAAAGGGTAAATACTTCAAAATGTTAAGATGTTTAAGTCAAAATTAACATTTTGCCTTAAAAAATTAAATAATTAGTTTAATTATTTTAAATTTAAAATTTAAAGTATTTTAATTATCTTAAACTTAAAAAAAGACAAAAAAAAAAATGACAAATGTCACCCAAAATGTATTATTTATTGTAATTACTAATTAATCAAAAATTAAAATTAATAAATTAAAAATTAAAATTAATTATCCATTTGGCTTTTATTGTGTGAAGACAACCATCAAAGTTCAATGTTGACGCTGGCGGGAGACATAAAAAAATGGGGGCAACATGGCGGGAGACATCCAGGACAAAAAAAATGGTAGCAAGGTTAAACATATGAGTAAAAGAAAGGGAAAGGGAATGGTTACTGTGTGCTCGCATAATCTGTACCTCTGCACTTCTATCACAATCCCTTAAGGTATGTTAGATTATCCCCCATTTCTACTTTTGATTTTAAATCTTCTCACTCAATTATAGTATGTTAAATGAAATAACTTGCACTATAAACCCTCTTTTTCTCCTCTTGATCGACAAGGATCTCTTTCCAATTTGATATATTTTCTTGAGAAAATCAACATTTTATGCATTGATAACCTTCTTGGGGATCATCTTTGAAGGTATGAAAGTGTTTCATTTTCTTTTTTCATGATTTAGGGCATTTTATTACTTGGGACCAATAGGCACAACTATTGATTTTTACCTTGATCTGTGATTTATTCTTGTGTATCACTAGATTATTATACCTAGGTTTTTGTTGTTAATATTGGATTATTCAAGGTGTTGTATGCACCAAAAAATAATCACTTGAAGTTTTTTCTAGGTAGGTCCCAATTTTTTTTATTTGAATCTGCACCAGCCCTATTTCCTTATTGCATTCAAGTGTGTTATCATAGTTATTTGGCCCTATAAATGGTTATTTTCTACTGGAATGTTCCTCGCCAATTTGGAAAGCTCTATAGTCAACTGGTAGATTCTATTGTATCAATCATAGAAGATAGCAGCTTAGACTAAGTAGTTCCCTCATGACTAAAAAGCACCAGGATGCCTGATCGAAAACACTTAACTTTCTTGGAATGACAGTTGGCTACCTAAAAGACTTGATAAATCAGTTGGCTGCTCAAACTTCTTTTCAAAATTTTGCAACCCTAGCCTCAAATTTTAACTTCTCATGGCTGCCAATGAGGATTTTGTTTGAATAACACTAGATAAAAGGAGAAATAATGACAAATTCAATGCCCATCATGCTCCCTAGTGAGGAACAATCACATTCAAAGGCTTGAAAATTGTTTCAAATGGTGCCATGAGCATCTTGGGAACAATATCATTATACTTGAAGAAAACATGACAAAATTTTCATGTCCAATCTTCACATCAAATTGTCTCCCCAAGTAAAAAATTCCCCACCAATGGAAAACCAAATGTTATGCAAAAATAAGATATATTTATTTCCTTCTTTTGCAGAAACTAGAGAGTGGCTAGGGTTGCAACTGCCCTTTCCATGGAATGGCTAGAAAATTCAATGGCTTGTTCCTTTAAACCTTGTATCTGATAGAAAAAACAAATAAAAAATAATAATTATATTTTCAGACTTAAATCTCTACAAGAGTTGTGAAAGTTTCTATTGAATAGAGTTGTGACCCCATTCACAAAAAGTTGCATCTTGTTGTCCTCATAAATGATGTAAAAATTGTACATAATGACACAACTAAAAACTTGAGAATGCTCATCCTTATCATCATTCTATTTAGAGTCACTGACCAAAACTGAAATTTAGACATTAGTGTCAAAAAAGTTGTCCAAGTCAATTTGAGAGTAGGAGAGAAGTATAGAGACAAGTTCTATTGAGAAGAGTATTCAAACTAAACTTTTTGCATTCTAAATTTTGGGATGTGGGACTTAGTTTGAGAATTAATTAAAAAGTTCAACACATATACCAGTTAGAAACTTATATCCACAAGAGTTGGAAAATTCATTGGGAGGAGATAAATAAGATTTTATATGGTTTAGGACTACTGCTGGGAAAATTCTGAGTGCTACAACTTCATTTGCAGACTATCCTTGGTAATTTTGAGCATTATCAATCATTCTCATATCAATTACAACAAATAAAGGTCAAAGTTGATCTTATGTTGGGTGGTTAAATGCAAGAAGTGGTTACAACCTATTACCTATTGGTGTATGAACCTAGGAATGAATAATCAAACCTAGATTTGATGATTTTGAAACTGTAACGCCCTGCTTCAGACCACTGCATGTTGTACTGAAGGTTAGAAACTTGAGTATGATGTGAACTGTTTGTTTCACGTATTTTAATTGAGAGGTTTAATGTTTTAAAGTGTTCATTCATTATTGTTATTTCTCAAGTCATGTATGAGTATCAAAATTGTTTGATTATCTGATATAAACCAGTCCTAATTGTCTGATACAAACTAGTGACTGTTCATGGTCTTTTTGGTCCAATCTTATATAGGTTTTTATCATCAAAAAGAAGTTGTGTATTGTCCTAATACTCTCTACCTATTCCTTAAGGATTCACCTCTATTTGGGTGCCATCATAATTTTCTCTAAAGGTATTGTCCTCATTCATTTCTTACTATTTGTTCACTATTCTCAGCCAGACCAGAACTACTTGTCAATATAGATCCATTGTACATTTGTTCTCATTAAAGTACTTAGGTTTGGTTATAATTCCCTCAAGGCCATTGGAAGCTTCATTTATGTATCTAAGCATGTTCATTTAGAATTGGGTGAACCCTGTAGTTAGGATTCACACTAAGATTTGGAATCTAATACAACATCTATAAATATTACTCAAGTTATCAATTCACTTTTTTCTCCTCATTTATCGAAGCCCGTTCATTCAAATTTGGGAAGTTGTTCTCTTCATGCATATAAGCTTGTTCATTGATATTTTCTTAAACCCTTATATTTACAATTCACCATCAAGACCATCCAAATGTTTCCAAATCCTCCTTGTCATTTCTTATAATGGCACCAGTTGTAACTGATTGATGGTTCACAAAAGTTATTTCAGCCAACAAAAGTAATAGGTATGGCATTAGGGTCAGTCTTTGCATATAATTTTACCATTAATAATAGAAATAATTACCCCTGTCAAAAGTCAATTATTCAAGGAGGTGTTGGTGAGGGTTTCACTTCAGTTGATTCACCTCAAGTTGTTGGTATTACACTTAAGGTATTTTGGGGGGCTTGTGGGAGGTAGTACAGTGTGAAATATTTTAGTGGAACAAATCAAAATTTACAAAATCTATGTTTAGACAATACCAATTCCATTTAGTCAAGATAGTTCATTACTGCTCTTCTAACTGCAATGGAACACTGGAACTTTTTGTTCATGCCTTCAGGCATATTGCTAATTCTACAATAGGGATGAACAAAATTGAATATGATAAGTAAGTTTAATAAAAATAAAATGTAGGTTTATTTATTATTGACTAGTCTCCTCTCAATTCAGCCCAAATTAGAGTTGGGGGCTGGATCATAGACATTTCAAAAATATAAAAGAATAAAAAAATATTAATCCCTAACCCATAATTCTTTCAATTTATTTCAATTCATAGATTTCAATGTAAGATTATTGACTTTAATCCAACAATGTAGCTCATTGAAAGGTGATTAGGCATATTGTTGGAGTGATGACTATCACAGGAACCATTCTTTTGTTCTCGTAATCCAATGATAATGAAAGAAAAGGATGAGGTGGCTCTGTTAAAATAGTAATAAAAAAATAGAGAGTTAGGAAATTGTTTAATCAATGAGTGAGGAAAAGAAGTGTTACCATGAATAATCACAAAAACTAGGAGCATTCACCAAGCACAATGAAACAAGGAGACAATATTTTGAAGGGGGAAAAGCATAAAAAAAACACCGTGATATTAATGAAAGTGGCAAAAATATGCCTAAGAATGAGAGAGAGAGAGAGAGACAGAGAGAGACAGAGAGAGAGAGACAGAGACAGAGACAGAGAGACAGAGAGACAGAGAGAGAGCTCATACAATGATAATCAAGAAGAAGAAGAAGAATCTCATAGAAATGAGAGAGGAGAGCCATCTCTTAATAGAGATGTGAGAAAGGAGTTACATTGTAACTCCCATTTCTGTGTATGCCACATTTCACTAGTGTGTGAGACAAGTGTAGGATTCCTCATAAGGAGGAATATCTATTTTCCTTAATAAAAGAAATTACAAATATTACATGTCCTCCCACTTGGACTAGAGGATGAATACATTAGGATATCTTGGTTTATCCTTTAAATACAAATATACCAAGGAAAGATTAAATTCTAACACCCCCTTTAATCTTTACTTGGGGTAATTACATCAATAGGTATCAAACCCAAATGTTTACAATGAATTTGAGATGTTTCTTTTGAAAGAGTCTTCACTAGGATGTCTTTGGCTTGATCATCTTGCATGTCTTCAACTTGTGCTTCAGAGCTTGAATTGTACATAGGACTTTTGGCAAAGTGAATAGCATGCTGAGGAGAGCCCAAATCTTTAAGAGACCATTGAGATTCTTGGGATGCATTAATGAATTTTGTATATTCATTTCCATTTAAAAATAGAGGTGGAGCATAATCAATACTTGAGCTTGCAATAAGGCAAAAAACACTAGTAGAGTGCCCATCATTGGGATCACCTAGTGTTGAATCAGTAACACTTTGGAAAAAATCATATTGTGAATCATGGGTCATAGAATCATAAATGCAATCTTTAGTTGCATAAACCAAATTTGTAACATGTTCATCAGAATGTGAATCATGAGTCATAGAATTAAAAATGCAATCGTTAGTTGCATAAGACAAATCTGTAGTGTATTCATCAAAATAAGAAGCATTAATATGAGAGTTAATATAAGCATCATTATCATTAACATCCACAAAAATCATAGGATTAGTACTATCATCAGGAATTTCATCTTGAGTAATAAACATATCTTGTAAAGTAACATCAAGAAAGTTAGATATAATTTCCTCTTCTTGGTCAAACATATCATCAACATGAGATCAAGGAGGAGTAAACATATTATTACCATTATCATTATCATCACTACTAGGAGGAACAAAATCATTAGGAGTATCATCATTGTCCTTTTGAAGAGTATCAGTATTACCCTTAATGTTAGGAGTAGAAACAGAAGTATGCTTATCTTTCAAATCAGGAACATAAAGCACATCATGTAATTTACCATTTGGAATAGAAACATTACCAGTTCCTTCAACTTGACAGCAATAATTATCAGCTAAAGAAACAAGAATATGCATAGAATCAGGTTGCAAAGAATCCAAGACTTCCTTATGGGATTGAACATGTTGAGATGCATTACTATCAATATTCCATTTAGGTGGTTTAGAAGCATTAAAATAGATAGTAAAAGAAGAACGAGATTGATTTCCATTAGAGTTTCCATTTGAATAGTTTTGAGAATTAGATTGATCATCCTTTTGTTTCTTAAAATAGTTATGAACTAAGTGACCATCTTTACTGCAATAGGTGCAATGAGGCCTATTTGACTGATTATTACTATGATAGTTATTGGAAGGCATAGAATTATTAGTATTGTTAGATCTTTGATAATTTTGATTATTATTTGAACTATTAGTATTGTTATGTCTTTGATAATTTTGATTATTTTGATTAGAAGATCTATTATTATTATGAGATTGAGAGACATATGCATGTTCATGAGTTTTAAGAATGCCAAGCTGAATCAATTTAGCTTCCTCTTGACACAACATATTTTGAAAAATAACATATGTTAATTGAGATGCTAACGAAGGAATAGATAATTGAGAGTAAATGTTTGTAATAAACTGTTGGAATTGTCTAGGCAAACATTTACGAATAATAATATGAATTATGCTTAAATCAGAAAAAGGAACTTGTAAACTAGTTAGTAAAACTTTAATGGAATCAAACTTAAGCAAGAAGTCATCAACAAAGTTGAAGTTAGTATACCTGAGGTCTTCAAGTTGGTCTTGAAGTTAAATTTTTTGAGTTTCATGTACACTGTCATAGGTATTTTTCAGGGTGTCCCAAGCCTGATGGGCTTCTGTACAAGTGGAAATGAGGACATACAATTCGGGACTTAGGGAAATTCTGATTAAGCCAAGTGCTTCATCATTTTTTGTCTCCCAAGCAATTTGGTCAGCTTGAGGAGCAGAGGCTGCTGGTTTAGAACTGGCATTAGTGACAATATCTAAAATGTGTCTAAATCTAAATATGAAAGTCATGTGCATTTTTCAGGCATGATAGTTGGTACTAGTTAATTTAATTTTTGGCATCAGGTTAGTCATGATGAAAAACAAGAATAGCTAAACTTGAAATGAAAACTTTATCAGAACTTAGAAAAAATAGATTAGACTATAAGCACTAAAAAATTGACAGATCTTGATTAAGTTGTTATAAATTAACAGATAACAATGAGAACTCTTATGAAACTGAAATGAACTAAAAAAAATTGATAAATAGGAAAGGGCCATATGAACTTGTAAAGCAACGTAAGAAAATTGAATTGAGCAAAGAGGAACAATAGAGTTAAAACAAAAACCACTAACCCTGCAAAAACAACGTTAGGAACCAGAAAACCTAAAGGAAAAAAAAGATAGCAATAAGATGATAGATAAAATTATATACTGAAGTAGTTAATAAAGAAAGGGTATCAAACCTACAAAAAAAGTTAGCAAAAGAAAAAAGAGTAACTAAAAAAATGGGATTAGAACCAGGAATAAAAAATAAAAAAGAATCTAACTAAAAACTACAACCAGAGTAAAAACCTATGATGTTAGAACAACCCCACAACAAAGGCTTTAAAAGCTTGCTAAAAAAACTTTCTAAAAAAATTCAAAAAACTTTCTAATTCATAAAACTTTATATTTTTAATTCATAAAAATACTATAGCTAAAAAACATACTTTTGTGAGATAAATAAATGAATTAATAAACCACAGAAAACAACATGCAACACAAACAAAATGCAACCGATGCAAATAGAAGAAGACAAACTCTATATATGTACTTATCTAGAACTAAGCGCTAAATAACAAATAACAAAAAAATGATTAGCTATATATACTGAATAGAACGACGAACAAAGTGTAAGATGTTAAAAACTGCAAAGAAGGGTTAGCGATAAATAATAATGCCACTAACAAAAAAAAAAAAGGAAACAATCTAGATATAAGAAACAATCAACTATAAACGTGAAATAAGAACAATTAGCTATTAACTAAAAAACTATTAACTATTAAATATTAGTTCATAAAAAAAAAGCACAAGCACTAGCAAGACACGACACCAACATGCGAAGAAGACTAGGTAAATGAAACTAGCGGAGGTGGGAGATTATAGAGCCTTAGTACACCACTATTGGTGTTGGCTGCGGAGGTCTTGATAAGGAAATGTCCACACAATGCTACCCCGATCGACACCCACAACCCGCGAGAGTAGCAGAGCTAAAAAATAGAGATTTTAATCGAAACAAAGATGCATAAATGTGAAGATCATAAATAGATTCAGGAGAAGCTAAAGAACCAGAGCTCATAAAAGATTTAAATGCACTAAGAAGAAAAAAAATGATGAAGGGTGCTCCCCCTAATACCACAAACACATAACAGAAATAGAGAAACAACAACAATAATATGCAAGAACAGAAAATTGGCTTCTTATTATCTCCACAAATGTGGAATTACAAACTTTCAGAATTACAATATGTAAAGCCACATGGGCATTCCCTTATGATATTCTGTAGGACAAAGCCTCGAATCAATACCCGGATCTACTACCCAGAACTGCCCTAGACAACACTACGGGCCTTCTTTATATAGGCAATTTCCACCGCCCGAGAAGGTTCTAGAAATTTAGCCCTTAGGGCCGACCAAACTTATAATTATTTTATTTTACAATTTATTACATCAAAGTCGGCTCAAAATGAGTTTTGAAACCCAAATAGAAATTTTGAAGAAAAATTATTTTCTGCCATTTCAGGTGACCCAACTTCCAAAGACCATAAGTCATCACCCATTGACCCGATTGGCTATTATAACCCCATTCTGGAAACACCATGAAGCACTCTACAGGCTTGACTTGTGCAAAGTGCCCGTCACCCAAATTTTTGACCTCATTCGGGGCTTCTAAAGCCTTCAAAACTAAGTTTGAAGTTTCTGTACCCTGCTGCCAATACCGAAAATCTTCAATATCTTCAAAACTAGACCTGATCTAGCCATGCAACTTTGCTGGCAGGCTGATATGAATGAGATGAACCTCCATATGTAAAATTAGAACATTCCAAGATCATAAGACCAACTTACTAAAAATAGAAAGTTTCCATAAATAGAAACTCTACAATAGATAGCCCTTATTGAATACAAAAATAGAAATATTTTTGGGTGATGCAAGATTGCTCTTACACCCAGGATGCTCCTGCATCAGACACCCAGGGTAATTTGAGAAGTGACCCTGTCATGACTCAAGTGTGCAAAGGAAAACCAAGATGGTTAACCTCCTCCTTTGTTGGCCATGATGAATCTTCAACGGGTCATCCTTTCCATTTGACCAAATACTCTTCATATGTCCTGTTCCTTGTGCTTCTACCAACACGATTGTCTAGTATGTCTTCAATCTCCTTGAAATCTGAACTAGTTGCTGGAATTCTCCACTATGTTGCTGCAACCTCATCTTCAACACCTCCTTCGTGATACTCTGTCAAATCTGAAATGTTAAACACTGGTGAAATATTCAGCTCACTAGGCAATTCTACCTCATATGCATTTCCTAAATCATGCTTCTTCAATATCCTACATGGTCCAAACTTCTTCATTTTCAGCTTGTTATATGTACCAACCAGAAATCACTCCTTTCGCAAATGAACCATGACTTCATCCCCAACTTGAAATTCTTTATGCCTCCTTTTCTCATCTACCTTAGCCTTATACTGTGCATTCATCTTGGTAATATGCTTCCTCACCTCCTCATGGATGTTCTTCAGGTGTTCTGCAAAATCCTCAGCTTCAACACTACTTATTTCTCCTTTATCTATCTTTCTCAATTCAGATGCATTTCTTGGACTACTTCCATATACAATCTGGAATGGTGATTTACCAGTGCTCCTATTGACAGAATTATTGTATGCAAATTATGCCTGTGGTAAAATCAAATCCCATCCTATTGGCTTATCTCCAACCAAACATCTCAGCAAATTTCCCAAACTTCTATTCACCACCTCTGTCTGTCCATCAGTCTATGGATGATGTGATGAACTGAACTTCAAATCTATCTTCAACTTCTTCCATAATGTCCGCCAGAAATATCCAACAAACTTAGTATCTCGATCTGAAACTATGGTCTTTGGCAAATCATGTAGTCTCACCACTTCTCTGAAAAACAATTCTGCTACATGAACAACATCATTAGTCTTCTTGCAGGGAATGAAATGTGGCATCTTTGAAAAGCTGTCAACTACTACAAAAATTGAATCATGTCCCCGCTGTGTCCTCGGTAAACCAAGAACAAAGTCCGTATGATATCCTCCCAAGGCTTCTCTGGTATAGGTAATGGCTGATATAACCCTATATTCTGCTTCACTCCTTTTGCCATCTGACATACTCTGCAACTTTGTACAAACTTCTTCACATCTTGCTGCAATTGTGGCCAATAATAATTTTCACCAACCAAAGCAAGGGTTTTATCATGACTAAAATGTCCAGCTAATCCTCCACTATGCTTCTCCTTGATGAGATTCTCCCTCATAGAACTTCATGGAATGCACAACTGACTCCCTCTGAATAGCATATCATCTTGGATTATAAAATCTAGCCATTTCGTCCTGTCTAGAGTAACAGGTTTTGTACAAGCTTTCCAAGCTTCACCAAAATCAGGATCCTCTGGATACAAATTCTTGAGTTCCTTAAACCCAACCACCTCAATCTGCATCTCTATCAGCAATAGTTTCCTTCTGCTAAGAGCATCTGCAACCCTGTTAGACTTTCCACTTCTGTGTTTCAAAACAAATGTATAACTCTGCAAAAACTCAACCCATTTCAAATGCCTCTGATTCAACTTTCCTTGACTATTCAAATATTGCAAAGCTTGATGATCAGTATACAAGACAAACTCTTTAGGAAGCAGATAATGTCTCCACTTCTTTAATGCCTGAACTATAGCATAAAATTCTTGATCATAAACAGAATACTTCCTCTTGGCATCTTTAACTTCTCACTGAAATAAGCAATAGGTTTACCTTCTTGGCTCATAACAGCTCCTATTGCAATACCACTAGCATCACAATCTACTTGAAACACCTTATTAAAATCTAGAAGTGCTAAAACAGGTTGTTCTGTAACTTTTTGTTTCAACAATTGAAAACTCTTTTTTGCCCCATTAGTCCACTTAAACTCTTTTCTATCCCCTCTCATTGTTTCAGTCAAGGGTCCACAAATACTACTAAAATTTCTAATAAACTTTCTGTAAAAGCTAGCTATACCATGAAAAGATCTTACCTCGGTAGCACTCCTTGGATTAGGCCATTCAAGGATAGCCTGTACCTTCTCTGGGTCCATTTTTAGACCTTCTGCTGAAACTACAAATCCCAAATACACTAACTCTTTCTTCACAAAACTGCACTTCTTCAAATTAATCAACAATTTCTCATCTCTCAACTTCTCAAACACCATACAAATATGCATCATATGTTCCTCCAATGTCTTGCTAAAGATCAAAATATCATCTAGGTAAACAATGACAAACTTACCCAGAAATTCTTTCAGAACCTCGTTCATGAGCCGCATGAAAGTGCTCGATGCATTGGTTAGCCCAAAAGGCATGACTAACCACTCATATAGTCCTTCCTTTGTTTTGAAGGCAGTCTTCCATTCATCTCCTTCTCTGATCCAAAT
The DNA here is from genome assembly GCA_027943335.1 of Chamaecyparis obtusa. Lineage (NCBI taxonomy): Eukaryota > Viridiplantae > Streptophyta > Pinopsida > Cupressales > Cupressaceae > Chamaecyparis > Chamaecyparis obtusa. The sequence goes on along the minus strand of BSBK01011581.1, from coordinate 222,340 downwards.
CTAGTGATATCCACTCTTTAGATCTATCTTTGAGAAATACACAGCTCCACTCAAACAATCCATAATATCATCCATTTGTGGCAATGGAAACCTATACTTGATTGTGATCTTGTTTATTGCTCTAGAATTTATACACATCCTCCACTCTCCATTCTTCTTTGGTGCTAATACCGCTAGTATAGCACAGGGACTTAGACTCTCTTGAATCAACCCCTTCTGCAATAACTCATGTACTTATCTATTCAACTCTTCACTTTCTGCTGGTGTCATTCTATGTGCTGCCTTGTTTGGCAAACTGGCTCCTAGAATCAAATCCATCTGATGACTGATCTTCCTTACCAGTGGTAATCCATCAGGTACATTATCAACTACAATATCTTGAAACTCATTCAATAAATTTGCAACCTTTACAGGTACATCCTCTACTTCTTTACCAACTTTTAGAATTAAAGCAAAACACACATGCTCATACCTCATACCATCTTGGAATTTTCTTCCATCAACAAATGTTATTCTTGCATTACCACATACCTTTTCTTCGGTCTCCTTCAATGGCTTTAGCTTATGTCGCACTCCATCCTTTGTCAAGGAATAGGTATTCACATGACCATCATGTACAACACATCTGTCAAACTACCATGGCCTATCCAAAAACATATGACATGCATCCACAGAGATGATATCACATAGTACCTCATCTTGGTACCCCGCCAATCTTGAAGTTTACCAGGCACTGTTCACTGACCATGACCTTGTGGTCATCCTGCACCTAGGCAATCTGATATGGATGTGGGTGTTTTTGTCTCTTGAGCTTCAACTTTGTCACCATCTCTTCTGACACCAAATTGTCAGTGCTTCCACTATCGATAATCACATCATAGCATTTACCCTCACACTTGCATCTAGTGTGAAACAGGCTCCTCCTTTGTTCAGGTTCATTCTCACCACTCAGCAAGACTCTTCTGTTAATTAGCGTTTCTCCTCTTTCAGCATCTTCAAAATTTGATGATCTAGCATCTTCATCTACATGTGCAACTCTGGCCTGGCCTTCATTTCTCCTGTCTGTTCTGCCTTAGCGCTGAGGACATTCAAATGCCCTATGACCTTCTTCTCCATAGTGAAAACATGTTCCATGGAAGCCTCCTCTTCCAGATTCTTGTCCTCTTCCTCTTCCTCTCTGATCTTTGTTACTCTGATCCTGGAAATGATTGGAATTATTTCCTCTCTGATTCTGACTACACTGGCCTCATCCATCTTTTTCGGATCTTCATTTCAGCCACCATATGACCATCCACCAGATCTTCCACCACGACCTCTTCCATTTTGTCTGCTCTCAAACTTCTTGTTCAGCTTTTCCTCTACTTTTAGGGCAAACTGGTATGCCTCCTCAATACTGTTCATCCGAACCAGATTCAACTCCTCCTGAATGCTTGGCCTTAACCCATTAAGGTATTGAGCAACTTTCTCCTTATCAGCTTCTGCATGGCCTATTCTGATGAGGAGTCGATAGAACTCCTCTGTATACTCCTGAACAGATCTTCCTGCTTGCTTCAAACTTTACGTTTTATTTAGTAGGTCAAGCTCATAATCAATAGGAATGAACTGTCACTTCAATTTATCCACCATCCGATCTCATCTTGTGATTTTATCTTTCCCTCTTCTATTTCGCTCCAATTGAATTTCTTGCCACCAGATCTTCGCATGACCTTTCAATCTGGCCTTTGCAAATTTGACCCTATCAAGATCCTCAACATCTTCATACTCAAAATATTCCTCACATTCATTGATCCAGTCGATCAATTCCTCTGGGTTAAGATATCCAGAAAATGTAGGAACCTCAATCTTAGGTCTTTTCCCAATTTTGGAAATCTCTCGAAAAATTCTTTCTTCCTCCTGGTTCACAATTTCAGCTTCTCCTTCTTGATATTCTTCTTCGGCTTCATCCTCACTTTCATCTCTGACATTAAGATTCATTCCTTTGTGAATCTCTTTTTGTAATGCTCGCACTTATCTCTGCAGCTCTCTAACCTCAGGTATCACAGCACTAGCTCTTCTGCCACGTTCTCTTCGTGGAGGTATTTTCACGATGCGCGCTGAAACCCTAACCACGGTCCTGGTGCAAACTACCTCACAGTCGGTGATCTGTTTACACACTCAAGAACTCCTGCTCTAATATCACTTGATGAATGGTGCTCCTCCTAATATCACAAACACATAACAGAAATAGAGAAACAACAACAATAATATGCAAGAATAGAAAATTGGCTTCTTATTATCTCCACAAATGTGGAATTACAAACTTTCAAAATTATAATATGCAAAGCCACATGGGCATTCCCTTACAATATTCTATAGGACAAAGCTTCGAATCAATACCTGGATCTACTACCCAGAACTGCCCTAGACAACACTACGGGCCTTCTTTATATAGGCAATTTCCACCGCCCAAGAAGGTTCTAGAAATTTAGCCCTTAGGGCCGACCAAACTTAGAATTATTTTATTTTACAATTTATTACATCAAAGTCGGCTCAAAATGAGTTTTGAAACCCAAACAGAAATTTTGAAAAAAAATTATTTTTCGCCATTTCAGGTGACCCAACTTCCGAAGACCATAAGTCATCACCCGTTGACCTGATTGGCTATTATAACCCCATTCTGGAAATGCCACGAAGCGCTCTACAGGCTTGACCAATGCAAATCACCCGTCACCCAAATTTTTGACCTCATTCAGGGCTTCTAAAGCCTTCAAAACTGAGTTCAAAGTTTCTATACCCTACTGCCAATACCGAAAATCTTCAATATCTTCAAAACTAGACCTGATCTAGCCATGCAACTTTTTTGGCAGGCTGATATGACTGAGATGAACCTCCATATGTAAAATCAGAACATTTTGAGATCATAAGACTAACTTACTAAAAATAGCAAGTTTCCATAAATAGAAACTCTGCACCAGATAGCCCTTATTGAATACAAAAATAGAAATATTTTTGGGTGATACAAGATTGCTCTTACACCCAGGATGCTCCTGCATAAAAAAAAGAAAAGGATCTAAATTGGATTCAAAGCTCAGAGAAAGGGGTGCAAAGGTAGTAGAGCTACGCTGTGACTGCCGCAGGGATCTAGCCGATTAGACACAAAGAAGAGAAGAACGTGGTGAATGAGGCCCACAACAAGACTTCAAAACAATTAACAAAACAAAAAGATAGCTGACAAAAAGACAAGGAGAGTAAAGCACAAGATGGTGGGAAATTTCTCTTCCTGCGATAAATTGCGTAAATCCATGAGTTGATCAACAGACCTTGAAAGTGTATGCAAGATCTTCCCTGAAAACTTGAATTTTTAGAGGCATTGATGAACAGATGGTTCGAAGAGAGAAAAATTAAGAACTTAAAAAAAACTAGGGCTTCAAAACACCTGGTGAAAAAAAAAGAAAAAGGAGGGACCGACGAAGAAGAAAGATGACACAACTGTTAATCTGTGCAAATGAATCAAAAGATCAAAAAATTATGACTCAAGTATGGTGCATGAATAGCAAGTCAAGAATGGTGGCCGTGGAGGGTAAACGCTTGAGCAGACCTCGCCTTGGTATCAAGATGATAGGATACACGAGCGCTAAAGATGAAGGAGGAGGAGGAGTGCAGCCAAAAAACTCAGAGATAAAAAAAACTATGGTAAGCATGAAGCTAAGGGCAAGAGTGAGTGCTTTGAACAAATATCCCTCAAAAAAGAAAGGAGAAAATGAATTGAGAGCATTCTTTCTCTACGCTTTTCTTTTCTCTTGCTTTACATGAAATAATAGATAGTTTTAGAAAAAACATATACACGCAAAGCAAGGAAGGAGGGACAAAACAAGCTCTTCACATAGAAAATTATAACAGACAAACCACTTATGAATCCAAAGCTATCGAATAACTGGCCAACTATCGAAACAAAGAACGGATAAAAAAAGAATGCAAAGAACAAAACAACAGGCATAGAGAAAAGGAAGAAAATGGCATGCACCGAAAACTTCTACAATAGAGAATTGAGGAGGATTCTCTTGACAGATCAGGGGCAGAGTTGTTGTGGACAAGGATGAGAATACATGCAGAGACAAAAATAAATGTAAATAAAAGAGATGCTAAGAAAAAGATGGAAAATGCTAAGACAGAGAATAAAGAAAAAAATGTCTTACCAACTTACTGAATGTTGCAAAGCCATTACAAAATGATAAGTAGAGATACGATGAGAAAATAGGAAAGCAGAGTAGTTACAAATTGAAGAGAAAGGTTATGTTGTTCTCTACACAAAAAGGATACTAACAGGTAACGTAAGAGTTAGCGTGAAGGAAGGAAACTAAAGAAAAAAAAGGAATTGCTCCTCCCACAAAATCCGCTACCCACAACTTCGAATCTAAACCTCATGAACAAGGAAAAGAACCTTTGTTAACTGTGGGATTAGAAAGCATAAAGAAATAGTGATAACTGATATTCTAATTAAACTAGTGCCGTAAAGATTAAGAGAAATAGAGCCGAACATAAAGAAGCAAAGTGCTGGCCTTTCTTTCCTAGGTACCAGTAATATAAACTTTTACAAATTATATTTCTCTTGAATACAACTACAAATAATAGAACAGTGCAAAGGCGATACTAGAAACAAAAAAAAGATTTCAAACAAGGAATGAAATGCATGCAAGGGAGTTAGTAAAAGAAAAACCTATGTAAGAAATGATGAGAAATGTTTTTGAATAGAGCTAGCAGGAAAGATACTAAATAAAAATTTGACAACAAAACTGAAGATATTCCCCTTTTAATAGAAAGCTTTTAGAATAGCACTTTTAATGAGATTTATTAACAAATG